>OY660879.1:16900000-18207500 GCA_962446985.1 Xyrichtys novacula | reverse complement strand
CTGAAAAGCCAAGTTGTTTCCAGAACTTTGGAAGACAAAATCCCAGCTAAATGAAGATAAATCTAATAGGAAAAAAACTAATACACAATTTAAAATCTGGCTCCAAGGTTCACTATAAAGACAAATTAAACAAAAATCCACGTTGCATTATCTGAATCCACGATGTAATGAAACCCCCCTCAGCTCAGACAGTATTTCTCAGCAAGAAGAAAACCTCCAAATATAACCTACAGATGTTTCTGGTTTCTCTTTACAGCTGCAGCCCGGAGCCATAGTGGTCGAGCTGGTTGTGTGTCTTTACTCTGAACATGTCGAAGGCTTTAACAGGATCCTCTGTTGAGCCAACAGCTCCACATTGAGGGACACTGATGCTTGTTTTCCAGTCAACACACCCCCTCAACCTTTCTCAAAAGTGGCACAGTCACTGTCAGTAAAAGACTGAGCGTTATGAGTACGCGGGAAGTTTGTGGTATTTGTATGTGTGACTGTGTGTGTGTGTGTGTGTGTGTAGAGTTGCTCGTCAGTGGCTCTGCATGTGTGCATCTCCTGTGCATCATTGTATACGTAATTGCAAGTGACAGACCCACAAATACACACACAGAAAAGACAGAAGCAGTAAAAAGCTTGATCAACTACATCTATCTTTTCTCTCTCTTTCACTTTCTCCCTCTATTTCTGTCCTTTGTTTGTATCATATATATACAGAGTAAAAAGGCCAACAGTGCATGTTACATGCTAATGTTGCTGAAGTGAAAGAAAGGTTTTTCACTTCAACTATTTATACCTTGCAAGACGGCACTGCAGCTTAAACTTGTCTGATAAAAGAGTTCACCTCTCATCTGATCATCAGGTACAGCAAATAAAGGTGTGTGTCCTGATGATATCAATTATGTATTATTCCTGCACCTATATGCATGCACACTGAGATGAACAGGGACGGATGATCCTGTCAGCCTATGCTCGTGCTCCTGCATTCATATTGTGTCCTGAACTTCAACCTTCAACTCAGAAACTTTTGTTTAGAGATGCGCCGATCCATTTTTTTCCGATCCAATCCGATACCGATACCTGGTCTGAGCATATTGGCTTATGTCCAATTCCGATCCAATACTACTGTTGAATGAATGAATGAACTGTATACCTTGCCCTGTGAGTGAAGGTATCAGGCTTTACATTAGCCATGTTAAAAAAAAGGTAACAAATTAACACAGATATAAATTTACTTAGTATTACTTTTTAACAAATAACAAATTGCACATTAGCACACAGCAAAAAGAAGTAAGACTTCCATATAAACATTTAGTGCAGAAGAATAGACAGACATGGAATATAGTGTGAACAGAATCGCTGTGTTGCTGTGTATGGTATTAATTAAAAGAAAAAAAAGACTGGATCGGAACGCTGGATTGGCGTCATTCAGCAGATATCTGATCCAGTTAATTTGCCAATATCGGAGCAGATATCTGATCCAAATATCAGATCGGTGCATCCCTACTTTTGTTTGCTGTGTTTTTATTCACAGGCTGACAGATATCAGAATCAGCAGCATTTTTGCAGCTATGATAAAATACTCAACCAATCAATCAAATTTTAAATACAGTGCCAATTCACAACAGTTGTCATCCCCAGACGCTTTCCAAAGAAAAAGAGCAGGTCTAGACCATTCTAGACCTATACTGCTAATACTGCTCTCAGAAACTTAGCATCTCACTGGAGTTACTCTGATTAATGGATCATGACGGGCGGCTTCAGAGTGCTGAGATCACACTATTGACTGTCTTTTTAACGGACTTAAAAAGTTTCAGCACAAGACTGTGTCTTATCTGTTGTATGATAGCAGACAACTCACAAACTGTAAACTGAATCAACCTTATAATAGACTGTTATTCAGTTTGAAATACAGCTCTTTTTTTTCTTTACTCTGTGTATAACTGAGGGCTTATACTCAGCAGATTCTTTAAATACAGTTAAATCCCCGACAAACGACTGCTGTGCACAAGTTTTATCTCTGAGGGCATCAGCAGCAAGCATCAGCACTTGTACTATCAGCTGATTGGAGGAGGAGCTGTACAGGAAGAGACCTTTTATACCTCCCTTTTCTCTGTGACACTCATTGTGGGTGCAGCAGCAGTGTCTTTCTGTACCATCCTGCATTTAACCAACATGCATCAAAGTGCACAGAGCACACCTGGTGCTTCGGCTTCAAACTGTGTAGTTTGTTGCGCAGCAAGATGGGTGAGTTTCAAAACTCTGTCTGTCTGTCTGTCTGTATATCAGATCTTAAAGATGTTTGACCCCCATCAGCACCTCAGTTCTCACCTGCAGCTCAAGTTTGACATGCCTGCACTTTTAATCTAACCACAACATCCACATGTACCGCCATGACCCTGAATTAAAACTGAAAATTTACCAGGGTTTCTTTTTTTTTTATTGGTAAGTCCCTCCTCCCCTTACAAGAAAAAGAAACCTATTTAACTTCCAACTTGACAGCCTGACTGCGGACTTAAAATAAAACAAAACAAAACAGAAAGAATCTTCAGCTTACCTCTTGCTTTCAGCTGTGCGTTACCATGTAACAGCAGGAAACGCTAGAGAGGAGCACCACAAACCTGAGACAAGCAGCGAGACAGAGAGAGAGAGAAAGCAAAAGGAGGAAGTGAGTCAACTTGGGTGCTTCTGAGGAAGCTCTCTCTCTTTTTCACTTGGACCAGCATTAATGAAAAATAAGAGCAGCTGAAAGGGAGAGTCCGCTTTTCAGATATGACATTACTCCATTTGTGGTGGGCATGACAACACAATGACTTTTGTAGTTTCTACAAAGGAAGAGAGCCACAGTTCAAGCTGCTTCACAGATGATTCGATTCAATCTTGTAACAATAATCAAAAAAAGACATCTGCGGGCGAATATCAAAACAAACTACTGTTCATCACCACCTCCCTCGGCTTTCTGCTATCGGTTGTTTTAATTGCCGTGATGTTGAATTCCCTGAAGAACTTTTTCTCGAAACATAGTGAGAAATAAGGTAGCTGACGGATGATAAGACAGGATGGCCGTTACAGAGCCAACAGTATGGCCAGATCAACTGTTGCTGTAATCAGACAAAACATAGAAAGCATTGCACTGTGACCCACAAATCTATAAAAGAAGAGCAGCGCATTAGTGGCTGCAAAATCCTCAGAAACATCTGCTGCAGATCCCCCCCCTCCAGAGCAAGAAGCTCCCATTGCTGCGCTGTTGTCTGTGCATATTTAAATCAGCCATGAAGCATACATTACATTGAAAGTGCCCCCTTTTTTATGTAAATAACCCTTATCTGTATGACCTACTGCTCCAGAAGAAAGCTGTGTTACAAGAACTGAGGCTGGTATCACCGTATTTCTCAAGTTTGGGCTTCCAGGAAGAAGAGCTACTCAGTCCCCTCCCAGCTTATCACATATCTGAAGATGGAATTGGACAGCTACTGTTGGTATTTGCTCTATTGACCTACTGTATTATCTCCACGTTAGTGTCCAGATAGTACAGTCGGTCACTAGAGCTCCTTTTCCTCGAAATGTATGTAATCTGTTTTCTAATAGAAAACAGTAACAATGTTTTTTTATATAAAATGGTCTCCAGAGCTGCTCAGAGTTTTAAAAAAATGCCTCTCAAGCTAAACTGAGCAAAATCTCTTTAAAAAATATGATGCACTATGGGAATTTACAGACCACTACATTTGTTCCTCATCTGTAATTGAGGCCAGCAGAGAGGCTGCTTTAGTCACTCGCTAAACTTGCCTGAATCTTAGACTAAAGTACTAAAGTTTATTTACTAAAGTAAATGTTGCATTATTGTTTTTTTTGGACAGCAGATTTGACAAGAGAGAGAAAATGAAAAGGTGGCAGTCCTTCTCATTTTCTAAGTATACTTCTGTTGCTTTTGTCAGTTTGCATAGCAACCACAAAACACCAGTTTTACTGCACAACAAATCTTGTAGACAAAACTTCAGAGCCTGTAAGTCTTGTGTTTTTGTCTCTGTTTTTTAGGGTCAATAAACTTAAATGTCCTACTAAAAAACCCTGATCCTTGTCAAACTTCACGATAGAGAGAAACTGTTTTCTTTCCTTTCACTCTTCTTTTTCAGAGACAGTGACATTTTGACCAGATTAGACCGTATAAAAGTGTCACGGCAGCTTTGATCTACAGCCTGGCTGTCTGCTCTTAAGTCGAGCCTATCATGCTTGTGGCATCTCTCATTGCTGGTTGGACACTGAGGAGGCAGAACAGCCGGATCACACATGCTGGGAGAAGTCTCTGGACTTTATTTTACTGCCTGGGTCTGTCCTGACTGCTCCGATCTTGATGCCCTGTCCTGCTTTTTGTCAAATTTAATCTCTCGATCTTTTAAAGTTCTCTTCAAAAGGTTTTATCTGCAAGTCAAATCTTTAATCTATTAAAGCACTGTTTTTGTTTTTGAATCGTGAGGGAATGGTAAGGCTAAATGTCATCTTCAACAAGTCAGCATGCTCTGCTACCAGAGTGATACAAGCTTCAGATGAAACCCACATTTCAAACCAAAATACAGACATGCCCAACGCTGTTTGGACTCAAATCAACATATAATTCTCATTATTGAAGTGGTGACTGAACAAAAGAAACAATCTGTTTTTGATTGTTTCTGCAAAAGCTTTATTTTATCTGTTTATTCGTTATCTTCTCCATTATGGGACTCTTATCATTACTCACTAATGTATTTCTCTGTAACAGCAAAAGCTTGGTTTACAGTAACAGAGTCATGGTTCTTCAGAGAAGGCTATTAAGCTATTATCAGCTGGATAAACAAATTATCTTTAGGTCATCCTAAAAGGGGGGGTCTGAGACAGGCTGTTACCTTTGAAATGGGGGTGCTCTGAAAACATTAGCACTGGGTACATTCCTCCTAATAAAACTAAGCATAGACTGTAAAGGTCCTTTCACACCGGGACCGTTTTTGTCGTGCGATTATTTCAGACATCAGTATTTTTTTTTCGAACTCATGGTCGGCTCATGGTCGATTTTTCTTAAGTTTCGCATACTGTGTGTCCACTTCTGACCAATCAGATAGCGTGTTGTTGTGACGTCTGATTCACCGGTATATCCAACATGGCCGACCACCTGATTGTTTACATGTCTGAGAACAGAGTGCTTTATGATAAAAGACAAACATTACAAAGATAACGACCTGAAGGACAACATAGCGTCAGATCTCTCATATGACAATAGTTTGTGTGCTTTAACAGTTTGCTAAACACTTTTGTTTTAACTTTCATCTGTGCTAACGTAAGCTAACGGTTGTTACCATAGTTTCATGTGCTTATCTTATCGCTTTAGATTGGCTGACTGTTTGGCTTGAGCGTGTGAGGATGTTTCCAGCTTTTCTTGCAAATCAGAGGCGAAGAAGGCGGGACTTTCTCCGGGAAAAGTCTTACTCTCATTGGCCCCAAGTCCACCAGTCGACTAGGACTTTCCAGCCCTAATTACAACAAAGTATAATATATGCTAGACAGCAGACTCTGCTCTGTCATTATTTTATTGACCTTGCTTTGAGGTGGTGTGATTGTATACTTGTGTTCCTTGCTTTTTGTCCACTCCCCACACCCACTCATATAGACACTTGAAGGGTTAACCAAGGTCCGTTTCACCTTGTTTAACCCTTCAACGATCATATGTGGCTCTTCTCTTTTATCTTTATAGCCATTTATACTGACTGAAGAAGAAAGACCTTGGATCTATCTCCAAAGCCGTCTCATGCTCATACTTTATGTATCGTTCGATTTGAATTTACTGCTTTCAGCACTGCCAATAGATTTTTTTTTTTTCCTGCCTCTCTCTGCCTTCTCTCTTCCTCTCTCAGACACACACTCCTATGCTAAATGCTGCAGCTAAACGGATTCAACACCATGGTAACACCAGACACATATTAAATGAATGAATCAGCGTTGGCTGCCAGTGTTCGCAACGCACACACCTTCAACTTGAGCAAAATAAGTCTTTCCTTCACCTTCATGCAACATTGTCGAGAGCAGAAGCAAGAGTACACCGGATTGTTGTATCTGTACCCACTGAGCAGAATCATGTTTTAAATATGAGTTGATAAAAGCAGGAAGAGAAATCTGAAATAAGACATCCAGCTAGCATTACACATCTGCCAAAACAAACAAATCAGAACCTTGTCCTGACCCGTTTCTGCACGGTACTCTTTCTACCGGTACCAGCCCGTCCTCATGTGCTCCTTCTTGGACTCAAAAGCTACTGAGAATGAGAGTGCTCATTATTTCATTGAGCTTTAAATTGTGCCATACAAAGTTCAGCCTTATCAAGACGAGAACAAATCATGAACTAAATAGCAGCTGGTGTATTAGGGGGTTTAAATCCTGTTCAAAAACAACCCTGGAGATCTACAGCGTTTAGTAGACTCAGAACTGATTTGGGGTTGTTGTCAGTCAGTCAGTCTGTCTCCCTCTTTGGATTTGTACGTACAAGAAGCAACTCAGATTTCATTTCCAGTGGTTAACTTGTTGCTGCTGTTCTTGAAACCTCAGAACGGCGGATTTCACAACTGCTGGAGATTGTGTATTTTTTTTCTCTTCTTTCTCACAGAGGAGTCCTACATGGCTTATGTCCACATGTTTTTCTAGACTGTGATACAGATTCACAGAAACTTTCAAAACAGCACATATATCATGTACCCGTGCCAATCACAGCATCTGGTAATACTCTTCAGTTCCTGCAGCAAATAGAGTCCAAAACAGACGAGAACTTCAAAGCGAGTCTGACTCAATCAGCTCTCAATGGAGAAGAGAAAGAAGAAACCCTTGTTCTCTATATTAGGAGGTTTTAACAAAAAGGAATCACATGGGTTTTAATAGCCAAGTCCTCTCTGGTGTGTTCTGCCAAACACATGGAGAATTCAGAACACCATGAGCTTGTAAACAAGGAGAGATTCTAGGTAAGTGTGCTTGTGTGAAAGGAGACCAAACAGCAGACATCCTCCTCTGCTCACCGATTTGTTCCAATTATCTTCCCTTGTGAGGCAGTGCACAATAAATTACAACTGCAACCATCCAGGCAATAGAAACAGCACTGCCATCAATCTTTGATAAGCCATACAGGTTGTATCATCAGTTGAGACTTTGTTGTACTCAAAGATTTGGCTGTAAAGAGAAAGTTTTCAAAAGCCCAACTGAGTGATGTTGTGATTACCCAGGGTATATGTGTGCAGTCGGTTCAGACATAAACAAAGGCAATTACACACAAACTCCTTTCACCCACTCTTTCCTCTGAGGAGAAACTGCCATTCATCAACATGAACACTTCCTGTTTAAAAAAAAAAAGAGAGAAAAAACGGCACCATTCACAGCCATCTTTTGCCCTTTTGACGAGGTCAGTCCATGCCCATCCAGTTAAAACTCTAAATGTACAAACTCTAAATGTGTTGGCTTTATGAAATAACTTTGTAGACATGATAAACACTGTTACTTCATTCATACTTGTAAAGATAAATCTGCTACAGTAGGCAGTTTATGAGGCAGTTTATGTCTTGATTTCAGTAAAAGTCTACAGAGCTGCACTTTGAAGTACACCCTCAATATAAATGAACCTGTTCAAGGGATTTTGGGAAGCTAGGATTGATTGAACCAATAATTAAATAAGCTTTTTGATCATGCTATGCATATTTACTTTTTCTGAAATCTTAATATTTCATGCTCATATTTCATAAAGTATCACGCCTTAGAGTGAAGATAGTCCACTAACAACTTACAGTCTTCCAAAAGCCAATCGCCATCAGGTGGAAAGGTTTGCAATCATACACTCTGTTGTGTTTCATGTTCTGTAGGTCAGACTGACGATAAAAATACAGGTGTGCAATTACTTAGTTTAATATTGGGATGATAGCAAAAAGTGGGATAAATAAAGGAGTGTTTAAAAGTGCATTTAAAATAATCATCAGTTGATCTACTGGCTTGTTTGATCTTCATCTGGCAGCATTAAAATAACATTAAAGCATGACAACCATCCCATCCATCAGGTATGCTTACATAGACAGTAGGGGTGGGAATCACCAGTGGCCCCACAATACGGTATTATCATGATACTTGGGCCATGATACGATATTATCACGATACTTGGGCGACGATATGATATTATCATGATACGTTGTCCAAAATACGATATTATCACGACACTTGGTCCAAGATACAATATTATCACGATACTTGGGCCACGATTAACATTTCGCAATACAGTGAGTATTGAGATATAATATATTGGGATTTATAGAATTTCTTCAACTGTTTAGCTAATTTAGCATTTGTCTTACCTTTATGTTTGTCTTATTTACACAGTATTTTACTTTCATGTAGCACATCTTGAAAACCTTATATATTTGTTATGCTAACTTTATTTATTTTATGTTATTATTAAAATGACATAAAACACATATTTTACTTGACTGCAGTTAATTTATACCCTGTTTTAATTGAGAATGCCCCTACTTCAATCAGGATGAAACTAAAATCATCTTGCAGCCGTGGTTAAAAATCAACCCAGTGACTCCGTTTCTTCCTGCAGTTCTCACTTCTGTTTGTTGACAGTGGATGGGACCCTCACCTTTAGCAGAGACTAAATAGCAGCCAGACAGAGAATAAAAAACTGAACTTCAGTGTGCCACGATTAAAGAGTATTATTTCATAATCCTGTCAACACAGGTTGCATCAGTAAAAGTTCACTCACCTGCGGCTTTCTGCAGAATGACCTGTCCCCGCTGACCTCTCATCCCCATTCACTTTTATAATGGAGTCTGTCATTTTGCCTTTTACAGTGAACTAAAGAATAAATGAGTTAGGCCTGAGTTAAACATGGTCTGCTGTACACTGTATAAAGATGAATTATACCCACTTTATCTACAAAAGAAGTAGAAGATATATCTTAATTAATTATCTTTATCTTAATTGATAAGTAATAAATAAAAGCTTTGCGCCTGAAGCTTAAAGATACTCTGATTGGTCATGATTAGGGCTTTTAAGTTTATAGCTTGAATTCTTTATTTTGAACAGAAGTCCTGAAAATTGAACAAACGACTATTTTGATTCTTGGTGCCACCCTCTGCAGGGTATTACCAGCAGAAGGAACCCTGGATAATTATCACATGACCTGATTTGTCTGATACAGGGGGTCTACGTAAACAGCGTTTCTGCCCCTTATTCAGCCCTACTGTTACAAATGTTCTCCCGCATTGTCATATCACCCCGTGCCAGCATTTATAAATAAAATCAAAGCAAATTTGCTGAGTGTAAGATTACACTCAAAGCTTACTTCCTCAAACATCCAGTGTACATGGCTGCATGTTTTACAGCAAATGTTGCTCATTCAGGAATATTACAAAATGAGAAACCAAACACATGAGAGGCCTGTCAAACCTGACCCAGAGAAAAATGTGTCAACAGAGGAACAATTTCTGAAAAAAAGGATGATAGTGAACCGGTCAGGGGTCAAAGCAGAACATGGCTTTTGACAATCAAACTTGTAGATGCCCCGGGGTGAGGAGCAGCAGTCGGGACATGACCCATAATCCCCTCCAGACCAAATGTCCTCATTACATCACCCAGCGCAGATCTGGCCAACCAGTCTTCACCACAGGCTTGCCAAAGTAGCTTTTTTCAGCCAAAGGACAGCAGATGCTCAGTCGTTACAAGGATCATCTCCAGACTCATTACCTGACCGTTCGAACTCCACAGTGATGTCGACTTTCAGAAGGCATCAGGGAGTCTGATGAGGGGAATACAACTCTTTATTCACATCGAACACAAGGAGTCAAGTAATGATACATGAAGAAGACACGGGAGACTGTCACAGGGGAGCGCATGACAAGCCAAAGTACCAGCAAGTCAAAGGGTGGGACAGACTGCTACAAGAGCGTCTTTGTGCTGTCCGACCTGCCCTGAGGTCCTGCTGCTGTGCTCCAACCAACATCCTATCACGCTGTCAACATGACGAAGATCACTTATTAGCTCCATGATGTGCTTGAGAGAGTGTGAGAGTGTGTGTGTGTGTGTGTGTGTGTGTACGTGCAGTGTGAGGAAGTGTTGACACATGCTTTGTGTAGTGTCTCACATTTGAACGTGGAAAAGCTTTAATTAAATACAGCTACAAAAACTGAATTAACACTAAAGAGAAGAACAAATTTGAGGCTACAAATCATCCTCTGAGTCAAACATGTTTCCCCTGCAGGCGCTCACAAAGAGCCACATTGTCAACTCATGTTGTTGCATCTTCATGCAACAGGCGAGGAATATCGCAGTCATCATTCAATTCTCACATGAGCTAATTTTGAGCTGTTATTGATAGAAAGACTAAAAATAACCAGGACTTTGTCTGCAGATACAGATCATTGATATTAATGTGCACAAGTGAAGCAGTCAGACGTAAACTAGAGCTACTCCTTTGTTTAAAGTTCCTGTAGGGAATTTTCACTATGTGTTGATTCTGGCGCCCCCTGAGGTTTATCATGATATATTTTTTCATTTCAGTCGATATTAAAATAAATATCGATATAATTTTTTTTTTTAACAACATTTATTGGTAGCATGTCTTTTGCAATACAATAAGAAACTGCATTGGTAAGGTCTTTGTGTCTCTTCTGTGGCTGTTTCAGCTGCACAGGCACCAGGGGCTCCTTGCTCCGCTCAGGGTTCGTAGCCTTTTGCATTGCGCATGCTCTGCCGCGTGGCACTGATTACAGGTGGTGAAAAAGATTTGAGGTATTCCCTGACTTTGAGGGAACATGTACTCAACATTATTTGCAGTGCAGATTACTCTGCTTTATGTCCGACCTCAAAAAATCAAAATACCTTCACACCACCGACGTTTTCGTGCCAGTGTTGTCGTTGTTGACAATGTCATTATCTGTTTGAGCCTTCATCTGCATTTCTTCCAGTGGTAGCACTTATTTTCTTTTTCTCATCGACAGTGCTGTCGGCTTCACGTGTCAAAGTGCTATGGTTGCGTGTAGTTGCAGCCTGTTACTATGCAGTTGTTTGCTACTTGTTTCTAAATCAGCACATGATTGGTTCAGCGCGGACCCAGAGCCACTCCCCTTTTCATTGTCTAATCGTATAGTCTACCAAAACATGGCAGAATACAGACAATCAAAAAATTATATTTACCATGTTTTATATTGATATTGAGGGAAATCATTTCTTGATATCGTTATTGTTTTATCGCCCAGCCCTAGTTCTAACTCAAGTGAAGTTATCCCGAAGTGAAACCAAACCACACCATGTTACCAGTTTTTAGTCAGAGAAGCTAGCCTACAAAATATTGATATGTCTTTATAGATATGTTGCTTAACATCATGATAATCCCTTTCCTCATTCTGACCTTTACAAGCAAAGGCAGTATTTTCTGACACAAAAAAACTCATTTTGCTGTTTTTACAGACAATTGTGTAAATCTATGTGAATCTCAGCTATTAAAAAATGTAAACAGAGAAAGTTTTTCTGCAGATGCAAGTCATTTTGTTAAACACCTACCCACCAGCAGAGGTTTTAGACTTTAAAAATAGCTAAATAAATGCAATGAGTCTTTGTTGTGATGATCTGGTTTGCTTTCCTAGGCCACAAAGAGGCATCAACATTAGTTTCAGTTTGTTTTATAATCAACAAAAATAACCTCCTCATAGGGGCTTTAATATGTCCATTATTTCAAAAAGCCAAACTTTTTAAATAATTGCTCAGTCTTTATATGGTTCATTTGTTTATTTGATAAAAAGACTGAACAATAATAATCTTAGATTTCTCTTCTTACAACCTGGCCCGGAGAAAGGAGAAGCATTAACTGGTTCAGGACGAGATTTGAGTGGAGTTGAGGAAAAACAATGCTTCCAGATGTCTAAGCAAGGGGCATGGACTCGGTGGGAGCATGCAGAATCCTTTAAGATCACCTGGGCAGAGCTTTGAAAAGCTCAGCCATCACACATCAAGTTTCTCCAATCAGTTCACATCTTCCTCCTGAGCCCAGCCAACCTGGGGCCCAAGATTCTCCACAGTGCAAGCTGTACCAGAGGAGGGGCAGCCTGAAACATATCTTGAGCTGCTGCCCGAAAGCGCCAGGAGAGGGGCAGTACTGCTGACGCCATAATCAAGATCTTGGGCGGACTTCATCTGCATAGCAATCCAGCACAGCAAGATCCAGACTGCCTCCGTCATTAGATCGGGACCAAAGACACATCGCCATCAGCCCAGTTTTACAGGGGGCTTCTCACCACCGCTCCTTACTGGCAGCTTCAAGTCAACCTTAGAAAACAGCTCAATTTCTACATCACAGCTTGCAAAATTCTAGTAATTTTCAAAGTTGGAAACTTTTCATGGGAATTTATCGGGAATATATGGGAATTCACGGGGATATATGGGAATAAACGGGAAAATATTTTAGAAATTTACAAAATTGAAGGTTGGCCGGAAATTTACCAGAACTTTCCGCCCCTTTACAACCCTAATCACAACCACTTCTATTCGCCCAGATGTGTTGCTAACTTCAGACTCCACCAAGGAAGTGGTTCTCCTGGAGCTGATCGTCCTCTGACAGGACCAAATAGACAAAGCTAATGAACAAAAGATGTCAAAATACACAGAGCTCATAACAGAGAGCTGGAGTAATGGCTGGAAAGCCTGCTGTGAGGAGGTCAGGTGCCGAGTCTTTACTGTACATTCACTACTGCGAACACTCAAAGTGAAAGGACTGCAATCTAGGAGAACCATCAAGAACACTCTTGAGGTTGCCGGGTGGACCTAGAGGTGGCTGTGGGTCCGTAAGGGGGAACCGTAGAATATCACGCCACTTGGACACAGCCGGAGACTGATCTCTTCTGGCTGGGTCGCTTAGTTGAGGGTGTATAGTGATTAAAAACCTGAAATACCCTATGACCCCAGGTTCTTTACTGATGACTTGTCCGAGTATCACAGGAAGGTATATTCAACTCTAGATGAGTTGAACTCACACACACATCAGTCAGTTTGTCATGACAGGTGGTAGAGGAGTCTCCTGTTATCACAGGGGTCATCTACAGAGGACACGGTCACTTCTACAGAGCTGAGATGTTGCCCTTTGTTTCGCACCCTCAGACACACAGAGACACACAGAAACACACTTCACACTGACAGACCAAATGTAATTGTGTCGAGAGGAAAAAAGAGCCTGCACATGCCCTCAGGAAGCAGCTTTCCTACAGCGCTGCGGCAGAGACTGAGGATACTCTTTGTGGTCTAGCTGTGATGATGACCCACTACAAATAAAAGAAGAAGATTGTCTCCTGCAGGCGTTATTGTGCCATGTTCATAGAGCTGGTCAGCAGTCTGTGAGTGGGCTATTGTGTAGGTAATGTCAACACAGTGGCAAACATCTGTCAGTCCTAACACCCTTAAGAACTGAGTATTTTCTGTACTTTGAAGGACGCCTGCTGAGCATGGACATGCTGTGTGTACTAACTAGAAAATACAGGGTTGAATAAATGAAGCATAATGTCATATCTGCTTGCAGTAGTGTATGCATGGACATTGGCTAATGAACTAACACTATGACTCCTGTGGATTTTTTTGCATGCATGCAGAATCACTACAAAGAACTGATTTTAGACATCTTTAAATAATCACCAGATGCTGTTTAAAGGACCAAAACGGATGCACAATCATTTGTTGGCCTGGTTTATCCTTTACACACACAGGGTAGGGGTGGGAATCACTACTGGCCCCACGATACGATATTATCACAATACCTGGGCCAAGATACAATATTTTAGTGATTTTCACGGTTTGCAATACATTGAGTATTGCGATACAATATATTGCGGTTATACAATGTTTTTAAACTGTTTAGCTAATTTAGCATTTGTCTTTCCTTTATGTTTGGACACTTTGTTCTATTTCGTCTATCACATCTTGCAAACCTTATATTTATTTGTTGTTCTAACTTTCTCCTGCTCTATGATGTCACCTCTGCCAACCTCACTGGACAAACAGTTTATTTTATTTTTCCATCATTATAGATTTGACTTCATATTAGTAACTAACAAAAAAAAAATCGATACTTGGTAAATGAGATGATACGATATATCAACAAACAAAATAGCGCGATTCTCTGCTGTATCGATTTTTTCTCCCACCGCTAACACAGGGCAGTAATCTAGTTTGGTTTAAGAGTAAAGGTTGATGGTAGGAAGGCAACTCAGCAGCCAATCTGTTATTCCTGTGACTGTGGCTGGTGCTGAGAGTTAGCACAGCTGCCTGCAGGCTGAGTGATGGAGCAGCAGTCAGTATGAAGAGGAATCAATCAGGGAGTCATAATATACTGCAGGTGACAGCACCCTACTGGACTCTGCCATCAGGCCTGGAAAATAACAATGTGTGTCACTGCCTGGTTTATGCCTCCACTGGTTATGACTCTGCTCCATGTTGCAGGTCAAGTTATTCAGCAGGCTGTTCTCCTTTTTTAGGCAGCTTCATACCGAGGGGCTCCAGCACAAGCTTAGCGTGGTTAAGGGGAATCTATGAGACATGTAGGCCTGCATGATATGAGGTTATATGTGGTTCTCATGGATGCAACATTAAAATATTAGTGAGTGGCATTATGTAACAGGATTAAACTCCCTCTGGTTATGCTCAACACGCCCCCTAAAAAAGACCAATGACTGCCTGCATCAGACTCCCACGGCTTGATATAGAGATAAGAGGTTGACAGTAATCACCTTTTGTAATGCACTTTCAAGCCTTAGCATGCCCACAACTTCATATTTTGAGTTAAATTACAAGAATATGGATTCTCTCGTATTTTGACACTATCAGCTCTTTCCTTCACCACTTTCTACTTAATTTCCCACAGGCCCATATCATCACAAAAAAGCTGAAGTTTGTCCACAGCTAGATCTCCTATTCATCTTTTAAAGAAAATTTGATATTATAATTTCCCAGAAATAAGATCACGCTTTTTATCTTGGAAAATAACTTCATCATATCAGGGTGTAAATGGTTGACGTGCAGTGCGTCTCTATCCATTAGTACCAGCAACCTTTAGTTCCATGAGCTTCTCTTCCAATAACTAAATGGTTCCTGTGGCTTATATTTGTCTGTGTTTTTACCAACATCTACAGACCCAGGAAGATTCAGGGAAATCAGGCCAATACTCTCAGGGACACTCATTTGGTAGATAAAGCAACTAATACAACTCTTAGTTTAAACAATATTCCGACGTCTTCATGTGCAAACCTCAACCAAAAAGCCACTCTAAAGCCACAAGTAATGCTCAGAACAGCACCTATCTTCATCAAAAGTACATATAGGGTCCCAGCCATAGTACTAGCCATCAAACATCTTTTTAGCTTTGCCTGGTTTTTTAGCAAAGAGACCAAACATAACTCACCCACTCTCCTCCAGCAGCTGCTTGTTCATGGGGGGAACCCTGACGAGTCGATCATTAAATGCAGCAGAGATTCCCAGCTCAAGGAAGAACATTTATGACGCTCAAGGTCCTTACACACAACAACAACTCAAATATACGACGCGAAATTATGAAATACTTGGAGGCAAATTTTGAAGCGCCTGACTATATACATCAAGCGCGATGCGATTTTGCGACTTTCCGGGGGAAAAAAGACGCAAAAGACACAACACCAGACTGACTGTTTTTCAGTTCTGATTAGACATTAGTGTTGAAATGGCTGTCTGTCGTGATAGCATGTACTGAGTTGGTGCTGTGACAGCAACGTGATTGAGTTTGAGACAGTGAAAATACATACGGTATATTGTATCTGAGCAGGTTAGCTTACGAGCTAAAGTTACTTAGCACAGATGAAAGTTAAAACAAAGATATTTAGCAAACTGTCAAAGCACACAAACCATCGTCACATCAGAAATCTGACGCTATGACTCTCCACAAGTCGTCCTTCAGGTCATTATCTTTGTAATGTTTGTGTCTTTTATCAAAAAGCACTCTGTTCTCCGACACGTAAACAATAAGCCGGTCGGCCATGTTGGATATACCAGTAAATCTGATGTTGCAACAACATGAAATCTGATTGGTCAGAAGTAGACACACAGTATGCGAAACTTTAGAAAAATCGAATGTGATCCGAAAAAATAGATGCCACAGTATCGCAGGACAGGAAAACATCGCTGATGTGAACGCTTGTATTGACAGGATATGGGGTCGAAAAAAAATATTGATGTCCGAAATGATCGTGCGAAAAAAACACTCCCAGTGTGAAAGGACCTTAAGGCAGAAGAACTACCGTGTCTGCAGTGCAAAATGATTATTTTGATGATTATTACCTCATGGAAATGATCCGCTGCACTTGGTGATCGCCTCGTCAGGGCTCAGTGTTACAGTGTGTTTGACTGTAACTTAAACTAGGCTGGAATATCCCTTCAAGTCTCTGCTAAACTAGACAGCAAGGAAATAAAAACATCTAACTAGAAGATACAGAAGGAGACATCCAGGAGACAGACAGAGAATGCCCATGGACCGTTGAGTTTGTTTCCCCACATCACATCACAGGTCTTAAATCTCCTGGTACACACCATTTCTGAGCCCACATATCAATCATATAAGCCACACCCCTTCTTATGCATTTCTATTTAACTTAAAATAGTCTGATCAAAATGACTGAATCAGTAGAAATGCATCCTTATGTGGACTCTAAAGGGGTTTTCCCTCAAGTCTCTGACACAACAGGAACTGCACTTCTCACATTTCTGAATCTGCTTCATTTTTCAAGACTGCAAAGAACACACATATTTGCACATGCTCAGATAATTATGACGAAGGTATCTTCTAATTTCTAGAGTAGGCGTGGATTAAAAAAAAGTAATTTTGTTGAGTCATAAGTGAAGTTAGCTATTCTTAAAAATATATGTACCACTACAATTTTCAGATGTCTCATTCAAGAATGAAGCTTACTCAAGCACAACATGCTCACATACACACACAAACACACATACCATGTGTTCTCACTTGCTGCTTGCGGAAAAGGGAATGAGATCTCTACGGCTGTATTTTTATACTCGCTGAGTCCCTGGCAGTGTGACCTCATTGTGCTCAGCTGGCCTGCTACTCTCTGACCCTCCCCACCCCCCTCAGCCCCCGCCCTAAACCCTTTCCAGCCAATGATCTGCTTTGTTCCACCGGCTCACACTCTCCAACCATCTGGACAGACGTCTAAGAGAAGAGCAGGTCAGGGTATTTGAGGTGAAACTGCTGCAGCTTGTATGTGAAGAGGAAACAGCGCAGCCTTGAAATACTCTCAAGAGTGAGAAAGAATATCTTGTTTGCTCTAGAGTAGTATAGCCTTCTAATTGAACAGGAGGGGGGAAAGTATAGAGAAGCTCAACAAATGGACTGCCAGAGGGTACAAAAATATCTACAGTAATACCTGAAATCAGAGCACAATATGGCTGTGTCAAAGCTTTTTCACCCTGAGTGTAAAAGTGCATCCCTTACTCTCTGTTTATTGAAAGCACACTGAAAGTGTTAAATACACAGAAGTGTGACAGCAACCTTTTTTTGTTTGGGCACTGGTGTGCAGCTTCACCCTGTTTTTTTTTTTAACACCTTATTGACTTGAATGGGAAACCAGTGGTACAAACTCTTCTCTCACACAGACTGCAGAGATGGTCATTAGTGAATAATAAGTGTAAATTGTCATTCTGTTTTGGCAACATCATGTCAAACTACGAGCATTTATATTTATGGGTGAAGCTTCTTTAGCACCAAAATTTCAGCCACTTTTCACACCTTTGAATCCTGTTCATGAATGAACAAGAAGCTGTCAGAAAAAAATGAAGAAGAGAGAATTTTGCTTTGACATTATTCAAATCACTCACGTATTTGTCTGTCTGTCTTTGCCTGGTCTGTTGCAGGGAGCTTTTCATGTTTGGATCTTTATTTTATCCTCATGCACAGAGCTCCATGCACAGGTCTGCATATGCATCTGTCTGTGTGCATCCCTGTGTGTTGGGGTCAACTACAGAGAACCAGTGGGTGGCGTTATATAATGTGTGGCCCATAGGGAGTGTTAAATGTGGACAAGGCTTGAAGCTTGAGTCTGCAGCAGCAGGAATGCCAGTTTGTTGGAGTGGAGCCACTTGTGGCGCAGAGGCCTGCAGCCAGAAAACCACTGACAGGCAGCAAAGACAACCAGCTAGCCAGTTGCCACTGTCCAGCAGTCTGCTATAAAGAATCATGAGCCCAGGATGGGGTTAGTCCAGTTGTACAAACAGACACAAGTACAAAGCCTGACCTCTGACCCTTCATGCCGTAAGAGATGTGAAAGAAGATTTTCATTGTTTGGCTTAATAAACTGAAATTGATTCATATAGTTGAGCTAAAAGACTTTGATTAAAGGTTGTACTGCTGACAAGCCTCTTTTTTTATTGTTATATAATAAAAAAAGCAAACAGAGAAGCTCTTTCATCTGACTAACAACCCTGGGGCCACAACGCACGATGGACCAGAGAGCTTTGGACCCAGCAATAAGAAAAGAAAAAAATCATTTCCTAAATAATCGCCCAACAAGAGGCTTAACCTACATACAGCGTGAATTGAAAACAAAGAACATGCAACAGATTCAAATGATTAAGTTCACCAGTCCATGTGTAAGCCGAGGCCACTTGGGGTGACTGTCATTTCATCCAGTCCCTCTCCTCTGAACTAAACACTAGCAGGGGGAACTCTAATCTGCTAAAATAGATCTTTGGCAACATCATGGTTTTAAACCCCACCTGCTGCGTCATTTCCACATAGGTGCAGCATGACAGTATGAGGGTCTGCTGCCTGTTTCTCTGTCTCGGTGAAAACAGAGTTAAAGACAACCTGAAGGTTTCAATAAGACCTCTCTGTTTATAGCTTCAAAATGTTGGTATTGTATACTCTCACTAGTCTGCGATGCATCTAGATCAGACTGTGCATGACTGACACAAACTTTTAGCTAGTCAAGCAGACCAGCGTATTAGAACTGAGGCTATTGTTTAGAGTCAGTACCAGCCATCAGGGCCCCTAGCTGTTTTTGTAGCTCTGGGGAAAGGGGGCCCTAAGAGAGGATCAAACCAAATTAGTACTTGGCATACAAACATGTGCGAGCACACGCACAGGAAAATGTTTTGCTGGGATCAACAATGAAAATTAAAATTGGTTGACAACAAATTAGATTGTCAATAACCAGTTTGTTTGGTCACTTTACATGTTGTTCTGTTGGGAGAACATATAACAGTGTTTCCTGGAGCTGAGTTGCTTTTAATAGAGAGTTGTTCTTGAAGTCAGTCGTCACTGATAGGTGCAAACAAGGCAGCTGAAGCAACGTCAGACCAGGTGCACTAAAGAAAATCCCTGAGTGTTGTCCATCAGCATGCAGTAGAGAGAGTAGGAGGAGGCTGTGAACAGTTTTTTCTCAAACAGAGAAAAGGTCCTGACTCAAGATAACTTAAAAAATGAGACAAAATTATTATTAGTAGTAGTATTATTATCATTAGAGGGAAAACTGCTTTAAACTCCAGCAAGGTTGATGTTTAAATCTTAACAGTGAGGTCAACATTGAGGGCACTTCTGCCAAACTCTGCCATTTGTCTGTTGTTGGTGGATAAACAGGGAACATCAATCACCGTTCCTGGCTCATGGTCTGTTGTTCATCCATCCACCAGTTCATACACCGTTTACTCTCCTCCACATGTAACCAAGAGGATTACTATAATCTGACTGTTAAAAATATATCCCATGACCCCGACATTAAAAATCTGGTTTGTTCTGTTCAAACACTCAAATACTAGAAAGATCTGACAAAGACTCAAATTCCAGATTAACAACTTTCCAAACAGATTAGAGGAAAACATGAAGGTTTCATTTACGGTGAAAACAATCCAACACACCTTGATACACCTCATCAGACCTCCCTGCTCATTCGGGTCATTTGACCTCCTTCCCCTAACGCCAGCTTTGTTGTCTTCCCAAACAGCGTGTCAAATGCCATCTGACAAGTGAACAAACATCATAGGGGCCCTCCACGACTCACTGGGACCACAGAGCTGGAGATGCCCCAGACAGAACCTGAATGAGGGGGAGTGTGGGGGGTCACTGAGGAGATGTGGTGAGGCCCCAGATGAGGGTGTTGTTTACATATTCTTGTGCAAGGGCAAATGAGGAGGTGGAACCGTAAACCCCCTAGGCTTAAGAAGGGATTTTCAAGAGCTACTGTCTGATCGTGGTCACAAGAGGAAATGAAACTATTTGATACATCCCAGAAAATAGAAAAGCAATTTTTATTATTTCTGGACTGGGGCTTGGAAGGAAGTAGACAGCTGTGCACTATTATGGCTGGGGGAGAGAATATCCAATGTAAAAAATGTAAAAAAAAAAGACAGAAAATCTTCCTGCTGATATTGAAGGGCTAATTAAATGATTAATTGGATGAAACAGGCAGAAATTCCGCCTGGAGTCAGAAAATTTCCTCTCTAAAAAAAGATGCTCACGTAGGTTCTGAAGCGACAACATTGTGTTGACTGGGTGCTATCACAGCTGCTTAAAATGTCGCTGCTTATATCAGTGGGCAGGCTGATCGGCTGACTGAACTCTGACTCAGTGACTCACAGATGCAGTGGTAGTTTTGAATTTTCCTCAGTTGTCCTCTATCCCAGATTTAGAATAAATGATGAGCAATTGACACTTAACCTCTAAGTGTCCACCCTGAAAACACAAATGACTGTCTTTCTCTATAATTACTATGACTGTCAGACTTCCTTCCCCTCTGTCTATGGATCACTCCTTTACTCCTCTCTTATTTACCTGCTTGTGCTTGATTCCTGTTCTACTGCTTCTACTGGTTCGTTCTCCCTAATTTTGGCATTTTCTAATCTGTTATTCAGGCCTTTTCTCACCTTTTCGCTGTGTGAACAGAAATTGTGTCTCACTGCCAGGGCCTGGTCTAACTGTGAATAACCCACAGTCCCTGCCCTCCAGATATATTTAGTTCGAGGGTCTTGCAGCATGCCCCTGGCTGCTGTGGATTTGGCCGTCGTGCTGCGAGAGGAGCAGGGAGGAGACGAGCATGCACTGTGTGAGCTTGCATCCATGAGTAGGATTCAGGGAAATCAATGCTTTTCATCAGGAGGAATAAAGGGTCTGCTGCTGGATTAGTTCAGCAAAGCCAATCACTCGACATTTACATGTGATCGCATAAGTCAGCCTGACTCTCTCAACAAAGCCAACATGAGAAATCCCATTCAAAGTAACACCGGATTCATGTGTGTGAATACTCTTACATACTCTGTTACACTCCATCACAAGGACTCAAGTTCTAGTCAATTTCCTCTCTCAGTCATGCAGACAATCTCAGAGAGTCCCATCATTACGCTGGCGGAGATTGTGTGTCTGCACTCATGCACTGTTTGTGAGTTGTGTGTGTGTGTGTGTGTGTGTGTGTGTTTGTAGAGGGGGGGTTTGAGGTTAGGAAAATAAGGGTTATGTAATGTTTCAACATCTTCAAACTGGTCTTACTACATAAAAGTATCTGGATAAAAGAGTGCTTTAAGAAATTCTTACATAATGGATGTAATATAACTGTTAATAAGACTTGTAAAGAATGGTATAGGGGTAGCAGGCATACACTACAGGCCAAAAGTTTGGAAGCAAGGCCATTACAGGCCGAACAGTTGGGAGTAACTTCAAGTTTTTGTTCACAATGCTTTTTTAAAAATTTAGAGTTTTATGTATTTTGGGATGTATTTACTCCATGATTTATACTCCTTTATAGCATGATCAAATGTTGCTTTCATGGAAATGCACCATTTTACTCCATTTACCTTTAGATATACATTGATGTTAACAGACCATTGCTACATATGTCATCAAAAGAGAATAAGGGCTTAGTTTTAGGGTTGAAAACATTTGCAAGAGTCACAACTTCAGTGCAAAAGCAAAAAAAAACAAATCACAGTTGGATTATTCTTTTGAGAGTCTGCATACAAAAATCCTAATAAATCTCAACTGCGTTCAAACTACCACAAAAATGGCTAGAAATAAGCAACTGAGTAAAGAAACAAAAGTACAGATTTGTACATTGAGGAAAGAAGGATACACAGAAAGAGAAATTGCAACCTGGAAGTTATGATGATATAAAAAGACCTGGACGAAAGAGAGTTACTACAAAAGAAGAGGATAAACATAGCATTGTCACCAGTAAGAGAGATCGGCGAAAGACAGCACCACAAATAAGGGAGGAAATCAACATGACAAGGTCGAAACCCATATCTCTGACAACCGTGAAATGACGTTTGAGAAAGGCTGGTCTGAAGGGTTGTGTATCTGCAAAAAAACACTACTTCGTCCACAGAACAGGAAAAAGAGATATGAGTGGGCAAAAGCTCACAAAAATTGAACTCTAAAGCAACCGTACATCCAAGGGGAGCACTTAAGAGTAAAAAAGTAAGCTGCTATAGGGCTCACCCCCTCCCACATTAACTTCATCAACTTCAGCCGCAGCTCCAGCCGCTACATCTTGTAAACCATCCTCCATCTCCTCACCTGTCTTTCCCTCTTTGTTACCAACTGGGTGGGGTGGAGTCATGTCTCTGACGTAGGACAGCGTCTTAAAGTCCTTTCACACCGGGAGCGTTTTTTCGTGCGACTATTTTGGAAGTCAATATTTTTTTCGAACCCGTATCCTGTCAATACAAGCGTTCACATCAGCGACATTTTCCCATCCTGCGATACTGTGGCATCTATTTTTTCGGATCATGGTCGATTTTTCTTAAGTTTCCCACACTGTGTGTCCACTTCTTACCAATCAGATTGCGTGTTGTTGCGACGTCAGATTCACCGGTATATCCAACATGGCCGACCGGCCGATTGTTTACATGTCTGAGAACAGAGTGCTTTATGATAAAAGACACAAACATTACAAAGATAACGACCTGAAGGACAACTTGTGGAGAGTCATAGCGATGGATCTCTCATATGGCGATGGTTTGTGTGCTTTAACAGTTTGCTAAACGTCTTTGTTTTAACTTTCATCTGTGCTAACGTAAGCCATAGTCATAAGAAGTAGTAGGCATAGTAAGCCATAACGTAGTACCATAGTTTCATGTGCTTATCTTATCACCTCTGATTGGCTATAAGTGCTGACTGTTTGGCTTGATCGTGTGATGACGTTTCCAGCTTTTCTAGCCAATCAGAGGCGAAGAAGGCGGGACTTTCCCCAGGAAAAGTCTTCCCGGGATGCGTCTTTTCCCCCCCGGAAAGTCACAAAATCACATCGAGCTTGATGTGTAGTCAGACGCATCAAAATTCGCCTCTGAATATTTCAGAATTTTGCGTTCCATATTCGCGCCGGCCCCGGTGTGTAAGGACCTTTAAAGGGACATGAGATCATAGCCTACCTACACACATCCAAAACCAACTTTTATTCATTTATTTTTTTGACACTGAATACCATTAAGGGCAAAATGACGTCAGTTATAGTCGTAAACTTTGGTATCTGTAAATTTTTGGTTTATCGCCCAGCCGTATGTCCAAATGGATCATCTAAGAGTTAAAAAGTAAGCTGCTACCATGGTACTCAGAACAAACCCCTACAATTTGAGGAAATCTTTGATTACATACTGAAATGAAGGTTCAGTCTGATCATAAATCATGTAAAAACTGAGTATGTGAAACAATGAAACAATTACATGACCAAATCCAGGATATGATCCAATAATGTTGGTTTAAATCTTGTTGCATAAAGCAGTACCATTATGGCATAGTATCTTCATATGTGATATCATCATTCTGCCCCTCTTCTCCAGTCTCTTCTTTCACTTTAGTTATCTCCTCCTCTTCCTCTTCCTCTATCAGCACTACTGTAAACACTAGCGCAGGCAGCCTTTTAAGAGACCTGCCCTTTGATCTTCCCAGCGTGTCATGTGTCAGAGGTCAGAGGTCAGATAGCTGCAGTTTCTCACACACAGTATCTAACCCAGTCACCAGAGCTCAGGGACTACCCCACCACTCCACCCCCCAACCATGTCGTTGCTCCCCTCCCCATGATTCCCCTCCCTTCATGGCGGGCTCAGTGCTTTCAGTAAAGGTCAACCCCACCTTTACTGCACAGAGGTCTCTGCCCCACAGCAATGAACAACACCGGCAATGCTTTCTGACAGACAGGACTGAGCTCATTCAAACAGAACTTCCTATGGTTTCTTTTAGAACAATTATGTTATAAATCCTTTGTGTGAAATAAAGATTATCTCAAGAGGTCCCTCTGATAAGACCTGTTTACCCTCTGGTACCTTAAGAGCTGAATTCATCATTCATTTTGCTGGAGTTCCACATGCAAATTACTCCATCGTTGCCTCAACAGGCATTTCAGAAAATCACAAAATTAAGCCTTCAGCCTCAACTGATCCAGCTCAAAGTTATCGCATTACCAGAACGATTCAACTGTTCCTTCAGGTAATAAATTACAAATAACAGCAAATGAAGGCTAAAGAGCCTGCTCTACCAGGGGGGCTCATTTGTTGATCTGAATTCATCTCATGGCTCTTTCATTAGCTCCATGCACACTGAACTAAACCAGTTCCTTTCTCTTTAACCAAAACACCACACTCAAGGTTTCACTTTTCTTTCTTTTGAAACATAGTTTTGAAAATCATCAATGCAGCTTTACATAAAAGAAGTGATGAATGAGAACTAGGCTTAAACCGTGACACTTGTTCGACAAGGGCAACATTGGTAATGTGGTCTTTGAAGGTAAGCGTGGCACATTAACATAGTAAAGATATGCATTATGGAGGAGCTCCTGTTGACAATAGGGAGGACTGTGTCTGTTGTTGTGACCAGAACCTTCCTCGGCATCCCCATCATTCAAAATAATCCTGTTAACATCATAACAGAGGAGGACTACTCATATACAAGCAGAGTCCACTTGTCATTGACACAACCAGGTCTGAGCTGAGATAGTGAGAGTAGACCGGTGAGCTTCAAAGCAACAGGCTGACATGACTGTTCCAAAACTGCTTGAAAAACAACTTTTCGTACAGAAATGTTTCAACATGCCTGCTGCCTGAGTGATAGTCCAATAGTGAGATTTTGTGTCAGAGGAATATGCAGTATAAACTAGAATCAAAGTCCATGTAGATGAATGTGAACCTGGCCTGTGAAGCTGATTTTTGATCTGGTAAAATAAGCAGCTATTACTCATCTGTCATACATAGTAGCTCTCAAAACTGAACTGTGAATAAGTCAGTCTCCAGGGATCTTTTAACACAATTTTCTACCAGTGTATGCTGGGAAACCAAGTGGTACAGACTCCAAGCAACATTATAACACCGAAGGTGCAGTATGGGGATGGCACTGGATGGCAAAGAGGACAGTTTATTTTACACTTAAGCTGCTTTTTTTAACATTTTCAGTTAAAGGGACATCTCAGTCCCTGTTGTATATTTTAGCTCAAATATGACACACAAGTTAGAGATATATTTTAATATTTCTAACACATAGTCAGTAGGGGTGGGAATCACCAGTGACCTCACAATACTATATTATCACAATACGATTTTATACAAAAACTGTTTAGCTAATTTAGCATTTGGCTTTTCTTTATAATTGTCTTATTTACACTGTATTTTATTTGCATGAAGCATATCTTGCAAACCATATATATTTGTTGTACTCACTTTCTCCTGCTCTATGATGTCACCTCTGCCAACCTCACTGGACTAACAGTTGACTTTATTTTTCCATCATCATAGATTTGACTATATATTAGCAATTAATTTGAAAAAAAATCAATACTTGATAAAAGAGACAATACGATATATCACCAGATAAAATATTGCAATATTATGCTGTATGTATTTTTTTCTCCCACCCCTAATAGACAGGCTATTTTGTTAGGCAGTTACACTATTAAATTAGATCATTTTATTTCCCAAAATTAACACTAGCCATGAGATCAGGACACTTTGCAAAAAAAGCGAGCCAGCTGTCAGAGACAGCACAGAACAATACTCACAGGACCTTCTACTAGGATTCCCAGATGCCTCTCTGTGTACTGGGTGTTCATTTTTTTTTCTCAACATAAGCCCACTTACAATGTCCTTGCAGATAGAAATATGATCAACCAGTAATCCTAATGTCATACTGTTGTTATGTTGCATTGATGGGATTGTGGAGTACGGTGGAGCTGCTTATAACAGGAGCATCATCCAAGCAGGGAAACAGGGTAGTGCTCTCTTCTGTGCCACATTATACAAAGGCAACAAAGACATCAACCTCATGGTGCTGTATGCTTGGTAGCATCAGAGCGATTAAGGTAGATGCACAAGGATAACCTGGACAAGTGAGCAAGGAGACTGAAGTAATTGAGAAACTCTCCAGCTCACAGAAGATAATTTCTTAATGCATTGTAGAATCAGTGTGTTTACACGGCTGTAACAAATACAGGGAATGTTAGAAACCATTATTGTGAGACACGATTTATCCCAAAAATCTGATCCTGATTAAATATAAATGCAGAATCTAAAAGGAATACAGAAGAGAACTGCATACCTTTCTATCTATAATTTACAATTCTGCACACATCTCATTGCTTTGCTGGCTCAAGGAGCAGAGATAAGAGATCATGTAAGAACGGAATTATTTAACAAGGTTTGAAGGTAAGGCAACAAACAATGAGTCACAACGATGCTTAACAATGTATTAACACAACATGAACTCACTGAGTTGTCCTAGCCTCCCCTTTCTGGCAGTGTATATTTAACAGTGCATGTGATTGACTCACATGGCCAAATCCCTCAAAGGGGTAGCAAGGGACAAAGAAGGCAGCAACAGATGGGATCTTATAGTCTTAGACTGGGCAGAGAGGAACTCCCTTTAACAGATGTTAAATATAAAAACCATAATAGGCTAAGATTTGACTCTAATGTAAAGACTGAGTGGCATCTGCAAGGTCTCACTGACAGTCTTGAACTCGTTGTTTATCAGCAGTTATGTGTTTTATGGTGCACAAAAATGGGACAAAATGGGAGTCAATCTTTATCTGTCAGACTGGAATCAGCAAGACCATCCATAATACACTGAATTAGAATATGTTTGATTGAATTACAAGTTTTGAATTCATTTTAGAGGCAGTAAATGTTGGTTACAGTAAAAGTTTGGTTGTTACTTTGTTGGATTGGCAGGGCAGATGGAGATTTTGTTTTATAGCTGAAGGCACAGTGAGTTCAGATCAATACAAGAATAACAGCTTCACAAATCCAGACCCTTACTCAGCACTGTAGTGAACCTTTGCCCAATAACGCAACAACAGCCTATATAGTGACTGCTTATCACACTGTAATATTAATCTAAAGGAAATTTTCAAAGTGTGCTTAAAAATGAATAAATGCAGCAAAACTCACAAATGTTCTGACCACATCACACAGAGGAATGCCGTTTTCTCAGACACTATCTCTGTTTGGTTGAGCCCTATTTATACTTTAATCCAGCCCGCTTTAATCCAACAAAGAACAAAATATAAATGAGATATAAGCATAAATAATTGAGAAATCTTTTCCCTTCTTGTATGTCATCACAACCCTTTTTTTTAATCAAATAGTCCTTATAGTAATCATCCACGGATGTCAGCTCTTCCCCTGGACACAAGGGAGCATCCATGACCTAAATCTAGCTGAAAGAAACACATGCATTTGCACACGCACACGCCACCTCTCAACAACAAGGGTCATGAATAATAGCAGCACAAACAACTGGACTAAATTGTTTATAGGTTCCCCCCAAATGCACATCATGAGTTGTATTGTGATACCATGGGACACATCAGGTGCCATCATTTTTCTGACTGCATGTTTTCTTCCAGTATTTCTTAAGCACCATCCCTATCTTGTAAAGAGGGTGTTTATTTTCCTCTTAGCTTTATTAGGTTTTCCACTTTAGCCCATTTCCACTCAGCAGCATTATCCTGCCTACTTCACAAACAAGGATCTCCAGTATTTTTATGCCTTGTAAAAACTAGGGGTCAAAATCACGTCATGGTCTCCATCATCGAAATCAAAGAGAGGATCGATGATCCCCTCCCTCCACATCCGGGAGGTGTGCAAAACGGAAGCAAATGACAACGCCGCACACTGTAGCTGACGTGAGCCAATGCCACTTATGACACCATGGCCAGTGTGGATAAACGAGATGTGGCACCAGAACTTGAAGCCGCTCCTGCCTCTCACAAATCTAAAGTATGGAAATACTTTGCATCTCTGGTGAGTTATGTTGACAATGTTTGTGTTGTCGACAAGAAGACGGCAGTGTGTAAACTATGCTATGTGCATGTAGCATACCCGACAACGGGTAACACAATGCACATGGCCACACACATTTGCCAGCATCACAAAGATGTTGATTTAACAGATGGGAAAACACCATCACTGGTCCAGCCTACCATTACAATTACAGTACAAATCGTAATAAATAAAACCAATGATCGTAGACTAGACTAGTCTAAAAATGGCATAGGCCACTGTGCTGTAGGAAAAAGAAAAGAATCGAGAATCAAATTAAATTGTGACCCTAAAATTGAAAGTTAAATCGAATCGAGGATTTCTAGAATCGTGACACCCCTAGTAAAAATTGATACAACAATACAGAGAAACTCATGATTTGTTTAATTTTGGGGTCTGTGAACCAACATGAAGTAACTCTGTAATGCTTTGGGGAATTTAAAAGAACCCGAGCATTGCATCAGTTTGTTGTATGTTGCTTAAATCAATAGTAAATAATGAGGGAAGCACCTTGTTTAGCCTTAGCTGCCATGCGACCTAAGGTAGCCACTGTTCACCTCATGTAGCCTGTACCCTGACTGTATTGATGATCTTTACTGCTTTGTGGCTATATTGGGGTATTGTCCTGCTGATGAACCTCTTAATATTTGACATTATGGGATTGTGAGGACAGTGCCAGTGGGTGGTGGATCCTTTGTGTTGTGTCACTGGCCTCTGTTAATACTCTTAATTTGCTATTAGTTTGCTGTTTTATTTGTTACCTAATGGCTACTATAAATGTTTGACTTTTCTGGTAACACGTTACCTGAAGTCACCTGGTGTCTGTTCGTCTTTTGTGAACCCTAAATCTGAACACTGACCTGGTGAATCTTCTTAATCTTACACCTGCTAAAACTTTGAGTCCTGATTTAGGAGCTGCTGATTCTTGTAGTGAGTGATCTTGACTGCAGTAGAAACATAGGTGGTAGCATGCAGGTTGACGGTGGCGGTGAGGACTATGAAAATCAGGGTCAAATTTTTGTCCTTGAGCAATTAGGCATTTTTGTGAGTTTAAATCATTTGTGCTCAGTCTGGGGTTAAATTGACTGAATGGAGATTAGATGTCATCTTCAGGCTGCATTACTTGCCCAGAGTGAAAAGTTCTACATCGCAGCTTTGAAATGGACTCAGCAGAAATATTTCACCTAGATTATCTAATCTGAAACATTGAGAGGAAGATCTGAACAGACACATAAATCATTGGGCTGCCTTGTCTCTGCAACTGCTTCTTCTTTATCTGGGTCGATGGGACACATTGTTTAAGACAGTTCATGTTGGGCCAACCACAGCATCATGCACAGCAGCACTGATAATAGAGCAGAAAAGATACACAGACATACATAGATGTACTGTGCATTGCATCCCAACTCGCTCTAAGGTCAGATATACAGATTAACAACTTGTCACAGGAGGATGGAGGAAACTGTATTTTAAAGTCTTAACCCTTGTACAGCGTTTAGGTCTTTGGGACCCACTTAGCATGATAAAATATACATTGCATAACATGTTAACTCTTTTCACACCACATTCACACACTGATGGTAGAGTCTGTTTTCCAAAAAGTTTATTAGTTTTAACTAATCCCATTTGTACACCTCCAGCGGAGCCCCCAGGGGTTAAGTCAGTGTCTTGCCAAAAGTCCCTTTGGCATGTGTACAGCTGGACCTGGGATCAAACCCCCAACCTCCCACCTGAGGAATGACCAACTAACTCTACCACTAAGTTACAGCCACCAGCAGGGAAAGAAGGTCTTGTTGAGCTTGACTCTACCCTGAGACTGTGACATGAGTGGAATATGCAGGAGGCCTCAGCTGTCCGTAAAAACAACACAACAAATTTTTTTTTTCATGTACCCGAGGAGGCAAGCAGGCTAAGCCTCTTGCGTCTAGCATCAAGTGGGGAAAGTGGCAGGGGGGGAGTTTGACTAGTGCACCTGTCAAACAGTGATGCAGGTGTCTTAAGTCCAACTCAAAGAGGACAGAAACCTCCTGTGGAGCAGAAGGGCAAACGCTCACTTGATCTTGCTTTCCAGGTTGTATATAGATTGTAAAAGAGGGACTTTGAGATCCTTTTGACTGTCTGGGTTTTAAGTGGCAAGTGTCAGAAAAGTCACCACAGCCAAGTATTCAAAGAAACACTGCTAATTTAATGCTTTCTAACAAAAATAATAATAATAATTTCACACTAATCTCATACATATTTTCAATGGTTGCACATATATGAGTGTGTGTATGCATGCATAGTTTTTCTGTCTGCAACTGGTATTCCTGCACAATAGTGCAACAATGTTTCATTTCAAGCACCTACTTTACACCCTTCCTCTCCCACACACCACCTTTACCCTCTGGTTTACAGTAAACACTCGATATATTTTTTTACATACAAACCCGTGTGCAAATAAAGGGCAGGGTGCAACAAATGCAGCTTTGCCCGTGAGGCTCCTTATTAAAGGCGATAACGATGGTAAAAGGGTCCCTACTCAGAGGGGCCTTGAAAATGATTTTTAAGAGCACAAAGGTTCGGAAGATTACATAGCTGAAAACTCTCCAGAATACAAAGATGACATTTCTGTCAATCCAGATTCTTGTAGTGGTTTTAAAAAAAAGATGAGACTGAAAATTAGCAAGCCTAAAAAGTCTGCCACAGGACCAGCACTCAATTCCAATATTAACCATGCTGTCTTTATTACATGTAACTGAGTTCATTTAAATCTCTGTCAAATATTTTCCATAAACTGTTTTGACTGTATTGATTTGAAAAACCCATCAGTGTGTCCTCCAAACCCACGAACACAGCCTGAGTGACAAAAACATCACGAATATCCAGTCAAATCATTGCCTAATTTCATCCACTGCACAATGGCTTTGTAATGCCTCAAGCAGCAAGACGGCAAACTTCTTACACGTGATGTTAACTGACTTTATGATGATGTTTAAAATGTTAGAAGTTCATCATATTCTCTTTTGCTTTCTCTTAAAGCCTATGTGGGCCCACGGGGTGCATGCAAGGACAAGTGCACTATTCTTTATTCCCGTCACTGAGCAAGACTTTGCTGTTCTGAGTCTTTTTCCTCGCCATAAAAAATGCCCCACCATATGATTTACCACGTATTTGTTTGATTTCACTGAAGCAGCATTGTCATAGATTCCCCTCTTTTCCCGGCTGTCAGTTGGCAGTGTCCTCACTCCATGGGTGATAAACCACCCTGCCTTTAGAAGTAGGACAGCAGGCCAAGCTTACAGTATACGGTCAACACCCACAGCATGAACAAACAGTGTGGGTATAAAAGAAGAAATGAAATGCTAATACCCTTCAAAAAGAGATTTGGGTTCTTTAAAGAAATGTATCACTTCACTTAGAAAGGAATTTTACATAATCCCTCAGGGTCTTTTTTAATTTAGTACCTCTTGACAGAACCAATGAAGCTGCTTTCACTTTTACTACCCTCTGTCACTTGAAAATGAAAATCTTCTTTGTCATCTTGGTGGAAAATAAATGCAGCCCTCAAAATGAAATACAGTCCAATTGAATAACTTATACTACTTTGATGCATACATTTATCAACCCCAACTTTATTTCTTGACTCTGTACTTACTAATCAAAGCTTCTTTCCATCTTTTTAAGATCCCAGAATTCACATGATGGAACTTCCTCTGAGGCAAAGGCTCTGGATAAAACCATTTGTTCCTATAATCCATGCATGAAAGATCAAGCATGAGTCAGAGTTTAAAGCAGTAATAAAACACAAAACATGTTGTGCAGAGTAACTTTGAACACCACTGGCTGAGACGTCAGAGATCAAAAACTCACTGAATTATAAAGATAAGATACAATGCTGATCAATCCTTTTATATAACTTGTACTCAAGAATTAAATTGAACTCATGTACACCAGAAATGACAGCCTGAAAATTATTTCCAACAAAGAGACATCCATTCATTCCCTTTATGCATTTCTTCAGACTCTTTAATATCTTCACATGATTTTCAGATCAAAAAATCAGCTCCATGAGCCTGCTGTCTTCTGATTGGTCATCTTTCCAGAGGCTTTCCAGAGGCTGGTGTTTTGGCCCCGCCCAATACTATTTTGGTCAATCAGTAGAGCAGCATTACCCCACTCTGCTGTGCTTGTCAACTCACACACTAATGGAGGCAGTAAGGAGAGCCTATAACACTATAACAAGATCCTGTTTGGAGCAGTAGACGTCTATTTTATAGGATTATGACAAAATGAGTTTACCCGATGATGTGAAATTTTGCATGTAGTATGGACACCAAACTTTGTAGCTTTGCAGATTTTACTGTAAATGTGGAAAGGCATATCCCCCCACCCTCCCACCCTCCACCCCTTTAATCTTCAGGGCACAGAAGCAGTCGTCTGCTGCTGGTCGCTGAGTTTCTTTCGGGGTTACTCCGGGGTTACAATTCTTTCTGAAAAAGCAACCTCACGCGAGTCTGTGAGTGAAAAAGAAATCCACTCCTCTTTTCTACAAAACTGCCCTCCAGTAAAGAGGCAGCTTAGCAGTAGCTCACAAGCTGGCTTTGCCAACCTTTGGGCTGAAACCACAGCATCTAAAACAACAACAACCTGGACCAGGCAACAGAATTAGATTTTTATTATTATTCTGCTCCTGCAGCATAATAATTATAATCAATATCAGAGCATTAACCTCTGAATGCAGCATTTGGATTTAAGAAAAGAGGGACACAAATACCTCATTTATAATTCATGTAATTGGAACTCAATGAGAACTGGTATTCATGTTCACTTCACACAAGGGCAAAATTATTTGGGGCCCTAAAATAACTAATAGTAGGCCACATTTATTCAAGTCTATACCTGGTCAGTCAAAGTAATAAAAAAGGAAGTACTATTCAACAATGATGGGAACTGAATTGAGCACTTTCCTTTCCTGAGGTGTGACTCCCTTGACTTTTGAGGCGTTCTGGCTACCCTTGTTGTGTCACTGAGATAATGACCTGAGGTCTTATCATGCTTCTCAGCGTCTGCCAGGGCTGAACATATCCTCCTTCCACTAACTCACTATACTGATGAGAAGAGGAATTCAATGAAAGTTTGGCAAAAAAAAGAGCGTGATAAGGAGAGAATAAATACACTGATGAAGGGACAGAGAGAGAGAGGGCAATCTTGGAAAAAAAAAGAAAAGAAAAATTACTCGATGACAGCAGTAAAATAGCTTGCTCTGTTTGCAGGCAGTGATCATGGGACAGAAGTGCACACTGTAGATGCCAACAATCAGCAACGCTATTCGACAGATGGATCAGAGCGCTCCTGGCCAAGACCAGGCTAAGAGCTCATGGTCATGTGACCAGTGGATTAGCATTAGCCCAACTGAAAGGGGGAGGAGGTTAGGGTGCCTGTCACCACATGCTTCCTTATCACTTCCCTTTGAATGTGTTTCCCTTTCTACATCTCTGTGAACCTTACTTAACCCCTTCTTGTCTTGTTAATGTCACTTTTTTTGTTTTCATAAAGTTGAATTATGAAAGAATTGAATCCAAAGCAAAGAGTCACTCAGCCTCTCTGTCCATCCTCTCCTCCAGTGCCGACACTGACAAGAAGCCCCGCGCTAAGGACAGTCATTAGTGTATAAGTGACTCTGACACATTTGACTCATGGCTCAGTCAGACTGAAACAAATGATCTAATTCTCTCACTTCCAGCTACTAAAGATGACATTGTTGAGAATGTGTTTTCTCTGCAGTCTTCCTAAACAACCACCCCCCTCCACACACACACACACACACACACACCAAACAACACACACTCACACATATTCATGCACACACAGTACTTCAAATTTCTCATGAGTCTTTTCCCGCTGGCTGAACCCTACACTTGTCTGGCAGTGTGGAGTGTAAAAAGAGAGGAGCACAGACAAGCCATGCTGTGAGCACATGGCATAGAAGCCTTGTAGGATAACACATTGGGTTCCCCTGTCTCTCTTGCTACCACTCCTCCTACATCTGGGTCTCTCTGTCAGGGACATAGTGTGCCAGCCAGTTCATGCCTGGCCTGCATGCCATGTCCCCTTGCCAACCTCAGGCAGCGTAGTTTTACAAAAACCTGAGGAGAAAAAAACCCAACCTTACTCCTCAACACTCAATGCAATGTTAGAGGTAGCATGCAGAGTAATACAGTGTCTGCCAATGAGGTTAAAGGCTAAAAGGCATTAACCATTGCTTCCCCGTACAGCCAGACTAATGTGACATGTTACTCTCAGTGAAAAGATGGCACATGGGACAGAGTCTGGGGGAAGCTTTGTTTGCTTGTCCAAAGAAAACAGTGATGCAATGTTTTATGAGCCAGCGACATAATCACAGAATGTTTGTATTGGACGTGTGTCACTGCTGCAGGTACGCTCATTTGCACACATATACACAACCACAAACATAGCACGTATGATCTTGCAAATCATATTACAGCGTCAGTGGCATTTCAGTTCTGTCAGCGCAGCCATAGGTCTGGGCTCAGGATTGATTGATTCAGTTGTGTGCAGCAGCTTTGACAGTCACCGTGTACACTGACCTTTAAGCGCAATCCTTTGGTGCTTTTTCAAACCACATATCAATGGGTAAAACGAATACACGTCAAATGCATAATCAGAAACGCTGACACTACATGGCACGGACTTCATCTGAAAAAACCAAGATGGTTAATGCTGACGCTCATCTTAAATTCACAATTCAGCTTCTGTGAGACCATGACCTCAGTTGACATTTATATTAGCCTTCGAGCCAAAATTTATCAACAAAGAGGCGTATCTTCTTCATCTCCAGCCTGACCCTCGGAGCGCAAGATGACTTAGGCACAGAGGTTTACTGTATGTCTGTTTGGAGCTCTAGTGAGATAATAGTGGCCTTATTATACTCTTATTTTTTTCAGAAATCAGGACCATTACCATTGGGAATGAATTAATATTTGCCGGTGAGAGACCTAATCTCAGTTGATAGTTGTTTTTTTGTATTATTTGTATGCTGCTTTCCAGCATTTGAATAGCGTTTTAGGCTTTTTCCCTTTCTAAAATCAAATCTATGTTGTTACTAAAAGATGATATAGTGTTTAATCATAGGTGTGTTTATCTCAGCAGGAGCCTGTTGCATAAGAAACATCCAAACTTCTGGGTTTAAACTATGGGAATGCATCAGTTTATGAATGCCTGTCTGTGTACTGTCTATTTATCCAACCACAGCAGTCCAACAACTGTCACTGAGGACAAAGTCCAAGATTTCTTTCTGAAATATAAAGTGGGAGGATTTCCCCTTTTATCATCACCCATTAAGGCATATTCAGACCGCAGTTGAATGAATCAAGCAAGGTATTTAAGTGCACACCGTGGTGTCAACGCCAGAAAGACAGTCACTGAAGAAAAGCTCTCTGACTCTAACTGAAGAAAGCCCATTAAACAATTATTAGACTCCGGGTCTGTGAATAACGCTTTTCACAGCTGAAGATTATAAAAGCCGGAGCCTATGTGTGTGTGTGTGTGTGTGTGTGTGTGTGTGTGTGTGTGTGTGTGTGTGTGTGTGTGTGTGTGTGTGTGTGTGTGTGTGTGTGTGTGTGTGTGTGTTGCTGTTAGTTATCGTTATTGTTCATTTTTAACCTCGGTGACGAATAACGCCTGATAACAGGTGACAGTGGAGTCGTGCGAAGCTTGGAGGGAGGCTTGAAAACTTACTGAAGATTCCTCTATCACAGTTAAGAGAGGCCACTGCTAGCAGAGGGTCACATGCAACAGTAAACTCCCTGACAGCACATACATGCTGTCACTCCATGAGGGATTATTAGCTATAGGAATAAAACAACGATTTGAAAGCTGTCTGCCAGGGTTTGTAGAGCCTAAGAGGAACAGAAACAAAGTCCGACAGAGAGAGCACGGCGGCGGCGGGTTTCCATTCGCACCGCGGATACGAGCGGAGGAGCGACGCCGCGCTCGCAGTTTGTTTACAAAGCGCTGTCAGAACACTCTTTCGCAACGGGGACAGCCAGGGGGACGAGACGGGGGACATTGACCACTTCAGACAATAAAATACACCTTCACAAGACATAAAGCCGTCACACTTACCTCTGTCGAGCCACCGAAGCTGCTGTCCTATCTCATGAAATGCGGGCAGCGGCTGCAAGCGACGTGAGAAACCAACAGCGGCGGGGAGCTCTCTACGTTAGTCAGCCGTCTACTTTCCAACAGTTCGTTTCACAGTTCACTGCGCCCTCTCTCTCTCTCTCTCTCTCTCTCTCTCTCTCTCTCTCTCTCTCTCCTTCTCTCTCTCTCTCTCTCTCTCTCTCTCTCTCTCTGACTCCAGCTACCCACTTCCGGCGGCTCTTTAATACAGTGGTTAACAGTTTCTGCTGATTTTTTTTTATTCTTAAAATTATTGATTTTATCTAATCACTTATGAAAGATTGAGACAGATGAAAATAACCCATAAATTATCGTGTTTTTTATTTTTTTTTTATTTTATAGCCTAGTTTCCAAACAAGTGGATCGAATGAATAGCTTCTATGATATATCCTAAAACTGTATAAGCTTCATTTAAAAGCACATTTTTTTTCTCTATTTATCTCTCTACTTTAATTTTAGGCATATCTTTACATTATGAGACAGTCAGAGTTGTGACTGGTTAAATGTTAGGGGTTTTTGTAGGCTGATTTTATGCTCAACAACAAAACAGTCATAGAAATGTCCAATAAAAAAGTCAAACCCAATGAAAGCTCCGTAGAAATAGAGAGTTGTTTCTATCATAGCCTCTGAATTAAGTGAAAGACATAAATTGAAAACAAAGAGAGAGAGTTAAATCACTCGCTTTCTGCACTGGTCTTTAAACTCAGACCCACTTTTCTGTGTCTTGCTGTGATCAAAGCTGTTCTCTGCTGCAGATAGTTGGGCTACGAGCAGACTGGTTGATTAGATTAAGAGTAATCTACTGTACAGTCATCTTCTATTCATCTGAAGGCTTCACTCCCAAATATACTGCCCTTACTCAGTGAAACAGCGACACCATCTGGTACAAAAGTGGAAGTTTTGCGTTTAACCCTCGTCGCAAACTTTTTTTTTTTTTCAGCACTAGCAATGGAGTTTGTTTTTCATGCATTTTTAGAAAGGTTACCATGATAAATGTCACTTCAGGGAGAGTGTTGACTTCTTCTCAGGCTACACAAGGCCTTCATGTGTTTACTCCTCAGCCTGAAGTGAACTTGTTGGAAGGTGCTCAATTTTAGCCACCATATTGACTCACTTTAAGGAGCATTTATAATAGGTCCATTCATAATCTCTTAGGTCAATCTCATAAACTCAGAATTTCAATCCTATGGCCTCAAACCCACAAGTGACCCCTGCAGCTAAAAGGAAAGATCTGACCATGATGCAGGTACATCACTTCTTGCAAAACTGCTCAAAAAAACCCAAATGTATGCACCATCCCTTTTTCTTTCTTGAACTCAGAGGTGACAAGAATGGACCTTATGAATGAAAACCAAGATCAACATGTTCTATAGAGGCCCAGCTCACATTTGAAACTAAATTCCAATCTCAAGAGATCTATATATATATATATATTTTTTTTTTAAGTCTTTTTGCAAGTGGAAAGCCAGGGGATTCATTTGCAGGGAATCCTAAGTGGAAGGCAGAGTTGGACCCTTCCTGGAGACTCTAAGGAGACAAAAAGGAATCCACTACCATGCCATGGAAAAAAAAATTCCCCAAAGAACTCTAAGGTATTGCAAAGGAAAGTGAGATTGCTGCCCACAGGTTTTAGGCCCCATCTAGCTCACTGTTGTAGGGTAAAATAGTTCATGAAAACGTAGCTGGTTGGTATCTGAGTTGTGTTTGATTGGAATTAAATGCCTTGGCACCAGGACTCGCACTCTGTCCACACCTCGGTTCACTCTTGCTAAAGACGTAGTGGGATAGAGCCTCCATGTAGATACACTAACAGATCCAACTCTTTCCCCAGAAGGGTAACTGTACTAAAAGGGCATAAAATAAGTGTTAAAAAGAAACCACAATAGACGTAAGAGTGAACTGCATACTTGGAAAAACACTGGGATTTTTGTGGTCGCACGTAAACAGTCTTGTTTTGTGTGAAAAATGTTTAGCCTATGGAGGGGAAATCCAGTGGAGAGAGAGAGAAAGAAAGTGAGAGAGAGATGAGGTGGCAGAGACTAAAGATAAATCTGCTTAATTAAACATAGGGCATTGTGCACCTGAGGCACATCCACAGTATAAGAGAGCTTCATACTGCTGCCTGAGCAAAATAATGTACAAAAAGAGACAGCCAGTTGTTGATTGCTGAGATATGATCCATTGAGTGTGTTTAATTAACAATATATTCCAATGAAAGAAAAGAAAATAGATCAGATAGTTATGTGATTAAAGTGTTAGCACATTATTTAAAGTTTACATTGTTGCTTATATTTTTATCTTATTTAGAAGCCTAAACTGCTGAATTAGAGTTTTTCATTAGAAACAGACATGAAAATGAAACAGAAATTTCTGGGATGTTAAAAAATGTCCCTGTGTTTTGCATTCGTGAAATTGTTGTGTAAGACTTTGTGTCCCCTTTGAAACAAATGTGTGATACTCCAGTGTGTTTTCAATATCGCTGCTGACTGTAAATCATCTGAAAAATTCCCCGTCACGCTGCAGGAATAATGACTTCATTTTCTAACTTCCATGTAAAAATGTCATTATTTATGGGCTGCGTCTTTTTACACACACACTCTCTCTCTATCTCTCTCTCTCTCTCTCACACACACACACACAATCGACCAACCCTGCTGCCCTGAGCTGAAGCTTTATTGATTCTTCAGATCGATTGGCTGCAGGCCAGAGGTGATGGCTGACAGTTGCCTCACAGACAGCTGAGTCAGCAGCTGCTGACGGTAATAGCTGTAGATCTACACACACCCTCATCTTCTCAAACCATTTCCTCTAGCCGCGACAAACAAGAAACAAGAGCGAGGGAACAGCACAGAGACGAGTGATACAGGGACAGATCACTGTTTGTTTAGTTGCTTTATCTCAGCTGGCACATATTCTCTAAAGGACTCATGGGAAACCCAGCGGTCACATTAAGTTAAAGCCAGAGTGCAGTTGAGCAACAAACATGTAACACGGGGTTTCCAAACAGTAGAGTCCAGTAAGTCTGTGCTGAGATCAGTCAGAAGAGAGAGTGACTACTTGATTTTGTCACACATTAAAAATAGGAAGTGCAACAACAGGGCACTCAAGTAAACACTTAGACTTTAGGAGCTACTGAAGATATTTACTAAGAAGAACGGATTAAATTGTGACAGCTTCGACCTCAATTTGATGAGACATTCACCTGTCACCAAATTTCCCTTTCTTATCAAGACCAGCTGAGGTTATCTGACCCTTTCTCCGTAAAGTCCCAACCCTTTCCTTATGTATTTGTCACACTTTTGTTACACCAGGGGAAACTCCAAAGCTTATCTATAGCTTTCATAATATTGCAGGCTTTATTATCACACTTTAGTTTATTTCCCCATATCTGAAATCGTAAATTCTTTCTGAATGCAAGTCATCTCCAAATCCATGGAACAATAAGTGTGCAGTCAATAAAAACTACTGAGCCTTTCTAGATATTACAACACTTCTTCTTTAAAGGCTGTTTGTTTATCTGTTCATTTCTGATCTGCAGCAGAGATATAGGTACAGACCATGATTCTGAATCAGAAACGCCTTTGTTGAGCATCTTTTCATTTGATATCTGTTTTATGACCTCACTTATCTGTGTGTTTTCTTCAAAGTTCCTGGGGTGCTGATTGGCTACGTTCACTCAGATATGGCTCCGCATCTGCTTCATTAGCCTGCTCTCATGTCTCTCTTATCCTCCCTGTTGAAATCCTAACAGTGTTAAATGAGGTGACAGATATTTCACATATTATGTCTTGATACTTTCATTGTCAAGTTTGCTTGGTCACATGGTGTGATTTTCTGACACATCACGAACAACACCTCTGGATGACTGAACTCGGTTTTTAACTGGTGGTAAATTACTTTTTATTTCATTTCATCAAACAATGAATAGTTACAGCGTATTTTACAGGAAACTTGTCTCGACATTTCACAACAGGACAAATGTGGCTTCTAGGAACAGTTAAAAATATGATTTGAAATCACACATCAAATCAGATGACTTCAGGATTTAACAATTATAATAATTAAAACCATCAATTTCCAAAGCATTTGCAATACCAGTGATCACAAATTACAGCTAAGTGGGAGAAATAAAACATTTAGTGCGCTACATTTACAGGTAAGGTCACATCATTTCTCACAACACTATGATGAAATAACATCATATTTAAAACTACACATCACCTCTTTCCTCTAAACTCTACATTTTTAACACTATGAATGTTGCTGAGAAATATTAGAAATATTTCATTCTGAGAAAAATAATGAAAAATATGTTAAAGATATTGTTGAACACCTGTGACAGAGGAATTTGGCATGTGGTTTAGTACGCAAAAACACCTCGAAAAAGACTGTTAAAACTTCTCAAAGCACAACTCTTTAGCGGCATAGCTTATACAAGAAATACTAGTTACATTTTTTGAACATATGATATAATCATTCTGAAAGTGTATAACGCAAAAATACAATGCTCTCAAAAATATAATTCAAAATAGTAGGATACCTATGATTATAGGAAAATACTCAAAAAGGAGCAGGATGTTGCTGACAATGTGATAAATCAATATCAGTCAACAGCTTCACATAATAAACTGTAGGTGGACAGTCCAAAACACTTTTTCAAAAGGAGAGTTTTTCGAATTATCCGATCCCCTTCAGTGTGATGGAGAGTTTAAACAGAAACAAGAACTAACTGTACAGGGCAAGAAAGAAATCCGGACACGACATCAAATCCAGACAAAGACAGAAATGAGGACGGTCAACACATCTCTTCACATGGTAGGGGATGATACATCCATGTCCAAAGTGATCGAGTCTGCAGAAGAAATCCAAATACAAGTGATTATTAATATTCTTCAATAGAGGCCAGATTAGAGCAAATTCAGGGTTTTAGAGTTTCCGTTAGGGGCAACATCACTGCATCAACTATTGTGCACCTTGTGTTTATTACTCACCCAAATGTCCTGGATTAGTTTCAGTGTCGTTATGCATCAGAGAGTCGAGGGTGCGAGGTGACATGGGGAACAGGTCGCTGGTGTTTCCGGAGTTTGTGCTGCAAAAGACAGACAGAGAGAAGACAAATATTTAATGAAATGTTCACTGCTGGTCAAACACACACTTAGATGCTTCTTTTGAACTGTGTTAGTCTGAGTACTTGCAGTACAAGGGAAACAAAGGCTTCTCTGCCGAAAAGTCCCCAGCTTGTGTTTGTCCGTGTTTATAATCGCAACTATGGCAGCAGAGTTATCACCGGCGAGAGGTCTATGATTAACCGGCAGTGTCAAACCCACAATTTAGAGATAAATATGTGATCAGTCTCTCAGTTTGCACTAAGTCATAAGGACAAAAAGGAGGATGGAAAAAAAAATGAACAACAACAAAAAAAAAAAAAGTATGGCTGTTTGTTAAAATGAAACATAAAATCAAACCAGGAAAGGGTTGGTCAGACTTTGAGCAAATGATCTATTTCCTGATTGTAGTTTAGGCAATGCTAGGAGTACTCAAACACAATCGCTCTCGGTATTACACTGATTGGATGTCAATGACACTTTTTTGCAGTTAATGTCAGTACAGTTGTTTGTTAGCGCGGTGGATTAAATAAACAGAACAGGCCATAACCTACAAAATATGTTAATAACAGTACAAAAAATGTCTTCCTATGTCCTTCTACTATCAGAGAGCTCATATGATAATGGGGTACAAATGAAAGGTTCTGGCTGAGGAATCATGATACAGATGTCTGAGAATTTCTGAGTTTGATTCGAATGGAGAAGGATGATTGACATGTAGATGCTATTGTATTAGGGGACAGGAAAAGTGGTAGTGAGTTCGAAACAATAACAGGAATTATGTAAGTGAGGGGACTGGAACAATTCCCCTGTGACCCACCCATGAAAAACACACAAACAAGAGTGACAAGATGCACACACAACCCTACATGCTGCCTCCCCCCACAAAGGCCTACCCTGGGAATCCGTTCCCAAGCAGCTCACTGTCTGGCAAGTCCATGAACACGGAGGGACACCTACGGAGACAGGTCAGGATCTCACTGAGCAAACCTCTCAATGCCATCAAACTCACGACCAAATACAGCAAGAATGGCTGCCTGTCCTGGGTGCTCGCTCCTGGTTTTTGGTTTATCTCACATATCAGGTTACTGATACAAACACGTGTTCTGCTCTGTAGGTGACAGAGTCAGAAGAGTACAAGCGGCTGTGTTTATCTGATATCTTTTGAATCGATAGTTTCTTTATCTTTACGTTTTAGCAGCACAGGGTTCCACAGAATTACAGAATTGATCTTAATCATTTCTGCCTTCCTTAGACATTCAAAAATGTCAGAATGCAAACGCCATCACAAAGAAAACGCATTTTTCAAGGTCTAGAACCATGATAAGTAAAAAAAAAAAAAAGACTAGCAACAACCTTAGGAGTATCATCATAACTGGGTAAGTTTATTCGCTTTGGACTGAGAACAGACACAATTCTTTACTATCTGTAGTTTTGCTTGTAAAGAGGAAAAATAAGTGTCACATGGTTATTTTTCAAATTAAACAGAAGATCCTTTAGAAACCAACCGAGCATGTTAAATAGACGTCTAATGGTCCTTAGACTCTGGGCTAAAATCAGTCTACCACTGGTCTAAAAATGAACAATTTTTAGCCGTTTAAACTCAGACTAGCCGTCGAATAGACTAAACTACAATGTACATTGATCATCGACAGTTAAAACCGTTTTAATCCAACACTTGGCTTTCATTAATACAATTTACAGTTGTATTTTATCTAATATTTAATAATTAATAGATTAAATTCTACCATCTTGATTCACTAAAATATAGACCGATTATAGACGGGTGAATTTCTGTCTAAACTTAGACGAGATGTCAAATAGACGTTAACACTTAATTCCAACCTTTTCCAAGCTCAATTTACTCAATATGGTCAAATGAGAGGACAGAGATGTTTTGAGGTGATGTCTCATTCACTCTCATATCACTGATTTCCTCCTGTCTTTCTTTATATTATTTATTCCTAAAAAAGGAAGCGTAGATCTTGTGAGGAAACCTCTTTTCATTATGTCAGCAGTTCGTAAGGGCCACCATAAAGCTAAGTGCTCGCTGACATTATGTCTTCCTTTGAAAGCTTGAGACTGAAATGTCATGATCAAATAATAAGAAAAAAAGGTACTCACGGGGTAACGCAGATGAACTTTGTCTTCAAGTACGGCTGAATAGCTGTTAGAAAAAGAAAACGTTAACTCTCAAATGCATACTGAAGTACTTTTGTTTTTCTGCAAAGAAATCAGTGCAAAGACTTACTGCTTGTCGAGTCCCCTGCCGCATCAGAATCAGGAAGTGTTTCAGGTCTGCAGTACTTGCCGAAAGCATCCTCTTTGGGGACTTCAGGGTAGAGATATACAAGAGGTGAAACCAGGATGTTGGTGGCATCCATGATCTTGTAGCCCATGATGATATCAGCGAAAGACATGCTGTTGAGCTGCTGCTTGGTGTAGGGCTCCACTGACTGGATCTGGGTCTTTCCTGGAAACATTCATGAATGATCAGTGATACGAACGTTCATCAATCTTTTTTTGAAAATATTACAAGTAGGTCAAAAAACTCACCGCTGATGTCCTTCTCCACCCAAGTAAATGTAATGCCCCCCTCCTTGCTGCTCTCGCTGAAGCGCAGAAGGAAAGTGCCAGGAGGTTTTGGACTAAGAATGGCCCTCTCCCTCTCTTTGCTGATAAAGCCCATGATATACCTGAGAAAATGGACAGGAAGAAGTATAATCAGTTGTCTAATTTACAAAGAAAACTACTAGAAAATATATGGCGAATCTCTCTGCCTGCTCAAGGACTCTTCTGCGAACAAAGGATGACATCTCACCCTTCATTCCACAGTGCCAGGATGTACTTCTTCACCAGGTCAATGATGTTGTCTAGCCACACCCAGAAGGAGAAGCCTTTGCCAGCCATGTTTTCCTGGGAAGAGGAAGGAGAAAAAATAACTCACACTGAACAATAGCAAGATGGCAATCTGAATCCTGTGTGGTTGGTAGGTGACTTACCTTGCAGAACTTGGCCCAAGTGATCTGACAGCCAGAGTAGTTGACACACGGTCCTGGAGGGACAAATACTGAATATTAACACACGCTTATGTACAACACAGTGAAACAAAGGATGCATGCGGAAACCTCTTAGCATGAAACCTTACCTAAAAGCTTCTCAGCCAGAGTTGTGAGCTGTTCAATAGTCAGACCTCTTTTGGTGGTGGAGGAAAACTGCCAACTGAGAACCTCAGCCACCTGGTCCCATGTCCCCACAGGAGGCTTGGTGAAGAAGTTCACATTCTGTATCGAGACAGACAGACCAACACAGTTCAAAACACATATTTTCACACTACATCATATAATGTGCCAAGAAGGATCAGCTTAGCCCCTTTCCACCAGGGGGTGCTGTCTTGCCTTTGGGTGGTTTGTGAGCATGTTGTACCACAGGATAGAAGCCCAGGCGTTTGGCATCTGGCAGATGTTTGAAATGACCACCACAGGCAAGGAGTGAGTCTGAACAAAGACAGAGAGGAACTCGATTGAGTATGTTTGTAAAATAAACAAATATTAGATGGAAAATAATCCCCCTGTTGGCAAACAGATCACCAAATAGAAAAGCTACGAACAAATAATCCCTCCGGCCTTTGTTTCAATATGAAGTTATGCTAGGGGTGCGGGGAATTGTGCCTGCTTGTCAAGATTTGAGTCAATGTCACACACCTGAAGTCCAAAATGCGTCAGGTTGACCTTCAAATGACCTACTTGACTTCAATGAAACCAGCGCACCTACTGTCTGCAAACTCAAGGAGTCTTCTTTTTTAAAAACCCATGAGTCGAGATAGCTCTAAAATCTGTGTGACAGGTCAAGGTTTGGGTTTGTGGGGGAGGATTATTTTGAAGTTACACCCAAGGGTGACAGTCTCCAAGGGAGGAGGACTTTGTCAATGACTCATTAGTCTGCTCGCTTATAAGGTCGGGGGTGTCAAGAAACACAACTGGCCTATTCTCACAGTTTAGTGCTGTTAATGGTTGCTTTTCCAACTAAGATAAACTGAAATTTTTTCTTAAAAGAAGTCCAAACTCGTGATACAGAAACACAATACTGACCTCCAGATCAATCTTTAAGCCTTGGTGGTAGACTTCTGTCTCAAAGGTGATTAGATGTAGCTCCTCTGTGACAATCAGCGAGGCCTAGAGGAAGCAAATGAGCAGATGTTCATGTTGCAGAGGTGTAGAAGTGAAAGCGAAACCTCTTAACCTTACACACAAAATGCAATTTTACAACCGTTTCAGTTTACAACTGCACTTTTATACCAAACTTCAGGGGAAATACTCACATCACTGTTGGTTCTGCCACCATTACCACACCTCTGTTCTCTCAGGGTCTGTAACAAAACAGGGAGTTAATGCTTCATATCATACATTATCAGTTTTCCATTAGTGGAAACTCTGATTACTCACCAAGTGCTTAAACTCGGCTGAAAGGCTGCCATTGTTGGATTCCTCCATGTTCATAACTTTTGTGTTGGTTCCCAGGATGTTAAATTTCCGTGACCTAAGGAAATCAGACGTACCAAGAGGTTAGACCTTTTTTTTAGAATAATACACATTTAATGTCTTCAAAAATGTTCTCCAAGTCTTACCCTCGAATTGCAGCCACATCACCAGACTCTCTGAAAAACAAACAATTTTAATGAGTACTGCACATGTCCTACTCATCAAAACTTGATTACGGAAGAAGATTAGGGCCACTGGAGAAAAAAAAAATAAAAGGCCTTTAATATTTTTTTAATAGTTATTCTGAGTTTAAAGTCAAAATTCGGACTTTTTTTTCTCAAAATAATAATAATTACAAAAAATTGTATCTGACTTTTTTTTTTTCCTTTCAGGGGCCCTAATCCTCTTCTGTACCTACTCATTGAAACTTGATATCAATTCTACCACAAAAGAAAAGTAACGTACTTATCGATGCAAACTTTGATTTTCAGCTGATAATTGAGTTCAGGAAACTTCACCAGTAACCTGAAAACAATAAGAGAAAATATACATTGTTTACAAGTGTTCTTGGTATATATACACATGTCATTTGATGCAGCTGCTGTTGTGTTAAACAATGACTGTATGTTGTTCCTGAGTTGTCTTTTTTGCAAGGCAACATCTTACCTGACTTTATTTGTAAACTGTACTCCTGTTTTTATGACCAGGGGTCTGTCTGGATGCATGGGCATGCAAGGCTGTCTCTCCACCACAAAAGCGCTACAAGACAAAAGTGGATCATTGTGTTAACTAGAACCCTCAAGCTCTGTGCAGATCATGATGTCAGCGGAAAATGAAGCCCATACAGTACCTCTTCATCAGGTTTCTAAACAAGTCCACGATCTTCTCCTCCAGGGCGGGCCGATGCTGAATGATGGGGTCTCCTTTGTAGGACACCTTCTGCTGGAGCTCCTCGAGCTTCTTGATCTGCTGGCGGATCTGCAGCTGGGACTCAGCCAAAGATGTGATCCTGGTTAAAAAATAAGCCTGTTTGAGTCAAATGTCCTGATGAAAAATTCCTTGCTTTCACTCTCTCCCAATAGTAATGGTGGAGCTGACAAGAGTGCAAATGACCTAAAATACTCGTAAAATATAAAGATCATAAAAAATTTAAAAAAGGAAAATCATTATAACAGAATTTGGTTGATTGGATTTGCAAAAATCGCCCCATATGAGTTGCTAAAAATCATTTGGAAAATGCTCATTCTCTTTTCTTCTTGACTAGTTTGGGCTAACACAAGGCTTGAGCCTAACCCAGCCCCTAGAGAAGTTGGTCGCCAGTCCATCATGGCGAACACATGACCAACTAGCCGAGGAGCGAATACCACATTTTTTTTGGAAGAACATTAAAAAAAACTGCTTAACATTCACATTCCTGGAAATAGTTTTCCTTTTTTCCTTCATCTCAGACATGTAATGTTTCACGTACCTTGACGAGTTTCGGCGGAAACTTTTACCTTCCTCAGAAGTGTCACTTGGTGGTTGGTAGGTGTGAAATGTCATATCAGCTGGTGTTACAGAGACATGACCCTCCTATCATTTTTTTTTTTTTTTGGACAGGACGGTCACGCCTCTGCAGGACGCTGCTCCAGGTGTGTGAGAGCATGTATGCCCACTCATACCTGTTTATCGTCCCCTGTTTATCGTTCATCATCCCTGGGGCCTGTTTCCTAATTTTCATGGCTTCCCTAATCCAGCACTGGTGCTCATTGTCCTCAGTGTAGATGACTCCGGCCTTATCTGGGAAGCCATTGAAATTAGGAAACGGGCCCCAGTGACAATGAACAGGGATGAGAGGGCATACATGCTCTCACACACCTGGAGCAGCGTCCTGCCGAGGTGAACAGACAGTGGGAGGCATGACCGTCCTGTCCAACAAAAAAAAAAAAAAAAGAAATTGACAGGAGGGTCATGTCTCCGTAACACCAGCTGATATGACATATCACACCTACCACCGAGTGACACTCCAGAGGAAGATAGAAGTTTCCGCCGAAACATGTCAAGGTACGCGAAACAGAAAAATAAAAAAAAGAAAAAGAAAACTATTTCTAAGAAACTGAAGACATAGTGAACATTATTCAACTATTCGCATCCCTGGTTACCATGTTTCGAGGCGGTCAAGGCAGATGTTTGGTGGACCACCAATGCAAGCAATCTGCTGCCTCCTCTTCCAGTCTGCCAATTCTTCATCTGTCAGGTTCTTCTGCACGTAATCCATGGCAGTCAGCAAGCCTCCCATCTCTGTCACAATTTGCTACAACATAGAAGCACAGCAGCTATTAGACACAACTGTTTGTCATTATGAAGGATTGCAATAAATTTATCAAACTGATGGCTTAACATCCTAACATTCCTCACACAGGTAAGAAAAGACACTCACCCTCCTGAGCTGGTCCAGGGCGCTTAGCATCTGCTCGAGCTGAGCCATCTTCTGTCTGGTGGCAGCTGCTTGGCTGTTTCCATTTAGGTCCTGGGACAACTCTTCAATGTGGGTGAACATATCGCAGGTCAGAAATTAAAGCAAGGTCTTTTTTTATTCTTCACAAAATGATAGTTTAGCATGGATTTAAATTAATCAAAGAAAACAAAATCCCCTCTTGAGGTTGAATAACTAGCTCGTACCTCCTTGGCTTTTCAGTGTCTTGTAATTGAAGTCAAAGTCATCCTGTAAGTTCTCAAGCATTTTCATCTTCTGTTCCATGTCCTGCAGAAAAAGAGGCAATGAGTGAACATTTTTTTTGTATACCATAAGGATAAAAAAAATAAGATAACTTAAGATCTGATGGAAACTCACCTGCACCCGCTTCCTGATGTCTTGAAGGTTGTGCTCCAAGATCTGCTGCTTCTCTGTCACTACCGTCCCAGTGGGGTGAGCTGCCTGTCCATCCTGCAGGAAAATCTAAAATGATTGCACTGACCAACATGTTTGTGATACACTGCATCACTGTTTTACAACTGTAAACATACAGACTGAAGCTCTCTGATGAAATATAAACAAGACAGCAGGGTTAGTGCAGCTCTTCTGTACCTGTGCAGCAGAGGTAGCAGTCTGCAGCAGTCTTTGCTCCTCCCACAGGCAGCGGGCAACGATGCGGGCAATATCCATTGGCTTTTCCAGGTACTTGCTCTGCAGATGTTGTTTAATCCTGCGCAGGTTATGCTGGTAGAGTACATTGTTCTCCTGCAGGAAGCGGCTGTACTGCTGATCTATTTCTCCTAAGAGGTTGTGGAACACCAATGTAGCGTGCGATTCCTTATTGGCAGCATAAGCCCTTTAAAAGATGAGGAAAAGATAATCAGGATGAGTGCAGTTTGTGCAAGAGAGACTACTGAACCATTATAACAATCCTGATCGTCATGAAAACACATAGTTGATGATGGTTGTCTGACTGTGGCGGCAAGAATGCCTGAATGATCTTCTGCAGAATAATCTGCAAGTTACTTATTCCTAAAAACATTTCAACATACTATTAAAGCTGTATTTTTAAATCTATTTTCTATCTGTCTAACTTGTTAACACACAAACCAAAGGAAAAACAGACAAACAGATCATCACGAGCATGAAAAGTTTCTGTGCACTACGATTAATTATACCATGAGTTCCCTATAATCCTGTCAAAGACAATGGCATTACAAGGAAGAGTATCTCAATAAAAGTTAAACAATAGATGTGCATGGAAAAGCTATCTGCCAGTCACGCTGTGAGGCCAAAAGTCAGGAAGAAAAGTTCTGTGTAAATGCACATGATGCTAAATTAGAGAAACAAGCCAGGAGGTCAGTTCTTTCTTACCAGTCTTGACTCTCAATCCACGGGGCAAGGAACTGCCGCAGCTCCATTGGGAAGCTGTCACTGTACAAGTGATAGAGCTGCTCCAGATACCTGGTCTCCAGCTGCTGTAACTGGTTCCATTGGGCCATCCTGACAAACGCCTCCTAAACCTACACAAATTAAGATGGAGAGCAGTAAGTCTAGGAAGGAATACATTTAACGGCAAAGAAGGAAAAAAAAAACAAAAAAACAAAAAAACACAGAACTGCTGTTAGGTGCTCTTAAAATGTCTTTCTTGAACAGAAACTGCGAAATGTCCTTTTTCTCTGAAAATGAAAACAGCCCCTCAGGAGGCCTCTTATTCAGCAAAGTCACTTCCTGTTCAGTGAAACTCTACGCCTACACAGAGAAATATAGGGCAATGTGAACAGCTGTCAATTTAGTGAACAAATAGCACTGAATGATCTTTGGTCTCATGTCAACTTTGGACTCCCTGACAGTAAAACCACACTTCCTCTTTGCATCTTCTGAAGAGCCAGCATCGATAAAGATGTGAAACTCAAAAACATACTCTACTTTATCATATAAAACTAGACTTTTCACATTCCTCCATAACCATGCTCATTTTATGGCTCACAAAGACTGCTTTTATCCACCAGATCCATACGGTAACTTATGCTAGCCTTCTCAGTTTACCAACAGCAGGCTCTTCTCTTCCCCCGAGGGCTGTAAAACTACACTCTGACAATAACCAGACACTCAGGAAAGCCAACAGAAAGTCGTCTCCTCCATTTACATTAAATTACAAACTGAAGCCTTTTTCAGTCCCTTACATAACCTTTACGCATTGATGCAATAAAAGTACAAAGTCTGAGCAGTCTGTGGCTGGCTATAAAGTCACATTGGCATTATTCATGCGCAGTGCACTTGTCAGAAATCAGGAGTCTAGTCCAGTTTCATGTCACTTCATGAGAACAAAGATGCGCATAGCCATTATCAAATATAAGGTATTGCAAGGTAATAATCAAGATTGACCTAAATTAAAGATTTAAAAAAAGGATGACTTAAGATAAATAATAGAACGAAAGCAGTGCCATGCGACTAGCCAAATCAAATCTGGTCTCAGTCCTCTGAGGTTTGAGGCCACTGTTGTTCCTTCACGTTCTGAGTGGTAAATAAAGCGTAAAAACGACCTCTGTGGAAATGTACCAGCCATTACACAGTGCTGTATTGTAGCTTCGAGTACATCTGCTGAATTTGGGGAAGGCCCCAATAAAACATATGCCTGTCAATTTAAACCCACCTCGTGTCAAAGTCCCGAGGACATCCAGAGTAAGTCATAGCAGTTTTAGTCAAAACAGTGATGAACAAGGTGCTTTTTCAAACATAAAGGATGATGCAAGCATAAGTTCCCATGACCCAAGTTCCTGTGTAAGTGAAAGAAAAGCATCTGCATGGTGTAAATTTCAGGGGATGTGAAAACACAGAGGATCACATCAAAGGGTAGCCCAGTCAGGATATTCAATGTGATGAGTGACTTCTTTCGTCTCTGTCATTATCTGATTTTGTCTGTATTAATTTTATTTTTACTATTATTATTATTATTATTATTATTATTATTATTATCATTCACTTTTGACCAAACTTTCTGTTGCTTGTTTATTACACCTAAAACTGCAATAAACTAATATTCCTCTGGTACTATTTAAAAGGTAAAAGGAGACCAAGAGGCACAATTAGATTAGTTTACAAATAGGTGAGTTTAACTACTTCAACCATGCATTTCCATGCACTGACATATTAAAATTAAACTCTACTAAGTTAAGCATCTCTATTATGTGGCTTGGCTGCAGACATGCAGAGCTCCTTGGTATTTTATCTGCAGAAACATCAGTAACCTAGTATGTTCAGCAGTCTTTTTGATACTCTTATTTTTAAAGTCATGTTGCAAACTATCCATCAAATCTGAACATAAAGACTACTTTACCATGTGTTAAAACAGGGTTAAGGGTTTCTTTTACAGATGTTTATTTCCCAAACTATCCATCGAAATGCAAATACACACAGTTGCACAGTCATGTTAGGCAGATGTAGGCTGTTCAGCCAGTTTCCAGTGCCTGCTGCATGAACAATAGAGCACAATATGATTCCTTAAACCATGCCAGACATATTCCAGGAAGTACTGAACAAGGACAAGGAACAAGGATTTGTTAAATGGTCTTTGTTATGACAGGTGATATTACTGCCACTAATCCCAGTCTCAGTTTATGTTTCTTATGAAGGCCATGCATAAAAAAGTGAAAGCACTTATCACAGTCATAAGTGAAGTTGCATTATTATGAATCATAATGACTGGCTGAACCAAAGATTATTCTAGAAATCAAACTTGGCCCTACACCCAAATAAAGAACACAATGTCATGTCTTTGAACTCTAGCAAGAGCGATGAGAAAAGGAAATCCCTGCGCAAGGATACAGACATGTTGGCCTGTCGGTGGGATGGAGATGGGCGTGACTAACGAAGTCCGGCACACAACAATAGCCTGAAATTCACAAGGTCCAAATATGCAACCCAGACAAACTTGAACTACAATCTAGATATAAGAAGGTATGTATTATCAATATCAACGCAATTCATCCAGATCATACAAGAAAAACAGACAATTTACAGTCCGTTTACCAGCGCCAAAGGGAGCCTGCAGAAACATGTTTCATATTAAAACATTGAAAAATCTCATATCAAACTTCACACTGCGGATGCAACACTCTTACTCCAGCTTTGCTAACTTATAACCAAGTTTTAATGGCACAGTTCAAAGGCTGATCAATAACATCACGAATTGTGGTCCATGTTCAGTCCAGATGTATTAAATGGTGCCATGATAATGGATCAGACCCCTCCGCAGGTCCAGCCCAGTGTTACATAAATGAGCAGAAGTAAGAACCGCTTACCGAGCTCGTGTCACTGTCCTGAAAAGTTGCTCCTTCGAAACAATTCGAGAGTTTCGATTTAAAACACCACTAAAACCTGCCTGTGACGACTTTAAAGAATCAAACACACAACCTCGAGGAAGAACACACTATCATACGTCCCGGCTCCGTGTGTTTCTTACCAATATGTAGACCACTTCTCTGATGTACGTGCAGTCTTTGCTCACCGAGGTGGCCTGCTACATTGCAGTTTTTCCAGCCACACAAACCCTACAAACTAATAAATTGACACCTCCAAAAGCCAATGTTAGCCGACAACTATATTTCAGCCAATCAAAATGCAGTTAATAGCAGGAAAGGCGGGACATTGCTGTTTGGTTGGTCGAGGACGTCGTGTTTACTGCTGTCGAAACTGCGCTGTTACATGTATAACGCCCTCCCTACTGGTGCGCCTCAGTTTAGGCCTGCGCGCTGACGTAGGGAGGAGGGGGAGCTGACGCTTCGACGGAACAGCCAGGCTGGAAGTCATCTGAATTACTGGCAGTGAAGACGTCATCAAGAGTGTAATAACAGCAGTTCTGTTCAATAAAGACCTGTCTGTCAATCAGAGTTCAGGGATTTACCCACACCTTTTTCACTTAAAGTGAAAACACACAGACTCACACACCCCATAGATGGCGTAATTTTATTTATACAATTATGAAGAAATGGCTCTAAATTAACAAAAAACAAGCTCACAATTTATGTTATTTGATAAGTTTATTGATATTTAAGTTGTAAGCAAAGGAGGCCTTAAGCACATCAGAGAAGGAAAGCTTCATGACTTTATTGAGAATTAATCATGAACATTAGAGCATTTTTGTTACAACGTGTGACTGACATTTCTTTCTCAAATAATATTTATACAAGCTTTGCACAACCTGCCTCACACTAACAGTAAGCCACTTTTCATGATAAGTTGATCATAACAAGGCAAAATATACATGGTGGCAACATCACACATTTGATTGAAGGTGGACCTGTATATTACAAGTGTTTTGACAATGTTGATGTTTTTAATAACAAAAACACCTTTTACAATTAAAAACCTGCATTAGGTCACGTGCCTGCGACAGATTTATTTTGCCCACTTATGAAAATGTCTGGGAATATGGTATGCACATATTTCTCACAATCAGAAACACACAGACACAAATATACACACCAACAGACATACACAACCTTTTTTCATTGTCCCTCTCACTGCTCTGTACCCTGCTCCATGCTCAAAGGGGAGCACTCTCCTTAATTGCATTCACTATCCCATTGATTACTTTAATGGTGCTCCCTGCTACACATCAGGCCTCCAAGGCCCACAGTACAGCAAGATCACACACAGGGTTCAGGGACAAAAATGGAAGCTCCTTAGTCCTGTCTACAGTCCCTGTTCCTGTGTGTTTGCCTTACATTATTGACACTGTCACAAAGTGGACACTGCCAGTGCCAGTTTAAATCATGACAGTTACTCAAAACCATAGGCTACTTGTCTCATGTACGACCACCTTTACTGAATTTGAACCATTGCCTCACTTTAGGGGTTATATTTTGAAGGACATAAGTGAGGACATTCCCTAAATAATTTAAAAGTCCACAAATATTCTTCCACTCTAATTGCAATGTCTGTGAACTGAACCATCTGTCAAGTGTCCCACCATTCCTCTGAAATGTAGACCAGACTGAGAATTATATTTGCTGCTTCATGTGCTACGCAGTCCGTCATTAAACTTTCATTTTGCTCTTCAGACAATATTTTTTCGGCTTGGGATTGCCATGGGGACATTAAATAGGAATGAGCAAATGTAATTTGATGAGCTGTGACCATAGAAACCATAGTGATGACTGTCATTTTTCTCCTCTTGTGTGCAATCATTTGCTTTGTGGGAGTGTGTGAGAATAATATGTCTAGGTAAAATAAATGTACCACATTGAATTATACATCAGTCATGTAATGCTGTTGGCAAACAAGGTTTTTAGAATAAATTTCAAAGGTATGCTATTAGAAAACTATTGCTTTTCTTTATTAGAGTACAAACATGTACACACAAGGTACTGATGTGCTGTCTTTGATGTGCATATGAAAGTTTTATTAGTTATTCTGAGCATTTGTTCTTCATGAGGCATTTACTACTCACCTGGGAAAACAATCTGTGCCTCTTGTTTAAAGGTGCTTTATATTCAATAATAAAAAAACAGTCATGGGAAAACACTGGATTGAAAATAAATAGTCCAACAAATATATCAGGTGTTACGATGGTACTATTTGTGAGAGCTCAAATATTCTGAATCTACCTCTACCGTCAGTTAATTTATATTTACAATAATGACACTGTCGTTTTTGGTAAGATGCCGTATAAGCGGCACTAAATCATGACTTTTCAAATAAGGAAAAGCAAGTCCATTTCCTGATATATCCTCAGGTCAAAAATCTCAGGTCTTTATTTTCATGTATGCTGATGTCCTTAATATTACCTTTTTGCTCATTCCTTTATTTTGTATGCACAGAAAACATCCCTCGAACCCTCTATTTAATGCAAAAACCCTGCCAATAACCTCCGTTTTCCACACCTTACAATGTGCATATCATTCATGGAAAATAATACAATTATCATCACAGCTCAATAACAGAAACTATTTTTTTACAGTTTTTTTCTTTCTTAGAATCACTCATTTTATCAAACCAAAAAAAAAAAAAAAAAAAAAAACAGCAAACATCCTATTCAAATCTAGGATAACCAGTTAGCTTGCAGCATGTGTTAGAGTTAATGTAAATGCTTTGCTTTTCCTTTGTTTTATAGACAATATGTGTATGCTGAAGTGAAGAAAGTATGAAAGTCATTCCTGTCTGGTATAATAAAAAGAGAACAGAAAACAAATGAGATATTATAGATTTTGATCACATCTAGAAAGTCTATGGGACTAATACTGTGTCCTTGTGTTTTGACTCATCCATCAAACTCTCCTCTTCTTGTCAAACTTTTTCTTTTTTCTCACAACCCTGCAGATCTGGGATGCTCTTTTCACTTTGAGTGGTCTGGATCCACTCTGACCAGCTGAGAGTCTTCAGTCACTTCCAGCAGACCTCCCATGTCTGGGGTGTCTACACTCACTAGCTCCCCTTCCTCCACCTTCACATGCACACCGAGCCCGTTCTCCTCTCCCCCCGGCTGGCCCTCTGCCTCGGTCACTTCCACCATCTCTGTGTTCTGCAGCACCTCCTCCTCACCTTCTCGGATCTTTTTAACATGGAAGGTGAAGGGAGGGACGCGGTACACCGTTGTCTTGGAGCGGGCGTAGACTGTGTGGTCAGGGGTTAGGGACTTCTTCACCTTGTCTTTGGAGCTCTTCATCTTCGCCCTGCGCTCTTGGTTGGGTGTCATGCGGGTCCCAAGCTTGCCCATCTTTTTTTCAAAGCTGTGCTTAGTTTTCTCATAGTTGTCACGGGTCCTCTGTCTTGTCTTTTCCAGGTTCTCACGGGTTCTTTGCTTTGTCTTCTCCAAGTTCTCTTTGGTCTTGAGCTTGGTCTTCTCCATTTTCTCTTTGGAAAAGGCTTTCTTTATGTTGTCGACTTGCTGCTTTGTAGAGCGTTGGATGCGCTTGGTACGAGACTCTTCAATGATCTCTTCGATCTCCACCTCCTCATCTGAATTAAGGTTATCTGCTAGACCTTCTTTACCCTCTTCAGGTATCTGCTCGAGGCCCTCCACAGCTGTACCTTCAACCACTGTCTCTCCGGTCTTAGATTTGGAGGTCTTTAGGGGCTTCACTTGGTCCTGAGAGAAAATGGGACAGAAAAGAAAAACAGAAGACCGTTAAATCTCAGCTGCACTATAGGAAAGATTCACACCGTGAGAATTGATTAACATTTCAATTTGACATTTAGTACAAAATTGCAGACATGTTTCTATTAATTCTAATTTTAAAATTTCATTTACTATCATGCAACCATGATCCCGTAAAAATACACTTAATAGCTGTTGGGTGAGGATCAAAATTAAAAATTGGGATGATATTTCACACATTCATTTATTCATTTATCACATACATATTCAGGACACACATCCCTTAACTGCTTGTTGCTGGTCTAGAGTGCCATCTAGTGGCAAAACCTTTATCACTGAACAACTCTAGAGTCATACAAAAACAGGCAGTGAAACATGACCACTTAAGGTTTTTTTGCAGTCATTTCTCTTGATAACTTCCACAGAACTTTTCAGACTTCATTTATGTTGAAATGTGTTTGTCTACCACTGAACAGAGTATGTTCCTAAATGTTAATTCCTAAGTAAAAATGTTCAGGATTAGCTAAAAAATGGAGATGACAACAAACTCTAAAGGTGCTTTCACTACACAGTCAGTCAGTCAGTTTCACAGACAGGCAGATTTATTTCCAGATTTTGGTCCATGATAGAAGTCACACATGCAGACAGTTTAATTATACGACCAGGTAAAGACTGGCTCTGTAAATCTGACAACTATTCAGCAATGATAACTGTAATACCATAACTCTGCGCTGGCTGGCAGGAGTCCACAGGGGTGAAACTAGACATCCACATAGGGAGAAGCATAAAAGTTCCTTTGGTCTTACACAGGTCCATATGATATAACACCCATCTGCTATTTTATCCTCCTCACAGCAAGTTGAGGACCCCAGAGGGATTAGCGAACCAATCGCGCTGCAATCCAGAACCAGAACTTACTACATCTCTTTGCACCATTATCTGTACGGTCTGATGTGTGGATACTCACAGTGTTGTTACATTTTCCCCACCAGTGAAAGATTTAGTTGATTTGAATATTTTATGGCAAACGTGTTCATTCATGTAATGTTGATGACCATATTTTAGTCTCTAAGAATTGGATGAATATGTAGATAATTGTGAAAATCACTTTTTCCCCTCTCAACTTAAGTGTTATGCTTATTTGGTTTGACCTGTCTATGCTACATTTAGAGAAAATCTAAAAGGCACATATCTGTTTATTTTTCCAGATTGAAGTCCTTTACGTTGGAGGTCATGAAAAAAGAAAATCATTTTCACAAGGAAGAAAAAACTTGTCAAATTTGTCACCATCACCATGTCAACACATCGCACTTCTGCATCACTTCTGACATAAGCAAGCACCTTCATCATCCAGACTCACTCGGAGCGTAATCACTCCTCCTTCCCACGCCTGGCTGTCACTTCAGATTAAATCTGATTTTGGTTCTATTTTTTGCAACACCCTTTGCTCATTCCTGTGACATATAAAACAAGGACATCACCCCATTTACCTCCAATGAATACAATTCTGATTTAAAGAAGAAAAAAAAAGCAGTCCCCTGAAATGAGGTCATTCACGCGTGACAATAATATTCTACATTTGAGCATCCTCAGATTCACCACAGCAGATCGGTTACAAATTACTCACACCACAGTAATGTGGTTTTTATGGGGCGTGACTGAAGTAACTTAAAGTAACCTTTAAGGAAAAAATAGATCTTGATACTTCTTAAAGCCTCTGAAAACAAACAAACAAACAAAAAAATACAGGCACCTGTCGGATCAGGTGATCAGCACATTTCCCTGAGCAGTTCAAATATTGCCATATGATCCTCTCGTAAAACAGACATTGCCTCCATATCTCCAAGTGTATGGTGTGGGCCTGCTCTGTGTGAGTTTATTTCGGGCTGGCCTTTCCCTCTCTCTGAATACCATCTACCGCTCTCTGGCTACCAGCCACTGTAGCTTTAAGTCCTGCAGACACCCCTCGCCCCCTGCCACACAAAACCCTCCCTCCCCTTACTGCACGGCAACAGATAAACACAACAGCCCTGTCACCATGGCAACCACCTGCTCATGTTTTCTCTGGTGGGTGGTGAAATTTAGCTGGATAGACAGCTGAGATCCCAACAACAATTTACCGGCATAGGGCTCTCGGTTGCTCTACAATATAATTGAAATAAATACTGCACCTGCTTTGAAGACATACACACAGAGAAAACTGGGATAAGCTTCATGATGCCAATAATGAGAGATGCTGTATTTTTAAATGCCCCGACCACAACATTTTTCCATAGGTTATTTTAGATTAATGGTATGCAAAGATAAAAGTGAATGAAACTGTTACGCATAGTCCAGGTTTTTGTCTGGAGCTCAATGAAGGCTCAAAAAGAAAGCCATAAATAGCAAAGTACATATTTGTGTTCCTGTGTTGAGCCGACATTTAAAACCGTATGTACTTTCAAGTGTGTTGTTTTGCTGGGGGGCTGCTTAAGAGGGACAAACTTTATGTACAGTACACATCAACAAATGCACAAGTAAACAAGATGCTCAGAGATGTAGACAAGGTTTTTTTTTTTTTTTCCATTTAACAGAACTATGAACACTTTCATTGGAAGTGGTAGCTAAGGACGTGTTTCCAGCCAATGGAAAAGAGCGGTGCACAGCATCCTGGGAACAACAAATTCATAGGAAAAAGAAAGCAGAAATTACATCACAGTCCATGACCATGGGGGTGAAATACCTCACATAAATGATGCGGCCTAATGGGGATTGTTGTTAACATCAAACAGCCAGATTCTTCTACCTAAAACCTTCATATGAAAGAAAAACAAGCTCAATGTATCTACAGTGTAAGGCTGAGTATATTTTTACGCAGAACTGAAAGTCCTCTAACCTTTGATAAAGTTTTTAAAGGCTTTTGGAAGCCCGTGTACAAAAGCAGTGATATCACATGCTGGAACATTTTGTTTTTTACATTCCTAAAAGTAGACTCAGCCCGAGCTATCTGTGGAAACTTGAACGATACAAGCATAGCCTGTTTGGGCTCTCCTGCCTGATTAAAAAACAAGCTACCGGCAGCTGGAGGAAGTACCTCATTAGTGTTTCTGTGGTTCTTTCCTCTCCTGTCCAACTTGTCACCATGTGTTTGTGAGTATGGCACCAGGACATTGGTGACAGACTGTACGCTCTCCTCAAAGAGAAAGGGGTCTGTGGCTAATGTCGAAGAGAAGCATGAAGCATAATTCGTGGAAAGGTTGGCTAGAAAGAGTGGGAACTCTTGCTCCATGGCTGTGTCTGAGTTAGGTAATGTTTGGCTTAGAAAAACCAACAACATAAAAATGTCCAAGTGGACCAAAGAGGGAGATTTCAGTAAACAGCTGCAACCTGACTCATACTGCAGTAGATTCAATATTGACCAGTTGCAGAATTGGGCTATTTTCTTTAAATCAAGAGAAACTTCACAGATACTCTGGACCTCAGATGAGGACACAGCACACAATAATAAGAATGATCATAATAATAATAGCATATTACTCAACACAGGTTATAATTAAGACTACAGTATGTGCCCGAGGGAAAATACACCACCTCACGTTCCCTCACTGATTGAAGTCTGACCTGAAGTGAGCTCACAGGGAAAGAGATGAAACAAGGGGGTGGTGGCTACAGTCTGCTATGCAGATGCCTTGCTGTTGTGAGAAAGAAAAACTAAAAAAGAAGGAACAAAAAAAGTTCCACAAGATAACAGTTGCAGTGATTTAGTCAGCATGAGTTGTTGTTTGTTTGATTTTCTGGATAGGTAAAATCCAATCTGATTTTCCTGAAGACTAAATCCACCTACTGGAGCACTTTTCAGACTGAAGAAAGCATCAGCATTAAGGTATATTATGGACACTTGCAGTCCTTGAAAAACACGAAAATAGAGACGGCCTTTTAACAGTCCAAAAAGAGATTGTTTAGGATTTCTCCTTTTGTCTTTTTATTGTACATTTCTCATGTTGTATCACCAGAGGTGCTTCAGTTGTCCTTGGTTTTAGATCATGTTTACTATTGTTGGAAATCCTGTCAGCAGCTCTGTCTCCTTCTCTCTCATTCGCTGTTGGCTCAGAGAGCTCAGACTTAATCCTCCCTTTTCTAAATCCTTCATATCAAACATGCTGAGATATTACAGACTTGGCCCCGGGGGTGCCAGTTTGGCCTTCTGGTTAAATCGTACACCCCATGAGGCTTTAGTCCTTGAAGTGGGCAGTCTGGGTTAATTTCCAAACTGCGACTCTTTATCACTCTTTCTCAGTTTTCTACATTATCCACTGTCCTCTCAATAAAGCTTAAACTCGAAATAAAGAGCGGTATAAACTCTCACATTGCCAACTGATCTGGGACAAACATCGGTAATGACTAAATGCCCACAACAAATTCCCTCTCTGACTGTCTGATTCGGGCAAAGAGCTCCTCTTAGAGTCTGAATCAGGCTTTTGACTTCTGAGATAAATAAGACAGGATTGTCAAAACAGGCAGAGGCTGAGAATAACTGCTGCACATGAGTAGTGTCTGCTGTTTATAGGTGGATAATATGCTAAAGATTAGATAACAGTAAAAAACGATTAAAAAAATCTCAATTATGTATTACGTTATAAAACAGCAATGATCTTCAGTGTCTAAACATTATCAGAGACAAAATGTTCTCTGTGTGACTCATTCGAGGACCTTGGGAAAATGTCATCACTGTCTGTTACTACGACAACAGAGGAAACTGTGTTCTCAATGAGAACTATATAGAGACCCTCTCTGTCTCTCCATGTGCCGCTACAAGACCTTTACAGAGCCACATGGTGCAATATTTTCTCTTGACTAATGATGCTGTCACTAAGCAATATATCTCTTGTAACCGGCATCGATATATAAGCATTAAATGGATACATGATGATGGATGGTTTCAAGCTTGTCTACGGTGTGCTAATGAGAGGAGTGGCTCTAAAATGAACAGGTTTTATGGAGATTCTATTAGCTGTAGCACCTTTGCAGACTCCAGGGTTACTTCTTTTAGGTAGGTTTTTTTCATGACAATATAAACCAAAGAGAGCAATGTAGACCCTTCTAAAGACACCAAATCCATGTACATTCAATCACATTATAATCCTGGTCCAGCTACATGCATGCAGACCATAAACAACTTGTTCCTCCGTAGACAAACACATAGACAGGCATACAGACACTCACACCATTCCCTATAAGGCAGAGTGATGAAAGGCCTCTCCGGTGAGTCACAGGAGCAGCTGTCTGATCCTGTCCAGTCCTCGCAGCTGTGCACTTAGCTTTCACAATGAGTGATATCACTGACCCATGCGCCCTCCCTGGATGGAAAAGGCCAAATGAGTGATTGACATGAAACAGAGGTGGAGGCTTGCATGTAAGAGCCCTGCAGAGGCCTGAATTGCATTGCTTTGATCCCTAAAGAGAGCTGGGAAGCTAAAATAAGGACGCTAATGTGCTCTGGTCATTAATATTGATGCCACCCACGCTGTTAAATAAGGCACTAACAGGACTAGTCACCCACTACCTCAGGCATTTTCAGGGTGACTCATATAACTGAGGACACAAGTCAAATTCAGTTTCTTACGAGCCCCCTGTCTCTTACAGACACGCTCTGTCAGTGCCATGTTAACGTGTCCTGCAGGTAATGGAAAATCTAACAGACAGCCACGCTCTGTCTGCAGACAGATTCATTCAAAGAGAGGGCTTTGTGTATCACTGAGCCAACATGGCCATGTCATGTTACTGTGCACACACCACAGGAGGGGAGTTCCTTGGTTTTTCTGTCACAGTGATTTGTGATTTCACGTACAGAGGGAAACCCTTTTCCACAGCTCAGTCTGCCCACATCCATAACTCTGAAACCACTGGAATCCCAGGTCCCACGCAAAGATGGAAAATGTGCTTTTCCATTCACATCACAGCATAGAGTAGCAGCTACAGCGCTGGAATATATTATATAACCACCATTTCTCGTCACCCACTCTGGCACCCAAGTGTAAAATAAGCCAAATTTCCATCTCTCTGTTTGAAATTTACCATTACAAGAATATATGAGCAAAAACATGCAGTGTAAATAAAGAGTTTTATCAAAAAGACACCATACCCAAATGAATCAAATCAATAATTCAATGTTTCCTTATTCACTGTGATGTGTGAATAAAGTAAAGCCATGAATAATGCGTCTGCATGACAACACTACTGGACTCAACCATAGGAAACTACAACTACTGAATTATATAAGGCCAGTGTAATGATTTATGACTGATGACTGGTGCCAAATAACACCCATGGGTACCAATGCAGAGGCAGACGAGCAATCAGCTACACTGCTTTGCTTTGTTCTGAGATGTGCTGCTGATTATGAAATAATGTATCATGCAATGGGATACCAAAGGAGTGGAAACTGACACTCTTTGAAGCTTGTAGTCTGTTAGTTTGAAGAGGAGTGCACCTTTTTGAGTTCAACTAGAGCAATTCTTGTTATAATTTGCTTAAAATTTAATCAAATACTGCAGTTTAATTAATATAATCACAATAGATAACAATAAACTTTGGAGTATTACTGTCCGAAGTTGTGTTAAACCTTGTAAATGACACCCTACATTCTTTTGAGGTCAATAAAAGCAATAACTCTGTGGTAAAATGTAGTCCAAAGACTCACCTTCAAAGTTTGTCTCGTACCCTGAAAACATAATTGAAGCGCGGTGCCTATTATTTATAGATTCATCATCCTAAGCATCCATGTGCATGCAAAATCTAATCCCAAAGGGTACCAAACCCACAGAGAGTTCTGGCACACCCTCAGTGACAGCCTATAACTCACATACCAGTGACAAGAACAGCGGGCCGCCACAGCAGCGGTGAGGAATAGACAACCAGGGCAACCGGACTGTTACACTTTGGACTGAAGTTTTGCACGTACCAGACTTTATTTTTCATGAATACCTTTAGTTACAAAGCCAACACCTATTTATTCAACGTGGATTCATGACTACTCAGTATGTTCACTACGCTTGAAAAGGCATTTCTTGTGGTGCAGGTAACTTCTGTTTTAACTACAGTATGAAACCAAAAGCTGAGGCTGCCTCCACACACTCACTCACACACACATGAATACACTACAAACCTAATTAATCAATCAATTGATGTTGTTGATGGCTAAATTCAGACACACGCAATGAAACAGAACACTATGCTATTCTGTTACATCGCTGCTGGAGTATTTATAATCAAAAACAACATAGCACAATCCTCATATATACTCACTCATATGTCAAACTATTTTTTTTTGCCCGTGGCATCTTTGACGGAGGGTGTGCCTACAAATCTTGGAATAAACAGCATGGAGGTTATCAGCAGCTTCCAGCAAGTGTCATGTTGTATGAGGATGAGGACACATATCTGTTTGCCAGCCAAGGCGCTGGACGACAACTGTTCAAATCAACGAGGGAGCAGATCGAGCACCCAGATGGTAAAACGGACGTCGGCTGTAGGGTGATTTGAGGTACAGGAGAGCAGGTGGGGCCTGATATCAGACATCACAACTTATAAAATGCAGTAATTCACCGAATCAAATGGATAACTGGAATATACTAAATTTCATTAAACTGATTTGTACACACTGTGATGAGGGATGCAGCACTTCACCATTTTCAGAATAATCATAAAAGATCTGTATCCTCATAATACAAGCATAAAACAGCCCGTTTAGAAGAACAGCTCTAATAATAGACGATAACAATAATACACGTGCGACGTTTACACATGTCTAAATAGCAGGGATCACCTTCTGCTGTAAAACTGTAGATCTTAATGACAGGGGCCCAGGAAAGGCCACTGTAACACTATCAGCTGGTCCACCTACTGTAGCTTACACAAACACCCACACACACAGACACAGACAGACTTCAGAGTGTTGAACACACTGTGTATGAAACCAAACCAGATTAATCATGCCACACCAATGCTTTCACTTCCATCAACTTGACCTCACTTGTACAGCGCAGCCAAATAAATGCACGAATGTGACTTTTTGGAAGAGAATGACAGTATTTAAAAAGACAGATTTGGTTTATAATATGACTTTGATGTGAAAAATCTAGATCTGCCTCCCAGGTGTTTTTTTTCTTGCCTTAGAATAAAGAAGATGAGAGGAAATAAATGTCTGTTTTTGGATTCACTTTCCACAATTCACAATAATTACTGCTTTAATATCTGTGCGTAAAATATAAAACTACAAAAACCGAAAAAGTCAGATTCAGGGTGTTTCCTGTCTGTGTGCACTCTCTTATCTAGAAGCAACTGATAACATCTCACTTCAGTTTTTGCAAGACAGAATTCAAATGACTCATTTTTGTTTTTCCTATGCATGTCAACGTCTGCTAGTATGAAACCCACAACCATGATCTATTGGACAACATCTGACATGCAAAAGCTCTCACGCCACTAGGTAATGGAACTCAGGACTGGCTCAACATAGAAGCTGACATGCAGCAGTGAAATGTTTAGCCTGTCAGATATCTTTCCACTAGCATGAGAAAGAGGAGTGCTGCAGCCGGGAAGGACGGAGAGGAGAGACTGGTGTGTAAAAGTAGTAAGCTAAAGTAGTGTGGCAGCAAATACTGAATGAGTCTGGCCCTTGGTTCTTGATAAATCCCTGAGTGGGAGTGGAGTGGATAAGCTGATACACAGATAAAGGGAGTGACTGGAAGGAGCAAGTGGGCATTTTGGCAAGAGAAGCAGAAAGATGCCAGCAGAGTGAATCACATTGCTAACTTGGTGCTGCCGGTTTGAAGGCTTTCTGTGAAGGTGGTGCTCTTGACTGCTTTAGTGTTTTATAACTGCCACTTTCTATAATGAGACAGAGATCTGATTTATCCTGGAAAAAAGATTTGGAAAGTGGGAAAAAGCTTTGGCTGGAGCACTAAGTCTGGAGGAAGTGGAATTTAGTTATTATTACATAGTCTGGGTAGGGCTTTGGGCTATTAAAGAGCGGTGGGATGGGCTGCGGCAAGGCTTGTTGGCTGGGATCTGAGTATACCGGAGGCTCAGTGAGGCTGCTGCGGCATAAGTAGACTGTAACTGAGAGGTCTTACATCTCCCTGATAGAGTTGATCACATGGCTATCACTGTCCTTGAGCTGCAGCCAAACACGCCCTGATTCCAGACAAACAGCAGTGCTGTCTCACACCCTGATGGACACACACTCTCACATTGCATGACTGGGATTTAATCCTCATAATTAAATAGATAATTCACATTGTGAAGCACACATGTGAGTCTCAGATCAGACAGGCTGAGCCAGGGCGTAAACAGAGAATCTAAGTGGAGCACACGCTCACGGCTCTTTGCACTTGAAGCTATTGGTCAAGTAATTAAATGGAGGGTGCTGATTGGATGAAAGCAGAGGTTTTACTCCCTATGGTGGGCCTACAGGTCTCATTACTATGTGTAAAACAAAGAATATTACATGAAGCACATGAAGTTTTATGATATCAGATCAATTACTTTGACAAATACATTTACCAGTTTCAACAGAGGACTTCAACTGGGCTGAAAACTAAAGAAAAGTGCATATCAAGTATTTTTGACTCCACATATTAACTACAGGTACCACCAGTATAACACACCAGAGCCTCTTGCAGCTGAATTTACAGGTTTGACAAGAGGTTTGGTTTGTGTTGATTTTGGTGCCCCCTGTCGACAATATGATACCTGGTATCTCTGTGCAGGTAAAAGTCATTTTTTCCAGATGCAAATCTCATCCTCTTAAAGTCCCACTCCGATCGTTTTTTTTTTTTTTTTTCACTATTTAAAGGGTTATCAGTGGTCTTTTAGTTGTGATTATTAAGTTTTTAGCCAAAATCATGTGCCATTTTCAAGGACTTTTCTTTTCAGAGGTCCAGTAGCTCATAAGCAATTCGCCTCTGAGTCATGGGCAGAGACAGCACTGCTCTGCACACTCCTTTTTACGCTTGCTTGCAGCCTAGCATTGCCAATGTAGTAGAAGTGTCAGGTAACATAGGAGTTATTCAGCTTTCGGACACTAATGCGGCTAATGTCACTGATGTCACTAATGAAACTAATGCTGCTAACCCACACGCTTGTTCCGCTGTTTTCCTCTCTATTTCTCATAGTCTAACCTGCATAGTGGGGCACCGGGCCGGGGGCGCAGCTTTGATTTGTGACGGAGAAAATCTCACTGTGTCTGAGCCTGCCGTTCCTTTCTGCCAGAGATTCACAGCAATTTGAATGCAGAAATACTCAGAAATGCAATTTCACACTTAGTTTTCTCATGTTGTGTCCTAGAGCATCATAAAAATGCCATATAAACATGTAAAATACAGAAAAAAAACCCATTATTTTCATTGGAGTGGGTCTTTAAGGCATAAAAATCTGTTTCAGTCTATTTCTCAACCAATTAAAAACTCCTCATAGTTTCTTTTACAAATCTGAAATAGGTATATAAATGAATCTAAAGAAAATACGAAACCATGTTCACCCTCAGTGTGTGGCACAAGCTTGGAAGTTTTTTGAGCCAGCACCAGTTTGAGCTCATGGAAATCCTGGATACATGCAGGACCTATTAGATCTGTTTGAAGATAGGGCTCAGCTATTACAGGGCGCCACCACTGTGGCAGCCCTCCAGCCATGGTGGTGGCGAAATGGTACTTTTTTTTTTCCCACTGTGCTGCTATATTCCAGGTTGTTGGATGCCCATGCCAAATTAGGGGCATCTGATCATTTAATCACTTTTGTTTAATCACGTCGTTTTAGCCAGGAGTTTACGCCTTCCCTGTTATGTTGTATAATGTTTGTAAGAAACTCTCAGCCAACATGACAAACACCCTGGAGCATTGAAACAGCATCTAAGCTTCCTACTATGAGTTTGTTAACATGGTCCATAATAATTCTACTATCATAACAGCTTTTGCAATGATGTTGATACTCAAAATAAGCTTACACCTTTTATCTGTTCAAAAGCTCAACTTCTACTCAGAGAGGAATTTACACACTTAAAGCAGCCCCCTCTTGAGAAGCATTTAGTACATTTCCAATCATTGCATTACAACTATCATTAAGCTTGGATCAGAAAGCAGAGTTGTTACTCATAAACCTTTTTCAATGCATTCCTGACAGCAAATAACTATTAGAAAACACTAAAACAGGAAATTAGACCTGAGAGGCTGAAATGAACAATTAAAAAAGCTAGAAATGTGAGAGTAACCAGGCACAGGGAAATAAATGTGGATTTGTTTAGAGCATGATGGTTCTTGCAGAGCGTAGTTAATATAAGACAAGTGCAATATGAGCAGGAAACTCAGGGAAGCTGTGATACAGAGACCGCTTTATCCTACTGCCACTCATGTCCTATAGCGCTCTGATGACACATCTGTTACACCTTGTTCAGGAGGCCATCAGCTGCTGCAAAGCCTCTTCCAGGGGATTTGTTAGTCCAACATCTCAGAGGAGTTGATCACCCCTGATGAGGAGAGAAGTGAAACAGTTGTCCTAACATTTATTTCAAGTTCTTTACTTCCAGAGCACGGCTGTGTTTCTGCCAGGAGGAATTTCTCTGTTGATCCTTCTGATCGAGAGTGAGCACAGAGAGGCCGCTTCAGTTTCAGTCTCATGAGAGATTCACCGTAACTTTGGCATTACAGCAACATTAAAGATAGACTGAGCACTGTCCAATTATTGATGATGCATGAGGTGCAGTTTGGTAGGGATTTCACACATTACAATGACTTCAGTGCTTCATTGGAGTGCTTTACTCCAGTATTTTCTTCACACCTGCTCGGTTAACCAAACAAACTTAGCCTCTTAGTTCAATATGGGCAGCATTGGACACCGCAACCAGTCAGAGCTAAAAAAAAAAAAAAAAAAACGTTGTTTTTCACCACAAAAGAAGAGGATCATCAGAACCAGTAAAAAGTCAAATTTGCTGCCTTGATTGCCATTCAACCTGTTCATCATGACATCCTTTAACTGGCTAAGTTGAAAGTGACAGAATTGAGATCTTTCTGAACTTAAGGAGCAGACCATAGAGTGTATATACTATGGACAGCTTGGCTCCGCCTTCCGCCAGTATACGGATTTATAGCTGAAAAGTTCTCTGTAATTCCGGGTTTTTTCTCTGCTTCCTGAAGCCAACATTGCGTAGTAGCATTGTACGCAAAAGAGGACTTGAGCACAAACCAGTCTCACAGTAACTACATGTCAACATCACTACTGGGGGTAGAAAACTGTATATTCTGCGTAATTAATTTCTAAAGTTTGTCCACAGCTCCATAGGTATTATTCGAGGAGGCAGGATTAATGACCGATACTGCAGCCCGTCACCAGAGGGTGCTGTTCTCAGAGTGGCTTCACCCAGCGAGGAGGCAGACAACGTCCATTCTATATACAGTCTTTGGGGCAGACATATCTGCATAGCGAGCTAAAAGATTTGTAGCCCCCCCTTGCAATCATCATATGCATTTATACTTTGCAGTGGAGTTAAAAATGAGCCACATCGTAACCAGTCGCTACAGTTGCGACACCTACGAATAGAAACAATGTAATGGATGCACCTATAACCCTAAATGTCAAAGGTTATTCTGTGTAAAACTTTCACCACGAGCAAAATTTATGAGTGCAGGACTTTAAATCTCAGCATGTCCGCCAGTGGATTTCCTTCATATTTGATTGAAGACATCAGACAGTTTCTCACACATCATCTGATATGTAATGCACATTTAGTAAACACGTCCTCACAGCCCCTCCCTCCTTCTCCTGACTGGGGATCATACATGCTGCGACAGTTACAGGTTTAATTATAAAGCATCACTGTCAGAGTTGTTGCGTGAGAGAAACTCGTCTATTCTCAGAGCGCCGACTGAGTGACAGAGGAGGAAAAATGGCACCTGCAGATGAAGCAGAGTAAACTTCCTGCACAGCAAAAGTAATGCTGTGAATGTTTCACTTGTCTTACTCAAATTTTAGCTTCGCTTGACATTGACACTGTGAGTGAAAGGTAATACTGAGGAGGAATGGCCACACACACACACACACACACACACACACACACACACACACACACACACACACACACACACACACACACACACACACACACACACACACACACACACACACACACCCACACACACACGGCCTCCCCTGATTAAACGCACACATTTTAGAGATAGTATTGTTATGAGGACACTGCTGTGTACATTAACTGTAAGAGCGTTAAATGCAATCTTCACAATATTTACGCGCCGACCTCATCCTTAGAGACAAAATCTCTGACCTATTTCTAAAGCGGTCCCACTCTAACACATTAACACACAAACAGACGGTGGAAAGGGGTGAAACCTGACTGAGAGCCAGTGTTGATTTGCAACGGTGCCAATATCTGTCCGGCCTATGTGCCGCTCAATTAAACTGGCCTTGCTGCAGCCATAAATAGATCATGGGCGCTCAGAACAGCTTCTGTAACATGGAAGCGACAGCTCCTACCTCATGAAAGTGAGAGAAAATAACAGCGAAGAAGCTTCATGGCTAAGATAATCTCAAGAGGAAGTGACTAATCTCTTATCTGATGTGATACCAGCAAAATCTTGAGTTGAGAGAAAAAAAAAAAGATTCTTAGCTAGGACTGTGCATGAACGCTGTAGCACCACAGAATTTTCTGGTAAAAAAGTTCACTTTGCAAATAAAATATCAAATCAAACTGATAGCGCCTTCAGTCATTGTTCAGTATGACTTTGACACATCAGCACACCCCCTTACAAAGTAGTGCAATGAGTTCCAGTTCTGCATACTGTCACCACAATTCTGTACTGAGTCCCACATGGGTAGTACACACAGACATGCATCAAAAACGTCTGGCAGTAAACCCCCCAACAGTGTCACAAACAGCAGGGGGCACCTGCTCTACAGAGTAATTTATTAAGGCTGCTCTGTGATTGGATTTCCCCGAGATACCAATACAGTAACCTGCCTCAACAGTGCGCAACCCAGGAGATAAGAAGAAGTTTGTCTGTCATGACGGACTCTGAACTGAGCTGTGCGCACAATTATCTTGGAACAATATTTTGAAGAACATCTCAAACTGTTTATGCTGCAGAGGTTAGGATATGCAGGGCTTTGCATTGGCTGTTCATGTGCACATCACATTTGCAAATCTTCATCTGTCTATCTATCTCTCTCTGTCCTTTCATCCATGAGCACCAAGAGGTGTTGGCCCTGTCTCAAGTAGCCTTTCATTCCTGTGTTTATAGACCCTGTATTTTCATTTACACCAGTGAGTCTTTATTTAGTATCACTGAGTAATGGAGTCCTGTAGAGTCGGACAGATCACTAACTGCTTTCTTTTTTTCCATGGAAGGTGCAAGTACTCTCTGAACCCAACTCACAGAGCACAAAAACAAAACAGTCATCTGTTGCTGAATACCTGGTGGCAGTGTTTGGTTCCCAGTGACATTTAGGAAAAACTTATTCAGACGTTAATGTGATGGAAAGCATGAGGCTAATGCTCTGGCCAGCATCCCTGGTCCTCAGGAATTAGAGGGCCTCTTTTGGGTTTCTCTGGTGAGGGTGGACTCACACCACAGCATGACTCTAAATCTAACCAGAGTTTAACGAGTACTTCAAGAGTAAACAACAGATGTCTAAATCCACATGTGGAAAAACACGCATCAGAGTATTCTGTGTCATTTATTGCACCCTGCAGTGAGAGACAGAGAAGAAGCTGTGCAGCCTCACCTGGTAGATGAGGACTTTAAAGTTGCGCCTCTTCAGCAGCTCGTTCTCGTTGTTCTCCAGCTTCTTGATCTGGCCCGCCTGCTTCTCCAGGTTGCTGCGTACTGTCTTCACATTGACGCTGACCTTGCGAACCTTTTCCAGCATCTTGTTGACGGTGTTGGCCGTGCCGACGTGGTTCTTTGATAACTTGGCCAGCTCCCCTTGGATGGTCGACACTGACTTCTCCATGGCCTCCTGCCGTGCCTCAAGCCCATTTTGGGTCACCTGGATCTGGTCTACCACTCCAATAATCTTGTCCAGAAGAGACAGAACCATGACCCCGTTCATTTGCGCTTCACTCTTGCCTCCGGGGCCGGTGGCCAGCACCAGGTCCACCTCCTCAGCAGGGTCGTCTTCATCGACTGCTGGCTCAGTGGCAGCACCCACCAGTGCCACCTCGTCATCGTCATACGGCAAGTCTCCTCTACGCTCCTTCTTGACACCTGTATCCGCCATGGCTGTCAACTCCAAATACACACCACCTGCTCACAACAGATAAAAATACACCGGTGAAAAACAACCTGCAGGAGCCACACTGATCCGCCTCTAATTTGATTTCTCTTTTCTTTCAGCAACTTTCTCAATCACTTGTCTGCCTCTCACTCCTCTACCTTCCTCTTAAACTTTCTCTTCACCCTCGGTCTCACACACTGTCTCTCTGCCTCTGCTCTGGGATGCCAGCCAGCCAAGGGGAGAAGGGCCTCTCACAACTGAGGCATGTGTGCCCCGACTCAAATGCCTCTGCTCTCTGTGAAACCACCCAGTCAAACTTTTCCCTTCTTACACCAGCCCCCCGCCCACGGCTCCCCCTGCTGCTCCACCCAGTTCTGTCCCCACAGAGACGCCTGTGTCCAGACTCCACCTCTCATGGTGACACACAGTCCTCTCTTAGTGCAAGACAGGAGCCTCCAGAGGCCTCCAGAGTACCATGACAGTAGGACAGCACTCTGAACCAGTTGTAACTGGGACAATAAATCTTCATTTTTACTTGAAAAGATCTATATATAGAAATAGACAAGTACAAGTGACAGATTTACACAGACATTTTGATACAACTTATTTTGATTTTTTTTGCACCATACTGTTTACATATGGATGGTGGAAAAAATATTCATATACTGTTTAAACTATCTGAATTATTTTAATCCCTGGCTTTAAATTAACTTTCTGTGTAATTTGAAAGAGCTGTGCATATTGCCATTGAAAAACTGTCAAAAAAATTGACTTTTACGAAAATTGATAAAATATCAAGGAGGTTTCTGACTGGACTGATTCAGTCCAGCAATTAAATTTTGATGATATTCATTCAAGTATGACTTTCTTAGAAGCAGCTATCCTGTTTAAACACAAATTGGATTTAAAAATAAAATCTATGTAGGAATTACTCAACCCAAACCAAACAGCTGCACAACTATCGTATTTAAGCTTTTTCTTACTGCTAGAAGCTGCTATTGTTGTTGGTATCACTGCTTGTTTTCCGCCATTAGCATCAGCTGTATGACGTTAATTTTAAAACATCAGTCTTGCTGTCCTCTAGTGGTCATGAACAGAACTGCAACACTATAAATAATACCTACAATCCGTGACAATGCTAGTATTCTTAAACTAGAATTTAAGTTTGGCAATGAAACTAAAACCATTGTTCATTCAATTAAATATCTCTATTGGCTTTTGATAATTTACTTCAAATAAAAAGTTATATTTACTTTTTTTTTCGGTGCTCGGTAGGTGAAGGCCAGAGCAACTGATTTTAGTATAACAGTGTTTAAAATAAATCTTTAATATCAAAATGATGTCAGTATATGTGCTATTCTGTATGATCTTTCTTTTGACCTTCAAAATTTTAACCTAATAATATTATAACTATCAATCTAAAATATTAACTGGTCTATGCACTGCTTCTTTTGTTGTGTTGGCCTGATGGCCCTGAGTGCCCTCCAGTGGTCAACAAGTGGTACTGTAAGCTAATGCTTGTGTCAAACTTACATATCTGATCAACATTGACACTTTCTTCGCAGCGACGTTGTGGTAGATGAGGATCAGAGGACTGAGGACTATCAAAGGCCAACAAGTATCCTGTATAAAGGACGTGCACGTGATATTGAAGCCCTCTAGTGGTTACAATGGGCTCTATGCACAGATCTACTACTTCCTGAGTTTAAGGCAGCTCCCTTTTTCCTGTTTTACATTTTTGGACGAACAGATTACTCCATGTGTGTCTGAGTAGTTACAATGATCAGTCACACCTGGATAAACCAGTTTGTTCAATAATGTATGACAGGAAATAAAGGAGCTGTCTTAAATTCAGGAAGTAGTGGAGCTGTGCATAGAGCCCATTATGAATTACAAGTGCCACAGCATCAGTGTATTAAGTATTAATGTTTTAAGCAGTACAATAATGTTTCCGGTCCACACATTCAAAATAAAGCTTGAGTCAGCAAATTTGGTATACTTCCATCACTGGAAGACTGTACACTGGTGCATGCTATTATTCAGACATTTGATGAATCATGAATCATAAAATATATGTATTCAATATCAACAGATTATTGTTTGAATATGTTTTCGTAAACAAGATGTGAAAAGATAAGATCGATAACACATAGGACGTTGCACTATTCCTATGACAGCCAATAGTTGGACAGCCAGTTATTATCCAGATGTACACCTAGGTAAATCTGGATAATGTACCTGCTTATTATTCAGATATACCTAGGTGTACAACTGAATAATAAGTAGGACTGATTTAAGAATATAGACTTCATCTACAGAAAGGGGCAGAGTCGCCTCTTTTGCCTGAGAAGACTCTGATCAATAGACATCTTTAGTAAGATGCTGCAGATGTTTTATCAGTCTGTGGTGGCAAGTGTTCTGTTCTATGCTGCAGTCTGCTGGGGAGGAAGCATCAAACACAAAGATGCAAGACGTCTTAACAAACTGGTGAAAAAGGCTGGCTCTGTGGTTGGACTCAGTGGAGGATGTGGTGGAGAGATCTACACTGAGGAAGGTGGAGTCTATTCTCAAGAACACGGATCACCCACTTCACAACACCTCGATGGACCAAAGGGCAAATGATGGTGGACGGCTCCTCTCTCTTCGCTACAGGACAGAAAGTCTCAGAAGATCTTTTGTACCAACAGCCATTAGACTTTATAACTCTTGTGTAAATAGTAGATAACTTTTTTGGAACCATATTATGTGAGACAACAGACAATTCTTCTTCTTCTTCTTCCTCTCTTTTCTTCTTCTTCTATTTTCATGTCATAAGGAACCAGACAACACAAGAACCATGCAACATAAAATGAGACCATGAGGACCAAAATAAAAACATAAAATAGTTAAGAAAAAAGGAAAATAAAAGGGAGGACAAAAGTGAAAACAGGAAAGTAAAGATAAAAGGCAGTATCAACAAGGATAATAAAATAATAACAGGTAATCCTGATAATAATAGTAATGATAAAATAGAGCAACAGAAATGATCAAGAGACAAAACAATAAAAGGACTAAAAGGTTAATTAAGAAAAGAGTACAAGTTTAACAAAAGCTAAAAAGACAGTAAGGCTGAAATAAGATAAAGGTAAAAGAGATAAGAGATGAGAGATAAAAGATAACAGATAAAGATGGCATCACATAAAACCAAGTCTGTAAAAGTAAGTACTGTTTCTGGTTCACACATTCAAAATAAAGCTGGCAAGACTCAGCAAATTAGGTACATACTTTCACCACTGGAAGACAGTATACTGGTGCATGCTATTTTTCAGACAGTTGATTTAAATATAGCCAACTGCCTTTTTCTTCTTTTAATGTTAACTAACTAAAACTTATTAATACTTCTGTTCACCATTTTTACTCTACAAACAATTTCTGAAAACGCTGTGAATCATAATGCTTTTGCACACAGGACGTTGCACTTTTCTTATGACAACCAATACAGTGGGGCTACTTTAATGAGTTTCTTCCACTGGGGGGCGCTACTGCCACATTGATCCCGACATCTGCAGTTAAACCCCAGAGCAGCAGGAGAAGAAGAGTCCTCCGCCTCAAACTACCGACAGTTGACAACAAAGTGCGAAGAGGAAACCAGAAGGAAAGCGAAGGGGAGAGAGACTTTCTCCATCTCTACAGTAAGGACACTATTTTCTTCAAAAACTGATGTCTAGCTTTACGATTAAACCACAAGGTCTTTAAAACAGATAGTGGGTTCAGTCAATAATTGCACAACAGGTGCGGCTTAGTTAGCGTTAGCTGTGTTGTAGCACCATACTTCATAAAAGCTGAAGTTAACAAACGATCGATTATGGATTAGTGATCGATAAATATCTCTGTGTTTTGCGTGTAACTAACGTGTTGATTTGGCTCATTTTAACTCGTTCACTCAGGTTCGTCGTTGACTTCAGCTTACGCCTGCTAACCAAACCACCGCCTACCGATGTTATTATTTGCTAATGCAATATAGTTTGTACATGTGAATATAAAATTATTTTGATTTTCTTGTTTTTATTTCATTGAATTTTAAAGCGTAAATAAATTGGGTGGATCGTTGCCTACCTGCTGTGTGTTATTGGCTGGTCAAAATCAGCTGATTGACAGGTGACTTTGTAGTAAACAGAGGATCGTATCATCCTCGTACCAATGTCAGTCTTGTACGATCAATGAAAAATGTTGATCATTAAATAAGTCACAGTTTAACCAGGTTTGTCATCTTTTTTACTGTATTAGAGCATCAGCGTTACCACAGTGGGAGTACGGAAGCTTACTAGAGCTCTAGGTCACATGCTGTCCTGTAATCCAAAGATAAGCCCTGTGTGGTCGTTTTTACTGTTGGCAATTGTGCTGCTCAGCTGGAAGATAACGCCAAAAATGTCTTAGTATTTATATCAAGCGCCAAACTCTGTCGACAGTACCAAGACTACAGTATGCTTTCCATCAGCAATCCGCATTAAAGCTTGCTAAAAGTCCAAAGTATAGTAATGAAACAGTTTCTCTCAGTGTGGCCACATTCCTGCTATGATCATGAGATCAGCATGAGGGCAAGCTGACTGATGTTTTAAAAATTCTCCTTTCACCACATGCTATGCCTCTCACCACCATGCTAAACTGACACACAACTGATACAGGTCCCCCTCATTATTAGTGATCTTAACGCTGGTGTGCCAGGCAGGAGAAAGTGCTGAGTGTAGCAGCATTCATTGTCTCCCACATACAAGAGATAAAGAGTTAATTAGTTGCACCTACTAACTAGGGCCCGACCATATGTATTTTTTGGGGCCAATGCCGATACCGATTATTGGGGGGGGGGAATATCCGATTACCGATTAATCGGACTATTTTTTATAATTTTTTATGAAGTTATAAAATCTATATGTACTGTAGATATCTACCGTATGAAGTTGACTGTAGATATACTGTGGGCTCCTGTTCTTCACGGTAACAGGAAGACTGACTGAGCAGAATAGCGTTTTCAACGCCCCCAGCCCCCACCGATTGGTGCCTCTCCGTCTTAACTCACATTACACATTTCCAGTCCAGTCTCATCTGGAGACATGCAGCTACCTCAGTAAGAGAAGTAGCTCGATCATGTAATGTTTACTGTTGTTTATTCTACCGCTACTAACATGGCTAACAGTGTAGCAAGGCTAATAGTAGATGGCTAACTCTAACTTTAGCTTGCATATTACATGGTGCCTCACCGTTAACTCGACGTGACCGAGACCAGCACAGCGGGGAACATCGTGAAGTGGGTTGAACTGAAACTTGTTGACTTATTGTGTATTTCACAAATTAGTTTATTTAACGTTGAGGTGGACCACTCTCCTCTGTGCGTCCCTGAGCTGCCTGCTGCAGATCTGTCACTCTGCTGTGCTGTGAGGTATTTAGTGGATGAAGATTGTCATGAGGGTGCTGCGCCATCTACAGGATAAGTTGGTGAACTTTTCAAATGGTGGAACATTTTCAAAGTGAAACCGAATCTTATTCTCTGCATTTGATTTCTGAAAATATCTGCAAAGATCGGAGAGTTTTGGCTGATTACCGATCGGTCTCAAACAGGCTAAAATTGGCCGATTTAATCAAGTCGCTGATATATCGGTTGGGCCCTACTACTAACATATGTTTTGTTTGTTTTTATCTCTAGGTTTTGTTTGATTTTTGAGTGCTGAGCACTCACATCCAAAGGTGAGATGGGGGAACTCTTCAGAAGTGAGGAGATGACTCTGGCTCAGCTCTTCCTCCAGTCAGAAGCTGCCTACTGCTGCGTCAGTGAACTGGGAGAGATTGGGATGGTGCAGTTTAGAGATGTGAGTCAAATGTTGTCCTGGTTGCTTCATTATGTTCTCCTAATTGAAACACGCTCTTGAGAACTGGTACCTTTTGTGCAGAACAGCCACATGTGTAACATTGTTGAGAGAGCATGCCTTCTGCATCGTGTTCATCATGTGGTCACAGCTGACCCCTCATTCCACGCATGAGAAAGTCCATTTCTGCAGAAACCTGAGGGTGGCTTTGTGTTCGGGTGTAGCATGAGCTCTAACAGAGGACATCTGTGCAAGCATTTCATCCTGAGTAACATCTACAGAGTTACAGAGTGTTAACAATCTTAATATAGTTTTGAGTCAAAGTATTAAAAAGGACATTTTACACAAGCTGTAGGAGTTTAGAGATGGACTTGTGGAGAAGTGTGTTTTTTTAAAGGGAAACTGCAAAGAATTTGACCACATCAATAAATTATTCACAATGGATGAGATTCAGTTTCTGATGTAAGGAGAAACCATTTCCTGGTGCTGCATGTTAATTCATTTCCTTTTAAATCCTACTTTGTTAACTTTATTTATTTATTTATTTTGCAGCTCAATCCTGATGTGAACGTGTTCCAGCGCAAGTTTGTCAATGAAGTACGACGATGTGAAGAAATGGATCGTAAACTGAGTAAGTGGGCGCAAATGCATAGATGGATATATAACTCCAGTGCTGCCTTTGCCTGCTGGTAAAAAAGATCTTAATCTGCATTTGAACCCTGTCTTTTGTCCCGCTGCTCTTAAGGATTTGTGGAGAAAGAGATAAAGAAGGCCAACATCCCAGTGGTTGATACAGGAGAGAACCCTGAAGTCCCGTTCCCAAGGGATATGATCGACCTGGAGGTGACTGCTCTCTCTCTCTCTCTCTCTCTCTCTCTCTCTCTAATGTAACAGTGAACTCTTTGCATTTCTACTCTGATATGTCTTTACTTTTTAACCACAGGCCACATTTGAGAAGCTTGAGAACGAGCTAAAGGAAATTAACACCAACCAAGAGGCCCTAAAGAAGAACTTCCTGGAGCTGACTGAGCTCAAGCACATCCTCCGCCGTACGCAGCAGTTTTTTGATGAGGTCAGCATCAGTGTGAGCAAAGGCCTCCAAGAACAAATGAGCTGAGTGTGTTGGACTGAAAGAGAAGTTCATCCTTTATTCCAAACTTGTTTATTACTCTGGTTGTAATATCTGAACCCCCTGAAAACAGCTAAAGGTGATAATGGTGGGGGTTTTATTTGTATGTGTGAGTTCTGTCACACCCTAACTTTATTTTAGTCTAAAAAAAAAATACAGTTCAAATGAGGAAGAACAACTCTCCTCTAAATTCTCTTGCCAGTGTTGTATTAGCACGATCACACACAAAGCAGCGCCTATGCTGCTTGATTTGACTGGCGGTGTTTCACTCGTGATGGTTTACGGTTACTCACATGGCCTCGACTGTCTTACACAAGCTATTCAAATCACCTAATAAGCTTTCAAATCTTAAACTCCGTCTCACATAACGTTGGTACAGATTTAATCCTGTCTGCACTCCTCATTGGGTGGGGTAAAGCCGTGCCTGCCCACCTTTGCCCAAAATCAATTCCACTTCATTGCCTCTTCAGACAAAACTGGCTTCACTTACATGTTTATGAGCTGTTGTGAGCTTTAATTGAGTGAATCATTTAGCCAAGCTCTTAAATGTTAAATCATTAACAGACTTTTGTCTCCTTCTTGTCTTAATCTTTGGTCACTCTTGAAACTCATAATAAGTTTGTATTTATTGTAAAATGCACCTGATGAGTAAATGTACCTGATGAGTGACTTTTTTACAGATGGAGGATCCCACTTTATTGGAGGAATCCTCCAACCTCATAGACCCCAATGAAGTCAACAGAGGGGCTCCTCTCAGACTGGGGTGAGTCCAGGTTTACGTTTTTTTTTTCCCTCATTCAGGAGGATTAAGCTTTTCTGAGAGATCTCCTTTCTATGCACTCCAGCCATCTGTGACTAAAAGAGTGTTACAAACAGCCAATCGCCTCCCACACAGCAGCTCAGACTTCCCAGCTTAGTCAGGCGACAAAGGTCACCCGAAGAGGAAATCTCGTGTTCCTGTAGATATCCAGTAAAACTTTGTGATCAGACTTTTGTAAGGAGAGAGGAAACTCCAACATGACTGATTATGTAAAGGAAACATCACCTGATTTTGTTTACCTGGCAGGAAGTGAAGCATAAATTATATACAGTTTATTTAATCTGTTATTATTCAGAAGTTATGACCCAGTTTTTTAATCATAAAAACAGGAAAAGTAAGATTACAGATTTTGGTCAGGCTATAAAACCGGAAGGTGCTTTCAAAAAGTTCCCTTCATAGCCTGTAATTTTTTCAAACTTTTAGGACTGATAAGTTGATTTGATTTGATGATAAGAGACACTTTACCAAGTTGCCAACATAAACATTGACAGATTTCCTCCTTGTTTTATAGATTTGTGGCTGGAGTGATTGGCAGGGAACGTATTCCCACATTCGAGCGGATGCTGTGGAGAGTTTGCAGGGGAAATGTTTTCTTGAGGCAGGCAGATATCGAAGATCCTCTGGAAGACCCGACTACGGTCAGAACTGTTTGTCTCTGAAACCTTTAAAGCGCACTGTAATTTGTGAACTCTTCTTATTCCCTGTGTAGTTGATCTAGTTCCTGTTTCATTCCTCTCTCCTCTCAAAAGCCTATTTTTTTTTATGTTTCCACAGAGTGACCAGGTCCACAAGTCCGTCTTCATCATTTTCTTCCAGGGAGACCAGCTTAAGAACAGAGTTAAGAAGATCTGTGAGGGGTTAGTGTCTGGCAAACATGAGTTCAATATAGTGAAATCCTCCTGGCCAATCAGATCATAATCTGCTCTTCTTCATCCGTCTTCAGGTTCAGAGCTACCCTGTATCCGTGCCCAGAAACCCCCCAGGAGAGGAAAGAGATGTTGGCAGGGGTGAATGCACGAATTGAGGATCTGCAAATGGTAAATACACTCCCGGCCAAAACCCCTGCACAGTGTTGACTTATAAATGCTGACTTGCACAAAAACACACGGAGACTGGTTAGTGCTCTTTTTTGTTTGTGCCTGGTCAGGAAACGTTTTTTTTTTTTCTTTTTCCCATTAACTGTACGCAGCTGTACCGCCACGGGAAGTTGCGCAAGTCTGAAATCAGTTAATCCAGATGAGTAAATTATTACATTTAATATGGTTGCATAAATAACAGCTTGTATAAGCAGATTTTTTCTGTATCAGCTACAGATATCTAAAAATAAAAGCAGTAACTAGGAATTTTCCAGAATAGTTGGTAAAGAGAAGATGATTATTAGAGGCTCTGCAGCAAATCTTCAAATGCCCCATGATGAAAATAGGACGCTCTGCACTCAGATATGTCTGATATCAGCCGGCAGAACGTCTCCTTAGATACCAAACTGCTGTGATTGTACCTGCAGTGTTAAGATGCTCTCTGGTGACTCATTATCTTTTCCACTTGAATACCTCCTTGCTCAAGCTTTGCAGAACGTGTGGACTTGTTTTTATCATCAGACACTTTCTTGTCATGTTACTCAGACTCCCATTGTAGTCTGTTGAAAATGAATAACTCTCTACCACATTTTTGTTCAAGTGTTATGTATTCACACACTCTTAAAGATCACTGGCACTTTGAGCCGTTGGAACAGCTTGCATGGAGCATATCCTCTCTCAGAGCTTTGTGTCAACAGGGGGACTGGTTATCTGTGATTATAATAGGGATTGTTGGTGCTGTCTTAGTTTGGGAGCTGCATTGGTGAAAGAATGTCAAGCTATTTGGGAAACCATGGGCCAAGTGTGAGCCATTAAGCTTCCCCACAGCAGGCGAGACTGTGCATGTAGCCAGACAGCACGGAGCTTAAATATCCCTGCATTTGCTGATCAGAGGACTTAGCTCTGAATGTGAGTCTCATAGCAGCATACGTGGGAATATGTGATGTCTCTTTTGGGGAAAACCCACTGGATTAGACAGTCTGCTGCTCATTTTTTCGACCTACTGCTCATTGAGGTCATGTGACAGGCTGCCTGATTATGGCAAAAGTCATACCGGGATTAATCACTAATTTGATATCGCCATCGTATTCATTTACTAAACTTAAAGCTTTTTGAAATGTTAACACTTTAGATTAGGGATGGGAATCACTAGTGGCCTTACAATACGATATTATTGCGATTTTTAACAGTTTGCAATACACTAAGTATTGCGATACAATATATTGCAATTTATACAATTTTTTCAACTGTTTAGCTAATTTAGCATTTGTCTTTCCTTCATGTTTGTCTTATTTACGCTGTATTTTATTTTCATGTAGCACATCTTGCAAACCTTATATATATTTGTTGTACTAACTTTCTCCTGCTCTATGATGTCACCTCTGCCAACCTCACTGGACAAACAGTTGATTTTATTTTTCCATTATCATAGATTTGACTTCATATTAACAGCTTATTTGAAAATTTGATACTTGGTGAATGAGACGACATGTCAGTGACAAAATGTCACGCTACTATGCTGTATCGATTTTTTTCTCCCGCCCCTACATTTAAAACAAAAAATAATTTTAAAAAGTGGAAAAGTCTATCCGTCTGTCTAACTGGAACAAAACAGCAGAAATAGTTTTTAAAAAATTATATGTTATTGTACTGACAGTGGCTTTTTACTTTATCAATATTTCACTTTAAGAGCTTGAGATTAATTTACAAAAAAAAATTATAATTTGAGACTTTAATCTGTAGTAGAGAACTTTTACTGCGTTTTATGCACCTGAGATCTTCCACTGTGTATATTTTAGCACAGGCTGCAGGTCTGACCTTTCATTTCCAACCCTTCACTTTAACCACATCCAGACTTCAGCTTGAATTTAATTATTTTCATCCTTTCACTCATTAGCATCACAGCTTCTCTTTTGTGCTCCCATGTTTCAAACACAAACCTGCCTCCTCTCCCTGATTTCCTCTTTCCACATGTATCTGCATGATAGTTTGCAAGCTCTAGCACATTATATTGAGGATGTAACAGTCCTGAGTGAAAAAAAAAAATCAGCAAACTCTTTGCACAACCAAACTTTGTTGCTCAATGATGTGAGCGTTTGATGGGGAAGTTCAAGTGAGAGTTGTTTGAGAGGAGGACAGAGGAAGAGAGGAAAGGCTTGCAGCATTCACTGCACAGGGCTAAAAAAGCACAGCATGGCAGGCTGCACGGTTATTGATTTCACAACTTACAAAATATCATTTTAGGAGCGTAGAAGAGTTTATTTCCTATATCACATAAGGTAGATAGCTACGGAAACGTATTGCTTTCACTGACAAAAAAAAAAAAAAAAAAAAGAGCAATTTTTTTAGATTTTTTTTATTTTGCTTTACTATTTTTGGGACACATTTTTTTTTTCTTTCTGTTTTTCCAACAATTTTTTTCTTCTGCTTTATGTAATAATATTTTTTCCACTTTTTCTGTTTTTTGGACAAATTTTTGATCAGCATTCGTACTATTTTTTTTTTCTTTTCTGTTTTTCAGACTAATTTTTTTTTCTGACTGAGCAAGATAGTTCAAAACCCTGCAAGAATCTCATACAATCAGATAACATAAACCACCACGGCTGCTCCAAATCAACGGATTCTCCAGCTCCTAGATAACTTTGACTAAGAGGTCAATGAGAGTAAAGCATGTTATTAGTTAAACATTTGTAAGGGTATGTTAATCCTGAAGGTGCCTGCACAAAGTAGACAAACTTATGGCGATTCCATCTATCTGACTTAAAGAAAGGAGTATCTCCCAGTGTCTCAAATCCCCCAAAAAAGTAAAATTTGATTCAACTAAACAAGTGGGCCATGTGTGCTTCTAGTAAATCGAGCAGAGGGGAATGAAAGTGTCTGTTTTTAAATGATCATGATCCCAGATAAAAGGAAAAACAATTAGTCTGAAAAACGGAAAAGAAACAAAAAAACTCTAAAAAACAGACCTTTTTTTTTTGTGTGTGTGTGGATGCGATTAGCTTCCGTAGATAGCAATGAATTTGCAGAAATGGTTCATAAGACCATGAATAACACTTACAATATTGTCATGTAAAAGATGTTGTCATGGAAACACTTTCTACTACTTCCTCTCTTGTCTTTCCAAAAGGTGCTGAACCAGACTGAGGATCACAGGCAGAGGGTCCTGCAGGCTGCAGCAAAGACAGTGAGAGTGTGGTTCATCAAGGTGAGGAAAATGAAGGCCATCTACCACACCCTCAACCTCTGCAACATCGACGTCACTCAGAAGTGTCTGATCGCTGAGGTGTGGTGTCCTGTCTCCGACCTGGACTCTATCCAGTTTGCCCTGCGCCGAGGGACGGTGAGTAGCTCAGTACAAGGATGAATTTGTACAAGTCAAGTGACCCCGGTTTGGTGGGTTTAGTTTATGATTCACAGACAGGCTCGGTCACTAATTGCTATAAAGTAGACTGTAGGTTCCCTGCTTAATGCTGAATCCAGATAAACCAGTTTTTCAAACCAGCAAGTCCAAACCTCGTCACTCTTACAAGAGTGTTGGACGCACAGCGCACTCATGCTCGTGTTTGCTCTCTGATACCAGTATTTACAATCGCTCAGAGTTCATTTATTTAGCTTGATCACCATCAACTGGAGGGAAAACATGTTCAAATTTCAGACAGAAGTGTCCTCACCTTCACTCTCTAAATTATAGTTTTGAACTGAACCAAACTTCTTTAGCTCACTTTTTAAACAGCTGAGTTGCTTTAAGGAAATTTGATTGACCAGGTTTTGACTGCTCTATAAATAGTATAAAATTCACAAGATTATATAGTTTCCTGTCCACCATGAGACCAATTTGGTGTATGTTTAGTGTTACACTGTATATATTTAGTTCTATGCAATACAAGGCTCTGTCTCCACTCTGAGTTGATCTCTCAGCTGTCGTTTCTTGAAACATGAGGCCTCAGTGTGCTGTATGGAGATCTTATCTGCGACGTGACTTTCACGGTTCTACGCAGTTGTCTTGGTGGGAAATTTGAACTTTATTTTGAAAGCTTGCACTGTGGGGCTTCATACCAGATACACTGAGGAAAAACAGGATACCCCTCAGTCATGCACAGGTAGCTTTTAGCTCCACATGCATATCAGCTCAATTTCAGCAGTATTAATAGTATTGATTTAAAATAAATCAGGGGTGTAGTACTCCAAACTCTCAAGAACCCTCCAGGTTGAAAAGTATCTCTTGTTTTATGTTTTAGTCACTCTGATCTGTGATTTGTAGATAATATGTATCAAAATCATGTCTTTTCCTCGTAGGAGAAGAGCGGCTCGACTGTGCCGTCAATCCTCAACAGGATGCAGACCAAGCAAACCCCACCCACCTATAACAAAACAAACAAGTTCACCTCAGGCTTTCAAAACATCGTCGATGCCTATGGGATTGGCAACTACCGTGAGATTAACCCAGGTAAACACACACCTTTAAGTCAAGCTTGAGCTTTTCTCTGTCACTTCCCAGATCAGCAGTGTCACTCTGAATCTTCAAACGATCATCACCCATTATCACCATGATAGGACATGTTGTGTATTGTGACAGGTTTCACTCATTTGTTCTTTCACCTGTCAAACCACCCTCCCTCATGTGCTGCCTGCCTGCCTGTCTCCCCACCTTCGTGTCTTCAGCACCATACACCATCATCACCTTCCCCTTCCTGTTCGCTGTTATGTTTGGTGACTTGGGCCACGGTGTGCTCATGACTTGTGCCGCCCTCTACCTCGTGTTGAGAGAGAGCCGGCTCATGGCACAAAAGAACGATAATGAGGTATGGACCCCAGCATTGCCATGTCATCACCCCCACTTGTGGTAGACCAGCCCCAGAGCAGCACAGGGGCATTTTACTCTATCATCAGAATTACAGAGATGCAGCTTGTCTGTTTAGGAGAAAGCCAACAGCTGCTAACTGATCTGTTATTGATTGTTTCATGGCAGATGTTCAGCATGGTCTTTGCAGGGCGCTACATCATCCTGCTGATGGGAATTTTCTCCATCTACACTGGGATCATTTACAATGACTGCTTCTCCAAGTCGCTTAACGCTTTTGGCTCTGGTTGGAGTGTCAGGCCGATGTTTGATCGAGCAGGAGGCAACTGGTCGTAAGTGTTTTTGGATATCACTGACCAAACTAAGTGCTGCAGTTGGCATTAGCTCAATTTACAAACCTGTTTGTTGTTACCATGCTTTTCAGGACGTCAACACTTACCGACAATAAAGTTTTGCAGTTGGACCCTGCTATCGATGGAGTGTTTAAAGGACCTTACCCCATTGGAATTGATCCGGTGAATGTTTTTCTTTGTATCCTGTATTTTTTGCGCATAACATGCTTTAAAGTCGTGTCCTAAAACCCTGTTATCTATCAGTTAGAAGTATTAATGAGTGTTTTTCTTGTCTCTCAGATATGGAACATTGCCACCAACAAGTTGACATTCCTGAACTCTTTCAAGATGAAGATGTCCGTCATCCTGGGAGTCATCCACATGCTGTTTGGAGTCTCTCTCAGTCTCTTCAATCACCTGTGAGCTTTTCATCCTCCTTCCTCCTTAATGTATTCATTTATTTTTCTATTTATTTATTTATGTACAATATTAACTGGTCCTTTCTGACAGTTATGTTTGTTATTGTTAGTCCTTTCTCTCTTCTTTCTCTTCTCATTGTCCTCTCACATGGATGCAGGTGTATGCATACGGAGGGTGAACATTGTACAATCATAGTTATCATGATTATTTTGTTGTTGTTGTTTTGTTATTTTAATTCTGTTGATTATTTTTATTTCAATTATTATTATGATTATTGATATTATTATACAATTTTATTATATATATATATATAAATATAAATATATATATATATATATATATATATATATATATATATATATAAACAAATATATATATATATATATATATATATATATATATATATATATATATATATATATATATATATGTGTATATATATATAATTATTATTAGTGAAGGAGAAGGGTTGGGACTAGATAAGACTTCTTCCCACTCCTTTTTGAACATGGATAACTTTTTATCATTTGTTGTTGTATTCTTTACTTTATTATTTAAATAAAAAATCAATCAATCAATCAAATGTATGCATTGTTTCTGTTGGCTCGCACTAATTTTTCGGGGTCATCCTCTGTCTCTTGTCTGCAGGTATTTCCAGAAGCCGCTGAATATCTACTTGGGATTCATCCCTGAGATCATCTTCATGGCCAGTCTGTTTGGCTATCTCGTCATTCTTATCTTCTACAAGTGGTTGTCATATGATGCAAAGTCTTCCAGGGATGCACCCAGTCTCCTCATCGCCTTTATAAACATGTTCCTCTTCAACTACAGCGACCCCACCAACAAACAGCTGTACAGAGGACAGGTCAGTTGCTTCAGCATGTTTTATCACTTTTATCACTCAGCACAGACATCTAACTTCCTTTTCTTTCTTTCTCCTTCCTTCAACATTTAGCCGATCCTTCAGTCATTGTTAGTAGTGATCGCCCTGGCCTGTGTTCCTTGTATGTTAATCGTGAAAACTCTCATTATGAGGAGGCAGTATTTGTGGCGGAAACACATGGTGAGATGAACACACCTGCTAGTGGCATCTTTTGAAGCTTTACTGATGATTTTTCCATTAATTGTTGTTCATCTTTCTATCCTTCAGGGCACACAAAACTTCGGAGGGATCAGAGTTGGCAATGGGCCCACAGAGGATGAGGCAGAAATCATCCAGCATGACCAGCTGTCACAGCACTCTGAGGAGGAACCTGAGGTAAGGAGACATAATCTTCATCTGCAGTGACATTTGGCTGACATGAGAAAGAAAGAAAACGCTGGTCTGCAGTCTGGTGAGAGGGGTGGCGGGTTCAAGGGGAACGCAGGTTATGCGATCTGCTCAGGTCCTTGAATAATGCACAAACCCAGCCGCAACTGGAAACAGAAACTGATCCATCATGTTTCCACTTCCACTGCAGCAGGACATTTCATGAATAACTGATCAAGTCCACATGACCACTTTTAGCTTACTCTGCTGAGAGTCAAAATCATGAAATCTGATTAAATTTGTAATCTAATTTATCAAAAGGCTCTATGTTTGTTTAGTTTTGTGGTCACAGATGAAATAACCTGCTTGATTCCACTTGGAAACGTCTGCTTACTTCTTATTGAAACTTTGAATGTCCTTTCTGCACGTGTTGCAGTGGCAGCGTCCTGAAAAGGGATAGTCCTGCGTAAATTTAAGTTATGGTCAAACACATCTTAACACAGAGTTAGACACCCCCTCGAGGGATGAATGTTGCAGACTGCTTGCTTCTCTAGTTATACCAACTTTAGTAACAACCGCACAATAGCAATACACAGTGGTCTACGTCTCCACGAGCAAACCTCAAACAAGAAGCCACTCTACAACCACAAATAATGCTCAGAACAGCACCTAACTTCATCAACAGAACATATAGGGTCCCAGCTATAGTTCTAGCCATCAAACATATTTTTAGCTTTGCCTAATTTCTTTAGCAAAGAGACCAAACACAACTCACCTACTGCCCTCTAGCAGCCACTTGTTTGTGGGGGAGCCCTGACGAGTTGATCACAGAGTGCAGCGGAGTTTCGCAGCTCAAGGAAGAACATTTATGATCGTTACTTTATCATTTCCATGAAGTAATAATCATCATAATAATGATTTTGCACTGCAGACGTGGTAGTTCTTCTGCATTAGCGTCTCGGTCTGATTGCATTTCCATGAAGAGATGATCATAAATGTTCTTCCTTGAGCTGCGAAACTCTGCTGCACTCGGTGATCCACTTCTCAGGGCTCCCCCCCCCACAAGCAAGCGACTGCTGTTTGTGTGCGGAGATGTACACCGTTGTGTGTTGCTATTGTGTAGTCGTTACTAAAGTTGGTATAACTAGAGAAGCAAGCAGTAGGTAACATTCGTCTCTCGAGGGGGTGTCTAACTCAGCGTTACTGTGTTTGACCATAACCGGAATATCCCTTTAAATGTGAAGTTCAACTTTTCTCCTTGGTCAGTATGTAACTTATTTTTCTTGTTACTTTCCTGTTTACTGATGTCTGTCTGTCTGACGATCTGTGTGCGTGTTTGCTGCCAATAACCAAGCGTTGCCTTTTGTCACCTGCTGTCAAGGCCCGTGAGGAGGAAGAGGTAGGACAGGAGCTCACGCTGCACTTCAACCCTGCAACCTTTTCCCTCCGTGTCTAAGTGCATGTCTTGCAAACCTGTCTCTCTCTGTCCTTGGCTTTGTCACTACTGTACAGTGTCAACCATTGCTGCTCTTAGTGGTGTCTGTGAGTGTGTAGGAAATCATATGTCGGTGTGTGAACGTTGGTGTCCTTTGCAGGAGTCAGTTGTTGAAACATTGGTGCAGGTATTCCTTAAATGATGGGTGCCAGCAGGACCTCTGCTTCCTAACCGGCGTGGTGTGCATGATGTGGGATCTGTAGGGCAGCTGATTCTCTGGGTTCAAAGGGTCCTTCTAGGTTTATACTTTGCAGATGTTGTGTTTAGAAGGTAGTGAAACATCCAAACACCTGAGTGATCATGCACACACAATTAACCCAACCTCTCCAATGTGGACTCCAACGAGGACCTGCTGCAGAGATGTTGTTTTGTCATGGCATTTGGTCTGAGTTACATTCTGATTTTATGTCTCTGTCTCACAGTTTAACTTTGCAGATGTAGCAGTTCATCAGGCGATCCACACCATAGAGTACTGCCTGGGCTGTATATCCAACACTGCTTCCTATCTGAGGCTTTGGGCCCTCAGTCTTGCTCATGCACGTAAGTCCCCCTTTTCCCTCCCTGTCATAAACAACATAAATATCTTTTTCGAAGCACAAATGTATGACCTGCTTTTTGTGCCCCCTGTGCAGAGCTGTCAGAGGTGCTGTGGTCCATGGTGATGCACATCGGCCTCTCCACCACCAGCAAACTTGGAGGCTTTATCCTGGTGGCCGTAGTCTTTTACTTCTTTGCTATTCTCACAGTCGCCATTCTGCTCATAATGGAGGGCCTGTCAGCCTTCTTGCATGCACTGCGACTGCACTGGTGAGTCCACTAGATGTGTCATATGATCTCTCTGCTCAGCAGTTGAACATACATCAACGTAGAGCCGATTATGTTTGGTTCCTCAATGTTTGAAGACAGTGTGGATTCTTGGGTTATTTTGAAGTGTAGTTTTTTTTTGTTTTGCTCTCCTTGAACAGGTATGGAAAGTATGGAAATAAATTTGATCAATTTCCAGGTCCGAAAAGTATTGAAAAATGAAAAATAACGTATGGAAAAATATTTATGTTTTTTCATACTATTACTACAGTTCTAAAATTTTGTTTTCTAAAATAGAAAAGTAGGTATTTCCAACAAAGACTCTGAAAAGAAAGGGTATGGAAATTCCAACTGTGTAGGAACCCTGCTCGAACCATGTCTCTATGTTTATTTTCATGTACGTTTCTGCTTGCATACTGAGAATCTAGTGTGAATACATCTCCATTCTGTCGAGCAGTCTACGTTCTGCTTGGTAGAATGGAGCAGAATGAGTTTTAAACAGTTTTATATGAGAACTAAGTGATATAGGTACGCTAAAATTACCGTCCTGAAAGAGGAGAACTTGTCTTGTATCGAATGACCAACAGCACTTAAAACCTCAGACCTATAGCTCCATCTGCAGGCGGGTTTTATACCCATCTTTCTCTCAGAAGATCATCCCAAAGTGGGTTAGTATAAAGATGTTTTAATGGCAGGGCAATGTCTGTGTTTATATATTTATCTGAAAGAGAAAAAGGTAATTATTGGAGGAAACAAAAAAACAAAACCAGCCATTAGAACCTGTGCGTGATAACTGAAATGAAAGCATAACCCAGGAGCAAATCAGTCACCTTGTTTTACCCTGAAAACATTATTAGAAATTTACTTGTGGGAAAGCTGAGTACAAGAATAAGTAAAGTGATCCAGGATCATACTAGGTCATTTTATATTTCACACATACGGTTACACAAGTAAAATTTCACAACAAGTCATGTTATAAAACATGAAAAGTGACAGGGTGTCAGCTTCTCTAAAGGGTGTGTCTCAATAATAACAAATGTTTGTTACTGTTCTCCTCCTTCTTTTTTTAGCAAACATGTCTGTCCATTTTTTTTTTTTTTGGTGTTAAGCTTTTCTTTTCTTTTCTGATGCGTGCGTGGTATGACTCCCTGGTATGAGTCGGACAAGCCTTTGTTGTCTTTATCCGGCTTCGCCAAAGATCCTCCTGCTTTTTTTGTCACTCCACTGGCACGTTTTCAGGGCATGTCCGTGTTGTTGCCACTCTTCTCTAAAATAATCCTTTACACGGAAACGTGGAGTGACTCAGCTTTCATTGCAGGCCCTGAGGGAGAATCAGGTGCAGTTCTGGCGCTGCTTAGTCACGACAATCATAATAGTTTCTTTTCAGTTATACCGTTAGGACACAATGTGACAACTTAGTGTGACAGGTTATGTAATTGAACAAATATTCAAAGTAATGATGCTAGAGTGTGGTAAGGATAGTTTTTATGCTTTCTAGAGAAACAAAAAAGTGGGCTTAAATCAGATTACACTGGAGAGTTTTGTAGATAACCAGTAAGTCTTACTTCCATAAGCCTCTATTTCTTTCTTTTTTTTCAACAATCTGTTTATTGAATTTTTTAACCATTTCAAAAAAAGCAGGAGCATTAAATATGTATGAATGTCCCTGAGAGTCCATTTTTATAAAAAAAAAACATATATAAAAACAAATTCGTATGCGAATGTTTACGGATGATGGCTCAAACATACATAATGAATTTTCAAGATAAATGAAGATAAATACTTGTAAACATAAACATATATGTAAATACATAAATGAAAATGGTGGGCCGTGCAGATGGCCGAGCAGGTTAGCACGCCCCATGTATGGGGACCATCGTCTCTGCAGCGGTCGCCGACTCGAGTCCGGCCCCGACTATGTGCTGCATGTCCTTCCCACTCTTTCTCTCTGTCTAACCACATTTTACCCTGTCCTATCAATAAAAGGGCAAAAAAATGCCCAAAAAATAATTTTAAGAAATTAAATAATATAAATAAATGAAAATGTTAAAATATAACCTGCATGATTAAACAACATCAACAGCAAAAATGAATAAATAACATAAGATAAAAAAAACAGAAAAATAAAAAAACAATTTCACCATGGAGGCAACTCCTTAAAACCTACATCCTGTACTATAAGATGCTTTGTGAATATCAGTGAAGAATTAGTTCAATTGCAGAGGTAATGACTAAACTCCCCTAGCTATGTCCAACATACTAGATAAGTACAAGTCACTATTTCTACTGAGTTTGAACTCTGGGCACGCAAAGAGTGGTTTGGATTTTCTAAGAAGGCAGATTGCAGTCCGAGTTTTCAGAGTAAAAATCTCCCACCGTCCCCTCTACTCTCTAACACCAGACTATGGAATTGAAGGTATGTGTGGCACCTCAGTTTAAAGGTCAACCAGCCGTCAATTAGCATTCGCCTTTTAAAAATAGAACCTGATCATTTTCCCAAAAGGACAAGCTCAGGTATCCTGCCAGAGACCGGGGTCCAGACAGGAGCGGGCTGTGAAATGAAGAGCAAGGGTCATCAGCAACGACTGCTCTGCTCAGCATTATGCAACCTGGCACCAGTCCACCAAGCCGTGTCTCTGGGTTTACCAGATGCTTCCGGTCATTGTGTTTCTGATTTGACCTTTTCTGTTCTTCACAGGGTGGAGTTCCAAAACAAGTTTTACTCAGGCCAGGGCTTTAAGTTCCTCCCCTTCACCTTCGAAAGCATCCTGGATGGGAGGTTTGAAGACTAAGATATGAAGACTCATCTTCCTCTGCTGTCACTCATCTTTTGATCATCTATCTAGTGTTGAATGGTGATTTTTCTGTGTGATGCAGTTTTCAGCCTGTGGAGTGTGACCACATTTGCATGAGTGAACACTCCACAGGAATGCATCTGTATCCGACTGATATCTACTTAAACTCTTCTCATCTTGTAGGATCAGTATGTAAAACCTGCAACACCTGCTCTGAATTCACTGTCATTCCTTCATTCTCGAGAAACAACAAAGTGGCTGTTATGTAATCTGTGTCATGTTTTAGTGAAGTGAGATTGTTTTACATGTTTTATTTAGTTTAATATTATTTATGCATTTTTTTTTTCCTCTATAAAATCTGCAACTTTCCAGGAGATCAGTAAGTTGCAGATGAGCGATGAGTAAAGGGACAGACATGTTTACTGCCGGTTATCTTTGTATTAGTGTTGTCCTTGAGAAACATCTTTTCTGACTGATTTCCAACATACTCCCACTCTGCACCTGCAGAAGCCTCTCTGACTCTGAATACTGACCGCACATAAAGAGCTGTGAAGGTCCAAAGGGAATACGGCAACTTGCATCGCTCAGTCAGTGCTTTGAAGATGAAGATGCACCGACTCTTGAATCTAATGCCCTTTGTGTTATGTGATCAATATCCTGTAACAATATCATACTAAAATAATAAAGCTGGGTTTGTTCTGTAAGCTGATCTCAGTTGTTAGAGTTTCAAATGTCTTTACACCTCTGAAGGTTAGAACCGCTTTGAGTAGACATGTTTGTAAAGAGTCAATAATTCAGGAATCATTCACAACTTCTTGTGCATCTCTCAATAAATTTGACAGAGCTGGATTAAAATGTGGGTTTGGTTTTATTTATTCACTCTCTTCACTTCATTACACTATTTATTTTACTGAAAAATATGAAATTGTAGTTAAGTCGGAGTCACTGTGACATAACTCAAGTGTAATTTAGATGCTAGTGCGGATAACTGTACTGAAAGCTTCTTCAATGTATTATTTACGTAGGGTGACCATACGTCCTCTTTTACCCGGTCTGTCCAGGGGGAGTTTGTGAAAATAAGATTAGATAAAATGTTGTATTTTATTTTTTTCGAAAAAAGGAAACAAGTATTCATTCATTATAAAACAGTGCAGCGCATCAGTGCTCTCTGCTCTCTGCTGAAAAAATCCCCTCGAAATTGTTTGCACAGCTCTGCCCGTGTAGTTGTGTCCTCTTTTTGGGGATTCAGAATATGGTCACCCTAATTCACATACAAAGGAGACTTTTTCAAACTGAGATGTGAATAATGGGAAAGGCAAAAATAAGGTACAAACACAGAAATGCAATATTTACAATCCTAGAATGTAAATATCTCTGAGACATTAAAATACATATTTGTAAGTGTTATGCTGATGAACTATGCTAAACCTTGTACTGAGGAATAAATCTGTAATTATTATACTTCTCCCCACTAACCTACAGAGATAGATATGTGTCACATGCTCAAGTCAAGTTGTGCAACAATCACAAGGTGAGAAAGTCCTTTTAAAAGTCTGCTCATGTGTAAAGAAGCCTCTTGGTGGTGCTGCTGAACAATTTGTAGAGTTGCGGTGGTCTAGGGGGAAATAAGACTTGTGTCTGTATTTTGTCATCAAAGTGACCGACCTTATTCCTCTGCACAGATAACACAGCACAGAAGAGTCTTTACATCCTCTAGCACCTCACTTTGTGTCAGAGAAAAGACATTTATTAAGTAAAGTGATTAAAAATTTTGCTGGTGAGGGTGCATACTTTACTGTAAAAATACATACTACAGTTGTGTACTTTTAGTTCTTTTTGTTCCTCATATCGATTGTTGTGTAATTGACTGGCTGTGTTCGGTCTTGTTGGTAGCGAGTAATTATTTTCTCATGCGTCAAAACAAAATTATCCACTTATGTCCCTGCCCTTTTATCAAGGTTTGGTTGACGCTCTCTCAGTCTTATTCCAAGTAGCAGGAAATCTGAAACTGTATGATATCTTTTTGATAATTCAGCAAGTGTTGGAGGATGTACTAGACATTTTTGTCAATTAAAAAGTTCCTATACCAACACCATGACAGACGAATAACATAAAAATACAGCTAGCTCTATAGCTGAAGTCTATGTCTGGATAATAATTAGAAGTGACTCCCTATTTCTAAAGCTGCTGAAGGTGGAGTCATTTCTGTTCATTCTCTTTAAGAGAGAAGTGAGTTTAAAGTATAATACTGGCCTCTGATATATTAAGTACAATCATAAAAGAGTACGTATGTAAAGACTTACATGGTGTAAAAGTACCTCAAATATTCCAAAAGTAAGGATCTTAAAAAGATTCACACTCATACCTTCTACCATCTCAAAAATACGGAAGAGGATTAGGGCCACTGAAAAAAAAAAAAGGTCCAATATAATAAAAAAAATATATTATTTTGAGTTTAAAGTCAGAATTTTGAGTTTAAAAACTGTATTGGACCTTTTTTGTCTTTTTTTAGTGGCCGTAATCCTCCTCCATACAATAAAGTACATCAAATGAAATAACAAAAATGTGACCACCAAGATTAAAAGTAAACCTGTGTCTCATACTTGTAGCACCATGGGGGGTCTTGCTCTGGAAACTGTCAGCTGCTCCTGAGAGGAACATCATGTTCTCTTTCCTGGGTATTTTTTCAAGGGGTGGCTGCTATTAGCTACAACAGCCCCAAAGTAATAATAGAGCTCTTTATTTATCTTGTGTTTTTTTGGGGAGCTCATTTAATTTGATATTTCCCAGCGTGTCATGCCGAACCGGGGCTGAGAGTATACGCTTGCGTAAGAGCCACAGAAAATCCTGTTTATACATTCAGGGAATTTTTCTCTTCAGATTCAAGGCATGACCCCTTGAATAAGGATGAGATTATTGTTTTGCCCCTTTATCTGAGTCAAACATTAGGACTTTAGCTTGGCAGAAAATGGTCTCTGGGAATGTTGGATGTGTTGTGAGGTTCTAGTCGATGTTTATCTGGGGAAACAGGGATGCTTTTGCAGCTGCAGTGATTTTCCAAAAAACAGCAATTCAGAATATTGTATTATCTTAATGACAGCTGAGATTGGCTCCAGGCCCCTTTGACCCCCAAAAGGATAATTGGTAAAGAAAATGGATGCATGGGTATTATATTACCTAATCACACACTGTATTCTTTTCTTTGTGTAGCAACAAGAACGCATGCTGTATGTCCTCATAATCTGATTTATTATTGCCCCAAGAAGTCAACTATCTCTGTGAGACCACAGGCAGTTGAGAAAATTTTCCTCTGTTTCTCAGGCACTCAGCAGCTGTGGAATAATATGGATGTGCTCTTTTCCAACCACATACAACTTTGTGCCAACTGTACAACTCCCAGATAAATAAATGAGAACATTTTGAGGACAGCTCACGTATCATGCCACTCTACTGCAGTGGAATAAATAATTAAGTTTGTCTTTGATGCAATGTGGCAAATATTTCTGACATGGATGAAACAAACATAAGATTAATAGCCACTAATCATACTTAAAGCTCCTATGAAGAGTTTTTTGATGTTTATGAAATGAACTGAAATTTATGTTGATGCCATTTAATGTATGCAATAGTAAACCAGACCATCAGCAGCAGCAGGAATGGAGACTTTTATGTCATAATTTTTGTTGCAAAAACAAGCAAAGACTCGAGGTGTCAAAATTGACATGAACCAAAAGTCCCTCACAGAAGCTCCAAGTGTGTGAAAAAGTGAAGTTTAAAAAAAGCCATTATTTCCCATTTTTACATCTGTGTCCAAACATACGAACACTAAACTCATCTGGCTTGGCACATTCAGAGGGGTGCCATAGGCTCTCGAAATGTGATTGGCAATCTACAACCCCAAAGTCATAAACCATATTATGACAAACTATTTTCTTTGTCACAGGGAGGACTTATGTAATGGTCAGCTATTTTTCCTGTGTTACAACAGGCTGCTAGTGGCTTTCTTAATATCTTAATGTGGCCAATTTCCTTTTGGTACCTCTGATAAATGTGGCTTTGGGCAGACATCTGATTGAAGATTGAAGCTAGAAAGTTTTTAAATGTTGTCCCTCTTGACAAAACATGTTTATACATATATATGTATGTTAGATATCTGAGTAGAAGTCAACCCAGGTATGATTATTGGAGAGAGAAAGGGTAAATAAGTATAATTAATTCTTGTGTAAGTAGATACGTGTGTTCCATGCCACTCTTGTAGAAAAACAACTCTACATCAAAGTCAAAGAAGTCTGGACACACCCCTGTTTGGCACAACTCCACTCCACTCATGCCGTTCTTCTCAGCCTCCGCCTGGCGCATCATGGATTTCGCCCTCTGGCTGGAACTGATTTCTAGAGCTGGATGCCAAAGGTGCCGTGCTGGTACATGACAGTGGAGACCAACCCCACAAACATCAACATCATCAGAGAACTTCATAAACAGGTTCAATGGATATACAAGACAGAACAGCCTTGATCCATTTTTAGCTCAACGACCACAACTATTAGTCAGCCAAGAATACTGAACAAATTTAAACCTTGATCTGAGTATGGTGCTAAAAAATCAAGAAGAGACCATGAACAGTATGGCCAAGTTTTAAGGGGATTTGTCAAAATCTATTGGAATATTTAAGTCCTGTAAAACCGTTGGACAAGACAACACTGCTGCGCCTTTTTGGACGTTATTTGTTATGAGCTTGTTTGATTTCCGGTGTTTAACAGACTGAAACGATCTGTCTTTGTAATGGTTTATCTGTTCTGACATTCATCTGTGAAGCGTTAAAAAGAAAGCCTGTCATGTTATCAAGACAGGCTGCCACAAGCTGTCACAGTGGGAATTATCCTGACTGACGTACAGAGTAAAAACACTCACGCAGAGTGACATGCAGCTCTATCTACCTGACAGAGGGCTAGGTGAGGCTGGGAAAGCAGTCTCGTACCTCCCCACATCGATGGGATTGCATCACAACGTCCCAAAATAACATTGTTCTTCAAACGGTTTCCTTCATCCGTCTGACCTCAGCGATTGTTTTCAGGATTTAATTACACACTGATTTGTGAGATTACATCAGGAAGCTTTAAACAATACCAAAATTGGATTACAATGATACTTCTGGGCAAGCACACTGACACTGAAACACACACATCTCTGTACTTCCCTGTATGTGAGTTACATAATACAAGAATGCTATGCGAAATGGACTTTAAGGAAACAAAAAAAGTGGCGATTACATTATGACTGTCTTATTCATCCATGCTCCAGAGAAAAAAAAGGACATTTTAAAAAGCTTCACTGAAACACCAGTATAGTCAGAAAAGGGTCATGTTTGTCCTCGTATGTCTTAGAGTTGCTGAAAACGCTGACACATCAACAAGTAGCAGCTTACACTGCCAACACAGACAAAACAGAATTGACTTTAAAAGCCTGGAGCCGCAGCCAGAAGCAGCCTTTATCACTAACACAAACACTTTCCCCTGTGAGGAGTGATGGTTTCAACACACCCTGAAGACCTTCATCGACCTTTTGTCCTCATTTTTCAGTCATGCAGGATTTTAAAACAAACAATGGAGTGTACCAGACTTACGTTACATCACAACAAATGGATTCTTTGCATGAATTTTTGTCTTGCACCCTCATATTTCCCAAATTAACTTATATTAAAGTACAGCACGTGTCTGAACCCGGTTAGAGGGGCTTGCCTGTGTGTGTGTTTGTGTGAGTGCCAGTAAGTGTGAACTCCAAATAACTTTCTAATACCATAGTACCATAATAAACAAAGAGAACCATGTGGTTACAAATCTAGGGCTCCAAGAGATCCAGACCACCAGAAACTGTTCCCTTCCAGCCCGAAAACCTGGACATCATTCTATGAAGGGATGCTGCGGACAAAGTTCACTGTGGGAACTCTGGTGAGTGTGTGTTTGTGTTAAACAACAGTTTAAGTGCATGTGAGTGGACATGCGTGTGTACTACGACCTGAAGATCTAACCAACAGACCTTGTAGTGTTTTTTTTTCCCTCCTTGAGCTTATCCATATGGAAATTGAACCTTTAAAGGATAAGTTTAGCACTGTCCCTTGTCTTGGTGGACCTCCTTACACAGCTTTGGGGTTGAGAAGTTCTCCCTGAGCTGAGTGTGTCTGTTGTGTGGCTCTCTGAATGTGGTATGTGCCAGCGGTGCCCCCATGTTGAGGAAGGATATGGTCACCGCAGACAGAAGAAAACAGGCAGCAGCATCAGGTCGCGCTTCTCTTTGTTAAGAATGCTTTTGTTGTTCTTCGAGCGTTTCCAGGGACAGAATAAATAGCTCTGCCTGACCAAAGGCATTTGCCTCCCCTCGCTGCTATGAATGCACCGCCATGAGAAACATATTACCAGCGGTTACGAGTGTTTTGCCTCCTTCTGTTTTTCTTTTGCAAGCATTGCAGGGACATGTGAAAGAAATGTTCTCCATCATTTGTCCCGGTCAGCATCTAGAAAGCTAACACGAAGAATGTCAGACAGGCTTTGATTTTTTTTCCATGGTTTTTATATCTCAGATAATTTTCACAGTAGTTTGTGACAAAAAGCACAAGTTTTAGTCCAACTGACTAAATAAATTTATTGTGATGTGAAAAAAAAAAAAAAAAGATTTGTTAACAGAGATTGGTAAAGTTTGGAACAGGTATAAGAATTTGGGCAATATGTTTATTTTTATTAGGTTAATCTGCTAGCTAATGAGATAGGGAGTGTAGAGCATTTGTCAAGGGCCATCATGGTACACTCTAAAAAAATATCAAACTTAAGTGTAAATAGGTCAAAAGATTTTCGACTTATAACTATACCCGGGTACAAGCCTTTTTGGTAACACTTTATTTGACGCCTATCTCTATAACGCATTATAAATATATGTAAAATGCATTATAATCACTATAAAGCACTGTATAACTATATTTAAAAACACTCGTGAATTATCATAATGCTTTAAAGCAATAATCATAACACATTATAAAGCATTTTATCATGACTTACAAGGTCAGGTATTATAATGTGTTATAACCCTTAACAACTCCCTGACAATGCCCAGATAGATAATGCAATACAACTGTTGTTAACAGTTATAACACATTATAATACCTGACCTTGTAAGTCATGACAAAATGCTTTATAATGTGTTATGATTATTGCTTTAAAGCATTATGATAATTCACAAGTGTTTTTAAATATAGTTATACAGTGCTATAACATGATAATAACGCACTATAAATACATTTATAATGCGTTATAGAGATGGGCATCAAATAAAGTGTTACTGAATTTTTCAGTAGTCACCTGAAAGGGGTAGGAATTAAAAGAAAGTGATTGTGCTGCAGACTTGACAGGAAAAAGTTCGCTTTTTGAGACATTGATCTTACTCCTAGAGAGCCTAGTGAAACTGTCTAGTGCGTTCATAATATGCAGTAAAGTATTTGGAGGGTCAGTGATGTATAATAATAAACCATCAGCATATAGAGATAACTTATGTTCCTTTCCGCTCCTTAATATGCCACAAATCTCAGGTGGAGAGAGCGCAGTGATGCAGCGAGAGGCTCGACAGCTATCGCGAATGAAAGGGGTGAAATTGGGCATCCTTGCCTCATACCACATTGCAATTGGAAATATTGGGAGTCCATATTATTGGTGTGTACTGACGACAATAACAGTTTTAACCATGATATGAATTTTGGACCAAATTTCAAACTCTCGTCACTGAAAAAGGTAGCCCTACTCGACCGTATCCAATGCTTTTCCAGAGAGATAATTATTTTGGGTAGTGACTGATTGGGATCCATGTTCTGCATTATATTAAAAAGCCGAAGAATATTAAAGTAAGAGAGGCATTTTTTAAAAAAAAACAGTTTCATCTGGTAAAATAACAGAGGGTAGGTTAGCTTTTAGGCAATGAGCTAAGATCTTAGCGAATAATTCACAGTATACATTCAGGAATGATATTGGACAATAAGACCCATAGCTAAGGGGATCCTTACCCTTTTTCAATAAAATGTTTACTCAACTGCAGCACAACATACACTCTACAACCCCTATCCCCTTCTGCAGCCCTAAGAACAACACTTAACAGGTAACAGGATTGGACCAATCATCACAGAGTGACTGAACTGAGGCTATATTTTAAAAGAGTTATAATCGATATTGATTTTGCTACCCCTGTATCCCTTATATACGCACACTGTCTTGATTTTCTTTTTCTTATTTGGCAGTCCACTCTCTGTCATAAGCTCGTAGGAATTTCATCATTATATAAGGTGCTACACTTCTGAGAAAATGGGTGCTCAGGAGATCTAGGGATACTAAGATTAAGAGAGGCAGGAGGGACAGATAACCGAGCAGTCAGGCAGATGGAGGGAAAGGAAAAAAGTGGTGAACCCCTTATTTCTACATAATGATAGAAGTGGGTCATGCACAGAGGCAACCTGTAAGTCTGGGTCATTGAGAAACAAGGGCACATCATAAATGTGAGCTATTGGACTTTAATCATTAACTTATGTGTGTCGTTGGAATAATACTTGACAGACACTGTCTGGATGTCTGCTTGTGAGATGAGAAGCTTTAGAGCCACCAAGACCATTCAAGACCTTGTTGTTATAATTGTGGTTTAAGTTTTGGAGTGTTTCTCTAATGTTACAAGTGAAATCACAGCTTTTCAACCATCAGGGTCATTCATTAGTGATTAAAGAGTCATCTGATACTCTGTTAAAGCTGGAAGGTGCATGTTACGTCACTTATGTCTCTTCATTATTGAAAAAAGCAATGACAACTGATGGAAAAACAAAGAATAGGGTACAAGACACTTTGATCGGACTAAAAGGACAGTTTAACAGAACAGAAATACAGTATATTTCACCCACACTTTCTTAACTTTACCGTGATCTATGTCTTTTTTGTTCTTTTTAAAACTAAACTTCCAAAGGCTTTAAAGACCCACTATGATGAAAATCATGGTTTTCTTGTTGTCTACAATTCATATGGCATTTTATTGATGCTACAGGACATATCATGAGAAAAATAAGTGTAAGAGTATTTCAGCATTCAAATCGCTTAACCTCTGGCAGATTCAGGTTCAGATTCAGTGAGATTTCCTACATAGCAAATCCAAGCTCCGCCTCCTGTAGCCCCGCTATGCAGGCCAGGCTCAGTGAAATAGAGTACGATCGCGGAACAAGCATTTGTGTTAGTGGATTGCAATAGTAGTAAGAAAGCTAATTATGATATTAACTTTCATTATGTCCCCAATGGCATTAGTGTCTGAGAGCTGAATAGCTTCTAAGTTACCTGCTTCTTCTACTACACCGGCAATGTTAGGCTACAAGCTAGCATGAAGAGGAGTGTGAATAGCAGTGCTGTCTCCGCCTACGACTCAGAGGCAAATTGCTTATGAGCTACTGGAGCTCTGCAGAAGAAAAGCCCTTGAAAACGACACAGGTAACGTGATAGTGGCTAAAAACTTCATAATCACAATTAAACGACCACTGATAATAAGTAGTAAAAAATGATCAGAGTGGGACTTTAAGTGGATCTATACAAAGCACCAAGTTTGAAACGATCTTAAAAAAAAGTTCAACTTTCAAGTTTTAATGAGCCAAAAAGCAGACCCAGCCTGCTCCTAACTAAAATAATTTAAAAGAGGACAAAAAAAAGTAATAATAATGACAGCCATGCTTGCAACACTGTGAGTGTTAAGAGAAATGCTAATTCTGATCCAACATGCTGAAGAAGATATGGAAATAATTTACATTATGGAGCGTCACTGGAGCTGATAGGAATATCTGATTTTCTGGTGTCAGTGCATGACTTCACAGGCAGATGTTTCAAGCTCTTGAATATTCCCCACTCCCCACTCTAGTTTTTTTTTTTTTTTTTTTCAAACCTAATTTAAACCGTCTAGATTTTGTATATTTTTAGATGGAATTTAGACATTGCACTTTAACCCATTATTTGCTATTTATTTCAAAAAGCAACTGTGAGTTGCATAACTGATCTCCAAATACTCAACCAAATAATAATGATAGCTGTTAAGCTATATACAGTGCAGTATATATTCATTTTTAGACCTGTGGTAGCCTGATTTTAGACCAGTCGTCTCGGCTACATTTAGATGTCTATTAGATGTCTTTTAGACCAAAAAATGCTCAGTGGGTTCATAAACATTTCATGTGTTTTTGTGATGTGGTTCCTTTTGCTCTTTTGTGATTCTGTCCTGGGTCATTCTGTGGAGATTAACAGGCCTTTTGTGGAGCCCTGTCATAATCTTTTAATTTAAGCTCCTCTTTCATGTTCTGTTTATTCACTCAGATAACAGAAAATATTTGACTAAGGCTATGCAAAACAAACATCTGATAAAAGTCACTGCACCGTTTTTGTAATGCGTTCCTGAGCTGTGAGTGGCACACAGCTGGGAAAACCTCTGTTAAAAGTTCAACTTGCTGTCAAACAGGTTCTGGTTATATAACTGATCGTTTTGACCTGTAGTGTAGTCATTCCAGCTTCCAGGGGGCTTAACATTTTGAAATCCCAACCCTGGATTTTCATGAACCTCAGGGGATCAATGTGTTATGGCTTGAGGTGCTGACAGACTTGACTTTAGGGTGAGCGTCTGGTTAACGTGAGATGAAATGCCTGCTGCATGCCCTCAGCGAAAACATCTTACTCCACAGCAGATGTGAAGACTTTTTAATATCCCAAGATAATCAGTGTTTTTTAAATTAATATCATCTACCTGTGCCGTTCAAGAGAAAAGAATGTATATTTAATAACAAACTTTCTTGTTTACATGTTCAAATTGTAAAAACCATTAAGCAGGCCTTCTTTGGGTTGAGTCCACAAAGACTGTTAAAAGCAGGTTATCTGGATGTTGCTGTAAACTTTTCCTCAACTCCTCGTATTTGTTTGGACCCAGGTCCTCTTATAGTTCAAAGCAAGACTTTGTAGAGCACTTCGCAGTCAGCAGACGGGACCAAGTCCTTCACATCTGTCTTAAATCATCCTATAATGGTCGCAGTACGTATCAGTCGCATCTCCTGATCCTGAGAGTCCTTCTGAGAAACAGCCACTTAATCAACCACTTCAATAACTGTGTGTGTGTGTGTGTGTGTGTGTGTGTGTGTGTGTGTGTGTGTGTGTGTGTGTGTGTGTGTGTGTGTGTGTGTGTGTGTGTGTGTGTGTGTGCGTGTGATGGGGGTTATAGTGCTGTATGTATTATGGAAACAATACTACCTCCCACTGAGAAAACAATCCTGAGGAGGCCAGGAGGGAAGAGAGACATAAAGGACATGGTTAGAAAAAAGAAAAGGGTTCAGTTATGAACATTTTTGACATTCCTCGGCTCCATGCAGCAGCAGCAGGATTTTCTTTAGGGGAAGTGGACGCTTTGGCCAAGAGTCACAGGAGCAGGACCCTGCAGGGAGCCCTCCTCTTCTGCTTGGCCACAGCAGAGTTTAACTGGCTCGCTGCCGACCGCAGGAGGAAGAGCACATTAAAGCAAGAATTCAGAATATTGGCGGGCAGGGATGTTGTTTAACCTGACACAAATAAACAAGCACAATAGTGTGTGTGCCTGGGATGAGGACACAGAGAGAAGAAACTTTACTACAGTGGAAAGCAGCACTCTGTTTTCCTCTTCACAGGATGCTGGCATTTCCTGTTCAGAGGCTGCTGGATATTTATGGAAGACTGGCTTGAGAGAGGACTTTTTATTTTCTTTATGATACTCTGTTTCTCTAAATAGACACTCTGAGAGGAAAAGCAGATGCTCCACATGTGATCCGGTTCAAACTTGGACAACCTGTTATGGTCTGAGATCCACTTTTCTCTTGACTACACACACAGGTGAGCGACAGAAACACCAGATGGTATTGGTCTGTATCATCAGTGCTGTGTGATACTTGGAATATGTGAGCTTGAAAATGAAAAGCAGAGATTTGAAGAACCACGATCAAATCTGGTTTAGTTAAAGTGCATCTGAACCCCTTAATTCAGATTTGACAACAATCAACCAAGTTAAAGACTTTGAAAATATATTCATCTGCAAGTTTAAAGTCCCAATAATTTTTTTTTACTACTTAAAGTGTTCTCAGTGGTCTTTGAATTGTGATTATGACTTTTTTTGCAAAAATCACGTTACCTGTGTCATTTTCAGAAGCTGTTCTTCTGCAGAGCTCCAGTAGCTCATTGGCAATTCACCTCTGACACCTCTTCATGCTAACTTGTAGCCTAACATTGTTGGTGTAGTAGTAGAAGCAGGTAACATAGGAGCTATTCAGCTCTCAGAAACTAATGTCTTTGGGGACATGATGAAAATTAATATCATAATTAGCTTTCTTACAAGCATTGGAATCCACTAACGCACACACTTGTTCCTCGATTGTCTTCTCTACTTCTCCGAGTCTGGCCTGCATAGCTCCAGGGGCGGAGCTTGGATTTGCTACATAGGAAATCTCACTGTCTGAACCATAGACTGTTTATAGAATGGACGCTGTCTGCCTCCTCTCTGGGTGAAGCCACTCTGAGAACAACACACTCTGGTGACTACGGCTGCAGTAAAGGTCATAAATCCCACCTCCTCCAGCAAAGCTTATGGAGCTGTGGACAAAATTTAGAAATCTATTACACAGAACATAAATTTTTCTCCCCACTGCTTGTGATGTTGACATGTAGTTACTGTCAGACTGGTTTGTGCCCAAATCCTCTTAATTCTGTACAGCTCCATTTTTAAAAGTTATTGGGGAATTCATGTTTTCTGATTGACACTTGATACAACTGCATAATGCTGGTTTCAGGAAATTGAGAAAAATCGCGGAAATAGCGTGGTTTTTTCTGCTTGAAATCCGCATAATGGGGGAAGGCGAAACCAAGTTGTCCATACAGTCTAGACAGTCAGACCTGCCGTTTGGGTCTGCCAGCAATTTGAATGCAGAAATACTCAGAAATGCAATTTCGCACTTACTTATATGATATGTCTTGTGGCATCAGAAAATTGCCATATGAACATGTAGACAACAAGAAAAACATGATTTCAGTCGGAGTGGGTCTCCAACAGGTTGTTTCATTTGCTGCTAAAGAAACAATCACACAAAGGCCAAAGAGTTTGATACAAAATGCACCTGTTATTTTAATCTTTTCATTTTGCAATGCATGCCATCATCATTTATTCATCTTAACAAAAACGTCCACAAGGACAAGTGCAAACCTGCCTAAAGATCATGAGCAGTAAACAACAGGAATAAGTAAAAGTTAATGTACAAAATAAGACATTTTTAATGATGTTAACATTCCAACACTGGTAAAAAACAAAACAATTATCTTCAAATTAATCTTAATACTATCTTACAATACACTTTTCAGTTTTTTTTATTTTTATTTTTTAAGAAATTCTTCTTAATTTCTTCACTCCCAAGCATCTGAAGGCAAAAACATGACTAAACCAGGCCTTTGGGTCGACCATGTGTTTATTTTTTTTTTATCTTTTCATACAAAAACAGACAAAAAGTCGCCTTCACTTTAAACCACCTTCATTCTCTCACTGAAAAACTGAAGTCACAGAATTGGACTACTGAAAGACCTGGTGGCTGCATTTTGTGTAAGTACAAAAAAAATGTGCAACTTGTGCAAAAGCAAAAAAATAAAACAAAAAGTTGAACTCAAAATTGACTACTCACGCAAACGTGAAGGTTGCAAAGTGGCACTTGGTGAAGAAAGGTAAATTGACCTGAACAGCTGGTGAAGATGTACTATATACTATGTGACATCTGACTTAACTGTGCATAAGTAGCCTTTGGTTCTCACTATAAACTGGAAGTCCAATAACAACATAAAAGTGCTTAAGATTGTCCTTTAAATAAAAATGCTACCGTCTCCATCCCAATCTATGCTGTGAATGTGGCTCTGTGTAATAAAGGGCTGAAGTGGTATAACAAACTCTCATAAATAAACATATTAAACTTTGAGACAGTTACTGCCTGACATCTACTCAGGTGCTGCCCTTTGTATAACGTTTTTAAGTTCAACCACCCATCCGTACTCGAGACCTGCTTCTACTAAACTCATCACAGGACGCATGCCTGGGTCAGCTGAAGCATATCATGTTAGGATGAGTGCATGCAGTGAGTGAAGTCCTCTCCCAAGAGAGCTGGAGACCGTCTCTCTCTTCTCAAACAGTCTGGAAGATGAATTGGGTCAAAAGAGAAACCAGTGTGTGTGTGCAGTGGGAAACTAGCCACTGTGTTGCTGAGCCCAGTTCAGTTCGGTCACTTTTAAGGCAGCAGTGCAGTCCTGTGACAAAGTCCACGTGTGTTTTTGCTCACTGCATCTCTGCTCCTCCAACATTCGCGTGAGATCTTAAACAGCGCAGAATAGTGTACATTAATTTAACACACACTCAGAGGAAACAGATACAACACAGACATCACAGCAGCAGGAGATGCCCACAGCAGGCATACAGCATCCATATAGCATGGCTCTGAATGAGGTCCAGACAAAAAAAGCTGCAGGCTCGCTGGCTCTCAGCATCTGCTCAACAGAATTGGAAAACTGTTCAGTCTCTCCACCTGTGAAACGTCTTTCAGCAGATGAGCTCCTGCTTTATCTCAGTCCGCGTGGGAAAGGGAGCCTCGCTGAATGTGAAAGTATCACGGCCTGTCTTCAGCTCACCCTGGCCCGGGCACGTGAGGTAAGACTCGATCAAGTCAAGCTCGGGGGAAGGAGCTGGACTATCGGGCTCTGACTCTGACAGGCTCGCCTCCGGCTCGTCCAAAGAGGAGGCGGGGCTGGCGTGGAGGTGCGGGTGGGAATGGGGATGAGGGAGGGAGTTCAGCCAGGGGTGGTTGAGGCTTTCTTCTGCCGTGGCTCTCTTCCTGTACACACAAACACAATAACACTGTGGATGAGTGGAAATCTTCAAGGAGTTTACATAACCGATGGATTGCCTAGATTATCGGATTCTCTCAATCTGTTCTCACAGACGTCGGCCATATTCTCTTTCAGCATTAGGGTTTGAAAACCACAGAAAAAAAAACAGAGTTTGATCTTGAGATTCTTCTCCTCACCATCTCACACCATTGACTCAAACACTGAGAAATCTTCCACTTCATCCAACACCCCCAGTAATCCACTTCACTTTCAATCAATGATGATGCTTTCCATCATGGCTACATTCAAAACTGACCTATCAGTGTTTGGTGTAGTGCCATAAAAACTCTGACCTTAGAAGTGTTTCTTCTTATCATACAACCACTATTAGCAAGAGGAAATTGCTTGTCTGAGTGACATAAATTTGGTTACCACATCCACTCATTTAGACACATGCGGATGTACGTCTGTGCACCTGTGACTCACATCCTTTGTGTGCTTAAAGACACGCTGATGGAAAATGTATCATTTCAGCAGAAATCTGAATATTTTGATCTTATCTTCATCTTTACTGCATACATCCTCACCTGGGGTTTTTGATCAGCAAAGACTTGATGAAGTCAACAGCCTGGGGGGAGATCCCCTCAAAAGTATCCTCTGAGTAGTCTACGTTGACTTGGGAGATGTTGAGGAAGGTCTCCTGCTTGTCATCCCCCTGGAAGGGAGACTCCCCCGTCAGCATGACGTAGGTCAGCACCCCAATACTCCTGGAGAAGGGCGGAAGAGGTAATGAGGTCACGTTGCATCTTTGATGATTACAGACATCAAGTAAGACAGTGGTTTTACACTAGAATCAATCATAATCATCTGCAGGTCTGCAAGATGATCTTGTGGTCAAGTGTCTAGTCTGTCTTTGCATGTAATGGTGGTGATGACACTGCCCTAAATATCTCTGAATACCAAGAAGTAAAACCCGGACTAAATGAGTTCTGCAGAAGACCCAGTAAATGAGAGGAAATAGTCCCTTAACTGCAGCAGCACACTTACCACATGTCTGTCGCTGTGCTGATGGCTTCATAGTCCAGGATCTCTGGTGCTGCAACAGAAACACATGGCCTAAATCAGTCATAGGAAACGGCATCTGAATGAAGTGGACTTAGGTCATTTTTAGTAATACTTTAAGTGCTGAGAGCAGGACTCACCTACATACTCTGGGGTACCCAAGATTTCCTTTACTTCTGTGATGTTGTCCATACACCTGGACAAGCCAAAGTCAACAATACGGATGTCCCCAAGAGGTCTGGCACTGGTCAGCAAGATGTTCTGTGGCTGTTAATAAAGAACACAGAGATTAAGTAATGTTACACAATCAGTGATGATTATTCAAGGTACTAAGGCCTGACAAATGAGGTCTAAATAGCCTGTCAGTGTAGATGAATCAAGCCATACTGGTTAAATGGCCCAAAGTGGATTTGGGGTCTGGTTTGACAGTCAGTACCTTGCTGCTCTGCTGAGATAATCTTTTAAGCCAATCAGATGAATCAGTTACACAAATAGGATTTCGCAGCAAACCACTATTATGACGCCATTGTTGGAAAAGCGTGTTCAAGTAGTGTGACTTTGAATTAAGCACAGTTGTACGTTTGCCAGCCTGGAATGATACCACAGTTGGACTGAACATCTGAGATAAACACAAAAAGATAAGGGCAAGTCAAGGCCAACTATCAGGCCTGGATTACAACAGCCGGGTCAATTTAAGAGTGGATAAGATTGATCTCTTGGAAACACCGGCCTTACAGCATGTCAAGGCGCGCTAACATGTTTCAAATCCCTCCTTAAATGGGGACATGGTCTAATTTCCTATTATTAAAAAAAGTGGAGCAACATGTTCACCGAGAAATTTGAGAAATTGCTAGGTGGAAAGGGAATCTCAGTGATGCATGCTACCTCGGGGCCCCATTAATGAAAAGATGATAGTTCGGTCATGCTCTGTAACTAGGCGATTCCTCGCGGGAATGAGGTCACGACACACTGGTTGCATAACAGAAATCGTACCCCCCTCATCCTCCCACTCCGGGGAATAGACTCTCCTATATTGTTATCTTTCGGGACACTTACTTTCAGATCCAGGTGCACAACGTTGTTGCGATGCAGGAAAGCTACGCCATTCAGGATCTGCTTGGCCAGCCGGATCACGTCTTTCTCTGTGAAGGCGTCGTCATTATCGGCAACACACTGGTCGAAGATTTCACCACCAGCAGCACTGAAAGGAAAGCAAAGGAAGGGAAACTGAGAAAACAAAACAAGGATAAGATGAGAAGCAAAGAACTGAGCCACCCACTGGAGTTTAGTTTGGCTTACTTTCATTTTTTGATTATTCATTCGAACTTATCATAATAAATTGTACCTTAAACTGTATAAATACGCCCTTCCTCTCAGTCTAAATTGCAAAGCCAGACAATAGTAAATTCCAACCCATCCCATTAGTGCACTTTTAGCAAAAAAAAGCCCAAAGTAATTTCCACTCTATCTTAAATTATGTAACACCTCATCCCCTCATTAGTGTTCTTTGGCTTGAAGGCACAAAGTCCATCCACATCTACACCCTGCATACAAGTACAACATAAATCAATATTTTTTCAGGCAGTCTGTCTGTGCATGCACCTTCCCCGTGCCAGGAATATTACTGCAGATAAGAGCCGCTTTATCAGCTTACAAGCAGTTTCTGATAAGGGCTAACAGGCTGATAAACTTGCTAATTGAAACAGGGGGGGATCATAAGCAAAGACTGTTGAACTAATCAAAAATATTTTCTTGGAAATAGAAAAACACAGAGTGAAAACTATGAAGTATAGTGAGAGTAGGAGTGTTAAAAGGGTAGATGTACACTCACAGCATGAGCCTCAGGCTGCATGTAGACTCTCCTTTTATGGAATTTAATAAGAAGGCGACTTAATAGTTACTTCTCACATTTTTGCGGAGGGAATAGTCAGATTCCTGCCTGGTCTTGCTCCTCTTGTGTAACAACTTTAAGTGACGCGGAGACATGGTGGATTTGCGTTAGATGCTCCATCAGTCAGATCTATGCCTCAAGCCGACAGTTCACCCTAAAACTAGAGCCATGTGTGGGGGATTTAGATGCTACATATGCTTTTTATCTGTAAAGGAAAACTTTGTGACCAGGCCCTGGGCATTACTGTTACATAACCGGCCTCCCAACTCTGCACTCTTTACCATCTTCAGCTGTGAAAATAGCTACCATGTTTTGGGGATTTGAAGGATATCCGTCAATGGTCCGTTTAATCTATTTTGCTCTCAGGACCAAACACTTGATCTGCCACCTACCCTGTTTGTTACAAGCTCACTCAGTCTCACTCAACTCGGCATTTCCCCCAGTCTCACTTCAACGAAACTCAGCACTCATCCTGTTTACTTTGATCAGTCTTTTAATATGAAAGCCAAACAAGCCTAGTGTTAGTATATCCATTTTGAAGAGGAAATGAAAGACACATGAGTATAGTCTGACGGCTTTTGTTGTCCAAAGCCGCAATAGAAATAAATCCTAATGCCTTCTGAGTTGGTGTTAAATAAAAATGAACTTTAAATCCATTCTGTCAACTTAACATGGATTTGACCTCTTGCAGTTACCTGTCTGAGCAATTAAAAGCTTAAGGTAACTAAATATATCAATAGCTTCATTCAGCTGTCAAGAGTCGGCCTGTGAGGATTTGAAATCTTGATCTTGTCTTGAGCTTGTTTAAGTACAACAGACTGCAAACATCCTGGCCAGGAACGATCCAATGCTTGCCCTCAAATCCAAATACTGTCAGTCTGCCAAAAGTTAATGTTCACATTCTTTTTGGCTGACCACCAAGCTTATTGAGCACTAAGATTGTCACAGCACTTGTACACCAGCATTGTCCGATTGTATTGATTTTTGGGGGAAAATCAGGAAATAAAAGACTATTCCATCTGAGGAATTAATCACTGCAGACTTTTTTGCTGCCGTGCACATTCAGGCTGCAGAGCCTGGTGATCATCTCTCAAAACTAGTAATTATGTCGGGGGTTTCTGTGGTACTGACGCACGCAAGAGATAGACTGTCAAAAGATGATTACAATTCAGCTTCTCGCTTCAGTTTCTTTGACATTGCAAAGGATGTGGTTGTGGCTGCAAGAGGTGTGTGTGTGTAGGTGTTTAAAACCCTGCACTAGCGTGGCGTTCTGCTTTTGGGAACTGTGCTTGCAGCTTACATTTAAACCCGCAGGAAACGGAAAATAGTTTGCAATTCTTAAAACTAAAACTGAGGTCAGACGTTTTGTAGATGAGCTTTACAGACAATTGTGCAGTGCAATAGCTGCACAGTTTGTCATTTAAAAACCAAGCCCTCATATACTCTGCATGTAGCTCCTGCTTAATGATGCTCAATTCTTACTGCAGCTCTATGAGGCTGCTGAAGAGGAACAGTGGACCGGTACCGACTGACCTCCTGCTATGTTTTCTCTGCAGGCACGGAGGGGTGAACCATGGTGTTACTTCCCCTTTCACACTTCAGTCAGAGGTCAAAAACAGCCCCCCCCGTACAGAGAGCCCTTTGTTCAGTAAAGGCATTCCATGTCTGGGACAGGGATGACTATTGCGGACTGGGCAGAGGACAGCTTCCTGCTTGAAAAGCAAGCAGTTAAGGGGCCTGGGCAGGGGGGGCTGCAGGTTCATGTATAATTGCCCAAAGTTATCTTCAAGTGATGAGTGGGAGCTGGGTAATTAAGATGCTAAGTGCCCTTTCCAAATCCTAATTAGAGGGCATTAAGGCAGACACTTACTGAGATGCATAAAGTCATTTAACACCAAACTCCAACAGACCAGAGCCAGACAGAACGGATGCCATTTTTTGGGTCACTGACTGAACAGCTTGACTTAGCAGCCAGCCAGGTCACCTGCATGCTGACGTGAAACACATCATCCGAAGTAAAGAGGCAGTATATTCTCACGGTAGAGCCGAACTGACTGATCTGCAGCGAGACATTGTAATTTTCACACAGCAAGCATAATGCAGTTCTGCCACATTGGTATTTTGAGTGACAGTTCCTGGCAGCCGTTCAGCATGAAACTGAGGTGTTGAGGCCACAACGAGATGAGCCACAAGCCACAGCGAGTGAGAACATTTCCATTTATGCTTGTGCTTTTCACAGGTCGGTTTTCTCTTTTTCTCGAGACGAGAAAAGAGACAGACAGAAAACGCCATATACAGTAATTCTCATGCAGAAGAGATAGGGCTGTGAATTCACATGAAAATTGCATCATGCAAATGAAGGATGTGCCGGTAACTTGATAAGTAGAAATCAATGAATATTTAGGAGGGTATTTTTAAAACCATTTTGGTGTCATTGAATACCTCAGACATTCTGCGTTTGAAAGAGAGAGTTATGATTAAAGGATTATCATCGTTCTTAAGGATTGAGAGCCTCAACATTTTATCCCCATTTTTCCTGGCAATCCTCAAACACTGACAATAAAAGTTTAAAGGTCATTTACATTCCCATCAGTTTTTTTTTTCCACATAGAAGGCAATGAGTGTTTGAACTCAGACTTGAAACGACAGACACAGCTGTTTTAATGCGGTTAGGAGAGCTTTGAGAGATCTTTGTGTTGTTCCTGCAATATATCAAGTATTTTCTTACCATTCCAGTACAAGGATGATTTCCGTGCCTGTCTCATAGACCTCATGCAGTGCCACCACATAGGGGTTTGTCTTGGCTGACTCCAGCACAGCAATCTCGTTTAAGATGTCCATGCGGCAGTCCTGGCCCTTCCTTCGTTTTCGCAGGAACTTGGCAGCATACTGTTGCCCTGTTGCTTTTTCGATGCACTTTTTCACCACAGCGAACTTTCCCCTAGGATACACAGAAAAGAGAGTGAATGAGAAGTTAGAAGAAAGAATAACTGTTTATATTTTTTAAGTATATTTGGTTATAGATGGTTTTTGTTCGGTTTTGTAAGCGAGCAGCCGACGTTACCGCAGGAGTAAATTCAGATCATGTTAAATGCAGTAAATGACAGGCTAAAATTATCAGATGTACTCTTGACATTTCAAATGCTATAAGGTGAAACCATGATTACAGACAAGACAGAAAGAAAGCCCGTTGACCAGCTTTGAGTACAACAGTGTAGGTGCGGTTAAAAACCGACCGGAGATAAAAGGGTCCGCTCTGCTGGCATCATTCAAAACACACAGTCAGTGCCAGGGACCACTGATATGCTCAGCTTTAGAAGAGTCATCAGTCATTCGTTCAAGATTTTCCCCCTCTCTTCCTCTTGCCTTCAGGAGGGTCTCAACAGAGGCAGATAAGGCTGACAGTTTTGGCACATTATGCTGAATAGCGGGCAGGGACCAGATAAGGAATAGTCCGTTTTATAGGGTCAGACAGAACAAAGAGAGACAACAGCTTGGTTGTCGGGTGTCACCAGTTAAACATGAGATTAAAAAAAAGACATTTCTCCACTTGTACCACTTCATCCCCACCAGTCATTTTCCTGCATGGACATTGACTGATTCATTTGAGGTGTTAGGGGTCGACTGTGGGTGTGGGCAGGATGTCCTAAGTGTGCAGAATTGCCTCTCTGTGTCAGGCTGACCACAATCACCAGCCGTCCCTCCCAGGCTGATAATGAGGCCTTGTTCGCCTTCTTTTCTTCACAGCTGACAGCAGCAAGGACAAATGGAATTGTGTTGACACCTCCGCCCAGACCCTCGGCCAGAGCCTGCTTCTCTTTTGACAGCCGTACAAAAGCTGACCAGTCAGCTAACACAGCAGCCGGGGACCAGGACCACCCACCTGACCACAGCAGGGCAGGCCAGGCAGGGGGTCACTGCTGTTACAGTCAGGTTGGAGCCTAAGCAGTTTACTCACATAAACGCTGCAACCTCAATATCTTAATCTCACTAACATGTCAGTGTTTGAATGAACAGACACAAGGCAGATGGCTTTGGAAAAATGAACCCAGAGTGTGAAAAGATGATTGTGGACTGGACTGAATCTAAATGAAGCAGCCAAGTCAGAGAGGTCCCGTCAGCATGGTGCCAGTCAATTTCCCACACAGTGCTACTCCGAGCCCACTGTGCTGCAGACCAAAAACAGCAACTGTTTTGGCACAAGCTGGGTCCTGTTTTGGCCTCCACCCTGGCCGCTGTGAGGTCTGTTTCTTCTCTTTTGCTGTTTCCCAGTCCCTCAGAATCGTGACAACTCATTGTTCAAAGTGAAAAGGCAAAACTGGTCAGAGCCTTTTCATCCTTAAGTAGCCAAGTTCAGAGCAGCTCGCCGTGGGCTGGGAACTACATAGGGAGTGAAAAGGAATGACCGCAGGCCACCGAAAAGAGCAACAGGAGGTCTTTAGAAAAGCTGACAACAGGTCAGAGGTTACTAAACTCGGCCATCTTCCAGCCGTCTCCGTTCATACTTTGAAGTGTTAGAGGGCAGATCCAAAGGACCTCCTGGTAATACATGAAGGAAATACTGTTTTAAATATCTCTCTCTAAAATACACAGTCATCACTGTAACTGTAGAAAAACTGTAATGGGTACTTTGTCACACACCCTGTCTGGTTCTCCACACTGTTAAAAAGATGAGCTCATTGCAGGCTTGTCCTTTGTAGAATCTTTCTGAAACTATCTGCATCAATCATAAAACTTTACTACCACATGCAAAATCACCCCCCACCAGCTGTAGAGATGGTGATCATTTGATTGAGAAGTCGGTTTCCTGTGGAGTCTGTGTTTTGTCTCGCTCAGAGGGGCACTGACTCATGTCTGAGGTAAAATGAGAAATGACAGCTCTCACAGCTCTTATTTGCCTGTTTCACAGATGCACTTCCTGCACTTTAGTTAGCCACAACGCAGAAGTCTCAGGAGGACCACAACTCATGATGCAAAGCCCGGTGATGAGAAACTTATGAAAACAAGGACAAGTGGCCCCCTTAACTGAGAACTGAGAGAATCATTTTAGAGGAAGAATCCAGCTCAAACAGGCCTCATATGTTTGTCATCCGCCTGGATGTACAGACCATATAGCTGATCTGCTGGTATGCAGCACTACGTACATTCCTACTTAATGCGATTATGAGGCCTGATCTCAGGATGTTGTTCGGTCAGACTCCTGGGAAGCGGAGAGAAGGGGGGCGGTGAAGTTGAGGTAGGAGGGTGAGAGAAGGCAGAGGGGTCGCTATGAGGCTGCTCTGGTCTATACCATATAGAAAACCTCAATCAAACACCCCCCTACCCCTCATGCAAGTCCTGGCTGCTGTCCCGGGTTGTCAGTGTGTCTGACATGGAAAACTGGCAGCTGCCTGCTACCAACATACTCTACTCAGCCCAAAACACAGCAAAAAAGTGAAGATGGAGTCATACAGACAGAAGCAGTATCAGCCAAAATGTCAATCACACAGCTGTCCAGCTAAATCAACCAGGAGGAGTCAAGTCTTTTCTCATGGAGAGTCATTATTGTCAGGCACACTGGTAAACCGCCACATGAATACCACAGGAATGTGTTTGTGAAGTTGCTGAAAGTAGAAGGCATTTTTCAAACTGCATTTTCTGGATGAACAGGTAAAGTATGAGGCAGAAACACAGGTATGAACAACACACTCCACGCTGGACGTCATTTTGGTAAGCAATAAACAAAATATCCCCTGACAGCAGTAACAGTCCCAGTGTGCTGTAATGAAATGTTCTCTCACCAGTCTTGTGAAGTTTGTCAGTAAACCTGACAGCCTGTTTCTGAATATGGTGAACTACAAAAGTATGACTGCAGACTGTGCACTTATTTAAAACTGTTATATTCTAATGGTTTATGAAGAGGGGACTGTCTTGATGTCACCTCTTAAATGCAGACTTGTGAGTCTAATATGTGGACAGTTTAAACAGAGCTTAAAACCCCCATTATGATATCACTCACTTATATCCTTCGACCAAATCCCCACTCGTTTTTCCCTTTTTTGTTGGAACTCTCAGAATTTGTCAGAACCTACTCAATACGCGCAAGGACGCATTACCATTACGCGTGCCAAAGCGCGTCTCCATCCGAGCAATACCCTGAGGTCAACATGCCGGACTGGTCATTTTCAATCGACACGCTTCTTATACACACGTGCAAAGAGTTTATCCGATGATTAAACGATTTCGTTCAGATTATCTAGATGTAGTTGTTAATTCCGCGCCATTCATAGAAGAAGCCAACACACAGCGTGGTGTCCCATTAATGAAAACACTGAAAGTCATTCACGCGCAAACCAACTCACCTGCCCAGTTCTTTGCCGACCAAGTCGTAGTTGGCTGTAAATGGATCAGTTCTTATCCTCGTGTGAATGTTTGTCACCATCCCGTTTCTGTTCATCATTGCTGAGTCTGGCATTGCAGCGGTTTTCGGAGTGACACAGCTCTGTCCACCAGAAAATAAAAGAAACACTTCAGAGGCGATTTCCTGATGCTCTCAAAAACAAGCTCGCATTATAATTGTGTCGATGAAAGCAAAGAGCTGCTGTGTCAAGCTGCAGGGAGATAATCCAGTGAACGCATCGGATGATGCCCAGCGCGAGTGTGACAGAGTCGGTGAGTTAAATCAGTTTGAACGCTACTACCAATTCCTGACAATAAACTCCTTGTCAGGTCCCCGCCCCCTGCGCTGACGTTCAGCTGTGGAAGCCAATGGATCTCTCTTAGAGGGAGGGCTGAAGGTGCAAGGCAAGCCAGCTGGCAAAAGTTGTGTTCAAGTGACAGGAGCTTACCTGTGAATAAGGTACCCAAAACAAATTAAGTGGTTTAAAATTAGTCTTGGTTCAACAGTGGCTTAAAATAATGGATGCTGTCCTTACACACACAGAGAACAATATCAACATCTATGTTGTCAAGCTACTTTGCTCTTTATCCACTCTAAAATGCAGCAGTCTAACAATTGTGACAAATCCCACACAATTACAGCACTACATTCAAGCATTGCAGTGTTAGAAAACTCTAGCTTCATCGGGTACAACAAGTGTATGTGTTTGTGATGTCCAATTATAAGCATATTGAATGGCTACCTGCTCTTACCTTCCTATTGTAACTCCATATAAGCTTCTTCAGCAAACATGGTAACACAAAAACAAAACCCCACACATACTGGACAAGGGAAAACATTTTCGGCATGTCTAAAGTTATTCTCGGCATGTGTTCCCTTCATGGGCTTGGCTGTGCTACAGGTGAGACTTGCCTTGTTCTCACACTCACAGTGCTCACTCATGAATGTGACACTGCCTTTGGGGTATGAGAGCTCTCGGCTCAGCTTTTTTTTTTTCCTATCCGTGGGAGAGTTGTTTGTTTGCCCCTTGAACCTGTGTGTCATTAAAGAAGAATTCAAAGCATCCCATTAGACAACTCATCAGGGTAGGAGCACGGATAAAGGTATTCTGCTTGTAAGAGAAAGTATAATGATGGATATAGGCAAGTCAGTTTCTCTTTTTGTAAACTTATATTGAAATCAAAAAAGATAAAACAAACTTATTTACAGCTGGAACATCAATTCAGGCCAATGAGGATAAATAACAAGGACTTGATTTTAGGCCCAATGTGTCACCAAAGCTCTTGAGCTCTGCTGAAACTAAAACTGAGAAACGGAAACTCTTAGACAGATCAAGGCCTGGACTGACCCCAAGGAAAGAGCTCACATACACACACACATTGCTAATCCTGCCCAGCTGAGAGTCACTCTGAGACGATAAAGGAACCAGTGGTGGAAGCTGTGGTTTTCTGCCTCATGTTACACCTTGTGTCATCGAGATCATATGAGACAGAGTGGGATGGTTTGCCTTCCTCAAAGCCTCCTACCATCCTGTATCCTTTGTGTCTAAAAGTAGAGATGTGTATTAGTGCTGCCTTGAGGGGTGGGATGGTTGGAAGACGGGTCCCTCTGTACTGGTTTTATGGCCCATGGCTATGCACACTGCTAGTGGTTTGTCACATGCCCTACATAGCTGTTATCTAGCACACAGAGAAGGATCTGTCCAATCTAACCATACTGCAGCTAATTTTGTTGCCATAAACAGCAACTGATGTAAAAGAGACCTATTGATAGCAGACATTCCTCAGTCCCGATGGAGTCATTAGCGACCAGGAACAAGGTTGCATAACCTGTTACGCCTCCTCAAATTGTTACCTCTAGTCAAAGTGAGCCCACTCTGAAGCTTGACCCTCTTCCTATACCTACCTTCCCATTGAAGCTGGGGTCAGAGTTCAAAGGAGCTGAGTTAGTGAGGGAGCGCTATCCGGCCCCAGAGACCTAATAAAAACACATACCAGTGAATTGGCCTGCCAGCCTACAGCTCAGCTAGCATAAATATGAGAAGCTCAGCCGTGACGTGGGGAACCTGAATGCTTTCAGAGGCCTTGTCATGTTGGGGCCAGAAAACACAGCTTTTGTTTTCGACTTTATCAATGGGATGAATCAATTTTCCAAAAGGGTCAAAAATTGGGATTTGCTAAATGTTATAAAATGACTCTGATGGCTTTAGATTTCAGGGTCTCTCATCCTCGTGCAGTTTTCTGTAGAGTGCAGTTATTAGGGGGGCTGCTCAGGAGCAAGGAGAGGTAAAAGGTTAATGGTGGACGGTCAAAGAGGTGATCAATACAGGATCTGGGTAAATGTATGCTGACAGACTCTCTTATGTCTCCCTTAGGTAAATGTGCCAAAGAGACAGTCTTTTGTCCCCTTTTTCAAAGAGGTCCTTTCTCCCATGTCATTTTCATTACCCATGGGCATGTAAAAGAGTGATGGGGGGTCTCATTGCGTAAGTGTTTTCCTCTATTTAAGACTCTTTGACACTGTGCTGTTAAAATGTTCCCTGCTTTTCCTTTATGAGTCTGCTAAGAGGCCAGTTATGTAAAGATCAGCTGCTCTGATAACATCCCTGACTTTTCCTTTCTCTTTAAAGGACTACAATGAACTCTTTCCATCTCTGGCTCAAAACATGGAGGAGGAATAACTGAGCTAGTATGTCACCATCCGGCCTCGGCGAATGTCCCACTGATGCGGTATCCTTGTTAGACAATGTTTTGAAGAGGTTATGTACAGATCAAAGTCCGACAGCCATCTTGGATCAAATGGTTTGGAGTCTTTTCCATTGCTCAACCATCCTCCTGTGTTAGTGTCAGCACTGACCCGTTTTTGTTTTTAAATGCTTAAAAGAACCACATAAATTATATTTCAACAAAAATAAAAAAATAAATTGACTAAATTATGAAAAGCTTTTATTAAAATTATGGCACTTGTCGTGTTAGAGTCGCTGTTGTCCCGGTTAAGTTAAAAATCAATAATTAGAGCAAAAACTAAAATCATACGTGCACTGTCAGGCTCACACTGGCAGTCAGATCCTCTTCCAATCATGTGAGATTTAGGGGATTCTCATTTTGCCATGTTTTACCATGCACAAAAAAACAATGTCGGGTATGTCCAGACATGTGAGATCAATTCAGTATAGATGTCTGTGTGAGGGGTATACTGACAAAGAAAGGCCCAGAGTCCCACAACAAAAAATATCATGAGCAATATTTTCATGGGTAATGAAGCCTAAAAGGGTAACCTAGAGATGAGAACCAAATATGATGATAGAGAATTGTTTTTAGTGTAATTTGCAGCTGATTTAAGACAAGGGTCAAAACTGACCCTTAACATAGTGGGTGCGTGGTAAAAGCTAACACAGGAGGAAGGTTACACTCTCCAGATTCCCTTGTTTTCACCCATCTCTAAATGAGAAGTCAGTTTCATACGAGCAACACCTCATGGGACTGAGGAAGCCCTAAACTTTTCCATATAAATGAGACCTGAGAGACTTGAAACTGCAACATGCTGAGTCCGTAGAAAACATGATTGCAAGCTGCCTAAAATCTCTGTTTGTAGTTCATAGATGTAAACTGTTGTTTATGCAGAAAGGGGATCCCATCTAATGAATGGGTTCAGACTCCAGAGGGCTGCTGGGTAAGCTCACCTCGGTCAATAAGTGTTTCCTGACTTCTGTGGATGCTTATTTAAGATTTTTATACACATCTTATCTGCCCTGTATGCAATTTGTAATTAACAAGCAAGTGATGCTTTAGCAAAGCAGTCCACACATCCCTGCGTTGGTCGCTCTGATGTGTATGTCACCGCTCAAGAGGTTCAGATAGGCCAACAGCAGGCCCTTTTAACTCAGTTGTCATGCTTTCTTGACTCTATAAATTATTCCTGTTGTGGTGCAATAGTGGTTAGCTCAGGTCACACACTGGTGTGATCTCTTATCCTTATGACCTCAATGTAAAGCAGTCTGAATGGAGTGGCAAAGGTCTCACACCTCATAAAACTCAACAACCCAATAGCTCCAGTTGATTTAACATCCTAACACGCCACCCACGTTCTGCTGCTGCTGGCATTTCTGCCATTACAACTATTGCGGTCTACAAAACTAAACAAAAAAAAGACAAAAAACACACACACACACACAAAAAACACCTCCTCTGAGGCCTGACACAGAGCGATCAGTGGGTTTTCCAAACCTTAGTGCTGGATAACACTCACCCCAGAATCACAGGGTGATGTGAAGAGCTGACGCTTAGGCAGTATTAAGAGGTAAGTTACTAATCCTTTGGCAACAGACAAAAACCTTCGTAGGGGGTTAAAAATAAGACATTCTAAAGAGCTCACCTTTAATAAGACCACACATAGCCAAAAAAAAGCTGTTTGTTGTTACATCATCTTTTTAAATGTCAGATTATTTAGAGTCTAAACTTTTAGCACATCAGCCTCTTCTGACCTGATCAAACTGTTGTATTTAATGGATCAATATGTGCAGGTTTATTGCACGTGGAGGCGTTACAGTATGCTTTCAATCAATTCTCTGCAGACTCAACAGGGTGCTTTTTAATTGTTGGTTTGTTTTGTTAAATTAATGGCACAATAATGTCAGCTGCAGTCTGCAAATCTTTAGATGCACCAGTTTTACAGGGTAAAGATGCGAAATTTACCTGCCTATATTTTATCTTTAACTCCATCCATTAGGCCAAGAAGTTATTTGGAAAAAATGTTTCATTTTACAATCAGTATTGTAATAATTTATGTACATTTAGTCATATTTCTAACACGATTTTAAGGGGCGCTGCCTCAAACTTAAACTGTCGGTGGCTCTAATAATAATTTCTTGTATGACAAACTCCACTGACAACCTAGTGACAAATACATAAGGAGGTTGCAAGCCTACACAGGACTATCGTGCTAACCTTTCCTATTTGGGATCTCAGTGTTTTGCCCTTCCCAAAGCAAGCAGCTGTTATCACTAAAATGATCCCATAAATGCAGTGTAAACTATGTCCCATTAGCTTTGTCTTTATGTTTCTTTTTAATGATGAAAAACTTACACAATAAAGTAGGGCAGCTGGTCATACTCTATGTCCAAATTAGGGTATTCTCTAATCAGTAATAGGAGTCTGTTTTGCACTGTCAGGACCTAATCAGAGCAAAAACAAGAGTGAGCTGCACGTGTGTACAGGTTAATGAACCTGTTTTTCTACTCTCCTCTGTTGCAGTGGGGGCTCATTTTTGAAATGCCTCCCTAAAGGCTTATTCTTATACATACGGTACATGATGTAGGTCGCCCGCATATAACAGCTCCTAAACATCAGCCAAAGACCACAGCCCTGTTTGACTGTGTGGGTGTTACAGTCAGTGACATAAATCAGGAAAGCAACCGTCAGAGTCCCAGTATTTATAAAAAGGAAAAACTTTGCATATCAATCAAATCTCAGCAGCTGACTTGCATCATTTGCCCTGACCAGAAAACAAATTGGAAAACTTGATATGATATCTATGATGAGTGCAACAGATGGAAAATACTGTGGACAAACCGAGGGAGCATTGGCAACACTTGTGTTAAAATTGCAGAGCAGCTAATTGCAGTGGAAAGCCTGAGTGCGAACTGCACCTCTCCATTTCCCCGCAAATATGAAATTGCTATTTCACAAGAATTCCTTCCCTGGTTGCAGCAACTGATTTATTTTCATGATGCTCATGCTGTGCAAGTTGGGAAGTCGACACAGGAAGTCGAATGAGACAATATGACGATAAAGGCTACATTTTGGTAGCGACGTTGTGCCACATCCTGTCTCATTTTCTGGCATGTGACCTCCCAGACTGAAGGAATCCATAACTATAGCTGTGCACACGACTGTGAAACACCTTTTGCACGTACAGGCAGTGATTGTGGTTAGTTGCTTAGTTCCTGTGAGAGAAGAAAATTAAACAGTATGAACATGGTCTGCACAGGCAGATGCATTAATAGGACTTGTTGAGTGTCTCTATCTGTGGAGTGATCTATTCATTTCAACCAAGTGTATCAATTAAATCTTTTGCAGTGACTTCATGTGCAAAAAATCTCTACATGGCTTAACAAAGCTTGTGCGGACTGGTCAAAATAGCTATGAGCAGGTTTAGATGTGCCATCGCCCTAAAGCCAGTTGGGGTGTGGGCATGAACAGATGCAGCCAAGCTTAACCACAGACAGACACACAGCCCAGACAGACCGACTTAGAAACTGAAAGGGCTTTCTCAGCTGTTGCTTCTGCCTCCAGACTCATCCCCCCTCACAGGCACATCATTGTCTCATTGATGCTGCTACAGACAACATGAAGCTCTTTACAGCTCAATCGTCTGTCCGTGCTTTGTGCCAACATAAAACTTGCATTAGTCAGATAAAGTCACTCAGGAGTACAAACAACTGAGGAGAATTTAAAAAAGTAGACACCCACTCAGACCATGATGAAAAATGCAGGGCAATGGTGTGTGCACCAGTGGCCATCCATCAAAAGCTTATCTGTGAGGGTTGGTTGCCAAAACAAGCAATTGTTGTCTCAGTTGGGGCTCAGTGACATGGAAAAATAAAACAGAAAAAAAAAAAAAAAAAAAAAAGTACAGTCAGACAGCAATAAAGGTGATTTCCCAGAAACCCAAGATCAAAAAGATGGAGGCAATTTGGCTGCGCCGCTCCAAGATGGTGCGATAAACTGTCGACTGCAGTCTGCCAGGGTATAGGAGGAATTTTTTTGGCACAAGTAGGGAGGCGATACAGTTGTTAGAAGAAGAAAACATGCCAGCTGTTAGAGGAGCGATGAGAAAAGAAGACAGAGGAAATGGGGGAGCAGAGAAATCCGCTGGGACTGTCTGACTCAGAGGAGAAATGCAAAAAATGTGTTTTAATTGGCGGCCATGCATGAGACAGCGTGTGTGTGTGTGTGTGTGTGTGTGTGTGAGGGTTAAGTCTGAAGACATTATGTTAATCGAGTCAGCACACACTGCAGTCAAAAAAAAGTAAGAATAAACTCTTGATTGAAGCAGAACTACCTTTATTTGAAATTTGTGCCTCGTGCCCTAACAGGTGCTCACAGAGTCCTGGCACCAGTGTTACTTCTGCTGCAGGTCAAGACATTTACATCACACTGGGCCCAGACAATCCAGAGACAGCAGGTAGACACAAGCATCTGTCAGCTGAGGCATGGCCGAGGTCAAAGGTCTTGCTACTAATGATTACCTGCTGGAGCGTGCCGCTTGTGTTTGTGTCGCCATGGTTACATTGAATCCAGTTGCATGCTCAATCTTTCTCTTTGCACTATCCCTGCTTTTGTCATTGTTTAACTTTAGGCCTCATTAGAAAAGACAGGGGGTGAAGATTTGTGTTAAACAATATACATACAACTGTCACGTTTTTTTTTTTTTTAAAGCCAAGTGTTTAATTTAATTTTCTCCTGAAACAATAGATATGTGCAGGAGGAGGATTTTGCTTTAACCATAGACAATAACATCTCACTTTTGCCTTTAATTAGATACACTACAAGCTGTCAGGGAGAGGTTTGTGGTCCAGGTTTGTGGGATTGACTCATCCTAAAATGAGATGAAGACTTTTTGGTTACTCACATTACTAAGCTAATGTTCCTGTTGCTACTAGTCTACACATTTTTTCAAAAAGAGACATATTTTTTGTGTGTGTGGGTTTGTATGCTTACAACTAAATACTCACAACTAACCAGAGACCATTTGCTGAGACCCTCTATGTCCTTTGTGACTTCAATGGGGAATGGGGTGACAGAGGCTCTGGGTCAAAGGTGGAACTGTGTGGATAGTTGCCTTTTTTTGCTGCAACTGTCACACGTCTGTGTCACTCTTCTTTGTGGACAGGGGCACATCAAGCCTGTTAGTTTTGTGCTTTGAGTAATATTTCTGGGTCACAGGTTTGCTCTTTATCTTGCGGGTAGAAGGATAAGCCACATGTATATACAGTATGTGGGAGATTAGTTTAGCAGTAATGATCGAAACAGGGAAAACGGATAATCTGGCTTTAAACAATAGAAAAACAACAATAATCTATCTAACTTCAGGTTATCATTAGGAAGTTAAAATAATCATTGGGTGGCTTTTCACTGTTGCACTCTTAAACTCCAGAAATCAGTCATTTTATTTAGTTGAGCACTGGTTCCGACCGAGCAGCCTGCTGTTGTTTTCAGAAATTTTCTTTTCACATAGACAAATCATAAATCCTGAGGTTGACTTGAAGACCCCCATGAACTTTAATGAGAATCTGGCTGCTTATTTGTTCCCATAATTTTATATACCACTCCATCTTAAATTCTTTTGCTTCCCTTTACAAGACCTCCCAGGGAGGTACCTAGACCTAAGTGTATGTACTTGTATGAGTGTGAGTGTGAGTGTGTGCGTGTACTCAAGGACCCCTCAATGACTTATAGCTAATGTCAACAGCTAGTTATTTAATGCCTCTCTGCAGGCTTCTGTGATAAAACTGCTGTCTTTTTCAGCCTCTCAGTTTTAAAGCTGATCACGTTCTAATCAGAGAATTGACCAGCAGCCACCAATTTATTAAACATTTGCCAAACCGCTTTACTCTAGCTATATCATTTCCACAGGAGAAAAACACGTTTGTGGCTGCTTCTCAGAGAAAGGCGAACATTTAAGGCCATTATGTTGAAGCCCTGCAGGACTGAAGTTGGACATGAACAAGGTGGTTGACCTGGAGGCAACTCACAACAAAATATCAAATGTTTTTCTTTTAGGTGTACAGAGTTGGAGATCGTCCAGTTTCCTTTGGGTCATAACTCTTTTCTCGGGTTGAATGGGGACATAAAACACTCTGACACGAATTCAGACTGAGCAAGCCACCCTCAAACCCTGTGGCTGTGGTCGCAGAGAGGGCGTGTCCACTTTGATGAGACACCCACCCCTGATAGACCCTCTTCTAATTTGAAACCCAGAAACCCCATGAAGAAAAAGCTGGGCTCAGACCATCTGTCGTGTTTTCACGTGATCTTCTCAATCCATTCCAATCATTTGTCTGAGGATCCAGAGCTGGATTTTCATGTTTCACTCATAACCCAGTATTTATCATGGACAGGGGCTCTTGTGTTAACAGACACTGAATTACTCCTTTGTCAAATTTCCTCTTCTATTGAGTGGGGTGTCTGTTGGAGAGGGGACTATCGTCACTGTGGGATGGGGTTATTTGGTTCTGTGCTACCATTCGCCTCTCTGGCCCATAACTCCGCGCTCAGTGAACATGTTTCTCACACCCCTCACTCCAGCTGGGGGACAGGAAACAACTCTGTCTGCGACCGCCACTGTTGAACTGTTGTGTCTCGTGAGAGTTGCGATGGCACTGTGTAGGGACTGCAAGAATGCAGCACCCAGATGCTGGATCTTAAGGAATCCCCCTGCTGACGCAAAGGCAGACCAGAGGAATCTTCTGCCATATGCCTGTTAAGCCAGAGGGAGAGTCTAGCAAAGGAGACGGATGATTCATCTGGAAACTGCAGATCACTTGGCTGTTGAACTTAAAAAAAACAACAACTTCAGGGCCTTATCATCCTTTTTTTAAATACCAAAAGTGCAGTGTGTGCAGGAACCTTGAAGGCATATGCAACCATTATGAAAAGACTTCAAACGAAAACACTCATTCAAAGATTTAAACATCATTTTACTTGAATGTTCAAAAGCTCTTTGATGCAACAGATGGCTGCACATATCCCATATCTGACCTGACACCTCTCTCAGGTTAGCTCACCAGCACCATTGATGTCATTTCCCCTTTGTCGGGGAGCGTGATGTTAATGAGGAGAGCAGCATATGTCCACTGCAGTATGCGATCCAAAGCGCTGATCAAAGACCCCGGAGGATGATGGGTCATACGATCCGACCGAGTCTGAAGCGAGACGTAGTTAACCATGACAGTCATGTATTACATAATCTTGAAGCTCTCCCAAGGCCCAAAAGTATGTTACCTCATTACTTTAATGCACCTTCAAGAAAAATAAAGCAGACAGTTATCATTCAAGCATTGTCTTTTTTGGTCTTGTTTTTTCAGATACTATCCTGACATCTCCAGCTGAATAAAGGCAGAGTCAAGTTTTGGAAGTCATTTGTTGTCATCTCTGGTAGCGTCATCTTCATTGAGATTTGCTACAGCAGAATTATATAACTTAGGAGGCTTGTGACTTTTTAATGATAGATTTAACTCGTTTGAACCCAGACATGATTTGAATTAAATTGCTTTTAATCATTTTGAAACTAACAACTAATGACCAGATTGGTAAAAAAAAATCATTCAAGGTTTTCATCTTACTTTTGTAAGGGCTGAATTGTGGGAAAGTCCTGAGGAAACCAACTGGATTACACAGATGATTCGGTTTAAGTTCAGGTACTTTGACCTGCATGAAGTAAAATGCACTTATACTTGATGCCTCACCATTAGAAAGTGTCCATTACATTTCACAAATATTACTTCTATAGGTTTACTTGATGCTAAGTGAGAAACGCTGCTTTCTCATCCCAATTAACAGCATTTTACAATGGCTGCTAATTTTAAACGCTAAGTATAACTGCCGCTTACATAATATGTGACTGAACGACATCTTGAGTCAGTTTCTAACAGTAGCATTTACTAACAAAAGTGATCAGGTTTCTTGTAAAGTGAAAAGGTGTGGGAGGCATGAGCTCCACCCATGCTCTGATGGTGACACACTAACCTGTCATCATCCACACAGAAGCTCTATAAACAAGGAAGTGAGCATGTGAAGGTGATTTCATGACAGTTTCATGAGCAGAAACCGAGGAGAGGTGGAATGCTCCTGAGAGTCAAACCGGCCCATTGGCCAAGCCTGATACCCATATTAGGCTGCTACGCCTTGGCATTCATGACATACCTGTCACTCCCAGAATTTAGCTTCTTCTTCTTAACTTGGTTAGAGTCACGCAAAAAAACCCGTCTTATATAACCAGAAGCTAATAACCATGCGTTTGGGCTTTCTCCTCCTTCTGCTCCTCATTTTATCTGATCCTGCCACAGAACTCTGCTTCTAAAAACCCAAATTATGGGCTGAGAAGTCCTTATGTAATAATCATCAAGATTGATAAAGTGTAAGCAAAATGTTTCTTTGCCCCAGATAAAGTCAAATGACTTGCTCTTTAGTTCAGGATCATGCAATAAAGCACGTTTCCCAGAGCTGTCTTTTGACCTTTGCACCAGCATCCCGTAACTTCAAGACAGATTGAATCAATGTGAACCCCACTGACATCTGAGAAATGTCACTGTGTCCCTCTTTAATCTTAGTTAGAAAACATGTGTCAACATAATATTTCAATTCCTTTAAAAGACAACAGCACAGGGACGGAGTGAGTCTACAAAGAAAGAAAGAGAGGATAATTTATCCTCCTTACAATCAACTGAAAGGTCTCTGTTATAAAAGAAATAAGGACTGATGTGTGATAAGCACGTAGAGCTGTGAGCACAAGTACACTTAAGGGACTTGGCTCCTGGTCTTGGTCATTTATGAAAAGGAAACAATGTTTAGGAGTGATAAGAGGTCCTTTGGGGAGAGATCTGCATCCTTAGCTTAGACCGGGAAGTTGAGTCGAAAATTCACATTTACATAATCTGCTGTGTATGTAGACTAAAAGCTTCCTTCCCTCTTAATACGTAACTCTATGAGATGCCAAAAAATGTTTTATATTTTATAGGGTAAATCAGTTTTCGGCGATTTTCTCCTCAGGCATTTAGCGTATGAAATCCTTCTGCATTTATTTTCCCTTCCTGGTGGTGAGACATATTTAGTTCAGTTCAGTTGTATAGATTTAATCCAATTACATTAGATTAGATTCATTTATATTCTTTTCAACTAAATTCTATTCTATTCTATTCAGCCACCCCACCCCCCACCCAAACACAGTCAACAGCTGCATATGGAAATGCTAATGATGCTAATTAACGTTTATTTATTACATGGGTACAGTAACATCTGGTTTTCTTTTATTACTGTTATATCTCTATTTATGTATAAAGTATTTAAGCAGAAGTAAAAATGGAAGAAGTAAAGACAGCAAATGTGGCAAGCAGCAGTAGCAAGAGCAACAGAAACCCAGATTTTTGGAGTGTATCTGAAACACATTTTGTGCTCAGCTAAAGACAAAAATAAGGTTTTTTTTTAATCGCCTTGAAGTGAGGAAGTAGCAAAAACTTTAGATAGTGTTTATGGAAATGGCTGAAGTGGTGCCCAAAAAGTGCAGAACAGGTGCTGAGACTCAGACAAAACAAAGACACGGAACAACACGATAGGGTCTGATCCAGGGACTGGCCCGTATCACAGTCTCTTGTCAACCACTGAGAGCAGTGCATCAATGTGGGCTTTGTTGACAAGATTACTCCTCTTTTAAAGAATGAGGAAACTTACACTTTGAATCATTTTAATGCAAAAAGATAGACAGGTAGCTTTCAACAAAACAGGAAGTTTGAGTTTTACGTCATTCGGCCTACTTGTGGGAAGGAATCTGACTTTTCAAAATCATGGTAACATTTTATTTTTCCAATTATGCAATGATTATCAGATAGTGTGATCATTATCAGTAATATGACGTGTAGGTTTTTGAACCAAATCAACAAAGGATGGAAATATTTATTTGTGTCAAATCTGTGACAGAGATTCCATTCTCTCACAAATAAAACCAAGTTAAACAATGTGAAACAATTACATTTTCTACTCTGAAACTGGGCAGGCAGTGACGTTCATGGGAAGGGTATGAGGCACATTCTTATCATTGTGCTATCTCTGTTTCATCGCAGCTCAAAAAACCATTTAAGGACCTTCCAGTTGGAACATCGTGGTGGCAGAAAAAACAAAACAAAACAATGAAAAACCACTGTAGGTATGTTAAAAATGAAGACAGGTGACATTTCATTCAACCTGGGCTTGTGAGAAAAAAAAATGTTTGTTGAGGTAATAACAAGGACCAACTTTCAGCTGTTGGAGTGTGGGACATACCAGCGACAAAGGGGGACAATGCACGCCCATTAGAGAACAGGGAAGACAAAAGTGGTCATAGAGACAGGTACTTACCAGATTTGCACATTTTTATAATGCATCTGTGTTCCTGGGAACTGTGACTTCAGTGGTTATGCAAGGGAGTTTTGACCTGGCGTCGGTTGCGTTCTTGTGATTTTATTAAGTAACTGTCATTGTCGGTGAGCGGGCCAAGATTTGACTGAAGTTTCCCTGTACCAGCAAGCTCATCCAAGCTAATGAAATAGGTGTTGTATCCTCAACCAGCAGAGAAACTGTTTGTTTATGTTAACTTATTTTGACCTTGAATTGTATTATTATTATTATTATTATTGTGGCGTGTGCTGCTGACCTCTTGGCCAGGTCACCCTTGTAAAAGAGATCTCGATCTCAATGGGTTTTCTTACCTGGTTAAATAAAGGTTAAATAAGATAGAAAAGAGGAGAAACAGGAATAAAAAAGAGAATCAGGATTAAAGATTCAAGATTGGTTTATTTTTCATATGCAAGTGAAACAAGGTCAACGATGCAACAAAATGCCCTAGATAAGAGGACCACTCGACTCAAAGAAGTACAGATAAAACACGCAATAAGTACTGAGAAGAATACAATAAAAAGGATACAAAGATATAAAAGAAGTATTTACTAAGTGCACAAGCAATGCCGTAGCCGAAGACCTAAATCACACAGCAGTGCCATTTTAAAGTCCTGAGTATGTCAAAGTTTTTACACAACCAGGGAAGGTTGACGAGATAATAATTTTACAGCCAGACAAAAGGACAGAGCCAGAAAGAGGAATGCAGGACTGCAAAATGCTGATAAGAACTTTATCCCCAAAAACTGTGTTATGTAAGGTGGTGTTTATATTTATGGGAAATTCTTGTCCGCCACTGTTAAACAGGCCATCACAAAGCATTATTTTGTAAACAAGGTATCCAGGTAACCAGCTGGTGGGTGGGGTGCCACACCGATTTCATCACCACCTGTGGGAAGGCAAGCGGCCACACGCTACAGAGTGTTATTCAGGAATGATTCAGAAACTGAAGTCCATGTTAAGTAAGGTATTCTGCATGTCAACCATACCCAGTGAGAGTGCCAGTGAAAAAACATGTCTGGATTCAACGCCGGGTAAATACCAGTATAGCTGAGTCACTTTCCATGCAAGGACACACCACCCATCTCTTCATTTCACCACATTACAGGTGAGGTGGTGATGCACCGAGTGCCAGGCATTCTCCGCCAGCTGCACCTGGAGCAGACAGTGAGCCAAGACAGGCCAGATTAACACTGGAATGTACACATGAGTGTGAATGTGGATATTTATGTGAATCGGACATGGTTTAAGTGTAGTCCTTTGTCTCCTCAGTTTGTTCACATTCATCAATAGTCCTCTTTAAGCTACCCTGTATAACCACAGTCATCTGATGATTTAAACTGTATCTTCTCATTCAGACCAGAAACTTGACCTTGAGGAACCTCCGTTGATGAGATTTGCACTCACACAGGCTGAGTTTTTTTCTGTTTGGTATCTAGAACTGGATCTCATAGAGGAACAAACCTCTGATACATAGTTCAGATATGTTTGTGCTTGTTAACTGAGCTGAGGTTCCCATGATGATGCAGCTGTAGCAGGTATGCATACACTCAGAAATTGTCCTGCTTTGACCTCAAGCGTGAACCATCCTACAGTCTGAGCCTAATACAGGCGAGGTCAGTTTCAAGGCAGACTCCCGTGCCCGAGGCCAGGAAAGGAGCTGAAACAGGATGTCTTAAGCGTTAAAGTGAGACGAAAAAATGCATCAACTGGCTAAATCAGAATGGATGGGACAGTTCCCATGACACCATTCGTTCCATTTCCTAGGCCCCGAGGGTTTTGAACACAAATTTGTCTTGTTTAATGTAAAGCCAGACTGCAGCCCTGAGGAATATGTCCAGACAACCATAACCTCTGCACCATCTCATATATCAAAACTCAGAGGAAACAAACATCTATTAAAGGCCTGAGTCCCCTCCTCTGACAGCTCCCAGTGACCTCTGCCCTGCTCTAAGATGGAAAATCGTAGATCACATTTTTACTTCTGTTCCTGTCTTGGTAGACCAGCAGTTTTCCTCTTTAATTCTGAACCCTGACAGATAAGATGTATACCTCTATAATAACCAAGTTAAATGCAGTTATACCCTGACCATAGTTTCAGGAAATTAGATTCTCTTTAAAAATGTGCTGATTCTGCTACTGTGTTTATGTGTTCAAAACCATTCATACTTTCCACACATCCTCTCCTGTTTCAGCCATGATGATTTTAGCAGAGCCACACTTCCTCTTTGTAAAAAATGCACTCTGCATTTCCAAGGCTCTCTCTGTCTGTCTAAATCCTTTATTGGAGCACATTTCATCAGAATAGGAGGATTATCCAGAGCGGCATCTTTGGTCCGTCAGCAGTTTATGGGCAGTTATAAAAAGTTATAGCTGCTTGGTATGGTTGTCCATCACCCTGGATTAAATTCTCAGAGGAGGAATTCTTGCAAACCCTTTTTGTTCAGTAGACTGAATCTCAGATAACAGAAGATGCTTTCTATTTATACCAGATATCTCTACAACACCTAAGATATCTATCTCACAAATGTAACACAAATATGTAAGAAATCTCCCTCAGGCACTGACATATACCAAGAAAACACATTTTGTGGATTAAACAGTCACAAAGAAACTTGACTTCTTTTGCTGCAGTTTCGATTGTAGATTAAAATCTTGCTGCCCTTTGCTGTCCCCCCTTTTTACTCATAATGAAAAATGATGATCTCAGTCGCTATAAAATGCCTTCACCTCTGTAAAGTGAGGCAGCAATGAGGATGTGCCTGTCTCTGTTCAACTGAAATGCCCTCAGTAGATCGACCTCATTTAATTTTGTTGATTGATGTATACGTGATGTTTTGACTTCGCTTCGTAAACCACAGGCACATGCCTTCAGCGGTTTCACTTCTGCTCATCATTCTCACATGGGACATCCTGTCAGGTGTATCTGCTTCTGAAGCCACAGAAAGTGTCATTTGAAACTGACACGAAGTTGGTGCACCATGCACTGCCCTGACGGAGACTCAAACATCTTACAGGATGAACACATGCTCGGGCTGACACTGAGAAGCTGTTGTTTTTTTCTCCCTTAAAGCAGTAGCAGAAAGTCCTATCCTACAGTCACAGTAAAAATCAAAGACTTCTTCCTCTAATAACTTGAGCACGAGGCCGGCCAGCTGTCTCTACCACATCCAACAAATACTTGACTTTCCTCTGAGACACACCACTGTGCACGTGAGATGTCCTCGCTCATTCTCAGAGAAACCCCAAGGTCCTAGAGGTCTGTTTACTCTCTGTGCTTTGGGCCTATCTTGTCCAGGAGGTGTTAAAGGCTTTTCCAGACCACTGTGCATCACCACTCAACCTTCTCTTGGTAATTACGAAGCCACGTGTCACAGGAAGATGCCCAACTTTACCAGACCATGGACCAGAGCCTGTACCATGCTGTCTGAATGGATCCAGAGACAACTTAAGGATGAAGTACAGCCTGTACCTCTAAGATTTGTTTGGGTGAGAGAAGAAAGAAAAGGGCTCAGCACAAGCAAGGCCAAGCATCAAAGTATTCTTAAGGTCCTGAAAAAAGAGCAATGTTTGATGCAAAAATAACAATAGATGCATGTAGTCCCTCAGCAGTAAGTTCTGAGGTCAGATTTTAATGCTTGGAAGTCATAGCTATTTGTAAGAAGTTCAAGGTCTACTGTTATCTGTCCCACAGACTCTGGGACAGAGGCCAAGCTGATGCCATCTCAATGGGAGGAACGAAACAAAATGGCAGGAAATTCCTACTTGGTTTGCTCCCACCAGAAGAGATTCTTTCAAACAAGGCTGCTGAAATGTTTTTTTTGACATGCCAGAAACTCAGACAAAAGAGAATGCACATGGGGCTGTACCTGCTGAAATGCTCAAAGATGGCAACAAGGCAGAAAAACAATGGAAGAGATGAGTTATGAGCTGGAGATAGAGAGTGTACAACCATGATGTGCACCAGCAGCTTGAACAAGATGCATCTCAACAAATGAAATGAATTTACATTTTCTATTCTTGTCCTGACATGGCACATAGTCGGCTTTACTTTACTCCATTGGGTGAATAGTAACTTTGGAGTTTGCTGCCATCTAGTGGCATCTTTTATACACACATATTGTAATCACAAAATATACTTCATACTTCTCCAGATGAATACACTGAATTGTGTTTGGATCTTTCGCTTTATTAAAAGGGTCACGTTTCCCCTCAGTTATCTAGCTGTGTCATTGATATATTTGCACACAGCTAAGACTTAAATGTTCACAAGCAGATTTATCTCTGATCTGGTTAGACATATCTCATAACAGATAGATAGATAGATAGATAGATAGATAGATAGATAGATAGATAGATAGATAGATAGATAGATAGATAGATAGATAGATAGATAGATAGATAGATAGATAGATAGATAGATAGATAGATAGATACTTTATTGATCCTGAAGGAAATTCAAGGACTGTGCTCAGCATGCTTATACAAACAACAATACAATACAATTGATAAAAGTTTCAATTAAATATCATCATCATTAACATTATCATCATCATAGGCATCATCGGCATCCAACAACGTATGCAACAACAACGACAGCAAGAAGATACATCAGAGTGTTGACTCCGCTCCCTCCCCAGTGATGTGTTGTGCCCCTGATGGCCTGGGGCATGAAAGAGGACCTGTGTCTCTCAGTGGAAGAGTTCAGTGTCAGCAATCTGCTGCTAAGGGAGCTCCTCTGCTGGGAGAAGGTGGTGCACAGGGGGTGACTGGAGTTCTCCAGGATCGTTCTGAGCCTGGAAATGGTCCTCTGCTCCAGTACTGCACCCACAGACTCCAGGTTCAGGCCGATCACAGAGCTGGCTCTCCAGATAACACTATATTCATGTTACAGATAAATGTCTGAAAAAATGATAATCTAACAATGCAGTAATCAAAGTTTACTTATAAATTTTAAGAGTACGAAACTTTACTAGCTGTTTTAACATGTGGTATTGTTGGCATATATTTTTAATCGTTTCAGGCTGCTTGGGTCATACTTATTTGCCTGTAACATCCTGAAGAGGCAGTTACATAATTTTCAAGATTTGTTTGGATATCACTTTTCAATAGCAGTTTTCTTACCCTGTTGATTCAAGACTAAACTCTTTATAAATATTTAAGGTTCTTACTTATTTTGAGACTAGTACGTCTGAGGAAAAGAGCACCAACTCCACAAAGAAATTAGATGTTTAGTGGCTTATACACTTGACCAAATTCCTAAGGGCTGGACAGCATCAGAGATCGACCACCCACCATTAAACCAGTTTTAAACAACTTTTTCCTTTGTGACAAGATGGAGAAAATGATGAGAACTCTGGTTTTGGGACTTTAAGAGGTGATCATTCGGTGATTCTATATGCTCATTCTCCTGTTTAATAATACCCAATATCCCACTTTTCCTTTCTGGCAATATTGTTGACTTTTGTGGTCAATAGATGGACATTTTCGTTTTGAGTGGGAACATAGTGATGTTACACTGCCACCTGGTGCTCATAGAAGTGACGACATTTAAAAGGATGAACATGCAGTGTGCTTATTGTGTTGTGTATTTCACACCATGTTATTCTTACAAGATAACCAGGATGGCATAGTTTAAAGACATTTAAAATCAAGGTAGAAATTTTCCCATGTGTCCTAGTGGGAAAAATCCATCAACAACATCAAGGACATGGGATCGAGGCTGAGAGAACTCAGGGTGTCAGATACCAGGAAGATGTTTAGAGTTAGCTGCCCCTGCGACAGCGAAAAAATGAAAACACAGAGATCAAGACACTTCCCATGCCTCTGTTTTAGCCACATCTCTTCACTTGCTCTCTCCTGAAGCTGAACATTTGGACCAGACCAGACTCGATGGACAAGAAAGTGGTTCTGATCACAGGCTGCTCCTCAGGGATTGGCCTCAGCCTGGCTGTCCGGCTGGCCTCAGACCCCAACAGAGAATATAAAGGTAACAAGAGCTGATTTCTATTAAACAGGGTCTGAAACTGTGTTCTTCTGAAGCCTACACTAGGTCAGGAACAGTCATGATGGAGTCTCTGTAATGTGTTGTAATGCATTGTATGTATACTGGACTACATAAACTTGGCTTGAGACTGAAACGACATGTACATGTGACCTGTAAAATCTTCACTGTGTTGGTTTTTGTTAAGTGTATGCCACAATGAGAAACCTGGCCAAAAAGGAGCGACTTTTAGAGTGTGTCAAAGGTCTACACAAGGACACCTTAGAAATACTTCAAATGGACGTGACTGACCAGCAGTCCATTCTCAATGCGAAGGAAATGGTTGTGGAGGAACAAGTGGACATTCTTGGTATGCTCTTGTATCTATGTTTTCTAATTTACAGCGTAGGTTGGAGGATCTGTGTTAAAGGGCTTATCCTCTCTACTCACAGTGTGCAATGCCGGTGTGGGTTTAATGGGGCCGCTGGAGGTGCAATCCTTGGACTCTATGAGGCAGATTCTTGATGTCAACCTCCTTGGCACGATCCAAACCATACAGGCTTTCCTCCCGGGCATGAAGGCACAGGGCCAGGGCCGGATTCTGGTCACCGGCAGCACTGGAGGTCTTCATGGTGAGGAATCAGTGATTATCAACATGTGCAGTTCCACATGTGCAGTTTTTGTAATGATTTCATACAAGCTCCAAAAACAAATCATTTTGAAGCTGGCTGCCATGCATGAAATTGCCAAAATACCCACTCTTTGTACTTCTTACTCTCTTTTACAGGACTGCCTTTTAATGAGTTGTACTGTGCCAGTAAATTTGCAATAGAGGGAGCATGTGAGAGTATGGCAGTTCTTCTCCAGCACTTCAATATCCAGTGAGTGAGATTCCTACTTGCACCAATACCTTTGATTTAGAGGCTGAAAATATGTACACAACTGTAAATATTGATGCTTTGTCCTGCAGTGTAAGTCTTATTGAGTGTGGACCAGTCAACACCGACTTCCTGGTCAACCTGCAGAAGTCGGAGCTTGGGGATATGTCCCTCCAGCAGGCTGATACTCGCACACTCAGCCTCTATGAAAAGTACCTGCAGCACTGTGGCTTTGTTTTCCAAAATGCAGCACAGGACACAGAAGACATTGTAAAGGTAAATCACCCGCTGTGTAGAACTGATTCTTGTATTTAAAGGCTAATGGCACTGCTTATACGTTTTTAAGCAACTCAACCGTAGCTCTATATCATTGGCTTACTTCTCTCACTATTTTATTTTCAACTTTCAACACACTGATGCTGAAATACAGCTGCTTTTCAAAATCTTGTTTGTACTCTATAATTTCTACAATTTCTGTTCCTTAGTGCAGATGCTGAATCTAACCTCTGTGGTGTTTTTTTTATTTTTTATGTTTGTCTCAAAGGTATTTCTAGATGCCATCCAGTCATCCAACCCTTCATTCAGGTACTTCACCTGTGGTGACATCCCACCTCTCATCAAACTGAAGATCACAGAACCAGACGGCTCGGCATACATCAGTGCAATGAGCAAAATCATCTTCTCAGATGCAGACCAATAATTTTGTACATTCTTCATTCCAACAGAGACACTACATCCTGTTCAGTCCTGCTCCTTATTTCCTCTTTATTTGCAGAGATTAGTAGTTAGGTCTTTGTTTGTTTTGATTTATGTAATAAAGATGACTCACTTGAACTCTATGGCTGCAGTTGTGTAACAGTTGTGCAGTTTTGTCTTATCACAATTTAACACACACATGTCTAGAGAATATTTGAGGTATAACATTTTAGCTAGTACATAAGTTTCTCCAATCTTTTTGGCCAAATGCTTTTTGACTTTGAAAAGCTTACTTTGTCTTAAATCACACTGTTAAAGGAAAAAAAAATCACAAAAAAATTCAACAACTTCTGAGTTCAAATGAACAAAATTTACCAAAAGTTTTTACACTAGCAGGGAAAATATGCATGTCTTTTAAATACACTTGAATGATGTATTCCATATTTCTTTATTAAACTGCTACGAAATGCAGCTTGAGGGGGAAATAAAGTTCTCAATATCTTATAACTCTAAAAATACCAAAAACTGTAAAATACAAAATGTAAGAGGAAAAACATTGTTTGCAAGAGGTATTTCTCTTTGGAAGTGAGCTTTCTCTTAACGCATTGCTATAAAACATACACACATACATACACAAAGAGAGGGTGAAATAATATGTAGCATTTCGAGTCCAACAGGAAGTCTTGTGCTTTTTTATTTTAGAGGTCAGATGCTTCAGAAGTCTTTCCACCACATAATTCTTAAGCCACTAATCAAGTTCAGTCAAGAGGCAGGGTGTATTCACCCTGGATATGTCCATCAACCACACACATGCTGACACTGGAGCTAAAGACTGATTTATCTGCCAAGGGTTATTAGACCAGATAGGAAATGAAGTAGTGGAACAACAAATCCACACGGAGAAGGTTAAAATCAGGAGCAACAGTGCCATGGTGCCATGTACTGATTAATAAATATAATAACTGAGTGATCTTATATGCTTCTCTGTGCACTTTGGGTAAGATGGGAGAGGTCATCATCCATCCCTTGTGTAACTATTTGTCAAGCCCTGCCTTGCGTGTAAACCTTTTTAGATTCTCTAGTAGGTGTAAGATTACATGTTAAGTTTCCGACCTATATTGGGATTTCCTCTGTTTTCAAATCCACCCCTGATCAAGTGCCCTAATTCCAGTCTGAAGATCTAAAAATGGATCCTGCACTACCAGTTCTGGTTGTATCACTGCTCAGACGCTTAACACGGCAGCACTCGCAGATTTCAGCCTTTCAGTTCTTATAGGCTCATGCAAAATAGTGTTGTGAGAGTTAAATAAGACGTTACAAAAGGCTAAGTTTAAAACCCTTTAAATGGTGACATTGTAGTGGCAATAGTCAAGATTGCTGTTAAACGCCTTACCACTGCACTTGCACTAGCAGAGAAACAATACTTACACAAACACGTTTTTGAATCTGAAATCTTGAGCTGACTTTCACACAATCCCATTGTGACAAGTTTTACTACATCATTTCTGGTGAGAGGCACTAGATTTTGTTTGATTTTCATGGCACTATAACTGGGACTGCTTACTCTCTGATCAAAGTCCAGGTGTGTCATGAGGACATCATGCGCCTCTTTGACATGACCATCCTCAGCTAGTGTGAACCAAACTGTTTACTCACTATTACTATCTAGATTTTTTAGACCTAGATTGGTCTCCAAAGGGAAATTCAACCTTTCATTTTCATACCTCGGATTAAGTCCTTTTTTAATTTAAGGTCATACAAAGAATTTAAGACACACCTTTATAAAATAAGGAGGTCAGCTTTTGTATTTTCTCAAACCCCGTCTCTGATTGGCCAGAGTAAACGGCGCCTGTTACGTCACCGCTATTCTAATTGTGTAGCTCTTCAGGTGGAGCAAAGCCGGTAACACTGACTCTGTCCCGCCGTTACCACCTGCCAACTCGAGACACGATCTTCCGAGGTACCCGCGTGAACCATCCAAGTATTAGTCGACACAATGACCAACAAAAAGACTCATCTCCTCCTGAAGGCGCTGCTGGATGTGTCTGAAGCCCACTCTGTGAAAGCTTTAAGGGGAAATACTAAAAGAGCCAATATCAGGTGAGTCATGGGACTCTCCCAGGACAGGTATTTCATTTTGTGCATTGGTATTTAGGTTTCGTTTTGGAGGTTTCTACAGACAACTTTGAGCAAATGTGTTATAGTAGTGGCAGAGTAGACTTTATTTGCTGTGTTTGAGCTGTATGTGTGTGGGCAGCCCACTATAATTGACACTGTCTGGACTCTGTCACTGTCTTACCTTTGAAATTGGCATCCTAAAAACTACATGTAGCCTAAGGGAAAAAAAATCCAGCTCAGTTTTCTTCAGCTTGAATTTTAACACTTTAGATGGTTTTACATCTGACCAAATTAGTGTAAGATTACAAATCGTTTTATTTATTCCAGTTCACTCATACTAGATATGAAGGAAAGTAAACATTAATAACTGGAAGCCATAGGCCCCTTCCAGATTGGGTTTCCCTTCTCATTCTTTGTGTTCACACATTTATTCTCCACAGACAAGTGGGTTCCTGTGGGGTCTTGGCAACACGAAGGGACAGCCTGCCTCTTTGTCCATCCATCCCACTTGTAACACCAAGCCGCAGTTTTATCAACCTGGTTGCCCCAATCAGCTCCCGCAGAATGGAGTACACTGAATGCCGTACATTAGGGTGAGTGTCATAACATAAATTATCCAATAGTTTACTAGAAGAGACAGTTTTTACAAAGTTATTGATGTTTATTTAGAAAATACTGGGCAGCAGGAACTCCAAAAAAATGGTAATAAAATGGCAATATCATCTCAATGTGTGCGTGGCTTTCTGCATGTGACTGTATTCCCAGGTTTACTCCAGAGCAGATGTATGATGTGGTGGCAAATGTGGAACAGTATCAGCACTTTGTTCCCTGGTGCAAGAAGTCTCGGGTCACAAAGGGACCAAGTGGCAACGACCAGGCAGAGCTTGAAATAGGGTTCCCCCCAGTCTTGGAGCGCTACAGCTCTGAGGTCACCTGCATCCCAAACCACCAAGTCAGGGTAGGTCCTAAAAAACTTTTTAAACTCCTGCATTTGTTGTTTAGTAACATTACTTCTGTAGTCCATTTCCTGCACGTCTTTACATGGTCAGTGAAAGCTGACAAAAGATCACTGCTAAAACAGATAAGGATAAGGAGACACTTGAGATATGAGAGGTTAGTTTGCATCAGCAGATGACTTTATGTCTCTGCAGATAACACAGACAACAGAGGCTCTGAGTAAGCTTTTATTACACCATTCACAGACGTGTTTATTTTCACTTGATAAGAAGGTGTATTTTTCCCGTAACAGGCTGTCTGCAGTGACGGGTCCCTCTTTAACCATCTTGAAACAATATGGAGATTTGCCCCCCAGAAGAACAAGGAAGACTCCTGCAAAGTGGACTTCTATGTAAGTTTGCATCCTACAATACATAAAAATAAAAAAAAACGGAAAAACTTTTTGCATGCTTTAGACAGACAAGGGTTCACAGTCAGTACTGTTCTTTTGTGAATGGATTACTACGCGCTGAGAGGAAGTGCTGAGTAAAATCTCATTATGCTCTAAATTTAACCCTGTGTAGCGGGCCAGTGTCACTGCTGGACTGAAATAGCTCTTCAGACAGGAACAGTGTTAAAGAGCGGCCGGCAGGAGTTTGACCTTGATGTTGGCTTAGGATTAGCTCAGAGTCAAACAGGAAGTGGTTCACTCTCGGAACATCTTGAATAAGGTAGACTGATGTTAAAAAAAAAAAAAAAGCTAAAATCCCTATTAAGGTGGTTTCTTTGAAGAAAATAACCCCAAAACTGATAGTTTCTGTTGCTAAATGAATAAAACTAACAATGGGAGCATCTTTTAAATGCTCTGCTGCTTACACGTTTGTCCCTCTCCTGTGTCCTCTATAGGTGTCATTTGAGTTCAGGTCCCTCCTGCACTCTCAGCTAGCCAGCGTATTCTTTGATCAAGTAGTGAAGCAGATGGTCAGTGCCTTTGAATCACGGGCTGCGACACTCTACAGGAACCAGCAAGGAGCATCATTAAGGAGACGGTCAACCTGAGAAGACCTCTTTCACCCCCTGAAGTCCACATCCAAACCCCCTCCCACCTACTTTCATTGACATGGAAATGTTTATCCGCTATTTGCACTCACTGTATCTTAAACTTGAGTTTTTAAGGAATGTACTTATCTTTAAGCTACAAAGTTATTTATGTACCCTCCTGTGAATTTATATTTATTTTAAAGATAATGGCTTTAGTTTACCATGTTGAACTAAGATGTTCTCTTTTTTTTGATAATGTTGGATACCGTACAGACTTCTATTAAGTGCTGAAACATCAAAAAGACATAAAGGCTCTTTCGTGTGAAGCATTTTATACATGTTGGTGAAATTAAAAGGATCTTATTTTGGTAAACATCGGCTGTGTGTCATTTTTACATCTATCTCTCATAAATATGGTTTGATTTCTGTTGAAATACTTTTCCCCAAGAGACTGGTTAAGACATGTCACAAGGAAGGATTTCTAGTTTCAAGTGTATCTTGTTCATAATAGTTTACTTTGACACAGCTTAGGAAGAAAAAAAACAAAACTTTTGAGAACAGTTACATAATCACAGCGCAGATGACCCAGAACTGCTGTCGATAATTCTTTCTCTTCCTGCTATTAAGCTTCTAAGAAAAGATGGCATAACTCAGGAGGTGATAGTTGCAAAAAGCTTGATTTAGAAAATAGGACTGATTTATTGTAAACAACCCTCATTGTAGTCCTTTGGTAAAAACTACTTTAAGTCTGTTTTACTGTTTTATATGAAGCGCATTACATAAAGTAGACCATGCATATCACGACCCTACACAATAGAAACCAGAGCAATGGCACAGAGTGCATGAGTGGCAGGGTCAGAGCAATAATCCTGTTAAAGATTGATTTCTGAATCATAGTTTTGATGGGTGAACAGATTACTGTGAATGACCTCAGTCTTCACATCAATCATTAATGAATAAAATCTTTATCAAGCTGAGTTAATAGAATTAAAAGTACTCAGGAAATTTTTAAACCTGTGAGTCATGCAGATAACAGTATCTAATATAGCATGCTTACTTTGGCAGTCTCATGGTGACTCAGCTGGATAAATTACGTAAGTTTATATACGGAGATAAGCATCAGGTTTACACTCAAATCAGACAAAACCCTTAGGCCTTAAAATAACATGCTGACTTTAAGCTATGTTTAACAGCTATGTTTTCAATAGACAGTTTTTCTTGTTTCTGAAAGCACATACTTATGTAAGAAAACATCATTTTAATGGAGTTGAAGAGGGTTACTCTCAGACTTTTTCATGGAGACAGATTCCACCAAAAACGGGTACCTCAACGACTTGTTTTCAATTCTGAAAAAGTTGAGACATGGTGAAAAATGTCTATGAAAAGCAATTTAATGGTTTGTAAACCACTTTATTGCGTTATATCTTACTGAAAATAGTTCAAAGGCCTCATCAAAACTGCTGAAACGGATGTCTTTTTTTGTTTCATGAAAAGTCTATGCTCATTCTATATTTGGTGCCAGCAACATGTGTCAAAAGAAACACGTTGAAACAGGACAAAAATACTCTGAAAAGGTTGTGTAATGCTAAAATACCCATGACAGGACATCTTCCAACATATTGGGTGAAGTTGCAACAGCTCAGTGACATGAGTGGATTTAACAGGGCATATACCCGGGAGGCTGAGTGGCATTGAAGTAAAGATGCTAAGTAAGACTGCATTAGTAAGTACTGCAACAATTTCAGAACAGTGTTTCTTACTGCACTTTAACTTCAGCGTTAATAAAGACAAAAACTGGAATGCTCTTTCTGTTACTTTGTTTACACAGAAAGATTTCATCTGTAAATATATTCCATACCACAGGTTGATATTTTTATTTAAAGACTGATGTATTAATGGCATAGACAAGAGGTGCACTTGTCCTCTTGTGTGCCTCTAAAGCTCCAACAATCTTCAGCATGATGACATGAAAATGAGGTATTCCTATAAATATATTTCATGATATGAAAAGATACTGAGAATCTAGAGAAATCTGAGTACAAAAAGGAAAAGACCAAAAATCAAAACTGGATTAAAGTTATCTCTTATAGATAAACTAGCCAACTTATCACCCCTTTAAAAATTGGCCTACAATGTAAGAAAAATTACAACAAAGACAACGCTGAATGGCTGAGCAGTTCAAATCCTATAGCAGAGGAAAACTTCAGAAACTTATCCACTCAGTTCCCAAACCCTCACAGACTGTTGTTAAAAGATGTGACAACAAAATATTACACATGCCATTCCAGGTGATGTGATATGAGTTACTGTCATCAAATTCATAGCCAGCATATACATTTTTTGATGACTTTGATTTTATTTTGAATTTTAAGAATTAACATTTGTCTGCACTGTTAAATATAGAGGTGTGAATTGTTTCAAACCATCAAAAACTGTTTTTATCATAATTTTACACACACTTATGTTAGCTATTTGGACTCAGAGTTAAGTACGGGAAAGCTTGAATTGGGAGTGTAATACCTGTTGAACCTTTGGTTTCTAAACCAGAGTGCAGCCTAGTGTTTGTGGAGTTGGGCTAATAAGTTGCAATAATGCCCAGTCTAAACTTTGCCAACCAAACATCATCTGATAAAGTCACTAAGTTAGGTGATGGTTCATGTAGACTTTGTGGGAGCCGCTGAGGACACAGCAGGCCTTGTATCATTGAAACCTGCTAACACTCCAATTTTATACTATTTTTGGGTGCAGTATGTCAGTACAAAGGTTTAGTGATGGTAGAACTTAGTTTTGGAGTTGCAGAATGGTATCAGTCTATTAAGGGTGCATTTTGTAGCCCCAGATTTGAGTCTTAAAAATTTGATTGGAGGCTGGAAGTGTAACAAATTGTTGTAAGAATCCTTTTAATGTAGATGTGTCCGACAAAAACAAAAACCTTGTGGACTTCTTTTGTCATGGAAACATCTCCTTGTTTGTGTGACTCTGTATATGATTTGGTATGGCACATAAACTCAAGATTCCCAGACACGTTCTTCTAACAAGAGGGAAATCAATTGAAAATAGAAACCCAAACTCACAGTAAAACAAAAGATGACGACTTGTTACTAAGGATTACATCCAAAGTGCAGGATTGTGTCTTTATTTAAGCTGTTTGAAAAAAAAAGTGTGAAAAACCATAACTTAGCTCTGCAAGGAAATATCAGCTTTTATCTACAGGGGTAGCTCTTTAACAAAGTTAGTCTGTTCATTTTGTACAATAATATATTATATCAGAACTCCTGTTACATGACAGGAAGCACAGTTTGGCTCTTATGTGAAATGAAAAGAGGAATATTCAGTATATCTTGTTAATGCACTCAGGAATATATGTTCATGAATCTATTTCAGAAGAGTGAGTTTGGCTGAGCACAGTGCTTCCCCGTGGTCATTGGTGGCTCTACAGGTGTAAACATTTGCATCTTCAGGGCCAACTTTGGCAAGGACCAGGGTGCAGCTGCCATCTTCATCATACTCTATCTGCACGGTTGGCGACTCTGCCAGAGGCTCTTCACCACACAACCACACCACCTCTGGATCAGGGTATCCTGCCGGGGGAGATAAGAGGGGTTAGGCCAAGGACAAATGTCAACTTTTGGGTTAAGTTGCAAGTCGGAAAACAGGGGCAAGCAGTTGTGTACCTTCCAGGTGACACGAGAGACAGGCGCTGGATCCCCGTGTTACTGTCTGGTCTTCTGGGCTTTGGGTAAACTTAGGTGGGCTGTGCATCCTGTGCTCAAGGGCCTGGAGGGCGTGCTGTGCCTCTGGGCTCAGGGGTGAGTCTAGTGCCAGAGGAGGCAAAAGAAAAGTGAAAAAACAGGAATTGTATCAGAATCAAACCATGAAACGTGTAAGACTGAGGATTTCTTGATGTCTAACCTTCTCCAGGGCTGGTAGGAGATCCTGAACTGTCACTTTTAGACAGCAGAGCCATTCTCTTCAGTGCTAACAAGGCTTTTCCTGCTTTCTATGAGACAAAAAAACAAAAAGTCTAGAAAAGAACAAACACCCGAATCTCAAAAGAAACAACAAAAAGTGCTGTTCTTGACTGTCACCTTCCACTTCTGCCTTGCTAGGAACCGTTTCATCTTCTCCTTGGACAGATTCTTGGTGTTGGTGAGATCTCCAGAGTCAAACGCTGCCATCCACGGATGGGCGAGAGCTTCTTTACAGGATAACCGCCGTCTAGAAAACACTCAGAGTTATACATGGTCAGGTGCAATAAAAGAGGAGGGTCTGATATACTGTAAGTTTACATTGACAAGATCACCTTGAGTCCTTGTTGAGTAAGGAGCTAATGAAATTTTTGGCCTCATCAGTAATCTCATCAAAGCTCTCATCATCAAATTCCCACTGGGCTGCTGTGACCAAGGCCAGGGTCTCTGCATCACTGTTGCCCTGGAACGGAGACTCGCCACTCAACCTGGAGAAAAGAGAAAGAGAGGCAGCAGCGGCATTAAACTGGCTGTTATATATTCTGTCCACTAGATGGCAGCAAAATTCAGTTAAGACCTCTGAATGCAAACAGTCAACATCACTTGCAAGGCTTTTTTGGCTCCTATAAACTTAAGCAACAGCTTTGAGGATGAAGATATGTCCGTTTTGTTACCTTTGGACAAGGCTAGCTTAACTTTGCCTGGTTGTGCTTAAGTTATTTTAGCAGCTACCTCGTGTGATAATCAAAGTATCTGCAGGAAAGCATTTTTCTTAAAGTGCCTCATATCTCCACCGAGGTAGAAAGGTTTTTAAGGGTGAAATGGGACTTACAATATGTAGCAGATGACCCCAATACTCCACATGTCAGTGGCCAGACCAACAGGCTCATAGCTGATCACCTCAGGTGCCACAAACTCTGGAGTCCCATGCATCACCTTAAGAGGTGTCTGCCCATCTGTTCAAGATAAATCACAGAGTTTTGTAATCTGGAGTTGAAGCATAAGTCAAACCGACAAGTTTATATTTGCAGAGTTTCATGTCACATACCAATCTTGCTGGCTAATCCAAAGTCGATGATCTTTATGGAGGTTCCAGTGGTGTCAACACACACTATGTTTTCAGGTTTCAGATCCAGGTGGACAATCTTCTGCTGGTGCATGTAAGCAATCCCCTCTAGGATCTGCTGCATGTAGTGTGCACTGGTTGGCTCTGTGTGCTCAAAGTTATCATCCACAATGCGCTCAAAAAGCTCTCCACCTGCAATGCTGCATAAAAACAGTTCCTGTCGTTGGACCTCCTGGTATAAAATGAGAACTCAGCCACATGAGGCTTTTTCATAGTAATACTCACAACTCCATGACCATGACCATCTCAGGCTTGTGGTCGTATGCAGCAAGGCAATGGACCAGTTTGGGGTGGTGGAGGTCATTCATTAGCTCGATCTCTTTGCGAGCAGCCTCCCTCTCTTTTGCACGTCTGCCCTTGTAGAACTTGCCCGCACACACACGTCCAGTTTCTTTGTGGGTTAGCTTAAACACCAGGCCGAATTTTCCCCTGAGTAAACAAAGACACGTTTTGTCATTTTTGTCTCTGGAATATTTATGTTATGCCAGGTGAACAGGGCTTATATCGAAGGCCTTTGATACTCATCCGTCAACGCTTTGCATGTTGTGCCTCTGACTTATGGTGACCTTAAATTTGATCACTGTACATCTGTTGTGTTCTACAGTGGAACCATGTCTCTACACGCTTGTATTCAAATCCCTACTCTGTTGCACTTGGCAGGAACCCGGCAGGACAGCCCACTTTTTCGTGTGACTCGCCTCCGGACTTTGCCTCAAAGTGTCAAGTTTACTTGTTCATCTGGATTTCTAAAGAAAGTGCTTACATGATCCTAAAAATATGTTTGTGAAAATGGAGTTTGGTCCTGACTGATACTCACATGCCCAGTTTTTCAAGCAAGTTGTAGTGATCTGTAACTTTATGAGTAGAATCAATAGTGACAGATGTATACTCTTGAGGGGGCTCCTCTTCTTTAGATTTGGCTAAATCTTGACAAAAAGACACAGAAGTTGATTAAGAGTCAGCTCCAAAATAAGAATAAAAAGGATCAAAATTTGATTCCAGCTCACCTTTCTGCTCCATCCTTACAGCTGGTGACTCTGGTCCAGGCTCACTTACTCCAACTGTGTTGTAGGCCCTCACTCTAAAACTGTATTCCTGTTCAGGCTGCAGCTCAGAGCCAACTCTATATGATGTACTTGTACACTGTGCTGTTAGCTCCCTCCAGTCCTTGCGTCCTTGTTTTTTTACCTCGACCACATAACCCAGGACAGCGCTACCGCCGTCGTAGCAGGGGCCTGACCAAGACAGCACAAGGCTGGTGGCGGAGGTGAGGGAAATCACAGGGCAGGAGGCAGGAGGCTGTGGCCTCTCTGGAGGGATGATGGATTAAGAACAGAGTGTTGGAGAAACTAGAAAAATACAGTGACAATAAAGAGATATTACCCCCAAAAATTGAACAGAAGAAATCAGATATACAACAACCCCAAAAACACTGGAACATGATGCAACAAGTTTTCCAAAACAGCCACATAAACAGAAACAAGCCCTACATATATGTCCGGATATGCAGTGTTTCATTTGCATCTCATTGCCCCATAAAAATATCCTGTAACCTGTGTGTTGTCTTACCCACAACAGATAGGGTGAATATATGTTGAGCCGAGCTTTTGCGGTCCTTCACCACCACTGTGTATCGACCAGTATGCTGTGGTTTAGCCTTTTCTATTACAAGTGTGCTGCTCTGATCGGTGTTTTCTACCCACCACTCTGGACCATCTATGACCTGCAAATTTAAAGAACAGAGAAAGGAAGTTAGACACAGAGAGCCAACTGCAGTGTCAGAAAGTGGATATGTTGTAAACCAGCCTCAAAGTGGCAGCAGCACCTGTTCTTTGTTCCTAATCCAACATGACACTACAGGAGGGCTGCCGCTGAAAAAACACGACACCCTGAGAGCTTGTCCCACCTCTGCGTTGACGTGCTGTGGAGGGTTTACGAAGTGTAACGGTGTTCCTGTAAAGACAAAACAAAGTTAGTGTTTTGACTCCGAGTCTGTCAGCTCATTGTAGGAGACTCTCCAGAGAACTGTGTGAGTATAAGATAAAGACGGGAAAACAGAAAATGTTTGGTGCTAAGATGAGATCATGCGATGTGTGGTTTTTGCTGCCGGGCTGTTAAACTGGAATTGTGTCACTCCCCTCGAGACCCTTATTATTGTAGCATGCAACACAGCAGACCCAGTGTCTCAAGTTGAAACAAGTGCAAAACACAGGTGACATATAACCAGTCCTTGTGTAATCATGCAAGCTAAACATTGTTAATCTAGTTCATATGTTATTTGAAGACAGCTCACATCCCATTTCCATGCTCCAAACATGCACAGCTGTTTACTCTGACAGTAATCTTTAAAGCAAGCAAACATACTTCAGTCCGCTTTATCTTATAGTTGACTGATGTTCCTGCACTTTACATAAACCTCGAAAACTCCATATATGAGCACTAGAGTTAGTAGCACCTCTCACACTGTCTATATGCAAATAATTTGGCATCAGGATGGTGAATTTGAATGAAAACAATCTGATAAAAGAATACCGGAATTATTAAGAGTTAGCTTCTTTAACAAACTGTCTATTGCTAAGTTATGAAAAAAATTATGTTTAGCAAAACTCCTCAAATAAAAAAACAACAACTCAGAGCTTACATAACAGACATTTGACCTTCACTGTTTAATTTTTTTTTTCTTTTTTTTTGTGGCACCCCTCACCCTAAGGTTAAGAAGCTCATGGGAACATTTTAGGATGTACAAAAGCCTCACAAACACATTATTGTCCCACACTGAAATATACTGATACTTATTTACACAATAAGTAGGTGTGAGTGGATGATATAGAGATGAGTGTGCTGGTTTATCATTTGGTGAAAACGGAAGGAAAGGAGTTCTTGTGTCTCATGTGTGAATGAGTGTGTGCATGTCTTACCTGTCGCTGAGCTGGCTCTCTTCTTTGGTATGACTTCTGCACAAACATACAAAATACAGGTAGCCTTTTAGTAGGGTTGAATAGAGGTGTGGCCCTTCTCTAATGTGCACTGTCCGCTACCCTACATGGAGTTCTCTTGGGACTGAGAACCTCAAGAGGATGTAACTAAAAGCTGTATTGTTGTGGAAGTCTATATTTCCTGACTGATACAAAAGTTGCCTGAGAGCCAATCATATGAAGACTGGAAATGATGCGCTTCCTTCTCAGTTCACATGTGACATGGATTAGTGAAGGAGGTTAAATCAGCTGCACAGAGGCCCAGTTATTTTCCTGGTGCATCTCAACATTGCAAGGAGAAAACTGACTTGTGTAACTCAACATATCAACTCTTAAATGCTACAGAGAAATGAAACCATCAATGTGAAATAAATGTATATGTTTACCTTTTGGGCATGCAACTGGGCTGAGCTTGTCAGAGCCTGTAGGGGACACACAAATAGATCCTGTGGAGGAGCATGGTGGCCCTCCGTTCTGTGTTATGCTCTTGGATGCAGAAGTTGGTTCCTTTGAGAGATAGTTCTGTTCACCGTGGATGGTTTCAAAATCTGGATTGGTTAATAGAAAGAGGAAAAGGAAAACACGCAGCAGAAATGAAACTTTGGCGAACTTTTTCTTGCGATTAAAGTTACTGATAGGATAAACTTAAATTTTGCAAGAGGCAGAGCCCAAAGGTCCAGAAAGTTGTTCACCTTTAACAAACACAGCAGCACAGCAGGAGGTCTTCCCTGAGCTGTTTTCTGCAAGGCAAGTGTAGGCACCAGCATCTTCAGGTAAGCACTCCCTGACCATAAAAGTCATCTCCCTGCCATTGAAGGAAGGTTTCCCATAACGGGCTACTTCACCTGCCCATAGGAGCAAACAGCCATGAAGAGAAAGCACGTGAGGAAGGAAGGAGTGTAGGACGAGAGATAAGCTGCTGCTGACCTTTTAAACTCGGCAGCAGATATGTCATTTTAAATGCTTTACACAAGCAATTCAAGTTAAAACAAATGTCAGGCAGAGGTTAGACAGCTGCATAAGATCAGGAAACAAAAACATGCACAAAATACAAAGTAGTTTACAGGGAAATAAGTGAGGAACGAAGAGATAAATACCAGTGAACCATTGGTTGAGGAGAAATTGAAAAGGCAACAACAGGGAATGACTTGAATTATAATGAATGTTATATCAAGTGTCGCTAAAAGTTATGCAAACAACATAAAGAATATTTCAATTTGATGTAAAGGCCGAACAAAACAGGTATCACTGTGTTCAAGATGGACAACCTGATAGCTTCCAAAAAGTGAACCTGAAGGCAGTAGTGAAGATCCTAAAGTTAGGGTGACCATACGTCCTCTTTTACCCAGACATGTCCTCTTATTTGGGCGCTGTCCGGCCTTGTCTGGGGAAGTTTATAAAATCCTTCCAATGTCCAGAGTTTTGTATGAAAGTTTCAATTTTGTGTCGTGTGGACTTACTGACTTAGAAGTGCACAAAAGACTCTAGATCTGACCTGAATAACTCTCAAAATTAACTACACGCAACTTCATGGCTCTGCCCCCATGTAGTCGTGTCCTCTTTTGGGGGATTCAGAGTATGGTCACCATACTTAAGTCCCCTTTCCTCCATTTTAATATGGCGGTATGGGTCAAAATTTGAATTGAAAATACACATCAAAGAAATTTCTCTCAAGCAAGGTTTTTACATTCAAGTTACTTCTCATTACCATAAAATGTTGTCCTCTAAAAAGTAAGCTGCATTCTATAACCCAGTGCAACCAGTACACCAGTGGTAGAAGAAGCGAAGAGAGGCATGCCACCGCTTCAGGAAGCGCAGATGGAGATTTAGCTGTATAACTTGACCTTGCTCACCATTGTGCAGCCAGGACACTTTGATAGGCTGACTTCCGCTGATAACCCCCCGCAGGGTGATGTCATTTCCTTCGTCCACACAGCAGTCCTTCAGGGTCTCTATGAAGACTGGTGGATAGAGGTCTTCACACGAGGAGGGTGTGGGTGGCCCTGGATTTGGAGGAGAGGTGTGGAATGAGGGAAGGAATGTATCACATCACCTGCTTTACATTACATCCCATACTTAACCACTGGTCTGTTCTTTCAAGCGAGGAGAGTCTGCTCTGCTGCTAGTTTTACAGCTCAGGATTACTGGACTGTGGTATTTTGTTTTTTAACAGGGAGAAGCCTTTCATTAATTTGACTAAAATCCTTGCTTGTGGCACGGGGGAGGTTTTTCCTGCGCTCCCCCTGATTCAGCAAAGTCTTGTGGATCAAAAGCACATTATCAGGTCTGCAGGCTGACACCGAGTGGTATCACCAACACTATCACATATCATCACAGACTAGTGGCTCGTCAAAGGATGTCTGGTGTCTCACCCAAACGTGTGAAAAAAAACAACATATGTGTTTGAGTTTGTTGTGCGATGACGAAGCATTTACAGGATATGGTAATGAGACATACAACTTTATTTTCATACTTATTTTCATCCACTGACAGTCTGCGGGAACAGTCACTGAATGGGTCTTTGAAGTGAACCCTTTTGGGTCATACAGACTCAGAGGGAGGTTTTCACACCTGTCACGACTTTACGACCCTTTGGTCTACTTTCAAGCAGAACTGTGAGATTGTAGACAGATCTGCTTTGAAACCGTAATGTGGTCAAAAACGAAACTGCGGTGAAGTCAGCTCAAGGCTGTTTGTATCACTTCCTGACATTGTAAAGATGCTGTGAAAGGGGCTAAAGTCCTTGTTCTGCTGACCTTCAAAAAAAAAAAAAAAAAAAACAGAACAAAGCTGTTTTAGGATTTTAAACATACTCTTTAAAAATGTTTAGACTTAGACTTAGACTTTCTTTATTTGTCATTGCACAGAATAAAAAGTGATTTCTCTCTGCAATGAAATGTCGTAGCTTGGCTTCCATATCAGAGCATGATGGTGTTTAATTTCATGTACAGAAAAAAATTGAAACAATAAAAACTAAGGGTAAAATAGCAGCATGGTGAGTAATATTGCACTTCCTGGAGGTAGAGTGGTAGTGGAATAAAAAACAATAAATAAAAGTATGTATAAAAGATATATGTTCTTATTTACACATAATAAATAGTAAAAACAGTAAAAACAGGAGCACAATGCAGCAGGGTGGGAGTGGGGGTTTATATGGAGGGTCATTTGGCTCAACCCCTAAAACTTTTTATTTTATTTTAGCTGAAAAGGTGTAAAAAATAGAAGAGCACTTTATCAGATATATCAGAGCCGATATTTCAAGGTCAAAGCTCTAAAAAACATAACTGGAACTTAACTTCAAGCTCCTGCACTGTTTGATCTGATCTAACTCTTCTGCATTTATACCAAACGATTTCAATGTGTTTTAGTGGTGTTATCATGAGTAATCACCATGTTCAGACATGTCTTTTGAAATGCTGACAGTGAAAACATGAGAAATACTACCAGGCTAAGCTCTGTCAAACACAAACACACCCACCTAAATTATTAATCCTTTCTCTCCCTCTGCTTAATTCTGCTCTTACCTGTGCAAGATGACTTGTCTGATGTCCTGGTATCATTACATTGCAGCTCCTTTGCCAGTGCAGGTGCTGCGCAGGGTGGCTTGATCTGTATCTTGAAGGTTGACACATATCGCTGTTTGCTGCCATCGCCATTCATTTCTGTTTTCAGGCCTCCCTGTATTCTGAGCAGAGTGACAACAAATAATTCACACTGTCATTTCCTAAGCTTGTTATCTCACTTCCTTTTTGTGTCACAGCCTTGTGCTTCAGCAGCCTCTCTGTAAAAAAACTCCTCTGTCACCCTTTCTCAGTCTCTCTCAGCTCTGAAGCTGTGTCCTCACACTGCTCTGCACATGTTCAAAGCTTTCTTTTCTCACCCTCCCCTGATCGACACTGACTCCACCTCCAAGACAAATCTTTCAGCTTTTTTACTCTGGCTTTCTCAGGCAGAGCAGCACTTTCTTTATCTTTTTGTAACGTCCTCCCACTACTTAAACCTCACCTTTATTACCATGTCTAATACACAGACAAACAAGGTAATACAGAAAGGAAAAGAAAGAATAAGCTTATCTTTCCACCCAGCCAAAGGTCATTTTGTGTGCTGTTTGTCGAATGTGCCACAGCGTATCGATTTTACTGTTTGCCCTCTTACTTATCAATGCTACAAGTGAACTTTGTGATGCCAGAGACTCCTGCAACACCTGTACCTCCGAAGCTGTGATTGTTAACAACAGGCTCATAAAGTCCATGTTGCTTTATGTCTGAACCCTGACCTGTTGACAGTATATCTTAGGCACACAAGGTGGCCGTTTCCAGGGTAACAGCGTCACTTGGGCAATGCCATGTGCTGCTATGGTAACCGGAGATGTCCCAGGAGTGGCCCACTGTTGTTCTAGTATCTAACATAAATTGTTTAGACCATTAGTGCAGTAAATCAATGTGTTTTTATTATAATGGGATACAGGGAACAAAAGTGTACTAACCTGCCGTGATCCCCCTCGGTAAGCACAGCAGAAGCCCACTGAGGTGATTATAACATCTCTTTTCTCTCCACTCACATCAGCTTCCTCAATTCCACTTCAGTGATCGCACAGAAAAGCTCTACCAAGGGCTTGTTTTAGTTTCTGTGAGGGAAGAATTCTCAAATCAAACATTTGCCAAATGGCTGCACACACAGTGACAACATTGTAAGGATGTTTTTTGGTATAGATGTACAGCGCCCAGCATAAGTCAGTGTGTTCCCCCTATTAAATGTGATGTTTTACTCAATATCTAAAGGAGAAAAAGTACAATTTCCAAAGTTTTGACAAAGCTGAGTTTAACATAACATTTTATTTACCATAAGATGAAAATAAAGGTGACATGGTAACTAAAATTTAGCTTTGCTCCCAGAACTTTGATCGGGGTGTACTCATTTTTGCATCCTGATTAAAAAATAAAATAAAAATGTGTGCAACTTAAAAAATCTTGTTTACAATCAATGGCCTACATTTGTGGGAGTATTTTGTTGTATCGTCTGATATAGAAAATGTTGATTTTGAAAGGAAACCAAAGGTTTTCTGACAAAACTGCAGGGATGCACTCATTTATGCTGCGCACTGTCTATATGCATGTGTCAGATTTGTTGTGTTAGCGATATTTGAAGCAGAAGTGGTTTCAGTAGAGCTGTGAAACATGAGCAGTTGTTGCTAAATTTCTCATTCTTTCTTTTTTTCCACTTTGTTCTGGGTTAGAATGAACTCAGAGATGGGATGAAACCATTGGAATTCACTAAAATCCTTATCTTCTGCTAAAATGTAAGCAAACATGCATAAAAGTTCAGATAAGACCGTTTTACTTTGTTGGAGATGGACACCATCCAGGCCCTTTTATGGATTACCTCATGACCTCAAGCTCATTCTGCAGAGATGAGGCTGACAGATGAGTTATCAGATAATTTGTCAAATATTATTATTAGCACACACTGTGAGTGATTCAGAAAAGGGATCTGATTGTGATGTTGTCAGTGGATTAACGCTGGAGATTGTTGTGGTATTGGCGTAACAGCACACGCACAAAAAAACATGTCAGCATTCCATACTTGTTGCACATCATGATAGACACTGCATCTAATAAGGTCTGGCCTGAAGCTTTAAATAAGAAGTGACGGCTTCCAGGGAAAAAGAAAACACACGCAGAGAAAGTTAGCAGAGCTGCTCATTAGGAGGAAACAGAGTGATAATACTGCAGTTCTCCCACAGAGGCCTGGGCATAATTAATGTCATTTAGATACTGGGCCACTTACTGCACACAATAGAGTCAAGAAGCAGGAGGGAGACACGCTGACTGCCCCATTAATCCACCTCTCTCCTCTACACTACATGCTGCAGCTTTCACCAGTTCATGGTATGCATGCAGGTAGTTTAGTCTGCTCTTTCTGTAAATGATTGCAGTGATAAACTGAAAAGGCTCTCTATCTTTCCAGAGCGAGAGGCCATGACTCTTCAATTAAACGCACAGATGTAGACTGGAGATAGACACTGCAGAGTCAGGGAAGAATCCAGTCAGTGGATAGGAATCTGTGAAGGGTTTCTAAATTGAAACTAATGAGATGTGAGTCAGAATAAAGACTAAACAGTGAAATGCAAAAGACAAATGAGTATTTATATGGTAACAAAAAATAGAATTGAATGCAAGAGGTGAAAAAAAGTTGGTTGCTTGCTGAAGTTGCTGCTTTTGAAGAGTTTTGCAAAAATCATGCTTAAAAATATTTAAAATCACAAAGCATCACATATAATATCAATTTTAAAAAGTATTCAGACATGGAATAACAATGACAAAATGGGGCAAATAAGTAACCTGTAGAATAACTTATGTCTGTTTTTGCAGCATCACATACAATCTAGCTAGTGAACATGAATACAAAAAAGACAGCAATTAAAAAAAATACACAAGTCAAAAATATATGTTTTATCTTGAATGCACGTACAAAAGTCTCCATTAGTTCCTATACTAATCGCATACCTGATGTCTGATGACATGCATTTACACAAACCTGTTTGAGTAGCTTATCCATTGCCCTCTGGATATCTCTCTTTTTCTTCTTGCTTTTTGCAGAACCTGCATCTACATGTGGGTCTAATAAAGTGTGACAGTCGGGTTGGGTTAGGCCAGAAAAAAAGTATGGAGTCAAATACAAGAAATTAGAAAGCAGTCAGAGGGTTAAACAAGGTTCTTGACAGTCATTACATGCCAATGATGATCATAAAGCCTGTTTGATCAGATTAATTACATTTCCTCCAGCTGTGGATGCCATCTCTAAGAAAGAGGGGCTCTGGCACCATCTAGAGGCCATCTGAAGGAGTAAACTGCTAATTATGATGAACAGTTATGATCTGTTTTACTTCTTTAAAGCTTTTGATTAATACTGATGATGTAAATAGTGAATAGTAAAAAAAATTGCACACATTACATTTTTTACATTCATGCAATCTCATGTAGCCAATTATGGGGTGAAGAAAAAAAAGAAACTATATCAATAAAGTCAAAATTTCAAGATTAAAAATTGAAATGTCGAGATTAACGGTGATATTTTGAGATTACAAAATGTCAAAAAATTTACAAAAAATTTACAGAAATTTAATTTTGAGATTTAAGTCAAAATTTCTAGATTAAAGTCAACATGAATAAAGTCGAAATTTCAGCGTTTTTAAATTTCGACTTTAATCTAATCCTCTTTTGTATGTTTGGCAAAATTAAAAATGCCTAACGTATTGGATAAAAACCCATAATGCAACTATGACACCACCTTATGGCAAAGCAAAGGTATTTTATTTATTTATTTATTTTTTTTACTGATAGACCACTGGAATTCAAAGTATCAGCCTTAGATAAATTATATATTTAATTATAGCACATCTGAATTTACAACCAGACAGCTGATTAGCCTAATAACCTGCCATCATCAGCTGTCAATGAGAGAACAGATGTCGAGGCCCACCAGCTGGAGAAATCACAGTTTGTGTTAAAGTAAAGATTGTCTCCATCTCCAACTGCTGCAACATAAAAGTATTATTTTTACATCAGTGTACCAATATTACAACTCTACCTAAGCGCTCATACTTTCCAAACTCAAAGCTTTTTTAATAAAAGTGTAAGCATGGTTGAAGAACTGCATTTCTACTTTCACCTCAGTTAGAAAACTCAGAACTACTCCTCACTGCCTATTGAAAAGTGTCTACATATTATAGACTTAGACATTCATGATTTGAGCACAACATAGTGAAGCTTCCAAGGCACTGTGAAAAATGAAGCACTTAAGCTGAGCAGTGACCCCTGACATCACCCTCAGCAGCTCCCAGACTGGCAGGACAAACAGTCATAAATCGCCTCCGGCTGTAGCTCTGAAAAGCCAAAGCTGCTGTGTGGCCTGCTTCAGCCTGCTGGCCAATACTGCTCACTGTTCCCACTGAAGAAGATGTCATTCTCCTAAAAAACCTCTTTAGAAATAGAAATCTACTGTCTTACTTATGCACCGTGTCAAGTAACAGGACACACCCTAAATGTGTATATTGCTGAGGGTGAAGTTTCTTGTTTTTTATCATTTTTGTTCAGCACACAAAACAGCAGGGGGTGTTGTTCACCAGTTTAACATTAGCTTTCCTGTCAGCAGATCCCTGGAAGAAACTCCAAATGTTGATTTTAGAGTTCAGCCTCTGCTTAAACCATGTCACACTTGCCTGTGTTTTTACATTTAATGACTTCTTGCATCAGAAGCTCTAGTAACTTATAATTTGTCTTGCCTGAAGTTAAAACAGGAGAGGTGTCTTTAAATTCTCTGACCCTGCTGTAGTTTTTCGCTCTGCTGGTTTCACACATTGACCGTGACTGTCTGGCCCAGCAGCAGTCCTTTGGGCGCTCCAGGCCCACAGCTCAATGTGTGTGGTGGGAGCAAAAAAAATCTTCCCACATACTATATCTCTCTTGGAGATGACCACTGAGCATAAAGCAAACAGGACTTCCTGCTATTTCACAAATTAAGTCCAAAGATTTGATCTCTGCTTTGCTGCATGTACTAAACTTACAGTCGATGTCAGAATAGCCCTGTAGTGTTTTATTTACCCCGCCCCCAAAAAAAGGTTGGAGTAACTGAAATTTAAATGTTAAAAAGCATCGTTTTGTAATGGTTACAGTGCAGAACAGGCTTGATAGTCCTTTTCCATCAGAGGGGGCATTTGAGAGCCTGTATGTGTGCATGTGAATAACTCCCACCTTTGTAATGAGGCCCTCCACCACTCTGTTGTTGGTGCGGGTCCACATGGAAGCGATTATGCCGTGCAGAGAGTGAAATTACAGAGAAAACCTACAGAGCTGGAGCCCTCCTTTAACCACTCACTTACTCACTTAGGTTTACACACACGCACACAAGCACAGAAGCATGTGACGCCAAGAAAACACACACACATGCAGACACACGCAGACATATAGAGATAGATGGGCTCTAAAACACACTCACACAGGAGCTCTACCGCCACCTTGCCTGAAGCTGTACATTTCCACTTCTGGCTGTGCTGGGACAAGGCTGCAGTGTGCCTTCCCTCTTGGACTGAGAGGGACGGGGCCAGGGTTGTAAATTCCTCAGAAAGAGCTGTTAAGAGCGCCTCCATTACAAAAAGGGAGGTTGGGGGCCTGTGCTCGCCAGAGAGGAGCCGACTCAATAAGTCATCAAGGAAGCCTGAGGCCTTATTGAGGCCCACCAGAGACTGGCTATAGCCTCAGTCTGGATTACTGCTGCCTTTCTCTGTTTAACACTCCTGTTTACCTGGAGATGCAGGTGCTTGGCGAGCCTCTATGCTGCATTTACAAGCAAACATGAAGCACTGCTGCTACTTTGCCTGTCTATACTCAATTTTTTAACCTGTTGTTTGCTGTTGTTTTGAGTTTATATGATCTTCCATGTCCTGCCTCTGGCTAAGCAGATCAGATAAGTCTTTATAAAAATCATTTTCTGGTGTTTTTGTGTAAATGTAGTCAATGGATTAATTCCAAGTGTCATGGACCATTGAAACACAATACCGTAAAAAGACTGCTGTAGGCACTCAGTGTACTCATGCTAAAATGTGAGCTATTCTTTAGGCCTAACAAGCACCTTTATTGTTGTACCTGACCCCTTTTTACATCATCTACCCTCCTTGACAATAAAACTTGAGCATGTCAACACTTGTCTTTCCCATGACTGCTTGGCTTTAAATCTGCATCAAATTTCAATAAGTGTACCAAACCATGATAAATTAGAGAACTTTAGCCGGTAGCTGAGAAACATTTGACAATCTACCCGTCCCCCTGTTATCTTTTGCTACTTGCACCGTCACCCTGAAAGTTTACGACAGTGGCATGATTGTCTAAACACAGTGGTGTCTGACTGCACATTAACCATCCCTCTTCCCTCCCAATCAAGCCCATTATTATCCCAGGCGTGCTGCATGCAGGCTCCCAAAATATCTGTCACGCAGCTGTCGGCACCTCTCTGCTCGGCAGCTGGAGAGCCTCTGAGGCGCCCCCTCACTTTCTGCACCGATACCAAGCACACTACACAACACCGGGAGAAAAAAAAGAAAACGGAGAGAGAGACTCCTTTGACATTGCAGTAGATTTTTAGCAGTTGGTTGAGCTGTTTATTTGTAAAAGCCATCTTATAGTGATAGTCTTTGCACTTGTGAGCAATAAAATTCCAGACAAATGGTAAGCATGGGGTGTGAGAGTGAGCCACCAAGAATGTGAGATGAGGAAGCTTTGTTGGCAGAATTCCTCTGTTCAGTGTCCCATATTGCAAAGAGACGGCCCACATGTTGATATGAGTCAGTGTTAAGTGATTTGAGAACATCTGGACGTCTTGTTCAGCATGTTAAAAGGTTAAATGACACATTTAAGATAAAGCGGAAAAAAAAATACTAAGATACTTTCTTTTCGAATCTCTCACACATTCTAATGCTAAAGCTTAGTCTAAAGTTTTACCAAACTTATCATGTATTTTTCAGTGAAAAACAGAGTTATGAATGAGCAAAAAAAAGTACTACAGTGGGCAGAAGATAAATGTAAGGAACCGGACACCTCATGGAGACTGTCAGCAGCAGAATTTATGGCTGCAGGCCCTGAATCAAAGGCAGAGACTGAAATGCACATTCAGTCTCCTGCCAACTTGTTACACTCCATCCCACTCACAGCTTGTGCCTCGGAAAGCAACGATGGGAGGAGAAAGAACATATTGCACTTCCTGTTGAGATTCGTAGCAAGGGCTAAAAAGATAGATAAAGTACGAGCTCTGGAAAGTCTCCGCTGTTCTCCTACGGTTAGGATAATATATGACTGCAACTAATCTAGAGTTAGCCTTCAGAGTATGAGTTCTTCTTGACTGCGTGCCAAGATTTGATTGGAAACAGGCTCTCTACATGTCTGAGTAGTTTTTTTTCCCTCTCTTTTCCCCCATTTTTCTCCTTTCCTGATTTCCTTTGTCTGTTTTTAGGCTTCTTCATAGGCCTGACATGATTCTTATAGAGCTGAAGAACATAATGGTACATTTATACAAACTCAAACAATGACTCCTTGGTAACAGGGAGAACTCTGGCGCTTGTGACTAACAACATGATCCTTCTCTGACATGCCAAGGCCTCTTTCTAATAAGAGCGACATCATACTATCAACCGGAGGAGCATTCTTCCTGTCTTACCCCCGATCCCTGGCTTGTCCTTTCTTGCCTTCAAGCAACCAGGAAATGGCTGCATGCGAGATTTAAGATCTGAGATCAACAACATGGAAGACAGCTGCCTCCACAAAACTGGGCACCAACTTTAAAGAAAGGCGCATTCATTAGAAAGCTACCACCCCCTACACAGTTCATCTCAACACTTTGATGCAGTGGAGATGTCAAAGTTGTAAATCTAACTGGCATTTGTTGATAGTACTCTGCGTGTGAAGAGGTAAAGTTAAAGTAAACTTCTCCAGATGGGTCGAGCAGCAACACACATCAAGATTTAATGGGAAAAGATTACATTGTGAAAGCCTTCTTTTCCTGGCAGGAGTTAAATGCACAACATCTGATTCTGTTTAGTTTCAACAATCTGTGATCCAAACTTTTAGTTGAAATATTCACAAAATCAGTCATGTCTCCCCTCATTTCTCCTTTGTCTTCCTCTTTGTTGTTTTCTCTTGGAAGAAGACAAAAGCAACTGAATAAAACTGAATTTTCCATCGTACTCTCCAAACCCCTCCTCCCCCAGACCCTAAAACAATCTCACTCCCTTTACCACCCGCACCCCACCCCATGCTGCTTCTCTTCATCCTCTTACTCTTCATTCGCTTCTCTGCTTCAGTGCAAAGCCAAACAAGCCAACCATTAAGTCGAGTTAAGCGCAGGAAGTGGGCCTTCGGGCCAGGCGGCACTGTTTACAAGGAGCTAGTCAGGTTTCAGCGGCGCTTTGAAGTGAGCAGCACACAGGAGACTGTCTGTCACTAGGCAAAAGCCCAGCGCCACTCCACTGACTCACCCGCATTCCCCCCATTCGACTGAGCACGGAGCAGGGAGGAGGATAGAGGCGGGGGGGAGTTGGAGAGAGGATTTATGTTTTCTTCCCCCGAGTATCTGTTTCTACCTTAATCACTCCAACCTGTTGTTGCATTTTTTTCTTTACTTAACCCAAGATTTGAGAAAAACTTGAACTTTTCCAAAAGTTTATGAGACATAAAACATGAGGATCTTTTCATGTTAGTGACTCAACTGTAAGCTATAACCTCAAAATCTACTGCAGTGATTTAACCTCCATAAGACTGTGAAAGCATGCAATTCTCCAGGGTCTGTTTCTAGCCCGAAGCCTCAGCCCCAAAGCGAGAGGATCAACTTTCTCCGGCACACCCATCTACTTGATGACATCACCGCAGACAAGGTTGAGTTTCAGCCATGCGTGGTTTGGGGGATTCCAGCTTGGCAGGAAGCACTGTGGCTTCAGAGGAGTTTAACACCCTTGTTTTCCCCTCACCAAACAGGCAAGCAAGAACATTTTCACACCTATGCTCCAACACTGCTCCTCTCAGCACATCCATTCCTGTTGGTTTAACCAAACCCTCTCTGCAACAAGAGAAGACGAAAGGTCTCTTGTTTTTTTTAGCACTTGAAGGCGATGTTCCAGCAGATGTGTTAGGATGCCCTCGGATGCATTCTCACAGGCTGGCACCAGATTCTTTAACTTAAAACATACAGATGTGAAATATCTCAGAATACGCTGACAAGCTTGGTGAAAAGTAAAACACGCGAAAGGTGTGCCTTAACATAAACTATTTCCTTTTGTTTCCAGCAGTGCTTTAGTTTTGGGTAAGAAGTGAATTTCCATTTAGAATTCCAACAGTGTTCACAGTTGCCTGCCAGTCTGAGGCAGCAGATGTTCAGGTGTGACACATTGATTAACCCTTTGAGAAAACATCATGGCTGCTCCTTTATCCAAAGAAATAACTTCATATTTGCACCTTATCTAAACAGAATATTAATCCATATATTAAGAAAAAAAGGCTAGATTTGTAGATAAAACACAATACTATCCTGAAACTTTAAGTATTTGATTTATAGTCTCTTATCGCAAGTTCTGCAGAGTTGGCATGCTTGGTACCAGGGCAATAAAAAAAGGATCTTAGATGTTATCAAACAGACAATTTATAATCCATAAAGATGTTATTTATAACCAGAAATTCATTAAAAAAACAAACAAAAAGGACATCTTTTTGTGGCATTCTTACAGTGCAAAATTAAAGCAGGTACACTGGCATATATAAGAAGAAGTACTTTTTTAAATACAAATATATAACTTCATGTTTTTACAAGGGCTATTTACATCATGAAATGTTATCCAGAATAAACATTTTATTCGTCTGAATCTCGTCTGTCCACTCTTGGCCACTGGATCGTCCCTCTCTTAGTTTTTCAGAGTGGCTTTAAGAAAAAAAAAGCCAGAGAGGGGGAGGAGAACATTTCAGCACATGGCATCCGTAGCCATGCTTGTTATTTGTTCAGACAGTCAGGTTTAGTCTTTGTTTATCCAGCTTGTCCTTCTGTCAAAGCCTGACCCTCAGCTTGGCATGCATGTGAGGCTATAAAGCTGAGGAGAATACAAAATGCTTTCAGAGCCTAGAGCTACTTACCAATCACATGAGAAACAGGTAATAATACACAAAGAAGTCCAGGCAATATTCAGACACCCCTTCAATCTACACTGTGGTCTCTCCTTGTTTACCATTTGTCAGTCTTGTGTAGAACTTATGCCAGGAATGTAGAGTCTTCCCGGACCAGATCCAGAAACCAGAGGTAATACCAACTATCAGAGTCATTAGGTACTTGATCATGTACACGGTGAAGTCTGGGGTCATCCGGGGCCCGGTCTGCAGAGGGCAGGGGATGGCTAGGCCCCTGCAGTTATGGCTGACCCAGCTCCGCTCCCAGTGTGGGCGGAAGGCCTGCTCGTAGAAGAAGCAGGCGATCACAATGGTGGCAGGGACAGTGTATAGCACGCTGAACACACCAATCCGCACCATCAGGCGCTCCAGCTTCTCCGTCTTGGTACCATCGTGCTTCATGATAGTGCGGATTCGGAAAAGTGAAACAAATCCAGCCAGGAGGAATGAGGTTCCAATGAAGAGGTAAATGAAGAGAGGGGCCAACACAAAGCCTCGTAAGGGGTCCAGGTTGCTGAGGCTGACAAAGCATACACCACTGAGTACATCGCCCTCAATCTGCCCGATGGCCAAGATGCTGATGGTCTTGACTGCCGGTACTGCCCAGGCTGCCAGGTGAAAATATTGAGAGTTGGCTTCGATAGCCTCATGCCCCCACTTCATACCTGCAGCCAGGAACCAGGTGAGGGACAGGATGACCCACCAAATAGAGCTGGCCATACTGAAGAAATAGAGCATCATAAAGAGGATGGTGCAGCCTTCTTTTTTTGTACCTTGTACGATGGTTTTGTAGTTTTCAGGGCTGAAGCTTTCGTTGCAAACCACTTTGTCTCCCAGGAAGTATCCAGCTATGTAGGCTATGGACACCATAGTGTAGCAGCCAGACAGGAAGATGATGGGCCGCTCTGGGTATCTAAAGCGCTGCATGTCCACTAAATAAGTGGTTACTGTAAATAAAGTCGAGGCACAACAAAGCACAGACCAGATCAGAATCCATATGCGGGAGAAATGGATCTCTTTGTCACTAAAAAACATACTCCCACCACTCCTTGATGGCTCACAAGGTGCTGCACAATCCTTCTCCTCCAAGAATCTGTAATTCAAATATGGGGGTACCCTGAGCACAGGAGGGCAACGGAAAGGCCTCTCAAGTGTGGGGACCATAGGGACATCCTGGGGCCCTGGCACAGCCACGATGGGGGGGACGGTTGCTGCAGAGGAATCGTTTTGGCCCACACAGATTTGTCCGTCTCCTAGCACAGGGAAGTTTTCGCAGCGCAGTCGGTCCGGCCACTGAAAGCCAAACTTGTTCATAAGAGCCTCACAGCCCTGCTTTGCTCTCTCACAGATTGATCTGCAGGGAGGAATGGCCTTCTCCAGAACTGTACACACAGGCGCATACATGGAGCAAAGAAAGAATTTCAACTCCGGCGAACACTGTACCTTTACAAGAGGGTAAAACTGGTGCACCTCCAACCCTGCGTCCTCTTGGTTGTAATGTCCCACTAAGTTTGGCATAATTGTTTGGTTGTAGGCTATGTCCGTGCAGAGAGGGATTGAAATCGGCTGACAAAATCCATGCTCTGGGACCACTATTCCGTTGTCCCCTTGGTACTGTGATGATATCAGCAGTGGCAGCAGGAGAGTAACAAAAACCGCCTTGCAAAAAATCATTTTCACTAGCTGAAAAACAGTTCTTGTCCTTTAAAGTTTCGGTAAATTCACTTTGCAACTTTGTGTCATTAGCTCTGCAAGACGATCATGAACGAAAGGAACCTCCTAAGTAACAGATCTAGTCTTGAACATCCACACGCAGCACCCTTGGTCCTGGATCTCTGCTTTAATCAGTGTAGGCTGACTTCTTTTCTTTTCCACAACTCCGGGTCACACCACAATCAAGTCAGGAAGAATAACAAACCCTACTTCCGGAATGAAACTTTCACAATAAAATAAATATTTCCTACTATATATGTGTATTTTATTTTCGTTTACTTACCTGCACACGGACAGGTGGCTCTAGCCCGCTTACTCTTTAGAAATGAATCATTTTATCAAGTGTATCCTATATTTGATGCGCGTTAAAAGATACGGCGACGAACGACATTTTTCTGCGTTAAGGACACATATTATTTACCATTACCGTACACGTTCCATTTGGCCTTTCAATTCATATTTAAAGTGATACAATACAAAAAAGGACAAAAATATACTATAGAGTTAAGTTAATAATTGACACCACTAACATTTTATATTTGGGCTGAAAGAAAATAAACGCACTGTGCAATAGCTCGCAAACGAAATGCTTTTATTTAGAAAGTAATACCACGACCGTAATCTTACTAGCATCAACAAACTTAACTCCACAGCTGGTTTACGTTGCTTCACCAGATTTTCAAGATGAGGAAAACTTTTCCCCTTGTTAAGTCAATTTCATCCAGAATTTATAATTTATGATCAAAATGTGTCCTGAAGTTTGTACAAAATAAATAAATAAATACATTAAATTGTTCAAAAGTTATTTATGTGAAATTTAAGTTGTTGGTAACTGTTCAACAATTTTTACTTGTAAAACTCGATTTTAAATGACTGATAATTCAAACTAGATGTAACGAGCTGATAAAATCTGAACCAAGTTGACTATCTTTTTTAGTACTTGGGCACTGAGGCCTTAAATATGGGGTTTGACCATAGATTAGTAACAGTTTATAAATCTGACACTTGTTGCTATGCCCTGTCATAGTCTGCTTTCTGTTTATTGGACTACAATCTAGCGTCATCAAGCGCAACCAATGTCCGTTCAGGTCGCGAGGACAATGTCCAACCAGTTGAGGGGGCACGAGAGCCCTCAACGATAATTGCGGTGACGATCTTTGAAAGCTCGCTCAGCCTAAAATGGTAAGTTCGTCGTGTGAATTATCCTAACATTTTTATTTTTTATGAGAAAATTGACTCAATTGACTGACAAGAATACCGCTTTATTACAGGCAAGGTAAATAAAGTCCTTGTAAACCCAAGTAGACTTGGCAAACTGCTACCTTGAGCCACTAACGATAACGGCTAAATATGCTAGCTGATAGACGCTTTGAAATATGAACTGGCTTTAACACGGTTTACTGTGCTGGTTCCATCAAATATTAACAATTATTATCGAATTTCCCCTCGTGGATGAATTAAGTTCTTCTTATTTTATATGTGTTTGGCAGACCACTTCCTTTGAAGGCCTAAAACTTTGGTCAAGTTCAGGGGAGTCCAGAATGGCATTGAATGGGCATCACAGTACATCTTCCTATTCACTTTTCCCAACTTTTCAACGTCAGGTGAGCTATAATTTTGTTGGAGTAATTATATTTTACATGACAGGGCATATTTATTGCAACCGTGGATATTGATTAGGGGTTAAAAATAGCAAAAGAGTAGGTGGAAAATTGCATCGTCATCTCGGGCCAGGGTACCCTTAGAATATCAGTTTTTTTTCCCTCGTGATCAGAAACCGAATGACCGTTGGTCTGTTTTTCTAAACCACCAACTGAAAATCCTTTCATCTGTCAGAGTTAAATATCAAATCAAAGCAGTCCCGTTTTCTGGTTATTCTTTTTTTTTTCTTGGACCTTGTTGAACTGACCATTGAAAGGGTCAGGGGGTTTCGTTTTGAACCAAAGACGAGGACATGCGTCTTCCTCACCATTTTAGACGGAAAAAAGTCGTTAAAATACAGTAATGAATTTTACGTTGGAACGAAGGTCATTTGGTCTCTTGATTGTGATTAAAAGACAAATCATCAAAGGGTACGCTGACCGACTAGTCAAGGTAATTGTACGGTTGTAACTTAAGTTTGTTTAATATTGTATCTTGGCACAGAATCACAGCATCATGCCCTTCATTTCTGTACTTATTTAATTGTAACAGGTTTTGGAATAAACATTGATCATAACTTTTGATATTTTATTTATTATGTGCCTCTTTTTTCTATTTTATTTTTTAATTTGTGTTAAACCTGTCACATAGAAAACTTTATAGTTTATAAGCCTTCACTTAACTTTATATGCTACCCACAGTAATTGAAGGTACACCTGTTTTGTTTTCAGGTCAGTGTGAATGGGGGAATTGGACAAAATGGTGGTGCGTCATCACTGCTTGTTTCACACCCCAGCGTCTCAATGCGAGAACAGGACACATCACCTATTATGGCAGGGTCTCAGAGTGGTAATGACAATCCCTATGGCCTTATTAGCTGTGGTCAGAGCGGCACAAAAAGCAGGTAATAAATTTAAATTTAACTATAGAAACATGGAATTCATTGTATATAATTGCAGAGTTTCAGTGGTTACCTGCAGAGTTACAGAAAAATCTAATACTGCGATTTTTTCTTTCCACTATATAAAGTGTTATATTAAAATCTACAGGAATTTACACCACATATATAAATATATGTGGTACACGTATTATATGCAGGTAAATAAACTATTTATAACCTAGGTATTTTAGGCTGTTCCTGTCCTTCTTATACCACACTGTATCCAGGCCTCCGACAGTTGTGACATGAGCATGCAGAAGTAGAGACTCAACAGAAGGCGAGAGCCCAGGTGGAGCAAAAGTTGACAAAATTAACTAATAAATGCCATTGACTTCTTACACATGCACAGTGATTTCTGTTGATGTTAAAAAACTATGATAAATCTGCTGCCCTGTGATGGTTCTTCTGATGAAACAAAAACTCGCAGCCATTTTCTGCATTAGATTTTCTTGTCACTATTAACAGGCACTGCAGGCGTAGATGCTAAAAGTACTATGTGCTCTGGGGGATGCGTGAACAGCATATTTAATGGTCACAATATTCAAACAACATATCATTCAGTCCTAGTTTTCCGCAATTAATCACCCAAATAATTCCTGTTCAGCTACACCAGCGTGGTCTGAGAGCATGAGGCAGAGGCAGGGGGCAGCTTTAGGGCTCCAAGTCTTTAAATCAGTGGTTCTCAAGTCCAGTCCTCGAGGCCCACTGTCCTGCATGTTTTGGATGTTTCCCTGCTCTAACACACCTGATTCAAATGATCAGTTCGTTATTAAGCCATTACAGAGCTTGATAACGAGCTGATCATTTAAATCAGGTGTGTTGGAGCAGGGAAACATCCAAAACATGCAGGACAGTGGGCCTTGAGGACTGGACTTGAGAACCACTGCTTTAAATTAAAGTGTTAATTTTTTTTTTTTTAATTAAAGGATAACACTGTTACTGAATTGAGTAGGCTCCTTTTTTAAAAGTAAAATATGTCATTCAAAGCGCAGTGTTCTTATTTAGTGGGATTGCAAAGCATTCCCACTATATGTTATTCATATCTTTATTATTATTATTATTATTATTCCGCCGTTTTTTGGCAGTCAACTACTTCCACATACTTCAACGTATTCAAACCATTCAAACTTCAAAAGATTCGTCTCATTCCGGAGATTCCGGCTTGTATTCAAAAATTTCCAAACATTCATACTTTCCGAGATATTCCAGGTTTTCCGACCGATTTCTCCCATTAGAAATGCATTACGGAATGTTCAAATTGGCTTCAAACTTCAAAAGCCTTCAACTCCTCTATACTTCCACGTAGAAACTTCATTCAAAAACCAAAATATTCACAAATTCGTCAGCATTATTCCACATCTTCAACATTTTTAATCCCATTTGTACTTTTCAAAATATTAAGATTTGTTTAAAACTTCGTTATAATGGAAGTCAATGGGAAAAGGGCTTCAGACGTACTCAACTTCAACCTCTTCTCATTCATTCATACTTTCACCTAGAAACTTCATTCAAACTTTAAAATATTCACACATCTTCAGACATTCACTCATTCATTCACCATCTTCATGGCATTCATACTTTTCTCACAGTGACAGTTCAAAAAGTCCAAAGATTTTCATACCTGTTCAGGTTTTAACATTAGTGTGTATTGCACGGAATGTTGGCAGCTAGAGTGGGTGACCTCACAGCTAGAGTGAGACAGGCTGAAAATTGATCCTCAAAACTTTGTCTTTACAAAAGGATTGTGGCAACTCACTTCGCTCTACACAGATAAAATTTGGTACAGTGATGGCAAAACTCGCTGTCACTCTTCATCTAAAAAATCAAAGCCATAGGACACACACAGTGGCCTGGGCAGACACCAACTGCCACAGACATCCCCCAAATTTCTCCAGCTTTCTCCATTGACTCCAATGTAAACCTGAGAGGAGGATTTTCAGAGGAAACACAAACTGGACATGTTTTTAACTTGTCGTAGTGAAGGCATTTTTGGCTCCACAGACACAGAAGTTGTATCAACGTGTTCAGCCGGGTCTTGTGGTTCTCACAAGCTCATTATCATGAAGATAGCAGTTACAGAGGATGAGAAATATGACGTTGTTTGGGCATTACGTTCTCAGCCTCAAGCCTCCTTTCTCCTGCTGTTGTTAAGCATCTATCGTCACCATGGCAACCAAAGGGAGCACCTGGAGACACACAGCTGGCTGGAAAGCTGCTTCTAACAGCCATATGAGACACATGAAGCCAGGCTCAGTACACAGAGTACTGGGGGTTACATTTAAAACCCTTCAATAGAGTTATTTGACGAACTTTGTCATCTATCTCTTCGCACAAACCTTGAGCTACAGAAACCATCCAGGGCTTAATAAATTCAGCTCATTGAGGACATTATGGGGTCAAATCAGGATTTTTTTTCATTTACATTGTCCCCATTTTTCAATCATTCATTGAAAATAAATTATTTAGTTCTTCAAACTAATTTATTTCCTTCAAACTGATTTAAACCGTTTTGATTCTTCAAACCTCTTTTTCTTCCAGATTTGTAACCTTTTAATTCTCCAGTTTTAAATATTTTTTACTCTTAATACATTATTCAGTTCTTTCAAACAAATTCCAACTCATTTACACTGATTCAAAACTTATTGGTTCTTCAAGCCTTTCCCATACTTCAGGGTTTTTAATCATTTTAATTTTCACATGTTGAATTTTTAAAATTATTATTCATGCATTATTCAATTCATTCAATTGAGTTTATTCCAATTGATTCAAATCTTCCTGATTCTTCATACCTTTTGACCTTTCACATATTTTAAAATTCAGCCATTCGCAATAGCAGCGTAGCGCTAGCAATTTCAACTGAAGCAATCCCACTCGCAATTTCTTCAGAAATTGCATTTTCTAGTTTTCCATTAAGCTGCAGCAGGAGCTTAAATATGGTGTGCTGAAAGGGACAATAAAGGACATGTATAAATTCATATACACAGGGAAATGAAGCATGTATAGTGACTGAAGTATGTAAGAAGTAAGTCAGTGGATGTTTTTTCTTGCTACTGAAGGAAACCCTCGACAGAAAATGATGGGTGTGATGGGGAGAGCAGCCTGCAGCATCTTGTGTCAAACATTTTGGAAGATGCAGATTCCCAGGACAACTTCTTCAGTGATGGGTATGTCATATTTCAAAATTGTCCCATCGAGGTTTAAGGTAGATATTAATTTCGATTTCTAGTAACCGAAACTATAAATATTTCTAGATTTTGGCTTGCTTCAAACCTTTTGTTATATGTTTAACATTAAAGAAAACTCTGGATCTCTCTTGTAGGAGCAGTTCTTCATTTAACCCCCTCTGGTCTTCACTAAGAGAAGAACTGCCAGAATATTTTCAATCAGGGATGAAAACAAAACAGAACCACAACTTTCCCCTGAGCTATGAGTTGTCTGAGGCTTTAAGTAAAACACAGGGATCCATCAGAAAAGATTTTGAGCAGTTTCTCCAGCAGCCCAATGACACTTTTGCAAATGAACACTGGCGTTTCAATTTGCCTAATGGAGTCAGAGACAGCTACACTCAACGTTCTCAGAAACTGCCACCAGGCCAACCAGTGTTCAACAGTAGAAGCACCAGCCTCGCTCAGAAACAACATGACAAAGATGGGGAGATTGGTTTGCCTAAGGATAGTTTTCCAGATCTCAGTGACATCTCAAGATCTGAAACTAAAATGAGCGACAGGTGTTTCAATCAGTATTATGATGACCACTTCAACCAGAGCAGTGCAAAGCCCCTCAGTAATGAGCAGTACAGTCACCAAGAAATCAGCCAACTGGTCAACAGTTTGCAGACATTCGTTGCAGGTGAACATGACTACTTGCGCCGAGGAGACCTCCCAAACATGCACAGGCAGACAGTAGCCATGCACAATGATGAAAGCATGGTTGAACAGTGCAAAAGTAGAGCCTCTGCATCCTCACTAAGTACTTATGGATTGCAGACCCAGAGACAGCCAGGTTGTAAATGTGGGACTGAGCAGGTAGAAAGAAATGAAGGAGAAAATAACCAAATATTCAATTATCATGCATTTCAAGATCCACCGGGGGTCAGCCCTCAAAACACAAGCTACTTTGAGCAACCAAACCCAATCTTTGCATTTCTGAACGGCCACAACCACTACCAAAGCAAGGCGACCATGCATAAACAAAATGCTTCAAACCCCATTGGAAGCATGGATCAGTTTGCAAAGCAACATGCTAAGAACGTCTGGACACAGGTTAAGAATAGGCCTTCAATCCAGGAGGAAAAGAAGAGGACGCTTATATCTGGTCTCTCAGCAGGAGGTGTCCAAGCAAGACACCCAACCATTACTGATATGCCAGGGGGAGATGAGAAACAGTGCCTCCCGCAAAACCTGTACTTTGACCCCACTTGGAACATGCGGAACGTGCAATTCCAAAGAACTGATGAAGACAACAACACAGCCCATGCTGCAAATGCACAGCAGATCATGTGTCCTATGAATGACAACAGAAAGATGTCGACTGCCACCTTCAACTCCTCCAACTTTAGCTCAAGAGTCATGCAGCCCTATGGAGGGGCTGCTCCTGGAACAGACTTTGGGGATTTGATGTCAGCCCGTGAGTCTGCAGCTTTCAACTCTGTTGCTAGGGGCATGGTGACCTGCCGAGGAACAATCATTTATGGTGGCAATGCCTCTGCTATGACAACTACAGTGGTGAAGAATCAGGGACATGCGATGCAGCGTAAATTCTACCTGGGGGAGTGCTATGAGCAGTGGAAATGTTTGGAGAAGGAGAGAGAGAAGGTATGTCTTTCCAAATCTAGTTTTGTATCCAGTGTCCTGCATTCATCTGCAATGGTGCTTTGTTTAGAATATTCTTATTTTAACAATATGGGCTGTATATAGACTACTGAAGTTGCATTTTTTTTCAAACAGAACTTTTTAGTAGTGTGGAGTAGGGCTGCCTGCTAGATTATTTGAAAGTCACAATTGGGATATGCACATGCACAATTGCCACATTGCAGGGTGTGTAATATCTACTTCATTCTAAAATCACGTTTATTGAAACAGATGAAATTGAATACTGTGCAGAGATCTGTGAAGTTAAATCATGCATGGAATAGTGTTTACCTGTTGTGTCTACACTCAAATCTTAGGTTGAAAATGACGATGTGTTTACTTTAACATAGAACCATGAAAGAGCTTGCAGATGAAACATTAACATGACAGAAATGAAGTCAGTGGTATTGATTAGTAAACTTGATGCTCCTCCTGTACTCTCACTTCTTTATGTGTCTCTGCTTTTGTGTGCTGGTGTCAGAGCGTCTTTCAGAGGGCTGAATGCAGTGTAATATGAGTAGAAGGGATATTGGATATGAAAGTGGAAAAGAGACCTAAAGATTCAAATTAAAAATATTAATTTTAATTGTGTGTGTCAGACATTAAGCTGTCAGACACACCTCCATGATATTTTATTAGTAGTAATTATTCAGTTTTCCATCTTGGAAATTTAATCAATTATTCTGCAAGTCTTTTCCACACTTAGAAAAATGTAACTACATGGATCAACAGGTTCTTTGTAGGCAGAAGTCAGACAAAATCAAATCTGCTGTCCAAATAAACTACAAACATGTCAACACGTGTATTTTCATGATGGCCTCTAACAAATATTACAATAAAAATCTTTTTAGTTTTGGGATTATATGTGCAAATCTGAGAGAAAGTCAGAATGAAGAAAAATGATGTTTTGATGCTATTTCTCATGTGTTACTAAATTATCTGTATTTTTTTTTGTTTATTTTCTCAGACACAGGCCATACTTTCCATGACATTCCCTGGTAAAAAGAGTGCTCCAGTGATCAGCAATAGCATTGCCAAAACACCACCAAATCCAACGAGAGTTGACCACCTTATTGTCAAACTCACAAGAGAACAAGCAAGGGTGAGTCCCTCAAATGAGTTATTGTTTACATACTGCCACCTACAGGTGAATTTTGCAAGCAGAGTCCTTATAAATGTAGGAGGTGTTTGAGACTTTATTCTGCACAGAGCCACAAACTGTGCATCCCCTCAATTCATTCCCTGGTAGTGTTTTTTTTATTCTAAACAATGCAGATAATGAGGTAAAGAGTCAATCCCTTAAAAAGTCCTTTTGTGTATTCTGTCCCAACTTTTTTAAGAGCGTATTGTATCATCAAATTCAAAATGAGTAAATATTGACAAAAAACACAGTAAATATCTTGTCTTTGAGGTGTATTCAATTAAAACAAGGTCTGAATAAACTGAAGGCTGTTACTCTGAACCTTTACAGTTCACATCAAGTTATAAGGCCTGATTTCATGTAGTGGAATATTTGACAACATTTCAAGTATTATTATAATGAAGCACAGGTTTTCTACAGAGTTAATATCGCCACTGTTTTGCCGCATTAATCCACATTGAATGATGCATTAAGACTTGTATTTCTAAAACCGAAGTGTAAAGTGCAGACTTTGATTTCTTACAGGTAGTGAGCCTTCTGGATTGTATGGTGTGTTGGTGCAACATTCCCCTCCATGCTGACATCTACGCAGCACTTAAAAAGCAATATACGGCGATTTGCATCACACAGTCCACACGCAAGGAAGAGATGACCAATATGTTCAAATACCAGTCCCCAAGGGCCCATTTCACAGAGGACAGAGGTAACTCAGTTTGCAGTGGCAAGCGTGTGCTTTTTCTCAAACCTAGCTGGCATTCACATACTTCTGTTTCACAGATGACCTGTTGCTAGCCACTGCACTGAAAAACCTTGCTGCTACCACAAGGAAACTACGGACAGCGCTGTGGTACGCCCTCCAGATGACACTCCCGAAACCTGACAAGAAGCAGGAGCAGCATGCTACCAGGGAGGCCCCACACATGGAGGAGCCCCTCTACATGTGAGGGATACTCCTCTTAAGATTCGCCTCAGCAGGCACCAAGCATGAGTTCGAAGTCAGATTGATTAAATTTGCACTCCTGTACACACTTGTTATACATTTTCCATAAGCAGCAGGAGGATGTGAAAGATGTATTTATTGTTTTACTTACCTGGAAGTCTATTGTAGCATTTAACCAGCATCACTGCTATCCCTGCAGAATTTGAAACAAGCCATTGAAACCTCGGTGGCTGCACTCTTTGGTGCTCAGGACTTCCGTATAGCTATGTATTGTGTAGGATTTTCATGAAACTTTTCCTCCTGCATCTTAACTTCATTTCATCCAATTAATGTTTGTTGAGAGGTAACCTGTTCTGCTCCAGCATCGTTGTATTTAAAGAGACTATTTATGAAGAAGATTTCAGCGAATTCTTCTTCTTTTATTAGTTTATTGAAATGTGATGGACTTTCACTTATGTGTAACTCCCAAACAATAGTTGAATCATAAGAACAAAAGCCAAAATTAACAAGCAATCCTCTACAGTCTTATCTCAAGTGTTCCATGTTGTTTCTGATGTAACATGTTTAGGAAAACAAACAAAAAAATCTATTTAATCTAATGTTTTAACTTATGATTTACCAAGTCTGATAACATTGGGGTTCAGTGTTTTCAATTTTAGCAGGTTAATCACACGCATTATAAATAAACATGCAGGTAATATCATTTTTATCAGTGAGCTGTAACATATTCTAAATTAAAACAATTTGTTGGATGCAGCCAAACTGAAGACTTGCTGTGTAACAAAGGTTTAATATGATGGATTATAAAAGGTTTTCCAACAAAATTTACTTCCTGCTAATAATTATAATTCAGTTTTATCTATAATTTTGTTGCAAGTTTGAGCTGTGTGGATTCTGACAGTGGTACAGTTTATTATTTTTATTATCAATCACACTAGATACTGTTGTCAAAAAGTATTGGTATCAGTGTGACAGTTTTTTTGTCTTGATACAACAGTTGATGTTCATAATAGAGAGGTCAAGCAACAGTTGTCTGCAAGTATAAGTCTTTTGACTCACTCTGTATCATCACCTCCAACTATGCTTTTGACATGTTAGTTGTTCTTATCTCACATCTTAATGTTCATGTTATTTTTTTTTCTGGTCACTGGTTCTGTAACAGAAGATGTCAAAATAAAGTGATCCCAGTTGCTGAAAATGTTTATTTTTTATTGATTTATAAAGATGATCACTCCCACCATAAACAGCATTTATGGTACATGGTAGTTTGAGGTATAAGTGAGCCGCTGCTCCTTTGTTCTTTTTTACGCAGCTGAGACTTTCAAAAAAAACCTCTTTAAGTTGCACAGAAATCATAAAGGCATTTGTGAGACACTGGCTCAGAGGATTTCAAAACTGAACCAAGTTTAAGTACTTTCCTCCAACCCCCTTTTTTGTATTATATCAAATTTATTTTTGGGGTCTTCAACTTGATTATTTGGCCAAGCACATTCCACCAATTCTGACAAAAGCCTAAACTTAGTCACCTCAGTGTTTTTAGTATTGAGTTGAAATCTTGCTCTATCTGTGCAAAACTATTCAAGAAAGAAAGACCTTAATTTGGAGTGTGAACTACATCTAGAATATTCATTTTCACATCAGAAAGTGTTCAAAAAGTAATAATGAAGAGGGTCAGATTAAAATATAAACACAAAGAATTTGTTGATGATGGTGAGATAAAAAGAGTTGATAGCTCTTGTTCTTTAACCTTTGTCTTAAACACTTCTCTCACGTGTAAAGTGTCCTTTCTCTTGGTTTTATCTTTTGCGTTCACCTTTTTGTGTACGCTTCTTCTCCTTCTCTTTTCTGTCTTGTTTGGCTAGTTTGTCCTTCTCCCGCTGCATCTTGTCCGTCTCTTTCTTCTTCTGAGCATCTTCCCGAGCCTGTTCTCGTTTTTGCTTCTGTCTGTTGAGGACCTCCTCCACGTTGGTGTTCTTAAAGAGAGCTGAGACTTTTGAGTCAAGGACAATTTCAAACGCATGAGTACTTTGCATTTTGGAGATGAGATATATTAGATTAATTATAGCAGTGGTTCTCAAGTCCAGTCCTCAAGGCCCCCTGTCCTGCATGTTTTGGATGTTTCCCTGCTCCAACACACCTGATTCAAATAATCAGCTCGTTATCAAGCTCTGTAATGGCTTAATAACGAGCTAATCATTTGAATCAGGTGTGTTGGAGCAGGGAAACATCCAAAACATGCAGGACAGTGGGCCTCGAGGACTGGACTTGAGAACCACTGATTTAAAGGATACACTTCTCCTGTGCAGCAAAGTTAGTTGCACTTGTTGGCTCCTCTTCTTCAGCTTCCGTGCTTCAGTCAAGGAAAGAGCTGATATCTTGTGGATCATGACTGGTGTAAAGAACGTAACTAGCATGCAAGTGAATAAAATACTCATGGTCAGACTTCCTGCCTGCTAAGAGGCAGAGTGGTAAATGATGGGAAACACCAAACCGCCTTGTAGGGATGAGAATTGATAAGAGTTTATCGATATTGATGCCTTTATCGATTGTGCTTATCGATTCAATTCTTTAACGATTCCCTTAACAATGCCTTTTTTTTTTAAATCAAAGAAAAAGTACACTATAGGTTTTCACCATTATCCCAAAATTTTATGAGGTCTCTGATAACAGAAAAAGATGTATGCCACCTTCAGTGAGAGTCTAAAAATAATCAAACAAAATTTTGGAGTGTTTTTTATGTGCTTTTACCTCAGTTAGTCCATGGTACACAAACTCAAAACTTCCATACAAAACCTGTTGTTGTCTTTCTTAGTAAAATGAAGCCACACTTTAGATCGTTTCTGCCTACTTTTCGTACCATTTGCCATGTTTTTTTCCTCAAAGACCTGTTCTCATTCACGTAGATTGGCTCTCACGAGACCGTTTTTCAAGGCACCTTGAAGAAAGGAATAGTTAAGGGAATTGTTGAGATAAAATGTAAATGATGTCGATGGATTGAACTTTTTGGAACCGGTTCTCAACAAGAACCGGTTCTTGATTCCCATCCCTACCGCCTTGGTATCTCTTAAGCTAAAACTCCAAAGTGAAGGATATTCCTCTTCATCTGTTATGTTAGCATATTGAGCGAGAAGGGCTTCTTTCCTTTTCTTGGATTCTTCAGACACTTCTTTTTGTTTCACCACGATCTGGGCCTGTTTTTCTATCATACTTGCGATGGCCTGGACCTCGGCTACAGAAAAAAAAAAGACAGAAAACATCCAAAAAACTGTGATAAAAAATATTTGGTATGTCAACTTGTGTTATAAGTTCCAACTTTCTACCCTCTATGTGAATATACATTAACAGAAGGACCCAAAGAGATTCCCATCTGAGCTTGAGGATCCAGACTGTATACACATCCTTATAGTTATGTACACAGTAAACAGCCTCTTCGTCTCTTTCCCATAATAACACTGACAGTACACACAGGGGTGGAAACAGCTCTCCGGCATTAAAACTTTTTGCAGTCAGAGGTACTGTTTTTATTTTTCTCTCTCTCTCTTGGTCTAAGACAGAAGTGGCTTGCACTCTGGCCCTAATTCAAAACAAACATTTTAAAACTCAAAGATCTCAACCCTCTGCATGTTTACCTGGTACTGACGGCTAAATCCGAGGCAAGCTGTCTTGGCTGTTTACTCAAGATTTAAATGAGATGATGAGCCTGCTGTCTCTTACATAAGTTTTATGACTACTCTATTTTCCTGGTTTTTCAGTTGGGACTGCTGAAAGCTCCCACACTGTCCATTTTTAAAACTCATCTTAAAACCCATTTTTATTCATTGGCTTTCAACTCTGCACGAGACTTCTGTTTATGTGTTTTATGGGTTGTTTCTAGTTATTTGTGTCAACGTTTTTAAATTAGTTTTCAAAAACATTGAAACTATATTTTACATTTTAATATCTCCTTTTTTTATCCACTGTTTTAATTGTTTTTTTGATTGTTTTTTTATGTCTGCATTGTTTTTTCTACCTAAGTACAGCACTTTGTTCAGCTGTGGTTGTTTAAAAGTGCTTTACCGATAAAGTTGAGTTGAGTTGAGCTTTATCATTATCTATTATCATTATTTCATAAATGTTTGCACTGTACCTGAACAGTAAGCAAGTGTTAACAATTTTAACATTTTACATGAGAATGAAAAAAGAAACCAGAAGATAAGAAGAACTACCATCAGAATCTTTGCTGGCTGCTGATCGGCTGCAGTGTTCTGTCCACTGTGTGATGATCTGTTTGCAGATGTCTGCCACTGTGTCCTCATCCTGCATACAAGTGACAACAACAGTTAATCAACAATGACACTTCTTGATTCCCCCTTTCAATTACTTAAAATATACAGACCGTTCATGCCCATGCATAAACACAAATGGTAATATGAGATCAGGTTTGGTTTAGGGCTTGAATGATACGCCCCAAACCAACAGCACCCTTTGGTTCTAGTCTGATTTATGTAAAAGGCAGATAGTTTAACAGGTGGCGGTATAAATTTTAGGTTATATTTCGGAGCCGAATTTGTCAGGAAATGTGAAAATGTATTTCTTTTTCGAGCACAAGTGGATTACTACCTCCGTGTACAGATTAGATCACATTAAAGTAAATATTACATTTTTTTTAAGCGGGATTTGGCTGGGTGGGTGGGAACAGCGTTCGTGCCCATCTTCGGTGTCTGGACTCCATTTGTAGAGAGATGACTGAGTCTAATGTCTTGTTAAAGCCACAGTTGTAACAGCTGATATCAGTGCTGTCACTAAACACGGCCTGGTAAACATGACAGACAGCAGCACATGCAAAAACACGTCCTCAGTGGCAGAGAGTGACATGCCGCTTTAAATATTCACCAAAAATGCGGACAATATTCCTTGAAGAGCGTCTTCTTTTTCCTCGTCGCTCTCCTCTTCTTGCAGGACTCCTAAAATATATGCGCCATATACCTCACGGTCCACTTCTAACGAGTCCAGACGATTATTTAGCCAGCTTTCAAACTCCCCGGCGTCTCCTACGGGCGCAGCCATCTTGGTCCTCGGAGGTCCTTCAACGTTGCGTGTTTGTCCTTTGTCTTTGCCTGTGTAAAAAGGCCAGTAAAGTGCCGTTTACTTTATTAATAGGTTTACACAGCTAGTACGTGGGGAAATCCTTGTGAGGGAAATGTTAAAGACAGTACAAGTATAATAGATTGTATATGCCGCCTAAATGCTGTAACAGATACTCAAGAAAGACCCAGTTGTTGTGGTGTTTTGAAAAAGGTGGATGGCAAAAATGTAAAGATCCATGCATGTGTATCAAACTTAAAGGGATATTCCGGCGTAAAATTAATTTAGGGTCAAACACACTGTAACACCAAATTAGACACCCCGTCGAGAGATGAATGTTGCTGACAGCTTGCTTCTCTAGTTATACCAACTTTAGTAACGACCTCACGACAGCAATACACAGCAGTCGCAGAAGCCACACACTTAACCAAAAAGCTACTCTATAGCCACAAAAAATGTTAAGAACAGCACCTAACTTCATCAACAGTGCATTTAGGGTCCCAGCCATAGCACTAGCCACCAAACATCTTTTAGCTTTACCTGATTTCTTAAGCAAAGAGACTACACACAACTCACCCACCCTCTTCCAGCAGCTGCTTGTTTGCACGGAGACCTCGGGCGATTCCAGAATGACTGCAGCGGGGTGACGCAGCTCAAGGAATAACATTTATGATCATTACTTTATCATTTCCTTAAAGTAAAAATCATCATATTAATCATTTTGCACTGCAGACTCGGTAGTTCTTCTGCCGTAGCATCTCGGTCTGATTCCTTTACATGAAGAAATGATCATTAGGGCCCGAGCGTAGCTGCTAAGCAGCTGCGAGAGCCCTATTATTCCCCAAGGGGTTTTTCTTTGTTTCTTTTTAGGGCCCGAGCCAGCTGCAGAGCAGCCGGGCGTAGGCCCTATTATTCCCCAAGTGGTTTTTTAGGGCCCGAGCGTAGCTGCTAAGCAGCTGCGAGAGCCCTCTTGTTCCTGCATGTTTCCTTCTTTTGTTATTAGGGCCCGAGCGTAGCTGCTAAGCAGCTGCGAGAGCCCTCTTGTTCCTGCATGTTTCCTTCTTTTGTTATTATTATTATTATTATTATTTTTCCTCCCCTTTGAACTGGAAAATGGCCCACTTCCCACTGGCGAAAACTCATGAAATTTGGCAGGACGACCGGGCCTGGTGAAAAATTTGATATTCCGAAGTCGCCCAAACAAGAAAATGCAAAATGGCTCCATAGCGCCCCCTAAGGTGAAAATTCACACTATTGACTGTCACGCCTGTACGCTTTGTCAAAATGACACAAAAATTGACACACACATGTATCTCAATAAGATCTACAAAAAAGTCAGTGCGGGCGTATCTGTCAAATGTACGGTTAAAGGGTTATTTCGCATTTTTTGCAGATCCGCACACATTGGAATTTCGCTAACTCCTCCGAAGGCTTTCGTTCCACCGGCACCACATTTGCTCAGGCCAATCTACACCCCATGGCCATTGAAAGTTATTCAAATCATGACGCTGCACCCCACGGTTTAGGTTCTAGGGGGCGCCAAAGATAACCCTAAGATCCACATATTTAAAAGTCTTATAACTTTTTATTTTTGCCCTCACTGGCCTCCAAGTTTTCTAGGATGATGCAATGTCCAGCCATCAACACATTTGTGAAGGAATTTTTACTCCCCAAAAGAGCGCCCCCCCATGGCAGGAGAAAAAAGTCCATTTTTTCTTGTCCCCTAAGGTGAAAATACACATTGTTGAGTGTAACACCTGTACGCTTTGGCAAAATGACACCAAAATTGACACACACATGTATCTCAATAAGATCTACAAAAAAGTCAATGCGCACGTATCTGTCAAATGTACGGTTAAAAGGTTATTCCGCATTTTTTGCCGATCCGCACACATTGGAATTTCGCTAACTCCTCCGAAGGCTTTCGTTCCACCGGCACCACATTTTCTCAGGCCAATCTACACCCCATGGCCATTAAAAGTTATTCAAATCATGACGCTGCACCCCACGGTTTAGGTTCTAGGGGGCGCCAAAGATAACCGTAAAATCCACATATTTAAAAGTCTTATAACTTTTTATTTTTGTCCCAACTGGCCTCCAAGTTTTCTAGGATGATGCAATGTCCAGCCATCAACACATTTGTGAAGGAATTTTTACTCGCCAAAAGAGCGCCCCCCATGGCAGGAGAAAAAAGTCCATTTTTTCTTGTCCACTAAGGTGAAAATACACATTGTTGAGTGCTACGCCTGTATGTTTTGTCGTATTGACACAAAATTTTACATACACGTGTCTTTCAATAAGATCTTCGAAAAAGTCAATGGCCACGTATCTGTCAAATGTACGGTTAAAGGGTTATTTCGCATTTTTTGCAGATTCGCACACATTGGAATTTCGCTAACTCCTTTTGAAGGCTTTCGTTCCACCGGCACCACATTTGCTCAGGCCAATCTACACCCCATGGCCATTAAAAGTTATTCAAATCATGACGCTGCACCCCACGGTTTAGGTTCTAGGGGGCGCCAAAGATAACCCTAAGATCCACATATTTCAAAGTCTTATAACTTTTTATTTTTGCCCTCACTGGCCTCCAAGTTTTCTAGGATGATGCAATGTCCAGCCATCAACACATTTGTGAAGGAATTTTTACTCCCCAAAAGAGCGCCCCCCCATGGCAGGAGAAAAAAGTCCATTTTTTCTTGTCCCCTAAGGTGAAAATACACATTGTTGAGTGTAACACCTGTACGCTTTGGCAAAATGACACAAAAATTGACACACACATGTATCTCAATAAGATCTACGAAAAAGTCAATGCGCGCGTATCTGTTAAATGTACGGTTAAAGGGTTATTCCGCATTTTTTGCCGATCTGCACACATTGGAATTTCGCTAACTCCTCCGAAGGCTTTCGTTCCACCGGCACCACATTTGCTCAGGCCAATCTACACCCCGTGGCCATTAAAAGTTATTCAAATCATGACGCTGCACCCCACGGTTTAGGTTCTAGGGGGCGCCAAAGATAACCGTAAAATCCACATATTTAAAAGTCTTATAACTTTTTATTTTTGTCCCCACTGGCCTCCAAGTTTTCTAGGATGATGCAATGTCCAGCCATCAACACATTTGTGAAGGAATTTTTACTCGCCAAAAGAGCGCCCCCCCATGGCAGGAGAAAAAAGTCCATTTTTTCTTGTCCACTAAGGTGAAAATACACATTGTTGAGTGCTACGCCTGTATGTTTTGTCGTATTGACACAAAATTTTACATACACGTGTATTTCAATAAGATCTTCGAAAAAGTCAATGGCCACGTATCTGTAAAATGTACGGTTAAAGGGTTATTTTGCATTTTTTGCAGATTCGCACACATTGGAATTTCGCTAACTCCTCCGAAGGCTTTCGTTCCACCGGCACCACATTTGCTCAGGCCAATCTACACCCCATGGCCATTAAAAGTTATTCAAATCATGACGCTGCACCCCACGGTTTAGGTTCTAGGGGGCGCCAAAGATAACCCTAAAATCCACATATTTAAAAGTCTTATAACTTTTTATTTTTGTCCTCACTGGCCTCCATGTTTTCTAGGATGATGCAATGTCCAGCCATCAACACATTTGTGAAGGAGTTTTTTCTCGTTAAAAGAGCGCCCCCCATGGCAGGAGAATAAAGTCAAGTTTTTCCTGTTCATCATTCAATGGCTCAAACGCACTGCTCTCTCGGCAAAAGCGAAAGGAGGAACAACTTGCCATTTGGATATATCTTAGCTGTGTTTGTGCCCTCACTCATGGTCCAGACTTTTTTCAAATAGGACATGGAGTTTTTCTGCAGCGAGCGCTTTGGTAGAAACTGCGCCTCCCGATCATTATAATGGTAAATGACCACAAACAAGTGCGCACACCATCTTTGGACCTTAAGTGTGACGCGATCGGGTGGGGGAGGCGGTCGCGCTGGGGGCGGCGTGACACGGCTCGGGCCCGCCAGTGCCCCAACGGGGCCCTAGTTATTATTTTTCCTCCCCTTTGAACTGGAAAATGGCCCACTTCCCACTGGCGAAAACTCATGAAATTTGGCAGGACGACCGGGCCTGGTGAAAAATTTGATATTCCGAAGTCGCCCAAACAAGAAAATGCAAAATGGCTCCATAGCGCCCCCTAAGGTGAAAATTCACACTATTGACTGTAACGCCTGTATGTTTTGTCAAAATGACACAAAAATTGACACACACATGTATCTCAATAAGATCTACAAAAAAGTCAGTGCGGGCGTATCTGTCAAATGTACGGTTAAAGGGTTATTTCGCATTTTTTGCCGATCCGCACACATTGCAATTTCGCTAACTCCTCCGAAGGCTTTCGTTCCACCGGCACCACATTTGCTCAGGCCAATCTACACCCCATGGCCATTAAAAGTTATTCAAATCATGATGCTGCACCCCACGGTTTAGGTTCTAGGGGGCGCCAAAGATAACCCTAAGATCCACATATTTAAAAGTCTTATAACTTTTTATTTTTGCCCTCACTGGCCTCCAAGTTTTCTAGGATGATGCAATGTCCAGCCATCAACACATTTGTGAAGGAATTTTTACTCCCCAAAAGAGCGCCCCCCCATGGCAGGAGAAAAAAGGCCATTTTTTCTTGTCCCCTAAGGTGAAAATACACATTGTTGAGTGTAACACCTGTACGCTTTGGCAAAATGACACAAAAATTGACACACACATGTATCTCAATAAGATCTACAAAAAAGTCAATGCGCGCGTATCTGTCAAATGTACGGTTAAAGGGTTATTCCGCATTTTTTGCCGATCCGCACACATTGGAATTTCGCTAACTCCTCCGAAGGCTTTCGTTCCACCGGCACCACATTTGCTCAGGCCAATCTACACCCCATGGCCATTAAAAGTTATTCAAATCATGACGCTGCACCCCACGGTTTAGGTTCTAGGGGGCGCCAAAGATAACCCTAAAATCCACATATTTAAAAGTCTTATAACTTTTTATTTTTGTCCTCACTGGCCTCCAAGTTTTCTAGGATGATGCAATGTCCAGCCATCAACACATTTGTGAAGGAATTTTTACTCCCCAAAAGAGCGCCCCCCCATGGCAGGAGAAAAAAGTCCATTTTTTCTTGTCCCCTAAGATGAAAATACATATTGTTGAGATTCACGCCTATACGCTTTGTCATATTGACACAAAATTTGACAATCACGTGCCTTGCCTGGTATCATTTTTTTCAGCACAACCTCACCTGTGCGAATTTACAGTTATTTTATCATGTTGACATACTGAATTTACACAATGGACCCAAATTCACACACAAAACATAAAATCCGAGTGGAAAAAAGTAACATTTTTACTGTGAAAACCACAAATATGTGTGATGAACTGTTTTTAAAACTTAAACTTCAAATAAAAATTGTAAACTTCAAAACATATGCAAATTTTTAACAAAGAACATAGTGATTTACCTCTATTTACATCAAAATGCAGGCAATGGCCCAGGCGTTCTTTGTAAAATTATTTACAAAACACTGTATAGTCTCACAAATGTCACTTTTTATTTATGCCACTACAGAAAAACATGATGTAAATGATGCATGATGTAAAACATGATGTAAAAAAATTGTGTAGATCCTCCTCTATGTCAGTCCATGTGTAATTTTTCCATAATTCTTTGTTTTTTGCAGCATTTTTGTTAGTGTAACTGCAGATTGTGCTGACAGTGTCTATGGCACAAAAAAAAAAAAATAAAATGCCTCAACATGAACCCCTGGTGGTCTCTGAGGGTGAAACCTGCTAACTGCTGCAGCTCTGTCAGCTTCAGTCTCCCATGCAGAGCTCTGAGCGCATGTGTGGCTCTGCACCCTTAGCAGCGTTGCTAACTCCTCAGTAAGGAAAGCCTGCTTCATGTCAGAGTCTCTAAACTCCAGAAGAAGTCGATAAAAGTCACTTTCTTTCTAAAAAAAAGTCGTTAGGGGGTCTGAAAAGTCATTGAATCTAACAACAAAGTCGCTAGGTTTGCAACTACGTGTCCCAGACTGCATCCCTGCTGAGAGTCCCTCCCTCCCTTCTCATGTTGCAGGAAGAACGTAAGCGCACGCCCCTTGTCAATCAGTCACCATATAATTTTGGATTGGTTGTTGTGGTGAAGTTTTCCACCAATAGGAGAGATGTTGTGGTGTGTTTTTTTTTTCTTTTGGCAAGCCTTTTCCGCCTGTAAGACCTGTCGCTAATGTCTGCATGCTATGTTTTCCTGTCTCATACAGCGCGATCGAGCGCCGAACGTGATCAAAATAAGCAGAAAAAAAGTATCGCGGACATAATTTATCATAACTCTGGTTTTATTTGGCCTATCAACACAATTTAAAAACTGGTATATAGGTTGAGGTCCTCACTTTTGAGATAAGTTGAAACGGAGAGTCAACGAGGCTCCGTCTTGCAGCTACATCCGGTTAAATATGTCATGTGACTTGAACGCACACACAGACACACACACACGCACACACACACACACACACACACACACACACACACACACACACACACACACACACTCAGAGTCTGGTTTTTAGCACCTGCAAAAACATGCTATTTACATATTTGACAAGAATGCAGAGGCTCCTTTTGCCCCTGAAAAAAATCAAATTTCAAACACAACTTGACTGGTCATTTCTCCAAAAGACAACCATGAAGCTCCATCCAAACCTGAAGCAGGCAGTTGGTGCATGTGTACAGTAACCTGAGGGGAGTGAGGTGAGTGCTTCTGAGGAGAACATGAGCAGTGAAGATTCACCTTGGAGCTAGAACAGAGACATGCACATGATTATACAGGGGCAGGGGCTCAAGTTTTTTCCAGTCGTTTATACAATATGGAAATTAATGTGAAATTAAAACACAAAGTATTAATAGAAAGGTAATGACTGTCCTGTGTAGGTGACAGTGATATCGAATAGGCTAGGCACTCACGAGGCTGGCTGTGGCAAGTGTAAGTGAAAGCAACACGCACTGGCAGGAAGAAGGAATTTTTACTCCCCAAAAGAGCGCCCCCCCATGGCAGGAGAAAAAAGTCCATTTTTTCTTGTCCCATAAGGTGAAAATTCACACTATTGACTGTCACGCCTGTACGCTTTGTCAAAATTACACAAAAATTGACACACACATGTATCTCAATAAGATCTACAAAAAAGTCAGTGCGGGCGTATCTGTCAAATGTACGGTTAAAGGGTTATTGCGCATTTTTTGCCGATCCGCACACATTGGAATTTCGCTAACTCCTCCGAAGGCTTTCGTTCCACCGGCACCACATTTGCTCAGGCCAATCTACACCCCATGGCCATTAAAAGTTATTCAAATCATGACGCTGCACCCCACGGTTTAGGTTCTAGGGGGCGCCAAAGATAACCCTAAAATCCACATATTTAAAAGTCTTATAACTTTTTATTTTTGTCCTCTCTGGCCTCCAAGTTTTCTAGGATGATGCAATGTCCAGCCATCAACACATTTGTGAAGGAATTTTTACTCCCCAAAAGAGCGCCCCCCATGGCAGGAGAAAAAAGTCCATTTTTTCTTGTCCCATAAGGTGAAAATACACATTGTTGACTGTCATACCTGTATGCTTTGTCATATTGACACAAAATTTGACACACACATGTATCTCAATAAGATCTACGAAAAAGTCAATGCGCGCGTATCTGTAAAATGTACGGTTAAAGGGCTATTTTGCATTTTTTGCCGATTAGCACACATTGGAATGTGGCTAACTCCTCCTAAGGCTTTCGTCCCACTGACACCAAATTTGCTCAGGCCAATCTACACCCCATGGCCATTCAAAGTTTTAAAAATCATGACGCTGCACCCCACGGTTTACGTTCTAGGGGGCGCCAAAGATGACCCAAATATCCACATTCTTAAAAGAATCCACATCCCCCCCCCCCCATCCCCCATCCCCCATCCCCCATCCCCCATGGCAGGAGAAACAGTCAAGTTTTTCCTGCCCATCACTCAATGGCTCAATCGCATCGCTCTCCCGGCAACACCGTAACGAGGAGCAACTTGCCGTTTGGATATATCCTAGCTGTGTTTGTGCCCTCACTCATGGTCCAGACTTTTTTCAAATAGGACATGTAGTTTGTCTGCAGCGAGTGTTTTGGTAGAAACTGCGCCTCCCATTCATTATAATGGGAAATGACCACAGACAAGTGCGCACACCATCTTTGGACCTTGAGTGTGACACGATCGGGAGGGGGAGGCGGTCGCACTGGGGGCGGCGCAACGCGGCTCGGGCCCGCCAGTGCCCCAACGGGGCCCTAGTTAGGGCCCGAGCGTAGCTGCTAAGCAGCTGCGAGAGCCCTATTATTCCCCAAGGGGTTTTTCTTTGTTTCTTTCTTTCTTTCTTTCTTCTTTTTCCTCCCCTTTGAACTGGAAAATGGCCCACTTCCCACTGGCGAAAACTCATGAAATTTGGCAGGACGACCGGGCCTGGTGAAAAATTTGATATTCCGAAGTCGCCCAAACAAGAAAATGCAAAATGGCTCCATAGCGCCCCCTAAGGTGAAAATTCACACTATTGACTGTCACGCCTGTACGCTTTGTCAAAATGACACAAAAATTGACACACACATGTATCTCAATAAGATCTACAAAAAAGTCAGTGCGGGCGTATCTGTCAAATGTACGGTTAAAGGGTTATTTTGCATTTTTTGCCGATCCGCACACATTGGAATTTCGCTAACTCCTCCGAAGGCTTTCGTTCCACCGGCACCACATTTGCTCAGGCCAATCTACACCCCATGGCCATTAAAAGTTATTCAAATCATGACGCTGCACCCCACGGTTTAGGTTCTAGGGGGCGCCAAAGATAACCCTAAGATCCACATATTTAAAAGTCTTATAACTTTTTATTTTTGCCCTCACTGGCCTCCAAGTTTTCTAGGATGATGCAATGTCCAGCCATCAACACATTTGTGAAGGAATTTTTACTCCCCAAAAGAGCGCCCCCCCATGGCAGGAGAAAAAAGTCCATTTTTTCTTGTCCCCTAAGGTGAAAATACACATTGTTGAGTGTAACACCTGTACGCTTTGGCAAAATGACACAAAAATTGACACACACATGTATCTCAATAAGATCTACGAAAAAGTCAATGCGCGCGTATCTGTCAAATGTACGGTTAAAGGGTTATTCCGCATTTTTTGCCGATCCGCACACATTGGAATTTCGCAAACTCCTCCGAAGGCTTTCGTTCCACCGGCACCACATTTGCTCAGGCCAATCTACACCCCATGGCCATTAAAAGTTATTCAAATCATGATGCTGCACCCCACGGTTTAGGTTCTAGGGGGAGCCAAAGATAACCGTAAAATCCACATATTTAAAAGTCTTTTAACTTTTTATTTTTGTCCCCACTGGCCTCCAAGTTTTCTAGGATGATGCAATGTCCAGCCATCAACACATTTGTGAAGGAATTTTTACTCCCCAAAAGAGCGCCCCCCCATGGTAGGAGATAAAAGTCAATTTTTTCTTGTCCCCTTACATGAAAATACACATTGTTGAGTGTCACACCTGAACGCTTTGTCATATTGACACAAAAATTGACAATCATGTGTATCTCAATTAGATCTACGAAAAAGTCAAAGAGCGCGTATCTTTATAATGTACGGTTAAAGGGCTATTTTGCATTTTTTGCCGATTCGCACACATTGGAATGTGGCTATCTCCTCCTAAGGCTTTCGTCCCACCGATACCAAATTTGCTCAGGGCAATCTACACCCCATGCCCATTCAAAGTTGTAAAAATCATGACGCTGCACCCCACGGTTTACGTTCTAGGGGGCGCCAAAGATGACCCAAAAATCCACATTCTTAAAAGTCATTTTGGCCACTGCAGGAGTACAGAGTACTGCAGGATACACACACATATACACACACGCCAACATACACACACACACACACACACACACACACACACACACACACACACACTCAGAGTCTGTTTTTTAGCACCTGCAAAAACATGCTGTTTACATATTTGACAAGAATGCAGAGGCTTCCTTTTGCCCCTGAAAAAAATCAAATTTCAAACACAACTTGACCGTTCATTTCTCCAAAAGACAACCATGAAGCTCCATTTCAAACCTGAAGCAGATAGTTGGTGCATGTGTACAGTAACCTGAGGGGAGTGAGGTGACTATTTCTGAGGAGAACATGAGCAGTGAAGATTCACCTTGGAGCTAGAACAGGGACGTGCACATGATTATACAGGGGCAGGGGCTCAAGTTTTTTCCAGTCATTTATACAATATGGAAATTAATGTGAAATTAAACCACAAATATGTGTGATGAACTGTTTTTAAAACTTAAACTTCAAATAAAAATTGTAAACTTCAAAACATATGCAAATTTTTAACAAAGAACATAGTAATTTACCTCTATTTACATCAAAATGCAGGCAATGGCCCAGGCGTTCTTTGTAAAATTATTTACAAAACACTGTATAGTCTCACAAATGTCACTTTTTATTTATGCCACTACAAAAAAACATGATGTAAATGATGCATGATGTAAAACATGATGTAAAAAACTTGTGTAGATCCTCCTCTATGTCAGTCCATGTGTAATTTTTCCATAATTCTTTGTTTTTTGCAGCATTTTTGTTAGTGTAACTGCAGATTGTGCTGACAGTGTCTATGGCACAAAAAAAAAAAAAAATTAAAATGCCTCAACATGAACCCCTGGTGGTCTCTGAGGGTGAAACCTGCTAACTGCTGCAGCTCTGTCAGCTTCAGTCTCCCATGCAGAGCTCTGAGCGCATGTGTGGCTCTGCACCCTTAGCAGCGTTGCTAACTCCTCAGTAAGGAAAGCCTGCTTCATGTCAGAGTCTCTAAACTCCAGAAGAAGTCGATAAAAGTCCCTTTCTTTCTAAAAAAAAGTCGTTAGGGGGTCTGAAAAGTCATTGAATCTAACAACAAAGTCGCTAGGTTTGCAACTACGTGTCCCAGACTGCATCCCTGCTGAGAGTCCCTCCCTCCCTTCTCATGTTGCAGGAAGAACGTAAGCGCCCGCCCCTTGTCAATCAGTCACCATATAATTTTGGATTGGTTGTTGTGGTGAAGTTTTCCACCAATAGGAGAGATGTTGTGGTGTGTTTTTTTTTCTTTTGGCAAGCCTTTTCCGCCTGTAAGACCTGTCGCTAATGTCTGCATGCTATGTTTTCCTGTCTCATACAGCGCGATCAAGCGCCGAACGTGATCAAAATAAGCAGAAAAAAAGTATCGCGGACATAATTTATCATAACTCTGGTTTTATTTGGCCTATCAACACAATTTAAAAACTGGTATATAGGTTGAGGTCCTCACTTTTGAGATAAGTTGAAACGGAGAGTCAACGAGGCTCCGTCTTGCAGCTACATCCGGTTAAATATGTCATGTGACTTGAACGCACACACAGACACACACACACGCACACACACACACACACACACACACACACACACACACACACACACACTCAGAGTCTGGTTTTTAGCACCTGCAAAAACATGCTATTTACATATTTGACAAGAATGCAGAGGCTCCTTTTGCCCCTGAAAAAAATCAAATTTCAAACACAACTTGACTGTTCATTTCTCCAAAAGACAACCATGAAGCTCCATTTCAAACCTGAAGCAGATAGTTGGTGCATGTGTACAGTAACCTGAGGGGAGTGAGGTGACTATTTCTGAGGAGAACATGAGCAGTGAAGATTCACCTTGGAGCTAGAACAGGGACGTGCACATGATTATACAGGGGCAGGGGCTCAAGTTTTTTCCAGTCGTTTATACAATATGGAAATTAATGTGAAATTAAAACACAAAGTATTAATAGAAAGGTAATGACTGTCCTGTGTAGGTGACAGTGATATCCAATAGGCTAGGCACTCACGAGGCTGGCTGTGGCAAGTGTAAGTGAAAGCAACACGCACTGGCAGGAAGAACAGCAAACGCCGATGAAGGAAAAGGGTCTTTGCAGTGATGGGCGTTAACAGAGAGGGCGATGGCCAGAGGACACAAATGGGACGGGGAGGCAGCACGTTGGGGGGGGGGGGGGACGCGACACGGCTCGGGCCCGCCAGTGCCCCAACGGGGTCCTAGTTCTTTGTTTCTTTCTTTCTTTCTTTTTTCTTTTTCCTCCCCTTTGAACTGGAAAATGGCCCACTTCCCACTGGCGAAAACTCATGAAATTTGGCAGGACGACCGGGCCTGGTGAAAAATTTGATATTCCGAAGTCGCCCAAACAAGAAAATGCAAAATGGCTCCATAGCGCCCCCTAAGGTGAAAATTCACACTATTGACTGTCACGCCTTTACGCTTTGTCAAAATGACACAAAAATTGACACACACATGTATCTCAATAAGATCTACAAAAAAGTCAGTGCGGGCGTATCTGTCAAATGTACGGTTAAAGGGTTATTTCGCATTTTTTGCCGATCCGCACACATTGGAATTTCGCTAACTCCTCCGAAGGCTTTCGTTCCACCGGCACCACATTTGCTCAGGCCAATCTACACCCCATGGCCATTAAAAGTTATTCAAATCATGACGCTGCACCCCACGGTTTAGGTTCTAGGGGGCGCCAAAGATAACCCTAAAATCCACATATTTAAAAGTCTTATAACTTTTTATTTTTGCCCTCACTGGCCTCCAAGTTTTCTAGGATGATGCAATGTCCAGCCATCAACACATTTGTGAAGGAATTTTTACTCCCCAAAAGAGCGCCCCCCCATGGCAGGAGAAAAAAGTCAATTTTTTCTTGTCCCCTAAGGTGAAAATTCACACTATTGACTGTCACGCCTGTACGCTTTGTCAAAATGACACAAAAATTGACACACACATGTATCTCAATAAGATCTACAAAAAAGTCAGTGCGGGCGTATCTGTCAAATGTACGGTTAAAGGGTTATTTCGCATTTTTTGCCGATCCGCACACATTGGAATTTCGCTAACTCCTCCGAAGGCTTTCGTTCCACCGGCACCACATTTGCTCAGGCCAATCTACACCCCATGGCCATTAAAAGTTATTCAAATCATGACGCTGCACCCCACGGTTTAGGTTCTAGGGGGCGCCAAAGATAACCCTAAAATCCACATATTTAAAAGTCTTATAACTTTTTATTTTTGCCCTCACTGGCCTCCAAGTTTTCTAGGATGATGCAATGTCCAGCCATCAACACATTTGTGAAGGAATTTTTACTCCCCAAAAGAGCGCCCCCCCATGGCAGGAGAAAAAAGTCAATTTTTTCTTGTCCCCTAAGGTGAAAATTCACACTATTGACTGTCACGCCTGTACGCTTTGTCAAAATGACACAAAAATTGACACACACATGTATCTCAATAAGATCTACAAAAAAGTCCATGCGCGCGTATCTGTCTAATGTACGGTTAAAGGGTTATTTCGCATTTTTTGCCGATCCGCACACATTGGAATTTCGCTAACTCCTCCGAAGGCTTTCGTTCCACCGGCACCACATTTGCTCAGGCCAATCTACACCCCATGGCCATTAAAAGTTATTCAAATCATGACGCTGCACCCCACGGTTTACGTTCTAGGGGGCGCCAAAGATAACCCAAAAATCCACATTTTTAAAAGTCTTATAACTTTTTATTTTTGTCCTCACTGGCCTCCAAGTTTTCTAGGATGATGCAATGTCCAGCCATCAACACATTTGTGAAGGAATTTTTACTCCCTAAAAGAGCGCCCCCCCATGGCAGGAGAAAAAAGTCCATTTTTTCTTGTCCCCTAAGGTGAAAATACACATTGTTGACTGTCACGCCTGTACGCTTTGGCAAAATGACACAAAAATTGACAATCATATGTATCTCAATTAGATCTACGAAAAAGTCAGCGCGGGCGTATCTGTATAATGTACGGTAAAAGGGCTATTTTGCATTTTTTGCCGATTCGCACACATTGGAATTTCGCTAACTCCTCCTAAGGCTTTCGTCCCACTGACACCAAATTTGCTCAGGCCAATCTACACTCCATGGCCATTCAAAGTTGTAAAAATCATGACGCTGCACCCCACGGTTTACGTTTTAGGGGGCGCCAAAGATGACCCAAATATACATTACAGTAGACAAAGTAGTTTTGCCCACTGAGTGGCGCCAAAGGGACTTGTCTGTGGAGTCTGTGAGTCACTATTGGCCGTTTTTGACTACTTTAGATTTTACCTTTATATTTCCTCTTACAAGATTTTTACCTTGCCTTGCCTGGTATCATTTTTTTCAGCACAACCTCACCTGTGTCAATTTACAGTTATTTTATCATTTTGACATACTATATTTACACATTGGACCCAAATTCACACACAAAACATAAAATCCGAGTGGAAAAAAGTAACGTTTTTACTGTGAAAACCACAAATATGTGTGATGAACTGTTTTTAAAACTTAAACTTCAAATAAAAATTGTAAACTTCAAAACATATGCAAATTTTTAACAAAGAACATAGTAATTTACCTCTATTTACATCAAAATGCAGGCAATGGCCCAGGTGTTCTTTGTAAAATTATTTACAAAACACTGTATAGTCTCACAAATGTCACTTTTTATTTATGCCACTACAAAAAAACATGATGTAAATGATGCATGATGTAAAACATGATGTAAAAAACTTGTGTAGATCCTCCTCTATGTTAGTCCATGTGTAATTTTTCCATAATTCTTTGTTTTTTGCAGCATTTTTGTTAGTGTAACTGCAGATTGTGCTGACAGTGTCTATGGCAAAAAAAAAAAAAAAAAAAACTGAAAATGCCTCAACATGAACCCCTGGTGGTCTCTGAGGGTGAAACCTGCTAACTGCTGCAGCTCTGTCAGCTTCAGTCTCCCATGCAGAGCTCGGAGCGCATGTGTGGCTCTGCACCCTTAGCAGCGTTGCTAACTCCTCAGTAAGGAAAGCCTGCTTCATGTCAGAGTCTCTAAACTCCAGAAGAAGTCGATAAAAGTCACTTTCTTTCTAAAAAAAAGTCGTTAGGGGGTCTGAAAAGTCATTGAATCTAACAACAAAGTCGCTAGGTTTGCAACTACGTGTCCCAGACTGCATCCCTGCTGAGAGTCCCTCCCTCCCTTCTCATATTGCAGGAAGAACGTAAGTTCCCGCCCCTTGTCAATCAGTCACCATATAATTTTGGATTGGTTGTTGTGGTGAAGTTTTCCACCAATAGGAGAGATGTTGTGGTGTGTATTTTTTCCTTTGGCAAGCCTTTTCCGCCTGTAAGACCTGTCGCTAATGTCTGCATGCTATGTTTTCCTGTCTCATACAGCGCGATCGAGCGCCGAACGTGATCAAAATAAGCAGAAAACAAGTATCGCGGACATAATTTATCATAACTCTGGTTTTATTTGGCCTATCAACACAATTTAAAAACTGGTATATAGGTTGAGGTCCTCACTTTTGAGATAAATTGAAACGGAGAGTCAACGAGGCTCCGTCTTGCAGCTACATCCGGTTAAATATGTCATGTGACTTGAACGCACACACACACACACACACAGACACACACACACACGCACACACACACACTCAGAGTCTGGTTTGTAGCACCTGCAAAAACATGCTATTTACATATTTGACAAGAATGCAGAGGCTCCTTTTGCCCCTGAAAAAAATCAAATTTCAAACACAACTTGACTGCTCATTTCTCCAAAAGACAACCATGAAGCTCCATCCAAACCTGAAGCAGGCAGTTGGTGCATGTGTACAGTAACCTGAGGGGAGTGAGGTGACTGCTTCTGAGGAGAACATGAGCAGTGAAGATTTACCTTAGAGCTAGAACAGAGACGTGCACATGATTATACAGGGGCAGGGGCTCAAGTTTTTTCCAGTCGTTTATACAATTTGGAAATTAATGTGAAATTAAAAAACAAAGTATTAATAGAAAGGTAATGACTGTCCTGTGTAGGTGACAGTGATATCCAATAGGCTAGGCACTCACGAGGCTGGCTGTGGCAAGTGTAAGTGAAAGCAACACGCACTGGCAGGAAGAACAGCAAACGCCGATGAAGGAAAAGGGTCTTTGCAGTGATGGGCGTTACCAAAGAGGGCGATGGCCAGAGGACACAAATGGGACGGGGAGGCAGCGCGTTGGGGGGGGGACGCGACACAGCTCGGGCCCGCCAGTGCCCCAACGGGGTCCTAGTTAGGGCCCGAGCGTAGCTGCTAAGCAGCTGCGAGAGCCCTCTTGTTCCTGTAGTTTCCTTCTTTAGGGCCCGAGCGTAGCTGCTAAGCAGCTGCGAGAGCCCTATTATTCCCCAAGGGGTTTTTCTTTGTTTCTTTTTAGGGCCCGAGCGTAGCTGCTAAGCAGCTGCGAGAGCCCTATTATTCCCCAAGTGGTTTTTCTTTGTTTCTTTCTTAGGGCCCGAGCGTAGCTGCTAAGCAGCTGCGAGAGCCCTCTTGTTCCTGCATGTTTCCTTCTGTCGTTATTAGGGCCCGAGCCAGCTGCAGAGCAGCCGGGCGTAGGCCCTATTATTCCCCAAGTGGTTTTTTAGGGCCCGAGCGTAGCTGCTAAGCAGCTGCGAGAGCCCTATTATTCCCCAAGTGGTTTTTCTTTGTTTCTTTCTTTCTTTAGGGCCCGAGCGTAGCTGCTAAGCAGCTGCGAGAGCCCTATTATTCCTGATGGATTCTTCTTTCTTCTTCTTCTTCTTCTTATTATTTTTCTGCCCCTTTGAACTGGAAAATGGCCCACTTCCCACTGGTGAAAACTCATGAAATTTGGCAGGACGACCGGGCCTGGTGAAAAATTCGATATTCTGAAGTCGCCCAAAAAATCAAATGCAAAATGGCTCCATAGCGCCCCCTAAGGTGAAAAATTCACATGATTGAGTGTCACGCCTGTACGCTTTGTCAAAATGACACAAAATTTGACACACACGTGTATCTCAATAAGATCTACAAAAAAGTCAGTGCGGGCGTATCTGTCAAATGTACGGTTAAAGGGCTATTTCGCATTTTTTGCTGATCCGCACACATTGGAATTTCGCTAACTCCTCCGAAGGCTTTCGTTCCACCGGCACCAAATTTGCTCAGGCCAATCTACACCCCATGGCCATTAAAAGTTGTACAAATCATGACGCTGCATCCCACGGTTTACGTTCTAGGGGGCGCCAAAGATAACCCAGAAATCCACATTCTTAAAAGTCGTATAACTTTTTATTTTTGTCCTCACTGGCATCCAAGTTTTCTAGGATGATGCAATGTCCAGCCATCAACACATTTGTGAAGGAATTTTTACTCCCCAAAAGAGCGCCCCCCCATGGCAGGAGAAAAAAGTCCATTTTTTCTTGTCTCCCAAGGCGAAAATTCACACTATTGACTGTCACGCCTTTACGCTTTGTCATATTGACACAAAAATTGACACACACATGTATCTCAATAAGATCTACAAAAAAGTCAGTGCGGGCGTATCTGTCAAATGTACGGTGAAAGGGCTATTTCGCATTTTTTGCCGATCCGCACACATTGGAATTTCGCTAACTCCTCCGAAGGCTTTCGTTCCAAAGGCACCACATTTGCTGAGGCCAATCTACACCCCATGGCCATTAAAAGTTGTACAAATCATGACGCTGCACCCCACGGTTTACGTTCTAGGGGGCGCCAAAGATAACCCAAAAATCCACAGTCTTAAAAGTCTTATAACTTTTTATTTTTGTCCTCACTGGCCTCCAAGTTCTCTAGGATGATGCAATGTCCAGCCATCAACACATTTGTGAAGGAATTTTTACTCGCCAAAAGAGCGCCCCCCCCCCATGGCAGGAGAAAAAAGTCCATTTTTTCTTGTCTCCAAAGGCGAAAATACACATTGTTGACTGTCACGCCTTTACGCTTTGTCAAAATGACACCAAATTTGACACACACATGTATCTCAATAAGATCTACAAAAAAGTCAGTGCGGGCGTATCTGTCAAATGTACGGTTAAAGGGTTATTTCGCATTTTTTGCCGATCCGCACACATTGGAATTTCGCTAACTCCTCCTAAATCTTTTGTCCCATCGGCTTCAAATTTGCTCAGGTCAATCTACACCCCATGGCCATTCAAAGTTGTACAAATCATGACGCTGCACCCCACAGTTTACGTTCTAGGGGGCGCCAAAGAGGACCCAAATATCCACATTTTTAAAAGTCTTATAACTTTTTATTTTTGTCCTCACTGGCCTCCAAGTTTTCTAGGATGATGCAATGTCCAGCCATCAACACATTTGTGAAGGAATTTTTTCTCCCCAAAAGAGCGCCCCCCCATGGCAGGAGAAAAAGTCAAGTTTTTCCTGCCCATCGCTCAATGGCTCAAACGCATCGCTCTCTCTGCAAAACCGAAAGGAGGAGCAACTTGCCATTTGGATATTTACTAGCTGTGTTTGTGCCCTCACTCATGGTCCAGACTTTTTTCAAATAGGACATGTAGTTTGTCTGCAGCGAGCGTTTTGGTAGAAACTGCGCCTCCCATTCATTATAATGGGAAATGACCACAGACAAGTGCGCACACCATCTTTGGACCTTGAGTGTGACGCGATCGGGAGGGGGAGGCGGTCGCGCTGGGGGCGGCGCGACGCGGCTCGGGCCCGACAGTGCCCCACCGGGGCCCTAGTTCTTTCTTTCTTTCTTCTTTTTCCTCCCCTTTGAACTGGAAAATGGCCCACTTCCCACTGGCAAAAACTCATGAAATTTGGCAGGACGACCGGGCCTGGTGAAAAATTCGATATTCTGAAGTCGCCCAAACAATAAAATGCAAAATGGCTCCATAGCGCCCCCTAAGGTGGAAATTCACACTATTGACTGTCACGCCTGTACGCTTTGTCATATTGACACAAAAATTGACACACATATGTATCTCAATAAGATCTACAAAAAAGTCAGTGCGGCCGTATCTGTCAAAATTACGGTTAAAGGGTTATTTCGCATTTTTTGCCGATCCGCACACATTGGAATTTCGCTAACTCCTCCGAAGGCTTTCGTTCCACCGGCACCACATTTGCTCAGGCCAATCTACACCCCATGGCCATTAAAAGTTATCAAAATCATGACGCTGCACCCCAAGGTTTAGGTTCTAGGGGGCGCCAAAGATAACACTAAAATCCACATATTTAAAAGTCTTATAACTTTTTATTTTTGTCCTCACTGGCCTCCAAGTTTTCTAGGATGATGCAATGTCCAGCCATCAACACATTTGTGAAGGAATTTTTACTCCCCAAAAGAGCGCCCCCCCATGGCAGGAGAAAAAAGTCCATTTTTTCTTGTCCCATAAGGTGAAAATACACATTGTTGACTGTCATACCTGTACGCTTTGTCATATTGACACAAAATTTGACACACACATGTATCTCAATAAGATCTACGAAAAAGTCAATGCGCGCGTATCTGTAAAATGTACGGTTAAAGGGCTATTTTGCATTTTTTGCCGATTAGCACACATTGGAATGTGGCTAACTCCTCCTAAGGCTTTCGTCCCACTGACACCACATTTGCTCAGGCCAATCTACACCCCATGGCCATTCAAAGTTGTAAAAATCATGACGCTGCACCCCACGGTTTACGTTCTAGGGGGCGCCAAAGATGACCCAAATATCCACATTCTTAAAAGAATCCACATCCCCCCCCCCCCCATCCCCCATCCCCCATCCCCCATCCCCCATGGCAGGAGAAACAGTCAAGTTTTTCCTGCCCATCACTCAATGGCTCAATCGCATCGCTCTCCCGGCAACACCGTAACGAGGAGCAACTTGCCGTTTGGATATATCCTAGCTGTGTTTGTGCCCTCACTCATGGTCCAGACTTTTTTCAAATAGGACATGTAGTTTGTCTGCAGCGAGTGTTTTGGTAGAAACTGCGCCTCCCATTCATTATAATGGGAAATGACCACAGACAAGTGCGCACACCATCTTTGGACCTTGAGTGTGACGCGATCGGGAGGGGGAGGCGGTCGCACTGGGGGCGGCGCAACGCGGCTCGGGCCCGCCAGTGCCCCAACGGGGCCCTAGTCTTTGTTTCTTTCTTTCTTAGGGCCCGAGCGTAGCTGCTAAGCAGCTGCGAGAGCCCTCTTGTTCCTGTAGTTTCCTTCTTTTGTTATTATTATTATTATTATTATTTTTCCTCCCCTTTGAACTGGAAAATGGCCCACTTCCCACTGGCGAAAACTCATGAAATTTGGCAGGACGACCGGGCCTGGTGAAAAATTTGATATTCCGAAGTCGCCCAAACAAGAAAATGCAAAATGGCTCCATAGCGCCCCCTAAGGTGAAAATTCACACTATTCACTGTCACGCCTGTACGCTTTGTCAAAATGACACAAAAATTGACACACACATGTATCTCAATAAGATCTACAAAAAAGTCAGTGCGGGCGTATCTGTCAAATGTACGGTTAAAGGGTTATTTCGCATTTTTTGCAGATCCGCACACATTGGAATTTCGCTAACTCCTCCGAAGGCTTTCGTTCCACCGGCACCACATTTGCTCAGGCCAATCTACACCCCATGGCCATTAAAAGTTATTCAAATCATGACGCTGCACCCCACGGTTTAGGTTCTAGGGGGCGCCAAAGATAACCCTAAGATCCACATATTTAAAAGTCTTATAACTTTTTATTTTTGCCCTCACTGGCCTCCAAGTTTTCTAGGATGATGCAATGTCCAGCCATCAACACATTTGTGAAGGAATTTTTACTCCCCAAAAGAGCGCCCCCCCATGGCAGGAGAAAAAAGTCCATTTTTTCTTGTCCCCTAAGGTGAAAATACACATTGTTGAGTGTAACACCTGTACGCTTTGGCAAAATGACACAAAAATTGACACACACATGTATCTCAATAAGATCTACGAAAAAGTCAATGCGCGCGTATCTGTCAAATGTACGGTTAAAGGGTTATTCCGCATTTTTTGCCGATCCGCACACATTGGAATTTCGCTAACTCCTCCGAAGGCTTTCGTTCCACCGGCACCACATTTGCTTAGGCCAATCTACACCCCATGGCCATTAAAAGTTATTCAAATCATGACGCTGCACCCCACGGTTTAGGTTCTAGGGGGAGCCAAAGATAACCCTAAGATCCACATATTTAAAAGTCTTATAACTTTTTATTTTTGCCCTCACTGGCCTCCAAGTTTTCTAGGATGATGCAATGTCCAGCCATCAACACATTTGTGAAGGAATTTTTACTCGGCAAAAGAGCGCCCCCCCATGGCAGGAGAAAAAAGTCAATTTTTTCTTGTCCACTAAGGTGAAAATACACATTGTTGAGTGCTACGCCTGTATGTTTTGTCGTATTGACACAAAATTTTACATACACGTGTATTTCAATAAGATCTTCGAAAAAGTCAATGGGCTCGTATCTGTAAAATGTACGGTTAAAGGGTTATTTCGCATTTTTTGCAGATTCGCACACATTGGAATTTCGCTAATTCCTCCGAAGGCTTTCGTTCCACCGGCACCACATTTGCTCAGGCCAATCTACACCCCATGGCCATTAAAAGTTATTCAAATCATGACGCTGCACCCCACGGTTTAGGTTCTAGGGGGCGCCAAAGATAACCCTAAAATCCACATATTTAAAAGTCTTATAACTTTTTATTTTTGTCCTCACTGGCCTCCATGTTTTCTAGGATGATGCAATGTCCAGCCATCAACACATTTGTGAAGGAGTTTTTTCTCTTTAAAAGAGCGCCCCCCATGGCAGGAGAATAAAGTCAAGTTTTTCCTGTTCATCATTCAATGGCTCAAACGCACTGCTCTCTCGGCAAAAGCGAAAGGAGGAGCAACTTGCCATTTGGATATATCTTAGCTGTATTTGTGCCCTCACTCATGGTCCAGACTTTTTTCAAATAGGACATGGAGTTTTTCTGCAGCGAGCGTTTTGGTAGAAACTGCGCCTCCCGTTCATTATAATGGTAAATGACCACAAACAAGTGCGCACACCATCTTTGGACCTTGAGTGTGACGCGATCGGGTGGGGGAGGCGGTCGCGCTGGGGGCGGCGTGACACGGCTCGGGCCCGCCAGTGCCCCAACGGGGCCCTAGTTTTTTCTTTTTCCTCCCCTTTGAACTGGAAAATGGCCCACTTCCCACTGGCGAAAACTCATGAAATTTGGCAGGACGACCGGGCCTGGTGAAAAATTTGATATTCTGAAGTCGCCAAAACAATAAAATGCAAAATGGCTCCATAGCGCCCCCTAAGGTGAAAATTCACACTATTCACTGTCACGACTGTACGCTTTGTCAAAATGACACAAAAATTGACACACACATGTATCTCAATAAGATCTACAAAAAAGTCAGTGCGGCCGTATCTGTCAAAATTACGGTTAAAGGGTTATTTCGCATTTTTTGCCGATCTGCACACATTGGAATTTCGCTAACTCCTCCGAAGGCTTTCGTTCCACCGGCACCACATTTGCTCAGGCCAATCTACACCCCGTGGCCATTAAAAGTTATCAAAATCATGATGCTGCACCCCAAGGTTTAGGTTCTAGGGGGCGCCAAAGATAACCCTAAAATCCACATATTTAAAAGTCTTATAACTTTTTATTTTTGTCCTCACTGGCCTCCAAGTTTTCTAGGATGATGCAATGTCCAGCCATCAACACATTTGTGAAGGAATTTTTACTCCCCAAAAGAGCGCCCCCCCATGGCAGGAGAAAAAAGTCCATTTTTTCTTGTCCCCTAAGGTGAAAATACACATTGTTGAGTGTCACGCCTATACGCTTTGTCAAAATGACACAAAAATTGACACACACATGTAACTCAATAAGATCTACGAAAAAGTCAATGGGCGCGTATCTGTCAAATGTACGGTTAAAGGGTTATTTCGCATTTTTTGCCGATCCGCACACATTGGAATTTCGCTAACTCCTCCGAAGGCTTTCGTTCCACCGGCACCACATTTGCTCAGGCCAATCTACACCCCATGGCCATTAAAAGTTATCAAAATCATGACGCTGCACCCCACGGTTTAGGTTCTAGGGGGCGCCAAAGATAACCCTAAAATCCACATTTTTAAAAGTCTTATAACTTTTTATTTTTGTCCTCACTGGCCTCCAAGTTTTCTAGGATGATGCAATGTCCAGCCATCAACACATTTGTGAAGGAATTTTTACTCCCCAAAAGAGCGCCCCCCATGGCAGGAGAAAAAAGTCCATTTTTTCTTGTCCCCTAAGGTGAAAATACACATTGTTGACTGTCACGCCTGTACGCTTTGTCAAAATGACACAAAAATTGACAATCATGTGTATCTCAATTAGATCTACGAAAAAGTCAAAGAGCGCGTATCTGTATAATGTACGGTAAAAGGGCTATTTTGCATTTTTTGCCGATTCGCACACATTGGAATTTCGCTAACTCCTCCTAAGGCTTTCGTCCCACTGACACCAAATTTGCTCAGGCCAATCTACACTCCATGGCCATTCAAAGTTGTAAAAATCATGACGCTGCACCCCACGGTTTACGTTTTAGGGGGTGCCAAAGATGACCCAAATATACATTACAGTAGACAAAGTAGTTTTGCCCACTGAGTGGCGCCAAAGGGACTTGTCTGTGGAGTCTGTGAGTCACTATTGGCCGTTTTTGACTACTTTAGATTTTACCTTTATATTTCCTCTTACAAAATTTTTACCTTGCCTTGCCTGGTATCATTTTTTTCAGCACAACCTCACCTGTGTCAATTTACAGTTATTTTACCATTTTGACATACTATATTTACACATTGGACCCAAATTCACACACAAAACATAAAATCCGAGTGGAAAAAAGTAACATTTTTACTGTGAAAACCACAAATATGTGTGATGAACTGTTTTTAAAACTTAAACTTCAAATAAAAATTGTAAACTTCAAAACATATGCAAATTTTTAACTAAGAACATAGTAATTTACCTCTATTGACATCAAAATGCAGGCAATGGCCCAGGTGTTCTTTGTAAAATTATTTACAAAACACTGTATAGTCTCACAAATGTCACTTTTTATTTATGCCACTACAAAAAAACATGATGTAAATGATGCATGATGTAAAACATGATGTAAAAAACTTGTGTAGATCCTCCTCTATGTTAGTCCATGTGTAATTTTTCCATAATTCTTTGTTTTTTGCAGCATTTTTGTTAGTGTAACTGCAGATTGTGCTGACAGTGTCTATGGCAAAAAAAAAAAAAAAAAACTGAAAATGCCTCAACATGAACCCCTGGTGGTCTCTGAAGGTGAAACCTGCTAACTGCTGCAGCTCTGTCAGCTTCAGTCTCCCATGCAGAGCTCGGAGCGCATGTGTGGCTCTGCACCCTTAGCAGCGTTGCTAACTCCTCAGTAAGGAAAGCCTGCTTCATGTCAGAGTCTCTAAACTCCAGAAGAAGTCGATAAAAGTCACTTTCTTTCTAAAAAAAAGTCGTTAGGGGGTCTGAAAAGTCATTGAATCTAACAACAAAGTCGCTAGGTTTGCAACTACGTGTCCCAGACTGCATCCCTGCTGAGAGTCCCTCCCTCCCTTCTCATATTGCAGGAAGAACGTAAGTTCCCGCCCCTTGTCAATCAGTCACCATATAATTTTGGATTGGTTGTTGTGGTGAAGTTTTCCACCAATAGGAGAGATGTTGTGGTGTGTATTTTTTTTCCTTTGGCAAGCCTTTTCCGCCTGTAAGACCTGTCGCTAATGTCTGCATGCTATGTTTTCCTGTCTCATACAGCGCGATCGAGCGCCGAACGTGATCAAAATAAGCAGAAAACAAGTATCGCGGACATAATTTATCATAACTCTGGTTTTATTTGGCCTATCAACACAATTTAAAAACTGGTATATAGGTTGAGGTCCTCACTTTTGAGATAAATTGAAACGGAGAGTCAACGAGGCTCCGTCTTGCAGCTACATCCGGTTAAATATGTCATGTGACTTGAACGCACACACACACACACACACAGACACACACACACGCACACACACACACTCAGAGTCTGGTTTGTAGCACCTGCAAAAACATGCTATTTACATATTTGACAAGAATGCAGAGGCTCCTTTTGCCCCTGAAAAAAATCAAATTTCAAACACAACTTGACTGGTCATTTCTCCAAAAGACAACCATGAAGCTCCATCCAAACCTGAAGCAGGCAGTTGGTGCATGTGTACAGTAACCTGAGGGGAGTGAGGTGACTGCTTCTGGGGAGAACATGAGCAGTGAAGATTTACCTTAGAGCTAGAACAGAGACGTGCACATGATTATACAGGGGCAGGGGCTCAAGTTTTTTCCAGTCGTTTATACAATTTGGAAATTAATGTGAAATTAAAAAACAAAGTATTAATAGAAAGGTAATGACTGTCCTGTGTAGGTGACAGTGATATCCAATAGGCTAGGCACTCACGAGGCTGGCTGTGGCAAGTGTAAGTGAAAGCAACACGCACTGGCAGGAAGAACAGCAAACGCCGATGAAGGAAAAGGGTCTTTGCAGTGATGGGCGTTACCAAAGAGGGCGATGGCCAGAGGACACAAATGGGACGGGGAGGCAGCGCGTTGGGGGGGGGACGCGACACAGCTCGGGCCCGCCAGTGCCCCAACGGGGTCCTAGTTATTTTTCCTCCGCTTTAAACTGGAAAATGGCCCATTTCCCACTGGCGAAAACTCAGGAAATTTGGCAGGACGACCGGGCCTGGTGAAAAATTCGATATTCTGAAGTCGCCCAAACAATAAAATGCAAAATGGCTCCATAGCGCCCCCTAAGGTGAAAATTCACATGACGCCTGTATGCTTTGTCATATTGACACAAAAATTGACACACACATGTATCTCAATAAGATCTACAAAAAAGTCAGTGTGGGCGTATCTGTCAAATGTACGGTTAAAGGGCTATTTTGCATTTTTTGCCGATTCGCACACATTGGAATTTCGCTAACTCCTCCGAAGGCTTTCGTTCGACCGGCACCACATTTGCGCAGGCCAATCTACCCCCCATGGCCATTAAAAGTTGTACAAATCATGACGCTGCACCCCACGGTTTACGTTCTAGGGGGCGCCAAAGATAACCCAAAAATCCACATTCTTAAAAGTCTTATAACTTTTGTCTTTTGTCCTCACTGGCCTCCAAGTTTTCTAGGATGAAGCAATGTCCAGCCATCAACACATTTGTGAAGGAATTTTTACTCCCCAAAAGAGCGCCCCCCAATGGCAGGAGAAAAAGGTCCATTTTTTCTTGTCTCCTAAGGTGAAAATACACATTGTCGAGTGTCACGCCTGTATGCTTTGTCATATTGACACAAAATTTGACAATCACGTGTATCTTAATAAGATCTACGAAAAAGTCAAAGGGCATGTATCTGTCAAATGTACGGTTAAAGGGCTATTTTGCATTTTTTGCCGATTCGCACACATTGGAATTTCGCTAACTCCTCCGAAGGCTATCTTTCCACCGGCACCAAATTTGCTCAGGCCAATCTACACCCCATGGCCATTAAAAGTTGTACAAATCATCTTGCTGCACCCCACGGTTTAGGTTCTAGGGGGCGCCAAATATAACCCTAAAATCCACATATTTCAAAGTCTTATAACTTTTTATTTTTGTCCTCACTGGCCTCCAAGTTTTTTAGGATGATGCAATGTCCAGCCATCAACACATTTATGAAGAAATTTTTACTCCCCAAAAGAGCGCCCCCCCATGGCAGGAGAAAAAAGTCAATTTTTTCTTGTCGCCTAAGGTGAAAATACACATTGTTGAGTGTCACGCCTGTACGCTTTGTCATATTGACACAAAAATTGACAGTCATGTGTATCTCAATTAGATCTACGAAAAAGTCAAAGAGCGTGTATCTGTATAATGTACGGTAAAAGGGCTATTTTGAATTTTTTGCCGATTCGCACACATTGGAATTTCGCTAACTCCTCCTAAGGCTTTCGTCCCACTGACACCAAATTTGCTCAGACCAATCTACACTCCATGGCCATTCAAAGTTGTAAAAATCATGACGCTGCACCCCACGGTTTACGTTTTAGGGGGCGCCAAAGATGACCCAAATATACATTACAGTAGACAAAGTAGTTTTGCCCACTGAGTGGCGCCAAAGGGACTTGTCTGTGGAGTCTGTGAGTCACTATTGGCCGTTTTTGACTACTTTAGATTTTACCTTTATATTTCCTCTTACAAAATTTTTACCTTGCCTTGCCTGGTATCATTTTTTTCAGCACAACCTCACCTGTGTCAATTTACAGTTATTTTATCATTTTGACATACTATATTTACACATTGGACCCAAATTCACACACAAAACATAAAATCCGAGTGGAAAAAAGTAACGTTTTTACTGTGAAAACCACAAATATGTGTGATGAACTGTTTTTAAAACTTAAACTTCAAATAAAAATTGTAAACTTCAAAACATATGCAAATTTTTAACAAAGAACATAGTAATTTACCTCTATTTACATCAAAATGCAGGCAATGGCCCAGGTGTTCTTTGTAAAATTATTTACAAAACACTGTATAGTCTCACAAATGTCACTTTTTATTTATGCCACTACAAAAAAACATGATGTAAATGATGCATGATGTAAAACATGATGTAAAAAACTTGTGTAGATCCTCCTCTATGTCAGTCCATGTGTAATTTTTCCATAATTCTTTGTTTTTTGCAGCATTTTTGTTAGTGTAACTGCAGATTGTGCTGACAGTGTCTATGGCAAAAAAAAAAAAAAAACTGAAAATGCCTCAACATGAACCCCTGGTGGTCTCTGAGGGTGAAACCTGCTAACTGCTGCAGCTCTGTCAGCTTCAGTCTCCCATGCAGAGCTCGGAGCGCATGTGTGGCTCTGCACCCTTAGCAGCATTGCTAACTCCTCAGTAAGGAAAGCCTGCTTCATGTCAGAGTCTCTAAACTCCAGAAGAAGTCGATAAAAGTCACTTTCTTTCTAAAAAAACGTCGTTAGGGGGTCTGAAAAGTCATTGAATCTAACAACAAAGTCGCTAGGTTTGCAACTACGTGTCCCAGACTGCATCCCTGCTGAGAGTCCCTCCCTCCCTTCTCATATTGCAGGAAGAACGTAAGCGCCCGCCCCTTGTCAATCAGTCACCATATAATTTTGGATTGGTTGTTGTGGTGAAGTTTTCCACCAATAGGAGAGATGTTGTGGTGTGTTTTTTTTTTCCTTTGGCAAGCCTTTTCCGCCTGTAAGACCTGTCGCTAATGTCTGCATGCTATGTTTTCCTGTCTCATACAGCGCGATCGAGCGCCGAACGTGATCAAAATAAGCAGAAAACAAGTATCGCGGACATAATTTATCATAACTCTGGTTTTATTTGGCCTATCAACACAATTTAAAAACTGGTATATAGGTTGAGGTCCTCACTTTTGAGATAAGTTGAAACGGAGAGTCAACGAGGCTCCGTCTTGCAGCTACATCCGGTTAAATATGTCATGTGACTTGAACGCACACACACACACACACACACACACACACACACACAGACACACACACACACGCACACACACACACTCAGAGTCTGGTTTTTAGCACCTGCAAAAACATGCTATTTACATATTTGACAAGAATGCAGAGGCTCCTTTTGCCCCTGAAAAAAATCAAATTTCAAACACAACTTGACTGGTCATTTCTCCAAAAGACAACCATGAAGCTCCATCCAAACCTGAAGCAGGCAGTTGGTGCATGTGTACAGTAACCTGAGGGGAGTGAGGTGACTGCTTCTGAGGAGAACATGAGCAGTGAAGATTCACCTTACAGCTAGAACAGAGACGTGCACATGATTATACAGGGGCAGGGGCTCAAGTTTTTTCCAGTTGTTTATACAATATGGAAATTAATGTGAAATTAAAAAACAAAGTATTAATAGAAAGGTAATGACTGTCCTGTGTAGGTGACAGTGATATCCAATAGGCTAGGCACTCACGAGGCTGGCTGTGGCAAGTGTAAGTGAAAGCAACACGCACTGGAAGGAAGAACAGCAAACGCCGATGAAGGAAAAGGGTCTTTGCAGTGATGGGCGTTACCAGAGAGGGCGATGGCCAGAGGACACAAATGGGACGGGGAGGCAGCGCGTTGGGGGGGGGATGCGACACAGCTCGGGCCCGCCAGTGCCCCAACGGGGTCCTAGTTAGGGCCCGAGCGTAGCTGCTAAGCAGCTGCGAGAGCCCTATTATTCCCCAAGTGGTTTTTCTTTGTTTCTTTCTTTCTTCTTTTTCCTCCCCTTTGAACTGGAAAATGGCCCACTTCCCACTGGCGAAAACTCATGAAATTTGGCAGGATGACCGGGCCTGGTGAAAAATTTGATATTCCGAAGTCGCCCAAACAAGAAAATGCAAAATGGCTCCATAGCGCCCCCTAAGGTGAAAATTCACACTATTGACTGTCACGCCTTTACGCTTTGTCATATTGACACAAAAATTGACACACACATGTATCTCAATAAGATCTACAAAAAAGTCAGTGCGGGCGTATCTGTCAAATGTACGGTTAAAGGGTTATTCCGCATTTTTTGCCGATCCGCACACATTGGAATTTCGCTAACTCCTCCGAAGGCTTTCGTTCCACCGGCACCACATTTGCTCAGGCCAATCTACACCCCATGGCCATTAAAAGTTATTCAAATCATGACGCTGCACCCCACGGTTTAGGTTCTAGGGGGCGCCAAAGATAACCCTAAAATCCACATATTTAAAAGTCTTATAACTTTTTATTTTTGCCCTCACTGGCCTCCAAGTTTTCTAGGATGATGCAATGTCCAGCCATCAACACATTTGTGAAGGAATTTTTAATCCCCAAAAGAGCGCCCCCCCATGGCAGGAGAAAAAAGTCCATTTTTTCTTGTCCCCTAAGGTGAAAATACACATTGTTGAGTGTCACGCCTGTACGCTTTGTCATATTGACACAAAATTTGACACACACATGTATCTCAATAAGATCTACGAAAAAGTCAATGCACGCGTATCTGTAAAATGTACGGTTAAAGGGCTATTTTGCATTTTTTGCCGATTCGCACACATTGGAATGTGGCTAACTCCTCCTAAGGCTTTCGTCCCACTGACACCAAATTTGCTCAGGCCAATCTACACCCCATGGCCATTCAAAGTTGTAAAAATCATGACGCTGCACCCCACGGTTTACGTTCTAGGGGGCGCCAAAGATGACCCAAATATCCACATTCTTAAAAGAATCCACATCCCCCCCCCATCCCCAAACCCCCATGGCAGGAGAAACAGTCAAGTTTTTCCTGCCCATCACTCAATGGCTCAATCGCATCACTCTCCCGGCAACACCGTAACGAGGAGCAACTTGCCGTTTGGATATATCCTAGCTGTGTTTGTGCCCTCACTCATGGTCCAGACTTTTTTCAAATAGGACATGTAGTTTGTCTGCAGCGAGTGTTTTGGTAGAAACTGCGCCTCCCATTCATTATAATGGGAAATGACCACAGACAAGTGCGCACACCATCTTTGGACCTTGAGTGTGACGCGATCAGGAGGGGGAGGCGGTCGCGCTGGGGGCGGCGCAACGCGGCTCGGGCCCGACAGTGCCCCACCGGGGCCCTAGTTAGGGCCCGAGCCAGCTGCAGAGCAGCCGGGCGTAGAGCCCTATTATTCCTGTATAGGTTTTTCTTTCTTCTTTCTTTCTTTCTTTCTTCTTATTTTTCCTCCCCTTTGAAGGGGAAAATGGCCCACTTCCCACTGGCGAAAACTCATGAAATTTGGCAGGACGACCGGGCCTGGTGAAAAATTCGATATTCTGAAGTCGCCCAAACAATAAAATGCAAAATGGCTCCATAGCGCCCCCTAAGGCGAAAATTCACACTATTGACTGTCACGCCTGTACGCTTTGTCATATTGACACAAAAATTGACACACACGTGTATCTCAATACGGTCTACGAAAAAGTCAATGGGCACGTATCTGTAAAATGTACGGTTAAAGGGTTATTTCGCATTTTTTCCCGATCCGCACACATTGGAATTTCGCTAACTCCTCCGAAGGCTTTAGTTCCACCGCCACCAAATTTGCTCAGGCCAATCTACACCCCATGGCCATTAAAAGTTGTACAAATCATGACGCTGCACTCCACGGTTTAGGTTCTAGGGGGCGCCAAAGATAACCCAAAAATCCACATTCTTAATAGTCTTATAACTTTTTATTTTTGTCCTCACTGGCCTCCAAGTTTTCTAGGATGATGCAATGTCCAGCCATCAACACATTTGTAAAGGAATTTTTACTCCCGAAAAGAGCGCCCCCCCATGGCAGGAGAAAAAAGTCCATTTTTTCTTGTCCCCTAAGGGGAAAAAACACATTGTTGAGTGTCACGCCTATACGCTTTGTCAAAATGACACAAAATTTGATACACACGTGTATCTCAATAAGATCTACGAAAAAGTCAATGGGCACGTATCTGTAAAATGTACGGTTAAAGGGCTATTTCGCATTTTTTGCCGATTCGCACACATTGGAATGTGGCTAACTCCTCCTAAGGCTTTCTTTCCACCGACACCAAATTTGCTCAAGCCGATCTACATCCCATGGCCATTCAAAGTTGTAAAAATCATGCCGCTGCACCCCATGGTTTACGTTCTAGGGGGCGCCAAAGATGACCCAAATATCCACATTCTTAAAAGAATCCACATCCCCCCCCCCCCCCCAAGGCAGGAGAAAAAGTCCAGTTAACCCTGCCCATCGCTCAATGGCTCAATCGCATCGCTCTCCTGGCAACACCGTAAGGAGGAGCAACTTGCCATTTGGATATATCCTAGCTGTGTTTGTGCCCTCACTCATGATCCACACTTTTTTCAAATAGGACATGTAGTTTGTCTGCAGCGACCGTTTTGGTAGAAACTGCGCCTCCCATTCATTATAATGGGAAATGACCACAGACAAGTGCGCACACCATCTTTGGACCTTGAGTGTGATGCGATCAGGAGGGGGAGGCGGTCGCGCTGGGGGCGGCGCGACGCGGCTCGGGCCCGACAGTGCCCCACCGGGGCCCTAGTTAGGGCCCGAGCGTAGCTGCTAAGCAGCTGCGAGAGCCCTCTTGTTCCTGTAGTTTCCTTCTTTAGGGCCCGAGCGTAGCTGCTAAGCAGCTGCGAGAGCCCTCTTGTTCCTGTAGTTTCCTTCTTTTGTTATTATTATTTTTCCTCCCCTTTGAACTGGAAAATGGCCCACTTCCCACTGGCGAAAACTCATGAAATTTGGCAGGACGACCGGGCCTGGTGAAAAATTTGATATTCCGAAGTCGCCCAAACAAGAAAATGCAAAATGGCTCCATAGCGCCCCCTAAGGTGAAAATTCACACTATTCACTGTCACGCCTGTACGCTTTGTCAAAATGACACAAAAATTGACACACACATGTATCTCAATAAGATCTACAAAAAAGTCAATGCGGGCGTATCTGTCAAATGTACGGTTAAAGGGTTATTTTGCATTTTTTGCCGATCCGCACACATTGGAATTTCGCTAACTCCTCCGAAGGCTTTCGTTCCACCGGCACCACATTTGCTCAGGCCAATCTACACCCCATGGCCATTAAAAGTTATTCAAATCATGACGCTGCACCCCACGGTTTAGGTTCTAGGGGGCGCCAAAGATAACCCTAAGATCCACATATTTAAAAGTCTTATAACTTTTTATTTTTGCCCTCACTGGCCTCCAAGTTTTCTAGGATGATGCAATGTCCAGCCATCAACACATTTGTGAAGGAATTTTTACTCCCCAAAAGAGCGCCCCCCCATGGCAGGAGAAAAAAGTCCATTTTTTCTTGTCCCCTAAGGTGAAAATACACATTGTTGAGTGTAACACCTGTACGCTTTGGCAAAATGACACAAAAATTGACACACACATGTATCTCAATAAGATCTACGAAAAAGTCAATGCGCGCGTATCTGTCAAATGTACGGTTAAAGGGTTATTCCGCATTTTTTGCCGATCCGCACACATTGGAATTTCGCTAACTCCTCCGAAGGCTTTCGTTCCACCGGCACCACATTTGCTCAGGCCAATCTACACCCCATGGCCATTAAAAGTTATTCAAATCATGATGCTGCACCCCATGGTTTAGGTTCTAGGGGGCGCCAAAAATAACCCAAAAATCCACATTCTTAAATGTTTTATAACTTTTTATTTTTGTCCTCACTGGCCTCCAAGTTTTCTAGGATGATGCAATGTCCAGCCATCAACACATTTGTGAAGGAATTTTTACACCCCAAAAGAGCGCCCCCCCATGGTAGGAGAAAAAAGTCAATTTTTTCTTGTCCCCTTACATAAAAATACACATTGTTGAGTGTCACGCCTGAACGCTTTGTCAAAATGACACAAAAATTGACAATCATGTGTATCTCAATTAGATCTACGAAAAAGTCAAAGAGCGCGTATCTGTATAATGTACGGTTAAAGGGCTATTTTGCATTTTTTGCCGATTCGCACACATTGGAATGTGGCTATCTCCTCCTAAGGCTTTCGTCCCACCGATACCAAATTTGCTCAGGGCAATCTACACCCCATGCCCATTCAAAGTTGTAAAAATCATGACGCTGCACCCCACGGTTTACGTTCTAGGGGGCGCCAAAGATGACCCAAAAATCCACATTCTTAAAAGTCATTTTGGCCACTGCAGGAGTACAGAGTACTGCAGTTCTAGGGGGCGCCAAAGATGACCCAAAAATCCACATTCTTAAAAGTCTTTTTGGCCACTGCAGGAGTACAGAGTACTGCAGGATACACACACATATACACACACGCCAACATACACACACACACACACACACACACACACACACACACACACACACAGACACACACACACACTCAGAGTCTGTTTTTTAGCACCTGCAAAAACATGCTGTTTACATATTTGACAAGAATGCAGAGGCTTCCTTTTGCCCCTGAAAAAAAATCAAATTTCAAACACAACTTGACTGGTCATTTCTCCAAAAGACAACCATGAAGCTCCATCCAAACCTGAAGCAGGCAGTTGGTGCATGTGTACAGTAACCTGAGGGGAGTGAGGTGAGTGCTTCTGAGGAGAACATGAGCAGTGAAGATTCACCTTGGAGCTAGAACAGAGACATGCACATGATTATACAGGGGCAGGGGCTCAAGTTTTTTCCAGTCGTTTATACAATATGGAAATTAATGTGAAATTAAAACACAAAGTATTAATAGAAAGGTAATGACTGTCCTGTGTAGGTGACAGTGATATCGAATAGGCTAGGCACTCACGAGGCTGGCTGTGGCAAGTGTAAGTGAAAGCAACACGCACTGGCAGGAAGAACAGCAAACGCCGATGAAGGAAAAGGGTCTTTGCAGTGATGGGCGTTACCAGAGAGGGCGATGGCCAGAGGACACAAATGGGACGGGGAGGCAGCACGTTGGGGGGGGGACGCGACACGGCTCGGGCCCGCCAGTGCCCCAACGGGGTCCTAGTTAGGGCCCGAGCGTAGCTGCTAAGCAGCTGCGAGAGCCCTCTTGTTCCTGATGGATTCTTCTTTCGTTATTTTTCCTCCGCTTTAAACTGGAAAATGGCCCACTTCCCACTGGCGAAAACTCAGGAAATTTGGCAGGACGACCGGGCCTGGTGAAAAATTTGATATTCTGAAGTCGCCCAAACAAAAAAATGAAAAATGGCTCCATAGCGCCCCCTATGGTGAAAACTCACCTGACGCCTGTACGCTTTGTCAAAATGACACAAAATTTGACACACATGTGTATCTCAATAAGATCTACAAAAAAGTCAGTGCGGGCGTATCTGTCAAATGTACGGTTAAAGGGCTATTTCGCATTTTTTGCCGATCCGCACACATTGGAATTTCGCTAACTCCTCCGAAGGCTTTCGTTCCACCGGCACCAAATTTGCTCAGGCCAATCTACACCCCATGGCCATTAAAAGTTGTACAAATCATGACGCTGCACCCCACGGTTTATGTTCTAGGGGGCGCCAAAGATAACCCAAAAATCCACATTCTTAAAAGTCTTATAACTTTTTATTTTTGTCCTCACTGGCCTCCAAGTTTTCTAGGATGATGCTATGTCCAGCCATCAACACATGTGTGAAGGAATTTTTACTCCCCAAAAGAGCGCCCCCCCATGGCAGGAGAAAAAAGTCTAGTTTTTCTTGTCCCCTAACATGAAAATACACATTGTTGAGTGTCACGCCTAAACGCTTTGTCATATTGACACAAAAATTGACACACACGTGTATCTCAATAAGATCTACGAAAAAGTCAAAGAGCGCGTAACTGTATAATGTACGGTAAAAGGGCTATTTTGCATTTTTTGCCGATTCGCACACATTGGAATTTCGCTAACTCCTCCGAAGGCTTTCGTCCCACTGACACCAAATTTGCTCAGGCCAATCTACACCCCATGGCCATTCAAAGTTGTAAAAATCATGACGCTGCACCCCACGGTTTATGTTCTAGGGGGCGCCAAAGATAACCCAAAAATCCACATTCTTACAAGTCTTATAACTTTTTATTTTTGTCCTGACTGGCCTCCAAGTTCTCTAGGATGATGCAATGTCCAGCCATCAACACATTTGTGAAGGAATTTTTACTCCCCAAAAGAGCGCCCCCCCATGGCAGGAGAAAAAAGTCCATTTTTTCTTGTCCCCCAAGGCGAAAATACACATTGTTGAATGTCACGCCTGTACGCTTTGTCATATTGACACAAAATTTGACAATCACGTGCATCTCAATAAGATCTACAAAAAAGTCAGTGCGCGCCTATCTGTAAAATGTACGGTTAAAGGGCTTTTTCGCATTTTTTGCAGATTCGCACACATTGGAATGTGGCTTAGTCCTCCTAAGGCTTTCGTCCCACTGACACCAAATTTGCTCAGGCCAATCTACACCCCATGGCCATTCAAAGTTGTAAAAATCATGACGCTGCACCCCACGGTCTACGTTCTAGGGGGCGCCAAAGAGGACCCAAATATCCACATTTTTAAAAGTCTTATAACTTTTTATTTTTGTGCTCACTGGCCTCCAAGTTTTCTAGGATGATGCGCCATCAACACATTTGTAAAGGAATTTTTACTCCCCAAAAGAGCGCCCCCCCATGGCAGGAGAAAAAAGTCCATTTTTTCTTGTCCCCCAAGGCGAAAATACACATTGTTGAATGTCACGCCTGTACGCTTTGTCATATTGACACAAAATTTGACAATCACGTGCATCTCAATAAGATCTACGAAAAAGTCAATGCGCGCGTATCTGTAAAATGTACGGTTAAAGGGCTTTTTCGCATTTTTTGCAGATTCGCACACATTGGAATGTGGCTTAGTCCTCCTAAGGCTTTCGTCCCACTGACACCAAATTTGCTCAGGCCAATCTACACCCCATGGCCATTCAAAGTTGTAAAAATCATGACGCTGCACCCCACGGTCTACGTTCTAGGGGGCGCCAAAGAGGACCCAAACATCCACATTTTTAAAAGTCTTATAACTTTTTATTTTTGTGCTCACTGGCCTCAAAGTTTTCTAGGATGATGCAATGTCCAGCCATCAACACATTTGTGAAGGAATTTTTACTCCCCAAAAGAGCGCCCCCCCATGGCAGGAGAAAAAGTCAAGTTTTTGCCCATCGCTCAATGGCTCAAACGCATCGCTCTCTCGGCAAAACCGAAAGGAGGAGCAACTTGCCATTTGGATATATACTAGCTGTGTTTGTGCCCTCACTCATGGTCCAGACTTTTTTCAAAAAGGACATGGAGTTTGTCTGCAGCGAGCGTTTTGGTAGAAACTGCGCCTCCCATTCATTATAATGGTAAATGACCACAGACAAGTGCGCACACCATCTTTGGACCTTGAGTGTGACGCGATCGGGAGGGGTAGGCGGTCGCACTGGGGGCGGCGCGACACGGCTCGGGCCCGCCAGTGCCCCACCGGGGCCCTAGTTTGTTATTATTATTAGGGCCCGAGCGTAGCTGCTAAGCAGCTGCGAGAGCCCTATTATTCCCCAAGGGGTTTTTCTTTGTTTCTTTTTTCTTTTTCCTCCCCTTTGAACTGGAAAATGGCCCACTTCCCACTGGCGAAAACTCATGAAATTTGGCAGGATGACCGGGCCTGGTGAAAAATTTGATATTCCGAAGTCGCCCAAACAAGAAAATGCAAAATGGCTCCATAGCGCCCCCTAAGGTGAAAATTCACACTATTGACTGTCACGCCTGTACGCTTTGTCAAAATGACACAAAATTTGACACACACATGTATCTCAATAAGATCTACAAAAAAGTCAGTGCGGGCGTATCTGTCAAATGTACGGTTAAAGGGTTATTTCGCATTTTTTGCCGATCCGCACACATTGGAATTTCGCTAACTCCTCCGAAGGCTTTCGTTCCACCGGCACCACATTTGCTCAGGCCAATCTACACCCCATGGCCATTAAAAGTTATTCAAATCATGACGCTGCACCCCACGGTTTAGGTTCTAGGGGGCGCCAAAGATAACCCTAAAATCCACATATTTAAAAGTCTTATAACTTTTTATTTTTGCCCTCACTGGCCTCCAAGTTTTCTAGGATGATGCAATGTCCAGCCATCAACACATTTGTGAAGGAATTTTTACTCCCCAAAAGAGCGCCCCCCCATGGCAGGAGAAAAAAGTCCATTTTTTCTTGTCCCCTAAGGTGAAAATACACATTGTTGAGTGTCACGCCTGTACGCTTTGTCAAAATGACACAAAAATTGACACACACATGTATCTCAATAAGATCTACAAAAAAGTCTATGCGCGCGTATCTGTCAAATGTACGGTTAAAGGGTTATTCCGCATTTTTTGCCGATTCGCACACATTGGAATTTCGCTAACTCCTCCGAAGGCTTTCGTTCCACCGGCACCACATTTGCTCAGGCCAATCTACACTCCATGGCCATTAAAAGTTATTCAAATCATGACGCTGCACCCCACGGTTTACGTTCTAGGGGGCGCCAAAGATAACCCAAAAATCCACATTTTTAAAAGTCTTTTAACTTTTTATTTTTGTCCTCACTGGCCTCCAAGTTTTCTAGGATGATGCAATGTCCAGCCATCAACACATTTGTGAAGGAATTTTTACTCCCTAAAAGAGCGCCCCCCATGGCAGGAGAAAAAAGTCCATGTTTTCTTGTCCCCTAAGGTGAAAATACACATTGTTGACTGTCACGCATGTACGCTTTGGCAAAATGACACAAAAATTGACAATCATGTGTATCTCAATTAGATCTACGAAAAAGTCAAAGAGCGCGTATCTGTATAATGTACGGTAAAAGGGCTTTTTGCATTTTTTGCCGATTCGCACACATTGGAATTTCGCTAACTCCTCCTAAGGCTTTCGTCCCACTGACACCAAATTTGCTCAGGCCAATCTACACTCCATGGCCATTCAAAGTTGTAAAAATCATGACGCTGCACCCCACGGTTTACGTTTTAGGGGGCGCCAAAGATGACCCAAATATACATTACAGTAGACAAAGTAGTTTTGCCCACTGAGTGGCGCCAAAGGGACTTGTCTGTGGAGTCTGTGAGTCACTATTGGCCGTTTTTGACTACTTTAGATTTTACCTTTATATTTCCTCTTACAAAATTTTTACCTTGCCTTGCCTGGTATCATTTTTTTCAGCACAACCTCACCTGTGTCAATTTACAGTTATTTTATCATTTTGACATACTATATTTACACATTGGACCCAAATTCACACACAAAACATAAAATCCGAGTGGAAAAAAGTAACGTTTTTACTGTGAAAACCACAAATATGTGTGATGAACTGTTTTTAAAACTTAAACTTCAAATAAAAATTGTAAACTTCAAAACATATGCAAATTTTTAACAAAGAACATAGTGATTTACCTCTATTTACATCAAAATGCAGGCAATGGCCCAGGTGTTCTTTGTAAAATTATTTACAAAACACTGTATAGTCTCACAAATGTCACTTTTTATTTATGCCACTACAAAAAAACATGATGTAAATGATGCATGATGTAAAACATGATGTAAAAAACTTGTGTATATCCTCCTCTATGTTAGTCCATGTGTAATTTTTCCATAATTCTTTGTTTTTTGCAGCATTTTTGTTAGTGTAACTGCAGATTGTGCTGACAGTGTCTATGGCAAAAAAAAAAAAAAAAAAACTGAAAATGCCTCAACATGAACCCCTGGTGGTCTCTGAGGGTGAAACCTGCTAACTGCTGCAGCTCTGTCAGCTTCAGTCTCCCATGCAGAGCTCGGAGCGCATGTGTGGCTCTGCACCCTTAGCAGCGTTGCTAACTCCTCAGTAAGGAAAGCCTGCTTCATGTCAGAGTCTCTAAACTCCAGAAGAAGTCGATAAAAGTCACTTTCTTTCTAAAAAAAAAAGTCGTTAGGGGGTCTGAAAAGTCATTGAATCTAACAACAAAGTCGCTAGGTTTGCAACTACGTGTCCCAGACTGCATCCCTGCTGAGAGTCCCTCCCTCCCTTCTCATATTGCAGGAAGAACGTAAGCGCCCGCCCTTTGTCAATCAGTCACCATATAATTTTGGATTGGTTGTTGTGGTGAAGTTTTCCACCAATAGGAGAGATGTTGTGGTGTGTTTTTTTTTTCCTTTGGCAAGCCTTTTCCGCCTGTAAGAGCTGTCGCTAATGTCTGCATGCTATGTTTTCCTGTCTCATACAGCGCGATCGAGCGCCGAACGTGATCAAAATAAGCAGAAAACAAGTATCGCGGACATAATTTATCATAACTCTGGTTTTATTTGGCCTATCAACACAATTTAAAAACTGGTATATAGGTTGAGGTCCTCACTTTTGAGATAAGTTGAAACGGAGTCAACGAGGCTCCGTCTTGCAGCTACATCTGGTTAAATATGTCATGTGACTTGAACGCACACACACACACACACACACACACACACACAGACACACACACACACGCACACACACACACTCAGAGTCTGGTTTTTAGCACCTGCAAAAACATGCTATTTACATATTTGACAAGAATGCAGAGGCTCCTTTTGCCCCTGAAAAAAATCAAATTTCAAACACAACTTGACTGGTCATTTCTCCAAAAGACAACCATGAAGCTCCATCCAAACCTGAAGCAGGCAGTTGGTGCATGTGTACAGTAACCTGAGGGGAGTGAGGTGACTGCTTCTGAGGAGAACATGAGCAGTGAAGATTCACCTTAGAGCTAGAACAGAGACGTGCACATGATTATACAGGGGCAGGGGCTCAAGTTTTTTCCAGTTGTTTATACAATATGGAAATTAATGTGAAATTAAAAAACAAAGTATTAATAGAAAGGTAATGACTGTCCTGAGTAGGTGACAGTGATATCCAATAGGCTAGGCACTCAAGAGGCTGGCTGTGGCAAGTGTAAGTGAAAGCAACACGCACTGGCAGGAAGAACAGCAAACGCCGATGAAGGAAAAGGGTCTTTGCAGTGATGGGCGTTACCAGAGAGGGCGATGGCCAGAGGACACAAATGGGACGGGGAGGCAGCGCGTTGGGGGGGGGACGCGACACAGCTCGGGCCCGCCAGTGCCCCAACGGGGTCCTAGTTATTATTATTATTATTTTTCCTCCCCTTTGAACTGGAAAATGGCCCACTTCCCACTGGCGAAAACTCATGAAATTTGGCAGGACGACCGGGCCTGGTGAAAAATTTGATATTCTGAAGTCGCCCAAACAATAAAATGCAAAATGGCTCCATAGCGCCCCCTAAGGTGAAAATTCACACTATTGACTGTCACGCCTGTACGCTTTGTCAAAATGACACAAAAATTGACACACACATGTATCTCAATAAGATCTACAAAAAAGTCAGTGCGGGCGTATCTGTCAAATTTATGGTTAAAGGGTTATTTCGCATTTTTTGCCGATCCGCACACATTGGAATTTCGCTAACTCCTCCGAAGGCTTTCGTTCCACTGGCACCACATTTGCTCAGGCCAATCTACACCCCATGGCCATTAAAAGTTATTCAAATCATGACGCTGCACCCCAAGGTTTAGGTTCTAGGGGGCGCCAAAGATAACACTAAAATCCACATATTTAAAAGTCTTATAACTTTTTATTTTTGCCCTCACTGGCCTCCAAGTTTTCTAGGATGATGCAATGTCCAGCCATCAACACATTTGTGAAGGAATTTTTAATCCCCAAAAGAGCGCCCCCACATGGCAGGAGAAAAAAGTCCATTTTTTCTTGTCCCCTAAGGTGAAAATACACATTGTTGAGTGTCACGCCTGTACGCTTTGTCATATTGACACAAAATTTCACACACACATGTATCTCAATAAGATCTACGAAAAAGTCAATGCACGCGTATCTGTCAAATGTACGGTTAAAGGGTTATTCCGCATTTTTTGCTGATCCGCACACATTGGAATTTCGCTAACTCCTCCTAAGGCTGGCGTTCCACCGGCACCACATTTGCTCAGGCCAATCTACACCCCATGGCCATTAAAAGTTATTCAAATCATGACGCTGCACCCCACGGTTTAGGTTCTAGGGGGCGCCAAAGATAACCCTAAAATCCACATATTTCAAAGTCTTATAACTTTTTATTTTTGTCCTCACTGGCCTCCAAGTTTTCTAGGATGATGCAATGTCCAGCCATCAACACATTTGTGAAGGAATTTTTACTCCCCAAAAGAGCGCCCCCCCATGGCAGGAGAAAAAAGTCCATTTTTTCTTGTCCCCTAAGGTGAAAAAACACATTGTTGACTGTCATACCTGTACGCTTTGTCATATTGACACAAAATTTGACAATCCTGTGTATCTCAATTAGATCTACGAAAAAGTCATAGAGCGCGTATCTGTATAATGTACGGTTAAAGGGCTATTTTGCATTTTTTGCCGATTCGCACACATTGGAATGTGGCTATCTCCTCCTAAGGCTTTCGTCCCACCGATACCAAATTTGCTCAGGGCAATCTACACCCCATGCCCATTCAAAGTTGTAAAAATCATGACGCTGCACCCCACGGTTTACGTTCTAGGGGGCGCCAAAGATGACCCAAAAATCCACATTCTTAAAAGTCATTTTGGCCATTGCAGGAGTACAGAGTACTGCAGTTCTAGGGGGCGCCAAAGATGACCCAAAAATCCACATTCTTAAAAGTCTTTTTGGCCACTGCAGGAGTACAGAGTACTGCAGGATACACACACATATACACACACGCCAACATACACACACACACACACACACACACACACACACACACACACACACACACACACACACACACACACACACAGACACACACACACACTCAGAGTCTGTTTTTTAGCACCTGCAAAAACATGCTGTTACATATTTGACAAGAATGCAGAGGCTTCCTTTTGCCCCTGAAAAAAATCAAATTTCAAACACAACTTGACTGTTCATTTCTCCAAAAGACAACCATGAAGCTCCATTTCAAACCTGAAGCAGATAGTTGGTGCATGTGTACAGTAACCTGAGGGGAGTGAGGTGACTATTTCTGAGGAGAACATGAGCAGTGAAGATTCACCTTGGAGCTAGAACAGAGACATGCACATGATTATACAGGGGCAGGGGCTCAAGTTTTTTCCAGTCGTTTATACAATATGGAAATTAATGTGAAATTAAAACACAAAGTATTAATAGAAAGGTAATGACTGTCCTGTGTAGGTGACAGTGATATCCAATAGGCTAGGCACTCACGAGGATGGCTGTGGCAAGTGTAAGTGAAAGCAACACGCACTGGCAGGAAGAACAGCAAACGCTGATGAAGGAAAAGGGTCTTTGCAGTGATGGGCGTTACCAGAGAGGGTGATGGCCAGAGGACACGAATGGGACAGGGAGGCAGCGCGTTGGGGGGGGGGGGGGGGTGCGACACGGCTCGGGCCCGCCAGTGCCCCAACGGGGCCCTAGTTATTATTTTTCCTCCCCTTTGAACTGGAAAATGGCCCACTTCCCACTGGCGAAAACTCATGAAATTTGGCAGGACGACCGGGCCTGGTGAAAAATTTGATATTCCGAAGTCGCCCAAACAAGAAAATGCAAACTGGCTCCATAGCGCCCCCTAAGGTGAAAATTCACACTATTCACTGTCACGCCGGTACGCTTTGTCAAAATGACACAAAAATTGACACACACATGTATCTCAATAAGATCTACAAAAAAGTCAGTGCGGGCGTATCTGTCAAATGTACGGTTAAAGGGTTATTTCGCATTTTTTGCCGATCCGCACACATTGGAATTTCGCTAACTCCTCCGAAGGCTTTCGTTCCACCGGCACCACATTTGCTCAGGCCAATCTACACCCCATGGCCATTAAAAGTTATTCAAATCATGACGCTGCACCCCACGGTTTAGGTTCTAGGGGGCGCCAAAGATAACCCTAAGATCCACATATTTAAAAGTCTTATAACTTTTTATTTTTGCCCTCACTGGCCTCCAAGTTTTCTAGGATGATGCAATGTCCAGCCATCAACACATTTGTGAAGGAATTTTTACTCCCCAAAAGAGCGCCCCCCCATGGCAGGAGAAAAAAGTCCATTTTTTCTTGTCCCCTAAGGTGAAAATACACATTGTTGAGTGTAACACCTGTACGCTTTGGCAAAATGACACAAAAATTGACACACACATGTATCTCAATAAGATCTACGAAAAAGTCAATGCGCGCGTATCTGTCAAATGTACGGTTAAAGGGTTATTCCGCATTTTTTGCCGATCCGCACACATTGGAATTTCGCTAACTCCTCCGAAGGCTTTCGTTCCACCGGCACCACATTTGCTCAGGCCAATCTACACCCCATGGCCATTAAAAGTTATTCAAATCATGACGCTGCACCCCACGGTTTAGGTTCTAGGGGGAGCCAAAGATAACCGTAAAATCCACATATTTAAAAGTCTTATAACTTTTTATTTTTGTCCCCACTGGCCTCCAAGTTTTCTAGGATGATGCAATGTCCAGCCATCAACACATTTGTGAAGGAATTTTTACTCGGCAAAAGAGCGCCCCCCCATGGCAGGAGAAAAAAGTCAATTTTTTCTTGTCCACTAAGGTGAAAATACACATTGTTGAGTGCTACGCCTGTATGTTTTGTCGTATTGACACAAAATTTTACATACACGTGTATTTACATAAGATCTTCGAAAAAGTCAATGGCCACGTATCTGTAAAATGTACGGTTAAAGGGTTATTTTGCATTTTTTGCAGATTCGCACACATTGGAATTTCGCTAATTCCTCCGAAGGCTTTCGTTCCACCGGCACCACATTTGCTCAGGCCAATCTACACCCCATGGCCATTAAAAGTTATTCAAATCATGACGCTGCACCCCACGGTTTAGGTTCTAGGGGGCGCCAAATATAACCCTAAAATCCACATATTTAAAAGTCTTATAACTTTTTATTTTTGCCCTCACTGGCCTCCATGTTTTCTAGGATGATGCAATGTCCAGCCATCAACACATTTGTGAAGGAGTTTTTTCTCTTTAAAAGAGCGCCCCCCCATGGCAGGAGAATAAAGTCAAGTTTTTCCTGTTCATCATTCAATGGCTCAAACGCACTGCTCTCTCGGCAAAAGCGAAAGGAGGAGCAACTTGCCATTTGGATATATCTTAGCTGTGTTTGTGCCCTCACTCATGGTCCAGACTTTTTTCAAATAGGACATGGAGTTTTTCTGCAGCGAGCGTTTTGGTAGAAACTGCGCCTCCCGTTCATTATAATGGTAAATGACGACAAACAAGTGCGCACACCATCTTTGGACCTTGAGTGTGACGCGATCGGGTGGGGGAGGCGGTCGCGCTGGGGGCGGCGTGACACGGCTCGGGCCCGCCAGTGCCCCAACGGGGCCCTAGTTAGGGCCCGAGCGTAGCTGCTAAGCAGCTGCGAGAGCCCTATTATTCCCCAAGTGGTTTTTCTTTGTTTCTTTCTTTCTTTTTTCTTTTTCCTCCCCTTTGAACTGGAAAATGGCCCACTTCCCACTGGCGAAAACTCATGAAAGTTGGCAGGACGACCGGGCCTGGTGAAAAATTCGATATTCCGAAGTCGCCCAAACAAGAAAATGCAAAATGGCTCCATAGCGCCCCCTAAGGTGAAAATTCACACTATTGACTGTCACGCCTTTACGCTTTGTCAAAATGACACAAAAATTGACACACACGTGTATCTCAATAAGATCTACAAAAAAGTCAGTGCGGCCGTATCTGTCAAATGTACGGTTAATGGGTTATTTTGCATTTTTTGCCGATCCGCACACATTGGAATTTCGCTAACTCCTCCGAAGGCTTTCGTTCCACCGGCACCACATTTGCTCAGGCCAATCTACACCCCATGGCCATTAAAAGTTATCAAAATCATGACGCTGCACCCCACGGTTTAGGTTCTAGGGGGCGCCAAAAATAACCCTAAAATCCACATATTTAAAAGTCTTATAACTTTTTATTTTTGTCCTCACTGGCCTCCAAGTTTTCTAGGATGATGCAATGTCCAGCCATCAACACATTTGTGAAGGAATTTTTACTCCCCAAAAGAGCGCCCCCCCATGGCAGGAGAAAAAAGTCCATTTTTTCTTGACCCCTAAGGTGAAAATACACATTGTTGAGTGTCACGCCTTTACGCTTTGGCAAAATGACACAAAAATTGACACACACATGTATCTCAATAAGATCTACAAAAAAGTCTATGAGCGCGTATCTGTCAAATGTACGGTTAAAGGGTTATTTCGCATATTTTGCCGATACGCACACATTGGAATGTCGCTAACTCCTCCGAAGGCTTTCGTTCCACCGGCACCAAATTTGCTCAGGTCAATCTACACCCCATGGCCATTAAAAGTTATCAAAATCATGACGCTGCACCCCACGGTTTAGGTTCTAGGGGGCGCCAAAGATAACCCAAAAATCCACATATTTAAAAGTCTTATAACTTTTTATTTTTGTCCTCACTGGCCTCCAAGTTTTCTAGGATGATGCAATGTCCAGCCATCAACACATTTGTGAAGGAATTTTTACTCCCCAAAAGAGCGCCCCCCCATGGCAGGAGAAAAAAGTCAATTTTTTCTTGTCCCCTAAGGTGAAAATACATATTGTTGAGATTCACGCCTATACGCTTTGTCATATTGACACAAAATTTGACAATCACATGTATCTCAATAAGATCTACGAAAAAGTCAATGCGCGCGTATCTGTAAAATGTACGGTTAAAGGGCTATTTTGCATTTTTTGCCGATTCGCACACATTGGAATGTGGCTAACTCCTCCTAAGGCTTTCGTCCCACTGACACCAAATTTGCTCAGGCAAATCTACACCCCATGGCCATTCAAAGTTGTAAAAATCATGACGCTGCACCCCACGGTTTACGTTCTAGGGGGCGCCAAAGATGACCCAAATATCCACATTCTTAAAAGAATCCACATCCCCCCCCCATCCCCCATCCCCCATGGCAGGAGAAACAGTCAAGTTTTTCCTGCCCATCACTCAATGGCTCAATCGCATCACTCTCCCGGCAACACCGTAACGAGGAGCAACTTGCCGTTTGGATAAATCCTAGCTGTGTTTGTGCCCTCACTCATGGTCCAGACTTTTTTCAAATAGGACATGTAGTTTGTCTGCAGCGAGTGTTTTGGTAGAAACTGCGCCTCCCATTCATTATAATGGGAAATGACCACAGACAAGTGCGCACACCATCTTTGGACCTTGAGTGTGACGCGATCGGGAGGGGGAGGCGGTCGTGCTGGGGGGCGGCGCAACGCGGCTCGGGCCCGACAGTGCCCCACCGGGGTCCTAGTTAGGGCCCGAGCGTAGCTGCTAAGCAGCTGCGAGAGCCCTCTTGTTCCTGCATGTTTCCTTCTTTCGTTATTATTTTTCCTCCGCTTTAAACTGGAAAATGGCCCACTTCCCACTGGCGAAAACTCAGGAAATTTGGCAGGACGACCGGGCCTGGTGAAAAATTCGATATTCTGAAGTCGCCCAAACAATAAAATGCAAAATGGCTCCATAGCGCCCCCTAAGGTGAAAATTCACATGACGGCTGTACGCTTTGTCATATTGACACAAAAATTGACACACACATGTATCTCAATAAGATCTACAAAAAAGTCAGTGCGGGCGTATCTGTCAAATGTACGGTTAATGGGTTATTTTGCATTTTTTGCAGATCTGCACACATTGGAATTTCGCTAACTCCTCCGAAGGCTTTCGTTCGACCGGCACCACATTTGCGCAGGCCAATCTACCCCCCATGGCCATTAAAAGTTGTACAAATCATGACGCTGCACCCCACGGTTTACGTTCTAGGGGGCGCCAAAGATAACCCAAAATCCACATTTTTAAAAGTCTTATAACTTTTTATTTTTGTCCTCACTGCCCTCCAAGTTTTCTAGGATGATGCAATGTCCAGCCATCAACACATTTGTGAAGGAATTTTTACTCCCCAAAAGAGCGCCCCCCCATGGCAGGAGAAAAAAGTCAATTTTTTCTTGTCCCCTTACATGAAAATACACATTGTTGAGTGTCACGCCTGAACGCTTTGTCATATTGACACAAAAATTGACAATCATGTGTATCTCAATTAGATCTACGAAAAAGTCAAAAAGCGCGTATCTGTATAATGTACGGTTAAAGGGCTATTTCGCATTTTTTGCCGATTCGCACACATTGGAATGTGGCTATCTCCTCCTAAGGCTTTCGTCCCACCGATACCAAATTTGCTCAGGGCAATCTACACCCCATGCCCATTCAAAGTTGTAAAAATCATGACGCTGCACCCCACGGTTTACGTTCTAGGGGGCGCCAAAGATGACCCAAAAATCCACATTCTTAAAAGTCATTTTGGCCACTGCAGGAGTACAGAGTACTGCAGTTCTAGGGGGCGCCAAAGATGACCCAAAAATCCACATTCTTAAAAGTCTTTTTGGCCACTGCAGGAGTACAGAGTACTGCAGGATACACACACATATACACACACACACACACACACACACACACACACACACACACACACACACACACACACACACACTCAGAGTCTGTTTTTTAGCACCTGCAAAAACATGCTGTTTACATATTTGACAAGAATGCAGAGGCTTCCTTTTGCCCCTGAAAAAAAAAAGATTTCAAACACAACTTGACTGTTCATTTCTCCAAAAGACAACCATGAAGCTCCATCCAAACCTGAAGCAGATAGTTGGTGCATGTGTACAGTAACCTGAGGGGAGTGAGGTGACTATTTCTGAGGAGAGCATGAGCAGTGAAGATTCACCTTGGAGCTAGAACAGGGACGTGCACATGATTATACAGGGGCAGGGGCGCAAGTTTTTTCCAGTCATTTATACAATATGGAAATTATTGTGAAATTAAACCACAAATATGTGTGATGAACTGTTTTTAAAACTTAAACCTCAAATAAAAATTGTAAACTTCAAAACATATGCAAATTTTTAACAAAGAACATAGTAATTTACCTCTATTTACATCAAAATGCAGGCAATGGCCCAGGCGTTCTTTGTAAAATTATTTACAAAACACTGTATAGTCTCACAAATGTCACTTTTTATTTATGCCACTACAAAAAAACATGATGTAAATGATGCATGATGTAAAAAACTTGTGTAGATCCTCCTCTATGTCAGTCCATGTGTAATTTTTCCATAATTCTTTGTTTTTTGCAGCATTTTTGTTAGTGTAACTGCAGATTGTGCTGACAGTCTATGGCAAAAAAAACAAAAACTGAAAATGCCTCAACATGAACCCCTGGTGGTCTCTGAGGGTGAAACCTGCTAACTGCTGCAGCTCTGTCAGCTTCAGTCTCCCATGCAGAGCTCGGAGCGCATGTGTGGCTCTGCACCCTTAGCAGCGTTGCTAACTCCTCAGTAAGGAAAGCCTGCTTCATGTCAGAGTCTCTAAACTCCAGAAGAAGTCGATAAAAGTCCCTTTCTTTCTAAAAGTCGTTAGGGGGTCTGAAAAGTAATTGAATCTAACAACAAAGTCGCTAGGTTTGCAACTACGTGTCCCAGACTGCATCCCTGCTGAGAGTCCCTCCCTCCCTTCTCATGTTGCAGGAAGAACGTAAGCGCCCGCCCCTTGTCAATCAGTCACCATATAATTTTGGATTGGTTGTTGTGGTGAAGTTTTCCACCAATAGGAGAGATGTTGTGGTGTGTTTTTTTTTCTTTTGGCAACCCTTTTCCGCCTGTAAGACCTGTCGCTAATGTGTGCATGCTATGTTTTCCTGTCTCATACAGCGCGATCGAGCGCCGAACGTGATCAAAATAAGCAGAAAAAAAGTATCGCGGACATAATTTATCATAACTCTGGTTTTATTTGGCCTATCAACACAATTTAAAAACTGGTATATAGGTTGAGGTCCTCACTTTTGAGATAAGTTGAAACGGAGAGTTAACGAGGCTCCGTCTTGCAGCTACATCCGGTTAAATATGTCATGTGACTTGAACGCTGGGGAGCGTCAATCGAATCGAATCAAACCTAACTCTCAGATGAATCTTCAAAATTCACCTCAGAAATATGCTTATTATTCTTCTCAGAGTACTGCAGGATACACACACACACACACACACACAGACACACACACACACACACACACACACACACACACACTCAGAGTCTGTTTTTTAGCACCTGCAAAAACATGCTATTTACATATTTGACAAGAATTTCAAACACAACTTGACTGCTCATTTCTCCAAAAGACAACCATGAAGCTCCATCCAAACCTGAAGCAGGCAGTCAGTGCATGTGTACAGTAACCTGAGGGGAGTGAGGTGACTGCTTCTGAGGAGAACATGAGCAGTGAAGATTCACCTTGGAGCTAGAACAGGGACGTGCACATGATAATACAGGGGCAGGGGCTCAAGTTTTTTCCAGTCGTTTATACAATATGGAAATTAATGTGAAATTAAAAAACAAAGTATGACTGTCCTGTGTAGGTGACAGTGATATCCAATAGGCTAGGCACTCACGAGGCTGGCTGTGGCAAGTGTAAGTGAAAGCAACACGCACTGGCAGGAAGAACAGCAAACGCCGATGAAGGAAAAGGGTCTTTGCAGTGATGGGCGTTACCAGAGAGGGCGATGGCCAGAGGACGCGAATGGGACGGGGAGGCAGCGCGTTGGGGGGGGGGGGGGGGGTGCGACACGGCTCGGGCCCGCCAGTGCCCCAACGGGGCCCTAGTTTCTTCTTTTTCCTCCCCTTTGAACTGGAAAATGGCCCACTTCCCACTGGCGAAAACTCATGAAATTTGGCAGGATGACCGGGCCTGGTGAAAAATTCGATATTCCGAAGTCGCCCAAACAAGAAAATGCAAAATGGCTCCATAGCGCCCCCTAAGGTGAAAATTCACACTATTGACTGTCACGCCTTTACGCTTTGTCAAAATGACACAAAAATTGACACACACGTGTATCTCAATAAGATCTACAAAAAAGTCAGTGCGGCCGTATCTGTCAAATGTACGGTTAATGGGTTATTTTGCATTTTTTGCAGATCTGCACACATTGGAATTTCGCTAACTCCTCCGAAGGCTTTCGTTCCACCGGCACCACATTTGCTCAGGCCAATCTACACCCCATGGCCATTAAAAGTTATTCAAATCATGACGCTGCACCCCACGGTTTAGGTTCTAGGGGGCGCCAAAAATAACCCTAAAATCCACATATTTAAAAGTCTTATAACTTTTTATTTTTGTCCTCACTGGCCTCCAAGTTTTCTAGGATGATGCAATGTCCAGCCATCAACACATTTGTGAAGGAATTTTTACTCCCCAAAAGAGCGCCCCCCCATGGCAGGAGAAAAAAGTCCATTTTTTCTTGACCCCTAAGGTGAAAATACACATTGTTGAGTGTCACGCCTTTACGCTTTGGCAAAATGACACAAAAATTGACACACACATGTATCTCAATAAGATCTACAAAAAAGTCTATGAGCGCGTATCTGTCAAATGTACGGTTAAAGGGTTATTTCGCATTTTTTGCCGATACGCACACATTGGAATGTCGCTAACTCCTCCGAAGGCTTTCGTTCCACCGGCACCAAATTTGCTCAGGTCAATCTACACCCCATGGCCATTAAAAGTTATCAAAATCATGACGCTGCACCCCACGGTTTAGGTTCTAGGGGGCGCCAAAGATAACCCAAAAATCCACATATTTAAAAGTCTTATAACTTTTTATTTTTGTCCTCACTGGCCTCCAAGTTTTCTAGGATGATGCAATGTCCAGCCATCAACACATTTGTGAAGGAATTTTTACTCCCCAAAAGAGCGCCCCCCCATGGCAGGAGAAAAAAGTCAATTTTTTCTTGTCCCCTAAGGTGAAAATACATATTGTTGAGATTCACGCCTATACGCTTTGTCATATTGACACAAAATTTGACAATCACGTGCCTTGCCTGGTATCATTTTTTTCAGCACAACCTCACCTGTGCGAATTTACAGTTATTTTATCATGTTGACATACTGAATTTACACAATGGACCCAAATTCACACACAAAACATAAAATCCGAGTGGAAAAAAGTAACATTTTTACTGTGAAAACCACAAATATGTGTGATGAACTGTTTTTAAAACTTAAACTTCAAATAAAAATTGTAAACTTCAAAACATATGCAAATTTTTAACAAAGAACATAGTGATTTACCTCTATTTACATCAAAATGCAGGCAATGGCCCAGGCGTTCTTTGTAAAATTATTTACAAAACACTGTATAGTCTCACAAATGTCACTTTTTATTTATGCCACTACAAAAAAACATGATGTAAATGATGCATGATGTAAAACATGATGTAAAAAACTTGTGTAGATCCTCCTCTATGTCAGTCCATGTGTAATTTTTCCATAATTCTTTGTTTTTTGCAGCATTTTTGTTAGTGTAACTGCAGATTGTGCTGACAGTGTCTATGGCACAAAAAAAAAAAAATTTAAAATGCCTCAACATGAACCCCTGGTGGTCTCTGAGGGTGAAACCTGCTAACTGCTGCAGCTCTGTCAGCTTCAGTCTCCCATGCAGAGCTCTGAGCGCATGTGTGGCTCTGCACCCTTAGCAGCGTTGCTAACTCCTCAGTAAGGAAAGCCTGCTTCATGTCAGAGTCTCTAAACTCCAGAACTCCAGAAGAAGTCGATAAAAGTCCCTTTCTTTCTAAAAAAAAAGTCGTTAGGGGGTCTGAAAAGTCATTGAATCTAACAACAAAGTCGCTAGGTTTGCAACTACGTGTCCCAGACTGCATCCCTGCTGAGAGTCCCTCCCTCGCTTCTCATGTTGCAGGAAGAACGTAAGCACCCGCCCCTTGTCAATCAGTCACCATATAATTTTGGATTGGTTGTTGTGGTGAAGTTTTCCACCAATAGGAGAGATGTTGTGGTGTGTTTTCTTTTTCCTTTGGCAAGCCTTTTCCGCCTGTAAGACCTGTCGCTAATGTCTGCATGCTATGTTTTCCTGTCTCATACAGCGCGATCAAGCGCCGAACGTGATCAAAATAAGCAGAAAAAAAGTATCGCGGACATAATTTATCATAACTCTGGTTTTATTTGGCCTATCAACACAATTTAAAAACTGGTATATAGGTTGAGGTCCTCACTTTTGAGATAAGTTGAAACGGAGTCAACGAGGCTCCGTCTTGCAGCTACATCCGGTTAAATATGTCATGTGACTTCAACGCACACACACACACACACACACACACACACACACAGACACACACACACACGCACACACACACACTCAGAGTCTGTTTTTTAGCACCTGAAAAAACATGCTATTTACATATTTGACAAGAATGCAGAGGCTCCTTTTGCCCCTGAAAAAAATCAAATTTCAAACACAACTTGACTGGTCATTTCTCCAAAAGACAACCATGAAGCTCCATCCAAACCTGAAGCAGGCAGTTGGTGCATGTGTACAGTAACCTGAGGGGAGTGAGGTGAGTGCTTCTGAGGAGAACATGAGCAGTGAAGATTCACCTTGGAGCTAGAACAGAGACGTGCACATGATTATACAGGGGCAGGGGCTCAAGTTTTTTCCACTTGTTTATACAATATGGAAATTAATGTGAAATTAAAAAACAAAGTATTAATAGAAAGGTAATGACTGTCCTGAGTAGGTGACAGTGATATCCAATAGGCTAGGCACTCAAGAGGCTGGCTGTGGCAAGTGTAAGTGAAAGCAACACGCACTGGCAGGAAGAACAGCAAACGCCGATGAAGGAAAAGGGTCTTTGCAGTGATGGGCGTTACCAGAGAGGGCGATGGCCAGAGGACACGAATGGGACGGGGAGGCAGCGCGTTGGGGGGGGGACGCGACACAGCTCGGGCCCGCCAGTGCCCCAACGGGGTCCTAGTTTGTTATTATTATTAGGGCCCGAGCGTAGCTGCTAAGCAGCTGCGAGAGCCCTCTTGTTCCTGCATGTTTCCTTCCGTCGTTATTATTTTTCCTCCGCTTTAAACTGGAAAATGGCCCATTTCCCACTGGCGAAAACTCAGGAAATTTGGCAGGACGACCGGGCCTGGTGAAAAATTCGATATTCTGAAGTCGCCCAAACAATAAAATGCAAAATGGCTCCATAGCGCCCCCTAAGGTGAAAATTCACATGACGCCTGTATGCTTTGTCATATTGACACAAAAATTGACACACACATGTATCTCAATAAGATCTACAAAAAAGTCAGTGTGGGCGTATCTGTCAAATGTACGGTTAAAGGGCTATTTTGCATTTTTTGCCGATTCGCACACATTGGAATTTCGCTAACTCCTCCGAAGGCTTTCGTTCGACCGGCACCACATTTGCGCAGGCCAATCTACCCCCCATGGCCATTAAAAGTTGTACAAATCATGACGCTGCACCCCACGGTTTACGTTCTAGGGGGCGCCAAAGATAACCCAAAAATCCACATTCTTAAAAGTCTTATAACTTTTGTCTTTTGTCCTCACTGGCCTCCAAGTTTTCTAGGATGATGCAATGTCCAGCCATCAACACATTTGTGAAGGAATTTTTACTCCCCAAAAGAGCGCCCCCCAATGGCAGGAGAAAAAGGTCCATTTTTTCTTGTCTCCTAAGGTGAAAATACACATTGTCGAGTGTCACGCCTGTATGCTTTGTCATATTGACACAAAATTTGACAATCACGTGTATCTTAATAAGATCTACGAAAAAGTCTAAGGGCATGTATCTGTCAAATGTACGGTTAAAGGGCTATTTTGCATTTTTTGCCGATTCGCACACATTGGAATTTCGCTAACTCCTCCGAAGGCTATCTTTCCACCGGCACCAAATTTGCTCAGGCCAATCTACACCCCATGGCCATTAAAAGTTGTACAAATCATCTTGCTGCACCCCACGGTTTAGGTTCTAGGGGGCGCCAAATATAACCCTAAAATCCACATATTTCAAAGTCTTATAACTTTTTATTTTTGTCCTCACTGGCCTCCAAGTTTTTTAGGATGATGCAATGTCCAGCCATCAACACATTTGTGAAGAAATTTTTACTCCCCAAAAGAGCGCCCCCCCATGGCAGGAGAAAAAAGTCAATTTTTTCTTGTCGCCTAAGGTGAAAATACACATTGTTGAGTGTCACGCCTGTACGCTTTGTCATATTGACACAAAAATTGACAGTCATGTGTATCTCAATTAGATCTACGAAAAAGTCAAAGAGCGTGTATCTGTATAATGTACGGTAAAAGGGCTATTTTGAATTTTTTGCCGATTCGCACACATTGGAATTTCGCTAACTCCTCCTAAGGCTTTCGTCCCACTGACACCAAATTTGCTCAGACCAATCTACACTCCATGGCCATTCAAAGTTGTAAAAATCATGACGCTGCACCCCACGGTTTACGTTTTAGGGGGCGCCAAAGATGACCCAAATATACATTACAGTAGACAAAGTAGTTTTGCCCACTGAGTGGCGCCAAAGGGACTTGTCTGTGGAGTCTGTGAGTCACTATTGGCCGTTTTTGACTACTTTAGATTTTACCTTTATATTTCCTCTTACAAAATTTTTACCTTGCCTTGCCTGGTATCATTTTTTTCAGCACAACCTCACCTGTGTCAATTTACAGTTATTTTATCATTTTGACATACTATATTTACACATTGGACCCAAATTCACACACAAAACATAAAATCCGAGTGGAAAAAAGTAACGTTTTTACTGTGAAAACCACAAATATGTGTGATGAACTGTTTTTAAAACTTAAACTTCAAATAAAAATTGTAAACTTCAAAACATATGCAAATTTTTAACAAAGAACATAGTAATTTACCTCTATTTACATCAAAATGCAGGCAATGGCCCAGGTGTTCTTTGTAAAATTATTTACAAAACACTGTATAGTCTCACAAATGTCACTTTTTATTTATGCCACTACAAAAAAACATGATGTAAATGATGCATGATGTAAAACATGATGTAAAAAACTTGTGTAGATCCTCCTCTATGTCAGTCCATGTGTAATTTTTCCATAATTCTTTGTTTTTTGCAGCATTTTTGTTAGTGTAACTGCAGATTGTGCTGACAGTGTCTATGGCAAAAAAAAAAAAAAAACTGAAAATGCCTCAACATGAACCCCTGGTGGTCTCTGAGGGTGAAACCTGCTAACTGCTGCAGCTCTGTCAGCTTCAGTCTCCCATGCAGAGCTCGGAGCGCATGTGTGGCTCTGCACCCTTAGCAGCGTTGCTAACTCCTCAGTAAGGAAAGCCTGCTTCATGTCAGAGTCTCTAAACTCCAGAAGAAGTCGATAAAAGTCACTTTCTTTCTAAAAAAACGTCGTTAGGGGGTCTGAAAAGTCATTGAATCTAACAACAAAGTCGCTAGGTTTGCAACTACGTGTCCCAGACTGCATCCCTGCTGAGAGTCCCTCCCTCCCTTCTCATATTGCAGGAAGAACGTAAGCGCCCGCCCCTTGTCAATCAGTCACCATATAATTTTGGATTGGTTGTTGTGGTGAAGTTTTCCACCAATAGGAGAGATGTTGTGGTGTGTTTTTTTTTTCCTTTGGCAAGCCTTTTCCGCCTGTAAGACCTGTCGCTAATGTCTGCATGCTATGTTTTCCTGTCTCATACAGCGCGATCGAGCGCCGAACGTGATCAAAATAAGCAGAAAACAAGTATCGCGGACATAATTTATCATAACTCTGGTTTTATTTGGCCTATCAACACAATTTAAAAACTGGTATATAGGTTGAGGTCCTCACTTTTGAGATAAGTTGAAACGGAGAGTCAACGAGGCTCCGTCTTGCAGCTACATCCGGTTAAATATGTCATGTGACTTGAACGCACACACACACACACACACACACACACACACACACAGACACACACACACACGCACACACACACACTCAGAGTCTGGTTTTTAGCACCTGCAAAAACATGCTATTTACATATTTGACAAGAATGCAGAGGCTCCTTTTGCCCCTGAAAAAAATCAAATTTCAAACACAACTTGACTGGTCATTTCTCCAAAAGACAACCATGAAGCTCCATCCAAACCTGAAGCAGGCAGTTGGTGCATGTGTACAGTAACCTGAGGGGAGTGAGGTGACTGCTTCTGAGGAGAACATGAGCAGTGAAGATTCACCTTACAGCTAGAACAGAGACGTGCACATGATTATACAGGGGCAGGGGCTCAAGTTTTTTCCAGTTGTTTATACAATATGGAAATTAATGTGAAATTAAAAAACAAAGTATTAATAGAAAGGTAATGACTGTCCTGTGTAGGTGACAGTGATATCCAATAGGCTAGGCACTCACGAGGCTGGCTGTGGCAAGTGTAAGTGAAAGCAACACGCACTGGAAGGAAGAACAGCAAACGCCGATGAAGGAAAAGGGTCTTTGCAGTGATGGGCGTTACCAGAGAGGGCGATGGCCAGAGGACACAAATGGGACGGGGAGGCAGCGCGTTGGGGGGGGGATGCGACACAGCTCGGGCCCGCCAGTGCCCCAACGGGGTCCTAGTTAGGGCCCGAGCGTAGCTGCTAAGCAGCTGCGAGAGCCCTATTATTCCCCAAGTGGTTTTTCTTTAGGGCCCGAGCGTAGCTGCTAAGCAGCTGCGAGAGCCCTCTTGTTCCTGCATGTTTCCTTCTTTTGTTATTATTATTATTTTTCCTCCCCTTTGAACTGGAAAATGGCCCACTTCCCACTGGCGAAAACTCATGAAATTTGGCAGGACGACCGGGCCTGGTGAAAAATTTGATATTCCGAAGTCGGCCAAACAATAAAATGCAAAATGGCTCCATAGCGCCCCCTAAGGTGGAAATTCACACTATTGACTGTCACGCGTGTACGCTTTGTCAAAATGACACAAAAATTGACACACACATGTATCTCAATAAGATCTACAAAAAAGTCAGTGCGGGCGTATCTGTCAAATGTACGGTTAAAGGGTTATTTCGCATTTTTTGCTGATCCGCACACATTGGAATTTCGCTAACTCCTCCGAAGGCTTTCGTTCCACCGGCACCACATTTGCTCAGGCCAATCTACACCCCATGGCCATTAAAAGTTATTCAAATCATGACGCTGCACCCCACGGTTTAGGTTCTAGGGGGCGCCAAAGATAACCCTAAGATCCACATATTTAAAAGTCTTATAACTTTTTATTTTTGCCCTCACTGGCCTCCAAGTTTTCTAGGATGATGCAATGTCCAGCCATCAACACATTTGTGAAGGAATTTTTACTCCCCAAAAGAGCGCCCCCCCATGGCAGGAGAAAAAAGTCCATTTTTTCTTGTCCCCTAAGGTGAAAATACACATTGTTGAGTGTAACACCTGTACGCTTTGGCAAAATGACACAAAAATTGACACACACATGTATCTCAATAAGATCTACGAAAAAGTCAATGCGCGCGTATCTGTCAAATGTACAGTTAAAGGGTTATTCCACATTTTTTGCCGATCTGCACACATTGGAATTTCGCTAACTCCTCCCAAGGCTTTCGTTCCACCGGCACCACATTTGCTCAGGCCAATCTACACCCCATGGCCATTAAAAGTTATTCAAATCATGACGCTGCACCCCACGGTTTAGGTTCTAGGGGGCGCCAAAGATAACCCTAAAATCCACATATTTAAAAGTCTTATAACTTTTTATTTTTGTCCTCACTGGCCTCCAAGTTTTCTAGGATGATGCAATGTCCAGCCATCAACACATTTGTGAAGGAATTTTTACTCCCCAAAAGAGCGCCCCCCCATGGCAGGAGAAAAAAGTCAATTTTTTCTTGTCCCCTAAGGTGGAAATTCACACTATTGACTGTCACGCCTGTACGCTTTATCATATTGACACAAAAATTGACACACACATGTATCTCAATAAGATCTACGAAAAAGTCAATGCGCGCGTATCTGTCAAATGTACGGTTAAAGGGTTATTCCGCATTTTTTGTTGATCCGCACACATTGGAATTTCGCTAACTCCTCCGAAGGCTTTCGTTCCACTGGCATCACATTTGCTCAGGCCAATCTACACCCCATGGCCATTAAAAGTTATTCAAATTATGACGCTGCACCCCACGGTTTAGGTTCTAGGGGGCGCCAAAGATAACCCTAAAATCCACATATTTCAAAGTCTTATAACTTTTTATTTTTGTCCTCACTGGCCTCCAAGTTTTCTAGGATGATGCAATGTCCAGCCATCAACACATTTGTGAAGGATTTTTTACTCCCCAAAAGAGCGCCCCCCCATGGCAGGAGAAAAAAGTCCATTTTTTCTTGTCCCCTAAGGTGAAAATTCACATTGTTGAGTGTGACACCTGTACGCTTTGTCATATTGACACAAAATTTGACAATCACGTGTATCTCAATAAGATCTACGAAAAAGTCAATGGGCGCGTATCTGTCAAATGTACGGTTAAAGGGCTATTTTGCATTTTTTGCCGATTCGCACACATTGGAATGTGGCTAACTCCTCCTAAGGCTTTCGTCCCACCGACACCAAATTTGCTCAAGCCGATCTACATCCCATGGCCATTCAAAGTTGTAAAAATCATGACGCTGCACCCCACGGTTTACGTTCTAGGGGGCGCCAAAGATGACCCAAATATCCACATTCTTAAAAGAATCCACACACCCCCCCCAAGGCAGAAGAAAAAGTCAAGTTTTTCCTGCCCATCGCTCAATGGCTCAATCCAGCGCTCTCCAGGCAACACCGTAAGGAGGAGCAACCTGCCATTTGGATATATCCTAGCTGTGTTTGTGCCCTCACTCATGGTCCAGACTTTTTTCAAATAGGACATGAAGTTTGTCTGCAGCGAGTGTTTTGGTAGAAACTGTGCCTCCCATTCATTATAATGGTAAATGACCACAGACAAGTGCGCACACCATCTTTGGACCTTGAGTGTGACGCGATCGGGAGGGGGAGGCGGTCGCGCTGGGGGCGGCGCGACGCCGCTCGGGCCCGACAGTGCCCCACCGGGGCCCTAGTTAGGGCCCGAGCGTAGCTGCTAAGCAGCTGCGAGAGCCCTCTTGTTCCTGCATGTTTCCTTCTTTTTAGGGCCCGAGCGTAGCTGCTAAGCAGCTGCGAGAGCCCTATTATTCCCCAAGTGGTTTTTCTTTGTTTCTTTTTTCTTTTTCCTCCCCTTTGAACTGGAAAATGGCCCACTTCCCACTGGCGAAAACTCATGAAATTTGGCAGGACGACCGGGCCTGGTGAAAAATTTGATATTCCGAAGTCGCCCAAACAAGAAAATGCAAAATGGCTCCATAGCGCCCCCTAAGGTGAAAATTCACACTATTGACTGTCACGCCTGTACGCTTTGGCAAAATGACACAAAAATTGACACACACATGTATTTCAATAAGATCTACAAAAAAGTCAGTGCGGGCGTATCTGTCAAATGTACAGTTAAAGGGTTATTTCGCATTTTTTGCCGATCCGCACACATTGGAATTTCGCTAACTCCTCCGAAGGCTTTCGTTCCACCGGCACCACATTTGCTCAGGCCAATCTACACCCCATGGCCATTAAAAGTTATTCAAATCATGACGCTGCACCCCACGGTTTAGGTTCTAGGGGGCGCCAAAGATAACCCTAAAATCCACATATTTAAAAGTCTTATAACTTTTTATTTTTGCCCTCACTGGCCTCCAAGTTTTCTAGGATGATGCAATGTCCAGCCATCAACACATTTGTGAAGGAATTTTTACTCCCCAAAAGAGCGCCCCCCATGGCAGGAGAAAAAAGTCCATTTTTTCTTGTCCCCTAAGGTGAAAATACACATTGTTGAGTGTCACGCCTGTACGCTTTGTCAAAATGACACAAAAATTGACACACACATGTATCTCAATAAGATCTACAAAAAAGTCCATGAGCGCGTATCTGTCAAATGTACGGTTAAAGGGTTATTCCGCATTTTTTGCCGATTCGCACACATTGGAATTTCGCTAACTCCTCCGAAGGCTTTCGTTCCACCGGCACCACATTTGCTCAGGCCAAATTACACCCCATGGCCATTAAAAGTTATTCAAATCATGACGCTGCACCCCACGGTTTACGTTCTAGGGGGCGCCAAAGATAACCCAAAAATCCACATTTTTAAAAGTCTTATAACTTTTTATTTTTGTCCTCACTGGCCTCCAAGTTTTCTAGGATGATGCAATGTCCAGCCATCAACACATTTGTGAAGGAATTTTTACTCCCTAAAAGAGCGCCCCCCCATGGCAGGAGAAAAAAGTCCATTTTTTCTTGTCCCCTAAGGTGAAAATACACATTGTTGACTGTCACGCCTGTACGCTTTGGCAAAATGACACAAAAATTGACAATCATGTGTATCTCAATTAGATCTACGAAAAAGTCAAAGAGCGCGTATCTGTATAATGTACGGTAAAAGGACTATTTTGCATTTTTTGCCGATTCGCACACATTGGAATTTCGCTAACTCCTCCTAAGGCTTTCGTCCCACTGACACCAAATTTGCTCAGGCCAATCTACACTCCATGGCCATTCAAAGTTGTAAAAATCATGACGCTGCACCCCACGGTTTACGTTTTAGGGTGCGCCAAAGATGACCCAAATATACATTACAGTAGACAAAGTAGTTTTGCCCACTGAGTGGCGCCAAAGGGACTTGTCTGTGGAGTCTGTGAGTCACTATTGGCCGTTTTTGACTACTTTAGATTTTACCTTTATATTTCCTCTTACAAAATTTTTACCTTGCCTTGCCTGGTATCATTTTTTTCAGCACAACCTCACCTGTGTCAATTTACAGTTATTTTATCATTTTGACATACTATATTTACACATTGGACCCAAATTCACACACAAAACATAAAATCCGAGTGGAAAAAAGTAACGTTTTTACTGTGAAAACCACAAATATGTGTGATGAACTGTTTTTAAAACTTAAACTTCAAATAAAAATTGTAAACTTCAAAACATATGCAAATTTTTAACAAAGAACATAGTAATTTACCTCTATTTACATCAAAATGCAGGCAATGGCCCAGGTGTTCTTTGTAAAATTATTTACAAAACACTGTATAGTCTCACAAATGTCACTTTTTATTTATGCCACTACAAAAAAACATGATGTAAATGATGCATGATGTAAAACATGATGTAAAAAACTTGTGTAGATCCTCCTCTATGTTAGTCCATGTGTAATTTTTCCATAATTCTTTGTTTTTTGCAGCATTTTTGTTAGTGTAACTGCAGATTGTGCTGACAGTGTCTATGGCAAAAAAAAAAAAAAAAACTGAAAATGCCTCAACATGAACCCCTGGTGGTCTCTGAGGGTGAAACCTGCTAACTGCTGCAGCTCTGTCAGCTTCAGTCTCCCATGCAGAGCTCGGAGCGCATGTGTGGCTCTGCACCCTTAGCAGCGTTGCTAACTCCTCAGTAAGGAAAGCCTGCTTCATGTCAGAGTCTCTAAACTCCAGAAGAAGTCGATAAAAGTCCCTTTCTTTCTAAAAGAAAGTCGTTAGGGGGTCTGAAAAGTCATTGAATCTAACAACAAAGTCGCTAGGTTTGCAACTACGTGTCCCAGACTGCATCCCTGCTGAGAGTCCCTCCCTCCCTTCTCATATTGCAGGAAGAACGTAAGCGCCCGCCCCTTGTCAATCAGTCACCATATAATTTTGGATTGGTTGTTGTGGTGAAGTTTTCCACCAATAGGAGAGATGTTGTGATGTGTTTTTTTTTTCCTTTGGCAAGCCTTTTCCGCCTGTAAGACCTGTCGCTAATGTCTGCATGCTATGTTTTCCTGTCTCATACAGCGCGATCGAGCGCCGAACGTGATCAAAATAAGCAGAAAACAAGTATCGCGGACATAATTTATCATAACTCTGGTTTTATTTGGCCTATCAACACAATTTAAAAACTGGTATATAGGTTGAGGTCCTCACTTTTGAGATAAGTTGAAACGGAGAGTCAACGAGGCTCCGTCTTGCAGCTACATCCGGTTAAATATGTCATGTGACTTGAACGCACACACACACACACACACACACACACACACAGACACACACACACACGCACACACACACACTCAGAGTCTGGTTTTTAGCACCTGCAAAAACATGCTATTTACATATTTGACAAGAATGCAGAGGCTCCTATTGCCCCTGAAAAAAATCAAATTTCAAACACAACTTGACTGGTCATTTCTCCAAAAGACAACCATGAAGCTCCATCCAAACCTGAAGCAGGCAGTTGGTGCATGTGTACAGTAACCTGAGGGGAGTGAGGTGACTGCTTCTGAGGAGAACATGAGCAGTGAAGATTCACCTTAGAGCTAGAACAGAGACGTGCACATGATTATACAGGGGCAGGGGCTCAAGTTTTTTCCAGTTGTTTATACAATATGGAAATTAATGTGAAATTAAAAAACAAAGTATTAATAGAAAGGTAATGACTGTCCTGTGTAGGTGACAGTAATATCCAATAGGCTAGGCACTCACGAGGCTGGCTGTGGCAAGTGTAAGTGAAAGCAACACGCACTGGCAGGAAGAACAGCAAACGCCGATGAAGGAAAAGGGTCTTTGCAGTGATGGGCGTTACCAGAGAGGGCGATGGCCAGAGGACACAAATGGGACGGGGAGGCAGCGTGTTGGGGGGGGGGCGCGACACAGCTCGGGCCCGCCAGTGCCCCAACGGGGTCCTAGTGTTATTATTATTATTTTTCCTCCCCTTTGAACTGGAAAATGGCCCACTTCCCACTGGCGAAAACTCATGAAATTTGGCAGGACGACCGGGCCTGGTGAAAAATTCGATATTCTGAAGTCGCCCAAACAATAAAATGCAAAATGGCTCCATAGCGCCCCCTAAGGTGGAAATTCACACTATTGACTGTCACGCCTGTACGCTTTGTCATATTGACACAAAAATTGACACACATATGTATCTCAATAAGATCTACAAAAAAGTCAGTGCGGCCGTATCTGTCAAAATTACGGTTAAAGGGTTATTTCGCATTTTTTGCCGATCCGCACACATTGGAATTTCGCTAACTCCTCCGAAGACTTTCGTTCCACCGGCACCACATTTGCTCAGGCCAATCTACACCCCGTGGCCATTAAAAGTTATTCAAATCATGACGCTGCACCCCACGGTTTACGTTCTAGGGGGCGCCAAAGATAACCCAAAAATCCACATTTTTAAAAGTCTTATAACTTTTTATTTTTGTCCTCACTGGCCTCCAAGTTTTCTAGGATGATGCAATGTCCAGCCATCAACACATTTGTGAAGGAATTTTTACTCCCCAAAAGAGCGCCCCCCCATGGCAGGAGAAAAAGTCAAGTTTTTCCAGCCCATCGCTTAATGGCTCAAACGCATTGCTCTCCCGCTAAAACCAAAAGGAGGAGCAACTTGCCATTTGGATATGTCCTAGCTGTGTTTGTGCCCTCACTCATGGTCCAGAGTTTTTTCAAATAGGACATGTAGTTTGTCTGCAGCGAGCGTTTTGGTAGAAACTGTGCCTCCCATTCATTATAATGGGAAATGACCAAAGACAGGTGCCCACACCATCTTTGGACCTTGACTTTGACGTCACAGTTTGAGATACAAATGTTATTTGACCTCTGACCTTTGGTGGACACCCTAACCTTTCAACCCGCGAAAACGGCGTTTCAATAGCTCTTACGGCTTTCCTACAAATACACTTTGTTCAGCTACTCCTACTGTCCTTCAAGCTCTGCTTCTCAGATCATCAAAGAGTGTGCACGTGTGTAATGAGCGCATATTGAATGTTAATTATGTTAAATATGTTAATTATTAGAAGAAAAAACAACAACAGTCCTTTTGGACAAAATTTCTTTTTATTACAGAATTAGAATAATGGAAGCATAGTCCAAGGAAACCATTCAAGTGATGTCATACCTCATAATTTATTGAGATGTTGGCTAGTCTGGGCATTTCTTCATTCATCAGGTTTCCTGCATGCATACTAACAGAGCACATCAGTAGCAGTGAGTGATAAGTATGAGTGTGTCATTGTGTAAGAAAGAAAGTGGTTTACTTACACATCCATAGAAAATAGGTGGTTGAGCACAGCACGCAAACAAAGCTTTGCCACAACGGTTGAACTTCCCAAGTAGCTGATACCAAGGTCACAAAATCAGGGTGAGCAAAGGTCAAACCAGGCCAGGCACTCACGAGGCTGGCTGTGGCAAGTGTAAGTGAAAGCAACACGCAATGGCAGGAAGAACAGCAAACACCGATGAAGGAAAAGGGTCTTTGCAGTGATGGGCGTCACCAGAGAGGGCGATGGCCAGAGGGCACGAATGGGACGGGGAGGCGGTCGCGCTGGGGGCGGCGCGACGCGGCTCGGGCCCGCCAGTGCCCCAACGGGGCCCTAGTTAGGGCCCGAGCGTAGCTGCTAAGCAGCTGCGAGAGCCCTCTTGTTCCTGTAGTTTCCTTCTTTTGTTATTATTATTATTTTTCCTCCCCTTTGAACTGGAAAATGGCCCACTTCCCACTGGCGAAAACTCATGAAATTTGGCAGGACGACCGGGCCTGGTGAAAAATTTGATATTCCGAAGTCGCCCAAACAAGAAAATGCAAAATGGCTCCATAGCGCCCCCTAAGGTGAAAATTCAAACTATTCACTGTCACGCCTGTACGCTTTGTCAAAATGACACAAAAATTGACACACACATGTATCTCAATAAGATCTACAAAAAAGTCAGTGCGGGCGTATCTGTCAAATGTACGGTTAAAGGGTTATTTCGCATTTTTTGCCGATCCGCACACATTGGAATTTCGCTAACTCCTCCGAAGGCTTTCGTTCCACCGGCACCACATTTGCTCAGGCCAATCTACACCCCATGGCCATTAAAAGTTATTCAAATCATGACGCTGCACCCCACGGTTTAGGTTCTAGGGGGCGCCAAAGATAACCCTAAGATCCACATATTTAAAAGTCTTATAACTTTTTATTTTTGCCCTCACTGGCCTCCAAGTTTTCTAGGATGATGCAATGTCCAGCCATCAACACATTTGTGAAGGAATTTTTACTCCCCAAAAGAGCGCCCCCCCATGGCAGGAGAAAAAAGTCCATTTTTTCTTGTCCCCTAAGGTGAAAATACACATTGTTGAGTGTAACACCTGTACGCTTTGGCAAAATGACACAAAAATTGACACACACATGTATCTCAATAAGATCTACGAAAAAGTCAATGTGCGCGTATCTGTCAAATGTACGGTTAAAGGGTTATTCCGCATTTTTTGCCGATCCGCACACATTGGAATTTCGCTAACTCCTCCGAAGGCTTTCGTTCCACCGGCACCACATTTGCTCAGGCCAATCTACACCCCATGGCCATTAAAAGTTATTCAAATCATGACGCTGCACCCCACGGTTTAGGTTCTAGGGGGCGCCAAAGATAACCGTAAAATCCACATATTTAAAAGTCTTATAACTTTTTATTTTTGTCCCCACTGGCCTCCAAGTTTTCTAGGATGATGCAATGTCCAGCCATCAACACATTTGTGAAGGAATTTTTACTCCCCAAAAGAGCGCCCCCCCATGGCAGGAGAAAAAAGTCAATTTTTTCTTGTCCCCTTACATGAAAATACACATTGTTGAGTGTCACGCCTGAACGCTTTGTCATATTGACACAAAAATTGACAATCATGTGTATCTCAATTAGCTCTACGAAAAAGTCAAAGAGCGCGTATCTGTATAATGTACGGTTAAAGGGCTATTTCGCATTTTTTGCCGATTCGCACACATTGGAATGTGGCTATCTCCTCCTAAGGCTTTCGTCCCACTGATACCAAATTTGCTCAGGGCAATCTACACCCCATGCCCATTCAAAGTTGTAAAAATCATGACGCTGCACCCCACGGTTTACGTTCTAGGGGGCGCCAAAGATGACCCAAAAATCCACATTCTTAAAAGTCATTTTGGCCACTGCAGGAGTACAGAGTACTGCAGTTCTAGGGGGCGCCAAAGATGACCCAAAAATCCACATTCTTAAAAGTCTTTTTGGCCACTGCAGGAGTACAGAGTACTGCAGTTCTAGGGGGCGCCAAAGATGATCCAAAAATCCACATTCTTAAAAGTCTTTTTGGCCACTGCAGGAGTACAGAGTACTGCAGGATACACACACATATACACACACGCCAACACACACACACACACACACACACACTCAGAGTCTGTTTTTTAGCACCTGCAAAAACATGCTGTTTACATATTTGACAAGAATGCAGAGGCTTCCTTTTGCCCCTGAAAAAAATCAAATTTCAAACACAACTTGACTGTTCATTTCTCCAAAAGACAACCATGAAGCTCCATCCAAACCTGAAGCAGATAGTTGGTGCATGTGTACAGTAACCTGAGGGGAGTGAGGTGACTATTTCTGAGGAGAACATGAGCAGTGAAGATTCACCTTGGAGCTAGAACAGGGACGTGCACATGATTATACAGGGGCAGGGGCTCAAGTTTTTTCCAGTCATTTATACAATATGGAAATTAATGTGAAATTAAAAAACAAAGTATTAATAGAAAGGTTATGACTGTCCTGTGTAGATGACAGTGATATCCAATAGGCTAGGCACTCACGAGGCTGGCTGTGGCAAGTGTAAGTGAAAGCAACACGCACTGGCAGGAAGAACAGCAAACGCCGATGAAGGAAAGGGTCTTTGCAGTGATGGGCGTTACCAGAGAGGACGATGGCCAATGGACGCGAATGGGACGGGGAGGCAGCGCGTTGGGGGGGGCAGCGCGACACGGCTCGGGCCCGCCAGTGCCCCAACGGGGCCCTAGTGTTATTATTATTTTTCCTCCCCTTTGAACTGGAAAATGGCCCACTTCCCACTGGCGAAAACTCATGAAATTTGGCAGGACGACCGGGCCTGGTGAAAAATTTGATATTCCGAAGTCGCCCAAACAAGAAAATGCAAAATGGCTCCATAGCGCCCCCTAAGGTGAAAAATTCACCTGACGCCTGTACGCTTTGTCAAAATGACACAAAAATTGACACACACATGTATCTCAATAAGATCTACAAAAAAGTCAGTGCGGGCGTATCTGTCAAATGTACGGTTAAAGGGTTATTGCGCATTTTTTGCCGATCCGCACACATTGGAATTTCGCTAACTCCTCCGAAGGCTTTCGTTCCACCGGCACCACATTTGCTCAGGCCAATCTACACCCCATGGCCATTAAAAGTTATTCAAATCATGACGCTGCACCCCACGGTTTAGGTTCTAGGGGGCGCCAAAGATAACACTAAAATCCACATATTTCAAAGTCTTATAACTTTTTATTTTTGTCCTCACTGGCCTCCAAGTTTTCTAGGATGATGCAATGTCCAGCCATCAACACATTTGTGAAGGAATTTTTACTCCCCAAAAGAGCGCCCCCCCATGGCAGGAGAAAAAAGTCCATTTTTTCTTGTCCCCTAAGGTGAAAATACACATTGTTGAGTGTCACGCCTGTACGCTTTGTCAAAATGACACAAAAATTGACACACACATGTATCTCAATAAGATCTACAAAAAAGTCAATGGGCGCGTATCTGTCAAATGTACGGTTAAAGGGTTATTCCGCATTTTTTGCCGATTCGCACACATTGGAATTTCGCTAACTCCTCCGAAGGCTTTCGTTCCACCGGCACCACATTTGCTCAGGCCAAATTACACCCCATGGCCATTAAAAGTTATTCAAATCATGACGCTGCACCCCACGGTTTAGGTTCTAGGGGGCGCCAAAGATAACCCAAAAATCCAAATTTTTAAAAGTCTTATAACTTTTTATTTTTGTCCTCACTGGCCTCCAAGTTTTCTAGGATGATGCAATGTCCAGCCATCAACACATTTGTGAAGGAATTTTTACTCCCTAAAAGAGCGCCCCCCCATGGCAGGAGAAAAAAGTCCATTTTTTCTTGTCCCCTAAGGTGAAAATACACATTGTTGAGTGTAACACCTGTACGCTTTGGCAAAATGACACAAAAATTGACACACACATGTATCTCAATAAGATCTACGAAAAAGTCAATGCGCGCGTATCTGTCAAATGTACGGTTAAAGGGTTATTCCGCATTTTTTGCCGATCCGCACACATTGGAATTTCGCTAACTCCTCCGAAGGCTTTCGTTCCACCGGCACCACATTTGCTCAGGCCAATCTACACCCCATGGCCATTAAAAGTTATTCAAATCATGACGCTGCACCCCACGGTTTAGGTTCTAGGGGGCGCCAAAGATAACACTAAAATCCACATATTTAAAAGTCTTATAACTTTTTATTTTTGTCCTCACTGGCCTCCAAGTTTTCTAGGATGATGCAATGTCCAGCCATCAACACATTTGTGAAGGAATTTTTACTCCCCAAAAGAGCGCCCCCCCATGGCAGGAGAAAAAAGTCAATTTTTTCTTGTCCCCTAAGGTGGAAATTCACACTATTGACTGTCACGCCTGTACGCTTTATCATATTGACACAAAAATTGACACACATATGTATCTCAATAAGATCTACAAAAAAGTCAATGCGCGCGTATCTGTCAAATGTACGGTTAAAGGGCTATTTTGCATTTTTTGCCGATTCGCACACATTGGAATGTGGCTAACTCCTCCTAAGGCTTTCGTCCCACTGACACCAAATTTGCTCAGGCCAATCTACACCCCATGGCCATTCAAAGTTGTAAAAATCATGACGCTGCACCCCACGGTTTACGTTCTAGGGGGCGCCAAAGATGACCCAAAAATCCACATTCTTAAAGGAATCCACATCCCCCCCCAAGGCAGGAGAAAAAGTCAAGTTAACCCTGCCCATCGCTCAATGGCTCAATCGCATCGCTCTCCAGGCAACACCGTAAGGAGGAGCAACCTGCCATTTCGATATATCATAGCTGTGTTTGTGCCCTCACTCATGGTCCAGACTTTTTTCAAATAGGACATGAAGTTTGTCTGCAGCGTGTGTTTTGGTAGAAACTGCGCCTCCCATTCATTATAATGGGAAATGACCACAGACAAGTGCGCACACCATCTTTGGACCTTGAGTGTGACGCGATCGGGAGGGGGAGGCGGTCGCGCTAGGGGCGGCGCGACGCGGCTCGGGCCCGACAGTGCCCCACCGGGGCCCTAGTTGTTTCTTTCTTTCTTCTTTTTCCTCCCCTTTGAACTGGAAAATGGCCCACTTCCCACTGGCGAAAACTCATGAAATTTGGCAGGATGACCGGGCCTGGTGAAAAATTTGATATTCCGAAGTCGCCCAAACAAGAAAATGCAAAATGGCTCCATAGCGCCCCCTAAGGTGAAAATTCACACTATTGACTGTCACGCCTTTACGCTTTGTCATATTGACACAAAAATTGACACACACATGTATCTCAATAAGATCTACAAAAAAGTCAGTGCGGGCGTATCTGTCAAATGTACGGTTAAAGGGTTATTCCGCATTTTTTGCCGATCCGCACACATTGGAATTTCGCTAACTCCTCCGAAGGCTTTCGTTCCACCGGCACCACATTTGCTCAGGCCAATCTACACCCCATGGCCATTAAAAGTTATTCAAATCATGACGCTGCACCCCACGGTTTAGGTTCTAGGGGGCGCCAAAGATAACCCTAAAATCCACATATTTAAAAGTCTTATAACTTTTTATTTTTGCCCTCACTGGCCTCCAAGTTTTCTAGGATGATGCAATGTCCAGCCATCAACACATTTGTGAAGGAATTTTTAATCCCCAAAAGAGCGCCCCCCCATGGCAGGAGAAAAAAGTCCATTTTTTCTTGTCCCCTAAGGTGAAAATACACATTGTTGAGTGTCACGCCTGTACGCTTTGTCATATTGACACAAAATTTGACACACACATGTATCTCAATAAGATCTACGAAAAAGTCAATGCACGCGTATCTGTAAAATGTACGGTTAAAGGGCTATTTTGCATTTTTTGCCGATTCGCACACATTGGAATGTGGCTAACTCCTCCTAAGGCTTTCGTCCCACTGACACCAAATTTGCTCAGGCCAATCTACACCCCATGGCCATTCAAAGTTGTAAAAATCATGACGCTGCACCCCACGGTTTACGTTCTAGGGGGCGCCAAAGATGACCCAAATATCCACATTCTTAAAAGAATCCACATCCCCCCCCCATCCCCAAACCCCCATGGCAGGAGAAACAGTCAAGTTTTTCCTGCCCATCACTCAATGGCTCAATCGCATCACTCTCCCGGCAACACCGTAACGAGGAGCAACTTGCCGTTTGGATATATCCTAGCTGTGTTTGTGCCCTCACTCATGGTCCAGACTTTTTTCAAATAGGACATGTAGTTTGTCTGCAGCGAGTGTTTTGGTAGAAACTGCGCCTCCCATTCATTATAATGGGAAATGACCACAGACAAGTGCGCACACCATCTTTGGACCTTGAGTGTGACGCGATCAGGAGGGGGAGGCGGTCGCGCTGGGGGCGGCGCAACGCGGCTCGGGCCCGAAAGTGCCCCACCGGGGCCCTAGTTATTAGGGCCCGAGCCAGCTGCAGAGCAGCCGGGCGTAGGCCCTATTATTCCCCAAGTGGTTTTTCTTTGTTTCTTTCTTTCTTTTTTCTTTTTCCTCCCCTTTGAACTGGAAAATGGCCCACTTCCCACTGGCGAAAACTCATGAAATTTGGCAGGACGACCGGGCCTGGTGAAAAATTTGATATTCCGAAGTCGCCCAAACAAGAAAATGCAAAATGGCTCCATAGCGCCCCCTAAGGTGAAAATTCACACTATTGACTGTCACGCCTGTACGCTTTGTCAAAATGACACAAAAATTGACACACACATGTATCTCAATAAGATCTACAAAAAAGTCAGTGCGGGCGTATCTGTCAAATGTACGGTTAAAGGGTTATTTCGCATTTTTTGCCGATCCGCACACATTGGAATTTCGCTAACTCCTCCGAAGGCTTTCGTTCCACCGGCACCACATTTGCTCAGGCCAATCTACACCCCATGGCCATTAAAAGTTATTCAAATCATGACGCTGCACCCCACGGTTTAGGTTCTAGGGGGCGCCAAAGATAACCCTAAAATCCACATATTTAAAAGTCTTATAACTTTTTATTTTTGCCCTCACTGGCCTCCAAGTTTTCTAGGATGATGCAATGTCCAGCCATCAACACATTTGTGAAGGAATTTTTACTCCCCAAAAGAGCGCCCCCCCATGGCAGGAGAAAAAAGTCAATTTTTTCTTGTCCCCTAAGGTGAAAATTCACACTATTGACTGTCACGCCTGTACGCTTTGTCAAAATGACACAAAAATTGACACACACATGTATCTCAATAAGATCTACAAAAAAGTCCATGCGCGCGTATCTGTCTAATGTACGGTTAAAGGGTTATTTCGCATTTTTTGCCGATCCGCACACATTGGAATTTCGCTAACTCCTCCGAAGGCTTTCGTTCCACCGGCACCACATTTGCTCAGGCCAATCTACACCCCATGGCCATTAAAAGTTATTCAAATCATGACGCTGCACCCCACGGTTTACGTTCTAGGGGGCGCCAAAGATAACCCAAAAATCCACATTTTTAAAAGTCTTATAACTTTTTATTTTTGTCCTCACTGGCCTCCAAGTTTTCTAGGATGATGCAATGTCCAGCCATCAACACATTTGTGAAGGAATTTTTACTCCCTAAAAGAGCGCCCCCCATGGCAGGAGAAAAAAGTCCATTTTTTCTTGTCCCCTAAGGTGAAAATACACATTGTTGACTGTCACGCCTGTACGCTTTGGCAAAATGACACAAAAATTGACAATCATATGTATCTCAATTAGATCTACGAAAAAGTCAGCGCGGGCGTATCTGTATAATGTACGGTAAAAGGGCTATTTTGCATTTTTTGCCGATTCGCACACATTGGAATTTCGCTAACTCCTCCTAAGGCTTTCGTCCCACTGACACCAAATTTGCTCAGGCCAATCTACACTCCATGGCCATTCAAAGTTGTAAAAATCATGACGCTGCACCCCACGGTTTACGTTTTAGGGGGCGCCAAAGATGACCCAAATATACATTACAGTAGACAAAGTAGTTTTGCCCACTGAGTGGCGCCAAAGGGACTTGTCTGTGGAGTCTGTGAGTCACTATTGGCCGTTTTTGACTACTTTAGATTTTACCTTTATATTTCCTCTTACAAGATTTTTACCTTGCCTTGCCTGGTATCATTTTTTTCAGCACAACCTCACCTGTGTCAATTTACAGTTATTTTATCATTTTGACATACTATATTTACACATTGGACCCAAATTCACACACAAAACATAAAATCCGAGTGGAAAAAAGTAACGTTTTTACTGTGAAAACCACAAATATGTGTGATGAACTGTTTTTAAAACTTAAACTTCAAATAAAAATTGTAAACTTCAAAACATATGCAAATTTTTAACAAAGAACATAGTAATTTACCTCTATTTACATCAAAATGCAGGCAATGGCCCAGGTGTTCTTTGTAAAATTATTTACAAAACACTGTATAGTCTCACAAATGTCACTTTTTATTTATGCCACTACAAAAAAACATGATGTAAATGATGCATGATGTAAAACATGATGTAAAAAACTTGTGTAGATCCTCCTCTATGTTAGTCCATGTGTAATTTTTCCATAATTCTTTGTTTTTTGCAGCATTTTTGTTAGTGTAACTGCAGATTGTGCTGACAGTGTCTATGGCAAAAAAAAAAAAAAAAAAAAACTGAAAATGCCTCAACATGAACCCCTGGTGGTCTCTGAGGGTGAAACCTGCTAACTGCTGCAGCTCTGTCAGCTTCAGTCTCCCATGCAGAGCTCGGAGCGCATGTGTGGCTCTGCACCCTTAGCAGCGTTGCTAACTCCTCAGTAAGGAAAGCCTGCTTCATGTCAGAGTCTCTAAACTCCAGAAGAAGTCGATAAAAGTCACTTTCTTTCTAAAAAAAAGTCGTTAGGGGGTCTGAAAAGTCATTGAATCTAACAACAAAGTCGCTAGGTTTGCAACTACGTGTCCCAGACTGCATCCCTGCTGAGAGTCCCTCCCTCCCTTCTCATATTGCAGGAAGAACGTAAGTTCCCGCCCCTTGTCAATCAGTCACCATATAATTTTGGATTGGTTGTTGTGGTGAAGTTTTCCACCAATAGGAGAGATGTTGTGGTGTGTATTTTTTTTCCTTTGGCAAGCCTTTTCCGCCTGTAAGACCTGTCGCTAATGTCTGCATGCTATGTTTTCCTGTCTCATACAGCGCGATCGAGCGCCGAACGTGATCAAAATAAGCAGAAAACAAGTATCGCGGACATAATTTATCATAACTCTGGTTTTATTTGGCCTATCAACACAATTTAAAAACTGGTATATAGGTTGAGGTCCTCACTTTTGAGATAAATTGAAACGGAGAGTCAACGAGGCTCCGTCTTGCAGCTACATCCGGTTAAATATGTCATGTGACTTGAACGCACACACACACACACACACAGACACACACACACACGCACACACACACACTCAGAGTCTGGTTTGTAGCACCTGCAAAAACATGCTATTTACATATTTGACAAGAATGCAGAGGCTCCTTTTGCCCCTGAAAAAAATCAAATTTCAAACACAACTTGACTGCTCATTTCTCCAAAAGACAACCATGAAGCTCCATCCAAACCTGAAGCAGGCAGTTGGTGCATGTGTACAGTAACCTGAGGGGAGTGAGGTGACTGCTTCTGAGGAGAACATGAGCAGTGAAGATTTACCTTAGAGCTAGAACAGAGACGTGCACATGATTATACAGGGGCAGGGGCTCAAGTTTTTTCCAGTCGTTTATACAATTTGGAAATTAATGTGAAATTAAAAAACAAAGTATTAATAGAAAGGTAATGACTGTCCTGTGTAGGTGACAGTGATATCCAATAGGCTAGGCACTCACGAGGCTGGCTGTGGCAAGTGTAAGTGAAAGCAACACGCACTGGCAGGAAGAACAGCAAACGCCGATGAAGGAAAAGGGTCTTTGCAGTGATGGGCGTTACCAAAGAGGGCGATGGCCAGAGGACACAAATGGGACGGGGAGGCAGCGCGTTGGGGGGGGGACGCGACACAGCTCGGGCCCGCCAGTGCCCCAACGGGGTCCTAGTTATTATTTTTCCTCCGCTTTAAACTGGAAAATGGCCCACTTCCCACTGGCGAAAACTCATGAAATTTGGCAGGACGACCGGGCCTGGTGAAAAATTCGATATTCTGAAGTCGCCCAAACAATAAAATGCAAAATGGCTCCATAGCGCCCCCTAAGGTGAAAATTCACACTATTGACTGTCACGCCTGTACGCTTTGTCATATTGACACAAAAATTGACACACACATGTATCTCAATAAGATCTACAAAAAAGTCAGTGCGGGCGTATCTGTCAAATGTATGGTTAAATGGTTATTTCGCATTTTTTGCAGATCCGCACACATTGGAATTTCGCTAACTCCTCCGAAGGCTTTCGTTCCACCAGCACCACATTTGCTCAGGCCAATCTACACCCCATGGCCATTCAAAGTTGTACAAATCATGACGCTGCACCCCACGGTTTAGGTTCTAGGGGGCGCCAAAGATAACCCAAAAATCCACAGTCTTAAAAGTCTTATAACTTTTTATTTTTGTCCTCACTGGCCTCCAAGTTCTCTAGGATGATGCAATGTCCAGCCATCAACACATTTGTGAAGGAATTTTTACTCGCCAAAAGAGCGCCCCCCCATGGCAGGAGAAAAAAGTCAATTTTTTCTTGTCCCCCAAGGCAAAAATACACATTGTTGAATGTCACGCCTATACGCTTTGTCATATTGACACAAAAATTGACAATCACGTGTATCTCAATAAGATCTACAAAAAAGTCAGTGCGGGCGTATCTGTAAAATGTACGGTTAAAGGGCTATTTCGCATTTTTTGCCGATTCGCACACATTGGAATGTGGCTAACTCCTCCTAAGGCTTTCGTCCCACTGACACCAAATTTGCTCAGGCCAATCTACACCCCATGGCCATTCAAAGTTGTAAAAATCATGACGCTGCACCCCACGGTTTAGGTTCTAGGGGGCGCCAAAGAGGACCCAAATATCCACATTTTTAAAAGAATCCACATTCTCTTCCCCGATGGCACGAGAAAAAGTCAAGTTTTTCCTGCCCATCGCTCAATGGCTCAAACGCATCGCTCTCTCGGCAAAACCGAAAGGAGGAGCAACTTGCCATTTGGATATATACTAGCTGTGTTTGTGCCCTCACTCATGGTCCAGACTTTTTTCAAAAAGGACATGGAGTTTGTCTGCAGCGAGCGTTTTGGTAGAAACTGCGCCTCCCATTCATTAGGGCCCGAGCGTAGCTGCTAAGCAGCTGCGAGAGCCCTATTATTCCTGATGGATTCTTCTTTCTTCTTATTATTATTAGGGCCCGAGCGTAGCTGCTAAGCAGCTGCGAGAGCCCTCTTGTTCCTGCATGTTTCCTTCTTTTGTTATTATTATTATTATTATTTTTCCTCCCCTTTGAACTGGAAAATGGCCCACTTCCCACTGGCGAAAACTCATGAAATTTGGCAGGACGACCGGGCCTGGTGAAAAATTTGATATTCCGAAGTCGCCCAAACAAGAAAATGCAAAATGGCTCCATAGCGCCCCCTAAGGTGAAAATTCACACTATTGACTGTCACGCGTGTACGCTTTGTCAAAATGACACAAAAATTGACACACACATGTATCTCAATAAGATCTACAAAAAAGTCAGTGCGGGCGTATCTGTCAAATGTACGGTTTATGGGTTATTTTGCATTTTTTGCAGATCTGCACACATTGGAATTTCGCTAACTCCTCCGAAGGCTTTCGTTCCACCGGCACCACATTTGCTCAGGCCAATCTACACCCCATGGCCATTAAAAGTTATTCAAATCATGACGCTGCACCCCACGGTTTAGGTTCTAGGGGGCGCCAAAAATAACCCTAAAATCCACATATTTAAAAGTCTTATAACTTTTTATTTTTGTCCTCACTGGCCTCCAAGTTTTCTAGGATGATGCAATGTCCAGCCATCAACACATCTGTGAAGGAATTTTTACTCCCCAAAAGAGCGCCCCCCATGGCAGGAGAAAAAGTCCATTTTTTCTTGTCCCCTAAGGTGAAAATACACATTGTTGAGTGTCACGCCTATACGCTTTGTCAAAATGACACAAAAATTGACACACACATGTAACTCAATAAGATCTACAAAAAAGTCCATGCGCGCGTATCTGTCAAATGTACAGTTAAAGGGTTATTCCGCATTTTTTGCCGATACGCACACATTGGAATTTTGCTAACTCCTCCGAAGGCTTTCGTTCCACCGGCACCACATTTGCTCAGGCCAATCTACACCCCATGGCCATTAAAAGTTATTCAAATCATGATGCTGCACCCCATGGTTTAGGTTCTAGGGGGCGCCAAAGATAACCCAAAAATCCACATTCTTAAATGTTTTATAACTTTTTATTTTTGTCCTCACTGGCCTCCAAGTTTTCTAGGATGATGCAATGTCCAGCCATCAACACATTTGTGAAGGAATTTTTACTCCCCAAAAGAGCGCCCCCCCATGGTAGGAGAAAAAAGTCCATTTTTTCTTGTCCCCTTACATAAAAATACACATTGTTGAGTGTCACGCCTGAACGCTTTGTCATATTGACACAAAAATTGACAATCATGTGTATCTCAATTAGATCTACGAAAAAGTCAAAGAGCGCGTATCTGTATAATGTACGGTTAAAGGGCTATTTTGCATTTTTTGCCGATTCGCACACATTGGAATGTGGCTATCTCCTCCTAAGGCTTTCGTCCAACCGATACCAAATTTGCTCAGGGCAATCTACACCCCATGCCCATTCAAAGTTGTAAAAATCATGACGCTGCACCCCACGGTTTACGTTCTAGGGGGCGCCAAAGATGACCCAAAAATCCACATTCTTAAAAGTCATTTTGGCCACTGCAGGAGTACAGAGTACTGCAGTTCTAGGGGGCGCCAAAGATGACCCAAAAATCCACATTCTTAAAAGTCTTTTTGGCCACTGCAGGAGTACAGAGTACTGCAGGATACACACACATATACACACACGCCAACATACACACACACACACACACACACACACACACACAGACACACACACACACTCAGAGTCTGTTTTTTAGCACCTGCAAAAACATGCTGTTTACAAATTTGACAAGAATGCAGAGGCTTCCTTTTGCCCCTGAAAAAAATCAGATTTCAAACACAACTTGACTGTTCATTTCTCCAAAAGACAACCATGAAGCTCCATTTCAAACCTGAAGCAGATAGTTGGTGCATGTGTACAGTAACCTGAGGGGAGTGAGGTGACTATTTCTGAGGAGAACATGAGCAGTGAAGATTCACCTTGGAGCTAGAACAGGGACGTGCACATGATTATACAGGGGCAGGGGCTCAAGTTTTTTCCAGTCATTTATACAATATGGAAATTAATGTGAAATTAAACCACAAATATGTGTGATGAACTGTTTTTAAAACTTAAACTTCAAATAAAAATTGTAAACTTCAAAACATATGCAAATTTTTAACAAAGAACATAGTAATTTACCTCTATTTACATCAAAATGCAGGCAATGGCCCAGGCGTTCTTTGTAAAATTATTTACAAAACACTGTATAGTCTCACAAATGTCACTTTTTATTTATGCCACTACAAAAAAACATGATGTAAATGATGCATGATGTAAAACATGATGTAAAAAACTTGTGTAGATCCTCCTCTATGTCAGTCCATGTGTAATTTTTCCATAATTCTTTGTTTTTTGCAGCATTTTTGTTAGTGTAACTGCAGATTGTGCTGACAGTGTCTATGGCACAAAAAGAAAAAAAAATTAAAATGCCTCAACATGAACCCCTGGTGGTCTCTGAGGGTGAAACCTGCTAACTGCTGCAGCTCTGTCAGCTTCAGTCTCCCATGCAGAGCTCGGAGCGCATGTGTGGCTCTGCACCCTTAGCAGCGTTGCTAACTCCTCAGTAAGGAAAGCCTGCTTCATGTCAGAGTCTCTGAACTCCAGAAGAAGTCGATAAAAGTCCCTTTCTTTCTAAGAAAAGTCGTTAGGGGGTCTGAAAAGTAATTGAATCTAACAACAAAGTCGCTAGGTTTGCAACTACGTGTCCCAGACTGCATCCCTGCTGAGAGTCCCTCCCTCCCTTCTCATGTTGCAGGAAGAACGTAAGCGCCCGCCCCTTGTCAATCAGTCACCATATAATTTTGGATTGGTTGTTGTGGTGAAGTTTTCCACCAATAGGAGAGATGTTGTGGTGTGTTTTTTTTTTTCTTTTGGCAAGCCTTTTCCGCCTGTAAGACCTGTCGCTAATGTCTGCATGCTATGTTTTCCTGTCTCATACAGCGCGATCGAGCGCCGAACGTGATCAAAATAAGCAGAAAAAAAGTATCGCGGACATAATTTATCATAACTCTGGTTTTATTTGGCCTATCAACACAATTTAAAAACTGGTATATAGGTTGAGGTCCTCACTTTTGAGATAAGTTGAAACGGAGAGTTAACGAGGCTCCGTCTTGCAGCTACATCCGGTTAAATATGTCATGTGACTTGAACGCTGGGGAGCGTCAATCGAATCGAATCAAACCTAACTCTCAGATGAATCTTCAAAATTCACCTCAGAAATATGCTTATTATTCTTCTCAGAGTACTGCAGGATACACACACACACACACACAGACACACACACGCACGCACACACACACACACACACACACACACACACACACACACACACACTCAGAGTCTGTTTTTTAGCACCTGCAAAAACATGCTATTTACATATTTGACAAGAATGCAGAGGCTTCCTTTTGCCCCTGAAAAAAATCAAATTTCAAACACAACTTGACTGCTCATTTCTCCAAAAGACAACCATGAAGCTCCATCCAAACCTGAAGCAGGCAGTTGGTGCATGTGTACAGTAACCTGAGGGGAGTGAGGTGACTGCTTCTGAGGAGAACATGAGCAGTGAAGATTCACCTTGGAGCTAGAACAGGGACGTGCACATGATAATACAGGGGCAGGGGCTCAAGTTTTTTCCAGTCGTTTATACAATATGGAAATTAATGTGAAATTAAAAAACAAAGTATGACTGTCCTGTGTAGGTGACAGTGATATCCAATAGGCTAGGCACTCACGAGGCTGGCTGTGGCAAGTGTAAGTGAAAGCCACACGCACTGGCAGGAAGAACAGCAAACGCCGATGAAGGAAAAGGGTCTTTGCAGTGATGGGCGTTACCAGAGAGGGCGATGGCCAGAGGACACGAATGGGATGGGGAGGCAGCGCGTTGGGGGGGGGGGGGGGGCGCGACACGGCTCGGGCCCGCCAGTGCCCCAACGGGGCCCTAGTTAGGGCCCGAGCGTAGCTGCTAAGCAGCTGCGAGAGCCCTATTATTCCCCAAGTGGTTTTTCTTTGTTTCTTTCTTTCTTCTTTTTCCTCCCCTTTGAACTGGAAAATGGCCCACTTCCCACTGGCGAAAACTCATGAAATTTGGCAGGATGACCGGGCCTGGTGAAAAATTTGATATTCCGAAGTCGCCCAAACAAGAAAATGCAAAATGGCTCCATAGCGCCCCCTAAGGTGAAAATTCACACTATTGACTGTCACGCCTTTACGCTTTGTCATATTGACACAAAAATTGACACACACATGTATCTCAATAAGATCTACAAAAAAGTCAGTGCGGGCGTATCTGTCAAATGTACGGTTAAAGGGTTATTCCGCATTTTTTGCCGATCCGCACACATTGGAATTTCGCTAACTCCTCCGAAGGCTTTCGTTCCACCGGCACCACATTTGCTCAGGCCAATCTACACCCCATGGCCATTAAAAGTTATTCAAATCATGACGCTGCACCCCACGGTTTAGGTTCTAGGGGGCGCCAAAGATAACCCTAAAATCCACATATTTAAAAGTCTTATAACTTTTTATTTTTGCCCTCACTGGCCTCCAAGTTTTCTAGGATGATGCAATGTCCAGCCATCAACACATTTGTGAAGGAATTTTTAATCCCCAAAAGAGCGCCCCCCATGGCAGGAGAAAAAAGTCCATTTTTTCTTGTCCCCTAAGGTGAAAATACACATTGTTGAGTGTCACGCCTGTACGCTTTGTCATATTGACACAAAATTTGACACACACATGTATCTCAATAAGATCTACGAAAAAGTCAATGCACGCGTATCTGTAAAATGTACGGTTAAAGGGCTATTTTGCATTTTTTGCCGATTCGCACACATTGGAATGTGGCTAACTCCTCCTAAGGCTTTCGTCCCACTGACACCAAATTTGCTCAGGCCAATCTACACCCCATGGCCATTCAAAGTTGTAAAAATCATGACGCTGCACCCCACGGTTTACGTTCTAGGGGGCGCCAAAGATGACCCAAATATCCACATTCTTAAAAGAATCCACATCCCCCCCCCCCATCCCCAAACCCCCATGGCAGGAGAAACAGTCAAGTTTTTCCTGCCCATCACTCAATGGCTCAATCGCATCACTCTCCCGGCAACACCGTAACGAGGAGCAACTTGCCGTTTGGATATATCCTAGCTGTGTTTGTGCCCTCACTCATGGTCCAGACTTTTTTCAAATAGGACATGTAGTTTGTCTGCAGCGAGTGTTTTGGTAGAAACTGCGCCTCCCATTCATTATAATGGGAAATGACCACAGACAAGTGCGCACACCATCTTTGGACCTTGAGTGTGACGCGATCAGGAGGGGGAGGCGGTCGCGCTGGGGGCGGCGCAACGCGGCTCGGGCCCGACAGTGCCCCACCGGGGCCCTAGTTAGGGCCCGAGCCAGCTGCAGAGCAGCCGGGCGTAGAGCCCTATTATTCCTGTATAGGTTTTTCTTTCTTCTTTCTTTCTTTCTTTCTTCTTATTTTTCCTCCCCTTTGAAGGGGAAAATGGCCCACTTCCCACTGGCGAAAACTCATGAAATTTGGCAGGACGACCGGGCCTGGTGAAAAATTCGATATTCTGAAGTCGCCCAAACAATAAAATGCAAAATGGCTCCATAGCGCCCCCTAAGGCGAAAATTCACACTATTGACTGTCACGCCTGTACGCTTTGTCATATTGACACAAAAATTGACACACACGTGTATCTCAATACGGTCTACGAAAAAGTCAATGGGCACGTATCTGTAAAATGTACGGTTAAAGGGTTATTTCGCATTTTTTCCCGATCCGCACACATTGGAATTTCGCTAACTCCTCCGAAGGCTTTAGTTCCACCGCCACCAAATTTGCTCAGGCCAATCTACACCCCATGGCCATTAAAAGTTGTACAAATCATGACGCTGCACTCCACGGTTTAGGTTCTAGGGGGCGCCAAAGATAACCCAAAAATCCACATTCTTAATAGTCTTATAACTTTTTATTTTTGTCCTCACTGGCCTCCAAGTTTTCTAGGATGATGCAATGTCCAGCCATCAACACATTTGTAAAGGAATTTTTACTCCCGAAAAGAGCGCCCCCCCATGGCAGGAGAAAAAAGTCCATTTTTTCTTGTCCCCTAAGGGGAAAAAACACATTGTTGAGTGTCACGCCTATACGCTTTGTCAAAATGACACAAAATTTGATACACACGTGTATCTCAATAAGATCTACGAAAAAGTCAATGGGCACGTATCTGTAAAATGTACGGTTAAAGGGCTATTTCGCATTTTTTGCCGATTCGCACACATTGGAATGTGGCTAACTCCTCCTAAGGCTTTCTTTCCACCGACACCAAATTTGCTCAAGCCGATCTACATCCCATGGCCATTCAAAGTTGTAAAAATCATGCCGCTGCACCCCATGGTTTACGTTCTAGGGGGCGCCAAAGATGACCCAAATATCCACATTCTTAAAAGAATCCACATCCCCCCCCCCCCCCCCAAGGCAGGAGAAAAAGTCCAGTTAACCCTGCCCATCGCTCAATGGCTCAATCGCATCGCTCTCCTGGCAACACCGTAAGGAGGAGCAACTTGCCATTTGGATATATCCTAGCTGTGTTTGTGCCCTCACTCATGATCCACACTTTTTTCAAATAGGACATGTAGTTTGTCTGCAGCGACCGTTTTGGTAGAAACTGCGCCTCCCATTCATTATAATGGGAAATGACCACAGACAAGTGCGCACACCATCTTTGGACCTTGAGTGTGATGCGATCAGGAGGGGGAGGCGGTCGCGCTGGGGGCGGCGCGACGCGGCTCGGGCCCGACAGTGCCCCACCGGGGCCCTAGTTATTTTTCTGCCCCTTTGAACTGGAAAATGGCCCACTTCCCACTGGTGAAAAGTCATGAAATTTGGCAGGACGACCGGGCCTGGTGAAAAATTCGATATTCTGAAGTCGCCCAAAAAATCAAATGCAAAATGGCTCCATAGCGCCCCCTAAGGTGAAAAATTCACATGATTGAGTGTCACGCCTGTACGCTTTGTCAAAATGACACAAAATTTGACACACACGTGTATCTCAATAAGATCTACAAAAAAGTCAGTGCGGGCGTATCTGTCAAATGTACGGTTAAAGGGCTATTTCGCATTTTTTGCCGATCCGCACACATTGGAATTTCGCTAACTCCTCCGAAGGCTTTCGTTCCACCGGCACCAAATTTGCTCAGGCCAATCTACACCCCATGGCCATTAAAAGTTGTACAAATCATGACGCTGCATCCCACGGTTTACGTTCTAGGGGGCGCCAAAGATAACCCAGAAATCCACATTCTTAAAAGTCGTATAACTTTTTATTTTTGTCCTCACTGGCCTCCAAGTTTTCTAGGATGATGCAATGTCCAGCCATCAACACATTTGTGAAGGAATTTTTACTCCCCAAAAGAGCGCCCCCCCATGGCAGGAGAAAAAAGTCCATTTTTTCTTGTCTCCTAAGGCGAAAATTCACACTATTGACTGTCACGCCTTTACGCTTTGTCATATTGACACAAAAATTGACACACACATGTATCTCAATAAGATCTACAAAAAAGTCAGTGCGGGCGTATCTGTCAAATGTACGGTGAAAGGGCTATTTCGCATTTTTTGCCGATCCGCACACATTGGAATTTCGCTAACTCCTCCGAAGGCTTTCGTTCCAAAGGCACCACATTTGCTGAGGCCAATCTACACCCCATGGCCATTAAAAGTTGTACAAATCATGACGCTGCACCCCACGGTTTACGTTCTAGGGGGCGCCAAAGAGGACCCAAAAATCCACAGTCTTAAAAGTCTTATAACTTTTTATTTTTGTCCTCACTGGCCTCCAAGTTCTCTAGGATGATGCAATGTCCAGCCATCAACACATTTGTGAAGGAATTTTTACTCGCCAAAAGAGCGCCCCCCCCATGGCAGGAGAAAAAAGTCCATTTTTTCTTGTCTCCTAAGGCGAAAATACACATTGTTGACTGTCACGCCTTTACGCTTTGTCAAAATGACACAAAATTTGACACACACATGTATCTCAATAAGATCTACAAAAAAGTCAGTGCGGGCGTATCTGTCAAATGTACGGTTAAAGGGTTATTTCGCATTTTTTGCCGATCCGCACACATTGGAATTTCGCTAACTCCTCCGAAGGCTTTCGTTCCAAAGGCACCACATTTGCTGAGGCCAATCTACACCCCATGGCCATTCAAAGTTGTACAAATCATGACGCTGCACCCCACAGTTTACGTTCTAGGGGGCGCCAAAGAGGACCCAAATATCCACATTTTTAAAAGTCTTATAACTTTTTATTTTTGTCCTCACTGGCCTCCAAGTTTTCTAGGATGATGCAATGTCCAGCCATCAACACATTTGTGAAGGAATTTTTTCTCCCCAAAAGAGCGCCCCCCCATGGCAGGAGAAAAAGTCAAGTTTTTCCTGCCCATCGCTCAATGGCTCAAACGCATCGCTCTCTCTGCAAAACCGAAAGGAGGAGCAACTTGCCATTTGGATATATACTAGCTGTGTTTGTGCCCTCACTCATGGTCCAGACTTTTTTCAAATAGGACATGTAGTTTGTCTGCAGCGAGCGTTTTGGTAGAAACTGCACCTCCCATTCATTATAATGGGAAATGACCACAGACAAGTGCGCACACCATCTTTGGACCTTGAGTGTGACGCGATCGGGAGGGGGAGGCGGTCGCGCTGGGGGCGGCGCGACGCGGCTCGGGCCCGACAGTGCCCCACCGGGGCCCTAGTTATTATTTTTCCTCCCCTTTGAACTGGAAAATGGCCCACTTCCCACTGGCGAAAACTCATGAAATTTGGCAGGACGACCGGGCCTGGTGAAAAATTTGATATTCCGAAGTCGCCCAAACAAGAAAATGCAAAATGGCTCCATAGCGCCCCCTAAGGTGAAAATTCACACTATTGACTGTCACGCCTGTACGCTTTGTCAAAATGACACAAAAATTGACACACACATGTATCTCAATAAGATCTACAAAAAAGTCAGTGCGGGCGTATCTGTCAAATGTACGGTTAAAGGGTTATTTCGCATTTTTTGCCGATCCGCACACATTGGAATTTCGCTAACTCCTCCGAAGGCTTTCGTTCCACCGGCACCACATTTGCTCAGGCCAATCTACACCCCATGGCCATTAAAAGTTATTCAAATCATGACGCTGCACCCCACGGTTTAGGTTCTAGGGGGCGCCAAAGATAACCCTAAGATCCACATATTTAAAAGTCTTATAACTTTTTATTTTTGCCCTCACTGGCCTCCAAGTTTTCTAGGATGATGCAATGTCCAGCCATCAACACATTTGTGAAGGAATTTTTACTCCCCAAAAGAGCGCCCCCCCATGGCAGGAGAAAAAAGTCCATTTTTTCTTGTCCCCTAAGGTGAAAATACACATTGTTGAGTGTAACACCTGTAGGCTTTGGCAAAATGACACCAAAATTGACACACACATGTATCTCAATAAGATCTACAAAAAAGTCAATGCGCACGTATCTGTCAAATGTACGGTTAAAGGGTTATTCCGCATTTTTTGCCGATCCGCACACATTGGAATGTGGCTAACTCCTCCGAAGGCTTTCGTTCCACCGGCACCACATTTTCTCAGGCCAATCTACACCCCATGGCCATTAAAAGTTATTCAAATCATGATGCTGCACCCCACGGTTTAGGTTCTAGGGGGCGCCAAAGATAACCCAAAAATCCACAGTCTTAAAAGTCTTATAACTTTTTATTTTTGTCCCCACTGGCCTCCAAGTTTTCTAGGATGATGCAATGTCCAGCCATCAACACATTTGTGAAGGAATTTTTACTCGCCAAAAGAGCGCCCCCCCATGGCAGGAGAAAAAAGTCCATTTTTTCTTGTCCACTAATGTGAAAATACACATTGTTGAGTGCTACGCCTGTATGTTTTGTCGTATTGACACAAAATTTTACATACACGTGTCTTTCAATAAGATCTTCGAAAAAGTCAATGGCCACGTATCTGTAAAATGTACGGTTAAAGGGTTATTTCGCATTTTTTGCAGATTCGCACACATTGGAATTTAGCTAACTCCTCCGAAGGCTTTCGTTCCACCGGCACCACATTTGCTCAGGCCAATCTACACCCCATGGCCATTAAAAGTTATTCAAATCATGACGCTGCACCCCACGGTTTAGGTTCTAGGGGGCGCCAAAGATAACCCTAAAATCCACATATTTAAAAGTCTTATAACTTTTTATTTTTGTCCTCACTGGCCTCCATGTTTTCTAGGATGATGCAATGTCCAGCCATCAACACATTTGTGAAGGAGTTTTTTCTCGTTAAAAGAGCGCCCCCCCATGGCAGGAGAATAAAGTCAAGTTTTTCCTGTTCATCATTCAATGGCTCAAACGCACTGCTCTCTCGGCAAAAGCGAAAGGAGGAGCAACTTGCCATTTGGATATATCTTAGCTGTGTTTGTGCCCTCACTCATGGTCCAGACTTTTTTCAAATAGGACATGGAGTTTTTCTGCAGCGAGCGTTTTGGTAGAAACTGCGCCTCCCGTTCATTATAATGGTAAATGACCACAAACAAGTGCGCACACCATCTTTGGACCTTGAGTGTGACGCGCTCGGGTGGGGGAGGTGGTCGCGCTGGGGGCGGCGTGACACGGCTCGGGCCCGCCAGTGCCCCAACGGGGCCCTAGTTTCTTTTTCCTCCCCTTTGAACTGGAAAATGGCCCACTTCCCACTGGCGAAAACTCATGAAATTTGGCAGGACGACCGGGCCTGGTGAAAAATTTGATATTCCGAAGTCGCCCAAACAAGAAAATGCAAAATGGCTCCATAGCGCCCCCTAAGGTGAAAATTCACACTATTGAGTGTCACGCCTGTACGCTTTGTCAAAATGACACAAAATTTGACACACACATGTATCTCAATAAGATCTACAAAAAAGTCAGTGCGGGCGTATCTGTCAAATGTACGGTTAAAGGGTTATTTCGCATTTTTTGCCGATCCGCACACATTGGAATTTCGCTAACTCCTCCGAAGGCTTTCGTTCCACCGGCACCACATTTGCTCTGGCCAATCTACACCCCATGGCCATTAAAAGTTATTCAAATCATGACGCTGCACCCCACGGTTTAGGTTCTAGGGGGCGCCAAAGATAACCCTAAAATCCACATATTTAAAAGTCTTATAACTTTTTATTTTTGCCCTCACTGGCCTCCAAGTTTTCTAGGATGATGCAATGTCCAGCCATCAACACATTTGTGAAGGAATTTTTACTCCCCAAAAGAGCGCCCCCCCATGGCAGGAGAAAAAAGTCCATTTTTTCTTGTCCCCTAAGGTGAAAATACACATTGTTGAGTGTCACGCCTGTACGCTTTGTCAAAATTACACAAAAATTGACACACACATGTATCTCAATAAGATCTACAAAAAAGTCCATGCGCGCGTATCTGTCAAATGTACGGTTAAAGGGTTATTCCGCATTTTTTGCCGATTCGCACACATTGGAATTTCGCTAACTCCTCCGAAGGCTTTCGTTCCACCGGCACCACATTTGCTCAGGCCAATCTACACCCCATGGCCATTAAAAGTTATTCAAATCATGACGCTGCACCCCACGGTTTACGTTCTAGGGGGCGCCAAAGATAACCCAAAAATCCACATTTTTAAAAGTCTTATAACTTTTTATTTTTGTCCTCACTGGCCTCCAAGTTTTCTAGGATGATGCAATGTCCAGCCATCAACACATTTGTGAAGGAATTTTTACTCCCTAAAAGAGCGCCCCCCATGGCAGGAGAAAAAAGTCCATTTTTTCTTGTCCCCTAAGGTGAAAATACACATTGTTGACTGTCACGCCTGTACGCTTTGGCAAAATGACACAAAAATTGACAATCATGTGTATCTCAATTAGATCTACGAAAAAGTCAAAGAGCGCGTATCTGTATAATGTACGGTAAAAGGGCTATTTTGCATTTTTTGCCGATTCGCACACATTGGAATTTCGCTAACTCCTCCTAAGGCTTTCGTCCCACTGACACCAAATTTGCTCAGGCCAATCTACACTTCATGGCCATTCAAAGTTGTAAAAATCATGACGCTGCACCCCACGGTTTACGTTTTAGGGGGCGCCAAAGATGACCCAAATATACATTACAGTAGACAAAGTAGTTTTGCCCACTGAGTGGCGCCAAAGGGACTTGTCTGTGGAGTCTGTGAGTCACTATTGGCCGTTTTTGACTACTTTAGATTTTACCTTTATATTTCCTCTTACAAAATTTTTACCTTGCCTTGCCTGGTATCATTTTTTTCAGCACAACCTCACCTGTGTCAATTTACAGTTATTTTATCATTTTGACATACTATATTTACACATTGGACCCAAATTCACACACAAAACATAAAATCCGAGTGGAAAAAAGTAACGTTTTTACTGTGAAAACCACAAATATGTGTGATGAACTGTTTTTAAAACTTAAACTTCAAATAAAAATTGTAAACTTCCAAACATATGCAAATTTTTAACAAAGAACATAGTAATTTACCTCTATTTACATCAAAATGCAGGCAATGGCCCAGGTGTTCTTTGTAAAATTATTTACAAAACACTGTATAGTCTCACAAATGTCACTTTTTATTTATGCCACTACAAAAAAACATGATGTAAATGATGCATGATGTAAAACATGATGTAAAAAACTTGTGTATATCCTCCTCTATGTTAGTCCATGTGTAATTTTTCCATAATTCTTTGTTTTTTGCAGCATTTTTGTTAGTGTAACTGCAGATTGTGCTGACAGTGTCTATGGCAAAAAAAACAAAAAAAAACTGAAAATGCCTCAACATGAACCCCTGGTGGTCTCTGAGGGTGAAACCTGCTAACTGCTGCAGCTCTGTCAGCTTCAGTCTCCCATGCAGAGCTCGGAGCGCATGTGTGGCTCTGCACCCTTAGCAGCGTTGCTAACTCCTCAGTAAGGAAAGCCTGCTTCATGTCAGAGTCTCTAAAGTCCAGAAGAAGTCGATAAAAGTCACTTTCTTTCTAAAAAAAAAGTCGTTAGGGGGTCTGAAAAGTCATTGAATCTAACAACAAAGTCGCTAGGTTTGCAACTACGTGTCCCAGACTGCATCCCTGCTGAGAGTCCCTCCCTCCCTTCTCATATTGCAGGAAGAACGTAAGCGCCCGCCCCTTGTCAATCAGTCACCATATAATTTTGGATTGGTTGTTGTGGTGAAGTTTTCCACCAATAGGAGAGATGTTGTGGTGTGTTTTTTTTTTCCTTTGGCAAGCCTTTTCCGCCTGTAAGAGCTGTCGCTAATGTCTGCATGCTATGTTTTCCTGTCTCATACAGCGCGATCGAGCGCCGAACGTGATCAAAATAAGCAGAAAACAAGTATCGCGGACATAATTTATCATAACTCTGGTTTTATTTGGCCTATCAACACAATTTAAAAACTGGTATATAGGTTGAGGTCCTCACTTTTGAGATAAGTTGAAACGGAGTCAACGAGGCTCCGTCTTGCAGCTACATCCGGTTAAATATGTCATGTGACTTGAACGCACACACACACACACACACACACACACACACACAGACACACACGCACACACACACACTCAGAGTCTGGTTTTTAGCACCTGCAAAAACATGCTATTTACATATTTGACAAGAATGCAGAGGCTCCTTTTGCCCCTGAAAAAAATCAAATTTCAAACACAACTTGACTGGTCATTTCTCCAAAAGACAACCATGAAGCTCCATCCAAACCTGAAGCAGGCAGTTGGTGCATGTGTACAGTAACCTGAGGGGAGTGAGGTGACTGCTTCTGAGGAGAACATGAGCAGTGAAGATTCACCTTAGAGCTAGAACAGAGACGTGCACATGATTATACAGGGGCAGGGGCTCAAGTTTTTTCCAGTTGTTTATACAATATGGAAATTAATGTGAAATTAAAAAACAAAGTATTAATAGAAAGGTAATGACTGTCCTGAGTAGGTGACAGTGATATCCAATAGGCTAGGCACTCAAGAGGCTGGCTGTGGCAAGTGTAAGTGAAAGCAACACGCACTGGCAGGAAGAACAGCAAACGCCGATGAAGGAAAAGGGTCTTTGCAGTGATGGGCGTTACCAGAGAGGGCGATGGCCAGAGGACACAAATGGGACGGGGAGGCAGCGCGTTGGGGGGGGGACGCGACACAGCTCGGGCCCGCCAGTGCCCCAACGGGGTCCTAGTTAATGTTCTTCCTTGAGCTGCCACCCCGCTGCAGTCAGTTTGGACTCCCCTGAGGTCTCCATACAAACAAGCCGCTGCTGGAAGAGAATGGTTGAGTTGTGTTTAGTCTTTTTGCAAAAGAAATCAGGCAAAGCTAAAAAGATGTTTGCCGGAATATCCCTTTAAAGTTAGATTACAGATGTCTAGAGATGAAGTCGAAATAAGTAATAGAACTCTGCAAGGTCCAGTCTCATCTAATAGTATGATCAATGATTATTTAATGAGTCTAGATAAGAGGATAGTATTAGCTCTTTATACAGATGATGAGGCCATATGAGCAATGGAGTCTTAATATATGCCATTTACCAGAAAGAAAGTATAGACATACAGAACTTAAAGATATACAGTCATATTAAAGAAGTGTTTTTTTTTTTTCAATATCTGAGGAGAGGTATCCTCAGATGTAAGAAGACGACAGACTTATGTTCACACACTGGAGTTGATTATGTGGATGTGGTTGGAAAAAACCTTGGAAAAAGTCTAATCCAAGATGTGGTCGTGGATTTGGCTGGGTGAAAAAGGTTAAACCAGACTGTCCAGCTCCTATCATCATATCATGAATATAAAGGAATTAAACACAGGATTACATGAGCATGTTGGCAAGTCAATATGCTAAAGACAAATATTATAGTTATACACATATTTACACAGATGGCTCAAAGATGAGAATGACAGGGCAGGCTTATGTATCAACAATAAATATAAGTTTTGGATTAGGCTACCTGATCAGTTTATACAGCTGAGATGATGGAAATTTTAATTAGGTCTACAGAGAGGTGTGCTGCATTAATTCCTTAGCAGCTCTTTATAGTATTAGGAATAGGAAATCTAACAAAAAAGATTTAGTATTAATGTTTATCAGACTGTGTAAACTACAAATAGCTGTAAGACTCTTCTGGTACCTGCTCATACAGGCATTAAAGAGAATTAAAGAGCAAATAAAAATGACCAAAATTTAACCACTTGATTTCTTTCAGCAACAGAAGAGAGGAGACACTTGACTGAGATTTGATCAAACAGGATTATTTTAACAGTAGAAAGTAGATAAACATGCAGAATGTAAAATGACAGAAAGTGTAGATCTTATTTGGTCACTATGTACAAAGTAAAAGGTAGAGATGTCACATGAAAAAATAACTAACAATAACTAAGAAAAATGGAGTCTTGATGGGAAGGGCTCAAAGAAACACAGAAATCATCGTTAAAATATAAAAAATCATTAAAAAGTAAAAGAATTTAGTTTATCTAAGTAATTGACATTTTTTATATTTATTTATTTACTTTTGATATACTTTCAATAATGTTGTATAGTATGGAGCCTGTGTTATGTACTGTACAGTAGATGGCGGTATGCACCTTTTCAAGCTGTGGTTGCAACCTGCCTCAAACCAAAAGAGGAAGAAGAGTAACTACATAGTTTATTGTTTCCACATCCTGAAAGCATTATGACATCCAGATTCAGGTACAATTGTTTTAGAGGTGACTGTTTATTAATAGTTTGTTGATACACTTAGAAAATGAGAGTTATATATGTCTCAATCCCCCCCTACCTGAGCTGAATTTGGAGCTTGAGTTGAACTTTTGAATGCCGGTTTTCCTAAGACTGAACATAGATTTTCCGACTACCATTATCATGAAAACTGATCAGTGCACAACACTTTTTATTCTCAAAGACTGTTACTGAGGGAGAAAAGGCTCATTTGCAGTCATACTGTATATACCCCACACTGGGAAAACTGGTACTTGGCTTAAAAGTAGATTTGCTCACATTAAGATGTTTGTAAGCCTATAGGCCTGTGATTGTGAATACAAATGAAGTTTAATGTATGCCCTCAAAATACTGTTGCATGTGTCACTTATCCATCTCTCACAGGTTTCTTCTGTGGTGTCCTAACAGACAGCATGCACATTTTACCCTTCTGTCTCCTATCAGTGATCTGATGATCATTTTCACCAATATACAGTACCACATCCACCTGTACATGTCCGTCTGTTTGACGTTGAGTATTTCATAAATCCTTCAGGCTAAACACCGGCCTGTGAACACAGGTCTTGTCAGCTGGCCACTTGAATGGAAATGACTGCGATAACTGTGTCATGCTGCTATCCTGGCTTGTTGAAATAATTTCAGCGGCCAAAATTTTAATCAGTGCCGAGCTAAATGCTCAGCACTGGCAGTCATGTAAGTCCCCTGGGACACTGCCACAATCTAAAAGTTGTTGATTGAAAATTAATGCTCAATAGTACCACAGTTTACAAAAGTACTTGTGCACTCACTCGTAGGCTTTGGGCACAAGGCAAAGCATGAGTGTTCTAATTAAAATGCTGATTTCATGATTATTAGTCATAGCCCACTTTATAAATTCAGGAGATAGCTGGCAGTCAGTCATTGGCAGATTGCAATCATATTCAAAACATATAAAAAATATTTCCACCATCCAAGTAAGAGAAATATCCTCGAGCAAATCATTTTAATACGGTGAACACAGAGGGTTTAAGCCTCTCCTTAAGGGTGACAGGGGGAAAAAAAGACTAGTTTTTTTTAGGGGAACTTTTGTTTTAGTGTACACTTCACCTTCACTGGAGAGTCTGCCTGTGCAAAGGATGAAATACACCCTGAGATAGAGATGTGCGCCAATCAGAAGTAACTGAAGCAAGGGGTTTATTCTGCTTTTGGCCTCTGGGTGGAGGTAGAAGACACACATTTTTGTCTTGATGTAGCGGCTAAGAATACAGCTGAGTCTTGGATTTAGTTGCATGACAGTAGTTTAGAGCTTATTTGGTGTGTGATTCATAGCAAATTACTCCATGCTTGTGCATCAGACTCTATTTGTTAAAGTTTAGTTGTAAGCAGAGCTGCTGAGTGAGGAAATGCCCTGCCAGCTGTTTGTTTGTCCTCTTTCATTTGACACCAGGACAGCAGACAACACCTCCTAGCTGTTTGAATGTATTAAACAATGTTTCCATGTGAATGACTTGATCCTGCTTCCAGAAAGCACTTTGAGCAAGGGGGGAGTTATTGGTTGTCCATCTCATTCACCCAACACCCCACACGTGTGCAAACACACACATGCGCTCCCCTTCTCACTGTTTCCACATAATGACTTCACACGTTGCTGGCCTTGCAGTAATGATGTGTGAAGCTTCTGTGACGCCACGGGGAAGCTACCGTGTGGGACTGTACTCTCTATTTTAGTGCACCACCTTCACTTCCTTACAGCTAGGGTACATTTGTGCAGATTGAGCTCAGTTTGTACGCTCCACAGGCAAAATTCAAACTTTTAGCAAACACCCTCAAAGAGTTTGGACAGCACACGTATTTGTTTGTGCAGCATGCTCAGTACCTCCTGTTTGTGCTCTGGCAACAACAGTGTGGTAGATGTTTTTCAGATAGGTATGTATTAATTCTATACGCAATTTGGGAACCACGTTGAGAGAAAAATGACTAAAGAAGCACTTAAAGGTCAGTGCTTTGAAAAGCATTCGAATTTGAACAAGTTTCCCAAAGTTTCCCTTTGATTGATATTTGTTTCTGCTCATGTTTTCTGGATTAATCTTGACAGTTCACTATTACCAGGTGCAATAATGTTATGTAGCCTATACCAGGTGCTATGACTGCGCCCTCGTAACAAAATGATTTGCAAGGGAAACTGTTACTACAACAGGCTGTCGTAGTCATATTTCAAGATGAGGGGCCCAGGGTCCATGCATAATGCCATTCCCTCTCTTAGCACTGCATCGCTTTAGGACGCCTGTCCTATTTATATTGAGGGGCTGTGGATTGATGCGAAATGACGAGGGCCGCAAGGCTACTGAGTGGGTGGGCATCCACATGCTCCGCTCCACAGGCAACAGTCTCCGTCTATACACGCACACACACGCACACACACAGATACACACTTGTCTTCATGTCCCAACGCCACCAGCCTCAGAAAAGCCCTACAGTCTCAATGTGCAATGTCCTCTCTATGTCAACATATCCTCTATCCCAACGTTAATGTGACAGAATATAACCAGAGCCCAAACAAGCAGGCAGCACAGAGCTATGAAAACCAGCATGTGTAACAGGCGTGTTTCCTCATCTTCTCCAGCAGTTTGCTTCGCTTGCTCGACTTCCATCAATGCAGGTGGTTGTGTTGAATAATCAGGTGCAGTGACAGCCCCATCAGGCAAACTATAAAATTGGTCTGTAGATAAAATCATGGTGCTTGACAAGCCTGTTTAATCAGCTTGTGTTAAATTTATTGGGATGTAGTAACACGGACACATCTCAGTTAAATATGTCACATTGTGTGTAATTATTAGAGAAATTAAATTTGATACTTCATCGTATTTAATTGGTAATATTAAAGTCTGATTATCTTCCATAAATTCAGCGTGTTAGACATGCTGGGTGGATGGACCTCAGATGAGGGTCAAGTCAGTGTGGTTTGATGAACGTTAGTTAAATAACACTTTCAGGTTATGTTGTCTTTTCTGTTTACTGCTCCTCACTCCCTTACACACACTTGTTGTGCATTGAAACACTTGTTCATGCCCTTACTCACATGTCTTTCAGTGGTAAGGAAACAAAAGCAATGAAAGGCGAGGAAATGAGCAACAGTTTTTATTACCATTACTAAGAAACAGATTGCTATCATTAAACATCACTAATACAGTCTATTATATTAATTATGCATCTTGGATATAATGTTTAAGTGGCTAAAATCTGCTCAGTGCATTAACCTTGTGAGGAGCGTACAGGTTTCTTTTTGTCAAAGTAACTGAGGGCGGTAACTCTTCATACTTCTTTTGTAATGCCTGTATATGCAAAACCTTCAACCTTTAAAAAAAGTTCCTCAGCTGTGAAATAAATGGTGCCTCAAAAGTTAAAGATAAGATAATATAATATAAGGTATTCCTTTTGTAGTCCCATGGGGAGAAATTCCAAATTACAGATGCATAAGTAGAGATACAAAAAGAGAAAATTAAAGGATAAGGAAACTTAGAGTTAAAAAAAGATTAAGGAAGACGAGAATGGCTATGGATTTTTCTTTTTTTAATGCATTGTTACCTTGTGAAAACAACTGATCTTGTTGAATCGACATAACAAAAATCGTTTTCTCGTGATAATAGATTAATAAATAATGTGTCTGCCATTGTTACTGTTGTTGTCTGAATTGCACATGGCAGTTAAATGTTCCCACGTTGAAAGTGTTATGTGCAAAGTGGAGCGTGACATCAGCGTTTTCATTGAAAATGGTGACTGCGGCGTTTCAGAAATATCCCAATTTGGAGGGCGTTTTTAAAAGTTGCAGTTTTGGGTCAGCTAAAACACTGTTTCCGTTATCATGAGAAACGATCTGTGTTTTGTCGAGATAACGAGTAATGAGTCGTTATCATGAGATAACAGTGCATAAAAAAAAGAAAAATCCATGGCAGTTCTCATCTTCTGTAGAAGATTTCCTTACTACTTGTTAAAAATCTAAGTTTCCTGGTCTGAATATGATGTAAATTTAACAGATTGTTGACCCCAGTCTGACTCCAGTCCAAACCTCTGGTAAACGGATCATCAAGTGAGAACTGTTTGCTTGGACTTGTTTGATGATCTACACTGAGCTGTTAGGATTTCAGCCTCATAGAGCTCAAAGCAGTAACACGCACCTTTTTTTTCATCTTCTTTTTAGAGCCCTCTCACTACCAATATCTTTGGAGGAGAAAAAATAAGCTCCGGCTGCTAGCATAGGGAATAATCTGGTTATGTGTAATGAAGGCTCCTATAAGTAGTTGTGCGTTTATCAGGTTAAGTGTTCTGGAGGTGGACTTCCCACTTCCCCCTCTCAGGAGGCTCACTGCTTTCTCTCCGCTCATCGAGCTTTTTAGTCTGAATTGCAGGCAATTAAAACCCCGCCATGTGAGTGTGGAAAAAGGTTATGAATATGGAACACTGACTCAGAGAAGTCCGCAGAGACCGCTCGTCGAGTTCTGAGGGTTCCTTTCTCCAAATCATCGGGAAGCACAAAGACCGTTTGACAGCGTTTCTTTTCGCCCGTCCCTCACTCGGTGTACATGTGACTCCCCAAATGTCGACCCTGAGGTTTTAAAAATGCAAAGCCCATTCTTTCCAGGTAGTTGAACTTCCGTGACCTCTGGCAGTGTGGAGAAACTTTTTGTCTCGGGTTTGGCGCCCTGCCCGGCTGACCGTGCCAGCTCTCGCCGCGTCTGAGCAGAACAGAGGAGTGATGGGAAGGGGGCTGAGTGGATGCGTCTAGACAGCCAAGTGGATGAGGGCAAATATTTAGCCATGCCACTTGGGGAGGGGATCCAGGCCTCCTCCCCCACTAAGGCATGCCACTTAGCCACAGAATCAGGCCATGTCTCCATCCTGCTCCTCTTGCTGCTTCACACTCTGTATTCAGGGTCACGGATCTCATTTCTTGGATCATATTTCAAGCTGGCCACAGATGGGGAATTAAATTGAAGAGCGGTCTTGGTATATGGCATAAAGGATGGATTTTCGGGGCTTCTCAGAGAGATGATATGAAAAGAAATCGGATACTGTAGGTTTAGCTGTACTTAGGCTACTTTTAAGGGTCTGTGCAAAAGAATACATGAAATGCTGACTGAGTTGTGTGCTTGCTGAAAGCAGAGAATCCCCCACAGTCATCACTTGTTATCCACTGTGACACACCAGCCTCCTCATTTAAAAAGGACTCGTTCTTTTGTTGATAGCCAAATCCATTTTTCTTGTCTATTTTACAAAATACAGAGTGATATTTAACTGCACTGTAGGTGTTTACACACATGCTTCAATATTTGCCAGTATTTCAGCTAATACAAAGACCAAGCAAATACCCATGGATTTTTCCCCCTCAGATGCCACATTTGAATAAGTCCCTAAACTGATGAATTGCTGTCAGATGACAGCCTAACAAGGCTCCTCAAACCAGAAAAAATATTGACTCAGGCGAATCAGCACATGTCAGTTTATGGCAACACCCCTGCCCCAGTCACTCCGGATGGGAAAAATTGGAGAGAGAAAGGGGGGCTGTATGACGGGGCTTCTCCCTTGTTAATGCTGAATATCAGTTTGTGCTGCAGACTGGTGCTGGTGCAGCATTTGGTAAAGGGCTGAGGCAACCCTGCTCTACTGGTAGCTGTCTTTCACCCATACATCAGACAGAGCAGGGCAGTCTCAAACCACCTGTGCCTGCATATATGATCTGTCTCTGGTCTTTCATTCATCATCAGGTCTCTTTGTTCACAGCCAATCAGATGATCCCCTTTGTTCTTATAGGATAGCACTCAAAATACAGGTGTTTTCGTCAAACCATCAATAATCAACCAATGAGAAAGTGCTTAGATTAATCGTTATGTTTGATAAGATAAATCATTATGTTTGATGAGATTAATCGTTGAAGAAATGTATCAAGTTCAAGTGCCATTGATCGACAGTTTGGAGCTTCATGGATGTGAACATTTGCCTAACTTGGGTTCTTCATTTCATCCTCGAGTTGGTGTCTTTATAAGCAGACATTGGCATTGATGAATCAAGGGTTTGTATTTTGCATATTAAAAACATTAGTAAACCAGTGATCAGTCGTGCAATGATAAATTCAACCTATTATTTCAGAGATCTTTTTTTGTTGCAAACCTTTTTTCTCAAGTGTGTCAATATTAAAAAAGTCAAAGTGTTCACATATGAAACAGAGCACCTTTTATTTGAAGCATTATGAATAAGAATAAGAATAACTTGATTGATTCCCGAAGGTAAAGTCAATTGTCTGTCGTCTCATTTGACATGTCTAAAAAGTCATCTACTACTTATAAAAGAGTTGTAAAGTGGATATGGATAATGTGGATATTATGGATATGTATGGACGCAACCTCAACTTAACCTTTGTTACCACCCATCAAAGTCAATCTAATTCAGGTTAGACAGAATCTTAAAGTATCAACTGTATATGTCCTGTACATGTCCACTGTGAAATGACCAACTGGTGGTTGATTGTCAAGTTTGAAATCAAGACAAAAAGATCCACAAAGATAGTCATAAAAAGAGAATACCTTTAGGTTTTAGGTGCTTCCACATGAGCTGCACTTTTTCGACTAATTAAAGTCATCGAGTATAAAGTTTGGAGATAAAAATGTATTTTAGTTCTTCGAAGGATTAGGCTATATACTCTTCATTACCACCAGCAGTGTCATCACATTTCTCGCTCAGGGTGTTATAATCATTACTTGGCTCCTTTTGGGACTGGATGAGAACATTTGTCTCCCTCTTCTTCTTCTGCAGCAGCCCAGTACTGCCTGTTTCCAGTACCTAATGCAGGCCTTATATCATAAACGCTGCATGAATACTTGTGTATGCAGCCCCTCAGAGGTAATGGAAATATTTGTGTCACTGTAATGTAAAGCCTTGTGAGGGCTTGCCCATCTGTCTGCAGTTGTTCTGTTACAGTGTGTGTCATCGGAGTGTACAACAGCAAATTACAGCTTATTAGTACCAATACAAGCAGTGACAACATTTATCAGGGAAAACATCTCCTACTCTCCCTAATTGTCCCCCTCAGGGCTCGTGGTTATGTGGACCCGTATCGACGGCGAGGCAGTCATTAGGACATCACACTCAAGCTGACGAGCAGAGAATTCAGGGGACATGTTCACCCCGATTGGTTAATTTGATGTGAGTAGAATGACACCTCGTCTGCAGCAGATGAGGTATTTATAGTGTAGATGAAGAGGTCCAGGCGCCCACCTCGAGTTTATGTGCTTCACTCTCTATGCTGCAGATCTCAAGTGCTGCCCAAAGGGTTGAGTGGCGCAAGCGAGACGGGCCAGGGTATGAATAACAGGCAGGGAACAGGGAGAGCCAGAGGTGGAAAGGGCAATGAAGTTTATATGTCAAAGAACAAGAGTGAGTAGCCGATATCCAGCTATATCTGTCAATCTCTCCTGGCCTTTGAGAGAGAGTGACAAAGGGCGCAGGTCAGCCGGCCTGTCTGAGCTTTTTTGTCTCTCCCCAACAATGGGATCTTGTCTAATACAGATACGTGGCTGTCTGTCACTTTTTACTCGCTGATATTTTGTCACCTCTGTGTGCGTCCAGTACTGTCCAGCTCTTGGGCTTTTGTGTGTGAATGTGTGTGTGTGTGTCCCTAGATTACGATCTCCAGTGAAGTAGAATTGTCACCGCTGCTGCCCCGGTTCGTGGCGATACCTCCCACCTGCCACCTTCCACTTCACGCTGCTAACATCCTCAGGGAGTGACAGATAGAAATCTGAGTCAGGGCTTTCAGCAGCTCAGCAGCCGCTTGCTGTCTGCTTCCAAATGCAGCGATCTTTTAAAAGGGCTTTGCGGTGTACCTCCCAGGCTAGGTCTTACACTCCCAGGTTCCCTTTGGTCTTGACAGTAGGATTGCACATAAAAGAAATTTGCCTCATGTGCTCACAGCTCTGTCTTTTTCACCCCTCCACTTCAAGGTTCCATCCTGCAGTTTTAAAGACCATGCTCGTATACAGCGCAGTCATCTCAATGATAAAACCAAACCTCCTCTTATGCCAATTACCAGGCTGTGATGTGTATCAGTGGGAATGGGTAAAGGCTAGAGAGGCAACTTTCCTCGGCTGCCTCTTGGCGACCAAAGGCCAGACTTGTGCTGGTAGAAGATAATCAGCAGTTCTCACACAAACAAGATAAAAAAAAAAAAAGTGAGCGGATTTACTCCCATCCTGCCTGTCAGGCATCTCGCTGCAGACAGGGGAATTATTTTGGCAGCAGCACTAATGTGGTGATGCTTGTTGTTTCCTAAACTGATTTCCTTAATCCTCCACTTGTTCCACGCTTTGTAAACACGGGGGCTTGATTTTGTAATCTGGGAGGTTCCACCGACGCGCAGACACATGCACACACACACCAATGTCGTCCCTCTAACCCCATCCTCGTCAGCCGCTGCCCTAATTAGTCAGAATTAAGACGAATGCCTGGGCCTCCCACGATCAATTGCTATCGAGCGGACCTTCGCTCGCCCCTGCCTAGGGGCCTCTCTTGGCCGGCAGATCATTTATATCAATCGCTTTTGTTTTTCTTTCCTTCCCCCCTTCCCATTCTTCCGTCTACCAAGTGCAAGGTTCGGTCTATCGGCTGCAGAATGGAAGGCAGGCAAAATGGCAAAGCCTGGGACGTTAACCGCCCCGGCTGTATTGATGTCACAAAGGGACACATTCTCCTGGGGTGCTCGGACACAATGGATATACGAGCTGTCCTGCCCATTTGTGTTGGTTTGTGGGCAATTGTTCCAGCAGGAGTTTGATGGTTCTTGCATCCTTTCCTTTCCTAACAAGCTAACCCTTCAGATGCACCTCTCCTCTGCCCTTTTTCCATTTCTTGTAGCACTTCTCCCAAGTATCTCCATCTTTATTACTTGGTATCCTGTGTGAGGAGAGGTGATTTGCAGGTTACTCCATAATTTCATTGATCAAGCCTATTAAGAAGATGTTAATAATCAGTGAAGTTGATCTCTTCATATAATCTCCTCCTTTTTTTCCCCCTGTACCAATCCACATTGATTCTCTGGAAATAAGGGGATACAGTGCAGTGTTGTTGCTAGCCAATCATTGCCTTCACTGAAATGGCAAATGAATTGATATTCCACTGAAAATCTGTGAATAAATTACATCTGTATGTAGGACCCGGTCGATGGAAGATAGCAGTTTTATTTTGAATGGATTTCCATTCTTTCTTGTAAAGGATGATTTCTGTCTTCATGCCTGCTTTCTATCTTTTGTTTTACTTCCCAACGGCCAAAATCTATTCTTGTACTCACAACACCATGCAGTGGAATTTTTGTGTTTACCCAACATTATTCTAAGATCCACTCAAACGTAGCTCCTTTGGGGAATTCAATTACAGGACAAATCAAACACAGACAAAGAGAGAGTGGGAAAAGACTCACTTTTTATTAGTTCCTCTCTTTCCAAAGTTATTGGACCAGCTTTGAACTGGCACTTACGACAAACAAAGATGCAGTTTGTCCTTTGTATGTGTCTCCACAGTTCAGTGTTGGTACTTTAGTGTACGGTCCGTGAGAGTGCCTCTTCCCTGGAGGCGAGCGCAAACCCCTGGGGTCAGCAGCCTCTTCATGCTGTACGCTTTATGTGCGTGCCTGCTGTACTTGTGATGCTGCAGAGACCAGTAATGGCAGCTCTGCGTGTGTATTGTGCCAGGCTTGGATAGTACACCACAGTCATCAATGAGCTGGCCGCTGGCTCCTGGTTAGTGGCTTCCTTTCTGTGCAGCACAGTGTGGCGATATGCTACTTGGGGCTCAGTCCAGAGGAGTGAACCTTGGCTGGCTGACTTAAGCTATGCTAAGCTAAGATGGACCCTAGGCTGCACCTTAAGCTTATGTGCACCGAGTGTGGCAGTGCCAGATGAGCTCTCCATCTCTACCACAGCCTCCATTTTTGTGTGTTTTGTGAATGTTTGAAGGGTCCCAGTGTTTTTTCTCTTTTTCTAATTTGGGTCCCATTTCCCTGATTCGTCTCCCCCTGCTGGCTGTCCTGGCATAACGACCCTCCATCTCTCTCCCACATGTTTTGTTGCTCTCTGATTCTTTGCCACCTGCTATGTAGAGATGGATGCTGTCAGACTTCAACTCTGTCTCCTTATTTCCTTCAGATACTGCTGGAGAGGGCCCTCATCTCTACAAACACAAACCTAGCTCTGTAGTTCTACTTTGAACTTTAGGGCACTGGGAATATAAAGGAGAGGAAGAAAACAGGGGGAGGAGATGGGTTGCTTTATAGTGTCTTCGTGGATTAATGGAAGGAAAAATGGGTCTATTAATCCTCCTTTCTCTGTGTGTGTGTTGAGGAGTGTTGCACATGATGGAGACGAAGTGCCGTGTAATATTAACTAGTGTATCTTTGAACAGTTTTTGCCCATTCACTGACTTTTTCTGCTTATTATCAGGTTTATAATGAGTCACAGAGGAGGAACACACTCTCCCGCTCTCCTTATGTGCTTCCATGTGTTTGATTGGGTGGGATCTGTATTTCTGCCTAATTTGCCATTGTGAATACTACTGAATTAAGTGGCTTAACTTTGTTTTGCTCCCCAGCTCCCTACTGCGCTGACATTACTACACCACATGGGCTATAAGAAAGCAGCAGGACAACTCAGTCGAGGGAGAAACAGGGATTTAAAGGAACAGGGACTGCAGTATCATGTTTATACGTGAGAAGTAAATGTAAAGTGATGCTGACCAAGAAGGATGTGGTGAAGGGAGACGAATATCCAGACCCTGAGGTGTTGTACCAGTCTCGGAGATGGTCCCTCTGAGGCCTCTCAACTGTGGCTTTCCTGTCCTCTTGCCAGGCTCTCTAGCAGATGGCTCAGACGGCAGCACTTAAGTAGCAGGGGACAAGTTATGGAAGAAATAGATACTAATATTTATCCTTCACGATTGTACACGTGTTCACAGACTGTGCTATTCATCAGCTTTGCCCTTCAAGAGATAAGTATTTCTACAAAACCCATCCATGTGCAAGTTTTGGTGATCTTTGTTGTGGCACTTAAAGAAACAGTGCACAATGACAGTCACACACTCAAAATAAGAGTTTTTTTTGCCCCTCTCTCTGTCCCACTGTGATTTTTATAGGAGGTGATGCAGACATAAAACACAGCCTTGCTGCCTTAAAAGAAAATAAACCCACATGATAATGATGACATTATATAACTTTTTTATGTATTTGAATTTTATTTAACAAGGAAAGCCCCACTGAGATTGAAAATGACATATACACAAGTGTCCTGGCCAAGCAGTGGCACCATAGACTGAATATACTATGGACAACTTGGCTCCGCCATCCATCATTATATGAATTTGAAGCCGAATTGCTCTCTGTATTTCCAGGATTTTCCTCACTTCCTGGAACCACCACCGGCGCAGTAGCGTTACGCATTCGGCAGGAGAGTTGCTGTGATGACGCTGGGCTTAAACAGTGTATCCCCCGGGTGAGCTACACAATCTTTGTACGCCCAGAGGCTGTATCAGGTGTCAATCATAGAAAACATAAACCTCCAATAACTTTTAAAAATGGAGCTGTACAGAAAAAAGAAGACTTAAGCACAAACCAGTCTTAAAATAGCTACATGTCAACATCGCAAGCAGGGGGGAGAAAAATGTATATTCTGTGTAATTTATTTCTAAAAAATAAGAAATAACTTATTTCTTAAAAACTTTCAGAGAGACCAGCTCTCTTAGACCTAAATTCTTCTGAAGCAAAGCAGAGGAGCAAAGTACATAAAGCTTTTTAATCCATTTTTAAGATGCACTCTGAAGACAGAAAGCAACAGTCAATCTGTAAGATTATAGTGTCTGGAAATTTTCAAATTAAAAATACCCAAAATTTAAATTTCACTTTAACTTTAATGAAATATTTAGTTCTAATTTTAACTGAACTTATATACAAGGCAGACTAATATATTGTTATCTCTTGTATTGATAAAAAAAGGAATAATCTGACAAACTAAGGTTTAATTTTCATTTTTCAGATTGAAACCGCATTTTAACCACATCCTAGTCAACAACCATTTTATATGGGTCTATATGGGTCTTTAAAGGAAGTTTCGAGAAAATGTTACCTGGCTTTCTCACCACCTGGCTGCATTGAAGCAGTTGACTAGCAAAGACAGTTCTGGGGTCAACCTGATTACATATGTACTTTTGTGACTGCCCAAACACTGAACTGTAGATTGCTGGTTATTTGCTGACTGTTTACCTGCACAGAAAAGAAAGTAAAAAGTGGTAAGGCGCAGAAATAAACCAGGATTGTTAAAACATTAAAAGACGGACAGTCAAAGATGCTTTTGGCAACTGGATGAAAACAGATGCAAATTCACATGCTGTGGACTGTGACAGCCTAACAGGACTGACTGAATGAGAAGAAAAGGCCATACATAGGTGCTGTTGTTATTTTATGCATTTATTAAAAATATTACATAAACAAGACTTAGGACAAAATGATTCACCAAACACCCTGCATTATTCAAGTTAAAGACAAGGTACTTTATTTTGCAAATAAGTAATCCTTCTTGTTTTTAGATCTTCTCCAACAACCTTCAGATTGCATATCTGGAGCATCAAAATTGACACTTGTGCAGACTGTGGATGTTTTCTCAGATTCCACTCATCATTGGAAAGCTTGGTGTATATTATTTTGGTATTGGAAACAGCTGCATTTCTCCATATATGACTTTGAAACCTCAGCATTCTGCTCGCTACGATATACGCCTGTGTTTTGAGGACCCAGATGTGATGGCGGCTGGTTTCTGTCCTCCTACCTGAAGCTGCTGCTCTTGAATCTGCTCAGAGACGGAGAGTGCCACACACCCAGAGAGAGAGAGAGAGAGAGGGAGCTAGAGAGAGAGAGGGACGCAGCAGCAGACAGCCTGTTCCCCCTGCTTCATGATGTATTCACAACCAGAACATGTTGTTTTGAGATCCACATGGCAGATTCTTGTTAGCCTCGATCCTGAATAATCAGTTGTTGCCAGGGCTCCCCGCGGCAGCCTGTAGGGCCACAGAGACGTGCCCAAGGAACCTTTGGGGTCCCTGCTGGGAGGAGGAGGGGGCCGCTTGACTGCTGCGTCTGTCTATCAGGAGATTTGTGGGGAAGCTTGGGGCACAGAGTGGAGACAGTGTCAGGGCGATACCCTTGACGGTGATGTGATTGAGTAGACAGCTGTGACCCGTTCCTTTCTTTACCCGCCACCCATCTCTTCCCTCCATCCCCAACCGCTTTTTCTTACACAACCTCTCCCCCGGAGTGAGCGATCACTTAAAACAGCAATGGTTATTATACCTAAGCACATCCTAGTAATTTATGCATGATTGCCTGGCAATCTGAGGTAATTCATCATCCTCTTTCCTATCTTTCTTTTTTTAATCTGTTGGTGTCTTGTTCCTCTGGACCTTAATCTATAGGGCTATTAAGAATGCCTGTGTAATAATGGCTCAGCTCAGGTGACAGCATGACATTGGCGCCGTCATTGCCGTGCAGGTTTGGGATCCTGGAGGACCACAGGCGCTACAAGAGGTCAGACAAGATGCTGTTAGACTTCTTTTTTTGTGGGTATAAAATTACAACCTTAAGTCTTATGAACTCAGGATGCTTTCCTGAAAAAAAACACTACATTATCCTGAATTACCCGTGGCGGTGTCTGATGGGTTTTCAACAAGATGAAATTCTGTTTCTGTTAGGCTGTCTTCTGGGTGGAGTCTGCAGGTCCAGGGAGATGTTTGTCTGCAAATGTGTGTGGATTTATTCTCAATATTAAAGTAGGGGTGAAGACCAGGATGCAGGCCGTATACACACGTAGCTGGGTATTTGCTAAAACGGATATATTTTTTGTACGGATCGGCCTGCCATCTACATGAAGCCGCATGAATACATCATTATAACGGTGCTTTTGGAAAACTCCTTAGTTTTAAATTCCCAACCGTCGGTGTCCGCGACAACTAATAGATAAATGGCATACACTTTATGCTCTTGTTTATGTCAGGCAGTGGATGGCACAGATACAGAATACATTTTTGTGAGGAGCAAAGCAGAGAGAGTGCTTAGCAGTCAGTTATTCCACACCAAATAACCCTTCCTCCACCTTTCTGGTGTCTTTATACTCCAGAGCGATGCTTAAAAGCAATTCCACCTCTTTCTCGGTCCACACGAATGAACTACACAGCGCTATGTTTCAATTTTGGAGAAGTGACGACGAGAAAGGGAAGCTTGCTCTGTTTAGATAGAATGGGGGGATATAACTTTTTGGCAAATACCACCAACTCCAGATCTTGCATGCCTATAACTGTGGTCAATAGCACATTTATGCAGTTTTGTGTGGATGGGATTTTATTTGAAAATATTGATGTGTGTACATGACTTTTTTTTTAACGGAGGGGGCTCAATATTTTTTTATAAAAATACCCGGCTACATGTGTGCATGGCCTCAGACAAGTAAAGGAGATGTGGATGCTCTCTGTGCAATGTCAACCATCAGCTTGGTCACTATCATTGCCTCAGACAATTACCCTTCCTGTGTGCATTCATTTGCTAAAACACAATCTTCGTATTAGTGGAGCTGGCACATTACAGTCCCTTAGATGTCTAGTCATCTGAATTGGACATTTGTCTCCCCACATGTATCCTCTCTGGTTAATTCCCCACAAGCTCACCCATTTGTTTGTCAAATGGCTTCTTAAAAAGTTGCAGAAAGCGGTTGTCAATAAAGATGACAGTGTCATCTGTTGTGGACAACATGTTTACCACCATGGCATTTATTTTTCACACAGAGACAAGTGGTTCAAATACATGGCATCGATACAAGATGGGGGACATGTCTGTCGCTGTCTGCATGCTTGTTTGCATGACTGTGTAACAATCTGAAAATATCCAGTGTGAGACAGAGGTGTGAACAGCAACAGCACAGGCTGACCCTTCTGTTGTGGAGTTATCCATCTGTGACTTACAGGCATGTCTAATGGATGCCGACCTTGCTTCATGTTCTCTATCTGTTCCATTCAGCATCTATCAACCTGGGGATGTATCTTGATTTACCCCTCTGTGCCTCTTCCACTTCCTTCTTGTTGCGGGGAGCACAGGAGTGCACCTCAGCCTGTTGTAGGCCATTGTAATCTGCTTGGGCTCAGTGAGGGCTAAATTAAGAATTGAACAGCATGAGAAAGAAGGAGACAACAGAAGGCGGCAGCTCAGGAGACAATCAGACAAGCAAATGGGCCACAGACAGTGACCTCAGCTTATCTTTATGATAATCTTTGCTTATCTAATTGGTCTGCTTTCATGCCATTTATTTACAGGGGATAAATCTTGTGTGCCTTGTACTGTATAACATCAGTCAAATTATCCCTCAGCAGCCAAGAGCTCTTTACTGAAGGAAATGCGTATACTCCTCGCTGCTGTTAGCATTGTGAAAGAAGTCCATCTAGTGTGATCTGTAATACAAAAACTAATCATGTAGAATTTTCGTAATGGCAGAACTGACGGCAGAGATGTTGCACTGGGTTGCCATAATGTTATGGTTGGTTGATGTATTTGAAATGAAATAGTCAAGAAAAATATCAAATTCTTGGGCTCTTTTTGACATATTCGTTTCTCATATATAGTTGTTCAAGAATGGGCCAGGAAATAAGCTCAGTCATTTTCTGGGGAAGAGTAAATGAACAGCAATTAACTTCTGAAAATGTCCCATTGTTATTCAATTCTTTTCATTTTGTTGGTTAAATAGACAAGATAACATGCTTGTTATCTGCAGAGGTGCATCCAGGAGGTTAATAGGTAAATTGGACAGTGTCAAAGAAAATGTCAAGCATTATTTTGTAAAGACCCGCTCTGATGAAAATTATGTTTTTCTTGTTGTCCATATGTTCATATCATTTCTCAAATGCTAGGGAACATAACATGAGAAAACTAGGAGCAAAATTACATTTCCGAGTATTTCTTCATTCAAAGAGAAATAGTATAGTAAGATTTCCTATGTCACAATTCCAAGCTCCTCCCCCGGCACCCCGCTCTACAGGCCAGACCCCGAGAAGTAGAGATGACAACTGTGGTACAAATACGTGCGGTTGCAGATTGCTCTAAAGTAAGCTAACAATGATATTAGCTTTCATCGTGTCCCCAAAGACATTAGTGTCCGAGAGCTGAATAGCTCCTATGTTACCTGCCACTTCTACTACACCGGGAATATTAGGCTGCAAGCCAGCATGAAGACGAGTGTGTAGAGCAGCGCTGTCTCTACCCACAACTCAGAGGCTAATTGCTAATGAGCTACTGGAGCTCTGCAGAAGAAAAGCCCTTGAAAATGACACAAGTTACGTACCTTTGCCTAAAAACTTCATAATCACAATTAAGCGACCACTGAGAACACTTAATATATAATATAAGTACATGTAATAATATAAAAAAAGAAAAACACAATAGGATTGGGACTTAGGTATACAGTGGTTGCAGCTAATTTCAGTTTTATTCTAAGGGAACAATCACATATTCCTGATCCGTTTTCACTTGTCCCAATGAGGTATTTGTGTCCTTTCTTTCACCCATCCGCCTCATCTTCTGTTGTTTACTTGTGTTTCTTTTGGTGCAAATGTGTTTTGAGGCCAAATATCCCCTCAATCTTCTCTACCTCTATATGTCGAATTTCTTGTCAGGGACTGACACAGAGGGTTGGAGTAATGTTAAGAACACCCAGATGGTATTCAGAAATATATGAGTCATATTTCAGTCGATGTGTTACTGTACAGAGCGGCAGTTTCTACTTTCTCTGGTTTGGAAAAAAAACAACAAAAAAAACCCCCAGGTGCTTCAAAGTCAACTGAAGCAGGTAACACTTTTTCCCCAAAAAACTTTTGAGTGTCTGGTGATTATCCCCAGATTAAAATTGGTTTCTAAGGTGTTTAAAACTGAGCAAGTTTAAGAAGTTTATTTCATGAGTAAGATCTCTGGCAAGGAAGTAATCCACCTAAAAGACACCCTGAAGATTTGGATCCGATTTGATTGTCCATGTGCCTGCCAGCGTGTGTCCTCATTTGTTTCTGTTTTAGTTTGAAGACATATGGGTGCATTTTTGGATTGTGCCTCCAAACATTAAAACACGCACGCACGCACACACACACACACACTTATAAAGCAGTGCGTTGATTGATGCACCTGTGTTGATTTCCCATTGGTCCATGCTAGTTAAAGAAAGATGTGTGTATCAAAAACCTTTTTTTTTTCTTGACAGCAGTGGCTACACTTTATTTTTACTTCTGTCAAAGAAGGTGGCAAAAAAGGTAGTTGAGGAGGGTGATTTCTACCTGCAAGTGTTTCGAGAGGCGTTTACTCTAAAACATAAATACAAGGTCACAGGTTGGCTTGGCGTTCACATGGAAACAACTGTTTAAGAAAAAGTCTTGGAAACAGACTCTGCAGACACCAACATAGAGGAGAAAGACACAAATACAGTTCAGGTAGAGTGACTTGGGAATTTTGTAGGGGAGGTCGTAAATGTCTAAATTCATAATCATTGTCTTGAAACAAACCCAGGCATATGTGCAACAAAGAGCTCCAAGTTTGATTTGGACACAAATATTGGCCTGAACATGCAGAAGGCCAGAGTTCAATGGTGTTGTTCAGCACCTCTTGGGGTTTGGCTTCATTGCTGTTGCCCTCAGAGCATGGCAGCTCCTCAGAGGCCATTGTAGTGTACTCCATCATCTTCTCACATGGTTCACCAAGCCTGCCGGACATGTGGGCCTGTTTGATAGTCCCGTGACAGCTCAATGAGACACTTTCCTTTCATCTGCATCCTGCCATGTCTTCTCATTCTTGGTCTTTTTCATTAAACTTTCTCTTTCTCTCTCCTCTTCTCGAGAGCTCTTTTTCATCGCTCAAGGCTTTTCTTAAGAGAAGCTTGAGGATGTAGTTTGAAGGTTGTAGGGACATAATTTATAGATTTTATTTACACCTGTGTTTTCCCCCTTCATGGTAGGCTACAGCTGGCGTAGTCTTTGTGGTTGCCTGAGCAGTTTGGGTGTTTGAGATGGCCAAGCAGTCGTAGGTGTAAGTGTTTGTGACAAGCTGACAAATTCAGAGGCTCGGTGTCACAGCCTGTCTGATCGCACAAATCCTTTCCAACAATCTCTTGATAGCTGCTTTCCTCGGACAGATAGGACAGAGACGGCCCTGCAGACAGCTGTGTTTAGGGCTTAAATAGAAGACAGATAGTACAGAGGAGGGAAAGCAGACATGGTGTAATCAAAGAGATGGAAGAATGTTGTCAGTCACCATGTCTGGTGTCCTGGTAGAAGAGGGAGGATGAATACGGCTAGAAATTGAAGGATTTTTGGTGTCACAGTAGGAACCACCCCTTTCCTTCTCAAACACTTTTAAAGAATCAATCTCACCTGACTATAAATGCCCTTCCTCCTCTCATGTCATTCATCATGAAACTTTACTTTTACCTTTCTCATCTTCATCATCTCTAGAAGTAAAACATAGGGAGTGACTGAAAAGTGAAAGTCAGACACTTTTTTTTTCTGTTTTACCAACTGTTTTACACCTGAATCACACTTTGTACCTTAAGCATCAACAGCTATGCTAACATCTCTGTGAGAGCATGCAAACATGATCATAATTACAGAGCAAATATGCTAATACCATCAAGTATAACGTTTTCCAATGTTTTTTTTCTTTCATAGTGTTGGCATGCTCACATTTTTAATTTGCAGTAATGACTAAGTACAGCTAAGTCTAACAGGGATATAGAAGGTATTTACTTAGAGGATATAAACACGGGGCTGATGTTGGGTTTTAAATATTGAGACATTCCTCATAGCAGCCTTAGATTTAAAGATATCCCAAAAGTCAGAAGAGGTTCATCAACAGCTATCCATGGATAACTGTTGATCAAAAACTTTTGAGATTACCAAAGTTTGTCTTGGTGACTTATATTGATATCCATAATGCTATGCTTCATGCTGTTCTCGGATTAAAGAAATTAAACACAGTGATGATCTCATACTGCTCTGCACTGACCATTAAAATAAGGTCAGACTGTCTTTAAGTTCACTACTTGTTCACTTGTGATACATGGGAACTTATTTCTAACCAATGTACTTGTACGGCCCTTTGACCCAAAATCTATAAGAGTGTAAATTGTTCGTAAAAACAGAATTCATTGTTTGCAAATCATTTAAAAGGTTATAATTGATTAAAATAGATATACCAACACAATATATCAAATGTTGAAATTGAAAAAAAAATAAAAGATTGTTTAAATAGGGGGTATTTTACCTTTTTTTCCAGACTCTATAATCCCTCTCTGATACCTCCAGCATAAAGTTCCTGATTGCAAATATGCAAAGTATTTGAAGATTTCATTGATTAAATTTTCATTGATCAAAAAATCTTTAAAAAAATTCAGAGAATTTATAGGAAATCTTACAAAGTAGAAGGCACCACATTAAAAGGGACATGACTCGTTTTAATTACTCTAAATAGAGAAATTAGCGCATTAACACAAAATCACATCCAAAAATGCCTGAGAACTGTGTGATGCTACAACAACTAAACTGTACCAAACAAAGAAAAAGCCATATATGAACATGCTTGATCCTGAAATCAAGGCAACTTCTCTAGGCCCAAACTTTTGGACTGAGACGAGAGGAAAACCTTCCTGTAGAAATCATGGATGTAGCATGTGCCTCTGCTCTCAATGGTAAAGGGACCAAACTTTTTTTTGTTTGTCTGTAATTAGGCTGAATCAGTAAGTGGAACCAGAGTCATTTGTGAACAGCCACCTGCCTGAACTGGATCAGCATTGAATGTGGGATAGAGGATGATGCAGACAGACAGACAGACAGACAGAAATAGAAAGAAAGAAAGAAAGAAAGAAAGAAAGAAAGAAAGAAAGAAAGAAAGAAAGAAAGAAAGAAAGAAAGAAAGAGGAGTCTGAGACAAACATAGGGACACACAGACGAGCAGCACTCCATGCAACAATGAAAGGAACATGGGATAAAACAGGCATTTGGTTACAACTGTCACATCTCCTGGTTAGTTAAGTTGTTATTTTCATCCCTCATATTTCTTGTCTTGTGTTTCCTGTTTTATTTTGATACTCACCCTTGTTTCTTGTTTCAGAGTCTATGGCTGTGTCCGAAATGAATCACTCAATCCCTAACCCCTAACCCCCATATGAGGTTTTACTATATAGTTGACTATGTAGTGAACTCAATTACCTGAGGTTTTGGACACTTCATGGCAAGACGCAATGCATGACGGGATGTCCACCACCGGTGAGTGACCATCGGATGGTCACTACATTTTGCAGTGCTTTATGGGAAATTCTGAGTCACCTATATTGGGCACTGGAATTGATCGCTGAGGTTTCGGACACCCCTCTAACCCCCATATAGTCACCTATATAGGGGTTAGGGATCCATTTCGAACACAGCCACTGACTTCCTCCTCCTTGTGTAACCTGCTCCCCTGATTACCCTGATGTGTCTCACCTGTGTCTCATTAACTCCACTGCTCTGGTGTATTTAAACCCAGCTTTCCCTCCCTTCTGTGCCACTTCATCTTGTCCTTAGTGTCAGAGTTCCAGCATTTATTCCTTGTGTTTGCCTCAGTGTTTTGACCTTTTCTCAGTACTGTTTGACTTAGCCTCTTGCCTGTCGATTTGGATACCTCTGCCTGTGCTCTTTTGGATCCTGTGTACCGACTCTTTTTTTGATTAAATGGACTTTGATTTTGCCAGCCTGTGAGTCTGCATCTGGGTCTTTTTTTGGTTCAGTGTTACAACAACGTCAGTATTTACAATAACAACCATGATAATCTTAATATTAGGGAATGCAGCCACACAAGGGAGCACAGAAACTCTTGGGCGGATATTAAGTTAGAAATATGCACTGATGGGACATGAATGCATCCAACTTGTCATATACAAACAGTACTGCACATATGTTTATGCACATGTGCATGTAGACACTGACACTCCAACTGCTAGATGCACTTTACAGAACAGCTGCTGTCGTATGGTTAAAATGTAAAAATCTTAAATACATGAACTCAGTCAGGGACATGTGCAACAGCAGCAGCTATAGAGTCTAAAAGACAAAAGAAAAGCTGAATTTACAACCCAGACTTGACACACTTTTTACTGATAGGATCTATTTAAAATATCTGGCCCAGCAGCCTGGCAATGCACACAAAGCCCCAGAAGAGTACCAAATTGAAAAGAGAAAAAAAAAAACCTTACAAATTCAACAGAATAGTATCCACAACCATGCATGATGCTGTGTTTGTAAAAGACAATGGAGTCCCATTTCTGCGCCTCTCAGTCTGTGGGATTAAGGGAAATAAAAGGGAATTTGATTTCAGACAGGTGTTTTACCCTAAAACCTCTGAGGGCTCTCCTCCTGACAGAGCTACTTCAAAACCCCCTGCAAAAAGTGAGGAGGGGCTGTCACCAGCAAGTCCCCGCTGATGTGTCAGAGAGCTTCAAACTTTTACGGATTTATTTATTCATCCATATCTGTTTGTGTGCATATTTCATCCTCTTTGCTGCATTACTGCAGGGCTTTGGGCCACATTTATAATCAGTGAGATCATCTTGTATGAGTAATTTCCCTTAAGGTGGTGGTGTAATTCTGAATATGTTACTCTGTCCCTGATGACTCTTTTGGGAACGCGTACAGTTTTGTCCTTTTGTGCTTTAACTCACAGTGAGACCCCAGTTCAATCTCCACTAGCGTTGTTGGGTGTTAAATATACCCGAAAATTAATCAAAGCATCATATTTCAGCTACAGCGTCCACAGTTAAATTCTCCACAGATAATATCCCATTACTTTTGATTTTATGATCCCATTTTGATTTGTTGGTTTGACAGATAGGCCTTTGGTGCCAGCCAGTCTCTTTGCACTCACTCCTGACTGACTGTGTATGGTAATTAATCATCGACACTGTACTCATTTGGATTATTGATACCTAAATAATAGACAGTTAATTCTTATATTGGAGACAGAGTAACTTGCAGATTTTTTTCTGTATTTCAATGAGTCATTTCCCCCTCTGCAAGATATTGACTGTCTTAATCGTATTTCATTAGGCGCTCAATCTTGTTTTTCCTCACTGCTTATAAAAATTCCCAAGACTTTAATTTCTTTTGGTAACATATATCAGTTTTTTTTTGAAAGGCTGTCAACTCCCTTTGCACAAATTTTACTTCAGTCAACAGATTAGTTTCCTCCTCCCATTTTTTTATTCTTCTTTCATTCTCAGTTTTTCCAAAATTTCTCTCACTCCCTCTTCCTTTCCATTTCCACGCATCAAAAGAGCTTGATGGTTTGACAGGATGGGCCCTAGAAACTTGCTGCCTCCCTCCAGACCCTCCAAAGTCTCTGCTCCCTCATTGAACTGTTTTCTGCCCCATTTCTGGGTTTTATTTTTTTCCATGGCAACTCAGAGCCAGCGAGCGTGTGAGCGAAAGGAGTGAGGTCTCCTGTGGAAGCAGCATCTTGTATGAGACAGCTGTCTGCTAAGAAGACAAAGGGAAGAGGAAAAAGAAGAAGGCGAAGTTTGGGAAAGTTGTTTTTTTCCCCCTTTAACATGAAAACAACTTCAAAGATTGCAGCTATCTGTGCAATGATCTACAGCTGCATTTAGCTAAACCTTCAGCCAGTCTCAGTCCCCAAGCATTGGGTCTCTGCAGTGCTTTACAAAGTCCACTTATGATAATACATCCACCATTCAATAATGAACACTCTGGTCCCCTTTTCACTGGTTCCAAAGCAACCTGTTCACTTGACGCTGTATCTGCTGACTGACAGTCCTCAAAGTTTTATCCATGGGACTTCCTCAGTGGAAGTAACCCACATTTCACTCTATTTTAAGTGTCAGATACAAGGCCTCACCAGAGCACACGAGTCTCTCCACGCTACATGTATCAAATAGGACCTGGTTCCCTGGAAAGCCTACATGTACACTTGATTCTTTTCTTACACGAGAGCCTCTCTTACAATCCTTAGCCCCTCCTCTGCAGGTTCTCCGGTTGAATGTGGAGCGACAAGACGACTTTTAAGTCGGGTTATGCCCGCGTCTTCTGTAGGATTACACCAGAATCCCAATGGTTTTAAACAGTCACACTCTGCCACTCAAAGCCCGACATTTTCGTTTATTAAAGGAGCTTGGGAGCCCGCGCTGACAAGTGAAGCGTTTTGTAGAGGCGGAATAAGGGGAGAGGAGAACAGGATTCAGCAACTGGGGTTTTCCTTTTTAAAAGTTTCAGTCTTAAGACTCTCATAGCCTTTGTCACTTTGTTTAGAAATTCAGCCACAATTGTTGCCCAGGGACACAGTAGCCAAGGAGCCAGGGTTGGAAATCAACTAAAGCAAGAGTTGTGATCGCCACGTCTTAAAAGGAATAATTTCCTCTTAGATTAATATTTGTATTGTATAAAATCAGCTCCTCTGACTTTTATGCTACAATAAAAGGTTGATGATAGCTTTCTTTTGCTACAAAAATGCAGCATTATCAGAAGGGTGGAGAGAGCAGATCGTGGATAAGTAAAAGGGGAAAAGGCATTACATAATAATTGGGTAAGTGAATGTCAGAAAAAGAGAGGGGGGCTAGGAGAAAGGGCATCCTTGCATTATTTATTTAGTCATTATTTCTATTATTGCTTTTTTTATTTTAGCAGATCCATCTCTGACCATCTGGGGTCAGCAGCCATCACCCTTAACTTTGTGTCGAAAAAAGGAAGTTACAGATCACCAAGGTGCACCCTTATCCAAACCAGCAGCAAGTTTGTTTTCAGATGGCCCTTTTTCACCTGTTTTAATATGATTTCTTTTTGCTCACACGTGTCTCTGCAAAAACACTTTTTAAAAAGCTTATGTTAAAAAAAGAAATTCTTCAATTTAGGTATCAGGTCTCAGAACATCTAAAGGGATATTCCAGCATACATTTAATTTATGGTCAAACACATCGTAACACCAAATTAGACACCCCCTCAAGAGATGAATGTTGCCGACTGCTTGTTTCTCTAGTTGTACCATCTTTAGCAATGACCGCACAATAGCAATACACAGCGGCTTATAGCTCCATGTGCAAATCTCAACTAAAAAGCCACAAATAATGCTCAGAACAGCACCTAACTTCATCAACAGTACATACAGCGTCCCAGCCATAGTACTAGCCATCAAACATCTTTTAAGCTTTGTTTGGTTTCTTTAGCAAAGAGACCAAACACAACTTACCCACTCTTTTCCAGCAGCCGCTTGTTTGTGGGGGAGCCCTGACAAGTCGATCACCGAGTGCAACTGAGTTTCGTGGCTGAAGTTTATATAACTAGAGAAGCATGTAGTTGGCAACATTTACCTCTCAAGGGAGCGTCTAACTTGGTGTTACGATGTGTTTGACCATAACTTAATTTTACGCCTGAGTATCCCCGTTAACTCAACGAACTAGTACCATCCATATCAGCATCCTAAAACTGTTGTTTCAGCTCTTTTGACTCGCTCGGTGTCCAGCATTAACAGCAGCCATTACCGTCCAATCCGTTTGATGGTTTTAACGACAGGTTCACAGTAAAAGCCTCAGTATATGGTAACAGGCTTGAGTCAACAAAGACAATGGATAGATAACAACATGTCTGCCCCTCATCCATCCCCCATGTTTCCTCGGTGTAATTGACAGTGCTTTCTTCTCAAACTACGTCCTCTGTCAGTGTTATGGTGTTTATCTTCTGGCAGTCACTCCCTGCAAATATGGATTCAGTTCATGACAATCCATCATTTATGACAAGTCCACACTGTAATCTATTTTAAACAGCAGGGTATGATGCTGATGATGCATGGCAGAAGAGGCTGTACACTGCGCACACTTATAGGCGTGCATATTGATAATCAATTTTTGTTCATTTTGACCGTACAAAAAAAAAAAAAAAATCATCACTCTGTGTTGTAAAGCTTGAATATAGTGACTGATACACACTGTGATTTTCTGTATTGACACCTCTCATTGCTTAAAACACTGCAAAAGTGACAAGGGCTAAATTGAAACATGATGGTGGAAACACAACTAACAAAGCGCATTTAGTGGACATCTATCCTATTAACCGGAGCACGATACACTGCACTCCAAACTGAAATAAGTAATGAAGCAAACATGCCCAGAGTCATATTGTTTATTGATTTGTCGAAGTGAGACAAGAGTATAAACAGGGAAAAGCTGCAGCCGGAGTCAAAGTCTAGATGGGTGAGTTTAATGTGTATGAGAGAGGCAAAAGAACTAAGTTTGTGACGCTGATTAAACACATGTATGCTACAACATGTGTGTGTATGTGGTGACGATAAGAGGCATGATCACAGGGTTAACCTCCAGGGTGACATTCAGGGATCAGTCATAAAAGTGAGGATATCTTCCTGCCGCATTTTCGTGGTATCTTTATTCATTTTAGCTGGGATTGATAAAGGAAGTGGCAAATATTACCATAGCAACATGGCAACTATCCAACTACACTCAGCAACAGTTCTGCTTGTAGCCCACAACATTTTAAAATGCTAGATGTGTCGGCCCCGCAACCTTTTTTTAGATAAAAATGTGTCATGTAAACTGACAGAAGACAGCATAGACGTTCAGACATCAATAATCATTTTTATGATTGAATACATCTCCAGATTCATCCCTCTCATTCTGGTCTTTGTCATCTAAACCCTCACTCCTGCCTCATCCCTTTTTCCCTCCCATCATCACCCTCTCATCCTCAGCGCTCTCAGTGGCACTAAGCCTGTGAATTCCTGAGCATTTTTTGGAGATATCTCTGCGCTTTCTTCTTGCTCCCAGCCCAGCGACAATTTCAATCTGCCTGCCGGTTTGAAGGGATTGCCAGGTGCTCCTGGCTCCACCATATGTCCTGTGACATGCTGTGCTGTCTCGGGAATGAGGGAGTGAGGAGAGGTTAAATATGAGGCTATCTGGATCTACCTCTGAGAACTCCTCTCCATGAAACTCAGTTGGCTGACACGTGGCGGAAACACACCCCACCAAAACTAAAACCTGTCCCTAATTCTCTCTTTGCATTTGCCCTGAGCAAGGCTCAGATATATGGATGGCAGGGAGTTTTTCATCGGGTCTCCACAGGGTCGGAAAAACAGATCCTATTTCAGTGAGCCAGTTGGCTTGGTGTGGCGCAGTGACCGCATCGCCATCTTCTTCTCGGAGTCTGTCAGTCAGTCACAGTCTGCTGGGCTGCAGATACAGTGGTCAGGCAGGAGTTCATTCTTTTCTGGTGTCTTTGTCTCAACGTGTCTCTTACTGCCAGACATATCTTTGAAGTCTGAAACTTCAGTCTGTGCCTCTGTCTCTGTGTTCGATCCAGGTCTGTGATTCTGCGCTGAACTGGTCACACCGTCGGTCCAGCTGCTCCTCCTGCCTCGAGGTACAGCCTGTGAGCCCACTGATAGTTCTGCTAGCACAAAGGCACCATCATAGCACACACAGACCGTTCATGCGCAGATGCATGCACATACAAACACAACACCCCACAGTAGAGTAGCTGCACAAACAAACACTAAATGTTACCTTTGGTTTGTATCTCTCCAGTGCAGGAGAGGCTGATGTTCAGATCAGAACTGAGCAAGGAGCAACCACAACAGACATGCTGTCCTCTATTAAGTATGCACTCTATCTCACGGATGCCCATTCTCCCAGAGGTCCCAGCAGCCCACGGTGTGCTGAAGTTCCTAGGACTGCAGATGAATTGTGACAGACTTTAAATGTTAGGAGGAGAAGCCCTCATCACCCATCACCTCTGCCAGATGAAAGGCCTGAAAGCAGGCAGCCACCCTGCTGGACACAGCTCAGCTGTTCCACCAAGTGTTTGACAGGAGTGGCAGGTACTTGACCTTCTCTCTGGCTTTTTCCTCTCCCTCGCTTCTGCTCCTCTTCTTCCTCCTCTTCTTCTCTCGCTACTTTCCCCTGCACTCTCTTGCTCTGTGTCATTGCCTCGCCACAGGCTGACCACTCTTGCTCCTCCCAGCCTCTCTGGTGCTGTCAAAGAGCTAACAGTCCCAGTGCGCGGTGGTACGCCTGCACTCCTTGTTTGTTTATACCCCTTTTTTTTTTCTAAAGAAGAATACAAGATACAGCCTTTTTGCGAGGTCAGTCTTGCTGGTGAGTAGTCTGCTGTGCTGTTTCACATGGTACCAGGTGTGGGGGAGAATAAGCAGCTTGAGGTCAAAGGTCAAAGAGATGAGAGGGAGAGGAGAGATGCTGCAGTGGATATGTAAAAGCAGATGCAGGAGGGCTCTCTATACATAAACAGGAGTCTGTCCTCTGATGTAGAGTCGACATGAAGATTATGACATTACAACAACATCGGTAGGCTAAATCAAAGGAGACGTACAGTTGCTTCTTACTGTATTTAGAGTTTATGTTTGCTTGTCGGGGTGGGAAAGGAAGTTGAATTTTTAACTGCCTTGATGCACATTTCCATTCCTGCGGCAGACAGTGTCCCATGTATTCATCTCTCCCAACAATGGCGAAATGTCAGCATACTTTCAGGCTGCTCTAAATTAAACATTCATCCCCTCTGAGTATACAGCTATAGAGCTCCCCGACAACATTATTTTTTATTTGCTTATAGAGAGGTACGACCGTGTGAAGATCAGGACGTTTTCTCTCACTTAGGACCAGACAAAAAGGTGAAGATGTACATTTTCTGGTTCTGAGATATGCCAAAAGACAAACTGTGTGGCTGGTTTTCTGGTCACATCCCAAACGTCCCAGGCTTCAATATGTGCAATGGCCGAGAAAGTTGAAGACAAGACTTAAGATGGGGAGGAGGATATTTTATTAATGGGGACTATTAATATTCCATCGCAGTGGGACGATGGTGTGTTTCTTTTTGCAGAAGCATAATGAATAACTGAGCGCCTCCATGGTACCCGATTCCTCACCATGAATATTCAAGCATTTTGTGGTGCATCATGGGAGTTTTGAGAGCCTCTCCTCCACCCTGTAGTGGATCACACCCGAGCATCTTGCCTCACTTCTGTTATTTCCTTCCTTGCACACTCAGGCATGCTGCTTAGGCTGGTAGCATCTGGGGACCAGCACCTATAGATCTGATCCCTGGCTCTCAATACCAGGCCTCCACCGAGGCTGGATTGATTGATTACACTGCTCTGGCTTTGTGTGGGTTTTTAATTGATTGATTAATTGTGGGCCGGAGCTGAGATGTGATTGATTATGAGTAGTCAGCAGTGGGTTGGAGTCCAGCCGTCAAAGCCAACAGGGTGAGAGGTGAGTTCTTGTGGTTGCTGTAATATGCTCATTCTTTCGTCTCTGACACCCGCTGCAGCCACACTCCGTTCTTGCCCTACTCGCCTCCCTGGAGCTCCTTTTTCTCCCCACTTTCACTTTACGTGACTATGTTCACCTGTGCAGCTTTGAATGTTCTGTCCTTCCACGGTAAAGTGTTCAATAATGTCAGGTCTCCAGCATTCAGCAGATACAACAAACGGTTTCTTACAAACCTTAAAGACTTATTTCTTGAGGAGCCCATAAAGAAAAGGAATAGAAAGGAAAAAGAAACAGTTCAAATATAAAGAGACGTTGGACAAAGAGAGGTGAATAATGGAGAACGCATGTGACGGAGCAGAGCGAGAAAGGAGTGTGACCCCACTCAAGACAGCCTATTCAGAAATGACGGTGAATAAGAGAGAAAGAGAAATGAGAGTAAGATAGAAAGAATGAATCAATCTGATTATATAGAGAAGAAAAAGTAGGAAGTGGAAGAAAGAAACAAACAAACATTTCAACAATAGCTGTGTCTGTTTCTCGGCGAATGATTTACTGTCCCTCCGGACCAATAAATAACAAAAACCTTTCATTATGTCGACCAGCTCTTCTATTAGTCCAAGATTAAGGTCAGTCTGGGTATGATGACCAAGACAAACAGCCAAGATGCATTTCCTCCAGTTTCATTAGAATCAGAGCTGTCTCAGGGCGTGTGACAGATTAGCAGATGAATGAATTAACTAATGAACTGAAGAACTAATGAGCAACCAAAACAGAAGAGAAAACAAGTAACTGAATGAATAAATGCCTTTCTGAATGGACCACAGAGTCTATAGTGGAAATGAGTCTACAAACACAATCTGTTTCCCTCTTTTAAACCACCTTGGTTTCTTGAAGAACAGGCCGAGCGTCTTGACAGTTAAAGACTTTGTCAAATCCCTCTAAAAAATGGGGATGAAACAGGAACAAGCGCCCAATTTGCTCGACATGTCTCACAGGGAAACGTCAGAAGTGGTTGGGAGGACGCGTGTGATGTGTTTTGCTAATAAATATCCCCGAGCTGCTGTAGGTCCATGTTAAAGGTTAAAGCATCGCCAAACAAACACAAACACTGGATGCATAAAGATTCCTTTTTGTACTTATGAGACTCAGGGCTAAAAACTGAAAAGGTCAAGTATCGCTGTGTTATCCTATAAGATAAAAAGTACACACCGTAATCCTTCTTATGTCATTATCCTTCAGGAGCTCATAGCTGGAGCCAAGATGACAGGCTTTCCTTTCCTCCTTTCATACATAGATCACAGCAGACATATTTGAAGTTTGAGATGTGTCTTTACTTTCATATAATTACTCGGGTTGGGCATCTTAGGTATAATGCTGATTTGATACACATCTAGGTACAATGTCTCCAATCTGATATATTAAAGATACGTGTGGCATTATGAAGGTAAACAAAAGTTAGCTTCTTCCTTCTCCTTTTTTGAGCATGTAGAAACCTTTAATTTAATTGATTTTTGGAGAATAGCTTTGGGTTTGGTATTTCACAACGAGGCTCAAAGACATGGAGGAGGCGTTTGAAACATTTGTTTTCTGTTACACTGTAAGGACGAATATCTTTGCACATGAAGAATGCTACAGCATACGCTATTGCCATTCTGCATGTAGAGTTATTAGGAAGCAGGGCATGGAAGAAACTTGAAGTACTTTGCTCACCACTTATGGAGCTTCCGGCTGCAGGGGAATCCGAGCTGGAAGCAGGGGAGGCGGGGGCGTTAGCAGACAACTTCACAACAATGCTGTGGTGCCGCGTAATTAGGTTAGTGGTACTTCCTGTGATTTTTACAGCAGCATGGCACAGTTTTTGCAAAACTGTCTTGTCAAGTTGTCCGTCTTTCTTGTAAAACCCGTAGTGTTGCCAGACTTCAGATTTACAACTCAGAGAAAGGTAAATTTGCTCAGCGACTGACATATTTGTTTACCTTACTCCTCACACTCCTTCTGACTGTTAGTATTCATCCGCAGTGCATATAGTGCATTTGTAGAGCTGAGTTTGTAGTGAACATCCACAAGTCTGAAGAAATTATGCCCTCAAAATGGTTTGGTTATGTAAAAATAAAAGTTATGCATTAAACGAATCTGACTGTATCAATTCAAACATACATACGATACATACGATACACCTCAATATGCATTCAAAACTGCATTCACTCTCCGCTGCTCTACCGGTGTCCTGCATGCGTGTAACTGCGTATCGGTATCGGTTAACCTTCTCATCCCTAGTATTTATACCTTTTATTTTAACAGTATTTTAAAACTAAATGAAAACAAGTGCAGGGTTGTAGTGTCTTAGCAAGGTGGACAATGTTAGTTGGTGGTTCCGACTGTGTATTCTGTTCGCTGGTCATCAGTGTTACTCATTAGGCCACTGAGACCCAGAGTTACCAGAGTCCTGTTTTTGCATAATCCCGGAGCTTTCTGGAGTGTCCTTCAGAAGTATCCTCCAGTAGCTCCAGTAGTGCTATTGTCAATATGTGAATTATGTAAACTGAATCTCCATCCAAACACAAGGTTAAACAGCAAGTACTGTATGTCTCGAGTCATAGTAGAAAGATAAATTCACAGAGTAGGAATGTTCTCTAATTGATTCTTTCAAACTAGTTGCAGCCTTGTCTTGATTCCCCATTGTCTTTTAATAGCCTTTAGAAAGGACAGCCTCTCCTGCGTCGTCTGTCTTTGCACTTTGAAAAGTCAAAAGGGACTTATTAGACATTTGCACTCTTTGCACCTGGCACTTTTTGCCTTTTTTATTGAGCATTTAAAAGCAGGAATGAGTCCTTAGACAATTAAATTTCTCTCAGTGTGCGTCTAACTTTTACTGATCTCACTCTGAGTGAGGCGTTTGATATAACCGACTGCAAAGTAAACAATCAAGTTCCCATTTTCTGCAGTGAAACACAAACACGTCATGAAGATTTATAGATCTTATAAGAAAGTACAATTTTATACCCCACCCCAACAAACCAATTAACAAACAAATGATCACCCAGAGCTTTATGGAGCTTTGCAGCATGTTTCAGCTCATTGTTCCGTTGCGGTCTTGTTTGATTGTCACTGCTCTGATTGTGTAACTTCTAGTTGCAGCAGGCAGCTGTTTACAAGCTGAAAGACATGCTGCATCCGTCTTTATCTAAGTTCCACTCACTGCAAATCAATAAGAGGAACACACTGCCAAAAAACCTGAAAAATCATAGAATAGAAAAATACTTTAAGTCTCCCATGAGAATTTTACTCGAGCTGAAGACTTAAAGTATATTCTCTCTACTTAAGTATCAAAAGTACTCAAGTAAATGTACTCCAAGTAAAAGTAAAAAGTCAAAGTTAAATTACAAATAAATATATTTTTATTTTTTTGCAAAATTCCCCTCAGGTAGATGCAAGCAACAGCTTTGAAAAATAAATGGACACACACGTAGAGGGGCACACACACCACCAATCAGGAGAAACAACAGTGCATTCTCCTACAGTCAAGAAGGAACTTAGGATGGAAGTTGGGCATGACGAGAACCAGCAAACAGACACTGGACATTTATATGGGTGCAAGCAACTGTGCAACCTGCTTGACAATGAACAAGTTCAATGCAAATCATCATTAAGTAGAACTGTCATAGTAACTAAGTAAAAATAGCAGTAGCGAAGATGCCTCTGTGAAACGTAGTAGAGTAAAAGAATACTTTTTTTTTATTTTTAGAAATGTAGCCAAAAGTAAAAGTTGCAGGCACAAAAAAAAAAAAAAAAAAAAACTCCAGTAAAGTACAGATACTTCAAAATTATACTCAAGTACTGTACTTAAGTATTGCTACTTACTTACTATACAACACCGGCAGAAAGTGTGCAATAGCATTGGAAGACTGCAAGTTTCAGGACCTGAGAAGTAACAAGAGCATCACAGCGGGCAGAATATACTTAAGTGAAAGAAATAATAGCACACCGTTGATGACAGCCCTGACCCACTATTGGACCCCCCTCTTGCATGCAATTTGCAGTCTCTCATTGAGGTTTCATGGACAGCTGCTGGACATGTTTCTGCACTCCAGACAGAAGACGTCCTGTCATGTGCTTCAATTTAAATCAACACCATCAGAATACAGCCTTGGGTCAGAGCGCTGATGGATCTGCTGCTTAAATTAACTCAGTGTCTGTCCATCTGCAACTTCATAAACAACATTCAGCCGTTTAGTTATTGTTGATGTTACCTGTGTTTCAATTTGAGGTCAAACTTTAAAATGATTTTCTAAAAGTTGTTCCTGTAATTTTGCTACATTGACAGCATCAGCACTTTCAGCAGTTTCTTGCATCATTAATTTTTCCCAGTTGTTGTCGCCTTACTGCTTACTCTTAAAAATTTTCAGAATTTTAGGTCAGGCTGCCATTTGTCACCTGGAAGTCCTTTTTGTCACTTTGTTATCCTGTGGGTTTCATAAGATTTCTATTTATGTTTATCAGCATGAACAATCATCCTTTATCAGAGGCAGCAGAGACATATTTGAGACATGGCGCATGATAAATGCACGCTTCAGAGGTTTTCCTGGACAGTGATGGCAGCAGTAATAAGATTTCTCACTCAGGTAGAAGTAAGGGTAAAAAATGTTCATAAATAACACACCTGTTGAAAAATGCCTCTTTGTACCATATGACTGTATTGTGTGATAATGATGAAAATTGTTTGCAGATATTAATTAAAGCTATTTGAAAATAAATAAATAAATAACATTCAGTTTTTTATTTTAAACTTTGGGTGTCAGGCCTAGTTCAGAGGACACCAGTCTAGTTTATTTTTATCACTCACTAATTGATACAAATTATTTACTGAACTTCAAAAAATCTGCAGTGGAGTTAGAGTTTGAAGATCTTCCTCCTGAAATACAGAAGCGCAGCAGACATACAGTGTGGCATAAAAGAAGTATGATGTGGTGTGCCGTAGCCATGAGAAATGAAGCAGCAGGGCCTTTTGTGCAGCTGCATCAGGCTTTCACCGTAACCTCAGGTTATATGTAGATCTGTTCAGGCCAAGATTGTCAGCATTCATGTGCAAATTTTAAGCATATGGAAAACTCTACATGAGAACTGGCTATTGCAAGTGGATGGCACCGTGAATTTTGCTGCGTTCCATTTGTACTTGGAAGTTGGATTTTCTGAGTTCCCAGTCAGAAATTCATCTGGAATGCCCCTCTGAAATCAGATTTCCGACTTGGAATGTTGGATGATCCTCACCAACCCCGACTTGACAACAATGTCATATTCAAATTCAACTTTCTTTGTATGGCACTTTTCAGACAGAAAGATGTCTGAAAAAAGTGCCACACAGAGGCCAGAAACAACAATTAAAAAACAATAAAACCAGATCTTCCCACTCACACACCCACCCATGGACCCACACACACAGACACACACCTACACATACACACACAAGCGCACACAAAGTGAGAATTTAAGATATATTGTTAAAGAGATAATCCAAGATGACAGTGAACAATGAAAGCTCTAATAACGTATTATTTATTAGCACTTCTGTTTTGTTTTTGTGAAATTAAATAAGTGGTATATGTGGTTCCGTCCAACACCTAACTGTGGACATGGTACTATGTTGTTTGTATGGCTAAACATTATAACAGCAAGCGCCTACCTTGATTTTCAGACTTGTTTACCCCAATGCCATCAACTTGGGTGCAACATCCCACTGGACAATAGACGGCTATTAGACGTCTAGTTTTTTTTTTTTTTAGACCTAATTTCAACCGTCTAGATTCTGTATATTTTTAGATGGAATTTAGATGTCACACTTTAACCCATTATTCGATAACTATTTATTCCAAAAAGCAACTGTGAGTTGCATAACTGATATCCAAGTAGTTAACCAATGTAATTATGATAGCTGTTGAGCAATATACAGTGTATTATCTAGCCCAGATTTAGATTTAGTCTAAACTTAGGTCTACATTTAGACATCTAAAAAACTCTCATTTTTAGATCTGTGGTAGCCTGAGACCATTTTAGACCAGTCATCTAGGCTACATTTAGATGTCTACTAGACCTCTTTTAGACCAAAAAATGCTCAGTGGGGTCATTCCCGGGTTCAACTTCCAAGGTAACTAAGACTCAGCATATGTCCAAAGACTATTGGCATGCTGGTGAATTCGGGGCAGGACCACTTTTAGTGCCCAGTGTACATAAACTTGGTCAAGGACAGAAGTGCTGTTAAATGTCCTGACTCAGCCATAACTGTAGTTCAACTTCACTGTGCATGTAAACAGACTGAAGGTCTGACAGCTTTCCTCTGATATGCACAAAGATATAAGACCCTGAATGGACCTACTTAGATTGCATCACTGCTCATTGGTACCTTCATCCAGAATTCGCCTTAACAACAGTCAAGTCACGTGTGAGTTTGGCCTGTGGTGTTTTTAAGATGCTGGTTGTACTGTGGATCAAGAGGTGCATCAGGCTTTGGCTCTGGACAGTCTGAGGGTTCCCTGTGGGGCCTGGCAACAGACGCACAGTAACAGAGTGAATGCTACTAACCCTTCCTGCTTCCATTAGAGACAGAAACTAGAGGATTACTGCCAGGGGCAAGGCTAATGACTGTCATGGCCACAGAAAGCCGATTTAGGAAAACCGTGGCAGGGAGGCGTGAAGCCAAAATCTCCCTCTAAGACCCTGTGTGAGGGGCCTTAATAAAGGAGACACTCTGCTCTGTCGTTGGCTTTCTAAAGAGAAAAAGTTGTTAAAATCCCAAAGAGTATGTAAACTAGTATGTATCCTGTAGGGCCTTTTAAGCAGTGTTGACTGAGAGTAAGGAAACACAACCAAAAATGTATGCATATACAAAATGGATAACTGGCAAGTAACTTCAAGCAGATCTGCAAACATAACCAAAATATCACTTGAGTCTTTTTTTAAAAAATCGTAGCTGAAAAAAGCAGCCCCATCATGAGAAATAATTCACTAAAATTGATGAGCAGCGAGTTGGAGCATGCTCACAACAAGGGGCGACAATGTTAAAGAAACATGATGGATGTGTGTAAAGGCTATGGCTCCATGACAGCATTCAATTCATGTTTTCACTGCAGGGTTTTGCAAATACGAGCCTTCCTTAACTAGGACGTGATCATTGAAAAAAGAGGACAATTTGATGGATTTTTCTTTTGGCACGTTAAGGAGCAATGCCCAGCAGGGAATGCAACAAGAGTCCTCACTGCCGCCAGGACGCCTTTATATTCCACACGACACCATCCAGAGACACTTCAGCTCGGTGACATTTAAGAATATCTGATCTGAGGAATTTCTTATCTTTCACTGCTACTTCTCTCATTCCCTCCATTTTCTCTTTCTCTCTCTCCATTTCTTCTGCCCTCAGAGTTGTCCTCCCTTGCTCCCTCTTCTGTCTAAATAACATGCACACACAAACACACATGCCTGGGCATTGATTCCACTAGTTCAGAGAGTACAGGGGCAAGGGAGAGCACTCATGGAGAAGTTTGTACAATTGATCTCTGGAGGGCTCGAGACGCGGGACCTTTTCTCTCCTCTGTCTCAGTCTGTCTCTCTTATAACCTCTCACGCTCTCTCTCTGCCTATCTACTCTCCTGCCCCTTTTGTTTCCTCTGGCTGAATATGCATTTTCAGAGGAAGAGTAAAGACAAGTATAGGAACAGGAATATGAGGACTTGGAGTTTGGGTAAAGGATCTTAACTTTGAAAAAAAAAGGGAAAAAGGAAGAAAAACCTTTATCCACAGAGGAAGCATCCTGGTTGACTCGGCAGCAGGACTTAAGGATGTTACACAATGTGTGTCAGCGAGCAGATTAGTGCTTTCTCCAGCAGCCCCTCTTTGTGGAAATCCAGGGTGCTTTAAGATTAAAAGAAGAGAAAGACTGTATGTGTCCAAGCTACTTCTAATTTAGTTAAACACTGAACACACCTGCTCCTTCTTTTCTTATCATTCATGTTGTCCTAAAATGTCACATCCTGCAGCCATGGCGTTTAAAAGCTTTGAATCTTTCTTTCTGTCTCACACATGGATAACATCACGGCTTTAATGTGGGTTTACTCGCTGTGATAAACCCACAGACAGTTGTTACCTGACTCTGCACTTCCTCACAGCTGTACCAGGCTTTAAAGTGTCAGCCAAGTCTGCTACTGACTGCACTGTTTCAGTTCACTCTCATCGAGAACTGTTCCTGCAGCATAAAGCTGTTTGCTGAGCAAAACCCTGCAGAGTGTATACATGCTAACACCAGGTGACCATCAGAGAGGTTTTTTCATTCTTTAGTATGTAGAGACCAAACATAGAAATAAAAATAGAGGCACTGATAAAGCTAAACTTGCTGATGTGTAAATATGACTAAATCACAAGAACTGCAGAGGCTGTTGAAATCTTGTTTGATCTGAGTCTTCTTGTTGAAAGAAAATATGCTGCATGACAATATCTTGACTTAAGGTGTTGCTAAATGGAGTTTAGATCACTTTCGGTTTAGGGCTGCCAACAATCAACCAGTCTGGATTGTTAAGATTTTAGTCCTCATTAGTGTCCCATGATGCACTATGAGGAAAAGGCAGAAATGAGAAGTTTTCTTGTTGATCATTGCACCAGCCTAGGTTAACCTTTGACCCTTATGTAGAAGTGACAGTATTCTTCCTTTGCATGGCTTACCAAAAACACTGGGCCATGCAGTAGTCGAGTTGTGAAAAAAAATCAGGGGATTTTATTGATTTTATTGTTTGGGATGGATATTTTGTTCTGATGAAAGTGCACATGGTGGGAAACCAACTGTGTACCCATTTTATTGTTGCTAAAGCACAAAGATAATTATTATATTACATTAAGAAAATGAAAGGTGTCTTTTCACACATGCCTCCTCACCCAGAGTATTTTACTAAAATATGTGGAAAGCCTCCTGTCACAAGGTTCTTACTCAAACAATCAAAATATTGTGAAAAAAAAAAAAAAAAACAGGCTTAGTTGGAAAAAATATGGTGATGGTGATATTTATTTACAGCCACCCTTTCAAGGTGCAGTGCAAAAATATTAACAAAAGTGCAAAAACTGGTAAAATACTATTTACAAAATGTACAAGGCCAAAAAGAAAATGCCAACAAGCCAGGAGTTCTACTGTAACTCAAGATTCTCACTCAAGAAAAAAACGAACTGAAACACAGCAGCAGTACAAAAGTCAGTTTGGCAGTTACTGTTCATTCAATTAACTCAAGATTCACACAAAGGCCCAGGCAGCCTTCTTCAGGGTTCAACTCAGGGTTCATTTTGGTGGTGGGTCAACTGGCCAGTGTTAGTTAGTGACTTGGAGCCAGCCCTCCACTAGTACATGACAATAGTCTCTTTAATTGGACCACTGTCTTTGTCCCATTGCGCCAAGCGCCAAGTGAAAATCAATGCATTGATAAAGGTTTGTGTGCTATCTTTCAGCTCGCTGTTATTGGGCCATGTCCCAGTTGACCTATTACTTCACATACCAAAACATTGACAAACAAGTTAACAAAAGGTTAAAGGTTCAGAAAACTGTGGAGCATGTGCAGAGTGCCTAGGCAAATTTGGCTTTAACAAAGGTGTGTATGAGAAAAAGGAGACTAATCCCCAACCTCAAACCCCAAGGGCTCATTTTGAGAAATTCAGTCAGAGTGATTTCAACTTGTTTACATACAGTATTTTTCCAAGTCCAGTTTCAGTCATACTAATGTGATAAACTTACTTGTTTTGACATTTTGGCCTTTGGCATGTCTTTTGCACTTAATCAATTGATGACAATACAGTTGATCTCAATACTGATGCTTAACCATTAGTTGGATATTTTCAAGTATGGATGCCCATAATTGTAGCATCTGTCCCTTTACCCTCCGGTGATTATCACAGTGTCTTCTCTCTGTGCAGACACCTCTTTTTGTACCTGTGATGTTGTGGCGTCATCACTAGTTTCATAACCACAAAACATTGATTTAAAAAAACTCAAAGAGTGAACATAATCGGTGCAGAAGAAACATGGATTATTTGGTGCTATTTAACGATGTGCACCGTGGGAGATCTGTTACTTTTGAGTTGTAAACACATGCAGGGGTCTGGACACTCAGGGTATAGAGGAGCCGCATTATCCTCAGAAAATGTTCAGGTCAGTGCTGGCAGACAAATGTCAATAAACACTGATTATCAGGTCATTCCTAGAGACATATTTAGACGCAGACATATTTAACTCATAATAACCTTTGACCTTTTTTAAAGAGTTATGAGTTAAACTATCAATTTCCATAAACTCTTGGCTCTCTTAGTGGGCTTTTATAATCCAGTGTTTAACATTTCGACATAGAAAGCAGAGGGAATGGGAGTCGAATTTCCTACGAGGGCATTACAGATGATTTTGATTCTGAGAGAGATACCTTATTTTAACTTCACCCTGGTGTTCTTAAGCGAAAACACCGACTTTTTAACACTTTTAAAAACTGTATATCACAAGCTGCAAGGTTTTTGTGGCCATCTGATGTCTGACTGCTTTTGCTCTGAAATCCTTGTATATTTGTGAAGGAGGGAAGTCTGGCAAAGGATTAGGGGAGAACAGCAAACTGCCAAAATCTGCACAGCCTGTCAGAGTTTGGAAAAGAAAGAGACAGGAGAGGAAAAAATGTCAAGAAGGAGACTGCAAATGAGGCTTGTTTCAATAAGAGGATCGATGGGGATGCAGGAAAAGATGTTGTGTGCATCAATGATAAGTGTCCACGGGCAAACGCGTAGGGGGAGGTTAGAGAGAGGGGGCACATGTGATGTGTGAGAAATGAAGGTAGAGGTGCACAGATACAATCGTTTTTTGAGACAGCACATTGTCTCTAACGAAGAAAATACTTGGTTTGCGAAAAGATGCTTTGTGATAGGGGTGAAAGGGAGATACAAAAACAGGCTAACACATTTAAAGAAAGCCAGGATTTGTTGTTGTACTTAAGTGCTATTTCTTTCAAATCATATTTTCTGAGATCTGAAGCTTGATGATGATTATTTATGGCTATTATATGAAGTTGGGAATCTCCACAGGCTGCAGCGTTATTTTTAGGCGGTTGCCCTTTGTGTTACTCTGTTCCCTGGCCTGGCTCTTGTGTTGGGAGATGTGATTGTTGGGGACAGCCCTTCAGCAGTTGTGCATGTCATGTCGCCTTTTGGGGGAATGCACTTTTCACTGTAGGGCCCATCATGGCAAACCAGCCCCAGCTGCAGTCACCCTATTATTGCTAACCTCTACTCCTGGATTATGCTGTTTACTTGCACCATCTTTTCTGAGCTCGTATTTTACACATATGTGCATTGTGTGCTGGGGCCCTTTGTAGAAGAATAGGCCTGTATATCACCAGCCTTTATCATCCCTGCTACTTTCAGCTTGTGTGTTGAAAAGCTGCTGACCCTGATCCTTTGGATGAGCCACCGAGAGCTTTTCTTCTTGTCTAGTCATGATGCAATTAGTGACTGATCGCCTCTGGAGGTGGATCTAACAATGGCTGAGTGTAGACTCTGTGAATTGTGCTCACAGTTCAAAGAGTCCCTTTAAAAAGTGACGGCACTTTGAGGTTTTGTAATATAATGATTGAGCCCACATTGTTGAAGGGTTTTAAACACAGGGTAAAAGACAAGGAGCCAAGGAGAATCAAGCTATCTACAACCCAAATAGTTGCAACAGTCATAGCAGTTAAAGTGAAGTATAATTGTTGTGATGCTTTGTAATTTGAGTGTGTCTGCTGTGTTTTTGTATTGTTTTCTCTTTCCCAGTGCCACAGGAGCAACACACCTGTGTGCTTTCTGTTCATTAAGCATCTACAGAGAATAGAGCTGACAAGGATCTCAATCAGCAGGATATTTAAATCAGGAGCGGCTCTCCCTCTGCTTGGTTGTCAGTTAAAGCCTGGCATATGCTGTGCACATTAGGGCCAATTCTGACCAGATATTTGTGTTAGACGACTGAATATAAAGGGGCTGGAGCGCTCAACATGACCCAGTCAGCTGCTCCTGAATGGTCAAATGAATTTCGGGCATGTCTGCAATTTTGGTCTGTCGTCTGCACTTTTGCAGAGAGAGAGAAGAGCCACAAGTTGATTCCCAACTTCAGGGCTTTTATTCCTGATTGTGCCTGAATGGCAGACAGCACCTGAGACCACTGAAGTAAACAAAGGTACACACCAGCCAGCCACAACATTTTCACCACATGTGCTATCTAATCCGGCGCTACCACATATTATTCTCTCAGGGATCCACAGCATGTGCCGTGTTTGTGAACATGTGAAAAAGGTCATGATTGGCTTCATTATAATTTCAGAATATGCAAAGTAATCCTGCAATAAGGAGCCAAATGGAGTCCAGAGAATTTTATCTTTTCTTTATTTCTTTCTTCCTTTTCTCCTATCTTCCTTCATTCCTTACCTCCTCATTTTCTTCCTTCTTCTTTCTTTTTTCCTTCCCTCCTGTGTTCCTTACTTCCTCATCTATTCCTTTCTTTCTTTAGTCGTCATTGCTTTCTTTCTTTTGTCTTCCGTCCCTCCTTTCTTCACTCTTTCCTTCTGTCCTTTCTCCCCTACTTTATTTCTCCCTTCTTCCCTTTCTGCCTTTCTTCGTCCTTTCTTCCTTCTTTCTTCTTCTTTCCTTTCTTTTTTTTATCTTTCCTCTTTCCCTTCTCTCCTCCTTTCCTCTTCTTTCCTTTCCTTCTTCGATTCTTTTTTCCTCCTCCCTTACTTCCTTCCTTCTTTTTCATCTTTCTTTTTCTCCCTCCCTTCCTTCTTTCCTCCCTCTCTCCGTCCCTCCCTTTAATTTTTCATCTTCCTTCCTATTTTCCCTATGTTCTTCTTTCTTCTCTTTCCTTCCTCCCTCCCTTCCTTTCTTTCCTCCAATCTTCCTTCCCTCCTGCAACCTCCCTTTTCTTTTATCTTTTCTTCCTTTCTTCTTTTTTAATCTGTCTTTCCTTTCTTACTCCAACCAATGTTCTCAGCCTGTGTAGTCTACATACATGATGTTATGTACATACATGACTCATCAACACAATCAGATCTAACCAAACATCCACCTTTTAACAACATGTTCTAAGTCTTTGTCCACTATGTCTGTGATGAACTCTGTTACATGTTGTATAAGAGAACAATCTTTATTACGTCGTCACAGGCACTGAAAAAAAAGAAAAAAAAAACTCAACCTATTATGATTGTAAAGACTGAGGCTTTCAGTAAAGACTCCAATGCACGAGGCAGACTTGGTAGAAATGACTGCAAGAAAAACAGGATTTTCATGGGAGTGGGTCTTAAGGCTAAATTTGCCTGTTTTTCCCATACATAGGCTACTACTTTCCCACAGTTTTTCTTAGCTGCACAGGCATTTCCTCTCTGCAAATGTCTCAAAAATAATGACACTAACAGTCTAATGTGACACACTCAAATCACAGCATCTCTCAAGAACTGGTTTAAATTGGTAATTGCTCGTTCTGTAAAAGCAAATCTACTGCTGCCTGAAAAGGGAACAACAGGATCCTTTCAGGCAATCTTTGCTGAATGAAGATGGAGAAAGCAAAAGGCTCTATCAAGTCTCATACCCAAAGGTCCTCTCTTCTCCATCTACTGTCTGCGATGGGGCTCACGAGCTTGGCGTTCACACACAGGCACATCCATCTTCTTTTTATCCCAAATTACCAGCCGTCTTTGAATCCCCCTCCCTGTATAAATGAAGTGGGTGTGAGAAGGCGGGGAAGGTGTGCGGCTGGTAGATCCTATTAAAGGTGTTGCATTGATAATCAGTGAGGAGACAACAATGCATGGGATAAGAAAGAGACGGAGAACAGGGAGAACAACAGAAACGTCTCAATTCCTCGTGGCAGGATGCCCTTGGGAGGTCAGAGACAGTGAAAGCAGTGGAAGAGAGAGAGAGAGAGAGGGGGGCGAGAAAAGAGATGGAGGAGCATGTTGAGCCTTCACAGATGTAGGAGTGGTGTCGCTTTGGTTTATTTCCATCAGCGTGTTTGGTTGGCTAGAGAGGCAGATCCACATGTGTGAGCTGAGTGAAACTTCATGTTTACGTATAGGGATAACCATTTTCAGCACTCAATCTTCTTCAGCCTGTCTCTTAAGGAAGCGAGGAACTACATCTTTATCAATAATAGAACTCACATATATTTCACTTGGCCTATTTAGTTACAATAACCCTATAATTCATCTGCATTTGCTGGATCCCCCTCAGGATTTTGGCTGTCTCTGCTGAGGAGGGAATACAGTATGTTTCCTTGTATATTTTCACTCAGGTGATTGTCTTGTTTGTATCAGGTATTGTGCTCGCAGTGCATTCCTGTACAAACCCCACTCTGCAGCTATCTGTAGGTTATGCATCAACAATGAGCAGAGCTAGCTTTGACAGGGGACTGGTTGCTCGGAGGGTGCAGGCCGTCTGTCATCCCTCCATAGGATCATCTCCACCTACTTACATCTTTGGCCTGAAGAAGGAGCACACAGGAGGAGGAATGAGGGAGAGGAGGATGATTGTGATGACAGAGGACTATGTAGCATGTCTTCAGTACTGTTTGGGTTTTGTCTCTGTCCTTGTAGACAGGAGACCGTTGTAACAACACCTTAAATCAAAAACCTTCTTTTAGTTTCAATTTCACTCTAAATTGGCCATAATTTCCAAAAACATCATCGTTCTGAATCCTGGTAGACTTGAAACCTGCTATTACAACCACTAATGAGGCAATGTTAACTGATGTAATAAATCAAATGAGAAGTAAAGTCATTTTTTTAGTCTGCTGCAATACATCTGACTTATTTTTGCAGTCAGTGGAGTCACCTCCTGTTGGCTAATGAAAAATTGGAGGTCTGAGATACTTTTTACCTTTTAGTGAGATTTCTCTTTTGAAACCAGAGGCCACACAAAGAATTTAATAAAACATCCAACATTAAAACTTTAAGACGAATGTATTCGGTCTTTAATAAGATTCTCTTCCTTTTTAGAGTATTATTTTATTTATAGCAGCATTTAGAATTAACCTCCATGTTAGGGGACTAAAATCTGAGGGTATATGACCGCTTAATCACCAAATTATCAAAATAGAAAGGATCATCACATCAGAAGTTTCTAGATGTAAGAGCTCAAGGTCTCTTTGGATGGACTCTTGGGAGTGTTTTGTGACCCCTCCTCTCGTCTCATCGTGGATTAAAAAAGCTCCCATGAGGCTAAGTTTTCCTTGTTGGGAAGTTGACTTGAGGTGATGTGGGATCAGGGAAAAAAAAGAGGAAGCATTTGGTACTTGTACAGGAGGTATTATACACACCCTGATACACTGCATGCTAGAGGAAACACACTGAGCCTATGAGCTGGGCTTTAATAGATGCGGGCGTAAAGGCTTTATGTAATCAAACAGCCTGAGACAGTAAGACAGCTGCAAACACACACACACACACACACACACACACACACACACACACACACACACACACACACACACACACACACACACACACACGAGTAGACAAAACCACCAAAGTTGAATATTTGCTGTAACAAGATAACTTAAGCTCCTTTTAAATAATGTGTTCAATTACATCGATAAAATCATTCATCATTAAACTTTAGGAGAAAATTTGAATTTAACTTATTTATCTAATAATACATTTTAATCTTGCTAGAACTCATCATAACTGGATGGTTATAAATAACACATTAAATCAATTCTTTTAGAGCAAATAAAATGAAACACATCTTATTTATACACACTTAGACTCTTATGATATACACAGGGATTTATAATAGTGTACTTTAGGCCATGTATTACATCGACTATGTACAGTCTATGGTTACAAACTAAATAAATGCTTCTTACATTAACCTTGATCAACAAACTCTTGACCTGAGCAATGTCTTTGCTAGTAAACTGCTTCAACACAGCCAGGTGGAAAGAAAGCCACATAACTTACCGTAGAGGTTGTAATGAGCCCTTTGATAGCAGCAGAGCTGAAGAGACTTTTCACTTGAAAGCTACTGTGTCGTTTACTCTGACTATTTATAACAGAAATATCACACAATGGTTTCTGAAGAGGTGTTGAAGAGGTGTCAGTCCAGAGAGGATGGTCGTCATGCTGTTACCACTGTCCTTAACTAACTTCTAAATCTGCAGAGAAGTTAAAGCCAGCTTTAGCACCTGGCAAACATCTGCTATGTGCCCACCTGCTAGTCAATTTAGACACACCCCTGTGCCTCATTACACATAACAAGTAAAATGGTAATTATTGTTGATGAGAACTTAAGAGGTGCTAATACTTATGCTGAGTCTCCAATTAGCAGGGTAGCTCCTTGAACCACAACTCCCAGGGTCATACTTGCTCACATACCAGCAGTTGCCTTCAAACTAATTAACAAATACAAGATTGATTTGCAGAGATTCAGAAAAAACATTAAAATTAAATGGAGCATGTCACTCGTTTAAGTCCAGGGATTAGTGTTTTAAACCTTTTTAACAGTCACAGGAAAAAAGGGAGCAGCTCCTGTTTATGGTCTTCTTCCCCCAGCAAATGCCCATACTGTGTGTGCAGTTTGTGTCTGTTTTCTTCAATTTGCTTGACGTCCCTCAGATTCAGTTTCCTCCTCCATCCAACACATGACATGCAGCTAATTCCTGATGGACTGTATTAAATATGCACTGGAATAACTCAATTTATCTACATTCATGATTAATTCATCTCTTTGCCAAGTTGGGAGGGGCAGAGTGTGAGGGGCAGAGCGCCTGTCTTTTACTACAAAGATTTTAAAATATATAAATGTATTTATATTAATAATTTGTCATCTAATTAAACCCTTATCTTACTGATTAATTTTTGGGATATTATTTGCAGGATTAAGATGATACTTTCAGAGATCAACAATATCAACATTTAATACTCATCATTTACAGAGTCCCACTCATCCCCCTCTCCTTTCACCTCTAAAATACACTATTTATCAACATTACAAGACAGTTGTGTTTCCAGGAATGAAGGTCTTGGTCATCCAAACCTGACTTTAATTTTGTTTTTCACTGAATGTAAACTGAAGGCTGAATCACTGGGTTGTAGCACATATCTGCGCTCATAACTGGACCAGCACACACTGAGCTTGCTGTTGCAGTAAAGGTGGTTGTGTGTTTAATAGATTATGATCTCTCGGCTTCAGCAGAAAAGCTTAACCTTTATTTATTTATATATTTTTTTAATCTGAAACCTGTAATCATGAAACTAAAAGTCAGATTTGCACCCAAAGGCAAGAAAATGAATTTTCTATCAGTAATATAATTTCTCTGTTGAATGTTAGGAGGATTTTATTCTATTCCTGTTGAGGTAAAAAAGATGTAAGGGCACGAATAGAGAGGGAAGTCGACAGACAACAACATGGCATTATAGTTTTCCTCACATCTGTGTTGGACATTCCAGACCACACACTGTGTTTTTCTCTGTAAATCAGACATAATACTCAGAGTTATCTTATATTGATGGACTAGACATAGATGGCATTATGTATTTAACACTGTGTTCCAGTGTGTCTGTTTGAAAGCAGTAGTGCTGCCTCTCACAGTCTCACATCCTTTTGTCTAACTGAGGCTGGAAAAAGCAGAAGTCACGAGGGAGTTGTTGCGTGGCTTTAGCTTAACTGGATGATTTCCTAATGATTTCTGATGGAAGTATAAATGCTGGATAATGCTGATCCCCTAGAGACTGTGGCATAGGATTAAAACATCAGGTGGCTTTGTTGTGGAGGCTGATTCTTTAATTCACGGCTTTCTTTTATTATTTGATTCAAAAATAAAACTGTATAAAGAATCAGGCAATAATTAAAATATACTTACACAGTGTGTGCAATGCATTTTCTGACAGTGAGATCACTTTCTCGTCATGATTTAATGATCTGTTGACAGTTTTTGACAGAAGGTTGACTGCTAAGAATACAAATTTTCATCTTTAGACGAAGAGAAGTAATAACTGGCTCATATTTATTAAGTAGTTAAAGGGGATATTCCAGTGAAAATTGAAGTTATGGTCAAACACACCATAACACAGAGTAAGATGCAGTACAATAGTAAGACGCAAAGTTAGACGCAGCAGTAACAGTACTTGCCTAGTTTCTTAAGCAAAGAGACTAAACACAACTCACCCACTCTCCTCCAGCAACTCTCCTCCACTCTCCTGTGGGGGAAACCCTGATGAGTCGATCACAGAGTGCAGCGGAGTTTCGCAGCTAAAGGAAGAACATTAATGATTATTACTTCATTGCAAACTCAATCAGACTGAGACGCTAAGGCAGAAGAAATACCACGTCTGCAGTGCAAAATGATTATTATGATGATTCCCACTGAGCAATAGACAGCTATTAGACGTCTAGTTTTAAACCTAATTTTAGCCGACTAGATTCTGTATGTTTTTAAACGGAATTTAGATGTTGCTCTTTAACCCATTATTTAGACCTGTAATAGTCTGATTTTAGACTAGTAGTCTAGGCTATATTTGGATGTCTATTAGCCCTCTTTTAGACCAAAAAATGCTCAGCGGGTTATTACTTCATGGAAATGATCCGCTGCACTCAGTAATCAACTTGTCAGGGCTCCCCCCACAAACAAACAACTGCTGGAAGAGAGTGGATAAGTTGTGTTTGGTCTCATTGCTAAAAAAATTACGCAAAGCTAAAATATTTGGTTTCTAGTACTTTGGCTGGGACCCTATATGTACTGTTGATGAAATTAGGTGCTATAGAGTGGTTTTTTGGTTGAGGTTTGCGCATGGAGACATAGACCGCTGTGTATTGCTATTGTGCAGTCGTTACTAAAGTTGGTATAACTAGAGAAGCAATCAGTCGGCAACATTCATCTCTCGAGGGGGTGTCTAACTCGGTGTTACGGTGTATTTGACCATAACTTAATTTTACATTGGCATATCCCTTTAATGTCTTTCTTAAAACCTGGGAAACATCCCTCTCCATGAACATTATGTCGCAGGCCCCATTAGCTGTAATTCTCTCTTGTTTGAGTCGATGCATAAGGCTCCCATTGTATGTCAGTCTGCAGAAATGCAGCCGCTTTGTGGGTATTGTTTCCCTTGGTTAAATACCAGTGCCATAGGATGGCTCTGTATCCTTCAATTAATGGAGCTAGGTGTCATCTTGAATCTTTCAGCATTCCTGTCAGCGTTCGCTGGTCTGAACGAGTTGCAGATTGAAAGGGTTTGACATTTCCTGCTTCTCATCTTGGATACATGGACTGTAATTACAGAATGATGCAGCAGATAAGTCAGTGGCACTAAAATATCTATTTAAGTAGATTAATGAGCCTTGTGACATTTGTGTGAAGTTGATAGTTAAGGATATCTTCAAACATTGGCAGATAAAAATGTGTAGCCCAATTGATCGCCTTCATTGATTTTCATGCAAGCCGCCCTTCACTGTCTCCACAAGTCGCCCATTAGCTGATATGTGAGGAGATGTATGTTTGACTCTGCCGAGTGTGACTGTAAGTTTTCTTTTCTGCCCCTCCTGAGTTAGTGGAGCGTGATGCATGTGCGCGGCAGCGAGCTGTGCCTCGGCTCTGACACAAATGCTACGACACCCTGCTCTGCAAATGTCACTCCCGTCCAATTAAATGGTTGAGTGATGCCATTTCCCACGAGGGAATCCCACCAATAAAGTTCTCTGTTTGCCATCAGCTTTGTTTCCTGTTTTAGCTTCTTTTCCGGACACTTTATAGACAGGGTTTCTGTTCGAGCTCGCCCCTACAGTACACTGGTGACAGAGAAGACATGTGAGCTGATACAGTACCCGGTTTCAGGCTGCAGAATCCTCACCATGTTTCCACGACTCTCTTGGGTCATGTCTGCGCTTGATATTCATTTGCAAGTAGTTTTGACCACCTACACGTTGGCTATATTTAAAACAATGTCAGTCTGAAGTCGGCAGTGTTGACTTTACTTTGATTATTGGTTGCTCTACTCGCTGTCGAGCACCCACATGATGCCGCTCAGCTGCAGTGATGGAATTCATCCCTACAGTATTAGCCCTGCTGCCTGTTGATGGATTATGAATATTACCTCAGTTATTTTCCTCCACGATTGCTATTCTCAGTTTTCTCTGCTGATACTGATGATGTCTTTTGTTTCCTTGGTGATTGAGCTAAAAATTAGTTTAACATTTGCCACTCCGTTGTCTTTAGGTGCAAAGATGTACAGTAGGAGTGTGTTGTCTTCTTGGATTATCCTCAAGAAACTTTTATTCCGAGACATTTAGAGATCTTAACTTTTTATCTATTTTTTTATACATCATAACTTTCTATAGAGACGCATGGGAGTATATAAATGCCCTATTTGTGTGGTAAGCTGCATGGACGTCACGGAGTACATACTGTAAATCCACTGGTTTCTGCGAGGGAGAAAAAAAAAATCATTTCTAACACACTCAAAACTATAGCATTTTGTTCTTGGCTGGCTTTCAGAGCAAAGAGGGGTTATTGGCTGAGGAGGAATGTGTGCTTGTGTAAATCCCTCATTACCCGCCACAGCCATTTCCACATATTAATTAAGCCAAGTTAAAAACCTGCTGCTGGTAGAAACTGTGCCAATCTGTCACTCTAACAACGAAAAGATAAGGCGGAGGAGAAATGTGCAGGCTGTCTGCATCTCCTTCCACTGAAGTTCTTAATTGGTGAACTTACATAAATACTAACATGTGCTGCTTGGATCTGGAGGCAGATTCTACAGATGCTAAGCCCGGTGCTGCCCTTTTCTGATGGAGGAGGATACACGTTTCACACCCCGCACTAAACTCATTAGCCGAAGTCCTTCACACTTTGGCATGAAGAAACTCTGCAGGAAAGTGATCTGAGCTCCATGTTGAGCTTTTTTCCCCCCTCACATTTGGCACTGTTAACTCCCCATTTATTCCCTGTGAAACTCAGACTTAGAAATAGATTCAGACAGTCATTAGAAAGGGACAGGCTATTATGGGAACATTGGAAGTTTTTAGCTCCCTAAAAGGAATTTGATGTTCATTCCAGCATGTTAACAGTCCCACTCTCTGAGACAGGCTGAGCACTACATTACGAGGGAGTGTTTGGCAGAGGGGCTTCTCTATGGGTCAGTGGGTAAAGCCAAGGAAATGCTCTGAGTTTGACATGTATTCAGGGCATGTCCTCCGCCTCTGAGTGCTCTGTGTGAGGGTAGTTCAGAGGCCACAAATGCCACTGTTTAAAAATGAATACGCTCTATATCTGCATATCTACATGCGATGGCTTGGAGAACATATTCTGCGAGTATTATCAGGCTAATATTGTGAGACTGTGTTCAATGAGCCAAGCGTGGAAGACATTAAGCAGTCCAACACTGTTATATTTTTCCTCCAACTTGTGAAATGTTGGCTAATTGACAGAGCAAAGGCCTTGCTCAAACACCTTGGGACAGCTAAGCTTTCTGCTAGTTTCAGAAAATAAAGCGCAGCATTTATTTTTGCAGCCTTGCTGGAGCGCCATAAGAGCTGAATTTAGAAAAGGACAAAGCATTTGAATATGAGTTTGACGAAAAGCCTGCACTGGAATAAAAAAGCTGCTGCTGAAGGAGGATAAGATGATCTATTTCATACATTAGACTTTGGGTGCTATAGCTGTCAAACTGAAAGTCACTCTGATTAACTCTCTATTATTTAGACTAATGCTCAACTGGTTACAGTTTTTCAGCAGCCGATGCTCACACAGATAATGAGAGAGCAGGCCGGCCCAAAGCAGATTTATTATGTGATATCACTTTTATTTTCTATAGTTGTCAAAATAAAACAATGTTATAATACTTACAAATGAGAAACAGGGTTGCTGAACTTGAATACACATTTTACAAAAGACAGAAAATTATCGAGATCGACAGGCGGATCGGAGCGGAGTCAGCAGTGATGCGTACACTCAACCGATCTGTCGTGGTGAAGAAAGAGCTGAGCCGTAAGGTGAAACTCTCGATTTACCGGTCGATCTACGTGCCGACCCTCATCTGTGGCCATGAACTTTGGGTAATGACCGAAAGAACAAGATCGCGGATACAAGCGGCCAAGTTTCCTTCGCAGGGTGGCCAGACTCAGCCTTAGAGATAGGGTAAGGAGCTCGGACACTCGGGAGGTGCTCAGAGTAGAACCACTGCCCCTCCATGTCAGCTGAGGTGGCTCAAGCATCTGGTTAGGATGCCTTCTGGATGCCTCCCGTTAAAGGTGTTCCAGAAAATGTCCCACTGGGAGGACACCTCATGGTCGGCCCAGGACCAGGTGGAGGGATTATATTTCCCGCCTGGCCTGGGAGCGCCTGGGAATCTCCTCAGAGGCGCTGGTGGAAGTGGCTGGGGTGAGGACTGTCTGGGCTCCCCTCCTGATGCTGCTGCCCCCGCGACCCGGACCCGGATAAAACAACGACGACGATGAGAAAATTATCTTTCTTTGTAAAATATTGCCATAAATGAATCTGGATGTTTGCCTAGCCATCGTAGATGGTTAAAAACGGCAAAGAGACAGCATGGAAAAGGTCTTGAAAACTAAACTGGAATTTTGTTTTAAAGTGGTGTACGTGGGACAGATGTCACCTCAAATCCAGGGTTTATCTAAAGCATATTTGTATAGAGTCATGTTGGTGGCTAGTAAAAAAGCTGAAACAAATACGTGGCTCTATCAGAGATCACCTTCAACAGCAGACTGGTTGAAGGTAATGCATGATATATTTGTTATGGAAAAAAAATGACTTTAACATTGAGATTGAAAAGTGATGTGTTTGAGGACTGTTGGAGAAGTTGGACAGGGTTTATCACCACTTCAACCACTCAGATCAGACTTTAGGTAAAAATCAGCAGTAGCTAAACTGTAATTCCCCTGGTTCTCTGCTGCACAAGTGTTATTCAATATCTTTTGTATATTTTTCCTTTTGTTTTCTTTTCATGTTTCTGTTCTTTACAGCAGTTTGCTTTGACTTGAATTGATGTACACCAAATGAGGATGTTCAAAATTTCTAAATTAAAAGAAAATTAAAAAAAGAAAAAGAAACACGCCTTATATGTTGTATTTATAATAATAAAAAAGAAAATCCTGTTTAAATCCTGTATTTTATGCACATTAAAATCTATCTTAGCTATTAGCATGTTTTAGATTGAGTTTTAATTAGCTGATGAAAATACAAATAAATTGGGTTATGCCGTATGTGCAAACAGGAAAAACAATCCAGATAGGAGTGTTTTTATGTGTTATGTCCAAATGTAAGAATATTGCCAAGTCTAATTTGAAAACCTGTACCCACAAAGTTGGTTTCATGTAGATGTAATTACTTTCTTTCACTCTCCAAATTATAAGAACAGCAGAGGACAAGCTGACCCGAGTGAGCTCTCACAGAGGGAATAAATCCATTTACAGAAAAGTCTAGATGAGGCTGCTTTGTGCTCTGCAAGAAGACTTACTTTAATAGTAAGAAATGGTCAAAGTAAACTAAATATCAAGGAGAAGTAAAAACTTTAAGGTGGCTGTGAATCAACATTTCATATAAGAGCTGTTTACCAAACACAGAGTATTATAGCAGGGGTTTTGCTGCCCAGACTTTGATGCACCACCAGGCAGAGAGGAGATTTTCTTTCCGTCTTTGAGCTCGTCTAGAAATGTTTTTGCAGACCTCTTTGCAGAATCCCAGTCTGTTCCTGTGAGGTCATTATTTATTTGTCTTATCAGCTCATGTGTCAGGACAATATTAGCACCATATGATGAATGATATCTTTGTTAGATGAAGCTGAAAGACAGCTCAAAGGGCTTTCTAATATTTGGGGTTCCAAGTTATCTTCAGCATATGCGGCTTATACATTACCAACAGGGGTGAAAACCTCGGGTCAATGTTCCTGCAAAAAAATGTGATTGAGTGAAACCACATTAGGCCTGACTTTAAGATTAAAAAGCAATGACTTGTACAGGGAGCTGAAGTAGACAAATGCAGCGAGTCCCTGAGGGGTTAGCAAGTGTCTGTCAACTGTCGGTCTGCAACTCAGCCTCCAGCCTTCCTCTGCTCTATCAACTCGCCTGCCTTCAAAGTGTCAAGTCAGGAAAAAGTTGCTTTACACAGAGGAGAGTTTACTCAGTGGGTGCAGCTGGAGCCTGAAAAATAATTATTAAAGACCCACTCTGATTAAAATCATGTTTTTCTTGTTTTTTTTTTATATGTTAATGTGGCATTTTTCTGATGCTACAGGACATATCATGAGAAAACTAAGTGCCAAATTGCATTTCTGAGTATTTTTGCAGTCAAATCGATGAGAATCTCTGGTAGACCCAAACGGCAGGTTCAGACACAGTGAAATTTCCTACGTAGTAAATCCAAGCTCCGCCCCCGAAGACCCGCTATGCAGGGGCATGTGGAAAAGTAGGGAGGATGATCAGACCAAGTGTGTGTTAGCGGATTGCATTGCTCATAAGAAAGCTAATAATGATATTAGCTTCGATCATGTCCCTAAACACATTAGTGTCAGAGAGTTGAATCACTCCTGCTTCTTCTACCACACCGGCAATGTTAGGCTGCATGCTAGCATTAAGAGGAGTGTGCAGAGCAGCGCTGTCTCCGCCCATGACTCAGAGGTGAATTGCGAATGAGCTACTGGAGCTCTGCAGAAGAAAAGCCCTTGAAAATGACACATGTAACGTGACTTTGGCTAAAAACTTCATAATCACGATTAAAACATCACAAAAAGAAAAGAAAAGAAAAGAAACAATTGAAGTGGGACTATAAGGAGGTCCTTATTTTTGGTTAAGATTAGAAGACAGAAAAGGAAATAGACTGATAATAAACCCAACTTGATTTCTTTCATGATAACTCTTTGTGTTATCCCTTAAATTTGATATTAAATTGAAGACACGTGACAAAGGGCCAGATTGTGCTCACTTTCAGGAAACTTTCACCTTCATCTGTCTTATTATGTATGTTCAAAGGTGTTTGTCGAACAGATCTTCTTTAACCATCATCCCTTGGTCAGTTGTTTGATGCTTAAATTTGAATTGTACTTAATAATTTTTTATGAAGACAAACATTGTATTCCAACAAACACTTACCTGGAGCATAAAAGTTCCATCTGTTTAACAAGTTCAAGTAGTCTGAGAGCCTCAAGGTCTTTTTAGCCATTTCATGTAGCCTCTTCTAACAGCTCAATAGCCCTTATTGAGCTCCTCGGCATCTATTTCTAGTGGAGTGGCTCCCCGCCTCTCTGTACACAATTATTTGTCCTCATCTGCAAGAGTTTAAATCCTTGATTAAAACCTTTTGATAACAGAAGTTTTGAGCAGCATGAAATTCAGCTGAAAGATATTTTCGCTTGTTTGGTGTCAAAACTTTGACAGGCCATAGTTTCATGCATCATTTATGTGAAATATCCTCTATCAAAAAAAAGCCTGTTGTTGCACAAAAATTGGTAAAATGTCTGTCAACTGGTAGGGATATGTTTTAATCCAATGTAGTAAGAGCAGTATCCATAATTTCACCGTATATCTGTCCTGATCTGCTTGTTGCACTTGTCCCAGAGATTCGTCTGTTCTAACGTTACACCTTGTAAAACGATTGGTTATCAGGCTACAGAGTGTGCTCCTTATTGCTTATCAGAGGATGCAAAGTCTAAAAATGGTTATCACAGTGAGAAAGCAGTTTCCGAGCGCAGTTAGCTGAGATTAGACTTTTGATAGAACGGCATATCATGTAAATACACCCAGGGCTGCTGCACTTCTGAGTTTGTTTGTTGTTCTGCTAAACTGATAACATGCATAAGAAAATCAAATTATTATGAAGGAGTTTGGATAATTGAAATGAGTTAGTTCTGCAAAAATGAAATGAATCCAGATGGCTAAAAACAACCACTTGAATCATATTTGATTCCTATAGTAGTTCTATAGAACAAGGTTGTATGTTTTTCCCATAGCCTGTATATAGAACAGATGCTGTCTGCCTCCTAGTTGGGTGAAGCCTCCGTGAGAACAGCACCCTCTGGTGACAGGCTGCGGTATAGGTCACTTGAAGGTCAATATACATTTTTCTCCTCCCTGCTTGCGATGTTGACATGTAGTTATTGTCAGACTGATTTGTGCTCAAGTCCTCTTTTTCTGTACAACTCCATTTTTAAAAGTTAGGAGGTTCATGTTTTCTATGATTGACACTTGATACATGCTGTGTATGCTGTATGCAATATGCTGTGTGTGCGGAGCGTCATCACCATAGACTATATATACTATGGACAACTTGGTTTGCCTTCCGCCAGTATACGGATTTGAAGCCGAAAAGCTCTCGGTAACTGTTTTTTCTCTGCTTCCTGAAACCAACATTGCGCAGTAGTGTTGTAAGCACTCCACTACTTGCGCAGTAGCATTGTGCGAATTCGGTGGGAGAGACGCTGAGATTTGCTGTGATGACGCTCGACTGGTCATTCAACCGCGAGGATCTACAAATAACATGTTTTTGTTTTCTTCAAAAAATCTTATTGATTGCATTGGTAGTAATGACAAAGCATGAACACTTTGTAAAGCTCTAACAGCGCAGACACTCTAGAGATGTTGTTGCTGAGAAGGACCTGGCTGCTGACACAGAGGACCGCAGTAAGCTTGTGGGAAGCTGAAACTTCCGAAGGTGTAAGACATCAACCTCGACATCAATCGTACAACTCAGCAAGCACCAACAGAGATCCAACTGCACATGTTCGGAGCTGTGCTTCAAATGGTTGATTCTGAACTTTGCAATTTATGATTTAACTGTTAAAGTTTGTGAAAACAGCAAGAGGAGAAAATTTCACAAGATCATGGAAATAGCTGATATTTTTGATAGCAGCTGTGATGAAATTTGGTGTGCGCAGAGCTACATCATTCATTTAACCAGAATAATTCCTAACAGCAGGTTGAAATGCAGACTTCTTGAAGTCTGTTTACTCTTTATTGTTAAACTTTGTTAAATAGACATGGCGAAAACAACTTTAATTGGAGGGATCACCTTATTTTCTAATAACAAAGTGGAGGTCAAACTTCTTACGTGCATGTGCTTGCGGTGGTCTGATGTGTCTGCAAACAGGTACTCTTGACTCCGTCTAAAAATCACCTCCATTGATTTGTGCACATCTTTAGAGTGTTGGTTTTACCAAAAAGATGTCTAAATTTAAGACAACATATGATCACATTACTTCTCTTATTTGCTTGATGCCTGAAATGTATAATAAATCCACAATAGTCTCATTCATTTCCTTGTGCTAATTATGAACCTGCTGCCAGTAGTTGGTTAATTATGAGAGCAAACAAGATCTAAGTTTGCATTATAAACTTCTTTTTGTGAGACTCTCTAGACTCTATGCAAATGTAAGTTAGCCAGCTGCAGGCAAGAGCTTCCTATTAGTTTACAGACGTAATTGTAATATCAAACTTTTCTTGGCAGGAAAATGAATGACCTTGTTTTGCAGAATATCAAGGGGTTTTCTTTCTTAATAATCACAGTTCTTGTAAAAATTTTTACCCAAATTCTCAAACAATAAAAACAACATTTTGGATTAAATTTACCCTGCACATGTCCGGTTAAGTTACTGTAAGTTGTGTCTGTGATTCACTCAAGTTTTCATAGGACCTGAAATGACATAGACACATTTCTGCTGTTTGTTATCTTTGCTCCCCAGGTATAAAGTGCCGTCCTGACATGGAGGAGCAAAGAGTGATCTCTGAGTGGAGGAGCGGGATGGAGAGAAAAGTTCCAAGTAGCAGAAGATAAAAGAGGAAATGTGAGACAGGAAGACATGCCTTAGGTAATGGGAAAGCCTTCAAGTGAGACAGTAATCTGGGTAATATGTCAAACTGCTTTCAGCTGGGGAGCTTGACGCTTTCCCAATTAAGCTTGGGTGCAAAGGCAGCCTTTTTCCTAATTGTTTAACATGTAGCCGAGCGGCCAACTAGCATGACCCACACGCGAGTTCTGTAGATCACAGCGTGGTGATTGACGCGGACGTCCCTCTAGGCTGTCTGCACCATGAAGTTCATCAGCTTCCAATTCACATGTGAGGAAAACCCAGTTGCTCCATTTGAAATGAGGAGCTGAGGAGGGAAACAGAGGAATAATGAAGCTGTTATCAATACTGAAGGTTATCAGACATGGGCGGTTTTGATGGAGCCCATTTATCTTCATCATGACTCTAAAGATGTCATTCACAGATCTGTTACTCCCCTTTCATTAACCATATGGACCCATTCAAGGAGGCGCGGATGAACCTGCTCATTTGAGGTCTTCATTCAGGCAAATAAAAAGCTTCTCCTCCTGTCTGCTCTTTGTTCCTTTAAACCCTGCAGTGTGTTCAGCCATTGTCACAGAAGCTGTGGGGCTCAAAGAGGGGAAATGTCCAGTTTTGCGCAGTCCTCTGTCTCCAGCAGTCTTCCATTTGAGAGGCTGATCGCTGCTGAGTTTCACTGTTTGGCCAGCTTAATGAAACCTTGATTTCCCAAACTCCCTCTCTGTATGTTTCTTCGCTCATCTCTCTGCCCAAAGTCTCTGTGCCTCAGCCAGTGCCAGGAGCTGCCATTTGGTTTTGTTTGTTGAGTGCTCATAGCCAACTGAACCAACAAGCCGACTGATTAAAATGAAAATGGGCCCTCACTCTTGGCCCTCTATTTCTGTCTCTTGTTTTCTCTCTCTGCTTGGCTGGAGGGGGCTGTGCTACATACATTCTGCTCTCACTCAATATCTACAGCTCTGCCACTTGAAATATAAACTTAATAAAATATTAGAGTTGTGTGGATGTCAGAGTGTGGAGGCTTCTGTGTTTGGGGATTCGAGCACCAGCTCTTCAGCCAAGATTTAACTGCAGAAAAGGGCTTAGAGTGCAGACTCGAGAACATGCAAAAAATCCCATCCTCATCATCTGTACACGTGATCATGCAAATTCTCAGTGGGTTTCTTTAAGTTAACTTTATAATAAGCATGTTATCTGAGAGGTGAAAATTGGTTCAAAGCAGCAGCTGACTTTTGGCTTTTAATTAGACTTGTCAATGAAGAGAGACTAATATGCATACAGCTCTCTCAGTCAGTTTAAAATAGTACTTCAAAACATAATGTTTAGATATTTACTGTGATCATGACAGCCATTTATCAGATCATGAATGTTCACCCACATATGTAATACCTGGAGAAATCAAAGCTTCATCAAAATCATAGTAATATGATAAAAAATGAGTTCCGTGCCACTTGAGTGTATTTTTGGCACTTTTCACACATGCAAATTTCCGGTAAATATCAGACGAGATGAGATTTTCCCTGTCAGGTGTTAGAGGTGAGGATGGAGGATGGGGGATGTCTCATAGGGCCAGATATGAAAAAAATAAAACCTTCAGTAGAAAATAGTATGAAGCCGTTTTCTTGGATGAAAATTACTCTGGTTGCACAATGTAAATGTCATCACCCTGTTTAAGTATTACCTGTCACTTTCCCAAATTTGTTCTTCCCAAATTCTTGCAGACATTTTTACAAGATAAGGCAGGGTAAAGTCAGGTTGGAAATTTTCAGTTTGGTGTATGTGTGTGAAAAATCAATCAATCAATCAATCACTCAATCAATCAATCACTCATTATTTGTATAGCACTCTTCATACACAACCCTGTAGCACAAAGTGCTTTACACAGAAAAATGAATAAAAAAAAAATAAACCCAACCCCTCATTCCCACCCTGCGATCTAAGCACAACAGAAACATGTGTTAAAATTGAAAACTTGAAAAGGCCTCGATTTCATAGAAACAGGAAATGTCACTGAGGAAACAAGGAAGGAAGGAAAACACTAAACAATAAATAAAATGAAATAAAAACAACAGTAAAAGATACTAAAATAAGAGCACCAAGATAGTTCAATAAAAGTCACTCCTGTCATTAAACTTGGAGATAAACGCTAAAACACCTAAAGGTGATAATATGAAATTCAGTTATAACCAAGACCAGAAAGGTACGTTTTGAGTTTGCTTTCAGAATCAAAAAAGATCTTTTCCATCATTGATGCCTGCACAACTACAAAAACAGCACAGCACTCAGTGCTGTACTCCTTTAAAGACATTTTCTCAAGTTTGAAGAGTCAGTAGAGGTCTGCAGATAAAAAAACAAACTGCAAACTGTATCATCAGACAAAGTGCAAGATGAGTGATGTCAAACACAAGAAATGTTGTGATTTAGTCTTTCGTGAATGTGTCTAAGTGTATTCATAATAGTCAGTATAACTGTTTCTTTCTCTCAGTCAGTCAAGTATTGCTCTATAACAGAGCGCTCAGTCGATTTATAGCCACTAGAGAACATGTTCAGACAGTCTGAAAGAGCCTCTCCAACTCTTTGGGGTGCTGCCCTTATAAAAGGACAGCAGCCGCCCACGTTTCTTTAGTGACAGCAAGTGAAACCACAGATAGCTTCATCAGACCACTCCGCAGAGATCTGTGCTTCCTGCCATAGTCCACTGCACCAACTGCTCGCCACTGGATGTGCAATGATGCCGAGCGCCGCCCTGCCGATGTCCCGCAACTTTCTCACTTACGGGCTGCAGCACAAAGTTTGTCACACCTAAAATTAAACAGCAGGATCACATCAGAGGAGATTTATCTCTGCCATCATATCAGCTTTTATTCAAGCACTCACCCATCTTTTGGTCTTGTCATTTTTCAGTACTTGGGTGTTCTGTCACCATATTAAAAAAAAAAAAAAATTGAAGGCTTTTAGCTGCCACTTTGCACGGCAGCAGTTTGTCTTCTACAAACTTGGCATAAGCAAAAAAAACTTTGATCAGGCTGTTGCTGTGTCTCCTAATGGTCTGCACAATTGACACTTTTGTTTCTCTTAACTAGGGTGACCATACGTCCTCTTTTACCCAGATATGTCCTCTTTTTTGGGGGGCTGCCCAGGCTGTCAGAGTCATGCATAACAATGGTTCATACCACATTTTAAACATGTTCATTTCTGCTGTAAAAATATGCATTTAAAGTCCCACTCCGATCATTTTTATTCTTTTACTATTTAAAGTGTTCTCAGTGGTCTTTGTATTGTGATTATGGAGTTTTTAGCCAAAAGCACGTTACCTGTGTCATTTTCTTCTGCAGAGCTCCAGTAGCTCATTCCCACTTCGCCTCTGAGTCGTGGGCGGAGACAGCGCTGCTCTGCACTCCTCTTCACGCTAGCTTGCAGCCTAACATTGCTGGTGTAGTAGAAATAGCAGGTGGCATAGGAGCTATTCAGCTGTCGGACACTAATGTTTTTAGGGACATGATGAAAGTTAGAGGTATGGTTGACGATTGAAGAGATTGGTAATTATTATGAACCTTATTTATATGGCGATCATGGTCCTATTGTGTGATCTCCACACCCCTCTCCCCTAGTTCTGACTCGTCCCCTCCCGCTCTCCCGGCCCTCCTCCAAGCTCTGAGCGACTAAAAGTAGCGTAGCAGCTTAGCTACAGGAGCTGTGATGGAGATGGACACACAAGAAAAAAATTAAAACAACACTTATGCCTGTCCCGCCGCCAAAAGTGCTAAAAAAATGCAAGCTGACAGAAGAAAAAGCAGAGAAAAGAGGAAATGTGACCAAGCGAAGAATCCAACTTAAATAAACATCAGGTCATCCTTCGAGTGGTGGAGAAAGCTCTGTCAGGATTTGGGCCTGAAAACAGACACCGAGACGTCAGAGTTTTTGTTGAACAGGTCATTTTTGCCTTTTATCATGGCACGTGTTACATAAATAACTTATTACGTCGTATAACGTATTAGTCTCTGCAATTTCAACACGGTAGCTGTCCAGGCAGCTGCAGATGGTGCTCGCTAGCAGAGCTGGCGCTCACTGCCGCTAGTCACGACCAACCCGACATGGTGAATCCTATTTGAAGCTAGTGTAGGATCTTCTGCCGGCCGGCTTCTTCCTTGCGGGGGTGTGTAGTAGGGAGGGCAATACAGGTTTGTGGGGGAGTTATCATGGAGCACAGAGGGGAGAGGTTAGTGTGTGAGGGGTGGGACACTTTATTAAATCTGCCTCAACAGCTCACTTTTTTTAACTGCTTCTCAGATCGTCAACCATGCCTTTAATATCATAATAAGCTTTCTGACGAGCATTGTAATCCGCTAACACACACGCTTGTTCCACGATCATCCTCTCTATTTCTCCAAGCCTGGCTTGCATAGCGAGGCTCTGGGGGAGGAGCTTGAATTTGCTATGTAGGAAATCTCGCTGAATCTAAACTTGCTGTTTGGGTCTGCCAGAGATTCACAGCGATTTGAATGTAGAAATACTCAGAAATGCAATTTCGCACTTATTTTTGTTATATGTCCTGTAGCATCAGAAAAATGCCATATGAACATGGCTTTGGAGTCAGCCTTAAGTGGACTGTCAAAGACATACAGTTTTAAGCACCTCTACAGTAGCTTCATTTTACAACAGAAGTTGCTGCTTGGTTGAATAATGTGTTGAACTCTAGTGTTTCTCAGTTTATGCCAAGCAAGTGGCAGAGGCAAAAAAGGAATGGCTTTAATACCATCATATCATCTACATATACAAAGCATACCCTGTTTTATACTTTAGACATAAGCAGGTGTGAAGCACCTCCTGTTAACTTTTCCAACCTGACACCAACAACAAGTTTTCAACAATAAAGAAAAAACTTCAGTGGTGCCACTGACTGGAGTGCTCATGCTTAAACTTTGCTTTGTTGAACTTGCCAGACAGAAATTAAAGACTCACAGAACGCTCACACTTAGCTCACTATAGCATGAGTGTGATTTTGATGGTATATCAACCATCTGTGTGTCAGAACATTTCCTCTATCACCCAGTGGGATCAGGAACACACTGTGTGTCTGGTCCCGATCACATACCTTTGTGTGATACCGCAGGGCACAATGGGTGACATCCTCAGTAATCAGCACCTGCTGCCTGTGGAAACAGAGGTATATCGGCAGATGACATGTCATGTGGTCACATACTGTGTCATGATGTGTGGGTTTGAGAGGAGAGAGAATAGAGGTGTGAGTCTAGACACAAGAGAGGGAAGATCTTGGCAGGAGATTGAGAGAAAGTGGCTCACACGCAGAGCTGCTGTGTGTGTGTGTGAAGGGCTAATGACGAACAAAGTCATTCTCTATCTTCGGATGGGATAGGAAGTCATGGGCGTTAGCTAGCACCCTTCCAGATGCACCAAAGCGTGAATGTCCCCTGTTGGCAAACTGTTACAACACCTCCCACTGTTTGCACAGAAGTGGCCTTCTGTATATGTGTGTGAGTGTGAGTGTGCGTGTACGGCTGTCTGTGTGTGTGGGGCTAACCCTACTTATTAAAGCTCCCTTAATTATGTTGCCCACTCACAAGAGTATGTCTCGCCATTTAGGCACTAAAACTGCACATAGAGCCAGTGTATTAATTATAGAAATACAGCTCGGCACTTCGATTGGAGCACTCGGCTCAGTACAGCATTGTTTCCCAAACTCTTTATCTATTTCCTCTCCTGTGCACTGGAGTTCAATTAAATCCTTCATTATCATTTTCTGCTTACCTCCGGGTTGTCAGATGCAAATTGATCCTCTCTTTTCTACACTTTTTAATCAACATCAGCCCGGAGAAAAACAATGCCTCCTACAAGGTAGCACTGTTTGTCTTCAATGCGTGGAAATCAATCCTTCCTGCATTAGTGCAGGGTCCGTTTATGTTGGAGGAGCTGCAGTATCTGATAGCTTCTGAAGGCTTTGACCCTCTGTTTCTGCAGATCCCTGGGTGGGGAAGAAGTAGTTAGCTCGGTTGGAGTTCTGAAGGGAGCTGGAACACACACACACACACACACACACACACACACACACACACACACTGTCCTTGAGCATTTAAGAGAGCTTCAAGTTGAGACGAGGACTTTTTCTCTTGTGCTTTTGTTGGAAGTTTTCACGGTAGCAGGCAGAAGGAGTTTATTTCTTTGCCTCTTTTATTTAAATTCTACTTTTTTTCTGCAGTCTAATTGTCCTAAACGAATTAAACTTTGTCTCAGTCTCTTAAAGCTTGCATGAAGCTGATATCCATATGACTTTAGCTCCTGCAAGGACTGTTTATGATGTGAGGAGGAATAGTCAGTTAAAAACGGACTTCTTTCGCCTGATTAAAGACACATCAAAGAGGATAACTCATTGTGTGGTTTTCTTCACTTTAAATTGGGACATTTTACCACTCTCAATCCACATTAATGAATGTCCATGTCAATGCCCATCATAAAGTACCTGAGGCAGAGTTATCCTGATGGACGCATTGGCTCTGTTTTGATTGAACAAACCAAGGAGTGTTGACTAGAGGTTTGCATGCATGAGTGTGCTTTTCTTTTCGGTTCACTAAGTTCCCCGCCATTTATCGAACATGTATGGTGTGTGAACATGTCACACAATGTGCTGAATGTAAGAATATGTGAACCTTTACAAAGCTGGAGCAGCGACTGAAAGATAGTGAGTTACTGTCCGGTAGCACATGGCAAGAACATGGTGCATTAGAAACAAGCAGCAGCTGGAGAAACTTGGGGAAGTGCCCATTTTAGATGTAGTCTAGAGGACTGGGGGTGAGCGCAGATTATGTTGTAGTACAAGGTGTTTACATCCTCACAACAATTCTCTTATTCCCTTTGCTGTAGGCCTTAAGTGTGGGTCACAATCCACATCAGGAGCCCTTAGATGACTCCTCTTTTCAATGTTAAAACCTACCAACAACCTCCTACTCTGAAATATGTCTTTACTTGACGGACATTAAACAACAAATACAGGATTTTTCCTATCCTTTGAGTATCAAAAAGGCTTTTTTATGTTGCTTTTCATTTAGAGCACCTTTATTACAAAGGATTTGCCAGTGGTGTCTCACTCAGTGTTGTGCTAGATACTGAAAAATAGTAACTAGTTACAGTTTGTGGTTACTTTGTAAAAAAAGTAACTCAGTTAGTAGCTCAGTTACTTAAACCAAAAAGAAATGTGTTAATGAGAAAGTAACTATTTAGTTACTGTAAAACGTCCTTCCATTGCTCCCAGTACATAAAGGTGGATTAAATGAGTTCTCCCCTCTTTAGTTCTGTACTGATGCTGAATAAAACAAACTGTTGATTCAAACAGTTGTTTCAATTCATTTGCATACACGTCAATGAATCAATCATCAAAGCAATATGATCCGTTGTGCACCGACACAAACCTTGACACTAACACCAAGATTGTACTGTTGGACTCTTGGAATAATAGCCTGATTTTCCTAAAAGATATCCAAATAAACAATTAAACATACTGTGCTGTTGTTTTACCAAGTGGTGCCTGGCTATGCGTCAGTCTTTCAAACTCCAACTGCTGCTGCTTGGGTGGAGTGGGTGTGTACTAGCTGCTGTGACTCTCAGTCTCAGATGCTGCGTTAGCTATCTTAGCTGCTAACTTTGTCAGTAAATTGCCGTTGTTCACCGTGGAGAGGAATTTTCTCCCAGGATACAATTTATTTGTTACCGAAATGTTGTTTTGCCTTTGCTCTTGATTTGAAAATAATGTGAGTATCCCCTTCCTCCTCACCATCATGCTGTGCCCTGACCTGTCCAGTCCTCCTCATGGTACATGTTTGATTACGTGTGTGACGCTAGACGGTGACAAGTGCTTTGTTTTTTCCAATTCACTTCAACTTTATTGATTGCTAAAAATGTAATGGGAACTGTGTGCCGTTGTACAACCTCACCAAAAAGAAACGAGTAACGCAGTGTTAGGTAATGGAAGTGGAGTTATTGAATTTAAAAAAAACAACACATTACATTATTATTTACTGAATTAAGTAATGGCGTTACTAATAATGCGTTAAAACCCAACACTGCTCTCACTGTACCGAGTAGACCCTTTTTTTCCCATCAGTGATGTGGGTTGGTCATGCCCTGATGTGGTTATTTTAGCCAGAGAGTCTCAGTTACAGTGAATAAAGTGCACCACATGTTCTGCTGGAAGCATTTTGCCTCAGGGAGACAAAAACGGTTTAGAGTATTTTTACTCAGCCTGGTTGTTCAAGATTTTACAGCATTTTATAACCCCCTGCCTGTTGAGGTTAGTCAATTTTTTTTGTGCTGTGTTAGCACTGCAGAGTAGGATGCATAAACGTGCGCCATTCAACAGCAGTGCTACTAATTCAAGTGAATAACTCAGCCATGTCTGCCTATGAAATGATCCTCTGCGCATAAGCAATCAGTCTTTTGATGAGATTTGGTCTGAGATGTTTTACCATTATCCTGATGCACATGGTAAGAGATACAGCTGTCAAGAGGCCGAATGGAGGCGCGCAGTTCAGTAGTAGGTCAACCCTGAAACAATTCATGGCAAAGTGACAGCGCTGTCATCAATGGCTGCGTTTCCGAGATGCATTAGAGAGAATCATTAGGGAGTCACGGTGAATGTCACTTCGGGAAGCCTTGTATTCAAAACACACAGCTGAGTTGTTGTAATTATTGCACGTGTTGATTCATAGTGTCACCTTGAGTATCTGCTTTTCAGAGTCAGTGAAATACATTAAGTCACAGCAAAGCGAGTTATGTTTTAGAGCAAATTTATGAACAAGACAATGATGCCAAACAAAAAAAATAAAATAAAAACATCAATTTTTCCCTCTGTGGTAGATGATTTTCTTCTACAAAACTGTTCCTCTCTTTTAAATCACAGACTGTCGAGCCCAGAAACTCACACATCCACATGTTGTCGACTTTTAATGAATACCCAGCTGTCCCATGTGCTTGCTGCTTGAATTACAGGAAATTGGGCCAGCTCTCTTTTCAGCGGAGCTTCACTCTGGTTCAAGTTGTTGAATAGGAAAACATACTCTTAAGATTGTCTACGTTGAACTGTCCAGTTTGGTTACATATGGTGCTCGTAATTACATCTCATCTGAGACACAAATGTCATCAAAGTGACCCATTATGGCTGAATACGGTCCTGATTCCTTAAGCATTTGACTTTTCTGTAACATGTAACATGCAGCATACATATATTTATGCACATAAATTACATGTTCAAGAGAAGTGTAGGATTTCCACAGGGATAAAGATTTACTCTTTAAATCTGCAGGCCTGTCAATACTCAAACACGCTGCCTTTTATTTACACGCCTCTGTTTTTGCTCAACATATGTCACCACTAACCCAGACAACGAAACAAGGGGTTTGAAGATAACCAGAAAGCAATCAACATTTGGCGTCAGTTGTCAACCGGCGAATGATTTATGTCCGATCTCGCCTATGGTACGCCTCTCCTCCTGCCAGTCAGCAGCCGGCCGCGTTGTTGTGAAGCCGAGGTGCTGCTCACCGTGTGATTGGAGTGGCGTGGAGCCGCAGCACATGAAAAAAGAGCCAGTGTCACCTTGTCACTCTCGGGCACGCAGCCAAACTGCTGGTGGGGGGCTGGAGCGGGCTTGTTGCTTAGGAGGGGTGTGTGTGTAGAGCTGTGGTGATGAATCATTGTGCTGCTCCAGTCTGTCCCACACCCCACCCTCCGCCTCACCCCATCACTAACACTGTAATTATCCGCCTGTGGAGGATGGGACATCTGCAATAACACTACAGTTTGATCAAATGTGTGTATGTGTGTGTGTGTGGAGACAAGGGTGACTCAGAGAGGAAAGAAGAGTGGTGTTTGAGAGGGTGATCGAGCCTTGAATTGGTGATCTTGTTGTTCTTTGTCATGGAGTCGTTTTCAGTAGCAGCAGCTGGACTTCTCTTTCATCTCATCAAACTTAGACCTCCATGGTCAAAGGTCCTGTGGGCTTTGTCTCCAGCTCTGCCCATTAGAGTCCCATTCTCCATCAACCCTCAGGTCTGCACTCACAGGGGCTCCTGCAGCTGCTTGGGCCAGGGTTTATGTGGCGCACATCTGATCACGGACTCCGAGTCGAAACATGAAGTCACCCAAGATCAAGGTCTGCGCCAAAATAGATGCTCCCAAGGCAGCGGGGCTGTCACAACAGCCAAAGCTCAGTGGTGGAGCAGAGAGGTGGGTGGAGGTGACCCTGAGGAACTCAGGGTGCTGGTGACACACGTGCTCAGTTGCAGCGCTGGCTGCTGGCGATAGGGAGTGATAGTGATGGCTCGTGATGCTCGATCATCTGGCAGCTCTGTGGATGAATCCCCACAGATTCACTGGTTGAACAAAGCAATGCTGCTTTTAAATTTGTTGAGAAGCTGAATGACTGTTAGAGTGAGAAAAGATATGAAATAATCTACCACAAGTCTGACATTCATGGATAAATGGAGAGCTACTCCAGATTTCAGTTTGTAAATTTTGAAGTTTGTTGATGTAGTATACAAAGATGTATGAGGGATTTTATTGGGGTTATACAAATATGGTGCTGAAGTCAAAGTAGCCTACATCAGTCAATATTTAAAATGACAAAACATTGACCAACTTTGGCCTCTGTTTTAATGATTGTAAACTGTAAATGTATGATTTTGTACCTGATTTCTGGTGCTTATTCTGTGATGAGCAACATTGTGAATACTTTTAATGACTGAGCAATTAGTTTTATTGAAATCTTGTCCTCTTTTCTTAGCATGTGTCTGCTTTGTAAAATTCAAAGTAAAGTGCTTACTGATTGTCTGGGAGATCAAGTGGCTCTTTGTAATGTTGACTTTTACTACATATCCACTATGTTAACAGGTCAGTTTCGACCTATGTCTTAAATCATCTGCAAATTACACTAAAAACTATTATTTATCATCCAAGTTGGTTCTCATCTCTAGGTTACATTGTTAGGCTTCATTATCCATGAAAATATTGCTTATAATAGCTTTAATTGTGGGCCTCTTGCTCTTTCTTTGCCAGGATTCCACTCACACAGACATCCATACTGAAGTGACCTCACATGTCTGGATGTGCCCGATGTTTTTTACGCAGGAAAAAACAGGCAAAATGAGAATTTCCTAAATCTCACATGACTGGAAGAGGATCTGACTGTCAGTGTGTTGTCTGACAGTGCACATTGATTTCAGTTTTTGCGCTAATTATTAATTTTTAATCTAACCGAAAAAGACCTTTCTTTTTAATAAGAGCATTTTATAATTTAGTCAATTTAATTTTTTCATTTTTATTTTGAGTTTCCTGACAAAGTCAAAAATCTTGATGTGAAAAGGCTAATTTATGTGGTTCTTTTCAGCATTTAAAAACAGACAGACCCTAACACAGGCGGAGGGTTAAAAAGTGCTGTTTCACTTGAAGGTGATCAATTTTGCACAAATTTTCTGCATTCTTCATTAATCAACAGAAAACCATGGGCCTTCTTTTACATGTATTATTGGGACTTTTTCCCTTGGATTGTTTTTGTGGAGCCATATGTCCAACAGAAACTTTCAAGGCTCTTTCTTCTCACAGCACAGCTTCAGCAAGGTCACTGGACTACAGTGCTAATTATAACCTGAGGGTGCAAGGGACTGGGAACTCCCTCCGTTCATTCACCCACCCGACCAGCCTGTGCATTTAGGACCTGCAGCGATGGGCATGTGAGTTTGCGAGTGTGCCTGTGTTTGTGTTTGCTTATATCACATGTATTCATGAAAGATGTATGCATGCTGTGTGTTTTCTATGTGTGTGCGTATGTGATAGAGAATGATCCCTGAGGTTTTGTTAAGCACTGCTTAGGGCGGCTCTGTTTCCCACCGCGTCTCTGTGGATTCTCCCACTGATTTCTGTGAAATGAGATGATATGACGGTGCAGCCAACGTCTCATTTGAGGACTAATTAGGTTATTTAGGGGGCGGGCAAGGGTGTGCGCTGCATTAATGCTTTAATATGTGCTCTTTGAGATGATGAATATTGAGCCCCATTAATGCTGCATGGGTGAGTTGTGTGTCGGGTAAATGCTCCATTGAGGTCTTGCTGGTGGAAGCAGTCTGCAAATCTCAGCCGTACGATTCTCATGATGTGATTGGTTGGATGTGCTGCATGGAGTACTGCAGTATGTTTGCTGACACATGGTTGATTCCTGAAAGATGAAAAAAAAAGACTGTGGGATGTGTTAAGACAGCAGAGGCAGAAACATCTGTGGAGTCAGGAGAGTGAGGAGGAGATGAAAAGGCTGTCTCTTTGTCTCCTTTCGAACCACCTTCTCCAAAAACATGACAAGGTTAAGAGGAGGGTGGAAATTTAAGGCAGCTGGGATGTGATAGCTGATTTGAATCTGTGACAGGCCGGAGGAAGTTTTCCCTCTAAATGTGTGGGACATTAATTGAGGGGAGATGACACTTCATGCCGAACAAGTTGTCCCCCCCCCCCCCCATGAGCCTCTTTATCTTTGACGTCTGTGTCTCAAAAAGGAGCCCGACTCATGCCATCCATGAGAGGGAGAATCCCCCTGAGGGAGCAGTTCCTTCAGATGACCTCCATCTTCATCCATGGGTGCTACCTGGAGCGCTAACATCAGCATGGCATCCAGATAATATGGAGATTCACCCGTGTCAGCCAACGTCAGCTCATGGATTTGATTCCCCGATCAAAACGGAAGATCTATTCATCCATGGGCACCCCGTGGAGGAGCAGTAAAGCCTGAAGTGGAGACAAAAAGAGAGGAAAAAGGGAGGAAGAGAGGGAGCGAGACAGTGATAACCTCATCTTCTAACCTTCTGTGTTAAGCCATCAGTCTTTCTGACCCCTGTAATTAGCACACAAAGCACAGGGATGGAGAGAGCAAGTTCAATTGGTCCCTGAGAGACTCCAGTCTCAGCCTACAAATAAGATATTGCCGCATAGACAGAATTTTACTGAAAGCAGAGAATAGATTTGTCTCCTGGCAGACACAGCAGATATTTCATCTTGGGGATGCCTGCGGCTTAGAGCCTTGTTGGTATTAGTGTGCCTAAAAGTTGTTGGGAGCTTACAGTCCACGCGGGAATACTTTTACGATATCAATTACTTCAAACACACACAAGCACTCCAGGGATTACACACTCACAGTGTTGCAGGCATGAGACAGACGGAGGTTGAAACAGGTTGGCTTCGGTTAGGAAATGACATCACCACTGACTCTTGTTTTTCTAATTGGCTAAATCCGGACTAATTCTGCTCTATTATGGTTCGGAAATTAGCGTCATACTGTAGAGAGGCCCAGAGCGCACCCTTCATACTCACTGGTTTCCCCACTAGCAGCCCCTTGGGGAGCAGGGCCAGCCGGATGGGGTAATTGAATAACTAACAGCAGATCACTATTTGGCTGACTCCAGCTCACTGGATAGACAGAAGTGCTTAGAGAGGCAGACTGGCAGGATGGCAAACAGCAGAGTGTGTGCTGGAGAAGGCTGGAGCTGAAGACGGAAGCTGTTGGTGGGTTGTTGATGTAGCCTGAGCCGCAGTTCAGGCTGTAAGAGCAGAGGATAAGGCAGGAGAGTGTAATCTCACAAGGGGCCGCTTTACCAGAGCTGGTCTTATTGAGAAGCTTAATGACTTTAATGACTTGTAGAAAATTTCTAAAAGTGGTTAAATACTTTGAGAATCATAGGCAGACTTTTGGATGTCAGGGAATACTGTCTTTTTTATTTTCAGGCCTGTACAGTCTGGTTCGTCTGGAGTCTGCTCTGGACTCAGGCTGCAGCTCTTTGTCTTTGTTCCCCCGTGAAAAGGACAGGAAGTGTGTGGCGATGTGGAGGAACTAGTTTACTTATTCATCAGGTTTTCAAGTTGTAGCGGAGGCAAGGTTTCTCAGGGATGATAAATGGTCTCCGAAGGCCCAGGTGGACGGGAGAGGGGAGGAGGTAAATAATGGAACAGCCTGACAAACAAAGGAGGCTCCATGATGCATTGTCTGAATGTGAAACAAAGCCACAGGTGTATGTATGTGTGTGTGTATGCATGTGTGTGTGTGTGAGGAGGACTGATGGTTTCTTTCTTGTCTCCCCATCGTTTCCAGACCCCTGCAGGAGCGTTTAGGCTGCTTTTGAAGTGAGCCCTTGCAGCAGCACCTCTGTGAAGTGAATGCGTGGATGAAGTCGGTGCATTTGGGCACAGATAGAAAATAGAATAAATAAATATATAAAAGAAGGAACGTCCCCCCAGAGTGGAAATGTAACTCTAATGCAGCAGGAGGAGGTGGACAGGAAAGCTATTAAGGCTAAGCGAGGGCCTGGGGTCCACTCAAGTTTTACACTCCTACTCAGGGCTGCACTGTATGTATCCCTGAAACACACTCTTTTCACACACACACACACACACACACACACACACACACACAATCTCCCAGCCTCTCGTTCCAGCTCCGTTCCGTCTGAACTCTCTCTCAGCGCTGAGCTGAGCAGACTCAAGGAAACGGTTCATTTAAATGTACATAATTTGCTCTCGGAGGCTCACTCTTGGTCTCAGTGTTCCCCTGCGGCGGCACAGAGAAGCAGCCCAGGAGAGACGGAGAGAAAAGATTTATCCTGCTAGAAGAATTCAGTGGCCTGGACAGAAACGTTGGCCGGTAAAAGCTGGGCAGAGGGAGAGCATCAGGTACACTGGACATCTATCCCCCAAAGACTTTGATGTCAACACATGTTTTCATCTTGACTCGCCACGAGGCTGCTCATGAAGGGAAAAACACACTACACACTATGGTACACAGGCATTTGCAATATAAATACATTTTTAAAAATTAAAAGAGTTGCCTCTAGCTCATGTACCCAAGGTTTTTTTCCTACCCTGATGTCACCTATTGTTTACTTGACTGTGAACACACAGAGTTCAGCATTTGGCCACCCTTATGTCGCTTTTCTGGAGACAGAATTTACCATGTTTAGAAGGAAGGGAGTATACTGTTAAGAGGCGTAGGGGTGTGGGCAGACACCAAGTTATTAATGCCAAACTGCCAGCACCATAGCAAATGCACGAACTTGTGAATGAACTTGTCACATCCCAGAACTTGTTTATCGTTGTGTTTCCCCAAGAGTGAGCTTGTGAAATACTCATCTGTATCCTCAAAGAAACTGGGTGAAGGGTGTGGCAGTGTCTTTTTAAAAGATTAGATGGACCAAATTTTTAATAGATTTCTCAGATGGTTAAAAAGCACTACTGTTTTAGCTTTGTTGTGTGCTCCTTGAAAGTTGAATTGTGGTCAAACCAGATACAGAGGTTCTTTGCAGCAGGTTTGATGTGCTCCAACAGCTGACGAGTCAATGGTAATATTAACTTTGTCATTTGATCAGGACAGATTAAAATACTTTCTGTTTTGTTAGAGTTCAGCTGCAAAATGTTTCTTGACATCTAACTTTGGATCTCTGACAGGCAGGTAAACCTGAGTATCATCTGCATAAAAATGAAATAAAACACTGCTTGTTTATGATGTGCCCTAGGAAAGCATGTGCAAGGTAAGTACAATGGGACCTAAAACAGACCCCTGAGGCACGCCATTCTTGACATCAGTAAAAGCAGAACAATAGTTACTTGTAGACTCATGGGGCCTTCTATTTGCAAGAAGGTTTATTTAAATGAGAGCAGCTAAATGTAAGGCTCAGGTGCTTCCTGTACTCTGTCTTAAAGCGTGCAGACATGGACTACTGACTGCACTACCACCAGAAATTGTAGGGGCAGTGTTGAGTCTGTGCAAGACTAGTTTGTTTGAGCACCCTTTAGCGAATGCTTTGTTTTACATGCATCGCCATGTGAACGTACAAAGATAGGTAGTGGTGGTTGTATGATTTCAAATAAATGCACCTGTTGTCCAACATACAGAAAACACAAATGTGTCCTCATGGTGATTATTTCGCTTTTGGAGTTAACCTCAAGCAGATTTTTTTCAATCTTAAGAGCAATTTGTCCATCAAAAATGATTCCCAAGGTTTTTTAGCATTAGTCCATTGAGTTTCTTCATTATATTGGGTAAGTTCAGTAAAAATGCCTGTTTACACAAAGGAGTGAAAAAAAAGAAATGCTAAGTACAAGGGTGAGAGACAGCCCTTGGTGGAAAGAGGATGACAGGAAGAAGGGGAATAGGAGGAGAGTGAAAAGGGCCTTGGCCTTTGTCAAAGTCAACACTTGGCCTTTTGCGGATCACGAGGTGATTGTGTTGACGGTGTTGCACAAGGCTGTGTGTTGTCAGAGCGTGCGAGAAGCCCACTGTGTCAGAATTACAGATGGACGTCAGAATATCAGTCATCTGTTTGCTTGTTCTTCCGTGTGAGGCTTTACATAACCTTGGGATTTAAACAGGCTCAGACTTTATGAGTGACCCGTATTAACCATGGGAGCGCTGCAGCTTCCAGCGTTTGTCTGTTCTCCAACAACAAAGGAACAAAGAAACTAATCCTCATAATTGATTCTATTTGGGCTGAGTCAACTCATATCAAATAATGAGTAAACAACTGAAGGGATTTGAGGGATAAAAGACGTGCTTTTTGTACATCTTGTCAGCATGATTTAGTCATGCTGTGATAGGAAGAAAGACAACACATACAACAATCACAGAAAAACTAATGCTAGGCTAAATAAATGTTCTGAAATGATCCACGCTTTGGCCGGATTTGGTGGACTCATGGAACCATGGAGGAAAATTACAATTTACTGACATGTTTTAGGGTTAAAACGTGAATGTGCTGGTGCATCACTTACAACTTTTCAAGGTACAGAAAAAGTAAAATTTATTTATTTATTTAACCTTTATTTAACCAGGTGAGGCTTATTGAGATATAAAATCTCTTTTACAAAAGCGACCTTGCCAAGAGGATACAGGATGTGCGCTGGGAACTCAAAACTAGTGATGGGCATGGCAGTTCTTTTCGATGTACTGAATCACTAGAATCAGTCCACTAAAAAGATTGGTTCAAAAGGTTCATTCACCAAATCACTGAATTATTTCGCGGGAGACGCCTGCGACGCCGATCTCCTGGACTGATACACAGCTGAACGTTTCAGGATAAAGTTCAATTCATAGTTTCTGGGACCAGGAGACGAGAGTGTTGTGGCTGTGTTGCTTTGACAAACAGGTTGGCTGCTGGCCTGACACTGCTGTTGCTCACTTCAGCTCAACTGAAATGAGAAACGAACAAATCACTCAAGGAAGTGATTCAGTTAAGTATGTTCCCTTAAAAGATTTGGTTCTTTCGAACAAATCGTTCACAAACGACACAACACTACTCAAAACCACTGCTTTTATATTGCAGTTGAATTTGAACTCTCTGAAATGCTTGTTTTACCAGCTGTCCCTCCTTAAGCCCACTTTCTCCTGATTGGCGATATATATCTGTGTATATATATCTGTGCTCCCGCGTTTGCTGGAAACACAGATAAACAAGTAAGGAGAGGTTATAATTCTTATGTCATAATTATTTTGAAAATCTTGCACATAAACTACAGGACACATTTACTAGATCTATGTTATCCCTATGAACATACTCTAACTAAATTATGAAATCTACAGTTATGTACATTTGAACCTTTAACAGAACTTCCAATTGATAAAAGAGAGTTTTATTTTTAACAAATCATGCCCTCATGTAGTTACAGCAGTATTCACATTTATAAGTGAAATGATCTCTGTGTATAGCCTTTGTAAGTGTTAGAAATCCCATGGTTTTAGTTAACTATAGTAATTTATCACATTTCCATAATAATTAGTCAACTGTGCGCCTCTTTACCGCCTCCAGGAACACAGTCAGCAGCTGTCTTACACAGCCAGAGCACTGCACATTCACTGGTTATTGTGACTTCAAAGTTGTTCATTTTATTGTTTGGAGAAAATGATGAAGGGAAACAATTACACGAAAATGTTGTTATTTCCTTTTTTTGTTTCAACATATTCTTTTTATGTGACAGGCATAAAAGCAAAACTCAAGCATTATGTGGCTTTAGGGTTGAAATGCAAGCGGATGGTCTTAAAATTATTCAATTCATAGCAGTCACTGACTAATTATTTGAGAAGTTATTTGAATATCGTATTGAAGAAAGAAAAATCACTTTTTAAATCCTGTAGAAATGTCAACAAAAGTGGAAAAACTGGATGAAATGTGTTTGAGTGTTTCCTCTGTGTGTTGGCAGGAATTTTATTGGCCTTATTAAAATTGTGGATGCTTAACATACCCAAAAATAAATCTGTCTCTATACTTGTTGGTCCATATTCAAATCTGGATCGATTTCTGTAAGTGGGTTGACAATATTCGGAAAACGCTTCAAGACAACTATGTCAAAAATGTTAATGAATGTTTAGGCAAGGTGGTTTTGTTAACCAATGAAAACTTTTATTACACAAAAAAAAGTTTAGCCTTTGAGATAACCTGTTAGGTAAACACCCTTACACTAAAAGCACCATAAACAATTATATTCTATGAGTAAAGAACACCAAACTAAAATTTTGTAGTAGTTGTTTGATGCTGAATTTGATTTGTTCATATTAAGTTATGTTATTTAATTTCTCTACACCAAGTTAAAGCAATTCCAACTCTGTAACGTCACCAAAAGACAACTTTGTTTGACCTTGCCGGACTAACTAAGCTGCATTAAAAGGTTTTACGTGTAACGGTGGCCTAAGGGCTGGTTTACTGATGACTGATCAACAGGAGGGACCACTGAGACCCCGTATGCTTCCTTTAATAGCTTTCACCTCCGTCCATCTGCCCACCTCCCTCAGGTTACTTTCCAAACAAATCTCCGAGCCTTGCCAACACCCTGCTTCTGAAACATGTCCATTTCCAGTCCAGTGTCTCTGACTCAGTTCTTCTGAATGATGGTTATATTACTAGTGGTGTATGATGAAAATAAAAAGGCGTGTACATTTCCTCTCAATTCAGAAAGAGAAATACAAATTCCCTGCTTCTTTTTATATCACCCGGTGTGAACACTCATAGAAACTACAGTCTACGTACGCTGTAAGGAATAATTGTGCCTTTGGCTGAGGCTCTCTAGTTCTTGCCAAACTTTGCCGGCTGTCATGGCAACGGGTGATACTGTGACATTTTCAGCCGAGTGCGTTTATCACCTCACACCCTCCCTGCTATGTGTGCCTCTGACATTTTGTAAGGGGTGGAGTTGGAACAGAGCACAAAGGCGGCTCTGCTGTTGGCTCGGGAACTTCTGTTGATGTCTTCATGCGTTTGGTAATGACAAACAGAGTTTATTGCATGTTGTGTGCTCATGTGTATGCATGTATGTAGATCACTGTTATCATGTGTTAAGTCCCCCCCAGGAGCTGATTTCTCACTTAAGCTCCTGCATCTCATCACTGTGCATCTCTATGCCAAGTTATGAATTTTAAAAAATCTGAACAAGTAGAGCAACCACGAAGGAAACATTATGAATAACTCAGCCCTGTTTGCGTGATTCACTGTCTCCCATATTGGGTGAAAAAATAACCAGTCTATTAATGTGCATGTATGTGTGTGTGTCTGTGTGGGTGTCTGTGTGTGTTTGAAAATGCATGTGTGCAGACCTTGTGTTTAAGCCTCTAGCCCAGTAATTGAAAATTGAATAGAACAGTGAAGTTGCGGGCTCATGGCTCATGGCCTAATTTGGCAGATGGCTCGCTGAATCTCTCTGTGGAACCATTCCCTTAAGAGAGAGAGAGAGAGAGAGAGAGAGAGAGAGAGAGAGAGAGAGTGTGTGTGTGTGTTTATGTGTGTGCATGTATTTCTGCTTGTGTACCTCCTCAGAGACAAAGACTCCTCAAAGCGTCCTTTTAATGATTCAAGTTTACGTCACAATCGACACTGAAAGTTGGATGAAACTTAAAGGTGAGGAGCTCTAGGAGTTTGAGTTTTTGTCCTCTCTCTTTCTCTCTCCCTCTCTCTCTCTCACCCCTGTGCTCTCCTTCACCTTGCAGGGGCTCATTAGCTTTTCTGTTTCTGTGAAGCACAGTTCTAGTCCCAGCCAATCACCAGGTTAATATATTCACTTAAGGAGATGTCATCATGTTGCCTCTGCAGTCCCACATCATGTGTTAACTGTGTTAATCCGGCCCAGGGGAGCAGAAGCACTCATGTACGTGAGTTTGTTCCAATGCAGCAAACCATTTACAAACACTTGTGAGCAGAATAAGGCAAAGGGCTAAGGTTTGTCTATTAATGTAATCAGTAATATGTCTGCATGTGTATAATTATTATTTTTAGTTAGTTTTGTCATAGCCAATTAACATCCAAATATCAGACATGTTTGAGAGAAGTCATCACTATGACTGGCCTCTGATTGTAAGTGGTAACTGTTGCAGGTACAGAAAGTCAAGAGTAACACCTGCATAGGTGGATATACTGCAGAAGATTCTTGCTACAGTTGTGGATGTTTTTTGCAATATAAACTAAACAAAAAATGAAATTATCGACAGTATTTTTTTTATTCCTGGTAGATTATAGGCTGCTTTATAGAGTCTCTGCAGGGGTTGACCTACAATCTCCAGATTGTAGGTCAACCCCTGCAGAGACTCTATGAATCAGCCTATAACAGAAACATGCTAAAGCTGGCTAACAACATAATCGCCAACCCTAACCATGCTCTGAACTGTGAATATGAACTTTTACCATCAAATCTCAAGTAGAGGATCCCAGGTTTTAATAAGGTCAGACTGAAGCACTCTTTTGTACACCAGTTAGTTGTAAAGTTCAATATAGAGCTGAATCCTGGATCAAAAGAAGATGGTAGGCCTCTGAATGTGCTGTCTACTGTTTGAAATGTTTTTTTTTTTGTTATGTGTTTATTTGTGTATCTTGTCTTGCATGTTGTAAATGGAGCTGCAGTGGTGCTGGTAAAATAACGCCATATCTAATTTCATGAAATAACAGAAGTACAGTGTATTTTCAGATCCTTTATACCAACAGCGGTGGTCCTTTGTAATGATTCATGCAATCATTTGGTGAAATATTGCTATTTTTGTAGTTAACTAAATGATGATAAATTGCCAAATTGATGTTAATTGCCATCGCTGTTTTGAGTCCTCTGTCTAATTAGAGATCAGAGGACCCCAAAGGACCAATGAGAAGCTGGGACAGACCGGGGTATTGGTGGTTGAGATAATATCATGCTCACAGCACAGAGTGGCTCTCTGGGTTGATATACAGACATTACTTTCTTGGAAAAACTCTAAAGGGGTGCTCACACCAAGCACGTCATCCACTCATAAATTAAAATCATCTCCTCGCTGAATTCACACAAATCTAAATGCATGAACAAATAGTATTTACTCACATAATTCGAGCGTAAACTGTAATTTCAGTAGTAATCCCTGCCAATTCAAGTAATAGACAAAGGTTTTTTCAATTTACCAGGTAATCTGACCTCCTCACTCACTTTCCTCCAGGCGAGCTCCTTTTTATTTTGGTTTCGTTAATTTAAAGAAAAGGTATCATATAATTCGGGGCACCCACACGCTGACATGGTCAGTTTGTCCTCCATTTTAGATACCTGTAAACAACCATCTGTTTTCATACGTCACCTGGCAACCTTCGTGCTGATTAGTTATCACGATGCCAATATCCACTCAAGTTGAGACATATTCAGCTCCCACCCAACTCGCGTCATTCGCGCTGCCAGAGTAGAAGGTCACGTCTTTGCATTGACTTAACATGTAATTCATTCACGCAAATGATTTTACTCGTGCTTGGTGTGTGGAGACAGTTATAATTATCCATTACTCACAGTACCTAGTGATGGATTTAGTACACACTTCAATTCCAGCAGGGCTGTTACAATAACAGAAATGTAAGGGAGGTTGTAATTCATAATTTAGTTATTTTTGATGGTAGTAACTATGACATGGGAATGCATTGCTAATTTTCAGACACTGATTAAGATGCTGCAGAAAGCACTGTGTGTACAGCGAACCTTATAAGTATGCAGAAGAAGAGCAAAAGAGAGGGAGCAGGCGCTGAAATCTGAACATATGGTTATAGGAAGGAATAAATGAATCGTCACTCAAAACTGCAGACAATTAAACTGGCTCATCTCCAGAGGTCCTTTCATGTATCCAAACACTTGACTACAAACACTCCTTGTTGTACTCTAGATCAAGCTAAAGGCAGCTGTACGACATCTGCATGTGGTTCTGTGTTGGTGTATGCTTTCACAAACTCACCTGCACAGACAACTGCATGCACACCACTTCATCATGTAATACAGACTTTTCAGTCAGTCTACTTCATAATTTCTTCTTCTTCCATGTCACAAGGGTTCTTGTTTCCGTGTCGGTTGACTCATCATGGCGTCCTGCGACTTTTCTCTCCTCTGAGACTCTATTTAGGCAAACTTCTTCTGTCAGGAGCAGGTTGTGTGTGAGCGTCTCCCCTGGTGCCTCCCAGCCAATGCTCCACACTGACACGTGTCTGCATGTGTTAATCACAGATGTCTATTTCTCCTCCTCTCTGGCCTCCTCTGGACCTCCCATGGCTCTCTCCCTGTCTTGCTGCCTGGAGTGTGCACCGCTCAGGTGACTCAGGATGGCATGACTAGCCTTCCACACATCCATCAGACTGTGCGAAGCAGCAGGAGTGAGTTAACAGAGCTAATTTAGGACAACATTGTTCAGTTCAAACAGTCTGCTCAAATTCGGAATAATATGAAGGCTATCAGAGCGGTTGCAATGTCTCCCTCAGAAATCCTGTTTTGTTAACAGTCTCTTAATTTGCCAGCCAAGGTGTCTACTTCCCTCACTTGTCAATATCTGTTTGTATGCATGCTAATGTCTGAAACAAACTGTGTAATGGCCTGTTCTGCTTGAGTGGGAGTAATGTGGAGGGTAATATCTCCTCTTTGACATTTGCCCTCTGCAATTCTGACCTCATCCACCTCGCCGCAGATCCCCGCTGCAGGCCCTGTAGCTCTGTCTGATGTCCGCTCACGCAAGCACCGCTGCACTGTGCGCGCACAGGCATGCACAATCAAACAAACACACACAAACTCACACACCAAGTTGCTGCAATTAGAGTCATATGGTGTTAGCTTACTGCCTCCTACGATTCTAACCAATAAGGTCATTTGGTAGATGAAGAAAACAAATACTTCCATTTCTGCAAGTTGGCTGTCTCAAATGTTCTCAAACCCTGTCTTTTTTTTTTTTTAACTGAACTGTAGCTTGAGTCGGTTTGATACTTTTCTTTTCACAGTGGACTCATCTCCCTCCATTTGCATCTTTTTTTTTTCTTTCAGAGTCCCAGTTTATTTATTTATTTTTAATTTTCCACATGTATGAGAAATTCAGTGTGAAAGAGGTGAGTGTAAAGTCGTGGATGTTTTTGTGGATGACGCAATAGATCCACAGAGTTTCAAAGCTGCAGAACAATCAGTGCCTGTAAAAATAAACACTGTACATTAACAGCGGACTCATATTTTGCATATCTGCGGTCCTCATTCTGCACAAACTTTCACACATTTTCTTGCTGTTTTCCCACAAAGATGTTTGTTTGTCTCGGCTACATAATTGAATACCATTAATGTAGCGAGAACCGCCTCACAGTCAAGAAACAGTTTGATCTTTGCTTAAAGTGTGTCAGCTTTTTAGCCCTATTAGTAGTTTGTTCTTCTTTGGGGTGTGTGCAAAAGCACCAGGGAGACAGCACTTTAAAAGGTCACTAATGCACTCAGCCTGCTGAAGGGGAAAAAAAAGCATGTTGGATGTTTGTTTGTGTTTTTTTTATCTCTCTTTACTGTGAGTCCTCTAGAGATGCAGCACTACAACATGTGAAGATGCCCTTTTTTTCCAGTGTGAGGGAGGAGGAGATGGAGAAACATTTACTGCACTGGAATCTGTCTGTTTCTGCCTGCAGCATGTAAGGGCCAACACAGACATTTATGAAAATCAAATACAATGGTAGGAAGACGCAAGACAGCAGCTGAGGCGAGTTTGAGACGAAAATAAGGGTCAGAGGTGCTTAGACGTATGAGTCAACTCTCGTTCAACTGCAGCCAGGAATATATGACGTCACAGTGTTGAAAGAAAGTGCATGCAAAACAGTGGAGAGTGAGGTGAGGTCATGGTGTCACAAAGTCTAAGGGATGAGAGCCTGGGTGACTCAGCTTAGGGGATTCAGCACGTCCAGTATCCCTCCGGCTCAGGTAGTGACTGAAGAGAACACCTGGTCTGGCAGCTTCAGAACATCCAGGGACAACTTGAAAAGGCTTCTTTCTCAGCTTCAACTCAAAGTGACGGCAGATTTGGGAGAATAAAAGGAGGTCGACAGCATTAATGTGTGACTGAACTATCATGCAAAGATTTTTCTGTGCATGTGTGTGTATCGGAGGGGCAGGAGGAGGCTGGTCTGCTAACAGCTCTCTGCGTTCCTAACCTTTGAGTTTGTCACACTAAGTTTAAGGCACAACACTACAGGGAGAAAATAACAGGGTGAAAAAAAAAATATATATATATATATATATATATATATATATATATATAGAACGACGAACCTTCTCTCTCTCTCTCTCTCTCTCTCTCTCTATATATATATATATATATATAGATATAGAGAGAGAGAGAGAGAAATTAAATGGCAAATTAATAAGACATAGAGAGAAAGTTCAGAGAAAGATTATTCTGCTGTTGAGCGACTGTTTTTGCCCTTGGGGTGCTTTGGAGAAAGCCTACTACTTTATTTACACCATCGGTATCACATTAATCAACACCTTAGTTAGCTTTAATTGGCCCTGAACTTAAATAGGATCGGTGTCAGACCCTTTGCTTTATTTAAATCTATTTAACTTCATATGTCTTAAAGATATATTTCTTGAAATCTCAGATACTGCGAGGGAAAAAATATGAGACGTGCAGATGGGCTAAATTCGCCATGAATGCTGTTTTTCTGCTTATAGTTGTGTATCCAGAATCTTCATTATTATCATTATGGAACAGAAGCTTCATCCTTTCTGTTTGCTGAGCATTAAATTGAGAATTTGGACCCACATGAATCACCATCATGTTGCGTCATCTCTGACAGGTGTGGAGTTGCACAACAGCAATTTTCTACTACAAATACATTTATTTTAGGCTGACAGGGAAAACAGGTTTGTATGTAGTAAATAGGTGGTGATTTTAGACTCTCTTTTTATATATAGTCTGTTTTCTTGTCTGCAGGGGCTCATAGAACAAACCCCCCCAGCAGCATAAGACACACCAGGGTTCCTCCTATTTTCCATCATGATGATGGCTGGGTGACGTAACTCAAACAGAAGTCACCACAATGGCTCTATTGTTCAGATTCCACCAGGTGCATTCACAGGAAAAACAATAGGAGAGAAAAAAGGCTCTGGTATTAAAGATAGAGAAGAGCTGCTGTCTTTTTAATTGCTTTACAGGTTTTATTGATGTGTTGTGTCTTAATTCTCTATTAACTCTGAAGATAAGCTAGTCACAATGGCTTTGGAAGGGAATCACTGAATGATCATTGTTGTTTTATTTTGTTGATCTTTTACTTGATCTAAATTTGTCTCACTTATTTTAGTTGTTATCGTCATTTTCGTGTCACACTTTTTGTGGACGTCAGCATGCAGCCCTGTGAAGACACGTGTTCTACACTCATTCCAGACTTGTGGTTATGTTTGCTATTTCTTAAAATACAGCACAAAGAAACTGACAGCATATTTCTTCTTGCTCTAAACTCAATCCTCTATTAATATCTTCTCATTAACTAAGGCATTTAAAGGGATATTCTGGCGTAAATTTAAGTTAAGTCAAACGTACCACAACAACAATTTAGACACCCTCTGGAGAGATGAATGTAACGACCGCACGATAGCAATACACAGCGGTCTGCGTCTCCGCATGCAAACCTCAACTAAGAAGCCACTCGTAGCCACCTGTTTGTTGGGGAGCCCTGACGAGTCGATCACTGAGTGCAGTGGATCATTTCGATAAAGTTATAATCATCATAATAATTATTTTGCACAGCAGATGCGGTAGCTCTTCTATCTTAGCGTCTCGGTCTGACTGCATTTTCATGAAGTAATAACCATAATAACCATAAAAGTTCTCCCTTGAGCTGTGAAACTTTGGTGCACTTGGTGATCGACTCGTCAGGGCTCCCCCCACAAACAAGCGGCTGCTGGAGGAGAGTGGGTGAGTTGTATTTGGTCTCTTTGCTTAGGAAACCAGCCAAAGCTTAAAAGATGTTTGATGGCTCATACTATGGCTGGGACCGTGTATGTAGTGTTGATAAAGTTAGGCGCTGTCCTGAGCATTATTTGTGGCTTTAAAGTGGCGTTTTGGTTGAGGTTTGCGCATGGAGATGTAGACTGCTGTGTATTGCTATCGTATAACTAGAGAATCATGTGGTCAGCAACATTCATCTCTCGATGGGGTGTCTAACGCAGTGTTACAGTGTGTTTAACCTTAACTTCAATTTATGCCGGAATATACCTTTAACTTTATGCCAAACCCAATTTCACATAAAATGTCGGCTAAAAAGATATTTTTATGTTGCATGTTTCTTGGAGGCCCTTTATGTGTGACGGTCCTGTTTAAAAAATAATGTCCGCTCAATAACTCTAAATAGGTGTAAGCCTCATTCTCGCTCTTACAGTTGCTTGTTACATGCTGGAGGGAAGTAAATAAAATGACACAGAGAGCACTGACTGGCTCCCTTAAGAGCAGAGCATTGTCGACCAACACAGCCCCCGGTGTCACATCCCATTCCTGCCAGGTCTGAGGAAAGTCCACTCCCAGACACTTGTCCAATCCGAGCTATCTGGCCCTCTCTCCTCCAGCTTCACGCCTGCTAATCTCTCCTGACACCTCACACAGCTCCGACAGGGAATCACTCTACCCTGAAAACAATCCAGCCCGCCTTCCTCTCCTCCCCCGAGTCACCACCCGCCCCTTTCTCCTTTCTGTCCATCTTCCTTTCCTTTCTCTCTCCCTCCCTATCCATCTATCTATCCCGTCCACATTACTCCTCTCCGCGGCCTACTCTTTCTCTCATGTCTCCATCTGTCTTTGTCAAACCACATCCTGCTCCTCTTCTATCTCGCTCCATCTTTCCTCCCCCTGTCTTTCCCCCCTCATCCACACTTCCTCGCTAGTATATCATGCCTCTGTTGATGGGGATCTGTGAAAAGATGCCATGATTGCTGGTTGAGGAATAGGCTGCGTATCCTTAGAGACTCATCAGCATTCAAAAACTGCATTTTACTCCACGGGTGGATGTTGCTAAAGTTGGATGGTCTTTATCACTGAGTGCACCTTTGCAGCTCCACAGAATCAGTTTAAGACGGGACAGAAGGAGCATAAACACAGACTTCTGTCCCTCGGTACCCATCAGCCAAAATACACTCCACTTTTTTTTTGAGAGAAAAGAGAGATGAGGGACTTATTTATAGGGTCTTTTTTTAATGTTTGCTCTGACAGGCCATTGTTAAATTCTCAGTTTAAACAAAACAAGAAACACACATCTCCAGTCTTGTAGCTAGTTAGTCTCACAGAACATACCATTTTTTTTTTTTTTTTTTTTTACAGATCATTTCCCCTAATTAGCGCATATGGGATACAAGAAGTCTCGTGAGACAAGTCACTCAAAAAATCCCATTTATTATTTAAATGTATTCAACGATTCCAAAAGATAAGATAGACAAACATGTCATAGATTTCATTTACAAGCTGTTTGTTCTTCTCATCGTATCTATAGAGGCTCCCCGCCCTCCGGAGAACAATCTCATTGGCTGCTGAGTAAAATATCTTTCATTGGCTGTAGCACAGAATAACTCTGGAAAAGAATCATGTAGCTATGGCACAGCACATGCTAAAATGCAGACATGACATACATACTTGCTCATACAAACACACACACACACGCAAATTTGCAGCCACAATTGACCGGGTCAGTCATCCAATCAGTTTCATTCTCAAGCGAGCAGTCAGGCCGCCATGTTGAGTAAATATTACCGTATTAATGCCTGTGTGTGTCAGTGAGGATGCAGCTAATGAATTGATGACACCCAGACACACAAACAGAAAAAGTGCACACTCACTGTTCCCAAGTCTGACACCCTACTTCTTAAAACGGACTTGTTCGCTCTTAGTAGTGTCGACTCTCTCTTCTTCACCCTCCTCTCCTGAAGCCACGTGTTTTACGCAGTGAGGTCGGCGCAGCAGAGAAATAGGTTATCTCTTAATTTGAACATTTTGCCTCATCAAAGGCCTGTGCTGAGTCCAGAGTCGACATAAAACTAGAACATAGAAGAAAGGATTTAAACTCTACTTTTAATCCGAACAGCAGCAGGACATTGTGTGTTTGTGTGCGTGAACCGAGTGAGGAGTTGTGTGGAAAAGGGTGCTGTCTTTATGAAATGCGTCCTTTGTCGGATACATTAGAGGTACAGTGCTGAATGTTAGTCAATCTCCACATGAACAGTGTTTTGTTGAACCCAGCGATGATGAAAAAAAAAACACCCACTGCCTGAAAGATTTCTTCTCCCAGCTGTTCAATCTTTGAGCTGCATCACAAATAATACATCTTTACTTCTCTCAGTCAAACAGGATATCTTCACAAGGGACAAATATATTCTCTTTTCTTTTTTTAAATCTCATCTGTGTAGAATATTATACATGTCTACAAAATAAAAGCACACTCTAAGGAAAAATTGCACGGAACAACACTACGAGTTTCAGTCAATCGAGTCCAGTGACGGTACAGCTGACTGTTGCCATGGTGGAGAGAAGAGGTGAGATCATCCACGTTAGCAGGGTTTTTCATTTTTCATGTTGATATTTCTGTGCAATGGAGCAGGGCTGCAGAGGAGAGACACTGAAAGAAAGCAAGGAGCGTCTGACACGTCCGCATTGAGGTTGAGGAGTGCAGAGAAACACGTCCTCCGTTGCTTCCTGCCCCCAGCCCCTCTCAGTGTGTCCCCATCCAGGCTCTGCTACAGAGCCCGGACGTCTCAGCTGATGGATACGAAGCAGAGGTGTCCGTGATGATGGAGAGAATTAGGAAAACTAGAAAGCATTCCGGCTTTTAACGCACACACCCCTCCCCTCCCATTGTTGAATAACTTTTTCTCTCAATCTTTGTCTGACTGTCTGTGTGTCTGTCTTCCTGTCTGTCTCTCAGTCTGCGTAGAGGATGAAGCCAGAGAAGGTGCTGTACTTGTTGTTGTTGCCTCCGTGGGCTTTGCCTCCATCTAATTTGATGTAAACCTCATCTCCTGCGTCCAGGTGAAGGATGACGCTGTTTGAGGCGTAGTCGTAGTTCTGATCGGCATCTTGGGCAATGGCACTAGCACGAACCTGGAAGTCCAGAGACAAGAAAACATGTGAAAAAGGTGAGCCTATTTGCAAAGAAACCACACATTAGAACATTTTAATCAAGAATCTGGGAAATTACCTGTCAGCTTTTATTCTTTTATACTTCTACTTCTACTTCTACTTAAGTGAATCTGTATTGACTCTTGTTATTGTGCATTATTTGTTATCAAAGGAACATGTATGTCCATATCTCTAAGCCTGCCTACTTGTATGAATTTCTTCTTTTAAAGCTCCTGTGATGAACTTTGACTTTGTATTTATGTTGGCGCCCCCCTGTGGACAAAGCAATCTCTGCTTATACTGTCCTCTGCACACTTACTGTATGTCTTCCTACACAAATCTGACAGTCAAATATATCATCAAAAATGTTAAGCTGCCTAGCTGACACCGACCACCTTCAAACCAATTTCAGGCATAAAAATCACCACATGAAATATCTTTAATCTTGTTCCTGATGGTCTTGTTTGCCTTTTTATATCACAAAAAAGATATCAAATTAAATGTCAGTCTATTTCATGACTGTAAAAAAAAAAAAGGAAAGAAACACTCCCAGGAGCTTTGATAAAAATAACAGAAGTTGGGAACAGTTTGGAAAGCAAAAGTTTCTTTTTTATGAGACACTTTCAGATAGAGAGAGAGAGAAAAAAAAAACAACATTACAGATAAAAAAGCAACTTTTAGAGTCGTGCTTTTTTGTCAAATTTATCAATAGTAACATGAGCAAAATTTTGAAGTTTTTATAAATTTTGCTGAAGAACTTTAGACTAACAAAGAAACCACCATTGCTTCGACACAAAAGACATATTTTCTTACCAGAGGCAGAAAAAGGGCAAATAAAAGAAGTCTTAAAATGTTTAAAGAAAATAAATTGCTGGTTTAAGATCACTTGACCAGAAACCGGAAACAAGAGTTCTCTATGTGCAAAAACTAAACCTGAAGCAGCAGCAGCCAGAGGGCCTCCTGAAAAGAGGATTTGTAGTTTCAATCTGTTCAGTGGTCGCCAAATATTCAACCTAAGAACCACCAGACTTTATACAATCAAAGCCTTTTACAGAGCAAGCTTTGTGAGCTTTTATGTTGTAGGACTCTACCAGGAAACTCTGTTTAACTCAAAGGAGTCACTAGAGTGAGTTTGCTTCATATCTACATTTTGATTTTAAATAAAGTCAAACTGACCGATGTGTGCTCATTTGTGTGTATGTCTGTGTGCACGTGAGTGAGTGTGTGTGTGTGCATGTGTAGTTTGCCAGTCTGGCTATAGGACATTTGGAACCGTTTCTAAATAACCTGTCCTGGCTAATTAAGACCTCCAGCACAAACATGCGCTCTCTCTCAGGGGAGGAAATGTTGCTGCTGTGCCAAATGGGCGCTGAAACAATAGCTGTGTTTTCAAGCATGACTGCATGTGTGTGTGTGTGTGTATGCTTGAGTGTGTGTTTGATTGCGGGACTAAATGTGTCGTTTATTGGAAGGAGCTACTTTGAAACTGCTGCATCCAAAGTTGCATAGGAAACAGTTCAAACACAACACAGCTGATACGCACGCAGAGTGAGCAGGAAATGACTGCGGTAAACTATAGTAGTGACAAACAGTGAAGGTCATAGACTGGATAGACTGGATGTTTCCAGCATGGAGTGTGTGTCTTTGTGTGCGGAGCCAACACGACTAATTAAAAGTGATCCTGCACAACAGTCATAATGCCTGGTCCTGTACTGTGGGCTCAGCTGGGAAACTGTGTTTCTAGTAGTTTGGCTCTATGATCCGTCATATTATATTTATATATTAGAAATAAATACTCCTCTGATTCAGCATTGCACTCTGCTATATTGCCGAGCTCAAGGTAGTGGACCAATGGAAAAAAAATTCAATGTTGCAGAATAAGCATTAACAGCTTCCTATATTGTTTATTCTTTCAGCTTATTGAAACAGAGCCAGTGTGATTCACATTGCACTACCTACAGTAAACTCAATGCAGCACAGCCACAAATGCTCAGATCAGGCCTTAACAGCTCTATTCATGGCAACTGCATTAAGTACATTTCTTAAAACCCTTACTCTATTTTTGGGGGGAGGAGACTCAAAATTATGCATAGACCTGCACAATCATAGATGTGAATGAGTTGGCTTGTTTCTAGATTGATGAATTGTGAGTTGATAATATCATTGAGACTAGTGCTGCGTTCCAGTTGTACTCGGGGGACAGGATTTCCAGGCTCAAAGTTGGAAATTCATTCATCTGGAACACCCCCCTGAAGTCGGATTTCTGACTTGGAAGGTCAGACGATTCTCACCAACCCTGACTTGATGACATCATAATCCAAGATGGCAGCGCAGTGTATCAACAGTGAAGAGTACCAGTGAAAGCTCTCATAATGTATTATTTACATCTAACTGTGAACACAGTGCTGTGGTGTTTGTGAGAGTAAAATACTGTGTTATGCATTGTTTACAACTGGTATAGCTAACAACAGCTAACAAACGCTAACAACAACTGAAAGTTGTTAACAACAGCTAACAGTAGGCATCCATTTTGGTCTTCTGACTTGCTTACTGTAACGCCGTCAACTGGGGTGTAACATCATTCCGAGCTCCGACATCCGACTTCCGAGGTTACTGGAACGCAGTATTTGTCCACAGTTTATACAGTCTATAGCTCACTGGCAAGTGGCGGCTAATTTAAAGTTTAAAAAAAAAAAAAAAATGTCTTTTCAGGTATTATCACTTGGATAGTACATTGTCCCCCTTTCGTGCCTGAAAACCCTTTTAAAACAAACCTCTAAATTGACTTTGAAATTGGTTCAAGTGCTTTCAAAATGATGCTTTTTTGCTTTCAGTGTTTTATTTGTACTGAGGACTACAACGGCTAGTCCAATCTTGAGATCACGCTGCAGGATCATCTCCATAAACACAAGACAACTGAGGAGGTTATTATTTTACAAGTAAATAACCTTCAATCTTAGTCAAAGTGAGCATGTACATAAATCAAAAAGACTAAACAGAAGATAAAAAAGGCAGACTTTGCCTCAGTGTAGGTCAGGTAGAGTATCAGCAGGTCTTCTGGTTATAAACTGCAGATTTGAATGGAAATCAATGAGGTCAGAACAGATACAAGAAACATACTGTAGCTATAGAGAAATAGATTTAAAAGGGTGCTTTCCAAATACTTCCACTCTGCACCGTTTCTCCTTGCTGTGAGAGGAGAACTGCATCAGTCTTGAACAGAATCAAAACAAAGGAAAAGAAAAAAAAAATCATTGTTTCCTCTGGGGATGAAAAAAGAAAAGTCCATCCTTTACAGTAGCAGCTGGTTAAGCAAGCCAATTAGTCACTTAGTCTGGTCAGTGAGGTGGATTTGAATCAATATTTCACGTGCATTTGAAATGTTTTCTTGTGGCTCATTATCGAGTCTCTATGGTCCACTCCAGCACTTGCCTTGGCTCCATATTTGTCCTCACAGCTTTAAATCGGGCTGGTGTGGACAAGCTGGTCCAACAGGCAGCTTAGAGGGCGCCTGACAATCTGAGAACACACGACATGCATACTGTGAGAAGAGGCTGATACTCAGAACTCAGCTCAACTGTACGAGGAGCGTGGGATAATGTCTCTACATATATTAAAACAACAAATTCAGTACTTTTGCACCATGAAAAATACAGAATATGCTTTTGTGTCCTTATTCAGTTTCTCCTGTGCTCAATAATGTTATCAGAGAACATGCAGAGGTGGATGATGTGTTTTCAGCACATGTGATCAGACATATATCTACATTTGTGATCTTAAACAAATTCTTCATGGAGTATTTTTCAAACTATTAACAGGACAAGAGTTAAAAGCTTGCGAGAGAATCGAACAAGAGGATTCCTGAAAAGAAGCATTAGTGGGAGTCTTAAGTGCTTCTCTTCAGAGCAACACAATGACACAGAGACAGACTTACACCAGAGGGTACAGTCGGTCTTTACTACTACATAACTGTAAAAGCGTTTAAGTGGTGAGGTGCTAAAACCGTGACACCTTATTTTGAACCCAGTGTAACCAAGCTGCGTGCAGCAGTATGTCGGTACATTTTTATTATACAACCTTTCCTCACAGCTCTTCATCTTCTTTTTTTTTAGAGACATTTCCACCAATAAAAATCGACAGTGTTTGCTTGTATTGCTGAGTGAGATTAACGGCCACTCTGGTTTTAAAACACTACTTATGTATGATTAAATACAGAGAGCCAGCTTGGACCACACAAGATTTCCCAGAAGTTTTATCACAATAAAAATGTTGTATTTTAATTACTTCCACCTCGTCCTCGTCCTCCTCCTCCTCCTTTTCTTTTTTTTTCTTTTTTTTTTGAGGGTGTATGCTCTCAGCCATCTCCCAATATTCAGCCAGTTTTCCTTCCTCTTGCAGTCGATCATTGTCAGAGAGAGAGAGCTGTTCTTCAGCTTGCAGTATTGAATCATGAGGCTGAGAGGAGCAAGGTTGAAACTCTTTCAGCTTTCTTAACCACATTGTCGATGAGTTTAAAAAAAGATCGTCTTTTTAATTTAAGGTGAAAGAAGAAAAAGAGGGGGGAAACAAAACTTTTGTGAGGAATCTAAAAGAATGTCAAGCATGGGCAAAACACTTTAAAGCAACATCTGAGTGGTGAATAATTTATTTACAGCAACACTGCTGTCCGAATGTCCTTCCTTGGGCTGCAGAAAGAGCAACTTAGACTTTGTTGTATCTTTTCAATCACACTGTTTTAAACTCTTACAGCATATCAAGCAGAGGAACTCACGTTTCATGACATGTGCATAAGCTATGAAGGCTAATCTGGATAATGAAATTCTGAGGAGAGGTTTTAAGATACAGAAGTAATATATGGAGCATTCAACACCTTTTTTTTTTTTTCAATGTTTATCCTCTTGATTAAATCTAGCGCAGCTCATATCGATGTGCAAACAAAGCCTCCTGTTCTGACGCTGAGAAGCTTGCGTCCAGTGCATATTAATATGATATGATGTGCCCCGAGTGTGCAAAGTCAACAACATCCTATTAGAGGGTTACCGCTCTGGGTTGGTGCAGGAGAGGGTGACAAGGGCTCAAGAGGATTTGTCAGCTGGGATTTTAATGAAACTTTATCAAAATATTTGCTCTCCGAGTGTTCACACAGAACCTGGAACCTCTGGCAAAGTCACAGATGTGTAATATAGCTTAAATTATTCTCTTCATTTGCTATTTGAAGAGCTAAATTTAAAACGTCTTCAAGTTCCTGTTTGATGTGTTTTTTTCTTAATACAAATAAAACCAAATATAACCTTTTTCTTCAGCAGATACAAAATGAGCAAAGCCCTGGTGAAAGCAAAGTTCCCAGAAATGCTCCTGCTCCTTCCACGATGATATTTTTGTTTTGTTTTGTTTCTCTGCTCTAATGGTTTTTATCCCCTTCTGAGACTAACTGCTGCAGACTAGGCCTCCTTCGTTTGCTTCCAATGATAAGCACGCATGAATAAAACCTCTCACTGTTTTTGAAATAATGATCAGGAAGCTTGTGTTGGAGCTATTTTCTCTTTTTTTTTCTGTCTCTCATGCACACAAAGAACTTGTTAGGGGATATGAGCCAGAGGTTCAATTCCCAGGACTGGCAGATGTGTAGCGGGAGATGAGCAGGACAAACAGCCAACTGGCAGTGCGTGACCTTGACACCCAATATGTAGAGGAAGTTTGACAAGACAAACAAAGCGTGAGGCTGTGAGCGCCATCTCCAGCGGTGCTAAATGAGGTGTCGTGCCATGTTGTCTTCCTTGTGGCTGCTCGTGCGTGTTTGCATCCTTCACTTCGTCAGCGTGATGGCTTTGATTGAATAATACTCAGAGTGGAGACACAAAAAATTCAGGGCTGCGTTCCAGCTTAATGGATCACGCGTGCCTGGAAATGTGAAGTGACGTTTCTCTTAACTTGAGCGTCACACTTATCAATAATAATGATGTTGTTGTTTATGTTAACACTGAAATGTATTTATGGTACGCGTTAACATACCGAGCGCTGTTGCTCTTCAAGGAGATCCCTTCAGGGTTAGTGTATATTGAAAAAGCAAGTAATTTGATTGGGCGAGAGGCGTTCTCATATGTGGTATAACGGCGCTCAGAGTTTTATTTCCGTATATTACTCAGCTTAAGGAGATCCAAATACACTTTTTAAGTTGTGCAACAAATCTTTGCCCAAATTAATCGAGCTGCTAGAACTGCTCATGCCACCAGTTCAGCCCTCTGCAGACTCTCATTTCACTCAATGCAGGAGGATAAACAAACACAATATGAAGGGTCGTGACCATACACAAGGTAGAAAAAGTGCAGGGAAATATTTGGCCAGCTGCTAAATAAATCAGAACTTGTCAAGCTGAACTTGTTATGTTTGTCTCATTTGAAGCTCCAGTGAGGTTTGTGTTAATTTTGACCTTCCCTGTGGACAAAGCAGTCTTTGTTTATCTTGTCCTCTACATGCTAAAGAAGCAACTTTTGACAAAAAAATCTCATCCTCCTGACTTTTTACAGTTAATCCTATAATGCCTGAAACCACAAATTATGGCCAGAAAATTCAAACCTTTTAGAGCTGAAATGTTTATTTCACTTACTAATGGAAACCGAAAAAAACAAAAGTCCTTAAAATTTTACAAATATATTTATTTATCTCGTTTGATATATCAGATGTTTTTGGAAACTGATAAACCACAAGAGGACATTTTTTATCATTTATTGGACTGTGTTAAGGTTTTTTTTAGTAATTTGTTGATCATATTGATTGATAGACGTATTATAAAAGTATGTATCAAATATGATACAAAAGGCACTAAAGGGTTAAGTGTGTCATTAATTGTCAATATTTTATGTGTAAAGTGTAAAATTAGTACTGTTTTTCTGGCTGCCGGTCTGACACCTACCCCCTACTCTGATATAAACATTGTCAGTTTTGTTGCTAATTGTCTTTTCTTGTTTTGGATATCATGAAAAAGCATCAACTTGAACTTGACTCTATTCTAGTAGCCTGAAAAAAACTCCTTATAGAAGCTTTAATGAGTAATATTTCAATCAGCATGAAGAAATGTACTAATTGGTTGCTGTTAATAAATTATGTGCTACATAAAACCTGTTGTAAAAAAGCCAGATCACGCTCAGGCTCATGTTGCTGTGCTGTGTTTGAGCACAGATACTGTACAAGGCAGAACTTCAAGTTAACTCTGGGTTTTCAGTTCTACAAAGCTGGTTCATTTCCTGCTAGAGTAGATCACCATGGTAACTGATGCTAATTACCTACACTGGGATGCAACAGGTTATGTTCAGGATATAAGATGAGTTTGTAAAAAACTCTGTCTGGACTGATAAAACTGTAGGATTGTGGTGCTCTGTACGCTTTTTCAGAGGGACAGGACATGTCTACCTGTATGATTTTTATGAAAATATAAATGAAAGTTGTAAATTGTACTGTCCTGATATAATTCTTAAACAGAAACTTAATCATTTAACACTGTAAAAGTTCTCAAAACATGCCTGCATATTGCTTTAAATCACATTTCCACATTCATCCATATCATCTCCTTTTCCCCCCTTTCAAAATTAATATTCCGTCTAAAACTCTCACACACACCACAAGATTAAATCTGAGCAACAAAGCAGTTTGGAGGATTTACAGGAGTTATTGTTTTTGGATCTTTGGCTCAATAACGATTGAAAAGTGATAAGTTTGAGTCTTAATTTGCTTATTCACTCCGAGCACTATTTTAATGACAGTTCTGTATTAATTTTGCAAATACAGCTGTGTTGATTTGATTACGGATTATGTGTTTAAATTTATATATTTTTTTAAAGTCATATAATTTGCTCTGTGTATGAAAATATGACAATCTGCTGACGGCAAACTCGTTCATGTCGGTGATTGGTCAGATGTTGCTTACACTCATGTGACAGTAAATCTGGGTTGACTCATCTTTCTGATAACCAGTTTCATGGGACCGTGATCTCAGATAGTTAAAAGATACCTGAGGTATTTTTAAACTTGTATTAAGCATTAAACTGAAATTAAACACTCCTTTATTTTAATCTTGACAGCTTGACGTTTTATCTATTAAGTCTGGTTTTAGTTTCACCGGGACACCGATCTCACAGGAGGTTTTGTCACTGTGACAAGGACATGTCTCACGGCCTCTCTGACAGGGATTTGTTGACTTGATGTTGAGCCTCTATTTTGGATCAAGAGTCTATTGGTCCTCCTTAAATCAAAGTGTACTGCCGTCTAATTGTGTTTGAACATTCCAGCCGTGAACTGCATGCTTAATAGCAGCTTAGAAAGTCTGCCACTGCTATTGAGCCTGGTCCAACATTTTGCTGCAGCAGAGACACACACAGACTGGAGGAGAGACGTACAGAAGAATTTTACCGCTCGCAGAAGATGAGATTTCACAGAAGGAACGAGAACAGGAAGCTATGATGGGATGCATGAGTATTCGAGTGTCAGAAAGTGTCTCAGCTCCAATATGTCACAGTATTTTTTTGTCATGGGAATCTAGCTGAAAACACGATAAAAGGAAGTAAATGGTAATACAAGATTTGCTCTCCGTCAGCAGAGAGTAAAAGAAGTTACCCTGAATTAATGTCACCAGATGTTCTCTTTGTACCTCCTCAGCTTCCTTTGAAACTCCACAAACATATTAATGTATCGGAAAATTCTTACATTAATGCTCAAGGTGAACCCGGGTCTAGTTATATTTTATTTGTTCTTTGATGAACCTCTAAATGGAAAAGAAAGTAAGGAAAAAAGTGTGAAATGCAACAAAGAGGATGAGATCCTCTGGGGCTTGGGTGGTGGAAAAAAGAGGCATCAACTTTGACCTGCAATCCCGCCACTTCTTTCATCCTTGTGTGCAACTCATCACGCTCGGTTAATTACTGAGATTTACAGAGAGGTGTACGCCTCCAGCACCAAGAAGAGCAAAAGCACAATCGCCCGTTGCAGCATTGTCTGCAAAGAGATTTTTACAGCAACATTTTCAACCTTTATTTATTTATTTTTTTCCACCGAGTTTAGTTTACTCTGTTCCAGGGTATTCCTAGTAACCCTGAGGCACTATGACTCCTTGTGAAAAGAATCCCTCAAATGAGTAAGTGTTGGAAGAGGAGCAGAATTTAAGCTTTGCTTTGACATCAATTTTTCATACAGTAGCCGATTCATCCTCCCTTACTGCGATTGTTGATGTCTTACCCATTTTATTTTAGGGAGGGGTAGGTCAGGAGGTGTTAAACACGTTGAGTTATGTCGCAGACTGTGAGTCATTTAAAGCCATTGACTTGCTGCCTCCCTGTGAAGAAGGAGAGGATAATTGTGGGTATCACTGAGAACTGGATCTGCTGGACGGCTAAATGTCAGGGGCGTGGGGAGAGGCGGAGAGAGAGATGTTTGCATAAGAGGGCCGGGGGCACTTGTCTATCTCCCATATGGCCCTCATTATAATGAAGAAGCCTTGTGAGTCAACACCATAGCATCCTTGAGTCAGGCAGCCACAGGAGACAATACAAAGCCTATTTTAGACTGTATGTTTTTGCTCTCACTAAACACGAGACATTATAGCTGGATTTCATGAGCTGCTTAATCTGCCGGGCCGTCACAGGGAGCATGTGTGTCCACTCCTGGACTCTAACAGCTTTCTATTTGAGACTCAGTGGTTCAATATTAAAGACAGTGGTGGGCAGCTTCTTAGCAAGTTTTGAAACTTCACAGATAAATGATAGATTTTCTTGCCTGCGCCTGCAGATGACTAGCCTGATGTCAACTTGACATTTTCAATCTGGGGTGGTATTTCCTAACAACACAGGCCAATCTGCGTTTGATAGCCCTCGCACCTAATTAGAGCGGCTCTAATGTTCCACTCGGCAGAGTGTCAAATTCAATGTCCAATTACACAGCAGATCAAGGCCAAAGGTCCGCCTCCGCCACCTCTCCAGCTGATTATAGAAGAAATGCCATGGTGTACATCACATAGGAAGCAATGGGTGCATCAGTTGTGAAGAAAGACATGTATACTTTCACACATACGCACAAGGGGATCAATACCGCAGGCGAAGAAGCCAAGGGACTGGGGATGGCTCTCTCAAACCCGGTCTGTTTGTATGACACAGAGTCTCTCTGTTACACCCAGCTCATACACACACAGAGGCCCCTTAGTGTTGGAGTCACACCACGATGAAGACGAGCAGGTCTGAACATTCCCAGAATGTTAAAATCAATGAAGACCAAGTATAGCTGTGAGTAAGTGTGAATGACTCCTGCCACAGCTTTTGTTTCATTTTGGGACAGAAAAACGCTAAAAAGCCACTAAGTTCAAAATCAATCAAGAACATCGCCTGAGCTATTAAGGGAGATCTTCCTCATTATTCACACCTTTCTGCAGAGTTTGCGGCATGTCAGTAACCAAATCAAACAGAAGAAGCCCTCATCCATATGGCTCAGCTCCTGTGTTTACTGTTAGGATGCGTAGACTTCACCTGCAGACACAGCGGCAGAAAACATCCTGCAAATAAAACCGATTCTTTCTAAACTTCCTACATTACAGTGCAATGCATTTCTTTAAGAAAAATGAGGAGTATTGATGCAACTGCGTGTGAGCACATTGATTCTGTGAGAGCTCTATCTGAATAATACTTCATAGTTTTTTTGTTTTTTTTAAAAGTAGCTGAGAACTTTCTGCTCCTCTGGAAAAGTGAGCTCCTGTAGACCTGACATAGAGGAGAGATGGAGGGCAGAGCACAGTTGGGGTGGGCTGGGAGGGTGGGGCTGGGTGTTAGGGTGGCAAGCATGCGCGTGTGCGAGTGTGTTTGTGTGTGTGTGAGAAGGAGACTGCAGCAGTAATTGCTGGGGAAGAGGCATGTGCACGAAGGACGTTGAAGCTTATTAAAGGAGGAGACAGAGTGATTATTCACTATGGTCCTCTTGAGAGACTGACGCTGAAGTCATTGCTTTTAATTAACTCTGAAACGGTTTTGCGGATTAATAACAATATTAAGAAGGGAACAGAGAAGAGAAGCGCAAACACATCCTGGATGTGGTTCAAGCTTTTTAATTACAATTAAACAGACACAATGGCACAATAGCACAATAACTGTGTCTTTTATGTCCCCTCTTCTGTCTCCTCTTTCTACCCCATCCAATGAATTTGTCTTCATTGTCTCTGCTGTGCCTCTCAGGTTGCATCTGACACAGGTTGAAGTAAAGCATTGATATACTGGAGAGGGTTCAGGATTGGTCGGAATATTTGGCACCTCAGCAAGCGAACAGGCAATGACGAAGGCGAAAGAGTAAGCAGAGAGGAACTTGGATGGCAGATAAAGTGTGCTGAGCTGAAAATAGATTTCTTATTTATTTGTTTACCCGGAAGCTCACTTTTTGGTCTAGCTTGAAAGAGTCAAAGTCCTGGGGACAGTGTTGGGTTTCTCGCTTTGCACGCTGTCATGTGAAAAGTTCAGATGAAAAAGAGGAGGAAGGAATGGAGTTATCGTGGATGTTAGTGATATACACAGCTTGTGAGAACCCCTGTAGAGGGAGGAGCAAAAGCTGGCGTTCTGCGGCACTGCGGGGCCTGGAAACTTGCCGATTTCCTGAAGCCAAAAGATGATAAAATACTAGTATTGTGTGTAATCCCCTGGCCTCTCTTGTCCCAGCTCACTGTGTAGCTTTTTGCAGCCTTAATGAGCTGAGTAAAGCACCAGTGTTTCTTGAGGAGCCCCAGTTTGACTCTCAGCACTTCATCAATGATGTAGCATAAGTTTGCACAACATTTATAACCATTCACAGTCATTTACACAGACCGGGGCTCTGGGGCCTTCTTCATCAGCCAAGAACACAAAGCTAATAAACACTACAGCGAGGAGAGTGTGTGTGTTTATGTAAAAGCTGTGCATAGGACAGAGGAAGCAGTTACCACTTTATAAACATTACGCAGGTCTCTGGAGAGGAACACTGTGTGCGTCTAACTTAAGTACCTCCACACCCTCCTCTTGGGAGCACAATGAAGCTGCAACAGAAGGTGTTTTATAGGAACATATGTTCCTCTTCCCCAATTATATATCAATGCTTTTCCACCCACCCATAAACATTACTGTTGAGTGAGACATTATATATAGAAGGAAATTGCTGTAATTCCCTTTTTTTCTTGCTGGGTGTGTTCTTGGCGAGGGTAAGAAATTTAACCTTTAGCTGCCTCAGTGAGGCTGCAGGTTGAACCACAGAGCTGCTGCCATCAATTATTTTATCTCAGAGTTGTACACATCACTGTTTCAGCACCTTTACTGTAAGACCCCAACAGCTGTAAGCTTGACTCTCACTGTGTTTCTTTACTGACCCGAGTTTTTGTTCCACGTTAAACTTTGTAAACATTATTCGAAAGCGATATGGCAAAAGGAAAACATATAAAGTCATTTTGCAGCCAGTTTGCTGCGAAGCAGGTCGGAGACGCTGCTGTAAGGCCATGCTGTAAAGATGAGATTTGGTGTGTTTTTTTACGCTTATATTTATTATCAATCTCATGTCAGCACAGAACTGTGTTTTTGACAGTAAAAGAAGCTGGAGATGCTAAATCAGAAACCCCAAACTTCATGAAATAAGCTTTTAATAATACATATTATGTGTCTTGTGGTAAGTGGGATCTTAGTTATGTTATAAAGTAAGAAAAAAAAACAGTGTCAGCAGCAGCATTTATGATTTGTCTCCATTGGTATTTCACATCACATGGATTTTGGAGTGAACAATTGAAGTTCAGCTGATTTACATAATAGAGACAATGTGTGAAATGCAAAGCTGGCAGCTCAACTGTCTCAGTTTTATATCATAAATAAATATATTTCACACATATTCTGAATTAATTTAGTGTTTAAAAGTATTGACATGTTTTAGGTCTGCAGGCTCCTCAGTGAAAGCTGTCCTTCATATTACTTCCTGGCTGCTAAACTAATTTCACCAAATGAATAATACTTTCACATGTTAGTCCAGAGAGTGGTAGAAATAGTTGTAGCTCCTGCAAAAGAGCAATAGCCTGCTTGAACTTCAGGCTTGAGTATCACTTGTAATTTTTGTTTTTTTTTACAGGCGAAATAAATTTGGGAGCCACTCTCAGGATACGAGATCTGACGGCTGATCGGAAAGCTGCAAACTCCACCGGCACACATCTCCAACCTGAGAAGACCCTCCGGGGCGCGAAATAAAATTAAAGCCCCATTAAAACGATGCATCAAGAAAGCTGAGAATAGACCACGTAGACGTCCTAATGTGTTTAACACGACTAAATAGACAGACGAGAGCAGCGGCGGACAGACATTATAATCCGGTGAGCTCTTGTTAACACCTTTAAGATTCAATATTCAAAGAGGTTTTTTTCTAATATTTCCCCCTCCCTTTTTACGTGAGCGCAGACAAGACACCAAAGCGCACTAACAGTGGGATGATTGAGTAATAAAGGAGAGGGATATAAGGTGTGCGTATAAATATTATAAAAGGATATGTGAGATAATTATATTTTACGTTTGAGAATTGTTAGACAAGAATTAAAATAAAATCGCTAAAAGGAATTGAACCACATCAATTCATACTCCAGTCGATCCTTTTTTATTTTCTTCTCCAGCTCGTAAACTCCAAAACGCTCGATTGCCTCAAACTGATCTTATTTTACTTCCTTTCGTATCAAATTCAGGGGGAAAAACACGCAGAAAAGTGTTATCGGATCTTTTCAGTATCATGGCAAAATGATCATCGCGCGCTCCCCCATTCAGCCCGTAACTGTGACCGTCCTTTAGATGTCGGGACGCGGCAAAGTCAGGACACATCACGCACAGAGGGGACGCGGAATGCCACCAGTCAACACGTCTTCATCTCTAGGCGCGCCTGGTGCCACAGCTGTGCGCTCTGGGCTTTGGATGCAGACGCGCGAGCTTGTGACTCACAATGTGACTTTTATTTTGCTGGGTTTACAAAGAAATGTAATTTTAATGGAAGAGGAAGCACAAGGAGCAAATCAGGTGTCTTCAGACCGAGGGGAGTTCAAGGGAGTTAGAAAAAAAGTTTCAAAGCACTAACCTGGCCGTTTTTGCAGAGGTCTGCCCACATGCTGGTTCCATCCCCTCCTCTCATCAGCACGTGGTAGATGAAGAAGTATGTACCCGGGATGCTGCAGATGAACTTGCCCGAGATGCCATCATAGTTGTTGCCCAGGTTGGTGACCACATCATCAAACTTGAGGATCTCATAGCCTTCGTGGGGGTTCTTTAGCCCTGCATAGAAGGCCACCCGAGGCACTGTGCTGTAGGTGGCCGTGCTTATAGCTCCATTCCCCCCCAAACCCAAAATCCCAGTCCTCCCTTGATCCCCTCTATCACCAGGAGGCCCTGCTGGTCCCGGTGGCCCCGGTTCTCCTGGTGGTCCCGGTGGTCCAGGCTTGCCCGGCCGTCCAGGCTTCCCCTGCGGGCCCTGCAGTAAGGTGGAGGGTGGAAGCACATTGCTGTGGTCGCTCAGCGCCTCCGCCTCTGCTTGGAGCCCGGTGGAGCTGGTGCTGCTGGCCGGGGTGCCCTTGTTCAGGTAGGGGTCACACACCATCCGACAGGTGCCCAGCATCTCATAGTGGCTGGCGTCTGTTCCCACAGAGCTGACGAGCACCGGGATGAGGACCACCAGCACCAGGACCAGCATAACCCCTACGGCAGCCGCCACCAGGGTCTTCCTCCCGATGCTGAGTCGGGGAAGGGGCTGCGCTGCCAGCGTGGGTCTCCCGGGGGCGGAAATGGTGACTGCTGGGTGTGGGGAGCCTGTCACCAAGGAAAGGGACCCACAGATCCCGTGAAGAGTTGCAAGAGGACCGGCAAGTGTGTGAGGGTGAGACAAAGACCCACATACACTTGATCCTTCTCTCTGCTCTGCTCAGACACACTAAAGAAGGCGAGCAGTCACTCACACATGCATGAGGAGCTAATGAAAGCCAAGCATACACAGGAAGACATCCAGCTCGTACTTACAAACACAATCTGACTTGTGAGAAGAAGCAACAAGGATGCAGAGGAGCCCAGAGGAGTGGAGTGAGAGACAGAGGGAGCGAGACAGAGAGAGAGACAGAGAGGGAGGGAGAGAGAGGGAGAGAGAGAGAGAGAAAGAGAGAAGATGAGTGGGTGAGTGTGAGAGATACAGAGCAGCCACTGGATCAGTGTGCATGTGTGTCCGTGTGTGTATGTGTGTGTGTGTGTGTATGTGTGGTGAGTTTGTGGTGCCGGATTCTCAGGCTTGGCTTTTTATACGGCAGGAGCAGCAAAGTCCCCCTACTCCCTCTCCTCCTTCTCCCCTCCTCCGCCCCTCTTCTCCCCCTCTGTGGAGTGAGGGGTTGGTGTGGCAACGTCCCCTCTTCTCTCTCTCTCTCTTTCTCTCTCGCTCTCTCCACTCACTCAGAGGAAGGACTCTCATCACACTGCATTTCTTCCTACCTCTCTCCAGAGCCTCCGAGGACCCAACACAACCCCCCCAGACCATCTCACTTCCCCTTTTTTTTCATCCCTCTCTTCTTCCCCGGCTTGCTCTCCCTCCTTTCTCCCCTACTTTTGATGCTGTTTCTCACTCCCTTGCTTTCTCTCCTCTCTTATCAGGATCCAGCCTCTAAAAATAAAGATGGAGCTGTGCAAAGACAACCTTTCTTTTTTTTCTTTCCTGGAGGTGGGTTCTAGAGATTCATGCATATATGTGCGCAGACACAAGAAAACACTTAAATTCTATCTGCCAGGAAATGCTCGCAGCTTCTCAAATATAAAAGGTGATAATTACTTAAGTTATAGCCAAGAATGTTCTCACAAGCCAACAGTTCGAATGCCGATGTGTAGATTAGACATAAATCACACATGAAGATGAACTGTATGAAAACTTTCTTTCAGATCTCAGAGCAAAGTCACACAGGGTAACTTTTTATGCAATCTCTTCAACACGTGGAGGTCGACAACACTGGCAAACTTTTAACTATTTCTCCCCCTGTTTTACCTTCCCCTCGTGTCAATAACCCTGCTTTTCCTCATGAATTTGCTGACATCCACCCTTATTGCTGACTTTTTTTAGCTATTGATTTCACAGGTTTTTATCAAATTAAAGGTCCTGGTTGGGAGAAAAAAATCTATATGCAGCAGTGATGTCATTTGTTTGACATTTTCATCCCGTAACGTGATGAATGGCGAAGAACGAAAGCAAATGACAAAGTCTGTAAATGGCAAACAAACATTCACTGTGTGAAAAATGTGTCTTGTTTTGCAGAAAAAGTCCCACTTTTGTGTTTTTTTTTCGTTTGTTTTTATTGGACAAAGAAGTTGGATGGAAAGAATACAGCGTGTTCATGTCAACTGCCAATTGGTAAAAAGTATTCATGTCAGTGCTCGCCTCACAGAGGCGATGGTAGAAACAGCAGAGGCGGGCAGTTTATTCTCTGATATCTCTGGCGTTGAATCAGAAAACTGAAGCCAATACAGCTGCTAGCTCTTACCACACAACCCAGTGATGTAGGGTTCAAGGTCACAAAAATCTAAATGATCAGCTGTTGTAGTCGTGTCTCAATAATAAGTGCTGCTTGTTTGTTTTCAATGCACTGTCAAGTATATATTTTTGATGTTACTGTTAACATACATTGTGTTAAGATTGTAACTGTCGCATTTTTTTGTGCTTTTCCTGCTATGACTGCATCGTATTTCAGAGTAAATAGGGGAGACTGGGGACAGTTGCAACAAGAGACAGTTGCAACAAGGCTTATTCCTCCAATCAGAAACATGCTAGATTGATGACACTGATACCTTATATGTTGACTTAAGGAATGTCATTTTTGAATCAATTCAGTTTAAAAATCCTGATTTATTTTGGAAGAGTGAAAGTGAGATTTTGGGTTGGTTGTTTGAAAAGGATGTTTTTGTTTTGGCAAAATTTGTTGAAAAGGCTTGGCATATGCGGCAAAGTATTTTGTACCCTGTAGGATGAACTTTTTTGTTTTTCTTTCATTATCCTCATTGTTTGTGTTACAATTCTTAATGGATTTTTTATGTTATTGTTGTTGTATATTATGTTATTATGTTGCGTGGCTGTCTTGGATACATTGTGTTTTGAGTTTGTTGAACAGTGTCTAATAAGTCCATGGGGCTGGGCACCAATTTTGGTGTATGACACTAAAATAAAATTATCAAATCAAATCAAAGATACTGCAGATGCTCAGTTGGACCCTCCCCTCCACCAGCAGGACAGAATATACATTTAGCATCATCTTCTGGATTTATTGGGAAAGAAAATTGTTTTTGATGTATGAAAGTACATTTTTTCATGTGGTTTATTTGTGTCATACAGTCGTGACTGTTTGCATGAAGTAATCACAACTTAGTTTTAATCGTTGTTTAGTTTATTTCTAAGTTACATGGTTAGCATTTGTTAAAAACAGTGTGTTTAGTTAGCACATTGTGTTTTGTCATGGCTAACCACTTGGGGACAGTTGCAAAACTAGTCCCCAAGCTAGTGTTGCATGATATGCAGTGTTACATTTGCATCAAGATTTGTATTAGTATCTTGGTAAAATCCACAATCCACTTACTCACATTGAAATCTGTAACAACTGCACATTGACTCAACGTAGGCCTATGTTTTATGTAGAAAGAAATAAAACTCAATATTGGATATTAGATAAATGAATAACACTATAACATTTTGTATATGAAATTATCATAATAATATCATAAATAATACATATTCTCCGACCAATATGCTTCTTGAGACAAAAAGAAAATTGAAAATGAATGGATCTGTGGTATGTTGTAACTGTCCCAGGAATGGGGTTGGTTGCAACAGTTGATTTTTTTTTTTTTTTTTATTGTGAAAAATCTGTTTGATGTAATCATATTTAAACGGTATGTGGAATTAGAGGACAGATGTAAATTTACTACATAAATAAATGGTTGACCTAGTCCAAATCATCTCTGAAAAATTGAGAGTAATGCAAAAAGTGTTGCAACTGTCCCCAGTCTCCCCTAGCTACGATGCTTTCAGAGACTAAGAGCCTGTGGATTTCGTCCATCAGGGGGTCAGTTCAGCCTCTCTGTTTAAACTTGTGCTCGTGTGTGCTCTTGTTGGATAACAAACTAAAGACTCTGGCTGTCCCTGTCATAAAGTTGTCTTTTCCTGGCTTTGATGAGACAGTTTGTGCGTGAGTTGGACTGAGCTCGTGTGACGGATTGAGATGGATTAATGAGCAGGATGCTGAACTATTTGTCACCACAACACTTGACATATCACCAGTTATTTGCTGCATTTCTCTCTCTTCATCATCATTAAACTTCAGCACAAACTTATGGCATCACCAGTTGGGAACCTAATTTATCACTGAGCAGAGTTTGTGTGACGTACACAAATAACTGGCACACCAGGTGTGCCTCCAATGCATATTTGCCTGTTTAGTTTTATTCCTCATATCAGACATAGAGTTTGTCTATATAAGGAAGCACACAAACCCTAAATTGGTTTTTGGGTTTGTTTAGGGGGGCATTGTTTGTTCTTCACACCTGCTGGCTGTAACTGCCAGTCAGATCACTGTGCCCCAAATCTCTAAATCTCTGAACCAGAGAGATCAATGCACACCAGAGAGGACAAACAGAGCATGATAGCGATGAAAGACAGATGAGAAGGATGGGGATGGAGAAACGGAGAGGCAGAGGTAGGAAGAAGTACATCGTGGAGAAGGAGTAAACTGTCATGACAGCTCAGTTTTACATCACTGTGGCTGGTTTGTTCAAACTTATGGAAATTTCATGAGTATCGGTGGTGTCGAAATGTAACTGACATGTTTTGAAACCCTGAATTGTTGCGTGTGGTAGATACAGATTATCAAAGTATCAGTAAGTCAAATCTTTTCAGAGGCAATGTAGGGTGGGGATCAAAAAGTTCCTGTTCACAGCATACAGCAGGTCAATTATTTTCTTGTGCACTGGTTGTGCATTGTTATGCAGTTTAAGTGGATACACACTGCAAACCCAGAGACAAAACCTCAAAAAGCTAAAACAAAGACATAAATGGTACAAAGGCCGGAGTACACAAGCCAAGGAGAACAAACAGGACTGAAAAACGATGCATATCAAGTCATTTTTAAAGCTCCTGTGGGGAACTTCCAATTTGGTCTCCACCATCTCCATACAGATTGCATTGGCTCTTCAGTTGCTAAGTGCTTTACTATGTTGACAAACTGGTGCAGGACTGTATTTGTCTGCTGTGCCACACTGCAAAAGCAGCTTATGGCTTTTAAAACTCAAACAATGAGCTGAATGGTAACAAAAGACTTCTTAGATAGAACCGAGTTGGGTGTTAATCCTCCTAGGATTGGTTAATATGGGCAGCTGCTGCAACATACCACTAAAAATATGCCCATTTTGTATACAGACAAAAAATAGGTATAGTTAAAGTATTCCAATAAAACAGTCAATGAAAGAAATGGACTTCACAGTGTTTTTATTTACTGTAAAATTTGTTGCATAAGACACACTTTTAATACTTGTTTGTCTTTTAAAAAGTAAACTGCAAACAGAGTGCACCCCATTTGAAGTCACACCCACAGCTGTATTGGAGCATCCTCAATCGAGGTGGAGGGATCAGGAACAGCTGCAAGCTTTGAGACAGACTCCACTTGCTGTCAGAAGAGGGAACTTGATGTAACCATGGTAACATGTCACACAAATAATAAGCTGTTTACATAAATAACCATTTGGCAGACTTGGAAAAATCCCTCTACAGTGAGACAAATATTTCCCATCTTTTTTGGTGGCATTTCCGTATTTGCAGAGATTTCATTTTCAATCCAATGTTTGTAATGCGCTTGATTTCTATCTTGTAGTAAGAAAAACCCATATTTGAAAAAATATACAGTTTTCAAGACTGTGGAGGGGTTGAAAAGTTCCTGATTATGTTCAACACTTAGTGGGTTTTTTTTGTGATTTTATCATTTTTATGTAATCCAGAATTATGGTCTAAATCAAGCTAACTAGCAAACAGCTGCCATGTCGGTAACCCACCTGACAGTCAAATCAGTCAGTCCCTTTTTAACCACATTACAAAAAAGGTTCCAAGATAAAAGTCATAGGCTACCATACAATTGTTGCTAATGAATACATGAGGCCAGTGATGAGCAGTGACAGCATTACAAATTACAACATTAGTGGCTTGACTACATTATAAGTAGCTTGGTGGTCCACCATGCTGGAATTTAGCTTCGAGGAGACAGACAAGCAAAGCCAGACAGTAAATTGATTTACCCATTTTGATCACTGTTTTTGCTGTCAGCTGATCAGGGTGTAAGAAAGCTCACATAGGGTCTCAGGTATAAAACACGGGCACAATGAATTAGTATGTAGATTTCAGCTGCAACATCCAGATGGTAGTCAGAATTTGGCCTAAACAATATGTAAACATGGGTCCATCCTGACCTGTATCTACAGTTCAGGCTGGTGGTGGTAGTGGTGTGATGGTGTGGGGGGTGTTTTTTTGGCACACTTTGGGCCCCTTCGTATCATTTAAACATTACAGCCTACCTGGGTCTTGTTGCCGACCATGTCCGTCTTTTTATGACCACAGCGTATCCATCTGCTGATGGTTACTTCCAGCAGGATAATGCACCATGTCACAAAGCTCAAATTCTCTCAAACTGGTTTCTTAAACATGAAACTGTTCTCCAGTGGTCTCCACAGTCACCAGATCTCAGTGCAATAGAGCCTCTTTGGAATGTGGTGGAACAGGAGAGTGGCATCGTGGATGTGCAGCCAAAAAATCTGCAGCACCTGCGAGATGCTCTCATTTTAATACTATAGAGCAAAACCTCTAAGGAATGTTTCCAACACTTTGTTGAAAGGATGCCACAAAGAATTAAGGCAGTTCTTGGGTAAAAGCAGTTCCAACCTGGCACTAGCAATAAATAGTAATAAAGTGGCTGGTGAGTGTGCATCTGTCATATACAATGACAATCAAAATAATGATTCAAACATGGATTTCCCACTGAGTTTATAAATTCAAAACTATTTTCAAAGCATTTTCCTATGTACTTTTAAGTACCAAGGACTTTTATGTGTTAATCTATGCATACTATTATTAGCCATTCATGAATATCCTGAGCCTATTAGTCTGTGATGAGAGAGACAAGGTTTTAAGAATGTTTACACCAGTCATCACTTTGACTGTGGGAAATATTTATACATATTTAATGATTAATATGTTAAATCCATATAGGCAATCTGTGTCAATCACTAGTTACTAAACTGCCACTATCAGGGAGAAAGTCAGTCAGATTTAAACTACTAAATCACAACAACAATAACAATAATACAATAATAAATAAACAGGTAAAAATGCATAAAATCATATTGAAAAAAAAGAATATATGAAAATAGCTTCATTATAGCTAAACTACTTTTGCTGAAGCGCCGTAGCCTAGCTTGCACCATTTCTTTGGGACATAGCTTTGATGTTGTGAAGCTAATTTTTAATTAAGAGTCACTAGTTGCTTGGTTTATCATATTTTACTAGTAGTTGATTCATTATTGAGACAAAAAGACCAGTCAGTTTCAAGACAGGCTGTTTTTATGTTTCTTTGAGTTTGTTTGAAAATTGGCTCACTAACATTGGCGCTAATGGGCTTCTCCAGACTTTTGATGCCAGCCTCTAGTGGACACATGAGGATCTGCAGTTTTTGTTGGGTTTTTTTGCACCTCCAGTGGTTTCCAGCAGGGGGTATGAGAAAAACTGTAAATTTAAATAGATTATAACCAGTATTAGTCTTTTCTTCACATTTGATCTTCACATAATTCTACCATTAACTAGAAACCCTGTCAGAGTTAATTTCAGGCTTGAGCTTAAAGGATGGTGACCAAACAGTAGATCTGAAAAACAACTTTAGGTGAGTATTTTCTTTAACACTTGTGTTAATTAAAATTAAACAGGACTTTGACCGATTAGTATGCAGCACAGCAGATCATTACCTGATGAGAAAGGCGGCTTTGGAAAATAAATAAGTGAGCAGATGTAGGGACAAGGCAAAAAACAGGAAACTGCAACCTCAATGGCAGCGGGTCCAAGCATCCGCTGCATCCAAACACACCTCAAAAGCTTTAATCACTTTGTTGTTCTCCCTGGTTACAAAGAAAAGGGGAGGCAGAACAAATGTGTTTTCACAATTTTCAGAGGTGCACAAGGGAAAACCACAAAACAGGAGAGAGTTGGAAAAAAAAAACAGACTTTTATGGATTTTTTTTTTTCCAAGAGGAAAGTTTAACAGGTCAAAGAAACAAAACAACATCACAAACACACCAGCAAACGCAGAAGAAGCCTCATCTCTGGTTGAGTTTGAGTCTCTGATTGCTTCCCTTGTGTTGCTCCTGGCCGAGACTTATCAAAGAGCTCCTTTCATAAGTGCCAGGATCAAGCCACTGCTGTGACTGCTTGGCACAGACTGAGGTGGTTTGGAGATGGGGAGGGGAGAGGAGAGAGACGGGGGGGTACAAAACAAAGAAAGCAAGGCAGAGGAAGTCAAAATTGAAGATGGTGAATGAGGCGAGAGATGGTGCATTTGTGCATTCAAAGGTGAATGGGACAGGAAAAAAGGCTGAGTTTGGAGGGGAATTGCTCACCGCTTTTGCAAAGTGTCTGTGGAATTAGACTGTGAGTGAGAATGTGTATGTGTGTGTTTTTGTTTTCATCTTTCCTTTTTTTTTTTTTCTTTTTCGTCCATGACAGAAGGAGAAGGCTGAAGAGGGCAATCTTTGAGTCAGGGGAGGAGTATTTTTTTCATATATAAAAGTATATACGTGTGTGTGTACGCTGAGAAAATTAATATGTATTTGCTTTAAGCCTCCCCTGCCTCAGCGATTTCTTGCTGACGTGCACTGAAATGCACAGAATATCCAGGTGATGCAGAAACAGTGAAGGACATGACTCCAGAGAAAACACACACACACACACACATGCACACACACACTCATATAAAATACCCTGAGGCTGTGTGTTTCTCCTCACTACAGCAGCCATGCTCCTATCAAGCCTGATATCTGTCCTGTTCACTAAAGCATGTGACAGCTTTGCATTCTTACAAGACATGATAAATCTGACTTTACAAGGCGGAGATCCACTTATGGACTCTAATCCCAGGGATCCTTCATGTTTGAGAGGTTCGTGTTTGCGCGCAGGATACTGATGCAGAAGCGACTAAAATGTCATGTCATCACTTTACATGTGATGTCACATGTGCAAAATAATCAGACTTATTGCATGACATGTTTTTGGTGCAACGGGCAGATCATTACAGTTGCATGTTGTATGCAGGATTACAAAGTATTTGCTAGCTGATTACACAGACACGCTCAGAGTGTAATTCTGTGCAAACAATTTAGTGAAGATGTGCAGAAAAGTCTGATTTTTGTCACCCATGAACGGGACTTGATCTTTAACTTTTGTTTACACAAAGTCTTCCTCCCTTGACTGAACAGCAAAAGCTTCAGGGAAACTATTTAACTCTTCATCCTTCAATCTGCAGAGAGTGCAAGAGTATACAAAATTGCAAGCTGGCTAATATATTTAGTTGTTTTTGAGACTGTGCTGTAAAATATATGTGTGTGTGTGTGTAGGTTTGTGTGTGATTCACGCATACTTCCCTTAACCTGCCTTGCCAGCAGTGAGTCGGTTGTGGCTTCACTCTGTCTTGACTCCTCTCCCTCCAGGCTCCCAAATGATAGGCTGACCTTTCCACCTCGGCCAGGACTGCAGCGTCACTCTCAGCGTGAACTGAAAACTCATCTCCTGGCTAAACACTTCATATTGCTCTCTGCTCAGCTCAGCTTCTGAACTCACCTCTGATTTGGATGCTGCATGACAAAAAGGTCAGAATGTGCAGTCTTGAGACACATCCCGGTGTTTGTAGAATTTACTATATTTTGTTTGTAATTTGGAAAAGCAGACATGACGAATGACGCGTAATTTTTCAATCATAAAGATAGATAAAGGACAATACAGGGTAAATTAATACCTTACACGTAACTCAATTTGTCTTGAAAACTGAATAATGCCAGTACTCCTTTGTGTCAGCAGCACTGTGTCTATTTTTGTGTGATTTTTCTCCTCCTTGTCTGAGTCCCTGGGCATTTTCTTTTCCATCCAGGCATGAAGACAGGAGCCTGTCGAAACCTCAGCTGGAGTCCATCGAAGGCTGTGTGGCCCGGTCCTGCCCCCAGCATGGCAGGTCTGCAACAGAGAAACCATGGAGGAATATCCTTTTTCCTTAGGGAAGACGATCAAGCTCCTTTGGAGCTGACAAGTTACCCAGAGGTGAAAGACAGGAGGAAGAAGAGAGTCAGGAGTAAGTTATCAAATCTAATGTGTTTCTGTTGTGTATTAAAATTCTCTCTTGCTCCATTAAGGAGAGTGAATGGATTAGAAGTGCTTTTTCACCAGGTGGAGGTAGATTGAGGAAAGCCAAAGAACAGACAGCAAAGACAACAGATTTTTTTCATAGGGGCCTGTGAGGTTAAGACAGGAAAAGTGGGAGGAAGTGGAGTTGATCTGACAGCAAAATTGTTTGGTTTGAGGGACAGACAGAGACAGAGAAGAGTTTACAAAGAGTGCAGAGTGAAATGAGACAATCATTAGTTAGCATTACAAGTCTAAAGGCAAGACAGACACTTAGGCAAGCTGAGGAGAAGCAGTGTGAGACAGGGTGGTCTATTACGGGTATACAACACCAAAAGACAACCCATCACCTCGAGAAGTCAGGGTGGGGAGCTCAGAGACTGGTCTAAGGAGCAAACATGCACCATAGAGGCAAGCCAATGATAACAGCCTTCATAGATGAGTCAGTCTCACCAATTCTTGCAACAGACGTCAAAGCTTGGAAAACATGAAATGGATGAGCTTTTGTTGGAAGCTGATTTGGAAGCATTCATGAACAAACACATAGATGATGTTCATGTGTTTAACAGATATGACACACTCTGTAGTCAGTGTAGTGACCCGATAGCAATAATCGTGCCACTCAAAGACGGGAAAAATCCATAAGCTCACGTATTCAAAGCCAGGAAAGACCGTATCAGACAGACTGAGGTTTAGGTGCAAGACAAGGGTTAGGGATAGACTAACAGCATCAACTATATATACTATGGACAACTAGGCTCCACCTTCTGTTATTATACAAAGTTGAAGCTGAATTGTTCTCGGTATTTCCAGGATTTTCTCCACTTCCTGGAACCACCACTTGCACAGTAGCATTGTATGTGTTGGATGGATGAATCACCAAGAGTCGCTGTAACGATGCTCTGCTCAAACAGTGTATCCGCGGGTGAGCTACACGATCTTCATATACCCATAGGCTGTATAAGAATAAGAATGAGAATAACTGTATTGATCCCCGAAGGGAAATCCAATTGTCTCTCATTTGTCATGTCTCTAAAAGTTATCCACTATTCACAGAATAGTTGTAAAGTCTAATGGCTGTATCAAGTGTCAATTACAGAAAACATGAACCCCCTAATAACGTTTTATAATGGAGCTGCACAGAAAAAAAAAAAAAAACTTGAGCACAAACCAGTCTTACAATAACGGAAATATCAACATCACAAGCAGGGGGAGAAAATTTATATTTTGTGTAATTAATTTCTGAAGTTTGTCCACAGCTTTATGGTGATTGCTGGAGGAGGCGGGATTTATGACCTATACTGCAGCACGTCACCAGAAGGTGCTGTTCTTGCAGTGGCTTCACCCAGTGAGGAGGCAGATGCTTTCCATTCTATATACAGTCCATGGTAAACAGTCTGCAACAGCCCGAATGATCATCATCAAGAGAAAGGTGCACGACTTCAAAAACACAAGCAAATGTCCAGAACAAACACAATGATGGAAACACGCAACAGATGAAAAAAACGTGCTGCGAAAAGCCAATACATCTGCATTCAGAAGTACTGCAATTACACAAATGACACAAAGCAAAAACGACAAAAAAAGTCTCATTTTTATTGATGGGCAGTGGCATCTGGTTTGTAGTTTAATTTTAGTTTTGAAAAATATACTTAGCCTCTTTCTGTTTAGGCTCCCAACAACACTTAAAGATGGCATTTATATAAACTTTCCACTCTGTGCAGGTGACATGTATTTGCCTCCAATTTAACCTTTATTTATTTATTTATTTATTTGCCTCCAGCTTATACTTTGTGATGTCTGCCCCAAAAGGGACTATTAATTTCTGCTGCTTCCACAGAATTAATAAGCAAAAGGCCACTGAGATGAGTGGCAGGGGACTATTCAAAGTAACTAATTACTATTATAATAGATCAACTCAATTAGAGATTCAGTTATGAGTAAATGCTGCTATTTCAACATTTTGGTAATGTGCCCATAACTCTTAGACACGTTAGCTGCCTGGATCTTTTGATCAGTCTTAGCATGTATCCCTCAAAGAAAAACACTTCCTCTTAAAATACTGTATGTCTGACATACCATTTGACATAGATTTATGCTAGAAATTTTAGAAGTGTTTTATTTTTTTGTGACTCAAATTTGTGAATTTGACCGTAAATTTGAGCTTGGATTTGATGTTAAAAGGTTAAACATATTTAACCTTAGCTTGTCCTTTCTGGTCATGTTTAAAGTTTATTTATCCTTTGCTATGTGCACCTGCATTGCTTTCGTCCTCTAATTGTGTCCTTAAATAAACCCCAGAGAGCTTGAAATTATTGTAAATTATGCAAAAATGATGAATGTATCACCTTGCACGGTTATAAATATTAAAGCCAATAACTTATAAAGGCGATAATTGCATCCCTCTTTTAGCTCAGCCGCAGAAAGATGGTTACAAGTACACTAAAGGTCAGGCTCTTATAGAGGAAACAGATGCATAATGAAATCACAACATATTTCACTGTGAGCCAATTGAGCCTACAGGAGGAAGTCAGGAGGTGTGTGTGTGTGTGTGTGTGTGTGTGTGTGTGTGTGTGTGTGTGTGTGTGTGTGTGTGTGTGTGTGTGTGTTTGGCTTTCCATGTTTTTTTTGTGGGAAAAGCAATAAAGCTGCTTATCTCCTAGCAGCACAGAAAGATAGTACAGTGAAGTGAACATAAAACATACAGTAAAGCTCCTCATCTATGAAGAAAATCAAGTAAAAGTAAACTGGGCGTGAATCCACAACACTAATCTGTCATGTGAAACACTCTGGGTTTCTTACAGTGCAATGTCACATGAAGTTATCCTCATTCCCCAACCCCCTTGCTCCAACATCCGCCCTCTTGCCTCTAGCTGCCAGTCACCCGTGGGCCCCCGACCTCCAACCTCCAACCCAAGCCAGCTACACATCCCACCCTGCCGCTCCATATCACGACTTATCCATTCACGCAGCATTACGTATTATGCAAGAAGTATGTATTTATGTATATGAGGGTCTTCTGGAAGAAGAGCGTGGAGGGAATTTCTGACAAACTCTGAAGTTGCTGTCCCTTAAGCTCCAGTGTCACGCCACCAACCTGCTGGGTTATATATCATACAGCCAAAGCAGAGAGTACAATACAAAACATCATTAATATGAAAATCATTAATATGGATCTAGGAGCAGAGAGAGCACATCCTGAAATAATGAGAAAGCCATGATTACTAATGCTGTAGCTCTACATTTATTATTAATCACTAAAAAATAAGTAGGGGAAACACTGTTCGTGAAAACAGAGGGACATGTCTGTAAAAAGAAGGATTCATTTACATTTCTAGAGCTTTAACGGTAAATCTTTACTGATCCATACCACAAAGCATCTTCAGCTCAGGATTCATTTTTGATTAAAGTTCTGCTTAATTTTGCCTCTCTAAGAAAATAACGTTTTCATTTGACCTGCTGTGAAATCTTTGGAGATCCGAGGATAAGTCAACCACCTGAAAGCACGCCTGGATTTTCAAAAAAAATGTTCAAAATTTCTCCTGTGAGATTGAAGGTGAGAGAGGCAGGGAGAGAAACAGTGAAGTGGGGTGCAAAGGGGAGCGACCCAAAAAGCACTCGTACCCTCCCTCCTTGCAGCGTACAGCATAGCAGTTAATTTAAATTCTGCAAGGAGACAACCCATAAATCACCTCCATTCTGACTAATGGCTTCTGCAACTGAGGGAAAACTCTTGCCTCTCTACCTGGAGACATCCTGCACTGCAAAAAAAATATAGGCTAGGTTTGTGAGTATGGGGTGTGTGTTGTACTCTATATACCGTGTATAGGAGTGTTTCACTCAGACAGACAGTTTTTGAAGGAGTCAGCAGCCTGACTTACCTCCCCACATGTGCTGCTTTCACTGGAGGCAGAAATCCCCCTGTGTTGCTCCATAATTAGCCCCCATAACTGCAACACACTGACGTCAGAAGTGTGTGACACTAAACTAACCTTGGACTGGATTCCAAAAAAAACATCACCCTGGGTTACTGCAAAACTCAGCTCACCCAGATTTGTGACTCATGTGAGTAATAAACCTGTCTGTAAATATATTTCCTCATATCGTGAAAGTGACACCTAAGAGTTTGTATGAAGTTTGTTTCTGGTTATTACACTGCAGATATTTTAAAGTAATATTTTATCATTTTTTCTGCAGGGGGAAGCCAAGTTAAAGAATTATTGAGGACTATCACTGTATAAGGATTCCCCCTCTCTCCTGGATTTGCATTCGACTGTGACGCAACATCACAGGTGCAGCTCACAGACTACAACCTGCTGGAAACAAGAACATTTTGAGTCTCATTTTGTTGAAGTCTCAGTCCAGTTTTTTTCATTCTGGCACACCAGCAATGTAATAGTGTTCTGAATTTGATATTATCTGCCTTTGTTTGCAGGGAATTGGTCTGCGAGACACCACTGAATCAAATGGATACTGAAGTAAAACTAAAATGGAGTAAGTTTTGAAGCTTTGGGGGGCATCTGTTTTTACTTTCTCTGAGACATTTAAGGATAAATGAGCATTAGACAATTTTATGAATGTGGTGCTGTTTGACTAAGATATAACTTAAAGATGTTCAGTTTTGACACGTGAGGCTCCTCATATCCCCTCTCTCCACACCAGGCTGTTGTAGTTATTGCATTATGAAGTGGACCAAATGGTAACACTTTACAATTCTATTCAACTCATAAGCATTTATGCTCAGTTTTATTCAGTTAATCATGAGTTGATGCATCATTGATTACCACATCATCAATTTATTAGGAGGTTATGATATCACTGACAGTCTGAATATATACAGCTTTCTGTTACTTCATTTACTATTTGATTAATCTAGTATTAACTAATGCTGTTAACTCATGGGTTGACAGGGAATATATTTCCCCAAATATCAGTGAGCCCACATTCTGTTTTTTCTTGATTATGTTTGAGTATAAATAGAGAGTTTACCCAAAATGACCACAATTGTGATGCTAATTCTGATAAGCCATTAATAGTGAATTCTGTAAATTGTAATTTACAGTATGTTTTGGCAAACCAAGCTAAAAAGCCGAGAGTTAAATATGGGGTTTTGAGATAGTAGAGACGGCTTAAATGACTACACCTAATGTTAGCAAAACTGCTGCATTCATAAGTACTGAACTCATTAGCTTGATGCTAACATATACAGTAAATTAACATTAAGCTGCCAGCAGAATTAGCATCAAGACTGAAAAATAAATGACAAAAAAAAAAAAATTACTTGAATGCACAACACCATATTATAAAATATTATGAGAGTACAGTCATAAAAAAGTCATAATATAAGAGAATAAAGTTGCAGCAAAGTCATTGTGTAAGAGAATACAGTCAGATTTTTCATTGTGCAGAGTTGAATTAAAGTTATAATTTAGGAAAATCATACAATCAATAGAACCATTTAGTCCTAGTATAGTAAAAGAAAAAAAGAATTGTGATAAAGTAATATGATGAAAATGAAGTCTTTGTATCATTAAAATATAAGAATAAAGTCAAGAGTGATGACAATAAAGTCGTAGTTTTGTTGTCTAGGTCAGTGGTTCTCAAGGCCAGTCCTTGAGGCCCAATGTGCTGCATGTTTTGGATGTTTCCCTGCTCCAACACACCTGATTCAATGATCAGCTCGTTATTAAGCCATTACAGATAACGAGCTAATCATTTGAATCAGGTGTGTTGAAGGAAGGAAACATCCAAAACATGCGGGACAGTGGGCCTTGAGGACTGGACTTGAGAATCACTGGTCTGGGTTAACAGCTGGCCTGTTTTGAATGGGAGAGACTATCAGTGTTATGAATCGAACAAAGGCCAGGATCCAAAAATGTAGAGACAAATGCCCAAATTTATTGACAATAAACAAAAAACAAAGTGAACAACAGAAAATTGCCACTTCCGGGAAAAGGCACGGTAGGCTCGGACTGCCACTGAAAAACACAAAACCAGAGTCAGGGAAAAGTCACTGCAGTAAGGCAAATGGCTGGTGAAAACAAAGTTCAAATGATAGTGCCACATGGGGCAAGTAGCAACTAAGGGAGTATAAAAGGACAAAGTGCAACAGAAATGTAAACCAAAAATCTCCTCAACTGGAGGGAAAAAACACGAACACAAAATCACCCTTGCTCAAGAGAAAAATCCTATGAAAGTAACAAAAAAAACCTCACAAACAACACAAAAAGGTAGGCTGGATACACAGGCAGGTGAACAGGGAGCTCGGCATGGCAAGACATGTGTTGCATGACTGGATAATCATCCGGCACAGAGCCGACAGAGGAGCCGGCATATAAAGCCAGGTAAATGACACCAACGAGAATCAGGTGCGTGCAATCAGTCCAGGCCAGCCCCACCTCCCGCCGTACCTCCAGCGCTGCAGAGAGAGAGAGAGAGAGGGAGAACACTCGTGCTCATCCAGCATCCCCATTCACAACAGCAGTAACACACATTATACTGTACATAAACTGTCTCCTCTCTTTTCTCACAGTATTCAAATGAAATTATGCCTCTAAACTCTGAATTTGACACTTTCATTCTCCTAACACAAAGACTTTGTTTTACATTATGACCTGATTCTTGTAATCTTTTTGTCATTATTCTCTTTTTTTTTCCCTTAACGTGGCCCTAACACACTGTTGTACCATATACACTTATATATACAAGAACATATTTCTTTTCAATCCATTCTGGTGATGAACACATGAATGAACAGCATTAATAAATAGGCTAATTGATATTAATGGTGAACTAATTAGTGACGGTTGATCAGACGGTTGATTGTATACACTTGTTATTAATTGATGATGTTGTTCCCACACATGCACGACAAAGTCATACATATATTTATGATTAACTGAGCATTTACACAGTTAATACTTATGAGCAGAACTGCACTGTGTTGATCAAATGTTTCTGTGTGTGTGTTTTTGTGTGTGTGTTTGTGTGTCAAAGCGTGTGTTTCACACAGTGATGTCCTGCAGTGATGTCAGGGGGATCCTGACACTGCAGCAGCAGAAGACAGGGTGAGCCAGGGACAGTTTGTGGCTCCTTGCTGAGGGCGAGCGGATGCTTCTCTATGTTTTTAGTTGCTCCACAGTTTCCTGTCAGCGACGCCCTTCGCTCCATGGAGAGAGACATGTTTCCCTCAGGCGCTGTTTTCTTCTTCATTGCCCCCCTTGACCTGTCACTACTCATTTGATGAAACTGATATGACCGATACCAAACATGGAGCAAAGTCTCTAAAATAAATGTGTCCTGTGATCTGTCTCCACACCACATCCAGACAAAGAGAGTGAGAAATCTTGACTTGTGGAGGTTTTTTAAGTGTGTGTGTGTGAGAGAGGGACAGAGGAGGAGATGTTTGTGTGTATTTCTTCACTTTCCTGCAGTATTAATTATTAATTAAATACACAAACTTGGGGATTTGATTTATTTATGACCCTTTTCTAGTGAATAGTTGTTCCTCATTTCAGTCTGATAAACAGCTCTCATCTGTTTGTTGTTCAGTGTGGAGTGATACCTTCTAGTAGTGACAAACAGCTGTTGTTCTGTGACCAAGTGGGCTTGAAAAAAAGATTTACAGTCATTATGAAAAACACAGCAAACACCACAAGGACACACTCAAATGGTTTTCCAGGCCTACATACATGGAGAGACCAGAAGAAGATTAAAGAATGTGCTTCCCGCTCTGTAATCTGTTACTCTCCGTGGGCATTTAGTCCACACACTCCACATAAAATGGGGCTATCGTTGTGCACTGACCTGGAGTAACCGGCTATGGCTAGCTTCGCCTCCTATTCCCTCGCAGTGACATGGATGACCTCTGCTTGTGATTGGGGCCTCCGATCTCCTCCCTGTGGGTCATACATGTGTTTTAAAACGCAACAACACGCTTCTCTTGCAATCTCTCTGCTGCCCACCTCCCCAGCCATGAAGTGTATGGACGGTTGCCGTTTCCCACTGGGATCTGCCAGAGCTTTGGAGGAGGTTTGAAGCTGTGAGACGTGACACATATCACCAGGCTGGGGGAGAGTTCCAGTCCTTTGGACCATAAGTGTCACAGCTTTCCCCTCTTGCTTCCATGTCCAGCTGTGAAGCACAGATATGAGCCTCTGACTCTAAGGTCCGCCCATTTTCCCCACCACCCGGACACCTTTACCGCCCCAGCATCACCAGCTCTCTCCGGCATAGGTGATGTGGGACGCCCAAAGGAATGCAGTCGCTGCAGTCGCTCGCAGTAACCATCCCTTGCACTTTTCACCCGTCCCACTGACCAATAATGACTGTGATCAATCACACTTGAGGCTAAACTGCAAGAAACTCACATGAGATAAGCGCTGAAGTACGAACCCCCACCAGCTGAGCAGGTGTCGAGTACTTCTCAGGAAAACAACAGGAAGGGTCACTCAGATGGCACAGCGAGAGGAGTCATTCTTTTTCCTTTAAACCATTTTTTACTTAAATCCTATCCCATCAGACATGATACTTCTCTCGAGAGTTTTCCCTCTCCTCTTGGAAGCCCTGCTCCTGTAATCCAATCTCATTAGCCCCTATGAATAGAAGTCTCTCTGTGTGAATCCATTAAGAAGGCTTCCCTGTGGCTCTCTCTCTGTAATCTCTCTAACCCTGTGGGATTAATCACCCACGGAGAACTGAAATCGATCCATTTAATCACTAAAAGATGTGACAAAAACGCTGCAACTTGGGGATGTAGTGGAAAATTATTGTCCAATTGATATTCATTGGATAGAGAGAGGAGAGCACTGAAAAAAAGAGGGAAAGACCTACAGAAAACAGCACTCTGTGGCACTATAATGAGGTAATCATTCCACTTATTTGTGCTACGAATCTGCTCATAGAAAAGAGGCTTTTTATTTGTGCAGGAAACTCGTGGTGTAAAGGGGATCCGAATAAAAAACAAAAACACATCAATGATTAAGACTAAAAAAGCAAAGAAAATGAGTTTGACCAACACATTCCTGTCATTTATTTCAAACAAACAAGGCTTTTTATGGAGTAGATCCGGTTTAGTGCCACTCACAATGTTGGAGTATCAGCATGTTCAGCAGAGGTGTGTGTGTCTGAGAAACGAGGCCAGAGTGAGCTGAGAAGTGCTGTAACGTTTAAGGTTTGATGATGCCTCCATAAGACCATAATGAGAAGGAATGAGGGTCGGCGGGCGACGTTAACCCACTAATAAAATCTGCCTCCCTTTAAAGGGTGTGAGAAAACCACAATTACCCCCCTGACATTTTTTTACTGCATGATTTATGAACTGAATATTGCATCTCCCTCTCTAACCCTCATTCTGGCTGCCGAGTAATAAAGGGGAGTTAAGGGGCAGTATCGATTGGCTAAAAAGTAGTCTTTGATTCGCCACAGATCGGTGGATGAATGGAGAGGAAAGGAAAGGAAGGGAAAGGAAAAGAAAAAGGAAAGGAAAGAGAGATATTGACGAGTTTTTTCTACCCTACAGCCCTCTACCATGCAGCCCCCTGGCTGTCTGGACACCCGCCACGTGTGAACAAGCTTTCAGCTCACATCATCTTCTCCACTTCCACCTATAATTGGCCATATGTGTCACCAGCACCCCGCTGCCGCTGCTGGAGGGAAGGAAAGGGAGATCACAGCTTTGACAAGGTGATTGTTGGAGGAGTCTGGCTTTGACATGTCCGGTAAGCTTCATCTTGGAGAACACTTCGGAACTCACGGGTCCTCTTCAACTACTTCAGGCTGTTGGGTTACGGCCCGATTATAATGGCTGTTTAACTGCTCTAGCTGTGGAGTATTTAGTAACAATATAGCCAAGGGTTTTAACTTTAAACACTTGTCCTTCACATCCAGCCATAATGAGATATTTATACCATCTCAAGAGGATATGTCTCCTAGCTCTGCTGTGGACAGAAAAAGTACAGTAGATCATGAGCAGGCCAACTACTGAATAAGCTGAATACATAATGCCCCTAAGCGGCTCCTGGCATGTGGCATTCAATGAGCATTCATTAACCTTTACTGCTTCAGTAAGTTACCTGCATTAAGTAGGCAAGTTAGCATCGAAGTTCAGACAGGTTATCAGGTAAATATCATTAGACATAGGGAACACAGCTCAGACAAATACAAAATATACTTTTTACATATCTAATATATGATATCCTTTTCTTTTGGCGGTGAGATTGATTGTTAGTTTAGTTGGCAGAGAATGTGTCAATTACCACAGAGAGAAAGAAGGAGGGGAAAGGTCAGAGATTGGATAAAGGTTCATCCCTCTTCCCTCATCTAAATGGCAAATGTCACAGCAGCCAGCAGAGCAGGCGGCGGCAGAGTGCAGCAGAAAGGTGACTGTAGGGGGCGGGTAAAGTGAGCGGGGAGAGCATGGGGAGGGCAGGGTGGGGAGGAGTAGGTGAACAAGTGGGGAGGATGGGAAATATTGCTGAGAGGCTGCTGGGCAGAAGCTAAGTGGCGAGTAATGATAGTGATCATGCCAAGTGGAACAGCAGAGCGGCTAGAGCAGGGCAGCCAGGGGTTTGGCCATGAGGGTGTACGAAGGCTAAAGTACACGTATGCTTCATTTGCATTTTCTTAGTAGGACCACACCGTGCATAAAAACAACTTTTGGACACTTTGCTTTTACAACTTCCTTCCTGTTTACATCTCAAATAAGTTATGTATGGAAATATAAACCAGTGTGAGGAGAATTACAGGATCTGATGGTAAGAGGTTGGGAACAAACAGCTGATCTGACACTTTCATGCTGTTTATTTGTCCCCCTCAATGGCCTATAATCACAGAGTGCATCAAGAATCCTCTCAGAAGGATAATGGGTGGGTGTTTTTTTCCAAAGCCTGAAATTTCCCGCCATGTGAAATGAGAAAAGCCTGTGCTATGAGGGACTCAGTGAAGGCACGTTTGCTCTCAGGCATCCTCTCCCTCACTGCTTCTTATCTGGTGATTATCTAACAACAGGCTGCTACAGCACATTGTGACGACCGCACAAGTTAACAATGTTAATGAGACATTTTGCTAAAGGACATTAAGATTGTATCTTCACCCTCTGACACAGGATGTCTGCTACAAACTGTGTGATGAGCTACGTACAGTGTATAATTGTGGGGATGCTGACATGCTGATGGCTTATCTACAGGTGTATCTCAATAAATTAGAATATCATCAAAAAGTTGAATTATTTCATAATTGAATTCAAAAAGGGGAAACTCATATAAATTCCCCCTCAGCTCTTCTTTGGGTCTGGTGTCTCACAGCCTTCTCTCCACTTAGGTTCTCTATGGGATTTGGATCAGGTGAGTTTGCTGGCCAATCTACCACAAGGATGCTATGGTCCCTGAACCAGGTGTTGTTACTTTTCACAGTGTGGGCAGATGGCAAGTCCTGCTGGAAAATGAAATCAGCATCTCCATAAAGCTGGTTAGCAGAGGGAAACAGGAAGTGCTATGAAACGACCAACACCAGCAGATGACAGGGCTCCCCAAACCATCTCTGGCTGAGGAAACTTTACTCTGGACCTCAAGTAGCCTGGATTCTGTGCCTTTCCTCTCTTCCTCCAGACTACTTTCGTCTGAAAAAAGGACTTTGGACCACCAAGCAACAGCCCAGTCCTTTTTGTCCTTAGCCCAAGTAAGATGCCTCTGACGATGTCTCTGGTTCAAGAGGAGCTTGACGCAAGGACTGTGACAGTTGCAGGGCTGTAAAGTCCCAGTCGACTTATTGGTCAATATGTGCTGAGTCGACCAAAATTCTGATTGGTCGACTCGTTTTTTTCCGCGTCAGTTTACAGTCTATGGTTAATTTCAAAAGGAGGAACGTACCAAGTGCTAATGGGGGTGTTTTCAGAGCACCTCCGTTTCACAGGTAACAGTCTGTCTCAGAACAACCCCCTTGTTTTCACCATTTTGGATTTGCCCAACCCACTGGAGACCAGCTGGAGACAGGAAGATTAAAGAGTGTCCATGTTAATCAACGTCCGGTGGTTTAGTGCATGTTATATTTGTGTTTAATTGCTTTCTTGTGCTGATATCAGTATGCTTTCACCCCACCGAGCCGCGCTCTGCTGAGCCGGACGTCCCCCGCCACAGAAGGATTTGCTGTCAGAGTTGGAACCCCCCCACCACCACAATTAGTGGATATTTGGTCAAAACTTTCAGGGTTTTAGTCGACCAAGAATTTCTTTGCTTGGTTACAGCCCGAGAAGTCCATGTTGAAGTCCATGTCCTGCACTCATGGTGGCTCTTGAAGCACTGACTCCAGCAGCACTCAACTCCCCCCCAAAAAGTCTTGAGCAGGCTTCGTTTCACACTCCTCTCAAGGCTACGGTTGTCTCTGATGCTTGTGCACCTTTTTTTACCACATATTTTTCCTTCCATTCACCTTTTTCCTAAAAGTGCTTGAATACAGCACTCTGTGAACAGCCAGCTTCTTTAGCAATGACCTTTCGTGTCTTACCCTCCTTGTTCAGCATGTCAATGATCGTCTTCTGAACAACTGTCAAGTCTGCAGTCTCCCACATTGTGCAGCCCCCTGATCTGGACTGACAGACCATTTACAGGCCCAGAACACCTTTGCAGGTATTTTAAGTTAATTATCTGATGAGAGTGTGGCACCATGAATCTCCAAAATGAACTTCCTCACAATATTCTAATTTTCTGAGATACTAAGTTTGGGGTTTTCAGAAGCTGTAAGTTACATCAGTTATATCATCAAAACAAAAAGAAATAGACACCTCAAATATATCAGTCTGTGTGTGATGAATCTATATGAGATATGAGTTTCTCTTCTTGAACTGAATTTTTGAAATAAATCAACTTCTGGATGATATGCATCTGTATTTAGAGAACACACCACATTCCCCTGTGACTAAACTCCAGTCTGTTTACTTCTCTTTTTCTTCCTTCTTGTTCTTGTTCACACTCTAAAGAATTGCATTCTTGTAGGTGAACATTGTAAACTAAGTGAAAGACTTAATCTTTGAGTGACCTTCATTCATCTCTGTGCTGCTTGATGCTACAGTAAACTACACAAACACTCATTGTGATTGTCTGATCATAATAGTAATGGAACAGTTTCAAACACTTCTTTGTAAATCCTGGATCTTTAGATGATGCTGTCTCCGAGCAAGAACAGCTCGTTTCTTCTTGTTCCGATGCGTCATCTCTTGTAAGCGAAGAGAAAATGATACCTCACTTAAAGGTATTTGCCCAAATCTCACAGATTTGTAGGTTAGAGTTTGTCTCAGGGGCAGTGTCAGGAGTTCAGTTCTGGCTAGATCCTTTTCCTGCATTATCTCATATTCTGCTTTTAAAAAGCTTGCTTTAGAGCTCTCTGTAAGAGGTTTTGTACCGTCAGTATCTTCTGTTCTGCATGGATCCATCTGTTCTGGTAGGGCTGCTCATGGACGATGAGGTATGTGCTAACGTGTCCAGACTTTCTTTCATTGGGGTGGCTCGATGTGCATGTGCTGTCACACCAAAATTTATCAATTTTTGATTGTGTTGCAACAATAGACTGTATATAGAATGGATGCCGTCTGCCTCCTCGCTGGGTGAAGCCACTGCAAGAACAGCACTCTCTGGTGATGGGCTGTAGTATAGGTCATAAATCCCCCTCCTCCAGCAATCCCTATGGAGCTGTGGACAAACTTTAGAAATTAGTTACACAAAATATACATTTTCTCCCCCTGCTTGTGATGTTGATATGTAGTTACTGTAAGACTTGTTTGTGCTCAAGTCCTCTTTATTCTGTGCAGCTCCGTTTTTAAAAGTATTAAGTAAAAAGTATAAAGTATATAGTATTAAAGTTTCCATCGTATAAATTTGTAGTCCTGTTATCGAGGATTACATTTGCTTCTTTGGGTAATGGAGAGACATCTTTGTTAATTTCAGTCTGTTTGGTGACATGTCAAAAATTCCTCCCAGGAGCTTTAAACTAAACTTAGAAAATAGCATCAAAAACTAAACAAAACTAGACTGACATAGAAACCAGAAGTTTAAAACTAACAAAAATAACGACTTTCAGTTGAAGAATATTCTTACAGCCTGCAGGAATGCTTTTGAGCCTTTTGTGTTGAAGCGATATTGTTTCTTTTTCTGACACAATGATGGACGATTTTCCAGAGTTAAGCTGTTTTTTTTCTTCTGTACAGGAAGTGATATTTTTGTTTCTCCAAAATTGGACTTCACCCTCCTTTCCCCTTTCTTTCATTCAACCCCCCTCAGTATCTGTGGGAGCACCTGAGAGTGTCCAGCTGCATCAGAAGTAGAACCAGGCTGGGTCATCAGGGAGACCAAACGAGGGGGCTTCATCCCCTTCTGAAGGAATGGCAGAGGAGAGCACTGGCACTGTGTCGGGCCTCATGACTAAGTGAGACACACAGCACCTCTGGAGACAGACCACCATCTGGTGTTTGTCAACGGGTTAGCATGATACCGTGACGAGTAACACATCGGCTTTACAATGTATGCCCACCTCTTTCTTTGTCTCTGTCAGATTTGGAGAGACTGGCAACTGGCACCACCCCTCCCTTCTCCACCACTCAGCCACCCTCAGTGTTCTCACTCCTCATCTCTCTCTATATATCTCAGTCTGGTCTGAAGATAGGCGAGAATCTGCTGTGGGATTATGTACTGTGAGCTGCTAATAATGTTGAAGAGCCTCCTGGGCTCCCACTCCCGAAGCAGCGGTGCAATAAAGCCAGGAGCTGGGAAATACATGGCTATTTAATGGAAACCGAAGCTCCTGAGCTGCTGTGCTATATTTACAGGTAGCCTTTCTGCCTCGGCTTTTTGCATCCTGTGCTTGTCTGCCTCGCCTCGCCTCGCCCGTCAGCCACCTTGGAGGAGACCTGGCATCTGCTGTTCCCTGTGACTCCCCTACAGCCTCCCACACTGCTGCCACAAACACGAGCCCTGTATGTACAGGCAATAACGTGGGAACTATTGCAGGCACAGTCATTCTGATGCAGGAGAAAAAAAGTGACACTTGATTATGTAAGAATCATTAAGAAATGATAATGTGATTAACAAAATACGGAAAAAAGGAGAAAGAAAGAGATCTCTCTCCATCACAGTTTGTTGTTTGTTGTATTTAGTGCTTCTGCCCAGTTTCCCAACAACTCAAACCTCGTCATTTAGTTAGTACCATCTGTCTCACACCCAAGTCAGAATAAGTTTGACACAACAGGGCCACTGTTTTGTTGTCTTGTTCTATTTATTCCTCGATAATGAGAAATCAGCAGTGGGACTGGCATGGTGCTCGCAGACACACATATACACCCCTGATACTCTTCCCGAGCCATATGGCCTGTCTACAGGGGGCTACTTGACTCTTCTGACTCTCATGCACTAGAAGCACTCTTCTTGATCTCTCTTCTTTAGAGGCTAGTCATGGATCTGCACTCCCATGCATGCTGGTTTAAAAAGAGGAACTTTTTGGCCGTGTCTCCTCTGGATACTCTGTCATCTTCCTGCAAGGGTTTTCACAGTAATTGACAGGTGGCTAAATTGTCAAGAAGCACCGGTAGTAGCGACAGGAGCAAGAAAAATGGGGAGAAAACAGCATGGAATGGCAACGGCGCCCATAGGGACATGCCTCAGGATTTAAGCTGTCATAATTGTCCTTCCTCTTTGTGGGACACATTGTCCATAAGCAGTAATCCCGTCTTTAGCCTTGTGAATTCAGTGTGTCACGGCTCCAAAAGAGACGACAGCACTGGGTGACTAATTACTCAGTGTTGGAATGTTTGAAGGAGCACAGATTGAGGATGGCATGCATGCAAGGTTTATTTCAGCGTCTCGGCATGAAGACTTTTAAATCGTGTGTCGGCCTGACTCTGCAGCAGCAGGCTCTGGCAAAGACAAGGCTTATATGTTCTCCCCAGTGTCACAAACAATAATGCATGCTCTCTCCTGCAGTGCAATACAGCGGTGCTTAAATGTTGTACTTAAAGCAATTCACACTCCACTATCCTGTGCTCAATATACATTTCATTTAATTAAAGATAACACAGTTAGCAACACAGCAGCCGTGAAATTGGCCCAGTTCAGCCATGCATCTTTGCCATTGATCTTGTACCCCAGTCTTTTGGGGTTTTCCACCATGACAACCAAGATGACAGAGGTTCAAAATCAACCCTCATTATTGCACAAATCTTTTGTAATTATCTGCGTCTGTTCTCTGCATTTCCATTCTGTGGTGTCTAAGCTGGTTGTCTTAGCAGAGTGGGGTCATCGAGGCGCTTTCCTGTTTAAAATCTGCTGCTAGCTTTTAATGTATCAGTCGACTCCGAGCAGCAACCTCCTGATGAAGAAGTGCTAAAAACTGCAGTTCCTCAAGTGTCCACTTGGGGCTGACAGCAGAAGCACCAAAAACCACATACTTACAAAGTTGTAACAACTGTTGCATCATTCTACATTAAAATGGATATTCCAGCATAAAATTAAGTTAGGGTCAAACACACTGTAACTCTGAGTTAACATTCTTAACGTTTTGGTTTGATTGCATTTCCATGAAGTAATAATCATAATTGTTCTTCTTTGAGCTGCGAAACTCCGCTGCACTTGGTGATCGATTCATCAGGGCTACCCCACAAACAAGTGGTTGGTGGAGGAGATTGGGTGAGTTGTGTTTGGTCTCTTTAAATAAAGAAATCAGGCAAAGCTAAAAAGATGTTTGGTGGCTAGTACTATGGCTGGGACCCTATATGTACTGTTGATGAAGTTAGGTGCTGTTCTGAGCATTATTTGTGGCTATAGAGTGGCTTTTTGGTTGAGGTTTGTGCATAAAGATGTAGAACGCTGTGTATTGCTATCGTGTGGTAGTTGCTGAAGTTGGTATAACTAGAGAAGCAAGCAGTCAGCAACATTCATCTCATGAGGGGGTGTCTAACTCTGTGTTACGGTGTGTTTGACCATAACTTAATTTTACGCTGGAATATCCCTTTAACTTCACAGTTATATAAATTAGTAATCCTAACACTGTTTCATGTCAAAGTGGTATCAAGGCTGGTTTTAATAAGTCTTGAGAGCAACTTAACCTGAAAAAACGTACTTTTTTCAAGTTGTATACAAGCTGCAAGTGTTTTAAGTGCTTAAGGATGCAATTCTATTTAAAGTTATACATATATTCCTTAGTCTGGGTGCTCTGGCCTCTAAATGTCTGATTTTAAAGTGCCGTTTTATTTACCTAAGCAATGTGACACACGATGTTAAGGTCACACCCAGTTTGACAAACAGCCCCCTCTTTTTACGTGCACAGGCGAGCACTGAGCCACAACTTGTCAGTGGAATTTCTCAGAGTGCCAAATGATTGATCTTCGTCTCTCATCTTTTTTCTTCACATCTCAAAGCCACATCATCAGTGTCACTGACACTTACGTCATTACCTCAGCAAGTCGACGCTGATGCCAGGCATCAATCTTATCTGATCACATGCTCGTAACAGAGTGGACAGTCATCCAGGTTGGTCTTTAGATTTTGGACTCTTGCCTGCTCCTGCTGATTTGTTTTCCCTGTGTTGGGCAGCTGTCATCTGATTTTGCCTGTATCTATACACACCTTTTTACTTACTTTTTTCACACATAAATGCACTAGTTCTGCCTGTGAAGTGTGCATTAGAGTCCTAGTCCTTTTATTGCACCATCCCTGACATTGCATATGGGATATAATAATCACAGACAAAATATCTCAAGGCTCTGATAAAACGATTCAGTCAAGTCCTAAAACAGGTTTTGTTGACCATGAAAATTCCATCTGACATTTTGTGGGTCACATGTTTTGGCAGCGTACACTGTGCAAGCTTTACACAGATCAGTCAGGTTTGAATAGTGGCTGTTACAGTGAATCAGCTTTGTTTTTCACAACCTTGAGCCAATAAATGACTGTTAAAAGAAAAATGAAGGATTATTGAATAAAATGAGAGACGTTTAAAAATGATACTAATGGAAAATAAAGCAAATATCCTTACCACCAACCTCTGTCTCATCAGCAGTGCCATCAAGATGAGGTTATGTTCATGCATTTGTGCTTGAATCAGAATTTCTAAAAAGGGAATGTACTTTTGTCCATCGATTTTTACAAGAAATACGTGTTGCATCAATGTTGTATCATTTCATCATAAAGTCTATCTATGGACACTGTAGTCCATCTCATACGGACACTTTGTGGATATTTGAGTCCATACATATTTCCATAGCAGACTGGAGTTAAAGCATCAAGTTAACACAGCTCGACAATTGTTGTTTTTCACTTGTCAAACATACATTTCACTCCTTCACATCTGACAGAGTTCAAATCCCAGTTGGTAGCCACTTCAGACACGCACACACTGAGTATCATGGCCCAGCAAGACCACTACCATCACAAACAAAGAGCCAGGACCTGTGGAGCACCCATGTGGAGAGAAGGTTGCAGACCGTGCTGAACCAGCCAACACAAACAGCTTCATCCACTCAATCTGAAAACACATCTTGTAGGGCTGACCCCGGTTCAGATTTTGGTCGCTCCATGCCTGTCGGGGTACATTAATGTCATCCTAGCGCTGTGTGTCCTAATACTGACCCTTTTGAAAACACACAGAGATGTCTGAATCATATGAAATACCTTCTAACAAAGCTGGAGAGCATCCATCCATATCTCTTGTCCAGTAAAAAGCAGCGTTTTCCATTATTGACATCTTTTTTAAAAAGGAATAAAGACATCAGGTGTTTCTGAGGGGAGATGGTTGGATTACAAAACTTCTCGTCTCAAGGCTCAATGACCTCAACAGCTCAGTATCCTCAAGAAGAGAACAAGCCTCTAGATGTTGACATTGAGTCATTACAGCTCTGAGCCACAGTAAAAGCTTGAACTTTTCTTCCCTTTGTACAATAGACACAAGGCTGCTTTGGTGATGGAAACTGAGATGAGTTTTTACAGCATTTCACCTCACATTAAACCACCACTTCATAGATTTCTTTATACGTTCCTGTGCTCTCCATATGAAAAAAAAAAAATGCTGCAGATTGTTCAAAGCCATTTCATTTCTATGGAGAAGAAGCCACTCAGAAGTATGAATTAGAACTGCAGCAATGAGGGCTGGGGACAAAATAGTTTAACCTCTCTGTAGAAGTTCTGGGTTTAAAAAAAAAATCCAGTTTTTTACTCCATTCATGCAGTATTTCTTCCCCTGTGCTTTAAGAGACAGCTCTATGAGTGTGCCAGCATATGAGCAAAAATATGTGTGTGTTGGATTCAGCATTCAGCACATCTAAGCAGGTGCAAGAGAAACATCAAAGGTGTTGTGGGTATGCTCAACCCACATGCACTCATGAAAATCTCCACAGATTTGTCTTGCTGGCAAAGCACAGACTTGACCAGTTGCCAGTTTGTTTGTGTTTTTTTTTTATCAAAAGAGGTTAAACTTTTAGGTCAGTTGTATTTTTTTTCCTTTGTTTAATGCAAATGCAGGGGGGGAAAGGCGCAGTTGTTTTGAGGTGCAGGTGTATAACAGTGTGTCAGCCTGACAGCAAAGAGATGAATCTCCCCTCCAAACAGAAACCACGCTGATGTGTGAGTGTTATACACCCAATCAGCCACCTCTCCTTCTCTCCAGCCCTGTGAGACAGGCACTGCTGGGACTGAGTGGCATTTTAAACCCAAACTCACCATTCTTACCTGCACCTGCATTGTGTCTCCTGAGCACCTGCTTTTCCATTTAGCGCCTGACAATATCCAAGCTTTCTATTCATTTCCCGTCTTTCAGGCAGGAGGAAATGAATCACAGGGCTGTCAAGGAGAGGCACAGGAGCAATAACAGGAGTGTGAGAGAAAAAGAAACTTTGATATGTGAGGTTTACTCACTCTTTATTCCTCATGGACCCTTGGGGTATGTTATGGGACATCACACTGCTCGACTCTGGCTGCTAAAGCTAACAGACCTGCAGGTGTAATTTCATCTGCCCATCTTTCTCATCCCTGCCTCCCACTTTCTCTCTCTCACTTTCTGAATTTTAGCATCCTCTGGCTCTTTTTTCTATCACACAGGCTGTCTGACTGTTTGTCCGGCATCATTTTCATTTCGATTACAAACATTAAGCTGCTGATAAGGGCAGACTACAAGATGTACATTAACTAAATAAGCAACACGCTGTGACTGCACACTGACATCACAAGGTAGTGTGCAGTCAACAAATATATTCAATATAGTCAGTGAGTCTGATGTGTCGGATCTAAATTACGCTGCAACATCTTCTCATGGCCTTATTTCCTCGGACTCGAGTACAGATAAATGAAAAGAGTGGAAAAACTTAAACACTCCAATTCCCATCTGGTCTTCTCGGAAGCCCCGGGTGCCAAAGACTGAGGTGTTCGGAAGAAGTGGAAGAGGGACTTGTTGTGGGACATGGTGACCCCCCACAGGGATTTTCCCTGAAGACTGTTTTCAACAATAAACAAGCCACACAAACCTTTCAACTTCGCGGACTCCCCTCTCAATGAACTAAAGGCAGTAGTGGGAAAAGCCCAAAGGGGATCTGGTCTAAGACCATCGGGCACCACTTTTAAGATCTACAAGAAATACACAATGCCATTAGAGAGATTGTTGAGGCTCTTACACACACTAGAGGAAGAACCAAGGCTCTGGAAACCTGCTGATGGCCACTTTCTGCACAAAGAGTCCAGCGGAAAATTTATGATTATAACTTCATGGAAATGCAATCAGACTGAGACGCTAAGGCAGGAGAACTACCTGGTCCGTAGTGCACATACAAGTTACACAAGAACTCTGATTTCATTTCCATGAAGTAATAATCATAATTGTTCTTCTTTGAGCTGCGAAACTTCGCTGCACTCGGTGATTGATTCATCAGGGCTCCCCCACAAACAAGTGGCTGCTGGAGGAGAGTGGGTGAGTTGTGTTTCGTCTCTTTGCTAAAGAAACCAGGCAAAGCTAAAAAGATGTTTGATGGCTTGTACCACGGCTGGGACCCTATATGTACTGTTGATGAAGTTAGGTGCTGTTCTGAGCATTACTTGTGGCTATAGAGTGGCTTTTTGGTTGAGGTTTGTGTGTGGGGACATAGACCACTGTGTATTGCTGTTGTGCGGTCATTACTAAAGTTGGTATAACTAGAGAAGCAAGCAGTCAGCAAAACTCACCTCTCAAGGGGGTGTCTAACTCTGTGTTACAGTGTGTTTGACCATAACTTAAATTTACACCAGAATATCCCTTTTAATCAAATCTGACAGTTCCTCCCCTAACAATTGATCATTCCATAGATTCTCCCTCCCCTCAGGTTAAGAGTTTGGGTGTCATCCTCGACAGCACACTATCTTTTCAACCTTACACCAATAACGTTACCAGGTCTGCATACTTCCATCTGCAGAATCTTAATCCTTCGGCCATCCCTCACTCCAAACTCTGCTGCTGTTTTAGTTCGCTTACTGTTCACTTCCTAAATTAATGCAACTCCCTCCTTTTTGGTCTCCTCCAGAAATCCCTCCACAAACTTCACTTTTCCACAATTCTGCCACCTGCATCATTTCCAGAACCCTATCCAAGCAATCACATCACCCCAATGCTTCAGCAGCCACACTGGTCAGCTCCTGCATTGATTTTTTTGCTTCTGACCTTCAAATCCATCCATAACCTCGCCTCTCCGTACCTATCTGACCTCCTTCACATCAGCACCCCCCTCTCGCACTCTCAGGTCCTCTTCCTCTCTCTGCCTCACTGTCTCACCCACCCGTCTGACCACCTTATGCTCCAGAGCCTTTAGTCACTCAGCTCCCAGACTTCGGAACTCCCCTCCACCAGACATCTGTAATATCATCTCTTTCTCAATTTTCAAAGCCTGTCTCAAAACCCATCCAAAAGAAGAGGAAGAAGACGAGGGGAAAAGTTGGGAGACGAATTAAATATCTTTATAACTTCGTCATGTGTGTCTATTTGCTGGATATTCAATTTAATTTCATGCGGTTTTAGCTGTGTTAATTCGGTCAGTTAGAGTGTCTAAACACGTGCCAAACACTCTCATCACACCAGATATAGATCATAATATATCGATATAGATCTAAGTGTATGTGCTGACTCAGATAGTTGCATTGAATATTGTTTTTTGTTGATTATTTATTGCACTGAAATGTGCCTGACACTGTAGAAACTTCCCGTGAGGCTTTGGTGACTTGTGCGCACCGGTCTACTAAAATGCCACTAGACCAGCTGCGCCCCGCCTGCGCTGAAAGCTGACCAGGTTTGAATCGGCGAGCTTTCAGTGCACTTTCCATGCTGCCAGCAGGCCCGAAAATGTCACTGCGCCAGCTGATTCTGTTGATACCTCCCCCTACCGCACCACCATGCCCAGCTTGACAGAAAATACCAAACTGGCTGTGCACCACTGCCCAGGGTCCACCACCCTCCGCCGTGCTGCAGGGGGGCACGAAAATAGAGCCCTTAATGTATTAGTATGTATAATTAAAAATGAGAGAATCCTTCTAATGAATGGGATTCTTCTCCTTAATAGACCTACCATATTTTATGGTTATTCAAGTACTGATCAAAATAATTTACTATGTGTAAAAGTGTTAGCCTGTCAAGCAGATAAAGAGAGCGACATTTCCTGCCAAAGTCTTTCCACGTTTTCTTAAACAACATCACCTGGACAAAGGGCTGGAAGAAGTTTAAAACACCGTGTCACTATAGTGATTAATTAGCTGCCCATCACAAGGGTGAATAATATAGTAGGGACAGCCAGATATCCTATGAGACCAGAGTAGAAAAAACTTGAACCAGAGCCAAGATGTCTGTAGCTGATGGTGGAGGTCAAGTCACACGAGAGTTTCTAAGTCATCACACTCAGGCCTGGATTTTCAGCAACATCACTGTCTTTGAAATTTCCCTACAGCCTGAGACAGAGAATAATTTTACTTGCATTTACATTCACTAGAATAAGTAATCAGAGGCTCAGATAGCAATGAGGAATTGTGTTTTTATCAACCGGTCATTTACTGACAACTCATTGGGAGTGTCTCCAGGTCTGTTGCTAGTAACTCATCATTATGTGCTTCATAGTATAAGTCAGAGTAATTAACAGCTTATCATCTATGACCCTTTTATTATGAGGCTGTTAGCAGCAACTCCTCACATTATGGTGTAAAACATGCACAGTTACCCTCAAACAAATTCTTTTTGTTTTTACAGCGTTATGCTTTATGGCTTCTGGCTTTCTCAACTTCACACTGCGGTACAGAGATGATTTCACCTTTTTTTTTTTTTCATGTCTTCAGCATAGAACCAAGATGGCGAGAAAGATGAGTAACATGACACTTTCTTTCACTCTGTAGCACAGCTTTCCATTGCAATTCTTCATTTCAAAGTTTTATACGTTAGTGATTGTATCTCATTCTATTTAAGGTTCCTTGACAGTCATATACTGCTGCTTTGATTTATACACTTCTATTTTACGTACACATTCAGTTTTATTTACATGGTTTTGTGTTTATAATTTTTGAACCAAAACACCAAAGACAAATTCTTTGCTTGTGTAAAAAAAAACTTACTTGGCAATAATAAAATACTTTACAATAACTTAAATGTTACAATTAGACTGCTAAAAACTGTCCAGATATTGAACTGTTGGTAGTTGCTCTTTGGCCATATTATGTTCTCAGGAAGTTTAGTCATATCATAATAATACTTGTATATATCCCACCCAAGGTAACAGCTGAAGTTCCGTGTAACGTTCTCCGTGAAACAATCTGTAGGATACAGACACAACATCCTGAGGCACGCTCTCCTCTCACAAGACTGAAATTAAAGTTTGTTAACTGTCCTACCAGAGAAAACAAAACCCAGATCTGCTGTAGGCCAACATCAAAGAAGCTTACAGAGCTACCACCTATCTGCAGACCTGTTACAAAGCTTGTGTGCTGAGGCAGCCTGCAACTAAAGTCAAAATTCAGAGGTCCCCAACAAATGAATTTCTCTTTGGAGATCAATACAGTCCTTGTATTGTATTGTATTGTATTGCATTATCACTTGTTATCACTCAAATATTATCAATATTTGATTAAATATTACATTTCTGTTACAGCTCTTAATTAATCACAGAAGGTCTTTGGGTTATTACTTTGCTGTGAGCACCGTTGTGTCTCCCTTTGTACGATATTACAACACAACAGCTTTTGGTTGCTTGAATGTCAAGTGTGTTTATACACTTGAGCTTTTACTACAATTAAAGTAGGGCAGGGAACAAGTGTTTCAACCGCAGAAATATTTCAGTGAATATTTGATAAAATTCAGAAAAATAGCAGCAAACTTACAGCAAATATTTGAGCTGTATGATTTCTATCAAGAGTGTATATTTGTTTTTCTCAAGAACATTTCTAAATATATCTATAGCATCTGACGAGTCATGTTTACAGTACCTGGGCTGAACATTTTCCTCACTCTCCTGACAACATGTCGGTGTGAGTTTTATTATGGAGCCTGCCGCTTCAATTTCTTGAGCTCTCACCTCTGTGTGCAAACGGATATTTTAAGGTCTGCCATCTGCACAGGTGCCAAAACAACCCAGGAGTTCTACTGGATGCCTGTGGATCAATCTAAGATTATTCCCCAGGTTCTCATGGCTGAAAGGATGGCCCCGTTGTGCACACCTACTCCCTAACACTTGCACACACACACAAGCACTTAATGATTTTTCTGGAGTGAACAAAACAATTAAGTAAAGCCAGCAGCATCAAAGTCCTCCAGTTAAAGCTCAGGAGCCTGCAGGGAGGTGTAGTGGAACACAAAACAATCAAAGGAATCAAACAGTAAGTGAGTAAAAAGCCAACGCATATTTATTTTCTCGCCTCAGGCGTTTGTGGCGAGGTTACCTCTGAGGGATCTCTTCGTGTTCTCTGCCGAACACCTTTGTTCTCCTGCACAAGCACAAACTGTGATGCTTAAGACTACTGAAACATTTAAATATGAATTATCAATAAAAAAATCATGTTGCACACAGTTTGTCTACTGCATGCTTAATCATTCTTACCTAATGTTTTTGGGAGATTTTTTTTTTTTCAAGTCAAATGTTCTGTTTATGATATTCCCTTATGTTGTGAAAACGGCCCATTACACAAGAAACTCTGCCAAAAAAGCATAATCATTTAGAGCGGTGGTTCTCGAGTCCAGTCCTCGAGGCCCACTGGCCTGCATGTTTTGGATGTTCCCCTGCTCCACCACACCTGATTCAAATGATCAGCTCGTTATCAAGCTCTGTAATGGCTTAATAACGAGCTAATCATTTGAATCAGGTGTGTTGGAGCAGGGAAACATCCAAAACATGCAGGACAGTGGCGGCTCGAGGACTGGACTTGAGAACCACTGATTTAGAGGGTGGGTGCAACGACTGGTTATAGAATGGACACCGTCTGCCTCCTGGCTGGGTGAAGCCACCGTGAGAACAGCACCCTCTGGTGACAGGCTGCAGTATAGGTTATAGATCCCACCTCCTCCAGCAATCCCTATGGAGCTGTGGAAACATTTTAGGAATTAATTGGACAGGATATTATTTTTCTCCCCCCTGGTTGAAATGCTGACACTCGGGGCCAAGTTGTCTGTAGTATATACATAGGGAGACCATAGGTCCTCTTTTACCTGGACATGTCCTCTTTTTGGGGGGCTATCCAGCCTGTTCGGGTGAGTTTATAAAATCCTTAAAAAGTCCATGGTTTTGTATGGAAGTTTTGAGTTTGTGTTGCGTGGACTTGCTGAGTTAGAAGCGCGTTAAAAACACTCGATCTGACCCGAAAAACTCTCAAAATTAACTACTTATGGCTTCATGACTCTGCCCTCACAAAGTCGTGTCCTCTTTTGGGGGATTCAGAATATGGTCACCCTAATGAACAGTCTGTAGGTGGGTGTTGTGCTCCTGTCATCAACAGCCAATCAATCCCCTCGATCCAGATTTTGTTCTTTTCCTTTTGGAAACACCTGTAACTGAAATTTCTCTGTGAAGGGCTAAACCTATAGGGAGAGACACTAATGCAGAAGTCAGTCAGAAAAAAAACAGCTATCCCTTAAAAAACCCAGCCTTTGCGCTGGACTGGACCAAGTTTAAACATACCAGCAGCATCTTTGTCCTGCAGGTGCTGCAGAGACACTCACGGATGCTAATTTAATCGTGGATACTGTACGATCCAGTTTTCTTGTTGTGGTTGAAAATATCAGAATAACACATATCCACTTTAAATTTTAGATTAATATGTATGAATATTACACAGCTCAGATTTTTCCATCCCAGCCATCTGTCTCCTTGCTAACTGACTCTGGGGTCTAGCAATTACAGTCATTTGTTGTTGACTAAGAAGGTGATTACTCTATCAGAGAGATCAAGCATGCAGCAATAGTCTGTCACTTTTGGAGGGTTAATTAACTTTCTATTTTTGTGGAAGTTCTCGTACCTAAAGTATCTATAATGCTGCTAAACTTTCAGTGTAAGAACAAATCCGTTTTTCAAGTTTGGAAAAGGCCGAACAGGATCATTACACTCACAAAACCTGTTGGGGAAGATTAAGATGGGAACATACAGTACATCCAATAACTGACAAATGTAGTTTTGACATAACTCAGATTCATTACACTCAATATGACCATGGGGAATAAAAGTTTATGTACTGAATTGATCCAGTAGTACATTGATCAGACCAGCCCAAAGCTAGCCTGAGTGCTGCTGAGGATCACTTTTCTACAACTCCAACACTGATAGATTAAAACTGTGAAGCTTAAAAGGCATGTGCGCTCATGTGCTTGCTTTTCCTGTTTTTTTCCAGCATATGCAGATTGAAACATGTAGCTTAATTTTTAAAATGCAAAAAAAAAAAAAAAGAGTCTTGCACCAAATAAGCTACAGAAATCTACAACGACAAAAAGACAGATGATGTCTCACTAAGAGCAAGTAAAGCTGGAGCTGGCAAGACAGATGTATTCACTTACTGACTTTCACACATCAAACAATCAAAGCATCTGGCTAAAAGAATGACAAAGACACTGATATGTCTGAGCAAAAATAGCAAAAACATTTTTAAATACAACAGCACAATATTAAAAAAGGATCTAAAACCGGGTTGCTGCTGATTCACCGGCTGTAACAATGAAATCTGTATTTTTCATTCATGTGCCTTGGCTCTAATGTTACACAGTCTCTTTTTGGACAACTTACAACTTGAGCTTAACTGTAGTCATTATCAAAGCAAATAAAACACATGCTTAATAGTGCCCTCAAATGTTGCTCCAATTATGCAATAAAAGTGTTTGCACATTCAGGTTTGCTTTTTTGCTGAAACTTAATGGACTCATTTTTTTTTCTACCTTTGCTCCTGTTACATTTTTTCCTCTGCTGTTCTTTGGAGATAAATGTCTATCATCCTCCGCTTTGTTGTTGTTTCGTTTACTGGGAACACTGGTGGATCAATGGTCTGATGGATAGCTTGTCATGCTTTGTCCCGTAACTCAATAGATTGAATCTTTTTGTATGCATACGTCTCACACTTTCGGCGTATGAGGTTCAAAGACTGAAGTGCATTGTTTCATCTCTGCTTAATTGAGAATCTAGAAGCTTCCTCTAGCCCCGCAGTGTGTCAGGTCAGGTGTCAAACTGAAAATAACATCTCTCCATGTGTGCACAGCACGCACCTTGGACCTCCACTAACCCCATTTTTAGAGGAGAATGAGTCTGGCTGATCTCAGTGTTTGCAGCATGTTTGGAGTGTTTGTGACATTTCAAGAAGCAGGGAACCAGAGAGGAACAGGCAGGAAGAGTCAGACTGAGGAGTCAGTATTGATGTCACCTTTTAACTGAACCGTTTGCTTTACAGGTCATTAGTGAGAAGGCCCTTTCACCTTAAAGCCTCTGTTAGTTTTCTAGATTGTTCGAATCCATACTGCGGGCGTGGGTGTGCATCAAAGTCTCTGTCTGGCATTTCTTTCTCGGCAGACTTTAGTGCGTTCGATACCATACTTTTACGCTTTCTATTTTTGAACATCTCAGTTCCAAGTGATCATTGAAGAAAGTTACAAAGGTTAACAGCTATTTGGAATTTATTCAGTGTTATTGCACAGTTATCCTGCAATTAAATGTGTTAGCTTTGGGAATTTAAAATTCAAGGTGTGACTCACTCTAAAGTCAATCATCTTGAGATAACTCTTCAGTATTTTAGCATGTAAATAACACTTTAAAGGCCTCCCACAAAAAGCCATTACTGACCTGCAGTCAGAGATCATCCGCAGGAATGCAGGTTGAGTTTATGGAGGAGGTTAATCTGTTATTCTAGTTCACAGAGACTGAAAATGAAACCTCTGACTCGTGACAACCAAACAGCCCCAAACAATCCACAATTTACGCCGCTCGCAAATCAAGCGCTGAAAAAAGCCTCCGTGTGGAGCAAGAGTGTGCGCCTCACTCTCGCAGTAACAAATGACCTTGACACATAGGGAGTGTAAGTACAGATAGACCTGCTCACTTCATCAAAGACACAAAAGGGAAAGGGTTAAGAGAAAGAAAATAACCATGGACACACAGAGAAAAAACCATCCATTGTTCGGTGCCCTTTTAAACTGTCACGTAATGATTTAGGGTAAGCTGGGGTGTTGCACACTCCCTCACAGCTAGGCCCCATCACCTCAGGGAGATGCAAAAATAAGACAGCGGGGAAGCGGTGTGGGAACACAAGGGGAAAAAATAAATCCATATCCATGCCTGGATGCGTCTGTCCGGCCCGTCACTTTGAATTAATCGTCAGTCAAAAGCAAAATGTCACACCTTTCATCTGTTCACTTTTAATTGCTCTGGTGGAGCAGAGTTTTATCAAAGTGAGGCTGCAGCAGGGATGATGGTGGAGTTTACTGGGAGCAGGAGGGCCAGGTGAGGGGCCACGGCAGCCTGCAATAAGACAAGAAAGCAATAAAACTGATAAATGATGCCAAGACACACAGATACTCAGACCCCACCACCAGCACCACCCACCACCTTTTCCCCTCTCACATCAGCCCAACACCTTCCATCCCTCCATCTCCTCTCCAGAGGACCGGACAGCTCTTATTGAGCCCTCGTCTGTTTACAGATCAGCGCTTCCCATCGGGTTTCGGATCAATGAGATTATATTTCTTATAAAGCAGGAAGGGGGCAGGGGTGTGTGAGCGCGAGGCAGCATGAGAGCTGTTGGAGGATGTGATGACGAAGCGACGATTTGGGGAAGGAGAAAGAAGGCAAGGGTGGGGTTGGGGGTTAGGGGGATGGTGGGTGTTTAACAGAAGAAAAGCCAATGCCTACAGACGGGATGAAGGGTGGGGAGCGTATCGATCTCCTGTCCGTCTCTTCTTCAGAAGATCCGAAGTAAACAGAGGCCCTGGTGTTTATCGTATAGTCAATGCGAGGATGAGGACGTTCTGTCAGGGGAATATGGAAATATACGGCAAACTCTGCATTAACCAGGTTTGCAGGACTCCGATATTGTCCCAAAATGTCTTTGAAAGATAAAGTGGCCACAAAGGGCAGAAGTCAAGTTGGCGTTTGGACAACAAAGGGAGCTGTTAGAGGACAAAAAAACATTATGCATTCTCATTTCTTAATTAGCAGGACTGTGGCAGAGTGAGCTCACAATGAGGAGAGCAGATTTGTTTTCATTGCAGACTTTTGACATGCTGTTGGGAAAAAAAATATGCATTTAGTCTGTCCCTGTGGTATTTCTGCTCCTGTTTGAAATGATAATCTCTTTGTGTTGCTCAGGATGTTAATTTTTCTGTGTGAAACTTGTGTTTACATGCTTTAACATTGGAATCAACGTACAAAACAGTGCACTTCCAAATAATTGAAAAACCAAGACAAACTGTCCTCCTATTATTTCAAGGGTCAGGATAATTCCATTGCGTGGCAAAACTGAGATGGAAAGGGCTTACTTGAACTATAAATGATGAATATGGTGAATACATTTGCATATTTTGAAAGATCAAATGCCGAAGCTTCAAAAGTTCAAGATTACACAAGTGAATCCTAGAAAAAAAAAGTATTGGATTTACATTGAGATGTGGGATAGACAGTGAAACAGAGGGGAAGAGGAGCAGAGAGAAAGAGGGAGAGTCTTAATTACGGGAACCTTTCCAGTATGAGCTCTTGAAACCAGTTTAGTTCTCTGCTGGTTTTAACTCATTTTGATGTGCATTGTCTCAACCCGCGTCTGAGCTGTGTTTTCTCTTCTTTGTCCCTGAGAGGTGACACAAATGTATTCCTATTGCACACAGCGCTATTGATTTTTCTTGGGTGGGAGAATTAATCCGCACTGAGCACAAATCATCTTTGAAGCAGGCGTTTATTCCCACTCTCACCTCCGGTGCAACACCCTGGATGCATTTTATCGTGTGGTAATTTGAGCAGCTGAATGCACTGGCATGCTCTGTCAACTTAAAGCCACCATCTTCAGTCCTTGCCCTCTTCAAAAACACACACCAGCCAACATAAACACACACACAGTTTTGCACGCTTGCTTGCACAGACACTCACACAGATTAATGTCAAGGACTTTCCTATTTAGAATTCTAAAACATTATACATGCAGATTAAAAGCACATCTCTCTCCGTGCACCTACTCTGCTGTGGGATGTTCTGCAGGCTTGTCCCTTTTATCCCCCCCTCCTCCCCTCCCTCCTTTTCCAAGTGGCACCAAATGTAATCCTCCTTAATGGATGTGTAATATTTACACTTATACCATAATCGCTTAAACATTCATTTACGGAGCCACATTTGGTTGTTCGTGGCCCTGACAGCCTATTCATCAAAAAGTAAATGTGCAGAACCTCGCGCCCCTTGCAGCAATCAATCAATATGCTCCTCTCCCGGCTACCATCAGTGCAGATATGTCTCAGGCCAAAATTAATCACAGTGAAGTTTGCATAATCCCCACACCTCCCCCCACCCACCCATTAACCCACGTTTAAGAACCTTTACCTTTCAAGACCACTTTGATGACCGAAAGGATTCATCAGGATCTCCTTTTCTCAAGGCTGATGAGAAAGTATGAGTTTATGCAACAGCGGTACAAAAGGGGAATTGATGCCATGTGATTAGATGTCTGGAGTGAAACTGTACATGGCTCTGCACATTCAGAAGAAAGCTTGAATGAATAAGAACTTCGAGATGTGGCAAAACAGGCAAGGGTTTATCAGACAACCTGAGGTGGTCATCATGTTCTTCTTCTCATCATTTCGACATACCAAAACAACAACAACAAACACAGAGTCTTGAGTTAAAAATTAACTAAGGTTGCTGTGACTACCTTCCCAGTCCCCACACAGCATAAATTTAATAACATAACACACCGAGTTTGCAGCAGAGCAAAAACATTGCAGTTAGAAAAGCGATGGAAAATATGATAAACGTCATTGAAATTAGACATAACCCTGTGGATTCTTTGATCAGAACAGATTGCTTTCCCTGTACGTCACATAAGTAATGGTCTCTGAGAAATTTCATGAGTTATGTGGAGAAATTTACTAATTACTTTACTAACATGTTTGTTTTTTGTTTGTTTGTTTGCAAAAAAGTGATTAAAATAATGACTGACTTTTGTAATCCTCTCTTATCTATGCAAATCTTTTCTGTAATTAATGCTGATCTGAGGAGCTCTTGTATAATATAATGTGCGATAGACGGCATGTTGTTTGTGGTTTCTGTTAGTGTGTGTTTTTCTGTTTGCATGTGGATGGTTGTAGCTGGGTTTTCAAGAGTTGTTATTGTCCGTACTTTTGAAAAGGCATTTGCAGCACTTGAGAATTTATCATATCGTTGTGTATCATGTCATGTCATATCTTATCATAGCAAATAGTATCACATCATGTCATATTATTTATCATATCACTGTGAGTAATAGCTCTATGAGGAGCTTCAAAGACACAAAAGTTGAGCATTTTATAAACGGGGCCAAATTTTTTGACTTGAGTGGTTAAACTGATCTGCTTATTTTTGCAGGGGTAGCATTACAAATATTATCATATTAGATTTTTTGTCTTATCATAAACACCCTAACGACTTTAATTTGGTATCATTTAGATGTTATATCTCAGTTTATATATTTGATTTACATGACAAAGGAAAATTGTTATATTCAAAGGCAAGGCAGATAAGCTGCTTGTTGCAACATACTCTTGATTGTTGACTTTAACGCTTCTGATAAGGCCAAATAGCCAAACTAGTTTGAGATTTTTGGGTGGCCTGTTGGATTTTGGAGGTTGTTCCATGTCCACCCGAAGCCACAAAGCCTTGTCTTATATCATTTTAGGTAAGACAAATATCTCTTTCCTTTAAAAGTTCTTAAAAGCTTGTAATTATTGTAAATACCAACATAGGAAATAAATTGACACAGTGAATACAGTAGCCCTGCAGATTGACCTTTAAATCACACATATATACTGTAACAAGCTTACGCTTAAACAAACAGATCCTAGTGCCCTTTCCATCTGTTCCCACCAGGTCCTGTATTTTCTTTTTCAGTTTTCATACATGTGGAGATAAAAGCACACAGTTTCTGAACCCTCATGCAAAAAGAAAGAATTTATACACATGGTAAATTGTTAATTATTATGTGTGTCTAGAATAATACTAAAGAAAGCAAATGCTTAAAGAGATACTTCAGGTCGGAAAACAGCATGCTGGAACATTTGTGTGCTTTTTACATAATGAGGTGTTTTCATAAGAAGTGAAAACGTATAAGAATCTATAAAAGAAGCAGATACAGCAGTACAAATAAAGAGAAATAGAATTAAAGATGTTCAGACCCAAAATGAGACATAATACCATTAGAGCTGAGAAGTCACTGAGTTTGTCTTGCTGACTATAGGTGTTAATAAATCATAATTAAACTAGTTTTGTTTTCACTTTTGAAAAACTATTTTTGAAAATTGCTTTGAATGTGTTACATCTAGAAATCATGGAGGAGTAGACATGTGCGTACAAATGCTGTAGTTTCACTCAGATGCATGATTAGAAGTCTAGCGTCATTTCAATCTGAAATTAATCAGGCACATCTGCTTAAGCTTGTGCCAGAGGAGCCATTAAACATCACGGTTGTTTTCACACATCCTAAGTGGCCAATTCTACAAAAGCAGAGCTCCATTATGTCCGTATGACAATTTTGCTGTGAAAGAGGGATTCTAGGAAAAGGTCAAACCAAAATCAGACACAAGCGTTGAATGACAAGGCTTTACAGCGTGTTTGATAATGGACTTTAGAGTTGGAGGGCATCCACGGAAAGAACAAACACACATGTTGGAGGCTGTTCACATGCAGAACAAAACCCATCTTCTAGTGTGGATATTTTATTTTGCTTATCTTACTAAAATGTGGAATCAAATTATATAACATCATACTGCCCAATTAGGTTGTTGGATAAAGATTTAACTCAGCTTCTCTGCAGATGTGTGCAAAAATACACATAATTGGTGTATGTTTTCTGTGTATTTTCTTGCCATTTCATGCAACTTATCTGTTTAAGTGAAAATTGCTAAATAAAAATTCAACAAAAATATGGATACACAGAAATCCACTTGTATTCAATATTATATTATGTGTTATCAGACTCTCCTGATAAAAATGAGTGGAGGATGCTGCCCTCCTGTATTGCTTGATGCGCTTTCCTTTCCCGTAAATCAGTCATGAAAATATCTGACAATTGTGCCTGATCTGAGGATAAATATCATAAACCAAAATAGAAAGCTTGTGACAGTCTCATATTTCAAAACATATTATTTCGTACTATCAAAATAGTTTGTGAATGATTTATTAATGACATCGTCATGGCAACAGCTGCTCCATCCTCCCTATTCGGCAGCAATGCATCTGAATCTACTGAGTGATTCATTGTAGTGTTTACAAACAGGAATGTTTTGAACCTGCAATTCCACACCTGCCCTGTCTCAAGTCTTTAAGATGACACATCACCATCCTGCGCACCTGAGCCGATCTCACTCAGACTTTCAACAGCATCATTTAGTGACGTCAACTCTTCACTTAATCAGTCTCGCACGTCATTATGTTATCTACTTGAGAAAGGCAGTTCATCCTAAATAACCCTTGTAGAAAATGCTTTAAGCGGACCAGGAGCTGACGAAGAAGGAAATGTCTTTAAAGACCCACTCCGATGAAAATCATGTTTTTCTTTTTTTTTTCTTTTTTTTTTACATGTCCATATGTCATTTTTCTGATGCTACAGGACAAATGATGAGAGAAGTAAATGAGTAAGAAATTGCATTTCGGAGTATTTCTGCATTCAAACCACTGTAAATCTCTGGGAGACCCAAACAGCAGGCTCAGATACAGTGAGATTTCCTACCTAGCAAATCCAAGCTCCACCCCTGGAGACTCACTATGCAAGCCAGGCTAGAGAGGACATTCGCAGAACAAGCATGTGTGTTAGCGGATTGCAATGCTCGTAGGAAAGCTAATTATGATATTAGTTTTCATCATGCCCCCAAAGACAATAGTGTGCAAGAGCTGAATTGCTCCTATGTTACCTGCATAGACTGTATATAGAATGGACAGAGTCTGCTTCCTCGCTGGATGAAGCCACTCCATGAACAGCACCCTCTGTTGATGGGCTGCAGTATAGGTCACAAATCCCCCCCCCCCCCCCCCCCACCAGCAAAGCTTATGGGGCTGAGGACAAACTTTAGAAATTTATTATGCAGAACATAATTTTTTCTCCCCCCTGCTTGTGATGTTGACATGTAGTTATTGTAAGACTGGTTTGTGCTCAAGTCCTCTTCCTCAGCCGAATGCGCGCATCGCTACTGTGCAGCGCTGGTTTCAGGAAATAAAGAAAAATCTCGGAAATACCAAGAGCTCTTTGGCTTCGAATCCGTATACGGGCAGTATTCCTCTTAGTACTTATGCGTGTTATTTGTAATTCTTTGGGTCGAGTGATCCTTCTTATCAAGGGCATTTCATTACATTGTTGACTATGTTTAACCTGCATATGACAAATAAACCAATCTTGAATCTTGAATCTCTTGAATCTTGTATTTAATGTTCATTAACCATTTCACATCTGTTACCTAAACAATACACCTTTTAAATAGACTTTCTCAACTCAGTATCCTATATGTGTTCTATTCAACTCCTCATTTGCAGGCTTGTTTAATATTCCCTCTTCGAACATTTTGAATTTGAAGTCATGTTGTGCAGTTACAAGCTAAATATCACAAAAAAATAAACAGAGAAGTAGTGAAAAATATAAAACTCTGACTGAACAGCAACAGCCGTCCTTGCTATCAGGTAAACAGCCTGCTTGTGCTTATTTCTTTATTTATTTTTTTTAACATTGTAAAACCTTCACTTGCAAGATTATCTTACATTTACCTTTTTACTAAAAGGCTAAATACAACAGATTAAAAATAAAAAGATACAGTTGTATTTACTGACAGTTACTGTAAAGTTTCCTGACAAAAAAGACACAAATGTCAGCAAAGGTCAGACTAAACACGAGTGTGAGGCATGTGTGGTTGAGACGCTGTTTGTGCAGACATAATAAGACAAAAAGAGGAGTTCCATCCTCAGTGTAGATTCATCTTTTGTCATCATAGCACTTAAAAAGCCTCAGCAACGACTGAACAAGGTTACTGACATCCTGTCTTTTTGTCACCTTTTTAATTGCCCTTTAACAAACTGTTCTCAGACTAGAGGAAGATAACTCGACAGTGGGCTGAATTTAAGAGAACTGCTGCATTTTGTGAGTGGAAGATTTTGACAAATCCTGGCATAGACCAACTGACTTGAAAACCTTTAATTGCAAATCAGAACACCATTCCATACCTCTCTGTCAATGGTTAGACAGCTAGAGCAGCAAAAAGGTCTATTCTGATAGTATTTCAACATTTTCCTGGTAGGGTTACATCGATCTTGATATATGGTAATTCACCTTTATCTTTATTTGAATGGATTCTTGAATGCAGCCCTGCTCTTTTAATGGTACATAATGAAGAGCAGGCTGAATGTGTAATGTTTGTCAAAGATTTTCTCCCATGGACACTGGCTAACCATCAGAAAGCAAACATTAACTGACAAAGTCTATGTAGTGCAAATTTACTTTAGCAAATGCATGTTTGGTGCCATCTGGTGACTTCAAGCGTGGAAGTGGACGGATTTAAATCAAGTTTAAATCCTTCGGAGAAGAACAGCTGTCACAACATGACTTGAATTAAGTTGATGCAGTAACAAACACATCCCAAAACACTCCAAGTTAGGAAACACACTTAATTAAGTGGAGCCCCTATTTTCTTATGGATAGATATAACACTGCAGTGGAATATTCTGGGTTACATAATGTTTGGTTTTATACCTTTTCCCCACATGCAGAAAGACTATCTCCTTTTCCACTTCACACTCCATCGGGAGCAGAGTTGGCAGTGGAAGAATTTGTGACATAATAGTCAAACAATGTTTAAATATATGACCGATGTTGGGAGGCTCCCGTAGGAATCTGTCGCTATCACCTGTAACAACAACAAGCTATCAGTTGAGCAACACCTGGGAGGTTGTAGTTTCATTCTTAACAAGTCCGCACATGAAGTGTACCAAAGGGGCTTTATGAGATACATTTACTGTAGAAAACAGCTGACAGTCCCTCAGGAGGAGCAAAGAGTTGAGTTCAGAGAGAAACTATAAATCCTGATACCAGTTTTATATGAATGTGCTGCATGACGTCACTCAGTGAAATGAAGAAGCTCTCAAGTTTTTTTTTTGGCTGTTATATGTTGCCAATACCTGCTGTGACTTGTGTGAAGCACATAAGCTGAAGCAGAGATGTTGTCTAATTTAGAAAAAAAAAAAAAATTATAAATGATTCACCACATTCACTTATAAATGCTTAACAACGTGACGACAGGATTCTTGGTTGCCTAGGTGCTACTGAATTGCTGTGGCAGGATTTTCTATAAGGGATGTTGTATTCTCAGTACCTGTCGGACACGCCCGTGCTTGTGTTGTAACAAGGACTGCAGAGGTGGAATCACACAAAGGAGACTCTCTTCGCCCCTGCAGGAGCTGAGAAAACCGAATCTGACACTGCTGTCTCACACAACTCGCTTGTTTGACTCCAAAAGGTGAATACAATAACCTTATACCTTTACAGTGATCATGTCCTGGTTTTCTTATAGGTTTCTTATATCTCTGTGCTTTTATTTGAAATGCTCTATTAATTTACTGCCAAATGAATGTGTTTCCTGAAAGTTTTCTGTCTCGATCCTCTTGCAGCCAAGATGCCAGGGACAGCAGAGGAAGTATCAGCTACCCTGCCTACCAACAGGAACTGCACCATTGAAATAAGCAATCTCACCAGTGGCTACTGCCTTACCAACGCCAAGTAAGTCTATCTGTACACTTATCAATGTGATACAAATAAAAGTGGTGAAGGAGACAAAAACGTGAGATTAAACCATGACTGAGAAACTGTTGGATAAATGGCAATTACTTAATTTTTTCCATACCATACACGAAAAATTAACTTATAAAGTAGAATAAGTAATTCTTTATACTGAAGATATTAGATCAGGTTTTGGAAGTTATTTACATGCAAAAACACAGTATAGAGAAATCTGTTGCAGTATGCTTATGTTTGACATGCCCTGTAAAGATACCTTCATTTATTTAGCATTCCCAAAACCAGACTCAAGTCAAGAGGTGACAGGGCTTTTTCAGAGGTTGCCCCCTAGACTGTGGAACAGTTTACCTGGTCATATTAGAGCCTCACAGACCCTAGAGTCATTTAAATCATCCTTAAAGACTCACTTTGTCTTCCTTGCATTTAATAAATAAGCACACACAAATCAGTCACTGTAGCTTTTATTCTTTCACTGTGTGTATTTTATTCCACTGTTTTTTATTTCTATTGTTTTATTGTTATCTATCTATTTATTTAAATCTTTTATTTATCCCATGAACATCACTTTGTTTGACTGCTGTCTTCTTAAAGGTGCTTTATAAATAAACTTTGACTTGACTTGACTCGACTTAAAAGGCTCCATTCATTAACTTGACCTGCTCTAACTCTGCAATGTCTAGCTGCAGCTCCAAATCATTATCCTGGTGCCTCTGACACATGCGTTCAACTCCAGAGTAAATGTTTGCTCAGTTTGCTTTTACTGTGTTCACTTTTGAGATTCTTCAACAATGCAGCCGCTCCTGTCTCTTCAAGTTCATCTTCAAAGTTAAAATGATGAATAGAGAACAATTAGATAAATGAGAATCACTCATGCCTTTTGGAAATCCTACCGTGCTCCTGAATCTCTCTGCGCTGGCAGGACAGAGCATATCTTGGATGGGTGGTTTTCATGTGTGACATCACTTGCGGAGAACATCCTCCACCTATCCATCATGCAGTGACACACACTGCCTCATTGCACACCGTATGCAGGTACACTGTTGCTTAGAAGTCCACAGCAGTACTTGAACAGTCACACTCCATCCATCAATATAAGGTATTCCAGGCACCCTGGAAAGCCCAACTCTCAAAAAGTATCCTGACAATCTCCACCAAACTTAGCAAACTCTTCTTTTATCAAAAGTCCAGGAAGTGTGACAGAAAAGTTATCATCTGATTGGTTGTGATGTTGATGATTGGTCTCTTCTTTTCTTGTGCAGGGTGTACATGTCAAGTGGTTTCAGCCATCACCCACCTCAACCGACCATTCGGATCACCATGACTGAATTGTGCTCCTTTACAAAGGATGACAATACAGCCACAGGCGCCGTTGGGGTCTTGACCTATGACCTCTTCCATATGCAGAGCAAAGTTTGTTCTGATCGCTTGGCCATCATGTTCTCCGTACCCTTCGACCACAACCTGTACAAGAACCGTCTGGCTGTGGGTATAGTGGAGCAGAGCAGTGCCTGTGACAAACATCTGTTTGACCAGATGTATGATGGGAAAGACATGAGTAACTTTACCCGCTCTGAGAAAAGTGGCACTGGGATTCTGTATAAGGGTACATATGTGGATTTGAGAGCTACGATGTCCAGTATTGGCAAAGCTGTAGTCAAAGTGGAGCTCTTTGATAAAATGGGTCGCTAATGTATGAGAGTCTTCTACATTTCTGCCTTTTTGTACTTTTTTGGCAACTTTGATGCTCAATAAAACAAACAAACTCCTTTGATTTGACTACTGTTGTATGCTTTCATACAAAGACACACTGAGAAGAGGAAGAGTGATTTTGCTGTCATCTGTGTTTTGTGGCGCTGAAAGATATCAATATCTGACAGCCAGCTCATTGATTCTCCATTAGTTTATCTTTTTGCCTTATGTGTATTCCAAGTCCTTTTTTTTCTTTATTATGGCAATAAAACATCCAAACCCAGAGCTTGTTGCTTTGTGTGTATTTTGTTTTTTTTTCTCCTTAAGTCTGCTTTCATTATTACTGATGAACAGTAATCATTTTTTAATCTCTCAGCTCGATCCATCCAATTCTAATGAGTAGCAACAGATGGAATATCTGCATAGATGTTTTTTTAATCACCATGATGACAATATTGTTCTTCTCTGGCCGTGGGATTCTACATCTTGCTCTGAAGCGTGTCTTTGTGTGGTGTTTGTAATGTAAGACACTCCCTCTGTCACTGAAAGGTTCAGAGGTTCTTTCATCCCCGTGTTTTGAGTTGCAGTAGAGCTGAAACTTCTGAGGTGAAATCATCCTTTCACTACCTTATCAGTAAAAGTGATCAAACACACACGCACACCACTCTTTTTTATGGAACAAATAAGACTCAACTAGCTCCAGAGACTCCTGTCTTAACTTGTTCACTCTTTTTTTCCTCTGTTACACAACACCACAAACATGAAACTCATAGTCTGTCCCACTCAACTGGATTAAAAAACTCAGGGTCCTGTCTCAGTGGGCTGAGTGAATGATCCACTCTTACCCAACACTCCAGGAATCTGCTCCAAATTTTTCCACTCTGCCACAGACTAAGGTGTGGCAGTTTCATCCCACGGGGGAAAACACTGGAATATTTGCTCTCATCGTCTCTTTTTGTGTTGATGATAAATATGTGCTCTGAAAGGGTGTGGACCGCGTTCCGCTACTGGGGTAGTGTTGCAAGTGGGAGGCTTTCCTGGGCGATGGCACGCATCCAAAAAAACAACAGCACACACCGGGAACCTCCCTTCCAGGTAACTTTTGCCACTTTGGGATTTAGGAGCACCAGCGGAGGTTCTCAGCTGGTAAGTCAAGCTGAAAATTTTACATTCAAGCTCACCAGCTCATAACTCACAGAAATAAGTCATTTGTAGATGCATTCAGAAGCTTGACGCAGCATTTGTTTGATTTGTATATCATATCTGTTGATAAAGTGGTAATCATTTCTCCGGCGTTTTTACTTGAACTTCATTATTGCATGCTACTTAGCGCTGTAATTGAAGAGGTGCACTCTCTAATGAGCCACAGACAGTCTGCAGCCAGTCTCTGATGGTTCACAACTGTTCTGATATCTCATTAGCCTCTGAAACGCATCATTCATACCCTGTTCCAGACGGCGCTCTTCTCTGAAGGTCAGTGTAGAGCCAATACAGAGTATCAGCAGAGCAGAGGTCAGGAGGATATATTTATACCCTGATAGATGTGATTCTGGGTCATTCCCAGAGTGTTTAAAAGAGAAGGCTGGTGGTCTGATCTTCAGGTTTGCTGACTCACAACTCATTTATCTGTTTTTCAAGCAGAACTCACAGACATTCCCAGATGATGGAGTCAGCTGAAGCTGTAACAGCCCATGTGGACAGCAAGAGAAGTGTGACTATTGAAATCACTAATATTACCGGCAACTACTGCCTCTTCAACCCCAAGTAAGCCTGACTCTGCTGTAAAACTATTTGTTCAGGCTTGTTTGTTGCCTTTAACAAGCGCAGATAACATGAATCTCTTCTTGTGCTATTTAGGGTATTCCTTGACAATGGGGAGGTATACAGCTGTCCTCAGCCATCAGTGCGCCCCCAAAAGACAGAGGTCTGCACCTTCAGCAAATCCAGCAGCAAAGCAACTGGGAGTGTTGGTGTACTGACTTATGACCTCTTCGAGATGTCGCGGAATGACTACATCGAGTCACTGGCCATCATGTTCTCTGTCCCCTGGGATTACAACCTGTACAAGAATTGGTTTGCAGTGGGCATCTACAAGAAGGGTCGTGAGTGTGATGAGGCTCTGTTTAAAGAAATGTACTATGAGAAGAAGCAGCAAGAACATGGCTTTGTCAGGGAAGAAGCTACAGGGTCGAGTATTAATTATGTGGGTAACTACCTAGATGTCAAAGCCACCATGGGGCCCCTGGCTAATGCCACCATGAAGGTGGAGCTGTGGGATAAGCTTTTCACACCGGCAGGCCAGCAGCGTTACTAAACACGCCCCTCCTAAGCGGTACCTGCAGCAGCAATCCCTCTGTCTCCAGCTTTTCCCCTGGCAGACTTATTCTAAAACACTCAACACACATGATTTCACAGATGTATTGTTGCTGACATGTGTCTATATACCTGGGTATTACCCTCCAGTAAATCTGCTTAAGATCAGACTTGAGTCTTTGTATAAATCCAAGCAGCAGTCACCCCCCTTTCAGAGCAGATGCCTCCATCTGTCTCAAAAGCGTCCAATTTTAAAACGGCGTCTTTAGAAATCAAAGGATGACTCACTGGAGGATGCGGGGACATAGATTAATAAAACACATTGTGCACTTGTCTGTATTTACCTTGACACTGGAGTCTGTGGAATAAAATACACCTTTTTTGCTGAAGCTATTTGTGTATGTCTTTTGATTGGGTTTGGAAAAGCACAAAGGTGCTTCAAAAGACTCTTTTAAGAAAACATTTGATTTCAACGGAATCTAAGGAGGCAGCTCTTCCCATACGGGACTGTGAGAGAGCAGCTGGGACACACCCTTTCTCATATTACCCAGCATGAAAGAATCATCTATAATGCTGAGGACGCATTTACAACACACTATAGATCATTTGAATAATTAACTTTATAACATTTTGGTAACACTTTACTTGATGCCTATCTCTACAAAACATTATAAATATATGTATGATGTGTAAATATATGTTTATTGCATTATAATCATGTTATAGCACTGTATAAGTATAGTTATAAATGATAATGCTTTATAGTATTATAGCAATAATTATTAACACATTATAAAGCATTTTATCATGACATACAAGGTCAGGCATTATAATGTGTTATAAGTGTTAAAAACTCACTGACAATGCCCACATAAAAAATGCATTATACATATATTTATGTTGTGTTATAATTTGCGTATAAACCTTATAAAAATCATTATAAACACTCATAAAGTATCATTATGCTTTATAGCAATAATCATAACACATTATGAAGAATTTTATCATGACTTAGCTCAGGTATTGTAATGTGTTATGCTTATTGTTATGGAGCCTTATGATAATTAATAAGCATTTATAATGATAGTTATACAAGTTTATAAGCAAATTATAACACATAAATATATGTATGCATTTTCTATGTGGGCATTGTTAGTGAGTTGTTAACAGCTACAACACATTATACAGCACTAGTATGTGATTATAACACATTATACATATATTTACAATGCGTTATAGAGATAGGCATCAAGTAAAGTGTTACCCACATTTCATATGAATTGGTTTACCATACAGAATATTTCATCAGTAGGTTCATTATAGCCAAGGAAGTAAAGACGAAAAAAGAAGAAAAAAAAAGACATTTGTAGAGTATTGCCATACTTTGTCTTTGTATGTAGCTATTTATTTTACAACATGCCACACATTTCTATTATTATTTTTTCTGTGATTTTTCTAGACTTACCTTCAGCTAAAGTAGAAACACTTTGTCAGAATTCAACGTTAATTTTTAAAACGTCCTAAAAACACAAGTACACCTTTAAAAAAAAAGGCACCAAAAGATTTAAAATAAAACTTTTTTTTTTTTTACCACAAAGAAGTGTTGGATCTGATGTGGATTAGTTAATATTGATGGGCCTTTTTTTGTAGCAGCCTCTGCCACCAGCTTATTCACACAGTTTTGATCTATTCTGGGACACTGAGGTAGTCCTGAATGAGACAGGGTTAAGACCTGTTTATCGCTGTCCCCTTAAAGTTTTATTGTTGTTTAATTACGGAGAAACGGCAATCTTAGTTCGGTAGCCGGTCATCAAAAAGTTGTTTTGCAGTAATGGCACAGCTAATTTTAATGGGCTACTGTCATTAACCTCTGGAATAGGGACTCTGAGGCAGCAGGCAGTGTATCAACTCTTCATTTACAACACATTTAGAGTTATCGGGTTCCTCTACTTCTGTTTACAATCTCAACACTGCAATCCTGATTCTGTTTTCCCCTCAGATTCAAAAAGCTTCTGCTGCATTAGCTGTTCCTGCCACAGAGACACCCGGATCAAAGGTTTCCCCTCACTGCCGCTGTTGCATTTGCATGAAAGCCACACAGAATAAAGAGGAATAAACTCGGCCTGTTAAGGCTCAATCCCGCAGTATTGTCTGGTACCGATCGAAGAATGACACTCAGCCCTTATAAACAGTCGAGGACGCTAAACAGAAACTTTTGTTTGTCACAGCTTCAAAATAAAGATAAGGTCCCTCATATTCTTTTCATATTTTCCGTTTCAATCCTTCTTCTAGGTTCACTACTCCTGCACGTAAGTCCTCTTTCATGGTTTGTATTGTATCAGTTTACTGTATGTGTGTTTGTGAACCAGAGCCTTTGTGTTTCTCTGAGTCTGTATATACAGTAAATCTGAGTTTACCAATGAGGTAGTGCATGCAAAGGTAAGATATTTTACTTCTAATATATTCTTTTGTGAATTATGTGGATTTTATTCAGCAATCCTTAAAAAAAACACACACACAGTAGGATTAGACTTCCTAAAGTGGAAACAAAAGATATGTGAAAACATGTATTTGCCTGAAAAACTTAAGCTCAGCTTTTGTGGATTGAAACTGATGCTTTTAACTGCAAAAAAGGAGTGAATTTAGCACTTTGTCATGATAAAAGCTTCTGTCAAAAATCCTGCCTGGATGTTAGGTAGAAGCAGAGGTGGATGAGCGCAGAGGCCCCCCTAAAGCTGACACGTTGGCGTGTCTTTTCATGAGACAAATAGCAGCTGATCACATCTGAAACCACATAAAGACTCCAGTTAAACCCAGCTCAAGAACCCACCCAGAGGTCTGTGATAAACAAAGAAGGATTTACCCCTGTTAGTAAATACACAAAGATTCTTAAAACTGTCGAAATAACAGTTCTCTTATAATTCAAAAGCTTAATTTAACATTGTCTGAAGAGGCGCATTATCTCAGGGGAATGCATCTCCTGCTGTTACCATCCCCCTCTCCAATCAGGAAGGCTGAGTCTCTTCAAAAAACACAAAAATTATTGATATTATAATTATTTTTCTTATTATTATTGAATATTGATAAACTGCAATGATTCAAACTTTAAACAAAGCTGGACTGATTTAAAAAAAACGCAGACAGCACCAACTCAGAGAGTCAGATGATATATACAGTACGTGTTTCATCTCTGGTGTTTGTTTGAGTTTCAGTGCGTCTGTTTGCCTTCTGAGCATGATAACTGTATAGTGTATTTACTCAGACTAGGCGTGTCCAAACAGAAGGATTAAACGATTAAATTTTCATATTTTGAGGAGTGGGTGTGAACTGCAACTCCTTGAAAATTTAAACCAATGCAGGTGATCATTCATTTTTATCACCAAATTAAAAATGTGCTTTCTCATGCTGAAAGGTACATTCTCGAAAGGTGCTTTTCAGGTGCTTTCACTGTCCGTATATGCTCTCAAATACTGCCACCCAGTGGCCACCTTCAACTCATTCACACTATTTTGTACATGAAGTACTCAGCACACTGTCTAAGTTGAAGGAAATGGCATTTTTGTGTGGATTATTTTGAGTCCTCTCCTGCCATTCCCGGCTCCAAACAGGTCTTGACATCTGGCAGGACCTGCTGTTCTTGAACGCTCACTCTGTGTCTTCTCTGATAAGCGTCAGGCTGAATACAGACGCCTGCAGCCCTGTCATCATAGCTTAGTTATATGCCTTCATTTTAACCAGGCCCTCACCACAGTCTAAACGGGTATATGCATAAAATCATATAATCTAAAGATAACCGTAAGTTACATTTTTCTACATGTTTGTTTTTTCAAAATTCCTCCAGGTTACACTTCAAAGACTCCTCATCATTATTTTTAATGAGATGTGAGGGTTGAAGGTCGTGGTATTTCACGCAGGCTACAGAAACGGTCTCATTGTTTTTATGTTTTACAGCTTCTCATTATGAAGAATGACAGAACAGGCTATGTATAATATAAAAACGCAGATGACTAAAGGAAAGACACCAAGACTGGTTTTTAAAAACGGCAAACAATAAAGTGGCTAAATTTGATGCTGCTTGCATAACTCCTCAAGGGATTCAATTTGAAGTTGTATTAAAAGTCATATATGTTTTAAGGTTGTTGGTTTTTTTAGGAAAACAGCACAACCTCATTTAGTTTCCTTTTTTTTACACCATCAAACGTGTTTTCACTGCCATATGTAGATATGCCTTATCACTGCCATATGATCAAACATATGTGCCACATGTTAGATCAAAGGAGGCAGCTAAAATGTGGTCATACTTAGTCACTGAACTTCTTCAGCTCAGGGTTCAAAACTGCAAAATATAAGCATTAAACATCACTGATATTGTATGGAAACTGAGCTGTCCTCAGTTTGTTTCTCAGACTCAAGACAATACTCCAAAATCCCTGACCGTGTCTAATCTCAGAGCCTCTTTAATCAATATTTTGTTTTGGCAATGGAAAGCAACAAACTCACTGTGGTTACAAAACCACAAAATTTGATCTCCCGACTCTACTGTGGTTCACCCTTGTTTCCAGCAAAAAATAAAACACTAAAAACCCAAAGTATTGTATGTGCACAACTCTGTGAAGAAGACATACAAAATCATATTTAATGTCTGATAAGCAAAGCATTGAGCACCCGAGGAGTCACGACTCCGTGTGGAGCAGAATAAAAGCAGACTTGGGAGTCAGTGGACGTTCCTATAATCAATCACAGTTTGAAAAGTTTACATTTGTCTACAAACCTGTTTTATTTTGAACCAGTGAGAGTGCGGTATTAGTGGGCTTTGACTTGGGCCTCCAAAAAAACTAAAAATGGTGATTTACTGTTTAAATAAAAGTTCACGATATCAATATTCTGAACTCTTATTCTTTTTTTTTTAATTAACATCATGTCCTTTTTACTTCAAATACAAGTAAATTTTAAAGAAGTATAATACTTTTGTTTCTTAAGTACAAAAGTTGTCTCACACCTTAAAACTTGTATTCCTGTAATGCTACATTGCTGCAGTCATCTTTTGTTGCACCCTTTTTACTTGTACAGGATTTACTTGTACAGGATTCCTATTAATCTCCTTTCACTGATACTGTGAAATTTGCAGGCTAACAACTTCCTGACTATATTTTTAATCTGATTACACCGACTAAGTCATTGCCTGTGTGATATTTTCTATTTTAAGGGACATATCCTGCAGGATCTTCATCAAAGCGCTGATGCTGACCTCTACAGGTTGCTGCAGGCTCTGCTTCTTCAACGTCATTTTCTAGGAACATGTTGCACCTCTTGTCACTCAGTTGCTGAGCTGGCAGTGGAAAACGGGTTTTCACGCTATGTATTTCTCTGTGTTTATTCTGACTGATCAGGCGGCACTTCTGTTGTCAACCCTACTTGACTCTGAGTTCTTCTGCTGCCAGCTCACAGGCATCCAGCGGAAGGGTCAGCTCTGACACAGTAGTGCCAGCTGCACAATAAAGTAATTGCACATGTCGCTATGAATGACTCGCATCAATGGGTGCAAGCTTTTAATTTTCAACGAGTCTGGCAAAACTCCAGTTTAACGGTGCTCAGGTCTGCAGTGACTTAATGTAGTTTTGACATCAAAAAATACATCCATTAACCCTGTGGTGTATCAATAACTTATCCATAACATTAAAAAACATCTATGTTTCTGCTGAATGCCCCTTCATACCACTGTTATATTAAAGCTGTGTTCCCAGCTATCAAGAAAGAACCTGCCAAAGAAACCAGCGGTTGATGTACAGATGCCCTCACCGGCTGTCTTTTCAACCACTCTGCCAGATCCCTGAGACACGACAGTCATCAGCTCCCACGGTGTGAAGACCCAGAGGCCCTGACAGAAACTATACAGCCAAAAACCAGCACCCTGCAACTCAAGTCGCAGCTGCGGCCTCAGAGTGTGATCGCAACGTCAGGGAGGAGAAAGTGTGGAAGAAAATCTTTGTTCCAGAGCCAAGTGAACAAAGATTGTCTCCCACACTGTTCAAGAGTATCAAAAGAGGAAACAAGAGAAAATTTAGATGAGTGTGCTAAAAAAATATACAGTACAATCATTTCAAGCTGTCAGGAGCAACCGAACATGTTAGTCATACTTAACTTTTTTGTATCACTCCTCCTTTCCTCCTCCTGCACATCTGCTCACATCCTGCCTCCTCCTGACTGGCCTTATCGCTGTTGATTAAGTGCTTTTAGGTCCGGGGGTGTTTTTGCTCCTCTGCAACTGATGTCAGGGTTTCAACATTAGAAAACTCTCCCTTTCTACTCCTCAGATACACACTACATTAAATTCTCAAGAACAGTGCCGTATATCAACAAGACATTATTAAATTTTTCCAGCTTCATGTCATTGTCCGACAGAAAGTCTCTGAGGACTTATACAAGCATGTTGTAGTTCTTTGTCTGTAGATCTGTGGGTTCACAGCTGTGTAATAAGTGTTGACTGCATTGAGTTTGTATATCAAATTAATAAAAAAAAAAACAATACAATTGTGTAGGAACTTAAGGATCATGAACTATCACTGTGTCACTGCAGTCTGTAATTGTTCCTCTCTCTGCAGCTCATGCTCATGCTCCCAGCTTTTCTCAAATCTGTGTTTGTTTTTTGTTTTTTTCTTTTACATCCTCCTGTGATGTAATATAATCAAGCAGAAGTTTCTGGTCTTGAAAAAGTGAAGTTGATAAAACTGCAATTCCTAGAGCATCCACTTGGGGCTGTCTGCAGAGGCACTGAAAACCACAAACACACCAAGCCAAAAAAAAGTTTTTAACGTATTTTTTTAGTCAAGTTATTCAAGTCACAAGATTGTCCAATCAGAGGTGGGGCTGACTTGACTGATAGGCATTTGCAAAGAGGCTTAAGGCCCGCCTCTGCTAGAAAGTTGGGTGAAGTCAGCATTACAGATATGGCAACTGTCACAGATAAGCTTCAAAACTCAAAAGCTACATCCAATTATTGTGCAGTTTATGGATATGACGGTTTTTTTTTCCTCTGAATTTGCATCCCCTTATTATGCGAAACAATTTTAAAATTTCAAATTAGTTAATAAATGTAAAAAAAAAAACTCCCCACAGGAGCTTTAAGAGTCTTAAGCTCTTACTCTGCTCCTCATTTTTAACTAAACATTTTCAGTGCAGAATTTGCACTTAAGGTTATTATTTTCTGTAACAACACGACAACAATGAGGCACCATTTAAAAAAACTTTCATTCACATTATTGTATCATCATGTTATGAGATTTCTTGTAGTGAAACCATAGACTGTATATAAGATGGACGCCGTCTGTCTCCTCGCCGGGTGAAGCCACTCTGAGAACAGCACCCCCTAGAGCCTGGCTGCAGTACAAGTCATAAACCCCACTTCTGCCAGCAAAGTGAATGGAGCGGCGGACGGCCTTTAGAAATTAATTACACAGAAAATACACTTTTCTCACCCCCGACTGCGATGTTGACATGTAGTTATTATTAGACTGGTTTGTGTCCAGGTCTTTTTTTCTCTCTGCAGCTCCATTTTAAAAGGTTATTAGGAGTTATAAAAACAGGAAATTGCGTCATTCTCTACACTTTGCACTTGCCGCTTGTGTGTTGCTCTTTTTTGTTCATTGTCAAGACCAATCGGGTTTGCTAGCAGAGAAGAGGATTAAATTTTTCCATCGTTTTTCTCTTTTGTTGCATCGGAAAAATGAGTTGTTCTGCAGTAAACTGTGACATGACCGCTGACACTTTTCACATTATATTAGGAGAAGTGGAACTTACTTATTCTTGGTCGCGACGAGCGGGGAAGCTATTAGCGTTACAAATGAAAGGCTGGAAGGACATCCGGAGGGGGGGGCACTTTTTGAGCGGAGCGTCATCGCTCCGAGTCTCCCGCCCAGCCAAAAACGTCTGCATACAACGCTACTGCGCAGCTCTGGTTTCAAGGAAGTGGAGAAAAACCCGGAATTACCGAGAGCTTTTTGGCTTCAAATCAATCAATGAGTGAAACATACTCACATTGATATTCATGCCACTTTCTGCCCTGGCAAAGCTAACAAGAGGGACAGTTTTGGTTGATTTTTAGCTTCTGTAACCACTGGTGAAGGTTGGATCCAAAGATATTGACTACACCATCTGGATACAACATCACATGGTCCAGGGCAGAGACACTTAATAAATGGCGCATACTAATTCTACGTGTACGGGACAAAATCTGCAAAGACCACTTTTTCCATAGAGGGCGCCACAGGAGCTTTAATGTAAAGTTCCTCACAAGAGCTTTAAGTTTCTGTATCTGTGTTTACTTCTTACTTTTTGGTGGGGGGAAATGATTCCTACCCCTTTTTTATCCTGAATTTCCGATCAAAACCACAAGTTACATCACAAACTATGGCTGGAGGAGAGCAGATACCGTCCTTCCCTGATCCCTTCAGAGAACAGAATCAGCCCCACAGCATCAAGTCAGCACACTTCAGTGTCAGCACAGTTTATTGAAACTGAAGCCTCTGGGATTGTGTTCAGATCGGCTGATTCATACACAAGTTCAAACATCTCAGTCTGTTATGTAATGGTGTTGTGGCAAAGCTGTCGGGCTTGAGAATAACCTCTTGGCCTCACAGTAACTGTTGCAAAGAGTTGCTCAGATCTGTCAGTGCACGTGGGTTTCCAGTTTCTTTTTAACTTTTGCAAATGATACGGGGGCTTTTTTTAAACATTGCGTGAAAAGAGACATATGAATGCTATTTGGTCCTTTTACCAACAGTCAGCAGCAACATCAGAGGCTGTTTACAAAGTCAGTTCAGTCAGTTTTTAATGCATCTTTTTGGACATAGAAGAAGAGAAACACTTTTGAATTTTTATAAACAGTACATGACATAAAACAACAAATTACACTATTCCCTCACCAACTGTATACAAAGGTTTCATTAGTGATTGCAAGACTAGTTCACCTTGAGCTATAATCTAAATTTTTGTTAGTTTTTCATGTTGGTTGGAGGTCAGTTCCACTTTTCTGCAACTCTTAATGAAAATGTAGACTGTTCAGAAACAGTTTGCTTGAATTTAGCTGAACAGTCCGTTCTTGCAGATGGCCTGGTCTCCCTTACATTGTAACATCCCTCCTGCAGAGAGTGACACACTATGTTTAGGTGCTGGTGCCTGACCATTTTTTTCCAGCTTGGTCAGTAGTTTCACATCTTCTTTGACTCTTGAATTGTGCCAAATGTGAGGGTTTTTTTTTCTTCACTATAAACTCGTCTCATACATTTACTCTGATTGATGGTTATCATACAGAGTTGTGGGTCAGCCTGGTCTTACAGCGATATAAATGCTGCAAATATGAAATTTCTATTATATATATTTTTTGTGGAGAAGAGTGCCATCATGCAGCTTGTTATATCACATGAAACCACTAGGGGGCAAAGTCTCCTGGCTGAGCACACTTCTGGACAGGCCTGTTGATCACGGGTACATAAATGTGCACTAACTGAACACATATTTAATGTTCTGTGAAACAACTGCTGCAATGTGACCAATAAAAAATGATTTAACTCCTTTTTCCCGTTTAAATTTTGCATAACAACTACAGAAAAATGCCCTCTGTCCTTTTAAAATAAGGAGTAACACCTAAATTGATGAGATCAGAGGGGGGTGTGGACGAGGATGACCTGATATCTAGTGAGGAAGAAGGTCACCAAACACATTTTCCCACCCATCGCTTGCCTGACACACACATTCACCCCACACACACGTACGCGTGCACTATCAGAGGCCCACCCTGCAGTGCTGCATTTGCCAGATGAGGGTGTGATACATGACTGCTGTCCCTGCTTCCTTCACTACACATCAGCACATGTGCAACATAGCAACAGCACCATATGATAATGTGCTTTTCAATCCGCTGAAACTCTACCTGAGGCACAAAGCAGTGCCATCTGTGGGACCCTCGGGGGGGAAGAGTGTTTCATCAATACTGACAAAGGTTAGAGGACACTTTGACTGAACGATGCTGCAACTTTTTCAAAGTAGTCTGTGAACATGAGCTTAACTGAGCACAGCCCTTTACTGTAATGGATAAGAGGCTTTTGAAGATTTACTTTAACAGTTTGTGTCTTAGAGAGTGAAGAGCAGTAGCCAGTGATATAACTGTGGATTTAATTGTCTGAAATATATCAAAAGTTTGTCAAAAATATATACAGTACATTATGTAAGAGTAGGCAGATTGTGTTCCCTCAGATGGTACAGTAAGTCTTTAAAGTCCTGACAATAACACAGTATATAAATACACATTTTGTTCATACTCTCCACAACAGCTTTATCATCATATAAATCTGAACAAAGCACAGCCAGGATAACAATTTTATCCTCTCGCTTGGTGTTCATCACAACTCAGACTCTTTCAAGTCTTTTCGTCAAGGTGGGAATTTGAAATAAATTTTACATCAATTAGCTTATCCTTCAATCATGAGGGCTGTTGTATTTTGGGACAGGAGGAAAGTGCTGAAGGATTTGTTACTGCTCAGCTAAAGACAATAGCAGGAAGAGATCTCCTTTACTGGGCGTACCCGCTCATTGTGTCCCATGTGTAACCTCTGACCCTGAACATTACACACACTATGACTCACATAACCAGATCCATACATCAAAATATGCTCTTCTCCTTTTACACATATACACGGGCAAATAAAATCTGCATTTCAGACTTGAAATCAGTACATTAGTTTATAATGCATACATCCTGTACTTTGTCTAATAAGTGGTTTTAAGAAAAGGAAGATCTGAGTCGCCGCAAAAAAAAAATTAAAAATGCACAAGAGAAGTTTAGAAGTTCAGTAAAAAAAATACCTTGTCTTTTATAGGTACAACTGCTGTCCAACATAAAGAGGAGTGTCAACAAAATACAAACACATCTGGCAAGCTTTAGAGCTTTTGTTATCATAAACCTGAATACTAGGATCTCCATTCAAATCAAGCTTTGTTTTCTTTCTCTGTGCAAATGGATTGTGACCAATATATAAAAAGTTCAAATGTCAAGTCAGGAAGATAAATACAAAACTTTTTCACAGTATAGTACAGGAATTCATGATAAATTGAGTCAAAGTGAGTCTCTGTTAACATCAGAAACCTGGTTGGCTGTAAAGTAGGTGTCATCTTTTCAGTAGGTATCCTTCCTGGCTAAGTTATCTACGTTTCTTTAGATGTGACGTGCTGGCAGATTTGTCAGAAAAAAAGGTCTCCGTCCTCTGCACAGTTATGTATGATCAGGCTGTAGCTCCCAGGTTGAGATAGATCCCATTCTTTGTATTCTTTGATTGTGAGCAGGGCAGAGATTTGTGATGTTCAAGAACTGCCGTCCCCGTTCTTGGTCTTGAGCACCACCAGACTGACCATGACAGGGATCAAGCAGATGGGAGTTATCACCAGGGCGAAGATGATGGCTGGCGGTGGATCGCTAAGCTCTTCTGTCGGACAGTCCTTGAAAAATGTGGAGTGAATATCCACAAAGGTCTGTTCCACCAGAGGGTTGGGCCATGGGATCAGGAGGCAGTCAGATATCTCCTCAGTGCATAGGCTCAGGTTACTATACATGCTGCAGAGCAGACAGGGAATGTGAGAGTGATCATTCAAACATTAAAAAGAGAAAAACTATGAGCAGCATGTTTCACTGAGAGGACAAACACACAACACTTACCTCCTCACATTACCCCAAATGCACCAGTCACTGCTGTTTAATGATGCCATTGCTTCCTTAAAATTACGGAGACATAGGTGTTCAACCAGTGTAGAAAGGCAATCCATTATTGCTCCATTATACATGAGACAGATGTCACAAAAGTCCTGACAGTTATGAGTTTTATTCCCACAAGGCATATGAACTGAAGAGTTGGAAAAAGAGAGAGAGAGAAAGATGAGAGACATTTAGATAGGTTATACAGCCATCTTAAAAAAACAGATTAAACTGTGTCTTTACGGAGTAATATAAGGAAATATTGCTATGTAAAGTTACAGAAATATGTCACCTACCCATTGGCATTGCGGTATTTCCATAAGTGGCATCTAAAAGAGTAGAAAAAAGGGTCATTTAGACTATTTCAGTTCACATAAAGTCTTAGTAAATCTGTGAAGTGAGGCACTTCTAACTCGGTCTTTTCAGAACTACATCCCATCAAAACACAACATTAAGACTGCTCTTGTCCACTGTTGCTCATAAGTTCCTTCACATGACTAGCACTGAGACAGGCATTTGCAGCTGTAGAAGAGAGAGAAAGAGAGAGAGAGACCACACACTCACCGGAGAGAAAGGAGAGGAATACCCCAATGAAACCAAGTGCTCCCTTCATATCAGAACAAAACGAATAAAGGTGCGCTTTTCCCAGCCGATCACCATGTATGATCAAACTCAACTTCTAGGACTGTGTACAGCAAGGCATAACAGGAAACCCGACAGGATGGAAGAGACGCAGTGTAACCTTCGGTTACCAGATGTCCAAACAGTGTTACCCGCGGTTAGCAGATGTTCTCCGGAGATCTGTCTGACGGCCCTGTGCCTTGGCAGCAGCTCTTCCCGTCTCCAACACACGTTTCTCTTGGATTTTCTTCCTATTTTGAAGGGGTGGAGGCAACAGAGATTGTCCTCTCCATTCTCCCAAATAAAAGGGAGCACACCCAAGCTGGGCTGGACTCACATCTGAAAACCCTTTACTCTTTAACTCTTGTTCTGCTTTTTAGTCTCAGTTTCTCACAGTCGAAGGCCTGGCCAGCTCACAGCATGTGATTTATTTGCCTTTTGGGCTGCCTCTGCCAAATAGGAAACATAAGTAAACATTTAGGACTTAGGGTTTTTGGGGTGGATGTAATCATGACTCTGCAGGGTGTGCAGAGCAGACAGCCATGCTTTCATATTTAGGCTAATCTGAACAAACCTTAAAGAAGTAATTAGTCAGAGCTGACCAGCTGTTTCAAAAAGCCAGCGAGCTTTACGCACATGCTCTTTGAAGGAATGCACTGTCTTTTCTCCACAGTGTGGGAAACTTTGTGTTTTTTTATGTGACATGAGGAGCTTATGAGTGTGGCACATCTGAGATCCTTTCTCACTGTCAGCACTCAGCACTTTAAAGAGCAGCCACAGAGGTGCTTTTATTAGATGAATGAAAAATTATGGTTCATGTTTTCCCTCAACTAACTTGTTAATTTATGTCACTGAACCCACATGTCGGGCCCCTCACAACATCTGTTTGCCGAGCAGCATTTTGATTTAGTAATGACATCAGGAAATGTGTCTTTTCAGGGGAGGAGGAGCTCCAAGTTGGGGGGAGTTGGCAGGGGGAGGAGGGGGGGACAGTCGGGGGGAGAAAAAAAAAAGGAAGGCACAGGATGAGGAACAGTGAAAGGGGCGCTGCTCCAAAGTTCCAGTTGTTTCACAACTCAGAGTTCATGTGTTGATCACAGACGTTGCATGGGGTGAATGACGAACAAATTCAGGAAATGGGCCAGCTGGGGGCTGCTCATAATACGGTTTCAGTTAACCTTTAACCCCAAACCATTATGGGCCTTGTGTCTACTGCTGGTGACCCCTCACTAGTAGAGACCTCCCCGGGAGTTTGTCTTGGATTCTCATAATAAAACGCGGAGAGATCTTGGCAGGAACCCGGGTCTCTGAGCTCTGCTTTTTGTGTCTGTCAGCTCCAGTCCAGATAATGATTCCCAAAAACAATCTCCCAGTGGACATAAACATATAAACACCATTTGTAACCAAATAATAAATGAAAGTAGATCAGGTTTTTGCGTTTCGTACGTTTGGATTAAACCCTCATGGACATAATAGAAGGATGTAAACTTACTTTTTGTCATCATTTCTGTTGGATGATACCCTGTAATGAAAGAAAAAAAACATGATTGAACAAAGGATTTGTGCTCACGCATAAATATGAGTACATCTGTCTTACATACATGCATACCTGTTGCTGTGGTGGGCTGTATTGATAGCTTTTCATCGACCAGACAAATCACAGTTGTGCATCCTGCCAAAGGAGAAGTGAATGATTAGAGCTGAAAACACTGATAAATACAGAAATGACAAAACTGACTTTTGATTAATAGTACTGTTTTTTAAGATTCAGAGCTTGTGAAAACAGAGGAGGGAGAGGAAATTGCTAAGCTCAAGCTGTGGGGAGTGAACAGGTCATCCTCCCTTTGTTCGCCTTCCTTAAAGAGATGTCTAAAAGTGGTTGACTCAATGGGATTTAAATTTACAATACATCTCCTTCTCACAAGAATTATGTCAATTTAACAAAACAAGCATGAAAGCATCCTGTCGTAATCCACTGAATATATTCTTGGCAACTCCAAATGCGTGTCTACAAACGAGTATGTTGTCTTTTATAAAAAAACACTAAATGACCTTTAAACCAAACAGTTTCAGGATAAAACTCAATCACGAGACAGGCTAAGCGCCTTTCTCAAAGCTCCTCAATCACTGAAAGCCTACAAGCATTCCTCGTGAGAGGTGAGATGGAGGGCAAGCAGAGAAGTTGTATCATAAGAGTGAAGGAATGGTCAGTGTAAATCGACTTACCCCAGAGGAGAAGAGTCACAAAACACCCAGATAACATGAGTGGGAAAGTAGCTGCTGTCATTTTGCCTGACGATGCTCTGTCTGTCTCCTCTGCTGGCTAGGGTTTACATATCTCAACCTTTTCGCAGGAAGGCTTTATAAAACAACAGGAAGCCCTCATTTCCTAGGATGGGCGGATTCACACAACTGGACAGAGAGACTCTGATAAGGTTAGAACCAAACTCATGTTCACCGGTGCACCACCATCTCTCTCTCTCTCTCTCTCTCTCTCTCTCTCTCTCTTTCTATCACTTTCTCTCATCCAACCCGCTGCTTTCAAACACACAGAGAGTAGCTGAGGTGAGCCCCACCCTCTCTATTTCATCTTTGCCTAGAAGCATTTATGCTGCCATTTAAACATATGACCAGTCTTTTTTCCCTCTTTGATAAAAACATGGAGTTGAACTTCAGTGCGGAGAAAATCTTTGTTGACTGAAGTTTTAAAATCATGTGAATAAAAAAGACGTTATGGTTTTATGACTTTTTACAACAGTTATGAGGTTGTTTTTTTTAATAGAAACAAAATGACAGAGTTATTGTTACACAGCATCACAGTTTTATTGCATATTCAGACTTATTTTGTCCCTTTGTAAGCATCTAATTCAATGAAATATTGCCACATATAGCTTCCTTCCCTGAATAGCATTGCGCCAACTTTATCCATAAAATATTAAAACTAGTTTTGAGGCTGAAGAGTGTCAACAAGACACTGGTCTTCCGGTTTTAAAACCTTAAAGGTACCGTTTGTGAAATTTGGAAGCTTTCAGCAGATTAAAATAATAGACACTGTGTTTGACTCATAGACTGTATATTGAATGGACGCCGTCTGCCTCCTTGCCTTGTGAAGCCCCCTCAAGAACAGCACCCTCTGGTGACGGGCTGCAGTATAGGTCATAAATCCCACCTCCTCCAGCAATCCCTATGGAGCTGTGGACAAACTTTAGAAATTAATTACACAGAATATAAAGTTTTCTCCCCCATGTTTGTGGTGTTGTCATGTAAATACTGTAAGACTGGTTTGTGCTCAAGTCCTCTTTTTTCTATACAGTTCCATTTTTGAAAGTTATCAGGGGGTTCATGTTTTCTATGATTGACACTTTATGCAGCCTATGCATGGGCGTACGAAGATTGCGTAGCTCACCCAGGGGATACGCTGTTTGAGCCGAGTATCATCACAGCGACTCTCGGCGACTCTCTCGCCGTATGCGAACAATGCCACTGCGCAAGAGGTGGAATGCATACAACGCTTCAAATTCGTATTATGATGGAAGGTGGAGCCAAGTTGTCTATAGTATATACAGTCTGTGAATGGCACCAGACAGACAAACTATTTGCCAAATGCACCAGCAGGAAGAGGAGGACAGGAGTGGCATTTGTTAAAGGAAGGATCATGCTAATCATGCATCACAGGAGTTTGTTTTCCTTAAAGGTTTTTGTGGTTTCACCTACAAGAAGGGTTAGGGAGATATTAGTGTATAACAGTGATAAATACTGCAACTTAAAGCTTATTTCAGTAGTGAGTCAAGTGACATCAGATGAGCAAACTTCATGGATTAGCCACAGAGCTGGAAAAAGCTCCCCACAGTGTTATCCACATGTGCAGTCTTACCTCCGGACCCTGTGGGCGAAACTTAATGTGTAAAATTGGAACAGTTCCTCTTTAATTCATTGCCTCACAGGCTTACATTTTCCATTATATGTGTTCTTGCTTTTTTTCGCGTACAGAACCATCTCCATGATGTATCTCTTGTGTTGTGTAAGTAGAAAGCCTTAGTTTAACCGGTGCTGTGTTACAACATCCACGCTGATGACAAACACCCTTGCCTTACACCACTTCTGACGTCACACTGAGCTTCTGAAGGCATCAGGGATCTCCAGCATGAAACTGATTCATGCATCCACGTCACTGAAGAATGAGGGCTCTGTCTCAGCTGCTGGATTTGTGGGAGGGCCAGTTAGCTAAGGGACACAATTGCTTCCACATTTCATTTCAGAGGAACGGACGAGGCCTCTCTTTTTCGTGATATTTTAAACATCCCCACATATAGGTGCTTCAGTACTGGACATCTGCAACAAACTTCACGGTGGTTGAAGCTAAAAGGAAAATGTGTTTCCTTTCTCAGAGGACCTCAAGATACAATGTTTAAAAGCTCTGTTGGGGGCAACTGAGCATAGGGGACTGACTTGACGACCCTGTCTTCATTTAAAGATGTCTGTCACATCACTTACAGTCAGTTGATGAGTTAAGTTTTTCTGTAACGTCCCTTTTCCAGCTACTTCAAGACGGGTCATGAAAGGTAAAGCCCTGTCAAAGACATCAGCCCTGCAGTGACAGGCGCCAAGAACAACACGCAGTTTATATTATGCCGACAACTGATAACAGTCTACCCCCCAAAACTTGACTCCCACTGTTTGCTTTTGTTTGACAGCTCAGTATCAACATGGCACGAGCTGCCTCCAAAACCACTGTAGAAATGCCAAACATGGATTATCATCTGATATACTTTTGCTAGCTAAATGCATTATTAGTTACTAGGTATGTACACAGCATGAGAGACAAGAAATGATCCACAGCAGCTAAACAGAGATTAGAGAGAAACTCTGAGGCTGCACTGATTGTATAGTATGAAAACAGACCAAACTATGCCAAGCCAGGTTAGTTTATTCATACTAGAGGCCTGTGAGCACACCAGTGGATGAAAGTGGCTGAACAGTGCCATCTTGTGCTCTGAGGAGTGCATGTCACTAGCTACCTTAAACTTTAAAGTGATAGAATTACATATAAAAGTTAAAATAATACTTTCAGTAGAAAACATAGGAAAACCTTTACTATCACAATCTATCCAAATCAGAAAAAGCACTGTAAGGCATCAATGCTAACTTACAGTGTTAATTCTAGCTTGTCCACAAAGTCTGAGATCATTGCCACTGTTTTGGATATATCAAAAGTAACATTGTTCCATATTCTGCTGATTTTGCTTGTTGTGTTTTGCTGAATCTCTCCAATATTATAAGTTGATTCTAGACCAGAAATTGTTAAAGCAATAGCCCATCATATAATGTTGTCTCATGCAACAACACTTAGAAAAAAAAAATGCAGCATAAAAAAGCATAATTATAACCGGTATCACATGCAGATATGTATATTGAAAAAAAGCTAAATCTGTGACTTGAATACTTAAATATCTATTTAATCGAGACATTCCAAAAGATGTTGATTCAATATATATTTGTGTGTGTGTGTGTGTGTGTGTGTGTGTGTGTGTGTGTGTGTGTGTGTGTGTGTGTGTGTGTGTGTGTGTGTGTGTGTGTGTGTGTGTGTGTGTGTGTGCAGGAGGGGAGGTGAGGAATGGGTGATTCTCTGGTTTAATGGTTGTATAATAAAAGTTTTATCCGAGACAAAATACTGTTTTGTTTTTGCTTTTTACATTAATGTATTATTGGCCCAATTACGATGTAAATACTGATCTCTTAAGATGCTAAGTCAAGGTTTGGTGTGTGGTAGTTATCTTTAAAAGTCAGGATAAGTATTATTAACTCTTTATGAGACCCATAAACCAGTGGGTACTAGTTGTAGCGCAGGAACATCTGTGTTTGCTGTAAATATATACTTTTACAGTGCTTAATTTTACACAGTTGTCTATAGATTTTATTTAATAAGCTAATTACAAAATAGGCTGTAGCCAGCATAATGTTGGATTTAAATTAGTATTAAAGGTAACAAGTTATCTGGTGTTTTATCAAATACAATCTCTAACATGACAACATAAGATCGGTTTATTTTGCATCTTCATCCATTAATTAAATTAAAAAAAAATAAATAGTAAAAATATAATGAAATAATAAAGTAAAGTAAAAAAAAATAGCTATGTCTTTTTGTAGTTCTCACTGCCAGTAGGTTATCTCGTGTAGGGAAAATCTCTACATCTTTTTTTTTTTTTCCTTGTAAGTAGTGTAGTTTTAAATTTTACGAGGAGTACTTGAATGCAACACTGGCCCGAGGACATTCTCCCAATGTATCCACGTTAAATGCACAGAGCTCTCCCTAGAGGAATATCAAGGAACAACAACTGAACTATTTTCCATCCGCCTCAACTTCAATGTACGAGTTTTACCATCCTCGATTATTTCAAGTGTTGATATTATTTTTATTTTTATTTTTATTCAATGCGCACAATCTCAACTAAGCCTGAGTAATCTTTTTGCGCGCTTGTGTTCCCGGTTCTGTGATTTATTTTTGTGGATCTAATTTTTGTTGTTTTAAAATTCATTTGTCCGGCGATAATTCTCTAAGACTGCTTGATTTATTTATTGTAAGCACAACCGTACAACAGGGTGTTTTGTCCTCGCGCATTTAAATGACAATCTAGCACTCTGGACAGTTGCATCAGTTCCTGTGTGTGCGTGTAAATGGCTGTGCCGTGGCTGCTTCACGCTACTTTTTATTCCCAGGACGCAGAATAGTCATAAATCCTCCTCTGCTAGGAAAGGCTGTGATCATAATAAAGACGTCACCCTCCTGCTCGGGTAGGCTCAACCAAGCCAAGTGCGAAGCTATTTGTAAGCTACAACAACAACATCCTCCAGCACCATGCTCATGGATAACGTAGGGATTTCTCTGAGATCCCCTCGCCGTGCGAAGACGATATCTGCGTCAGATCCTTAGTAAAGACAGCCTTTGATTGCTCCGGATCTCCTTACTATTAAAAAACAACACAGACTTGATCGCGTTGCGGGCTCTTGTCGCAACACATAGGACGCCAGCCGTGGATTTGAAGGTATTTAATAACTGCGACACTGGATGTAGAGGCGGTCGTGCACACGCGTCCGCTAGAATAGCGTGCTGTCATTGTGGTGCTCACGTCCTGAAAGTATTCTACCTTTAAATGGTTACTGTGCAGCTCTGCCTCAGCGGGGCTGCAGCTACAGGACGTACGCACTTCATAGCTGTGGCTGAAACGTGTGCACGAACCATAGTGCAGAAAAATGCACCGCAGCTGCTCACCGAGCCTGGTTTTTTTTCCGTGTTCATTTTTCATTCTATTTGGGCTCGGACGGGGAAGTTAGTGTTAACCAGCATGAATATAAGAGACAGAAAAGCAGTACTACGCACTTTTCTGCTCCCCTTCAAATAGCTTTTCTTAAGAGGCACGCCCACTCTACAAAAAAGTGGATGAATCGCTGTGCTGAAATATTCGGAACATTACTTATCTGTGCACACATGGTGATGGCTTTTGCTCAGTATCTGCCCAGTTGTTACCTTTGATTGAAAAACAGCGTGCAGATCACCCTAAGCAGTTAAAAGCACCAGTGTTGAAGGCATTTTTAACATTTAGTGTCAGTTTTGTTTTGCTAACAAGAGGGGGCACTCTTTCAAATGGCTTTCAATGAGGGTGAATAGGGGAAGTTTGATATCTGTGAGAGAGGTGTGAGGAGTGAGTAAAGACTTGATGTCATCACAGATTATAGAGAGAGAGTAAGCATTTCACACCAAAACTATTCATTATGTAAGTGTAAACAACTGTTAGCTGTATTATTGTGGGTTATGACTGTGTGATTCACAAATTTTGTGGATAGTTTTGGACCCACAGGCACTGGACAAAAAATACTGAGATTCTTTCTTATGGCATTACAATGGCCTACAATTCTGTTTTAACTGAGCTTTTTGTTTTTATCTGTCTTTTCCATGTGTTTTATGACTATATGTCAAAGTAAACATCTATTTTTAAAAGTGCTATACAAATAAAGTTATTATTATTATTATTATTATTATTATTATTATTATTATTGTTGTTGTTGTTGTTGTTCAAATTCCTACATGTAAATGTGATCTTTCACATCCCTTAATTACCTTTGTATGTGATCTTCAGTACAAAAGAAGCCACTCATGTTTGCAGTTTGGTGACAATGCTCCACAGCTGGCTGTTTTTTTTTACTATAGTGTCTTTCTCTTTCCAAAGAGTCATGGAGGAAACAGCTGCTGCAGTTCCAGCTCCTGGTACCGGTGCTGCCCCATCAACCCCAAGGCCTCAGCCCTCCTTTGTACCTTCCCGCAGCCTGCTGGAGTGGAGACGGAGGGTCAAGTCCGAGTATATGCGCCTTCGCCAATTAAAACGCCTTAAAAAAGCTGAGGAGGTCAAGGTGGGTCAACTGGATTATATATTCATACTTGCATTTGTGTGGTGTATGCATTGTGCAGTGGGGCTTACTCTAAGCGTGCAGGTCTATATTTATAAGACTGTGCAACTTTGTGTCACAGTGTGTGATACTCTTTGTCCTCTTCTGTTTCTAGACCCTGTTCATGTCCAACAGGCAAAAGATCGAGCAGCACACAAACCTCCTGAATGCAGAGTGGTCCAAGCTTAGGATTCAGTCCATCCCTCTGTCCGCTTCTAGTGGAGCTCTGGCCAGCAAGAAGGTGTGTGTGTGTGCGATGTTTTTGTGCGTATGTGTGAGTGTCTTTTTGATGCCCCAAAGAGAGTAAAATAATAATGATTCCAAAACATCCCCTTACATACTACCCTGACTGCACCGTCCAGATCTACCTTTGTATTCTTTCCCAGGCTGCTTTGGTTGGACTTGTAACTCAATCTGTTATTATTATCATTACACTGATTTGTTTTAAGAAACTTTTCACCAGCCTCAGTGTTGTGCTCCAGTTCCCACCTGGCTGTCGTGCATTATCTCAGGACAAAAGTGTGTGTGTTGTAAAAGGGTTATGTGGCAGCTAAAAGTCCTCTCTGGCTTCAGGGGATCTTATAACACAAACAGCCTGAGGCAAAGTTATTTCATGTCTCCTCTCACATGCTGTTTTGGACCCATTTATTGCTTTTTGGGGGGTTTAGTATTTGATTATTTATAGAACTATTTGATATTGCCAGGGATCGCTCTGTTGTCTTATTAGCCCACCTCTGTTTCTCTTACAGATGTGTTCAGTGGAGTTTGGCTTCCCAGCATTCAAAGCTCAAGCCATTGCCATGAGACCTCTGTCAACCGTGGCAGGAATCCCCTTTATGTACTCCTGGTCACCTCTGCAGCATAACTTCATGGTAGGATATGAACCACAATTTGCTGTAAGTGATACAACCGCTGTATTGTCACAATGCAGAGCATTATTTAACATGTATTTCACTCCAAGTACACCTGTGTACTATTGTTGGAATTGATACAGTGAAGAGACGAGGCCTTTACATTTTTACGTAATTAGACTTTAATAGAATAGTGTATTATCGTTGTACATGCACAGCTAAGGTGAGAGTATTCCTATAAGGTGCAAACTAAACACAGTAATATATAAGTTACTATAAAATTAAATTAGGATTAACTTTAAAAAGAAAGGAAAAACACAACACACCATACATTAAACACAGTTACTACATCCAAAATGTGACAATGAGCTAAAGTACTCTATGTGCTTGTTCAATTTTTTCTTTCTTTATGTCTTTTGTGACCTTAGAAGCTAGTGTAGAGAGTCAAAGTAGCACTTTTTCTAATGGTCTTTAAAGGCATCTTGCTGAAGTTGAGTCCATACCTGTCTTGAGTTACTTTTCTCTGTTCTAGGTGGAGGATGAGACGTTTCTTCATAACATCCCATACATGGGCGATGAGGCGCTGGAACAGGATGAGGCCTTTCTGGAGGAACTTATTGATAACTATGATGGTGTACATGGTGACAGAGGTATGTGTTAGTGCTATCTAACTCCTACACAACACTCACCTGGAAGCTGTGTTTGGTTATTTAATGAACACAATACGTGTTTTTCCAGAGGGGGGGTTTATCAGCGATGAAGTCTTTAAAGAGCTGGTGGAAGCCTTGAGTCAGTATTCCGACCATGAGGACGAGGAAGAGGAGGAGGCGACGGCAGCAGCAGCGGAGGTGACAGGAAAGAAAGAGGAAGAAAGGATGATGAGGAGGAGCTCAGTGGAGGGCTCAGAGGAGACCAAATCTGGCAGTGTGGCATTCATCAGGAGGAAGAGGAGGAGCACCACTGAGGGTGAGTGAGTCAGCTGCACATTTGTGTGTTCAGACATTGTTGTGTGAGAGAACAAGGAACAAGGCCCGTACTGTTCCTCTCATTACTCTGTACAGCTGCCACAAGGTCGCCCTGCCACAGCAGCTCTGGCGCAGGCAGTGTTTACTTTGAAGCTGCTCCTGCGCCGCTACTGTGGGTGTGTGTGAGGGAACCTGACACTGATATTGTCCAGCTCTCATAACACAACTTGATGACCTCTTGCACCAGAGAATAAATGTTATCCTCCCAATAATTATAATGTAGATGCACACCTGGATGCATTCATAGGTGGTCCATTAAAAAAAAAATCACTCTTTGTTTTCTCATCATGATTAATTGTGAAACTGTTCATACTGACCTGACCTTGAACAGCAGGAAAACATTTGGACCATTGCAAAATGTTTAAAGGAACATATTACATAAGTGTTATTTATTAGTCTGTATCTGAACCTAGTTTGAGGATAAAACTGAGGTATTTGTTTAACCAACTCTGCTCTCTTTGTGTTTTTTTTTCAAAGTGAGGGACTTTTCCAGCAGCAAGAAGGTCCCCAGTGATAAGATATTTACAGCCATCGCCTCAATGTTCCCCTACAAAGGCACCACGGAGGAGCTAAAGGAAAAGTAAGAAAAGTGCAGTGAAACTGGGGATCTATGAGGACAATACTGAACAGGCGGTTGCTTAGTGTTCACCATGGCGACGCAATGTAATAATGGTGGCTCCCTCTCAGGCTGTCTGAGTCAAAGGAGCAGTTTCTGAAAGAGCTTTATTCAGAGATAAACATGTCAACTTGAGCGGCTCGGGATGAACGTGCTAATATTGAGGTAAACAGGTGATGAACGACCACTGACAGTCGCTGTCGCCCTCATAGGTACAAGGACCTCTTGGAGCCTCCGAGCCAGGTGAAGCTGCCCCCTCTCTGTACCCCCAACCTGGATGGACCTTTTGCAAAGTCTGTGCAGCGGGAGCAGTCCTTGCATTCATTCCACACCCTGTTCTGCAGACGATGCTTCAAATACGACTGTTTTCTCCACCGTAATAGACTGATTTGTGTATTAATGTCATAATTACTTCTAATTATCATAGAAGGTTCCGTTTTTTTGCTTTCCTGCAAAACTTGCCATCACTTACTGATTGTGAAAGAGTCATTTACTTGAAATCAATATGCGTCTGTTTGCTTGCATGAAGCTTTCCATGCTACACCCAATGTTTACAAGAGGAAGAGTAAGGAGATCCGCATAGAGACAGACCCCTGCGGTGTGGACTGCTTCATGTTGCAGGTATTTTACGCTTACATATGCTTCACCTGCTGTAGGACACACTTTATCTTGTCAATTTCACGTTTTTTATTCCTCTATGCCGCTCTCCTTTAAAGAAAGGGGCTAAAGAGTTCGTGGATCAGAACATGTTACGATCGCAGAGGTCTCGCAGGCGCAGAAAGCAGCAGCGTCCCACCAGCTCTACCTGTCCAGGACCTTCGGGGTCTGCTGAGGAAGGCAAAGAGGGAGACAGTGACCATGAAACGACCTCCTCTTCAGGTTGGACTTTGCTATTAAGAGAAATCTGGTTTTGAGTTGCTCCAGAAACCACCAGGTGCAGGAGGACCAGCTTTGATTCTCTTCGCAATTTCTACATTTACTTAACGCTCCACCTTGCCAAGAGTTCTAGTGAAGGGCTTTTATTCTGGTAATGACTTTCTGCTTTGAAGCTTAAAGACACAGTTATTCTCTGAGTCACTGCATGACTAAGTGGATGCATCATTTACCATAACCTCCCGTAAATCCCTCCCTTTTTCGACTTTATGACTGGTCGTCTACCCGGACAGAGTCGAGTCCTTTAAGAAAGCGAAATTTGGCTTAAGATGAGAGCTTTTAAGTCATTTCCTGCTCTCTCTCCCCCCACTCCTCCTCTTCCATCTTCTCTCAATATCAGCGCTCACTTGCCAAGTAAAATAAACCAGCCATTAGGTTTGCATGCTTCAGCCCCAACATAAACACTTTGTTCCTTCGCCCCCTCCTTCTGCCGTGGTTTCTCTTTCTTTTTTCATCTCTGTCAATATCTTCATGTGGAGAGCAGCAGGAGGGAAATAAGAGCAATCTCTTTTGGCTCTGGCTTGTCCTGTCCTCCCCCACAAGCTCTCAGGATGTTGTTCCTAGCCATCAATGCATCGCTGGAAGTCTTTGCTAGTTTTACAAACTGTTTGAGCTCAGCCTGTGACTCAGCAGAGTCTCTCACACGTGTTGCGATAATGTGGAAAAAACAGATTGTTAAGCAGATTAATAGAGATACTCAGTGCTGGAGCATGTGGCCACAGCAATGCTGCATTCAGCCTGTTGCCAAGCAACATTCAGTTCTCAGCCTCAAGCTGTGGGTGTAAGAGCATCAGTCCTGAATATCCAAAAAGCTAAATCAAAGCCCATGGTCCCCCGTGTGTGTGAGAGAGTGAGTGTGTAATGCAAATAGCCTGAAATGGTATCCAGAAATAGAAGTGTGTGTGGTTGTAGGGTGACTGAATTAGCACACCTTCTGTATGTGCAGCTTCAAGTCTGTCACAGTCCTTGTGTTTTTACCAAAGCATTTGTATGTATAGCTGTTTGATTCTACGACTAAAGCGATGAAACGTCCTGCCAAGAGTAATAGTCACTGTGTGTATTTGTGTGTGGAAACAGAGGGCAATTCTCGCTGTCCGACACCCACCAAGCAGCATCCAGGGGATGATGACGAGAAAGAGGAGGCGTGCTGTGTGGTTGAGTGGAGCGGGGCAGAGGAGTCTCTGTTCAGGGTGCTACACGGCACCTACTTTAACAACTTCTGCTCCATCGCTCGCCTCATCGGTACAAAGAACTGTAAGGAGGTGAGATGTTCACACACACACACACACACACACACACGCACACACACACACACACACACGCAGTATTCTTCCCTGTCAAACCCTGCTGGCTAATATGCGGTTATGCTACCATAGTTATAATGACAACTGGGCCAAGCAGTCTTTTTTTTTTCAACTCTTTATTTTTGCATGGTCTCCTACTGACCATGTTGTTGTTTCCACAAACCTCTGACATGAAGCAAATATCATGGGGTACCCAATATTTATCTCATCCTTAAACCTCCTCCCTCCATCCACCAACAGATGTCACCTCTGAGGCCATAGCATGCCTCACATATACAGCCCTTTTTAAAATAAACAGTATTATTTGACAAGACCTGAAGCAGGTTCTCCTAAATTGGCAAATGCTATAGCCGTGAAAACTCTCAGTAACACTTTACTTGACGCCTACCTCTATAATGCATTATAAATATATGTATAATGCATCATAATCACATTATAGCACTGTATAACTATAGTTATTAATGATCATAATGCTTTATAGCAATGATCATAACACATTATTAAGCATTTTATCATGACTTACAATGTCAGGTATTATAAAGTGTTATAATTATTGTTATAAAGCATTATGATCACTAATGAGAGTTTGTAATGATAGTAATACAAGTTTATAAGCAAATTATAACACATCGTAAATATATGTAGAATGAATTATAATCACATTATAGCACTGTATAACTATAGTTATAAACACTCATAAATGATCATAATGCTTTATAGCAATAATCATAACACATTAAAAAGCATTTTATTATGAAATACAAGGTCAGGTATTATAACGTGTTATAACCGTTAACAACAGTTGTATTTCATTATCTATTTGGGCATTGTCAGTGAGTTGTTAACAGTTATAACACTTTATAATACCTGACCTTGTAAGCCATGATAAAATGCTTTATAATGTGTTGTGACTATTGCTATAAAGCATTATGATCATTTATGAGTGTTTATAACTATAGCTATACAGTGCTATTACATGTTTATAATGCATTATAATGCATTATAGAGATAGGTGTCAAATAAAGTGTTACCAAACTCACAACACTATTGGAAAGGGATGGTGACAGAAAAAAACATGAAGGATTATGGGAAATGAGGTTTTAGTCACAGAGAACTGGCAGCTGAGGCACAAGGAAAACAGTCATGAGTTGTTAAGTGTTCCATCTTAATTAGCTCTGACTAATACTTTTCGAAAACTGGTGGTGTTTTGAAATGAATCAGACAAAACCTTTGTATTACTTTGTGGGAACTGGATTTACGTCAGTGTGAGTGTAAAAACACATGCATCCTGTGTCTGCGGTTTTATGGCGTGGATAATGGGGCTGAATACAGAGAGAATAGCATGTGGCACCATAAACAGGGATGCTCACCAGATGTGACGTCTCTCATATTCTGTAATGATTCAGTCGTTCGGCCCTTGACGTTCTCTTCATTATGTCGACTGACTGTAATGCGAGAAAGAGAGTGGAGAAGAATAAATACAACAACTTTTAGATGCGTTGTTAAACTTTTAAGCATTATAACGTGCAGTAACGAAACAGATTAAGAAGTTATGGCATGTTTTAGACATGAGGAAGCAAAATCGCAGGTTTAAATCCAACCCTTATCGTGCCTCTTGTCCCCTCAGCCAAAGCAGTCCAGATACTGTACTGGAGTGTCCGTTCTGGCTCTGCTGGCATCCAGAGGGCCCCGCCCACTGCTTAACTGAGTGGAAATGCTGAAACCAGCTGCATCGTTTTGTGTGTCTGCGTCCCAGGGAGGAGGCCAAATCTGGGTTTTGCATGCCAGAAGTGACTGAGTGTGTGAGTGTGTGTGCTTGTGCACATGCATGTGTATGTTTCACCTCTGCAGTACAGTTTTGAAAGCAGAGGAGGGAGGGGTAGGCAGGATGTTCTGTGGCGTAATCACTGCGATGTGCTTTTCAGCTTGAGTGGCGGTACATTACACAACATAATTAGGAAGAAGGGAACAGAAAAACTCCTTAAAGTGTGTGTGCGATTTAAAAGCAGGATGTGCCGTTGTTGATCGTGTAATTTTGTATTTCCTGCAGGTGTACGAGTTTGCGGTGAAGGAGGTCCTGATCCATCGCGTTCCTTTGGTCGATGGAGGCATCTCGCCCCAGAAGAAGAAGAGGAAGCACAGGCATGATATCATCAGTTATTCTGTCTTTTTTCTGTCTGTGCTTTTGCTAGAAACATAAAAATACCATTGTGTTTTGAAGCAGGAGGCTTGTTAAAACTTCCTTAAATAGATACAAGTTAAAACGAATAAATCAGGTCATGTAGATAAACCAGAATTCTGCACCGCTGCAGTGTTTGAACATCCTAAAAGATTTATCTTGCTTGATAATCGAAGAATAGAGCATAAATAGTTTAAGCGTAGAATGATTTTAGGAGTTACTAACCATTTTTAATCAAAACCCTATTATTGTGTTTGTTTGACATGTTAGGTTATGGGCAAAGATTCAACTAAAGAAAGGTATGTTCACCACAAAATGATGATTTTTTTTTCATTCATATTACTACACTCTGCCCTTTGAAATACAACACAGCTTAATGTGCCACTCAGAGGGCTTTGTCCTCTGTTGCTCCAGATAACTCGTCCAATCAGGTTTACAACTACCAGCCATGTGATCACCCCGATCATCCGTGTGACAGCTCCTGCCCGTGTGTGATGACCCAGAATTTCTGTGAAAAGTTCTGCCAGTGTGAAAACGAATGTGAGTGTCACCCTTTTTGTTCACCTGTTCCTGCTCTCTTATTTTCACACTAACATAAAGACATATGAAACTTCCTGCTCCGCCTGGAGCTGAAAGAAGATTAATAAAAACTGTCTTCTAAAAGCATTCACAGCTCTTTCTGCCAGACTAGAATAGATCAGGACTGCAGGATGTAAATTGATTCTGCAGTATCCTGGCTGCGGTCAGAGGAGAAAGTGTCCTCTAGTGGAAAAAGGTAGGTGTCTGTTTAATACAGAGCTGTGATCACAATGAGGCATTGCTGCAGCAGCAATGACCCAGAAGTGTGATTTCTGAGATGGCCACACGGTGGAGGAAGGGATTTGTCATTTGCACTCTGGAGAATTAACTACAAAGCGGAGGGATGAGACGGAGCTAACAGCTTTTTAAGGTCGACGAAGAGGTTTTTCTTTCATTTGTTCGTCTGCTGTTGTCCAGTCGCTTCCTGTCTCACTACCTCGCCTTTTCCCGTAGTCGAGTAGAGCCAGGGCCAAACAGGAAGCCGCCTCCAGTTGCACATGTGTGCTCACTAAAGAGTTGGAGGGATATCAAAGGGACACGACAGGCTCTGTGCCTGATATCCAGCATCAACTGCAACATCAGTATGAGTCAGACATCCTCAGCTAAACAAAGCTGATGATGATACAGACACATTAAAACCCACACAGACTGAGAAGGGCATGGCAGAGGAGAGAGAATTTCTGCCTGCAGCTCTTGTTATGGATAGTTTCCCCCCAAGCTGAGGCTGGATGAAAGATATGTCAGTAAATCTTGCTTGATCCTTCTATTCATCGGCCCAAAGGGTGTTATGTTACACCCTGCAAAATGGTATTTCAGCATATCTGCCAGCAGGGGTCCCTGACTGATGAGCCTTGAAGCATTGCTGTCTGCGGAACAGCATTTAGAGCTGGAATTATTAATCATTCTTGTGTCCTGCAAGGTCACATAGTGTTTAATATCTCTCTGTGTGACTTTAATCATTAACAAACATAGTGAATCCTCACTCATCTGTGTGTTTCAATGCTCTTCAGGCCAGAATCGCTTCCCAGGATGCAGGTGTAAGACACAGTGCAACACCAAACAGTGTCCCTGCTACCTGGCCGTGAGGGAGTGTGACCCAGATCTGTGCATGACCTGTGGTGCTGCGGACCACTGGGACAGCAAAGGGGTCTCCTGCAAGAACTGCAGCATCCAGAGAGGCCTGAAAAAGGTAACCAGAAACAGCAGGAGAAGATTCGTTTCATGTTTGTTTATTCATTTATTTTTAATTTCATTTTTTATTTATTTTTAATTTTTATATATATATATTTTTTTAACTTTTTTTATTTAATTTTTTTTATTTATTTATATATATATATTTTTAATATGTGCGTGCAACACGAGAAAGTAAACTGAAAACAAACAAAACCAATGAGAATATTCATATATGTTCAAAACAGATTTCCTTTGCTTTAAAGATTGCAGCAGGAAGAGTTTTCTGACACCTACATTTCACTCCTCACAGCACCTGCTTTTGGCTCCATCAGATGTTGCAGGATGGGGAACCTTCATCAAAGAGCCAGTTCAAAAGAATGAGTTTATCTCTGAATACTGCGGGGAGGCAAGTCTGAGCAGTTTAGACAAATGCATTTCAAATTTGCATCCAGGTTTGTTCTTATTCTGTGTTTTTTTTAATTCCTGTGTGTGTATAAGCAGCTAATCTCCCAGGACGAGGCAGACCGACGAGGGAGAATCTACGACAAATACATGTCCAGCTTCCTCTTCAACCTGAACAATGGCAAGTATTCCCCACTTTCCCTCTGGTCACAGACAGTACTAATACAGGGTGTCAAGTAATCCTTCATATGCTCTGTCTCTCAGTAGACTTTGTTGTAGATGCCACACGCAAGGGGAACAAAATCCGCTTTGCAAACCATTCAGTCAATCCCAACTGCTACGCTAAAGGTGAGTCACTTTGGTTTGTCTATGAAGTGGAAAAGAGAATGGAGAGGTTTTTCTGTGGGATGAAAGCTTTGTTTGGCTGATGTTGTGTTTGCTGTCACTGCAGTGGTGATGGTGAATGGAGACCATCGCATTGGGATCTTTGCCAAACGAGCGATTATGCAGGGAGAGGAGCTCTTCTTTGACTACAGGTAGTTGCAGGTTTTTTTAAGGAACCTCCACCAGCCTCAGAATTAGGGCTGGACGATAAAATGATAATGATATACATCAAAAATTTATTTCCTTCGATATTGATATAAAAAATGGTCAGTATGCTTTTTGATAGTGTGCACTCTGCCATGTTTTGGTAGACTATACGAATGGCCAATAAAAATGGGAGTTGCTTCGGGTCCGCTTTGCGCTGAACCAATCACGTGCTGAATTAGAACCAAGTAGCAAACAACTGCGCAGTAGCAGGCTGCAGCTACACGCAACAATAGTACTCTAACACCTGAAGCTAACAGCACTGTCGGTGAGAAAAAAAGAAAATGAGTGCTACCCCCGGCAGATGATGACATCGTCCACAACACTGGCACAAAAACGTCGGTGGTGTGGAGGTGTTTTGTTATTTCAAGGTTGGATATAAAGTAGAGTAATGTTCACTGCAAATTATGTTGAGTATATGTTCCCGCAAAGTCGGGGAATACCTCAACTCTTTTTCACCACCTGAAGCAGTGCCACGCAGCAGAGCACACGCAATGCAAGAGGTTACAAACCCCGAGCGGAGCAAGTGTGAAGCAGCCCATGGCGACTGTGCAGCCGAAACAGCTGACCATTCAGTCCACTTTCTCTCGCGCAACACCTTATGACAAAACGTTGAAGAGGCCTCATAGATGCAGGGAACAGGGAACATTTAAGATTGACAAGTTTATATCGTGATATATATCGATATCGACTGATATGAAAAAAAATATTTATGTCACAGTCAACTTTTTCCCATATTGCCCAGCCCTACTCAGAATGAAAAAGAGCAACATCTCTGTGTGTTTTGATCTCTCTGAAGATGCTGCTCTGAGCTCACACTCATTCCTTTATCTTCCACAGATACAGCCAAGCCGACGCCCTCAAATACGTGGGGATAGAGAGGGAGGTAGAGATGTCTTAGCTACCTGCTGCTGTCTTGGTAACCTGTCCCGAAGTCCTCAGCCACCCACTCATGCTTCTGCCCCCTTTGTGCAGCGTCACATCCAGCTGACGAAACTCCATGAGCAGACTCCACCCTCTCTGCTGCACTTCCAAAAATAGAAGGTCCCTGCTGTTTGCAGGTGCTCCCGCTTTGCAGACACAGAGTCAGCCGGCTGCTTTCCCCCTCATTTGCCCGAAACCCACCCATCCACCCACCTGCAGGACTATATACGGCAAGCTTATAAAACTAATCTATTTAAAGTGGAAATACTATTAATCCGTGTTGCTTACTGCACCAAGAGGATCATCTTTGTTTTTCTTTTTTGTTTAATCTTGTCAAAGCAAAAAAGCCACAGTTACCCATCATTCTGTGCTACTCTCCGTTTTGTTACTGTACTTAAAGACCAGCTTTTGTTTTACCTATCTATATGTAATGCAAGCTTCTCCGGCGTACCTAATGATGATCAGTGAAATGCATGTGCTGTCTCTTGGATAAACGAACCATTAAACCCGTCAGCTTTGGCATTAGCTTCAGTCAGATGCTGCTCTGTGCAAGTGGCGAAATTCAATTTTTGTGCATTTATAATTCATTGTTCTGCAAAAATAGGCAACCAGACGAGAACCGACTGACTGAATGTAACATGTGGATGACGGTGAAGAGATCTCATCCTTTTATCATTTTACACATTATTAATAACCCATTGGTACTCTAAGCAACATACATGCACATGAAAAATTGATCATCACGTTTACATGATCTTGTGATCTTCACATTTTTGGTGAGACTTATAGTTAATAAGCTAACTAGTCACATAGTAAATGTCTTCCTTTAAACTGATACAAGTGCCAAATGATCCCACACAGAAAGAGGCTGAAACAGTGTGGATGTGCTGCAAAAATTAACAGAAGCAAGTCAAAGGTTATGACCATTTTAAAGAAGCAAAATGATCAGTATTTGACCAAATATTCAAGTCCCCCACATGTGAATGTAAAATACCATTTATCATTTTTCTTCATTTGATTAACTGTCCTGGTTTGTTCTTCTGCCTTTCATTTATAAGACATTAAAGCCCACTTTGACATGAGATCTATCTCGATCAAGATGAACAAAATGGAGTTTACTGCTATGTACAGTGTATGCCTATGAAAATAAAAGTTTAACTTTATACAGTAAAACAAATGTGTGTCTTGGCTGTCACTCTTGATGTAGAATCTTTACATACATTTAGGTAAAGGAATATAGGGTGATTATCTGGGCAGCAGTAGCTCAGGAGGTAGAGCGGTCGTCCAATAACCAGAGGGTTGGCGGTTTGATTCCCCCCTATCTCAAGTCTGTCTATTGTGTCCGTAGGGCAAAACACTTAACCCACTTTGCTTCCAGTGTGTGTTTCCTCCACTGGTGTATGATTGTGAGTGTTGAGTGGTGGTGGTCAGAGAGGCTGTAGGCACAAACTGGCAGCCACATCTCCGTCAGTCTCCCTCAGGGCAGCTGTGACTGCCAAGGTGTGACTGTGTGAGCGAATGACTGATGTATCCAATGTAAAGCACTTTGAGGGTCACTAAAAAAGCACTATATGAAATCTGATGCATTATTATTATTTATCTTTCATGGAGGGGTTACAAATAAGCTGGGTTGGCCTACTTATGCAGTCTCATAACTGGGAGGTTGTAAGCAAGGCTACTTTGCAGGGGCCAAAACTTATCAGTCTGCCAAAACATCTAGGTATAATTTCCAGGAAAGTTCAGACTAATCTAAATAAAGTGGTAAGTTTCAGAACAGTACAGTGTGTCATCATGGGTAGCCCCCTGGAGGATAGATATGACATACCCATGATGACGGAACACACACACACACACACACACACACACACACACACACACACACACACATATAAGAGATACAAGCAGTACACAGTGATTGCACAAAGATACACACCTGACAGCATAAAAGGGAGTAGGAGAAAAGCCTGGGAGGTTTCCCAGACTCTGTTTGTCATCTTTACTGATTTCTGCAGGCTGCTCTTCAGACTCATCCTGTCTCCTGTGCATTGTTTCACTGAGTGTATGTTGATCTTCCACAACACAATCTCCCACCTTATAAGAACTACTGACAAGTTCCTTCAAGCTTCTTTTATTGAGGTGACAATTTGGCTTTGCCTTCATTTACACAGTAATGGTCATTTACAGTGAACACTGGACAAATCAAAATTGAGCATACTTAGGAACGAAAACATTGGAAATTCATGTGTGATCGCAAGTTGTAATGATTATTCTGGTACCTGTAGCAGAAAGATTCAGTTTGTTGGTGCAGAGAAGTTACCTTAATCTGGTGCTTTAATCTGATGTCAGGGTTGACAGGGTATCCACAGATTCATGTAAAGTACCACAATGTTTTAGAGTAATAGATTTAACTTCTCTTTTTGTTCTTTATTCTAATTTTTGAAAGCGCTTTACAAAATGACACTCAGTAGATACCCTGTCCAAGCCAACAGCATCCCTCTCACCTACTCCCCCTTGTGGCCACTTCATCTCAAACCCTTGGTAGCAGCGGGGAGTGGAGGATCTGCACAGATTTAACATGCTTGTAACTTTCAGGACATTTAGGCTTAAGCCTTGTTCTTTTGTCACTGTACTACTGTGCTCTAAAAAAGCAAGTTGGAAAGTTGGCATCAGTGCGTGTTTGTTTTTTGTTTATCTAATGAGTCATTTTTCAAACTCGGCAGGTTGTTACTTGTGGGCAAACTATGAATACACAATCACCAGTCACACTTACACACGCTCCAGGGACCACGCATGATTAACTAGTGAGTGGCTATGAAGTGACACTGCTAGGCTGAGTGTTTAAAGTGTTTACCAATGTATACAATGGTGTGAATACATTATATAACATATATGTGAGTCGACACTTTCCTAATAGGCTACAAAGCATATTTGACTCAAGTTTGTAGGCTTGTGCCTTATATGAACTTTGCACGGTGATTGTCTATTTAACGAAAAACACAAACGCTTCTTTCTGTCAAACACAAACCAACAGCTTCACTCTGTTTGCTCACTTTTCATTTCCACTCATCTCACTACAGCATTCTTAAAAATATAACCTGAAAATGCCCGTCTTGGCCGAATCTGTACATTTTCATACATGGCTGCAATTTAATGCAGTTTTTACATCGACTATACATTCTCGGACTTTACAGCTCTGCACAGTTCGGCCCATCTGTAACAGAACAAACCGTGCAAAACTAGTGAGGTTAGAACAAGCACTTCACTTTCTTTATCCTGAGCATACCAAAGAGCTACCATGAGATAATTGACTTTCAGTGCTAAGCAGCCTACAGTGAAAACATGTAGTATCTGCTTATACATTACAGAGTCAGAGAATTTACATTCATGTACCTCTTTGAACTTTTTCTGTAGCAATAAAAAGGTCGCTTAACACAGTATACATATATTCACATGTACACATATTACACTCTATTTACTATTGAGCATCAGCAAAGTAAACTCAGATATTAACACCGTTGGTGGCTGGAAGAAGCTCATATTATTGCAGTGCGCTCATGCTCTACAAATGCATAGCTAAAATGTTACAGACATTTTTTTTTAAACATACACATAGTGCTATTTCGTATCAAGTAGAGCTGCAGTGAGTGATGGAAGTCCAAAGCTTTGGTTGCAACACATCGAATGAAATTTCATCTTGCAGGGGGCAGAAATTTCATCAGACTAAAGGTAGAGTTTTCAACTTTTCACAAGCTAAACAAGCGGCAGCAGCAACAACAATAGTGTGGTCAGCTACAGTCCTACAGCGTGATGCAAAAGTATTCTGGCAATATGAGTTGGAAGTTAAAGGTTAGCATTCTTGTGGTCCTCTGTACATATGTTGTTGTTGTTGTTGTTGAGTGTGTGCAGGTGTGCTTGTTGTGGTGCTTCTCTTTCTCCTGAAAGATGCTTACCATTGTGTATGAAAGGAATGTTTAAATACTGATCTTTAGCGGGACAGTCCTTACAGTTGTTTGCCAAGTCAAACACTCCATAGCACTGAGTTTTTTTGGCATCTTGGCCATAATAAAAGCAACCAGAAGTAAGACAGAAGGAATGAGAAGTCTGAAATGTATGTCACCCTGTCCCTGGCGAGCTTCATCCCCCTGACTCTTCAGTACACCAACAGTCTGTTAGCTCTCACATCATCACACCCTCTTTATTAAAGCCCCATAGTTGAGAATGTGTTTCTGAGCATATTGTGATCAGCAAAGCTGCTATCTACTGACACTTAGGCAAGTCTAAAACCACTTATGTGTGCCATTCTGTATAGGTAATGCACTGATATAGGCTGCAATACAACAAAGAAAAGCGTATATACCTTAAACAATCTTTATATGTGTCATCTCAAAGCTTAACATCTCAAAGCTCCATGCTCGTCTTTTTGTTCTCTCTCTTCGGTTGGATGTTTTTTTGTTTGTTTGTTTGTTAACACTGATTTAATTTCAGTGATCTGTGATTTGGTTACACTGCTTCACTTTTAAGATGTGCTCAAGTATCATGAGCTTTGTTGTCAAAAATGGCTCGATGAGAGATTGTCATTAAAAGGTATATCTAAGATGTTATGTAATCTATACAGTTAGATATTAATAGCTTTAATCAATCTGAAAACTGGCTCAGGAAAAAATAAATCTGCCTGAATGATTTAAACGGATGGTTTTGTAATTAAATGTCTCTTAGAAATCCTGTTCCCACAGTGTCAAATCTAAACCCTATCTGAGTAAGCTAATGGTTCATTCAGATCAAGCTTGCTTAGATGAGGCACTTCAGTATTTCACCCTGCAATACAGTGTGAGACTCGTTGGCTTCTCACGCAACATGGGGCTTGATGTGAACTTGTAACCCTTACCAAAATACAAACTATGTAGAGCACCAGGCATCAGATCCCACTCGACTGGAGAAAGGAACAAAAAGCAACATATAAAAAAGAACAAAAGAATTAGAAAACATAAAACAGGTATCTGTGGTTGTTGTAAGTGCTATTTCCCTCTCCCACACCCTTAATCAAACCCCACCCTCTTCCCCAAAGGTCCTGTGACGCTAGTCGCTCCTGAACTCCTCGTCGACTTCTGGAAGGTTCTTTTTTTCTCTCCTTAGAGTCTCGGTGAGCGGCCGGGCGCTGCTCGGGGACTCCAGGTTTTTGGGTTCATTGGTGCGGTAGCTGCCCTTCTGCTGATACGCGTACACGTAGATGCTGTACAGGCCTCCAAAGAGCAGCAGCAAGGCCAAGATGACAATGACTGTGGGATAAAAATAGCACAGTCAGAGTTAATCTGTAACACAATGAGGGGAGAGGCGTTTCTGGAATACTGATGAGGCACAGACACTTCAAGACTGAATTTTCGGGCTTTGTTATTAACTTTTATCAGTCAGGCTGATGGCGTGGGTGGAATTGGGGAGATATTCAAATCCCTCCATCCCATTTGTGTTTGAGGTAACGTCCATTGTTGCCTCAAACACACACCACTGCAGTTTGTATATCAGCAATGTTATATCTGCATCATCTGCATGCTGTGGTTAACACAGGATATAAAGTTTAAGAAAGGAAGTTACCACTGCCACAACATGGCAAGTATGTTTTGTTTTTGTTTTTTAATGTACATCCTTTTTTGACAACAGTGCCCACATTGCAAAGTTAATTTCATTTTTCTTCTTTTTCTTTAAATTTTACTTTTTTAGAGCAGCAGAAAAGAGGACAATATCTCGATGATGTAATAAATGGCAGAAGCATTAAAGTGTTGAATACAATAAAAAAGGAACATGTTTCCATCACATGAGCAAAGACCTTACCAGGAAAGACAGACAATGATTTAACAGGCATGCTGAACCGAATCAAAACATCCAGAGTGCTCAGAATATCAGATTTGGTTTTCAATAACAGACTTAAAGGGGAGCAGCAGGCTCTCTAGACATGATACAGATCCTTTTTTGTGACATGAGAGATCCTAAAGATTTGTAAATTAAGAACACTATCTGATACAAAAACCAGGCCGAGCTGCAACCTCAAGAGCTGGTGGATGAAGACAGTACAGCAGGGCCAGAAAACTGCAATTTCACCAGTGGCCATTTGAGGTATAATTTGATTGTGGACAATATTCCGAACCCGATGTCAGAATGGCTTAGGGGGATTTATTTTGTGTAAATTTAGACAAATGATATCAGTGCGTCTTACCGGCTTGTTTATGGTACTTTAATGGTTGCATCCATTTTTCAGACACAGTGAGGAGGATCTTAGTTTAAGGGTTTCTAGCTGAAAGTCCCCAAACTGAAAACTGTTGAATTCCAGCCTCATGATTAAGTCATTCATGAGTTTTCAGCATCAAACTTGGACTGGGGCTTGTGTTAGAAACTGTTACCTCATGGAAAAATGCATCCTAAATGAGAGAGCTTCTTGAATGCACTTAAAGCCATATTTATTGTTCAGTACTTCAAGATTTTCCAGTCCAGTTTTAAAGTACCCCTGATTTTGCTTTGGTTTCCTGTCACAGCTGAGAAATGCAGTTCAGGTGAAGTGGAGATATTAAACTGCCTGAAGGTGTGTGTTGGTTTGTCACTCAGTGTTTTCCCTGTGTAACTGTCTGGAAAGTGTCCACAGAGTTTCTCAGCCAAACTGCTGATGCATGTTGGGAAAAGTCTGGGCCCCTCAGGCTTATGCACTTAATAAAAGACCAACCTTGTGAAAGCTGCTTGTAAGATATACTGAAGCCTCACTTTAAACAAGCTTGAGGCAGATAACCAGGAGGCAGGACTTTTGATAGGATTCCTGCTTGGTGGACCAGTCTTTGCACTGTTCTGCATGCATGAGCACAGACGATACTCAGACGCATCTGTCAGTGATGAAGAGTAAAGTGGGCTCGTGCAGACTCAATATGGCTGAGCTGATAAAGACTGAATATGGCTGAGCAGACGGTCTCTGCTGGAGCAAAAACATGACACTGAAGCATCTCCTGCTCATCAGAGTGGATTGCTCTGATTTATTATAGCACTGGCTTCTTTTTTCATCTGGACTTGGCGCTAACTTGGCACTTGCACTTTTGTTGAGTTATCATCAATATTTAACAGGTAGGGTGAAATATGTATGGCTATTGAAGATATTTAGACCCAAACACATCTGCTCTACTTGTGCATAGTTTTGTGCTTCTGCTTTTATTTACTAATCTCTGTTTAATTTCTCATTTGAATTATTTGTGGTATGATTCCTCTGTTTGTTTTACATCAAAGTTCTGAATTACAGCACAATGAATAAACACAGTTTGTACAAAAATAACTTCACAACTATTCAAAAAAACGTTTTAATAGCATGAGCAGACTTCTTAAATTTTACTATTCAGTGTTTTACTTCTACTTATATACCACCTCTCTTGCTCATTGTGTTGTTTTTGTTTGACTAAGCCTCTTTCTTTTCTATATGGTAATGATTATAATTGAAATAAATGCACATTTATGTACATTATTAAGTGATTAATTAAAGGTAAGTACTGTATTCAAGTGAGTCAGTGCAAGAACAGCTCAGACATTGAGAATTATCAGTTTAAATGTGTCTCACCAAGACAAATAGGTCTATTCTCCTTCTATTCAATCCACTCATGAATGTAGATTTAGTAGATTTAAATAATAACCAGATTTGAGATGAATGGGATTAAGTCTAATCCTCAGTGTGATAATAATGCATTAGGAATGTCTGGTTTGTTTTTCTATATATTCATATGGGCGAGGTATGTGTGTGTGAGTGTGTGCATGCATGCATGCGTGCGTGTGTGTGGTTTTGTCTCTTTGGATAAATTCGGGCTCCCAGTTGGAGGCTTGAATAACACTCAAAATCCCACATTGGAACCTCACAACCCTGCTCTAATTTAGGATTAAAGGATTTTAGGAGAAAAGTTAAGAGAATTTCAAAGGGCTGATTTGTGTTATCTAGGACAGGAGGGAAACAGTGAGTGGGGAAGACGCAGAGAGGAGCCGGGCTTCAAAATAAACGGAATAAAAGGATTAATGTCACATTTATGGTCTTATTTTTTCCACCCACTTATTCAGAAAAAAAGATGCAGTTTTGCGCATTAAAATAACATTCTCAGAAAATGTCAAAGAAGAGAGTTGTTATAAATAAAAGAGAGGAGTCTTACCTGTTATCCAAAACAGTCCTAAGTCGTCGTGGATATAAAAATACTCTGAGGGAGAGAGATACACAAATAAGTAAAGGAACACAAACAAAGCCTCTTTCATACTAATGCATTAAAGGACAAACAAACTCACCTATGCCGGTAAACCAGGGGTCTACCTCCCACGGTACGTAACCCAGAATAGGAGGGAAGGCGCCGCAGTTGGATTCAGAGACATAGCCTTGTGTCATCACTGGCGGGTCTGTTTCATTTGGTCGGAAGAAGGCCTTTAGAGGGGCGTAGACGTTGTACCTCACCCCTGATATGCAGCCAATGAAGCCGGGAGCGTTATGTCTCTGGATCTCATAGTCGATGTCTCCAACCTCTGAGTAGAAGAAGGCAACAGGATTAATATTCACATAAATGAATTACCGTCCTTTTTGGTGACAATAACACAAACTCATTGAAATTAATGTTGTCTTTAATAATTGAAAAACTGAATATTTACCCATCACTCTGCCAAGGAACATAGACTTTGGAGAATCAAACCTGGCATCTTCCACTAGAGTTATCTTTTCAACTATGGGCTCCATGTAATCCACCTGCAAGCAGAGCAGGGCAAAGTGAGTGAATACGTTTAATATTGGTTCCAAGGATGCTCTTAAAAAAAAGAAAAAGGGTTCTCTTTCTCTGGAGTAGTTTCTGAGTTGAATACACCTGCAAGGTTGCACAACGGTGTGAGATTTTCCAGACATTATAGTTTATTTAACCTAATCCTCCAGTGTATAAAGCCTAATGTTTGCACAGTGACAGCAGAGAGGGCATGGACCTGTGTTTTGATGGTCCTGTTGTGTCTGGTTATGTTGACATAGTGAGGGTATCCGTCCGCCAGGTTACGGTGAGTCAGCTGGTATTTGTGTGTTATCAACCCCAGTTTATACCTCAGATCTACACTACCTGTAAAGAGAGAGGAGACAAATGAACCTCGAGGCATGGACTGGGAATATCTCTATTTTGTGAATCTTCAGCTATATAAAGTTTGCTCTATTGAAAGAAATCTGGTTTCTTTAAAAAAACTGTTCCCAGCTTCTCCTACCCACCGTCATTTTTGAGGATAATAGCAATGTAGTCCTGGACAAAGGAGCTGATGTAGAGCAAAACAGCTGGTGTGTGAACGGTGCTGAAACTGAACTCTATGTCATCTGCTGTGTCGTTGTAGCCCAGGCTGAAGTTGTCGTAGTGGGGGTCTATCCAGTTGGCCCATGCTGCTTCATCAGTTATCGGCTTCTTTCGTATGTTGTATCTCAGCCACGAACCGATTTCAAAGTAGGCCCCAATATCTTCAAAAAAAAAAAAAAGTTTGTTACTTCAGATATCTAGATCTGCTCTGAAGTATCACTGACGTCAGTTTCTATATGAAGGAGCAAGTTTAAACTCACCTTTGTGGCAGTAGAAACCATCAAACGCTGTGTTGTTACAGTCACAGGTGTAGGCAGCATAACCCTCAATACACTGGCCGCTGTTTCTACAAGGTATGGTAGCATTTAGACACTGTCCTGTACAGTTCCTTCGTATACCCTGCTCCTCATTCACTTTGCTCTCTAAATCCAGGGGGACACCATTCATTCGTAATCCTCTCAGACACCCCAGGAAGGGTCTCAGTGTGCGGTTGGCAGCACCTAAGAATCGAAACATTTGTGTCAGCGGTTATCAATCATCATTCAGAGTTCAGAGAAGATGCCTCAGGTGTGTTATCGATCATCAGAAACTTAAATTTCACACGTACCTACTACAACCGGATGAGTGAACTGCATGGTGACGAAGGTCTGACCAGGGAAGCGTGTAACAGCCCAAGGCTGATAGTCCACTTTGATCCGAGCCAGTTTTACGTTAATTTCCGCCTGAACAAAGTGCCACTCGTTGTCATTTAGAGGCACAGGTGAGCGTAATGTCACATTGATGATGCCATCACCAACCATAAATACAAATAAAAGGTTGTGAGTCGCTGAAAAATGAAAGAAGACAGATTGTAAAAGAAGAGCGGTTAATCTTGGATGAGTTTTTCTAGAAGCGAGATCTTATTTTTTCTAGTTCGGTTCACTCACTATTCAGCTCTATTCGTATGAAGTTTCGAAGCTGGTCATCAGAGTTCTCTAGGAAGACGCCGTGGCTACGATAGGTTTTAAAATGGAAGGAGATGTCAGCGCTGGAGCCAGGTCTGAAGGTGGGGAAGGTGATGTAGGTAGGTTTGGTGAAAGCTATTGTGTTCCAGATATTTCCTGTAGAAACATTGAGATATGAACAAGATGTGTTAAAAATGAACCCTTCAATGAAAGACCACATCAATAATAAGCACAAACTACAGGTTAGCTCACTGTCGCCGTGGCAACGAAGGGGCCCGACGGTGAACTGTGCCTCTGAACCAGTCCTGTTTGTGTCCCCGACCACTACTCTCCTCACAGGCAGATGGTCTCTGAAGTCCAAGTAGCCTTTATCAGAGAACCTGAAAACCACACAGGAGGTGTTCAGACCACATTTTCAGTTTCTCAGATACAAACTAACCCTGATCAGGGACTCTGTCTCTTACCATTGTCTGTAGTCAGCATCACAGTTGCATTGAAATTTGGGATCAACGCATGTCTGGTTGATGGCACAGCCGCACATCTTGACCTCTCTGAAAGTTCCTCCCCAGTAGTAGTGACTCTCATTGTTACGACCAATCCAGTACGAAAATGGTCGTCCATCTATTTCACAAAAGAAGTTGCAGGTAGAGATTTGATAGTATGAGTTTCACTACTTTATATCCATCTTGCAATATTTCATGTGTGCTATAAATCTTCAGATTATCCTCCAAAAATGTATTTCTATCTATAAAAGAAACATCTTCATACTTTCAAGGTTTGATATCTTAAATTGAGTTGCCTATCTCTCTATCTTTCACAACCAAATGAATGAACCAACTAATTTCACTTACTTGGAGTGTTGAGGATACGGGATTTGTAGCAGGTGTAGTCAATCCACTGCTCACAGTACATGGAGGTGTTGGCCAGGGCAGTGACTTCATCCCAGGAAGCATTCCAGTAGTTGACATCTCCAATATACGGCCGATCTATAGTGGTTCCACTCACTTTGGTACCATCCACTCGATCATTAAGAATCACCGTCCAAGCTTTATATGCTGCAGAGAGGCATGATAGATAGGCCATATTACTCCAAGTTTTAAATAATGAAGACACAAAAAGCTATAATGACAGTATTGACAAGTGAAATGATGTCTTACATGATTTTCAGCAGAAAGGCAGAAAGGACAGATTAATGGTAGGAAAGATTTTCAATGCAGAAGCGCAGGAACAGCTTGGCCTTATCTTGTTCAATGAAGCTTTTTATTTCTCATTAAAGGAACATGATAAGATGCCTTTCACTTGTCAAAAATATCCCACGAAGGATCATGCAAACACAGAGCACACACACTGCTGATGAAATTGTACTTACTCAGTGTCAGTGATTACTCACACTTCATTTTGCAGTACACCTCAAATGGTTTCAGCGGCCCGCTGAGATCAGGATCGATGGTGTAGTTTCCGGACCAATACTTGCCGCTGAGTCTGTAGGCCTCGCATGATTCTTTATAAACAGCTGATCAAGAAATCAATGCTTTGTGATTATGAGAAAATACAGCTCAGGCAAGGTGTAATTATCTGTAAAGAAACACTTATTAGAGGAATATGATTGCCAGACAGCACTTACACATGTGACACACTTCTCCTTTGTAGCCTGTGTTCTCACACAGACAGATGAAGTCGTCCCAGGACTGGATGCATCTGCCTTCATGTTCGCACGGATTAGGAGAACATCTGTAGGCAAAACATGACATTTCAAAGTGAGATTTCTGTTATTTTCAGATTCTCTTTTTTATCAGTGTTATTTGATTCTTGTTTGAAGCTCTAAGATAAGGGCTTATGCAGTAAAACTTAATGAGGAAGCATAGGAACATCTGATACATCTATCAACTTGACTTCAAATAAACTAACCACATACACATACTCCACATTAGGTGTCACTTCTTACCTGTCAGTGATGCCACAGGTGCCCAACAACAGCTCAGCATAGCGCCCCCATTGTCTTTGCAGGATAATGTCAATATCCAGCTGTTCATTGTCTATAAAAATGTGCTGCATACAGCCATGGAAGCGGTTCAGCTTTGTCTCACATTTCCGTATCGTGTTATTAGTTTTTGGACAGCCTGAATTCAGAAAAGAAAATGCTTTAATTGAACAGAAGTAATCTATAAATTAATCTCAGGAGATTTTAAGTGCTTATCTCACCTCCAAAAAAGTATCGGTCTCCTGTTCTAATTGTGAAAGGGTTGGTGATCTTCAGCGGAGAGCCTTCCTCCTCATCGATTGTGAGGGTTAGCAGGTTGTCTCTTGCTGCCAAATCGACTGTATGCCAGTAACCGTCATTCAGCCTGTATCCTACAGATTGGAAGGATTCCTGTTATGTAATCTTTCTGCAATAATATACAGTTTAAAGCTATCATGCACACAATGCATATATATCTATGCAAATCTAACCACCAAACAAGGACCTTCAGATCTTGGCTTAGCAGCTATGACTAAGCATTGCAGGCTCTGCGCAAAAGCACTCTGAAGCTAAATTAAGTAAGACTTTGGAGGTTGAGCTCTCTCTTTTGAGCGATTGCCAGACCAAAAACAGCAGAACAAAAATGACTACACAGTATTTTGTTCTGCTCCTAAAGAAGCTGCAAATGCTAGCATATCCTGCTAGCAATTTTAGCCACAGTGTTTGATAAAGACAAGGAGGTAGGGAGGCGGCATTCAGGCAGGCTGTATATTGAAGGTCTGTATACGTTTTTATCCATCTTACAAGTTTTAAGCTCCACAAATTAACATAACTGTAGCTGTTATTCCACTCAACAAATCCCTCCTCCAGCAGAAATGAAAAGTCAAGTTTTATCCTGGAAATTGCTACTTTCATCACTGTAGTCTGCTATTATGTGCCCACAGAATGACAGCTTATACAGCATAGAAACAGTAATTTACAAGGCAAGGACTACAAAGATATTAGTCACACAGCAAGTTTATAATGACCTTTTATGATCTGAAATCTTTACATGTAATCTTTTTTTTTCTCTTATCTGTTATATCTCAACAAAGCATCAGCCTACCTGCCGCAAACTGGAGTTTCTTCTTCCCAGGCTGGAATATTGTGACGTTGATCTGTCCCTCGCTTAATCCCAGCTCAAGAGCACCCAGATCATCAGCAAACCTTGTGAACATTAGCAGCCCTGTGTAGTCCCAAGAGCGGAACTTAAACTTGACAAACATGCGAGGCCTCCTGAAGAAACCTGGGACCTGCAGGTAGTTGTTAGGCCCGGCAAAAGTCATAGGTTTGAGTAAAATGTCCCTGCAGGCATAATGCATCTTTTTCTGAGGAGGAAAAAAAAGGAAAATAGTGAAGGTGGTAGTTTTTCTGGTTTATGTCATTTTCTTGAAAGACAAAATTCTGGTGATCAAGTTGTGTTTCTACCTTTCGGGGGATGCGGATGTCTTCCTCTTCTCTTTTGGCCTTTTTGATGATGTTGATACCGTTGAAGAAGACGTTCTCCAGGCAGCCGCGGAAATTTGGTGTTGTTGGCAAGTGAGGCAAATTTTGCTCTATGACACCCCCTACATATATCTAAGTCAAAGGCACAATAAGGACACTGTTGTAAATAAACTTAAGATGTAACATATGTATTCAAAAAACTGGGTTTTAGTTGAAACTGAATAAAGAGTCCATGTTACACTGTATTCATGGTACCTGAGTGTCCAGATCCAGGTGTGTAAACTCTCCATTACAGATGGCTGTCACCATGTGGCTGTCTACAGTGAAATTCACCTGCCGCCCATAGCGAATGATGGTGACATAGTGCCAGTGCAGGTTATCGAGGAGGCTGCCAGCAGTCAGTGTAGTCCGCCCATCGACCTTGTGAACTCCACTGCTTCCTAGAGGGTCCAAAAAGAGAGGAAGAAGATACAAACACTCAAAGCAGGTTTAAATACAGAGAGCATGCTGAGAAGACACTGAGTGATAGAAACCGTACCTAGGCTGATGTGCAGGTAAAGGCGGCCTCTTTTGAGCTCCAGGGTGAAGAGATCCCCTTGAATCCCCTCGCTGTGTAGCAGCAGACCATCCTGCTCCAAAGTCTTGAAGTTGATGGCGATATGGTCTTGCAGTGTACGGGATCTCTTTTCAGGATACATGTAGACCACAGAGTCATCTCCGTTATACTGCAGCACATGGGAGTCTGCGAACAAAGACCTCAAGATGGGTTCACCATTTCCAAGCCAACCCAAGCAGATTAAAAATGAAGATGTGTGTCAGTTTTCATGTCATGTGCATGTAAGGTCACAGAGACAGAGTCTTATGTAGCATTTAATGCGGATTTAAGGATTATCGGAGTACACTCCACGTGTCAAGTTTCCTCAAGTTCTCAGATGTGTGAGTATTTAGTTAGTGAGTGATGCTCCTTGGTCTAGTTATGTATTAACTCTAAGCATATTGTAGCATATCTGGCACTTAGATATTCTGGCGTATTTTCAGATATGATCAAGGATTTGGATTGCAGAGCGTCCTGGATGTGAATCAGAGGCAGCAAATGCCGGCTGGTGGTTTTTACCATAAGAGCAGCCATAGAGTTCCAGTCTCACTCCGATCTTTCCTCCGTTCTCCGTGTTCCAGGCCAGAGGCAGCAGACGTATGTGTTTAGCAGTAAAGGTGTAATGGAAGACATTCCTCTTAATCTGATAATAATTCCAGTTTCCAGGCAGCGTCTGCAAACAGATGAGAGCAGGCAGGAGGAGAGAGTTATTGAGTCACTGCTATGCTGTTAACGCCTTATTAAGGGACTGGAGATGAACTGATGATGAGATTAGCTCTGTCAGTGTGGAGAGAGACAATGTGCTGGGCTGGATTTGTAACACTGCCAGTGACAATGAACATAATGAAGCACCCTCTGAATGGAGAATCAGCTGTGAAGATTACATTTGACTAGTTAATCCTGTCTTTGTCCCACCCAAACCACCCTGACTCAGTGACACCTACAGAGTTTCCTCCTCTCATAATGTACGGCGTCCAGGAGTCTGGTCGGTCTCCGTACAGCAGGGTGTACTTGGTGACCCAGTCATATGAGTTGAAGGTTCCCTGGGTAGCGATGGCCTGCAGTCGATACTTCCTGCCAAGGTCCACCTGCAGCCATGGCTGTCTGTCTCTGGGCCCTGGGGACCAGCCACTGCTGCCTGAGAGGGAGAGAGAGATATGTGTTTGGTTAAAGCAGGGTCCGGGCTTTTATTACAGTTTAATAAGTAGACCTTTTGAACTCTGGTCATATTTGGATTGAGCAGGGACAGCAACTGTCTTCTGGGACATTACTTACAGCACACATACTGTTAATATTTTTAAAAAACAGACCATAAGTTATCAAGTTTTCCTACATTTTTTTCATGTTATTGTTCTTGTTATTGCAAGATTATGACACCCAAATTCATTTTTTAAGTATTTTGTTGAGATTAAAGACAAAAATTTTACATATTGACCAAGATCAACAAATAGTTTAAAGAGACACTCACTCCTATCCTGGGGCAGCTGTGGCTTAGTGGGTAATATCTCAACTGGAACATTGGTGGTTTAATACCTTGCTTCTGTAGTATATATCTTAAACAGTAGGGGTGGCATGGGCTGCCCTTCAAATCTGATGTACCAAACCAAAATCCTTGTCTGGACATTTTGTACTGTGTGATGGGTCAGACACTGGTAATTGCTCCTGGTGGGGATCAGTTGGTATTGCAGCCTCCACTTTCAGTGTTATAGCAGCTGTTAATCAATCTTATTTCTATGCAGCACTTTGCTTAACTTGGTTGTTTTTTTTAAATGTGCTATATAAATAAAGTGGATTGGATTGGATTGGATTTTGTTGCTTTGGTGGCAAAAGTCCTTAGTCATAATAAAATCACATGGGCTAACTATGAAGTTTAGTCTGATTGCACAGTTTCATTCCAATGAAAGGGGTCTTGATAGGTCTACTTTGCTTTCCCCACCAAAATAAGCTGAAACACAGAAAATAGAGAAGAATTCACATTACATGTAGAAACTTACCATACAATTTGGCAAAATTGGCAGAGTAGAGAAAGTTATATCTGGAGGAGGCCAGAAAGGAGGAGGCATAGAGCCCGGAGATCAGCGGATCAACACATTCTTCTGCAGTGAAGATAGAGAGGACACCAAGGTCAGGAGTCAGTGAAGGACTTCCCTCAAAGCACCACTTTCAATATGATTCAGACTTAAAAATAAAACCACATTTGAACTCAACATGCTCAGACATGTTACATGTGGGATACACAGGCTTAAAAGAAGGTTATCAAGCTCAAAAGAAAGCATTAACAGGGTTAGTCTCGCTCAAGGTGAAATATTACAGACCAATAAAACCACAGATTCATAAATCACAGTGAAGTATATTAGTTAATCAAACAGTCAGGACATCACCCCTGACAGATCAGAAACTACAAAGGATAAAACCGGAAAGAGAATATGAGACTGAGCTTCTGAATGTGCAATATAGCTGTGAGAGATAATACTGTTATGGTGCGGTTACACAACGCCCTCATATAGTTTCAAAAGAAGAAATGGATCTGGTCTTGTGTTTCTCACTGTTTCACTCACAGAATGAAACTGCTGCAACATCTTGATTCATATTTACAGCTTTGTGGACTTATACATCTATGCCTACATGTAAGAATATGTTCAGTTTTATGAAAGAGAGCATTGGGCAGGAAAAATAAAGTCACACTGACTGTGTCCGCAACTGAGTCTATTCTGAATCTGGCTTTAGACTGATAGGACCATCACACATCTGCTCAGGCTCGCTCCCCAGCCCATGGCTAATAAAAGTGGCCATAATTCTCAGTAATCTTGCCTGTCAGTGCTGAGGATAAATGCTCGATGCCCTCACCTCGAGCTGCAAGAGAAACACTGTCTCATTTTAAGTGCCAAAGTATGCTCTTTAACTCACTGGGGAGATTTAGAATCGACTTGCAGAAAAATATAGACAGATTAAGCTCTATTTGTAGACAGAAGCATAAATTAGAGTGTTTCCTGTTAGTTATAAACAAGACTGAGTAAAATAAGAGTGTAGTAAATTAAAGCAGCTCCAATCTGACCTTCCTCTTCTCCTGTCTTATCAGTGTAATCCTCCTTTAACATTTGGGGTTGTTTACTAGTAAACAGTATTATACTGCCATTGTAATCCCCATTCATACATCGACAGAGGTCATGGAGCCCAAGAGAAAGGCAGGAGACATTAGTATGCAGGCTGCAGATGGAGCAAGATGAGGGAGAGAACTGCGTGTGCTCAAATCCCAAATAACTTTTTTTTTGCGGGGAACAGAAGACGGAGTGATCACAGCGAACCCTGCAGCAATGGCAGCACACACAGGGCTTTTTATCCGTCGCCTTACACTACCTTAAATGACGTGAGCATATGTTGAGCATTATACAGTATGAATGCATCATCTTTTGCCTCATGGGTTGGTCACATGAGTGGGAGTTCTGTTACCTTTGCTACAAGGACACAGTGCACATTCAAGGGGATGTAATGTGCTGACTGAGCAAGGGAAATGTGACCTTGACTTTCTGCTTTTCTCCACCATCACTAAGAGGCTCCCTCGCCATCTCTTTCCGACAGAATTCCCTACTGTGCTGCAGAGCCTCGATAATAGATCACTGGTGCATTTCTCAGAGCTGTGTGGAGTGATCCACAGCACAAATGGCTCCTCAAACAGAAATATTTGTGCTGCAGCAGAAGTCCATTTGCAGTAAATGGCTCAATGTGAATCGATTTGTTTGAATTCCTTAATTGGGAGTTCGAGGCAATGGAGTTTGACTTTAAATGTAAAGAGAGAGAGAAAGAGACTGCAGCAGGTTAACCCAGGCCACTCCGCTCCCCAGCTCCTCCTTACAGAATGACTGTCACGCACTCCACACCCCCCATAATCACTGTCACGGTTCCTTTCTCCTCTCTTGCTCTCTTTCTCTCTGTTCCCAAAATTCATCCACCCTGTTTTATCTCTGACTGCGTCCTCTGACATCACACTCTGGCTAATTTTCAGCTTGCTATTTTCTACATCCCTCGCTCGCTTTCTGCCTCTCGCTCTCTCTCCCCATGTGGGCGTTGTCTTTTTGCAGTAGCTAAAGTGTACCTGAAAGATGTGCGGAGCATCCAGTCACCAGGTTTTCAGCCCTCATCTTTTACTCCTGCATCCCCCCTCCTCCTCCCACCACCCTACTCTGCACCACACAGAGGGTACTCTTTCTTCATTTATCATGAAGAGGCTGTGGTGAGCATGTGTGGTTGTGTGGAGCTCTAGCACCACACTTGCTGAATCATCAGTCTGCTGTAAGTGTGGGCTGCTCTGTCTGGGCTGACACATCATTACTGCTGGTTGCATACAGTATGCAGGGAGGCTCCTCCTCTGGATGTCACCGGCGTATGATGTGTGGAAGCTAGCGATTCAACAGCATCAGCTAGCATATAAGCTAAAATACAGTTATAAAGCGGCTTATAGGGAAGTAAATAAAGCGTGTGTTGCTGTTAAAGCGGGGTTGATAAATCATTCATGTCCAGGCAGGCATCACAGTGGGTGGTGTCTGACCACTCCCGGGACAAAAACCTAAACTGCACAGAACAGCAGAATCACAATCAGACTGTGATTCAGATCTCAAGCAGCTTCATTCCTCAGTCTCAAAGAACAAAACGGCCAAGTTTAACCACATAGCAGACCACCCCTTCCTCTCCAGATAACAATTCCCCTCACACAGACCAGTCAGTCTCCTGTCTCTGGGCAGCTAACCATGACAGAATGCACAAAGCATAAAACTTGAGATTTATGCATATGCAATCACACCCTCCTGTTTCAAACACACACACACACACCCTCTGCTCCAACCCAAGACTGGGTCACGCTGCTCTGGGATCTGAGACTCCATTTTAATCTGGCATAGCTCCACTGTGTACATCCAGACACACTTAGCCCAGCCTGTAATAAAACACCAACGAGATGTGAAACAAAGCCAAACTCACAAGCATCTGCTAACATCTAAGTGTTCAGATCCCACTGAGCATTTTTTGGTCTAAAAGAGGTCTGATAGACATCTAATTGTCTAAAGTCAGGCTACCACAGGTCTAAAAATTAAAGTTTTTTAGACCTCTAAATTTCGACCAAGTTTAGACCATATCTACACTACACTGTATATTGCTCAATGGCTATCAGAATTATTTTGTTTAAGTTGTAGATCAGTTATGCAACTCACAGTTGCTTTTTGAAATAGTTATCGAATAATGGGTTAAAGTGCAACGTCTAAATTCTGTCTAAAAATATAAAGAATCTAGATGGTTGAAATTAAGTCTAAAAAAAACAAACTAGACATCTAATAGCTGTTGACTGCTCAGTGGGATACCAGGTTTAAAACTTCTTTTCAAATACAACCTTTAATTGAAGTATTATTTTTTTAAATTTGTAATACAGCAATATAACAACATTCACTTTCAAGCATGTCATTTAACAGTTTCATGTCAGAAGAAGCTGAAAAGCATCACATACTTTCTTTCTTAAATTATGAATGATAGTACAGTAGTTAGCAGACACTTTTCCTTTTACAGTAACTTTACAGGAGGAGCTAAGGAAGGTGGAAATGTCTCGATAAAGAAGATCCACTTCCACTCACATCCTGAACTAAACCATAAACTTGGTTAAGTTTCAGTTTCACCAAACTGAATAGCAGGTTTACTGACTTAACTCAGAGGTATATTGCATTTGACTCTGCAAGTTTCATTTGAAAGAGCAGCGACTGCCACTGATTCCTTAATGTGTCCTTAATGAAGAAATACCATGACAAAGCATCACTCTTCATGATCTCCCTCTGGCTCTAACGCACTGCACTGTATGGGGTTAATTACCAGTCAAAACCCTCTGAGGTCATCACGCAGAAAACCTATTAGTATGCATGCAAGCTCTCTGAGAGATGGGAGAATGGCACTTTACCCCAAACCCGATTTTAACCCCAAACACAGCCCCTCCTCTGCGCAACTCAACCGGCTACATGCGGCTTCATTGACCATGCGGCGCGTAATGATCTCCCCTGCCAGGTAGATCCACGCGCGTCGCCCTGCATTGTTAACGGTTGTGCGGACAGGTGTTGGGAACACAGGCTTCCCAAAAAAGTACTGCAGTGGGCTGGTCCCGGTGAGGATGCGGAGCCCCGCTCTCTCAAGCGCCACTTTGCAAATGCGCTCAGCGGATTTTCAACAACAGTAATACACACTGTAAAAGCGATTTGGAGATTATTGTTCCAGAAACAACAAATTGCTCTCGAGCAGCATCGTGTCTTAGCGAGAAGTCGAGAGTTAACGCCACACGCTGCAGAAACTTGCGTGCTGGCTGAGAGAAGCACTGCAATGCAGACAGCTCAGTGCGATGGGGATCGCCGTGCGCACCTTCTGCAGGGCCGATGCGGTCTGCTTGCATACTTTTTTTCTGGCTCCCATTAAGCAACGCTATGATGAAATCACATTATCCAAAAAAGCAGTGAAATAGACTCTTCTGTGTTTTAATGCTATCTTCTTGTATCGATCCGTGTGTTGTCCTTCAAAGATCCAAATACCTTAGACTATATCTTGCCCTCCAGTGGTATTTTCCACTTATTGCCCTTCAACAAATTTTATCTTGCAACTTTCTCTTAAAATGCGACCAGATCCCAAACGAAAGCAGATATGGTATGTATAAGCACTTTCAAATATTTTGATAACATCCTAGCAGGCGATATGAAAGATGAACAATTGCTGTTTCACAAGACTTACGTGATGAGCAATGTTGAAAACCCAAAAATAAGAGGCATATGCTCAGTATTTTGAAAGTCATCCTTCACTTAGGACACGTTTCCCCGCATAGGCTATTTTAATTTGATCGTAGATTGTTCCGCAGCATCCTCTCACCCCCCTTTCGCCCAACTTTAACTCGCGCAGCTTCAACTCCTCTTCCCGGGATGTCGGGCAGCTTCTACCGGGGCGGGGACGCGCATCGGATACTGGTGCTGATGCTGCGCTTCGCCGAGAGCGCGCACTTCTTCTTTTATATCCTTTAAATTGTTTTATTCACATGACCGTCATGTAATGATTTGGCTCCTCTATGATGTCACTTTATATGATCATATGTATGACACAAGCGGAGAGCTGGTGGGCCAGGCTTAAGTGGTCCCGGAAAAGAGAGGATGCAGAGAAGGCAAGAAGGGAAGGAGGAAGAAAAAAAACTTTTTCAGTCTGCTGCAGAATTTGAATTGTACCAAAACCAGAAAGATTATTCTATTCCCAAGTTCCAAAAAGTCTTGAGGAATTGGTCAAAAACAACAATTTTCCATCCAGGCTGTGGATCATGTCACCGTTGCACAAAACACATAATCCTCCTCTCTTGTGCAAGACTAGACTCTCATATCATCCCTTGGCACACTTTTCGAAGCTGCAAACTGGCCAAGACTACGCTGCGCCAGTGAGGAAGTGGTTAAGAAGTCCCTCTCTCCAGGAATGCAGAACTGGACCAAAATAGGATGTAAGTCCTTAATATCCTGTATCAGCAGCAGAACTACAGTGGATGAGAGCTGCGGCAGAACAGCAGCAGCAGCATCGTTCAGCTCTGTCTCCCTGACCTTGTCCAGGTAACCAGTTCATGCAAGTGCATTCAGGAATAAGGCCAGAAGTGAACAGGTTACAGGATGATGATGCCAGCTGTGCCTGAACCCAGACTCATCCCTACACACATACACACACACACTCATATACACACACAAACAAGAGGGATGGGGGCGGGATGAGACTGAGGCAGTGGGGGATTTGTGGGGATGGGTGGCACATTGACCAGAAATAAAAAAGGCTTTAGGATTAAAAAGTGGGTTTATGGGACGACAGTGTGTCAGTGATGATGTGAGATTGAATGCCTGGGCCAGCGTAGGATTTACCGTGTTTTCAATCAAATCAGATTGTCAGTTTGTAAGCTCTCCACCAGCCACTCATTTCCCCCCTGAAATACTACAAGAGTAAAGAGTTAAATCATGAAGGAAGACAATGACAAGCAACATGGGAGTGCAAAGTAGGACAACAAATCAGCAGGGGGGGACAGGCAACAGATGCTGCCCACGGGCACTGCAGAGGTATTCACATTTAGTAAAGAAAGACAGGTATAAAATGAACTAGTGCTGTTAGTAGAGAGAACATATCTCAGTTTAGCATTCTGGACATTTAAGATATATATACCTATTGTTTGAAGAATTTGCGCATGTATTTATGTGGCTGTTCCCTTTAAATATGTGTTTTCTAGTTTAATTACAACAAGAATTAAATCATATAACAAACAAATAACATCTGCTATAAACATCAACAGTGCGAATCTCCCTCACATCCACACCTAGCTTAGCCTGCGCTTGTGCTAGCTTCGGTCAGGCTAGGTTGCCATCTGTTTCCCTGTTGACCTTTTACATTTGACCTCATGGTAACCATGGAAACCACTTTAAAAGAGTCATAATACAGCCCAGCTGGGGTTAAACTACTCATGTGGAAAAAAAAACAGCTCTAGACTTAACCGATAAACTGATTAACACAGCGCATCACAGGCAGAATTTTCAACAAATATAATTCCAGCTTAAACCTTAAAGCTCCAGGTTATTGTGAATTTGGCACCCCCTTTCTGCAACATATGCCCGCAATTGACCACTTTCTCATGATTTTCTTAGGTGAATAGCTCTGCCAGTTAAAGCAGATAAAATCTGTCTTTTTTTAATTAAAAGTGATTGTTTAACAGAAAAAAAACAAACCCGTTTCATATCAAACTGTCATTTCATGCATAACTACTTTAATTTTCATACCACCAAACTGATTTTAGAGCAAACAATTGACACATGAGTCCAGAATGAAAATGCATGTGTGGATGTGAAGTGATAACAGTTATACCAGTGCTAGCACAATATCTCTCAAACCTCTCACTTATTTACAGCCGGTGCTGCAGCAGTGTCAGAGTCAGAACACGACTGACCACTAGATGTCAGATAAAGCCCAGGCTTGGCTCCCTGCTCCTCATACAGAATGTCAGCTTGAGACAGTTTGACTGACACTACTTCTCATTTAGTGTATTCTGCAACTCCTAAATGAACTTTAGTTATTCTGAAACCTGCGCATTGATTAAAAATACATGAGCTCAAGGTGTCTGGGTTTAGCACAAGAACATCATAACTACATAAAAAGCTCAAGATAAGCACAAGTTAATCAGAGTTTTTAGACTCTCCACCATGAACCACATAATGCAGTTTTTTTTTAAAGGTCATGTTCTGTGTTCTGAGTTTCCTCTCACTTCTCTCTGAAACACTCATGCATAAACAAACTGACAGATGGAGACTCACCCTGGCTTTGTTTCTCACAGGGATTTTATTTTAGGATCAGATTGTACTACGTTCACCCCCATTAGCATTGTGTGTAGTTTCCATAGGGGTGCTACTGTAAGTGAATGAACTGAGGGTACAAGCAAACAAACACACATGCTTGCAGTCATTCTCACAGGCACACACACACACATAAACACACACACAAACACACACAGTTTCTTAGTCATGACTCATCACATATGGTCAGTGTTGCTGACCTGTTGTCATGGCTGAGTGCTACCTGTCATGAAGATGGATGAAGGGATCTATTGAGTTATGAGTGATGAGGGTTTTCTTTATTTATGTGTGTGCGATACATCAAACAAAAATCATACGTGGGTAATGCTGACAGGGGCCGGTTTGACAATGTGTGTCAGAAACCGGAGAATTCAGCAAGATTGTACTCTACTGGGACTCCAAAACAGGTGTTTACTTTGGCAAGCACCTATGGGAACCCGATGTCCCCGCATACTGGCGAGTGAGCCGCCGTAAACAGGGCTATTAAAGTAGCCCGCTCTCAGGTGTCTATACATCGACATGACCTCCTGCTGGCGAGGGCCAATCCAGGCTGAAAATAAGCTCAGCGGGGGATGCACAAACTGGGATCCTACCTCTGAAGATCTGTGTTAGCTCAACTGGTGTGTCTGAGACAGCTGCTGCAACCTGTTCAACCACTAAAACAAAGGGGTGGACACTAACAGACTCAGTTGTGGCCTCTTCTGAGAATCTCCTCTAAGAGGAAAACGGGGGGAAAATATTTGCATTATGTTAATTACCAACCATTTTACCAGTAGCTATGTTAGTTTTGGCTTCCTTTGGCCTATTTGCAGCTACAACTTGACACATCAATCAACAAGATCCAAGATATAAATCAGTGTGCTTAAGCTAATAACCGGATTTTAACACCTCCAGGCTGCACCATGCTGGCTTTCAACAGGAAAACTGGATCCTGGTGGTGTTATCATAACTACAAACAAGCGTGTGCACATAAATATGAAGTATTTGTATGTAATGAGGCACCATAATAAAGGCGGCGGTGCTTTTATCTTCTATTTTTGAGCTGCTATACTTAAATATAACCTCACCTGCAACCCTAGCTTACCGACAGACACACTCCTGATCTCTCAGTTATCAGTGTTATAAATCCAATCCTGGTTAATTTGAGGCAAAACAGAAGAAAATGGACAAACACTTGGTTGTTAATTCCCATTCTAGCCTGTGTGAGTTTCTCTGGTCTGCCTCAGCCATCAGCTCTCATCAGAATCCACTTTACTCTGTTTAAACAACCGAGTGATGCTTGTGTGTTGAGGGAAAAAATCAAGACAACTATGCTTATCACTGCCCCATCTTTCCGCATGCAAATATATTTTTGAAATTGATTTATACACAGAAGCACAACGACAGCTCCACAAAGACACCAGCACTGACACCTGCATTAAGTTTAAACACCCGCAACAGCTGCAGCCTGGTGGAGATACTGAAACACTTTTGTTTCTCACGTTTGCTGCCAACACTATCACACACACACAGACACACTTACACACGCACACACACACCGCTGGGTTGAGTTTCCCTCACACAGCAGACAAGCCGCAGTTATTTAGTCTGCCTCCCAGTTTGTTTGCCCACTGTCTTCTTTCCTTTGTTGCTGTGCCTTCGCCTTTGTTTGATGGTAACTGCTGACTGCAGCCAATGACATTTGCAGATGGGGGGACGATGAGTGAGGAAAAAAAGGGTCATGCCAAATGACAAATTATGAAGGTGGTTATGTTGGATGGACAGAAATGTTTCTGTGTTGGTGTGTAAAAAGCAACAACTGGACATATCTGCTTATATTGAGAAAGACGAGGATACTAATCCAATCTAACGGAGGATAAGGTCTGAAGCAATTCTTAAGGTCACTAGTTCTCCTGGCCCATTTCTTCTGAGCTCTGTTATACACACACACACTGAGATATCTTGCCAGACATTCAAACTGTGTCCAAACTGTGTCCTTCCCCTCCCCTCAGTTTCTTGGACTCGGGCTCCAGTAAAGTACCTTTGGCAGCGAGGCTACAGAACGGCTTGTCCTCTCAATGCAGGGCCCCACTCCACTCACAGCCTGCAGGAGGGGTGGGGGTTGGGGCATCTGGAGGGCAGCAATCAATGCAGCTAATGGAGGGGAGGCCTATTTTTAAGTGTTTAGACCCAGTTTGCAAGTGATTTGATACTTTAACTCAAAGTCATGAAGTATCCTGGCACTTTAAACTCAAGACACTTCTGCTTCTTCTGACAAAAATGACTGACAAGACTGGTTGGTATATAGTGGAACATTTACCTGATGTACCATTAGTAAACATGCCAAGCCACAGGCCAAACTAATATAGTGTTTGCTGTATACAGAGTGTGAGTGGGGTTTGTTTGGAGTAGGGGGAGGTTGCAGAAATAAAATACAGGCCTACTTCTTGCAGGGTTCACTCTCCGTATCCATGAATGTTGCTCACAGAGGTCACAGCACCTAGCAACAGCCTGGATCCAGTCCTAAAGGAAACACGAGACAACATAGGAGCAGACACACATGTATGTACAGTTAACACAGTTGCATATGTTTTCCTACACATTTCAAGTTTAAATGAACTTTTTAAACAGGTTTTATCTAAGTGTAATACATTGATGTGCTCCAATGGCTGACTTGTCAAGAAGGCAGACTGAACATAAGAGGTCCTTTATCATCTTGCTGCAGAAACCCTTTAAAGTTTAACCTATAACATAATCTGTACTGCTGTATGAATAAATGCATATTTAGCTAGTAGTCTGGTTCGTTGTCTCTCTCTCTCTCTTTGCTTATCCTGTCCCTCTATACTCTGAACCGCTTCATAGAGATGAAAAGGTCTGCATCTCCTTTATAGTCTCTGAAGCCAACCTTTATGCTATAAATAGCCGGATTCCTCTGAAGATGGTGTCACATTATTTCTTTATGATTTCCTGACAACATTAATGTCGGGTCCTTTCTGAACTTCTGAACTCGTGTCATGCAAGGGCACATAAACTAAATCGAACAAAGTATTTTGGAGTTTTTCCTGATTGCATCCAGGTTTATATGCTGTTTTACATAAGGGAGATCACAGGGGTGTGTTCATCTTTTTTAAAAGTAGGTTTCCTTGTACATACTCTCAAATTGGACCAAAGCGGAGAAGTTTATTCAGTTGCTCTGTTGTCTGAGGTGAAGCAGTGGGCTCTTTTTCCATATTCAGTAATTACACAGCTTGTACTGCTAAGAGCTGCTCTCAAAGCTGATATCTAAACACAGGAAATAAGAGCGTGACTGAGCACAGACACACAGGGCCAGACTCCCTCATAAACAACAGTGGTGTATGTCCATTAACCCAATTAATACTTTTTACATGTCCATTTTTAAGTAGTCCTCCACATCGTTTTCTTGTGATAGCTAGCTCATAGCATAGCTGTAATGTCTAGCTAATAGTAGCTCTGAATTACCCCAACATCAGGCATGCACTCTTTGCCCTGGGTGAATATACGTATCCCACATGTGCTTCTCTGTAAAACCCTACTTTGAATTCAAGTGCACACAGACACAGCTAATAGAGCACAGGTTCAGATTTTGGCAGTGTGTCATTGATTCTGTATCAAGCGTGCTTTCACACAGTCAGCATCCTTAAAATAGCAGAGGGACTTTGGCACTCTGCCCAGGCTCCTTAACTGTCAATAAGTTATCTTCTCCCACCCACAAACTTTAAAACCTACAGAACCACAACCGTTAACTGCTCTGTCTCACAAACACCACAAGTCAACCATAAATTACTCTAATGTGGACGAGTGCAGCGAGTACGGGACAACACACCAAGAACATATTTGTCTTCGAGCTTATCCAGGCGGGGATGTACTGAATTAGTATCTGCTGTTTTTCATTTCCTCTTTGATGTAAAATACCAGACGCTATATGGAGGGCATATCTCTGCTGTTTGTTTGCATTCTGAGTTGTTATGTCTCCTATCCAAGTTTTTGTCTCAGTTTCCCGTCCCTTTATCTACTCTGGTTTACAACTCATCCCTATCAATCCCCATCTTCCTCTCTGCCTCAGTGGTTCCAGCACAACTCCTCCTCACTCGGCTTTTGATGGCAGTAACTGATAACATGCCTTTTAGCATTGTGACGCCTCTTATTTTTATTTTGCCCAATGCTAAGGAATGTGTTTTTTGAGAGTTCAGATTAAGGTAACTCCTTATGCAAAAGTATTAAAAAAAGTGATTTATGTAACTGCAAGAATTTAATGTAGCATGAATAATAGTCCTCTTGGCATATCTAAGTGCTAGCAGGCGCAAGTGTTTTTAAAGAGTGGAGAAGTTTAGGTTTCTCTTACAGAAAGTTTGTGTAATGCTGCCCTGGAAAGAGTTTTAAACCAATCACAGAGAGCATTCTTCAATGATAGATTCCCGTTGTGCTTAGAGAAAACGGCTCGCTGTTGTAAGATTTGGTAAATAACGCATCAAGAGTGTTATGGTGCCCTTAAAAGACCCATGTTTCAGTTATAAAAAATGTTTTAAAACCTGTTGAACCATCTTGCAACACAGTTATTCATGCCTTGCACAATTTCTTCAGGCAGTTTATTAGCTGACAGGCTGAGCTGGTGTGCAAGAGCCTGGAGCGTGAAGGGTTACTGTAATGAAGCCAGGCGCAGAGAAGATAGATGGAATGCGAGGGGTTAACTGGGGCGAGAGGGTCAGAAGTTGAAGCTGGGAAGGTTTTCCCCAGCCGGGCCTTCCATTGACACAAGGCCGTGTGCCATACTGTCCCCAGGAACAGATGTACCCACAGCCAGGGTTAGAAACACCTCCCTCCCCCCTGTGGTGTCCCTGATACTGGTAAACACTGTTCCTGAAGCTCAATGTGGGAAAAGCAGACAAGCAGTCCCAGGAATTTCTCTTGTTGTTCATGTATGGACCATCTGTAAGAGGGTGTGTGCAGTTTAAAGCAGAGCTGGATTTCTTAATCATCCATTACATTAACTTTTGTCCATCATCACTTCATCACTTTTTCCTCACACAGAACATTTCTGTCATAAACAATCTACATGCACAGCTGGATATTTCACAGTGGGGACTTCAGGTCAAGTGGTGCAGTAGTTAAAGGCCTCCACAGCAGCCCTATCCCATTACATGGGCCAACAGCCGTCAAACAGCAGTCCTCTGTTCACAAACCCATGGCCTAAATCTCTGCTGGACCTAAACACAGAGGGCCCGCAGTGGAAGGGGAGGTGGCACGGCAGGATGAGGGTTAAGTTCAATGCTGGACACAGTGGGGAGGAAATCCTGTCTGAGTCAAAGGTGAGGGGTCACTGAGGGTCAGTTCCCATCCTAAATCCTTAGTTAGGGGTTGTCAGATAAAGTCTTGGACCAGATTCCTGGGGAGACACTCCAACACAGAGCAGGCATCTTTTCAGTTTCTAAGTGTCTTCTATTTCTCTATGTTCTTCAACTGCAGGAATCACTCGAAACACACCAAAAAATTACCTACAAAAGGAAAGCTCAGAGGAAAACGTAACATACAGCCACCACGCAGTTAACTATGCAGGGAGCTCCTCGGCAGACAAGATTTCACATCCCCTTCTGTTGACAATCAATCTGGTTCCCCAACATAAAAGTCTGGCTATGATGCAGGCTGCAGTGAAACAGGATCCTGCAGACACAAACTCAAAGAGGGAGAGAGGAAAAGAGAGCGAGAGAGGGAGGTAGAGAGAGAGAAAGAGAACAGTACTCTGCTCTGCTCTGTCTCTGATCAACCTGACATGTGTGACTTGTGTCTACTCCACGTCTCCACTGGAAACCCCATATGCCAATTTAAACAAACCCTGTTGTGGGGAGTGGGAGGCAGGAAGTGGGTGGGACCAGCCTGAAGTGAAAAGGGAGAGGATGAAAGACAAAGTTTTTATTAACGCCACAATTAAGATAAGTTTTATCAAACGAAAAAGATTGATGCCGACTGAAATATAAGCTTACTCTGGAAGAAAAAAATCTGGTTCTTAAAAAGCACAGTCACAAACAGCATAAATATTCCATCATATCACGAGTTCTATTCTTACTTCTCTACTTTGGCTCCAGGCGAGTCAGGCTGGCTGGTGTGCATGCTGGAAGCTCAACCAAATCATATGCCCTTCTCCTGATCTGGTGCCTCAACCTGACACACTGTATCAGGTTATCCTACGTGCATCCAAATGTGTGTGTATGCGCCTGTGTGTTAATGGAGAGTCATGTGTCATCTCCTGGAAAGAGGGGAGGAGGGCAAAAGAGGAAGACAGGGTAGGAGAGTGATAGAGAAACTATTAAAGCAAGGATGTTGTTTTCTCCCGCTGATTCTCCATCACTAAATAATAAATAAGTTACAGCATGAAGGTGATGGAGTCCTCTGCTTTCACTGAATTATTGGGATACATATTTGCTTTTTGAACTGACTCCAGCTCTTCCAGAATCCATATCTGGAGGGAGGGACTTTTTTTCATTTTAAGAGCGTGGGCTGAGGGAGTGAGCTCTAAAAATAAAACATATGTTCCTCCAGGTCTGTGGGATGAAGGGGCCCCCCGGCGTATTGTTTTGGGATATGGGGGGAGACAGGGAGGATCTGGCTCGGAGAGATACTGCAGAGTGAATACAGACAGAGGCAGAGTGAGGAAGGGAGGGGGGCAGGGTTGCTACTTTTAAGAAGTAGTTGAGGAAATGCAAAGTTAAGTTACTTACACGTTCAAAGAAAGTGAAAGTCAAAGTGGGTCATTGTGTGTATGTCACTTTAAATTGTCTGTATGAGTGTGCAGGATGGGGGTGGTAGGATTGCTGTCAATTATGGTGTGCTGAAAAGGTGCATCCATGAGACTTTCATTGATCCGCAAAGCCTTCAGGGAATGAACGTGGACAAAGGTTAAAAGTATCTGAAGGCCAGTGCTCACATTGAAAAAGCATATATTATGTGATTACTGAGCTGGAGGAGTGTATCCATCAAAGCTAAAGTGGGCAGACTAGCAGCCAAGAGCTCTGCTTGGTGAGGAATGAGTTAAAGCCAACTGACTGAGATGTGTGGGGGGAAGTTTGCACAGAGTAGAGAGAAGGGGAAATGAAGGGATATTAAGGAAGAAATAAGCATGAGTGCCGAGGGGGCTGGATATATCACGTGTCTGGATTTAGCACCAGTTCTCCTACCTCCTACTGCTGTATCTTTGTAGACTGTTCAGCAAAGTGGAAGAGAAAAGAGGGGGAGGAATGTGGAAGTAAATGTGTGTGTGAGAAAAGACAGAAAAAGAGGGTAAAACGAGAGAAATAATGTAATATTTGCAAAGAGTCTAACTTTAATGCCTGCAAATGAAGTCAGTAAGCCACCCTCTGATCCTCACTCTCTGCTGAGTGTAGTCTACCTTTTAACTTGATAAAAGTGAGCTAAGTATAGTGCCACAAAAAGCTGAGCTTTAAAACCAATATCAGAGCAAACTCAACGAGCGGAATTCTTTAGGAATACTGATTATAACGACACCAAATAGCGGGGAGTAACTACAGTCCTGATCAGCCATCAGATGGTCACATGACCATAATATGACTGTCTACCTGATGTCGTGTCAGCAACCCCCCTCATCAGGTTTGAGCCAAAACAGCATTAACCTGACAAGACATGGACTCAACAGATCCTTAAAGTCCTCTCTATCAGAACTGCAATAGACTTTTTGAGCTATTTGAGCTCCAGTAGCTCTTTTGTTGGATCAGACTACAGGGGCCTCCTCATGGTCTCCTCACCAGTTCAGTGGTTTTCCTTCCAAAGACCACTATCTGAGGGGACTGACTGCTGCAGACCAGGAGGGCCCCACAAGAGCTGCAGTCCTGGGGTAATGGACTGGAGTGTCCACAGTTTGGCCTTTTCCAAAGTTTCTCACATCCTCATGCTAACCTAAACAGACGGGTACCATTATAACTAAACAGCTGATGATTTTCTGTCCCTCTGTCTGTGGTCATGATGTTATGGCTGATTAGTGTTATACAAAATATTTTTGTGACTTATCTTTATCAGAATGTGTTTAAAGCTTCAAAAGGCAAACAAAAAGTTTCCCTCAGGAGAATAAAAATAAATTACATCTTGAGGGGACACCCTGTATAAGAAGCTGAGAAAGTCATCAAGTGCTCTCTGCCCACACTGGAGGACCATCTCAGCTCTTACTGCCTCAGGAGAGCCACCAATATCATTAAGGACTCATCCCACCCAGGCCACCCCCTGTTTGAGCCACTGCCATCGGGCAGACGGAACAGGGCCATCAAAGCCAGGACAAAAGACTGCAAAACAGCTTTTTCCTAAACCTTGCCCATTCCATCAAAGCCTCCATGAAAGTCAGATGATGTGTTGCCATGTATTTATGGGCAGAGCCAGCTCACGCCTCAATGGGGCCCTAAGCAAAATTTGATTTGGGGCCCTCTATTTCTGCCAATAATATTGATTGTTGATCATTCGCACACCTTCACAAATCTCTTTGATTAACATTCTATGACATGCAAACATACCTTTATCTTGGCATTTGTCTCTTCCTCTTACTTTTCTCTGCTCCTGAAGGATATGTCTTTTTTGCGACATTGTTTTGTCTCACAACTACCTGCGCTTTGGATGCTCAATGCACACTGCACAGCAGAAGGCACATAACGGTAGCGGAGCTTTGACCTATTGGCAGTAAAAGTCATAGGCCTACATCAGCAGCAGCACTACAATATTTTTACTTTATTTTATTTTACAATGATATTTGATCATACAGAAAGCATCACTCATACATGCAAAAAATAAAAATAAAAAATATAAAAATACATATATTATATGATTGCTCTTAGGGCCCCCCTATTGGCTGCGGGGCCGTCAGCAGGCGTTTAATTCGCTTATGCCTTCGCTTATTCGCTTATGCCTCTGTTTATTGGTGTAGTTTTATTCATTTATTAGTTTCAACTATGCACTGGTTTTACTGTTTTACTGTCAAATGTTTTATTATCCCATTTTTAATGCACTGATTGTAAAGACACTTTTATTAACGACAATAAAATTCTATCTATCTATCTATCTATCTATCTATCTATCTATCTATCTATCTATCTATCTATCTATCTATCCATCCTTCCTAAGGGTTATGTTGTATCAGTCTATGTTGTATTTTTATTCTATGAGCCCTTCTTCTGTATTCAATGTCTTTTCACTTAGTTTACACATTATTTTGCAGAACTTGATAAGAAAGTAAACTTAACGTATTTAGTCCTGGTGATAAAACAAACACAATGGCCAAATACCCATACTGGAGAGACGGTGGGTTCACGCAGCAGTGGGTTTCAGACATTGTGGTGTTTCAGATTACTCGATTACTATCATTTACACACACTAACCGATGTACGGTGCTTTGTCAGCGCTAAGTGGGCGTGAATTGCGGACGCGTCATTCCGGGGAGTGCCTGTGTTCAGCGAATCAAGCTGCAGTTCTGGGGTCGATAGGCGGATCCGCCCCGCCCACAGTATCCTGTCCCAGCTGCAGCACGCTTTTGTTCAAACTCACAAGTCAGACAGTCAGGCTCTTCACAGGGGTGCGCTTTGATGTGACTCACCAGATGCGTTTCTAAAAACGGTGACATCAACAGCGTTGCTCATTTGTGTTCATTCTGATTTATTTTTAACCGACTGGGCCACTTTTGGAAACCCTAATTGATTTTTTCTCACTTTGATCGCGCGAAGTTGCTCATACAGAGACAGCAGCACGGCAACTGGAGTCCTGGAAGAGGGGAGGATTTTCCAAGAACCGGTTTCCTTGTCGGTTTAGTTGGAGTAGCAGTTACTGCTGTCATGTACAGTTCGACCTTTTACTCATTTCTGACAGACGGGAGAGAGTAAGCTTATGCTTCCCTTCATCCTCCTCGCTGGATATCCATGGAGAGGAGGACCTGTATGCTCTCACGCAGCTTTTGGAGTTACTTGCGTCCGAGGCAACACCGTGCGTGTTGAACTTACCAACCTGGAAAGCAGAGGACTCTCTTAACCTCATTTGAATGCCTTTGCAAGGAGTTTGCTGGTTTTTGTGCTGCAGGCAGGGCTTCAGTTTGCTCGGACGGGACTATGGGGAGAAAGAGGAGGAAGAGTCTTTTGAATTGCGCAACAAGGAGGACTTGACTCCCAATGGACGGGTATAAACTCCCCACCTGCACCACACTAAACTCACGTGCACACTTACTTATAATACACCGTTTACAGTGAAGATTGTTGTAGTTTGTTTGCACAGTATTGGCTGTAGATAGAAAATGTTCTGAGACATAAATTCGACACAGAAACATTTTAAGGTTGTTGATAAAACATAAGTTTTAAAAAAAAAGTATAAACTAGAATTTCAAAGTCTGCTCAGAAATGTAATATGTGTTCACAGGGTTTTCCCAGATGTAATCACATCTACACAGGTCACATGTTGGTTTAATGTGGCAATCAATACCTTCCTGTCCTATTCTAAAGCAACACACAGAATAGTATACACTACTGACTTGGGCAACATTGATTAACCCCCCCATACACACACGCACACACTGATGCAAGCTGTAAAACCCAGCGTGTTCCTGTGTGTTTGGCCTCTGTCTGCTCCATTGCAAATAAGACTGTGGCCTTGTCTTCTCTGTAATGTTAGTCATCTGATCAGGCACAGAGAGTTCAGCATTGTCCACCCACTTGTGAGGGGGCATTGTTGCCATGAATTGAGGTAGGCTCTATCTGTATGACCCAGCGCACAACTCTTTTCATGTAAAGTCCCTCAGAAGAAAAAAACCCTTTTCCTCACATCATACTTTCTGATTTAACTCTATCATGTTGCCTCTGTAGCAGTACTTGTTATAATGTTTGGATGTTATTTGCCCATATAGTACATATATTCTATCCTGCTTAGACACATTCAAACTGTTTGGCCTTGAAGACTGAAGTAATTTCGCCTAAAGCCACTACTTGCATAGCCTGCTTATCTATTTAATGGCCCTTTTGTCTGCTTGCAACCAACCAGTGCAGTGCCGCAGCAATTTGCATGAAAACGTTAGGAGCAGATAAGTTTTACACAGTTATTGCCTCAACAGAAGTCTGACAGCACCAGCAGCCCTCAGATAAGAGCAACATCTGTTGCTCAGTGGCATCCAGAGAGGTGTTGGTGTGTCTCACTCTCCATCTTGGCAGGCATCCCTGTCATGCTCAGACTGTACCATCTGGCTGGCCAGTGGTGGTCAAAGGAACTGGAGTGTGCTCCATATTCATGATCAATACAAGATCACAGTAACATGTCCCAATGGAGACGCCTGATGGCCTTTGAAAGTGATACCCAGAGATCTCCTCTTCCTGTTACTTTCCTGTATCCACCATTAAAATGCAACCAAAGCTCCACCTGCAGAGTTGTGCTCCTTCTGGTGGCTTAGGTTCCCTGATGTTTTTTGGATTGTAGATGGGTTGTTTGGAAAAAAGCAGAGCTCTTATGAGATAATAAGATTAGCTGAAGGATTTGTTTTTGACCTACTTTTAGCCACTCTAAAAATGATTGATTCTGCTGAATATTTACTGATGTAATTTAGACACAACAGTAATTCCTCAAACAAAGCCACTTCTCAAAGGTAAACATGGACTCATTTGTAGCTTATAACTCTTTCTTTGTCTTTTGGTATCTATCTAACTGTGGTCTTACATCACTCATGAGGTTCTTTGTTGATTTGGTTTCGCACTAGGAAATATTGATAAATTACAGTGTGTGTGTGTGACTTGTATTGGGTTATGAAAATAGATATATTTATCTTTGGTAATCATTATTCGATCATCTTGTTTGGCCTGTTTGCTCTATCAGATTATGGGAAATAGCTTTATTGACTGATGTAACTTCCAGCGCTCTATTCATTATCCAAAGGCAGGAATCGACTCTCTTGGAACTAGCTCGTCATTTTTGTCGCACTAAAGCCACCCTGGTGTTCTTATGTTATTGATTATTGGATTTTTAATGGCTGCAGGTTATCAGTCCACTTTCACAAAACCAGTATCCTCTTGATCTGTGTCACTGATTGAAATGCTTTGTGTTGTGAAATGTCAAATGTTCAATTAGGACGGCAGTTGAACTCCTATACAATCAGCTGACCTGCTCTTGCCAACACAATTCGTTATACTCCCCCCGAGCCCCTCCCCTCTGAATATACACATCCAACTGGTAATGTTTGGCTTTCCTCGGTGTCAACAGAGGGGGTGGGGCAGAGGGCTGAAAATGGTCTATGATTCCCAGGGAAAGCCTCCTCGGGGCGACACGCCATCGTTTACTTAGAGAGCTCCAAGCCACATTTACAGACAGCAGGTCAGACCTCCCTGGGAGTGCATATGTGTCTTTGGGTTCAAAACACTGAAACGCTCCATTTACTAGGCTTCAGTCCAGATCCTGCCAGGGACAAATCCCACAGGTCTGATGGAGTCTTTCTCCCTCAAGGCATCTGAGATCTTCACCATGATCTCTTTTATTGTTTTCTAAACGTGCCGCCAGAGGATCCTGTCATGTGCAGCATGGACATCATCACCAACGCACTGGTCCTCTTCCCTCTGAGGTCGGAATCATGAGTCAGCGCTGACGCTCGCGTAGGCTTGGTCCTTCAAAGCACAGGGCCGTGTCAGAACCTTTCTTCATGTTTACTGTCCTCATTCAAAGAAACGGTCTCCAACAGCTGCCCAAACAGTCACATAGAGCTGAATGCCTCTGGTGTAGGGACAGCAAGACACCCTTTTTAGAGCATTTTCTCTTCTTTCCATGTTTCCACCAAAACCTCGTCCAGTTTTATGTAACATTAAGTCGCATTTGCTAATTAACTACTGACACAGAGTGTTCCATCCAGCACAGTTTTCAGAGTACTTGATTCACCCTGTTGCTTGGAACAAATGGGCACAGTTTAACCGGGGTGACAGTAGGTCTCATTAACCGTCACTACTGCCCTCTGTCTTTAGAGGTGTCACGGTACGCTGGTTTATATTTGGTTTCCGTTGCGTCTCTGCCTCACCACCTCCAGGCCACACATCTGGTCTTCAGGCCGACACTGGCTGAGCCCAAGCATTTCCTCCTGGTTACTCAGTCTCCCAGGAGAGATGGAGAGAGAGAAAGAGTAGACAGGGGGAAAAGCGAGAGCGGAAGTCAGCCACGGAACGAACACATCACTGCGCCGTTCTCTCCTTGCTCTGCTCAAGTCTGGAGTGATTCATCCTCTGCCCGTCCAGAGAGAGAGCTTTTGCCAGCTCTGCATCGCACGCTATCCATGTTCCTCATCCCACAGCCCATTAACTCTATTGGAAAGCTATATTTCTGTGAATTGTCATGTATTGTGGAGAATTACTCAAAACATCTCAGCTTGATCCACCTGACTCATTAGTTTATTGATTCTCTGATTAGTTTATATCACAGAATTAGAGCCTTGTAGCCGTTGATGTGATTGCTATTGATTGGTCACGTTCAGACATTGCTGTCTGGCTGAGTTTTCTCCTTTAAAGCTGTTGGCTTGGTTAAGTCATTTATGGTTTACAGACAGAGGATGGGGAATTACTCACACGCTCTCTTCAATTCAAAAGTCACTTTCTGACACTGTTCAGTTTTCCCTGCCCGTCTGGTCTGACAGTCACAGCACCTCTTCCTCAGTTAAACATGAATCAAATCTCATTATCCAAACCCTCATGTTTTCCTTATTTTCCTCTGAGCCCATCTTTCTTATAAATAAAACACAGACTACACATGAGTCTATAAATTAGTATTTTGTGTTTTCCTTGTTATTTTAAAGTTGTCTAAATAGAAGGAGGAGACTTTTTCTGTCCAGCAAAAGCTATACTTAGGCTAGTTTGCCCAGTAGTAAAGTGTGGTGTGTGATCTGTGAGGGGCCCAGAATTGACCTGGATAGGGTTTCAGGTAGGCCAACAACCCTGAGCTGAGCCAGGGCGGCCACGGGAGCTAGCTCAAGGCTGTGGCTCATAGAGACAACAAGTCAGGCCACGGGGACACGTACTGCTGACCTGCACGCCAGGGATTCAGCCCAAATGTGCACCGGCAAGCACAAGTGTCTGATGGGGTTTTTCAAGGTCAGGTTGGGAATCCAGGTCCCTGAACGCTGTGAGGGGAAACATCCTTTCCCATCTTCTTCTTAACAGGGATGTCCTGGAATGAAAAGTTCATTGTTCCAGGCGTGAAATCTTGATTTTACGTGCCTGCCAGTGGCAGCCCCGTTTACAGTCAGTGGCAGCACTAAACCAAGTTTCCATACAAAACTGACATCCAAGAAAGGGAGACTGTGTTTTGATATGAGACGAGTGCCTGCAGTGAAGTTAACTTTTTAACATGAAGGAAGTAATCTGAGCAAAATTTGGTGCTGTGTTGAACTGCTCAAAATCACTACACTGTTATTTTGCTGTACACAGTAATGTTTCTCATAAACCTTTGTGTCTTTCTTCATTGTTTTATTGAGATAATTTGTACCACCAGCGCAGATAGAAAACATCAAGCTAACTTTTGCTGTTCCGAGCGCAGTCTCACAGAGCAGGGTTACTGTTAGGTTAACAACCTTCTCAGAGAAATGAGTGATCTGAATATAGGCATCCCTGGGTTTTCTGGTCAGGGTGCATGCAGCTCATGCACAAAAGATTCCTCTGTTCCCCTCTCTCTTCGATATTAAATGAGCTTGTTTTGCATGCCATATTTCTCCCCACCAGCTCAACCCCTTGCAAGTGAAAGCCAAGCATTACAGGAACAGAGCTGCTATGTGCTGGTGCTGCCAGGGGTGGCTGCATGCTCTACAGTAACATGGCTGCTCAAGGCAAACTGTTGAGGGATTACTCCAACCTGGGGACCAGTTCTGAGGACAGACTACTGTTTGTGTTCCATTATCATCTATTTACACTATTCTCTCTCTCCTGTTGACAGAGTCCAGCTGAGGTGACTGTTTCTCAACCTACTCGCACAGCCAACGGAACGAACGGGTAAGAAGAGAGACAGAAATAGACTTTTAAAACCTGGTTATAGGAAGTTATAGTTCCCTGTATTCCTCATATACTTCCTCTGAGTTCTGGGGATTTCTGCATTATCCCTTCGTGAGGCACACAATCAAGTACAGGCCAGTCATTTGATCTTAACTTCATCCGCTTTGTATTTGGTGTCATGGGGCCTTTCTCATGTGCCAAACCATGACACATGTGTCTAACTGCATGCACTCACATGTGCACGCCAACAAGCGTGATATAGTCACATATAAATTGAGAGGATCTGTCATTTCCCAGCTGCAGCAGTGCATCGATTGCCAATGGATTATGCTGCTATCTGTTTAAAAAGATTAACCTCTTTACTGTTTGTGTTTTGTCACTTGAGATTGCAACCTGATTGCAAACAGTTCAAATCAAATCAAATCAAATTTTATTTATAGCGCCAATTCACAAGAGTCATTCTCCCAAGGCGCTTTCCAAATAAAAAGAGCAGGTCTAAACCACGCTCATTGTTTGATGAATTATCAAGACCCAACCTTAAGATGGGACTAATTCGATCCATCTTATCTAACATGAGTGACAGTGGCAAGGAAAAACTTCCTTTTAACAGGCAGAAACCAGTTGCAGCTTATATGACAGGCAAACTCTGTACAGTTTTTACATCAACATATTTGATGTCAATTCTACTCAATACAGCTTCCACTTAAACTACTCTAATGTCCCTTTACTTTAGGGCTGTCCCGATACGATATTGATATTGAATATTGGTCCGATATCAGCCAAAAAACAAATATTAGATTATATCAGCCTGCATCTAAAATCTCCGATATCAGCACTCCACTACAAGCAGTCCATTCCAGACTCCACTCTGGCCCCACTAGCTAGCAGTGCCTGGATCCAGCATGTACAGCCCACATGATTACAACAACAGTGTGTACTAAGGTACAAACAAAGTAGCAAGGAGTATGAGTGATGTTGGCAGTGTGGCAGTATTTTTCGTTTAAGTCCAAAAAAGACATTGCAGCTGAGTGCAAAACTTTTCATGCACAAGTTTGTGCCAATATCGGATCAATATTGGTATCAGCCGATACTGAAGGCTACAATATCGGTATCGTATTGGAAGTAAGAAAGTTGTAGCGGGACACCCTTACTTTACTTTATCCATCTTCTACATGAGCCAATTCAAAACCTTTGGTACTTTGAACACTGCATGCCCCAGTCTGTCAGTTATGAGGAACCTCAACTGGCCTCACAAGGGATGCAATTCAAATGCTCATGCGGTTGACAAGTGAATGCAAGTGTCAGTGAAAAGGCGTAATTCATGGACAGCCTGATCCCAACTATTAGTGCTGGGCTGTGATCTCAGACAGTGATGCAGCCAGGCTCTGCTCCAGTCTGTCTCTGGCATCATGCCTTCATCACCCCCGGCCCCTCTTCCCTCATTAACAATCTCCAGTGTGCATCTGCCGACTCACAGGCAATCACTCACACAGATCAACTCATAGGACTATCACACAGCTCAGTGAGTAGATGGGGGTCTGCAACAGCTTTCAACAAGACCAGAGTCGCCCCAGGAAGTGGGTAGGGGAGCTGAGGTTGAGACATTTTTCTGCAGTCATACAGGACCTGTTATCTCTTGAAGAAAGAAAGGAAGTGAGGACACGAGGGGAGAGCCAGGCTAACTTGACTGGGTGACTCAGTCCTGCCTCAGCAGCATGCCCAGAAGAGGTGTGGCTCAGATGTGTGTGTACGTGCACGCGTGTGTGTCACGTCTACAGTATTGTAGTGCTGGCCTCAGGCCACATGGCATAATTAACTACTGGTTTTTGAAGGGAGTGTGTTAAGAGCCCGGCTGTAATCATCACACTGAGTGCAGAGATTAGAGAGCATAGTGCTTGGTTATTACCTGGCTAGTGACCGCACACGCCCAGAGTTCAGCTGTAGAGAAGAGGCCAGGACAGGTCTTGATAAGTTGGGGCAAAGTGATGTAACAAGTGGTACCTCAGCCTCTTATAATGAGTCTCTGGTGTCAGGTAGGACTTTTATTTTCCTTTACTTTAATGGAACTTTTCAATTTGTCTGACTATCAGAAAGAAAACACAAGACAAATTTAGGTTTTTCTAACATCATGGGCACACTAATCTGTAACTTCAGAATTTCCCCTTGTAGGACTAATTAAGTAGTATCTTAACTTGAAATCACACAGATTTGATGTTATATCAGTAGGGAGGTTTGGGTTTGTAATATCAAATTAAGCTCATGTGAAAACGCTCAAATCACAGTTTTTATTGTAATTTTATGATTAGAGAAGGCTTTTTAAAAATAGAGAGACAGACATGGACGCACATCTGAGTGTCCCAGAATCCCTGATAACTATGGAGTCTTACCGATCTATTTTTGTACAGTATGCTTTAAAGTCCAACTCCGATCATTTTTTTTTTTAACGACTTAAAATGTTATCAATAGTCTTTTAAATTGTGATTACAAGGTTTTTAGCCAAAATCACGTTACCTGTGTCATTTTTTAAGGGCTTTTCCTCTGCAGAGCTCCAGAAGCTCATTAACAATTTGCCTCTGAGTCATGAGCGAAGACAGCGCTGCTCTGCACACTCCTCTTCATGCTAGCTTGCAGTCTAATATTGCCGATGTAGTAGAAGTAGTAGGTAACAAAGGAGCTATTCAGCTCTTTGACACAATTGTCTTTAGAGGCATGATGAAAGTTAACATCATAATTTGCTTTCTAACGCACACGCTTGTTCCACGATCGTCCTCTCTACTCCTCCAAGTCTGGCCTGTATAGTGGGGCATCGGGGGCGGAGCTTGGATTTGTGACGTAGGAAATCTCACTGTGTCTGAACCTGTCGTTTGGGTCTGCCAGAGATTCACAGAAATTTGAATGCAGAAATACTCAGAAATGCAATTTCACACTTACCTTTCACATGATATGTCCTCTAGTATCAGGAAAATGTCATACGAACATGTAGACAATAAGAAAAACATGATTTTCATTAGAGTGGGTCTTTAAAAACCATGTGAAATTTACAGGTGATTGTACATTTATTGCCAGTGCTTGTTGTAAAATACCACAATTTGTTTCATTTTAAGTCTTCAGATAAGATAAAGATGAGGAGAAAAGTGGGAGGACACATGCGCAGTTGGTCAAGTAAGATACACGAGAGAGCAGTGTTGCACTGAGTTCAGTTATCACCAAAGAAACCGATGCATTCATGTTATTCACGTGTGGCTTCTTAACTGCATGCCGACAGTGGCTTCAGTTGCCTGTGTCAGGTATCACTTTGATCTGTCAAGACTTTGACCGTCTGAAGTGTTTATTTATAGTTCTCAGAATAACTGAGACAGAGTAATCTGCCAAGTGTCCAAGTGTTATCAGCATTCATAGAGAGCCTCAATCCAGCCATGAACGGAAAGAATTAAACGTTTCTTTGGATTCTTTGTTGCTGTATTGTTCTCATGAAACACTGACTGGGTTACTCATAGACATGTGATCAAAGCATTTCATTTGTTATGAAAAATTTGGCCCAAAACAAGCCAGTACAGTGCATTTTTACACCAAATAGTAAATTGACATTTTGAAGGATTTTGTACACATTTTCCAGAACTAAAGCAGGTTTTTACAGACGTGTTTGTTAAGAGGCTGGGAAAGAGGTTTTCATGTAATAATAGTTCCTCCAGTTGATTTGCTATGTATTTTGCACTGCCCTCCTCCAGTCAGAGACAGTTTACTGAGGATGTGATTGATCAGTGTTGTCTCTTCAGGAGGACACTGCAAGGTCTTCAGTCAGCACGCACTGTAAAGCAGCTTGCTCCCTCCTGCAGTGCTCAGACTCAAATCTGTCTCACATCATCGCTGTGTTTTCCTTTTTTTTTAATCACTTTCCAACTCTGAAGTTCCTCCTCGTGGACGGGTCAGTACAGAGTACAGACTGTACCAGAAAGAAAGTGGACACTCAAGAGCTGCTCCAACTCCCTTTTATCACCATTTGTCCCATCTGCTTTCTCTATACCCCCCTTTCTTCTTTAACAGCCTCTGACAGGCTAAATCTTGACGTTTTCTGGTGTGGGCTGCCAGACTGTAATGGTCTGAAAGAGGCCAATGTTTCTGAGATTATTTCATGAGTGGATTTTCTGTATGTCTTTGTGTGTGTATGGATGAAACATGTGGGAGTTTGCAAAAATCTTGGAGAGAGGCAGCGTGATAATTGCCTGTCTGAGTGTCTGTTGGCTTGTCCTATAACTACCTCTCCATCCAACTGGCTCTGCTTACAGCATCCATACAGAAAGTTTATGTTCCCATCCTGAAGAGTCTCCACAACAGTAACTTTGTCCAAACCAGAAGAAGAGTCACTCCCTCCCCATCATAAAATAACTTGCTGATCATCACCCTTTCTCTCCTTCAGTTACAAACTCAGACTTCCTGTTACACATGCCCCCACCCCCTCCTTTCTCAAAACATGACTTTTTTTTCCTCTACCCTCTGCCTAGTCCAGAGTTTCTTGGCAGTGGTCTTGAGTAAACAGCGTATTTTTAGCTGGGAGGTCATATAGGCCCAGTCTTAATCACCACATTCCCATTTTCCCACCAGCCCAGCTCCAACCAGAGGCCCATGCTGCTCTGTGGGGGAGGGGATTGAGCCTTAAGGAAGAGATGGACTCCTCTTTACAGAAACAGATTATTTAAAGTTTAAGTACAACCCTCTGTGTTTTCATGCAGGTCATCTCAGACTGTGTCACAAATATGTTCGATGTATGACTATCTCTTATTAAACAGTACATCATCAAAACAACTCAAATTAGCTAAGTGAAGTTTATTTTTTTGATTGTTTCTTTTGTCTTACCGTCTGTAAATGTTTTGATTTCAGTCACAAGTGTCATTTTTCTAACTGCTTGTTCTTGTGGTGACAAGGTCCCACTTTGTATGCTTGAATACATCTCCACTCTTTCCAGATACGGTCACCCAAGCCCGAGAGCAAGGACACTACCTCTTTGACTTTAATTAGTGTCTCGCCATTTTGATTAGACCATAGACTGAAATCAATTACTCATCTCTCAAGCGGCTCTAAACAAACACACAGTAGCAAACTAATCATCTGACTTTGCTGCTCATACTTGAGGCAAGTATGAAGTGTGTCACCATCACTACCCCGCCTTAAACAATGGGAGGTTGATGTTAAAGTTTTGCCAGCTTGAATGCTCAAAGGCTGGAGTTTAGCGTCGTGAAAATTAATTAGTTTCACAATGATGCAGAGCTCAGGTCTTGACCTCACAAGCACACGTGCATGCTTTCACTCATGCCGCAGATTAGTATTCTTATCATGACTCCTTGGGCGTGTATAGACAACTTGACTGACATTTCCTTGACTCTCCTGGTAGTTCTGTTGCACCTGTTTGGGTGGGACAATGAACACCTTTATCAGCCTTTTGAGTTGGGAATTTCTTGTAGTGACGTCATGTAATAATAGGGAACCTTTCACCGCTGTGAAGCTGTAACATTTGTATGGTGTCATTAGTGTCTTGGCATTTCAGGCATTTAATTGTATGACACCGTTTAACTTCTTGTTTGGAGCTTGAATTAATGTCATTTGATTGCTGAATAGTTAGTCAGTCTTTGACCTTTGATGCTTTTGTTCCTTCAGACATCCAAACTCTATGTTGTTTCTGTGTTGTTAAAGTATGTATGAGATTAGAGTTGTGCACATCCAAACTAGTACTGGTGAAAATGAGTTATGGATAGTATTGAACAACTCACCCTGTTATGTGGCACATATCGTACAATGTGTCAGGACATTATTGATGTAACACCATGGCTGTATAGAAGCCTCAGGACATGAACAAAGATGGATGTAAACACCATTATGGTGTCTAGATTAGGGATGCATCGTTCCACATTTTTTCACATCCGATCCGATCTCGATTCCTGAATTTGGATATCTGCCAATACCGATGCTATTCCGATACCAGAGCTCTTTTAGCTTTACCATCATTATTATCATTATTGTTTATTTTATATGAGGCTGTAATAAACTCCTCTCTACAGGCAAGTATATGTCCATATGATTTCCTGAACGGAGGCGTGTCTCATCTCTGTGTCTCATTGTTATACGCATCCATTCAGAAAATCCATCGCACAGTTTGCAGCCAGCCAGCAGACTGACCGGCAAGGATCACTTATACAGTCGTTTTAGTAGACGAAGTTAAAGCAAAAACATGATTTATGGATTGGAAATTTTTCCAGGTTGGATCGGGAAAGTTCTGATCCATGAATTACGTTGGTATCAGAACCTGATACCGATACTGGATCGGATCTGCCGCATCCCTAGTCTAGATTTTCAGAAAATTGTATTAGGGTCAGATCTGGGTGATTGGGAAATGTCCCCTTGTATTCTCTTGGGTAAACTGGAATTGGGCTGCAATCATTTTCTCTTCAAATCCCCTAAAATAATCTTAATCTGTGTCTTGCGTCCTGTGATTTTCTTAAAGCACTGAACATGCTCATATGATGCCCCCTCCTCAGCAGTGGCTGATGTCAAGTCCTCGAGGTGCTGTCCGTCCTGTCTCCCTCTATTCTCCGAGCTGTCTAATCCCCATGTCAAATTGTTTCCTGCTCTCTACAGGAAGTTACCCACAAAAGGCCCCACCGTCACAGGCTCTGCCGAGGCTTCTGGGAATGTGGGGGTGGTAGCGTGGAGAGCGAGGGGGGTTGAGTGAAGGTGGGGGGTTTAAGGGCTGCTGGACAGCTGTGGAGATCCTTTGCACCCACATCGCACAACAAGACTCAAACATCTGCCCCAAGCAGTGAAACACTTAATAGTTTGTTTTTGTGACTTTTCTGCCACATTTCTTGAAACCCTTTGGATAAGTGGTGAAACATGGAGTCAAAAACAAAGTTAATCCATTTCAGTTTTATCTTGTGTTTCCTATGATAGCCACCTAAAGCCAAGTTGGTCTATCACACTCATGAACAGTCAGAGTCTTAAGTTGTACCATGTTTTACCTGAAGACCCTCTCAGTAAATGTCTGTATCCTGAGCATAAGTGCCTGAAGAGAAATGGCTTTTCAGCTGTCTATCAAAGACATTCAGTTAAGGAAAATAACTTTCATGAAAAAGTGAGAATTACCTCTTTGAACTTAGAATTATGAACCAGAAGAGTTGGTAGTCATGTAGAGATACACAGCAGACCCTGTAGGGGCAGCTTTACAAAGTCATAGTCACAAGGCAGGGAGTTTTTTGAACATTAGTGTTGGTATTTTGGACACAATGGTCAGACTGAATCTGCTAATGCAATTAAAGGTTATGCTAAAGGTTAAAACCTGGGTTTGGACCTGTGCGTCTGTCCCCTTATAAACCCTCTGTCTTTTCCGTGAAGTCTGGGAGAGTGTTACATTAACTGTAAAAGTATGTCAGATAAAAAATGGGGACAGATGCTTTGAGGACGAAAAACAGATTTCTATTGGCATGGCAGTAGCAAAATACCTCTAATTCTTAGAAATCGGCAGACAGACATGAGATTTTTCATGCTCATTTCCAAGAAAAAATCCCAAGAGAAGATGTATGACCATGTGTATTTCATAACCTCCAGTGGACACCATGAGTGTCGGTATTGTTTTTAGTAATTCTTGACATTTTGGTTGCAGGCGCAGCACGGACAATGGCATGCAATATTCCAAAGCATTGAACATAAGCACCTTGCTGTGCACTGCAGGCTTTACTCTCCAGTCAAGGCCTAAATTTTCTATGAATCTAATCCCTTTCCCATTTGGGCGACATACAGACTATCTCTGCCTGTCTGCATGCATGTCTGCGTTTTGTAGCAGGGGTTATTAACAAGCTCAAATAAGAGACGTCGTCACATTTCTGTGTTTATTTTAATACCTATAAGTGGGGTCCTGGGATGCACAGACTGTCAGAGGTCCCCGAAGAGCCAGACTGAGTATAATATGACACCATAGTGACTCTGTCCTTCTCACCTCTGCTTAATGGTGATGCCGAGGACCACTTCAGATACACACAAAAACCCTGGTCCACAATATAGAGTTTCACAGCGTCTGACCATCAGCTTAAATTAGAGGCAATGCCAGTGGGTTGAATCGACAACAGCAAATACCTTTCATGAAGCAACCACATTGTATGCTTTCTTTAAGACTGATGCGTCAGAGGCCAACATGATAAATAATAGTATAGACAGGATCGGGTCAGTGCACACTTAAACAAAGGAAATTGCTTCTGCAGCCATGTAAGCTGAGTCAAAGCAGATAAGGTTATATTCAGAGTCATTGATTACTGCTGCTTTCCGTAAGGAGGAACCCTCCGGAGTTATCTGATCAATAAGGACATAAATCAGCTGGCGAAGAAGTAGGTGACTAGAGGGCAAAAAGCCTCAGGAGGGAGGGAGGGAGAGAGGGAAGGAGGGAGGGCTCGATTCATTTCCTGAGTAATAATCCCATGAGGAGAAGGAGGACAGGAAGAAAGGGGGGGCTTCTCATTGAAACCTCACATGCTGGTTCGACCCCAGAAAAAAAGAGAAAATAAATGAGTGATTAGATAAATAAATGAGGCGATATCAAACATTTAAACAAGCAAACACACTGGAAGTGGGCCTCAGGTTGAAATAGCAAAGCTTGAGTTTTACTCCAACGCTGCTCGATGAGATGATGAAGCATCCTTGTGACTGCAGAGGTAGCGGCAAACGTGAGCAGAGGTTCAGCTGATTTACAGATGTTTTTGATGTTTCTGGTTTCAACTATCCAAGGCTGTGACCTCTTGAACCTTCTGCCTTCTTCCGACCAGTGCGAGCTGGCTGGCTGAGAGTCAGCCCGGCGTCGCTCTGTCACGTTTATTTTCAGTTCGCCCGCTCAGCTCGGCGGCCAAAGTGATAAAAGAGAGACGAGCTGTCCACAGTGGCGTGGTATGTATCAGTGTGTACTTGTGTGCCTGCGTGCTGCTAGGGAGGGAAAGTGGAAGAACGCTGGAGGACAGATATTCGTGGCACTTCTTCCAGTCCCCCCTGTGTGACCCCCACAACAGTGTATCAGGGAGGCTTGTCGTTGGCACGGTGTCACATGGTGAGGGGGGTCCTCAGCCAACCGAGTGTCTCTTGGCCAATTAGCTGTCCAGTGGGAGGGAGAAGTTCTGGGTAAGACCTGAGTTGAGAGGAAGGCCGAGTTATTTACACTCTCTTTCTGTTCCTCCTCACAGACACACCGTCTCAGAGTCGTCTGAAGAGATGAAGAGTCTGATCATTGAGAAGAGTAAGACGGGCCTGGATGAAGAGTCTGAACTGTTGGTCAAAGGTGAGTCCAGCATGATACATAACAGCTCTGTTACTCTTGTCAGTCTTTGTTTCATTTGTGTTTGGTTCTGGTTAGGGCTGGGCGATAAACCAAAAATTTACCGATACCAAAATTTACGACCGTAACCAACGTCATTTTGCCCATGTCAATATATTCGGTGTCAAAAATTGAATAAATAAAAGTTGGTTTTGGATGTGTGTAGGTAGGCTATAGTCTCATGTCCCTTTGAGACACTGTCCTACGTCAGAGACATAACTCCACCCCATCCAGTCCGTAACAAAGAGGGAAAGACAGGTGAGGAGATGGAGGACGTTTCTAAAGTTGGAGCAGCTAGAGCGGCGGCTGAAGTAGACAAAGTTAATGTAAGAGGGGGAGCGCAGCTTGTGGAGTAGTTATCGTCCGTTTATCGTTATCAAGTTGAACTGCTCAGTGTATCGTGATATTGATTTGAGGCTGTATCGCCCAGCCCCTGTTCTTGTGTACATATGGCAGAAATTCACCCGTTCACACTTTTAGTTGAATAAAAAAAAAATCTGTTTATTGATGAGATTTGAGTACTTTTCAGTCTAGACTGTTGGGCATGCAAAATGTGCCCCATAAGACTGCTCTTGGGCTTTTTAAAACTATAATAATATATGTAATAACTGGGGTGTTGATAGATAACTCATAAAAATATGAATTATCCCTGAAAATAGACGGTAGCTGCAGCTCTACTTGGTCTTTCCATTCATAAACGTCTTTGCAGGGCTGAGTTTACTCTGTTTATTTCATTAATAAAACATATATGACCTTAACTGTCTCCTAATAACTACTGTCCTAGCTACATGCTGTGCTGTCGCCCCATAGCAAATACCTCTCTCACCACATGTGGCCCACAACTGCACCAGCACTCTCTCCACACATTCAACCCCCCACCCCCTGTGTGTTCATGTCGGGATAACTGCAGGCACACAAGGGCGCCACCTTTGGCGTCTGATGCTTTTGAGGAATGATCTCATAAGATATTTCTGTGTGATTTTTATTTTCTCTCTTGGCCTGCTACTTTTGGGGAGCAGTAAAATGCCAGCACTTGGATAAGTTACGTCCTGTTTGGAGTGGCGGCAGTCAGATTGCCTAATTCTGACAACAGTTACTATGCACCCTTGGCGGGTACCCCTCCCTCACCACTGTGCTCTCTCTGTCCATGTTTTACTGCTGGAAGGAAAGAGTTTCCCTCCAAAACAGAGACTTTTCTTCATGCCTATTGATTACATTTCAACGTAGGATGTCTGCGTTGAATCATCTCAACCCTTCACCAACCAAACTACAACTGCAGAACAGTGGAGCACCTCAGGGCACTAGATGATCCCCCTCATTTCTCTTTGTGGGCTGTACAAGGGTTATTTTCTCTAAAGCTACACCACGATGGCCTTTCCCCTGGTTTGGTATTGATGTTTTTTCAGTGGAGCACCCTTAGGCTATGCAGAGTTAATATTGCCCCAGTATCTAAAATAGGCCACAGACATGGTAGATATGGACTGACGATGGGGGGTGGATTGTAAAACCTATGAAGTGCTGACAGAAAGAAACATGAAGGTATTTTCCTATTGTTGTTTTACAGCTAAAGTGAACTCAGACTCACATGATGCACAGATCCAAAAGAGGCCTATCAGTGATACAACATTCAGAGCAGTAATAATAAACAGCCTTTTAAAGAGCATGGTTAGACTTTGAATATTACATTAAAACTTGCAGACCTAGCACTCTTCACTCATCTTCTTCATCATCATCATCATCATTGTGATTTCCTATCTGGCTTAATCTTTAAAGAAAGTGAAACACCCAGAGAGACAGGCAGCTTGCAGTAAAGAGACGGAAATGCACAGAGAGTAATTGTTTGTTCAATCCCTGTAAGAGGGGGCAGGGCGTTGGGGGTTAGAGGTCACAAATGAAACAAATTAAGGGCCAGCCGTGGCCCCCGGGGGAGACATTAGCAGGACGCGGAGATGGGATCCAGATGGGGGACCATGGGAGGGGTGCATAGGGGGTCCCAGCGCTGCTCTTTCTCTTTCTTTTTCTGTCTCTCTCTCTCCTTTTTAGCCTAGCCTCATCACTCTGGTTGTAGTTCCCAAAAAGATCGGCCTCTGCTGGACGTCCCCTGTCCGTCACAGAGGCGTCTTGGTAGCAGGAATGCTTTTCTCGCCATGTCTCGCACCCAGTCAGCTTGTCTGCTTCCCTAGACTCACATCCAGTCTGTCAGCGAGCTCAGGCTGACTCACCTCATGGTTTTTATTTATCCGATTCACAGCGGGTTTTGATGCTGCCCCCTTCTGAAGTGGTGTTAAAATCGTAAATGGATTTTGCTTTGGGCTATACTGGGTGGGATTATGGAGGGTTGAGGGCCGCCACTTTTATCATATACAAGTATTCTTAGACAGGAAACATAGCCTGAGAGGCTGATCCTTCGCTCTTTTTATTTTTATTTTAAGTAGCTGTGAAGCAGTGGAAGCTTTGCACTGCTCAAGACACTTTTAGATGACACAAAACAGAGAGAGGACACGAGAGAAATGAAAGCAAAACAGAGGGGAATGAGAGGGAGAAAAATGCAGCTGTAATGATCATTGGCTAACAGGTGGTACGCAGCTTTCTAACCGCAGAGGAAGTGGCGATGCCTGTGTGGCGTCACAGCCATTTACACGGGGTCGGAAGCTGAAAAAACGTTGCCTAATTGTTCCCTTCAAAACCAATCACAAATATTCATTTACAAGCAATTTGAGCAACGTGCACAAAGACAACTCACAGACTGATGTAGTAGCAGATGTCCAGGTGGGCCGCATCAGTCCTGCAGATGATCTTTGACCTCCTATCAGGGCTCATCAGTGCTTACTGGTTCCTCCCAGCATCTGGAGAGGCAACTACTCTCTGAATGTACTTCGAAACTAAAATTTATTAGAAATAATTTGCACACATTTCTTAAAAGGGAGTAGAAGCTTATTCTTTATTGCTGTTTGGGAAAAGTGGATCTGGGCTGTTGCGGTCTTTCTAGTTTTTCAGGACTTCAGGAACACAGCAGTCCTGCATAGTGGAGCCAAGCCTGGCAAGACCAATGAGCCTGCCTATGAGCTGAAGTCTTGTCTGCATCTTGTTTCAAACAGTTTCAATACACCTCTCTCTTTCTCTCTCTTTCTTTCTCTCACTCCCTCTACTTTTTTCTCACTCTGTCAAGCTCCAGAGTAGTAATTATGTTTGCTACACGCAGGCTTTAATGCCCATGCCATTAGCTGGCTGTATTTTTATCCCCTACTACTTACCCCAACAAGGCAGTTCCATGCACATTGAAACTTTATGGACAATTACATGCCTAGGGGATTATTCTCAGTGAAGACAGGGTGCAGCAGGACTAGTTTAGGAGCTCATTGACGAGCCGGCCTCCCTCTCAGACTTTTTAAAGGTGATGCTTGTCTTAATGCAATATACTCGACACAGAGGGTTATTCTCCAGTTTCAAAATTTAAATCTTCAGCATGCAAGATTAGCCATTACATGCTCTGACTTTATGGTATAGGCTAAAACATACATGTTCAGCAAAGCTTATGGGGCTGTGGACAAACTTTAGAAATTTATTATACAGAATATAAATTTTTCTCCCCCCTGCTTGTGGTGTTGACATGTAGTTACAGTAAGACTGGTTTGTGCTCAAGTCCTCTTTTTTCTGTGAAGCTGTGAAGTTATTAGAGGGTTCATATTTTCTATGATTGACACTTAATACAGCCTATGGGCATTCATGATTGCGTAGCTCTCCCAGGGGATACGCTGTTTGAGCCAAGCAACATCACAGCGACTTTCGGCATCTACACTGCCAAATGCACACATAGCTAATGCGCAGTGCTGGTTTCAGGAAATGAAGAAAAATCCTGGAAATACCGAGAGCTATTTGGCTTCAAATCCATATACAGGCGGTAGGCGGGACCAAGTTGTCCATAGTATATACAGTCTTGGTTGCCATTCTAATCAATGCAATATCGCATACAGGATGTGTATCAGCTCCATCACAAATAACAGAAGCTTGTTGAGCGTGGCTCTGCTAAAGATACGCGCCAAGTCTATTTTTGCTGCTCTACGGTTAATAATAATGCATCAGACTTTAAAGCGCTTTTTTTGTCAGTGACCTTAAAGCGCTTTACATTGGATACATCATTCATTCGCTCACACAGTCACAACCTGGTGGTGGTAAACCACCTTAGTAGTCACAGCTGCCCTGGGGCAGACTGATGGAGGCGTGGCTGCCAGTTTGCGCCTACGGCTTCTCCGACCACCACCACACAGCACTCACAATCATACACCAGTGGAGGACACACACTGGGAGCAATGTGGGTTAAGTGTCTTGCCCAAGGACACAACAGACAGACTAGGGATAGGACGGGGCTCGAACTGCCAACCTTCCAGTTATTGGCCGACTGCTCTACCTCCTGAGCTACTGCCGCCCATGGTTCCACGATTCCAACATGCGTCAATCTACACAGAGGAGATCGTTCTAGACAGGCACAGAAACCGCGCATATCATCCACTATTTCAAAATAAAACACCATATGCAGACTCCCGACTGTGTATCAGTTTGTGTAGATGAGAACGATGTAGATGGAGGTAACAGTATAAAAGAACATAGTTTACTTTATTTGACATGAGTAAACCTGCAAAAACCCGAAACTGTAAAATCATGTTGCTTTTTCACATATAGTAAAGGCTCAATATGATCCTTTTATGTTTTCAGCTTAATCTTGATATCAAACTCTTTCGTTACTCCAGTTATTATGTGTAGCTTATGCGGACACCCAGAGCTGCAAATATGTTGATTTTAACCGGCTATTTGTTGTCCTAAATACCTATTTTGTATGTCTGATTGTCTTTCCAGTCCTCTAAGAGTGCATGATAATTATTTAGTTTTTCTGATGATTTTAATTTATCTCCTTTTCAAAGGATGGCTGCTGCGGGAGGTGAGAGGGAACTGGATAAAGCAGCGTCGGTACTGGTTTGTGCTGAGCCAGGACTCCCTTGACTACTACACTGGACCAGAGAAAGGGGCCCGCAGACTGGGAACACTGGTCCTCACCAACCTCTGCTCTGTCATCTGGCCGGACAAGCAGACATACAAGGAGACGGGTGAGTGGCAGACGGACATGGTTGATGCATGAGTTACCTAACGTGGGATATAATCACTCTTTTGTTTAAGTGGTTCAGTGGTCGTTGACATTTTCAAAATCCCTGGGAATCTTGAACTGGGTTTTTTAAATCCTGAAGTGACATCATGTGGTCTCTTTCCTTCCTCATAATTTTGCATTTATGAGTAAGTTTGGGAAGCCCCAGTTGTGTTTTGTCCAAAACGTGGCTGGTCAGAAATCCCTCACATTTGAGTAACCGGTGCGGGCATCTCCCTTCTTTCTGGGATGAAAGAAAACAAAAGAAATGCAGAAGAGGAAAGTCTTTCCCGTTCAGGAAGACACAGAGGGATGACTTGTCCTTTTTCAGTAAGTCCTAGGAACGTGACGTCTGTTAGACTGTCTGGTAGTTCAGGTAATTACGTCTTGTTGGCTTCACCACATCACTTACGAAATGTCCAACCCAAACAAAATTCACAAACTGACTGTACCAGGGGACTTCACAAGACAGAAGTGTGTTTCTTCTTCCCAACCTCTACAACCTGTTCCACTTCAGAATAACTTCATGTTCCTCCTTCTCCACCGTGAAATGTGTCACATTAGAGTTGCATCAAGAACCCACTTCCTCTCTTTACTTTTGGGTCATTTAAATAGATTATTACTTCTCTTTTAGTTTCCCATCCTCAGCATCACTAGCCTGTTTCAGCAGAGCTAACGTAAGGGCCAATTTCAAGAACAAACAAACCTGTCATAATCCCTCCCGTTTTTTAGGTTTTAGGTTTGTGCGTTACCAAGAACCCTAAACAAAGAAGGATGTGGTGCCAAGTCACGTAGCAGGAAAGCCTGATAACGCGGGTCTGCAGCTCAGGATAGAGTGCAATGTCTAATACTTCCTCTGCACAAGAAGGAAGCGTGCCTCTTTTCACCTCGCTGATCATTAATAGGTTTGGCACTGCCGTCCTTAGTCATCTGTCGAGAAACTGTCCGTGTTTGGTTTTGGGATGGTCCGAGGTTCGTCTCAGGCTGACCTTTGGCTCACAGTGAAACTGAGAGAGGAAGTCAGAGAGAGGGCGTCACGTGAGATATGCATGGTGTCCTGTGGTGGGAACATTTCCACAGCTTCTTCCTCATTTACTTAAGAAGTCAGTGTTGTGTCAGGTGTAGAGGTGCAGCTTGACTTTTGTGTCAAATCCAATGTTTGTTTTGTTTTTTCTTTAAGGCCACTGGGGCATTACGGTGTATGGAAGGAAGCACTGCTACAGGTTGTACACAAAGCACTTCAACGAGGCGGTGCACTGGGCATGTGCCATCCAGAAAATCATTGATACCAAAGCACCAGTGGAAACACCAACACAGCTCCTGATCCGTGACATCGAGGTGGGCCACAAAACATACACACACACACACACACACACACACATAAGTGCTTTTGCTCCCCATTTCCATGTTCCCTCTGTCACCGTGGAGACCATAAGAGCCTCATTGGGCCAGGAGAGTCCAGAGTTTCCTCAGATTGACCCTCTGTTTTGAATGACCTCATCATATTCCACCACACGTGGACAGTTAGTAATAACAGACGTGAAGCAGAGAGGTCGTTTTTAAAAAAAAGTATTTCCAGAGAATGATCGCTCAGAGAAATTGAATTTGAAGGTTTACTGAGGTATATTTAGACCTAGAGGGCTCCGCATTTTTGCTGAGCAGACAGAGGACTTGTCTTGCATCAGTCTTCTCCTGCGGTGAAGCGAGGGGCAATTTTTGCAGAGGAGGTGGAAGGAAGGGCTTGGCGTGAAGCAGCGGAGCTAGATAAGCAGTCCTGTGCCTGGCCTCCTGTGTCCATAATCTCTCCCACCGAGAGTCTTTAATCTGAAAGATAGTGGTTAATCTGCTTGCCTCCGTCTGCTTCAGCAGGAGGGGCCAAGTTTATATTCGGCAGGAACCAAAGGGGGGGCTGCTTTTCAACTTCTCCTCATTCATCGTGTGTTTGCCCTCCTATAACACTTGTCCTCAGTGTTTCCCTCTCTCTAACACTATTTCTCACTCTCTCACACTCTCGATCCTCACCTTTGAACACAGGCGCACTTTGTCAAATAGGTGTGGTATTTTCCCTCTCGAATGTGAGATTAGAGCAGCTGCAGCGAAAATCAAAGAGAGAATGAACAGAAGAGGCATTGTGTGAACAGGCCTGTTTGCTTATCTTTAAAGCATAGATTCATGTTCCAGCAACGGACGAATGAGAGGGCAGGGATTTCAGGTTTATGCTGACCTACAAATAAACTCAATATACCAAAAAGAGAAAAAAAGTCTTCAGGATAGTTTTGGAGCTGTGAATATCTTTATTTTAAATTAGTAATGTACAATAATTGTGCACCTTAGATAGGCTTTTTACTATCTGTACTAATGAGTGTTTTCCAAACAGTGGTTAAGACCTGGGAGTAACAATTAAAACAAGCAAGAGCGATTAGAAAGCCAGATGATCTTAGAGGTTAGCTGATCTTAGGTTTAAGGAAAGGGGAAATAATGAAGGTGTGACCTCAACCAGCCAATTTCAACATTTATTACAGCAAACACACCTTTTAACTTTAACCTAATGTCCCAAGTGTGCTAAAGTACACTTCCTTCTTCTACAGTTCAGCATATTGCTGGGAATATTGTTGTTTGAGAGATTTATACCACTCCCAGTTCTGTAAATATTCATTATCATCAGCAGTTGCCTCACCTGACTGAGCAAAATACAGAGAAACAGTGAGTCTGGTTGAGTAATGGCCCTTAGTATTAAAGTTCACTTTTGTAAAGGCCATTATTCTCTATCTTTCTTACTTCGCTTTATACGTGTTACACGATCTTAAAGCTTCTGTAAAGAATTTTTAATATGCTATGTAATGGGCTGAAATGAACAGTAATGCAACTCTATGATGTACATAAGCTAATGAGACCAATGATGATAAAATTGACAACGTCTGCATGATCATTTGTAATGCCTATAAGTGCTGTTAGGGGGTAGGTACGCTAAAAAAACAGCTGTAATTACTTTAAACACAGCAAAATATTTAAGAGGGGTCATATATTTAATTGTAAAAAGACAATAAAAAGTTTTTTTTTTTTTTTTGTCAGTTAACACTTTCAGACAAAATCATCAATAATAGGAGTTACCATTTTGTCCATAGGGGGCGCCAAAGTCAACACGTACTGAAAGTTCCTTACAGCACCTTTAAATAGTCTTAAATCTGCTCACCAAGTCTTTGTCAAAAAAAAAAAGCTAGATAAATACACCTCTGATCAATCTTGACCAAAATGAATAAGCTACTGTCTTAACCCCTTATCACATCTGTACAGTGTGTGTCTGTATTATTTGGGATGTTGTGCTGATTCTGGCTGCATGTGGCGCACAGAGCAGCATCTCCTTTCCACATTTTCAACAGACAAGCCTGTCACCAGTGTGCACCAAACACTTTAGAAGAATGTGTCAACTTTGCCCCACTGAGGAGGGGTGAAGGCAGGCTTGTCTTGCAGCCAGAGAGAAAGAGCGGCTGATTTGGGGGGTTTTCAGGGGTAGGAGAGAGCCAGAGCAGTGGCAACGTTACTAATGAGCAACAGGTGCTGGAGGGCAGGAGCATGGAAGCCATCTGTACTGGAAGGCATCTATCCCCATAGGCAGCGAAAGACACAAACACATGCACACTAAACTCATTGACACCAGGAGATAAAATATAACGTGTCAGTCATGCTAGTGCTGTGTGCTGGGTCATCTTTTGACCTTCCTGCTGCTTTGAAAGTTGCCAGAGCTAAATTGTGACCCCAGTCAAATCGACCTCAGTCACCCCCGACAGACCCACTCAATCACCCACTCACTGACCTGCTTTCAGGTCGGTTGCAGGGAAACTTAAAGGTAAATGAGAGTTTGTTCCTTTCTGTGTCTGCAGATATTCATTATATTTCCCTTTTTACTCGTGTGCTGTAGGAGAACAAGTTCAACCCTGAGGTGGTGGAGCATATCTACCAGCACAATCCCATCCTGAAGTACACCCAGGGCCCCCTGTACGCTCCTCTGCTGCCCTTCCCTTACGGCAGCCTGGAGCACACATGTAAGTAGTTTACATTCATGCGTCAAATGTTAGCATAGGAACAGTGTTAAAAGCTGAAATGAAGGTTATAATAATGATGGATATGCTTTTTATGAACGTTTGAATGCTTTTAAAGGTTATGGCAATAATTAGAAAGATTTGAAGTATACTGTAAACATGCAGGTTCACATTCACACGCTAAAAACTGAGTCTATCTTGAAATTAGTGTGCCAATAAAACAGAGAATCCCTAAAAAGTGAAACAAAAAGAGCTAACAAAGTCTATATCAAAGCTTTACTGTTTACTGGAATTCAAACATTTGTACCTAAAAAGGTTTTCGTTTCATGCAGAGATCCTGAAGAGTTAAAAAAATCAAATTTTTAAGGCAACAATGCTCTGCTTTTTTCCCTCAGACCACAGTGGGAAAGGCTACGGCTCAGTGCGTGAGGAGGCTGTGAAGCTCTTCAACTGCCTGCAGCAGCTAGAGTCGGCACGAGAGCCGGTTTCAATCATCCAGGGCGTGTTGCAGACCTGCTTGGACCTGCGGCCTTTAAGAGACGAGGTCTACTGCCAGCTGGTGAAGCAGACCAGCTACACGCCTGCCCCGTATACTGCAGCACACCTCCGCTACTGGCAGCTGTTAACCTGCATGAGCTGCACCTTCCTGCCTGGGCCAGTCGTGCTCAAGTACCTGCGGTTCCACCTCAAGAGGTGAGATGCACATGAAGTTTATTACTTCAGATTTATTAGTGAAGAAAGTTTAAGTCAAAATAAATCCTGTTTGACAATTAAACAGTGTTCGCACAGTCAGAGGAATTAACCAGTCACCACCGCTAAGTATGAACGGGTCAGATGATCCATGTTTGGGTTGAACTAGAGGTCTGCTATAGCAAGAAATACACAGGACCTTACTGGCGCCAACACCATTACATCTAGCTTAGATATAGAAGCATGGTATGCCCTCACATTGTTAGCATGTCTCTCAGACAGATCCAGTGTTTTAGAGCTGGATTTGCAGGTCTGAATTAGCCTCTCTGCCAAGCATACTCCTCTTAATTATTAGAAGCAATAATCTCCTGCTCTCCATTTTCTGTCAAACGCCATATCATCAGACCAGTGCAGTATTCTATCTTTAAGTCAGTGCTGGGAATCACCCACTTTCTAATGGAACAGTTGCATGCAATACTGATTCATAATAACACTGTGGAACTCGCTACCAGTGTGTTTTGATACGTCTTGCTCTCGCTCTCACGCACACTCTCGCTCTGTGGATCAGTGCTGAGGCTGCAGCTGGGCAGAGCTAAGACTTGTCGCTGGGCACTTGGCCCAGAAACCCTCCTCCATTCCCCCAGTGCCCTGAGAAACCCCCAGGGAATGTCTGCTGTCAGAGAGAAAGGGCCAAGAGAAAGAGAGCAGAGGAGGAGGAAGGGGCAAGAGAGGAGGAAAGAGCAGAGAGGGGTGAAGAGAAGAGAGCATAGGAGGGATCACACAGACTCAGTGGAACATTCCTAATTATGTTTCAGCGGGACAAATCCCACCCTGTGGCCATAAAGTTATGAGCGAGTAAGAAATCAGAGGGAATGAGGGGGCCTCTCTCTGTCTGACAGAACCTTTTGAGACCCTCATTTGTCTTTTTACCTCCTTTGCTGTGTGTATTCCAGGACAAGCATTGCACTATAATTATTTCCTTCCCCTTTTCCCTCCGTTTACTCACAGCTTATATCTCAATCAGCTCGTGTTTCGCGCCTTTCAAATTCAACAAATTGAGTGAAACAATACAATGGACAACACAGCAGACCATAAATGACAACTTTCAGTCATAGCCTATTGTCTGCTGCATCTGTATCCACTCTCTTAAAACAATCACGCACACACTCAGCGACCACTCCTGGATGCTCTGCTGGGAGGAAGTACCAGGTCATTCCGGTTGACAGAAGCCGAAACACCTTTTCCTGTTTGGTACGCTCCCCAAAGTCAAACATGTTTTGCTTGTCGTTTTCCTTTTTCTTTGAAGGATTGAGGGATGTTGAGCCTCCTGAGTCCCTAAGAACTAAAGTGAGAACATTTGTCATTCCTCGCCTCATTGACTCTTGAGCTTTGCCAGCCCCCCTGAAAAAGAACAGGGTCGAATTAAAAGATGACATGAGAACCATAACCACCAAAAAACACTTTATTACGGTCATTGTTTGGGGCTTTTTTGCCTTTTATTGATAGGACAGCTTTCTCAAAATCATATCTGGAATCGATCCTACGACTGTTGTCCTCTGTACGTGAGGAGCCTGCTCTACCATCTGAGCTATACCAGCACACCAACAATTTTCAGTCTTTTAGTCAACTCTTAAGTTCTCCTTTAATGTTTTGGAAGTTGGAAACTCTCATTTCGTTGTCCAAATAAACAGTTTTTCAAGGGTTTGACGTGCGCACACATGGTATCTATCTACATGCCTCTTTCTCTCTTCCTCTTTGCAGGATCCAGAGCCACAGTCCGGAGTCTGAGATGGATAACTATGCGTCATTCATCAGCGAGGCTCTGGAGAAGACAAAGTGTCGGGAGTGTGTGCCATCTTGGGAGGAGATCCAGATGCTGATGAGCCGACAGGAGATGCTCTGTACTGTGCACTATCCTGGCCCTGGATCCTGCCAGCTCTACATCAGTTCACACACAACCGCCAATGAGGTGACACCACATCTGCCCCTCGAATCTTCATCTCCAGCATTTTCATAACGATAGAAATGCATTTTAAAATCTTGCTGTACATTTTTTAAGTCTGTTTCTATGTCTGTTACTCCGTCATTAGGTGGTACGAAGGATGCAGGAGAAGCTCAGCCTGCAAGACAGCAAAAACACGTTTGCACTGTATGAGCAGAACGCACTGTGGGAGCAGCCCATCGCAGGTGGCACTCTGATCGCAGACATCCTGACCAGGTATGAAAAAAGCCAATATTAGTCTTTGGCCTGTAAAGCAGAACAGAAAGTCTCTGTGAGGAAGTAAAGGACAATAAAACCCATTAGGGCAGACACACGATCAAAAAAAAAAGTTAGTCTGGCAGGAATCTGAACTGTTTGTCACTTGTTAGACAAGCGCGAACAGAGCGAGGGATTGTACGTTTATCTCTGTTAGCCCACATCCCAAACTGAGCCTTATCTAGTATCCTTGATAACTGCTGACCTCGTCTGGTGTCCCCGCTGAGAAATGGGACTATTTCTGTCAGGAAAGCATGCCAGGCACCGAACAACCAAGGTGAAGCTTGTGTCAATTTCAACAATAAGGCAGACTGAAAGAAAGTAAGGGATGTATGAGTGTCTTTTACCTCACAACGCTGAGTGACAGAGTAAACATGAAACCGAACTAACCATAAAGTTACTAAACAACAAAATTATATGTCGGGGTGGGCGGTTTCTGGTAACATATTAACATCTCGTCCTAAGAGTCATGGTGTCCTATTATTGAGGCCCATGGGGGATATTAGCTGCATGTCTTCGCTTCCTAACCGTCTCGCTCCCTCTTTTTCGACAGCCTCTCCACCAAAGAGTCCGAGACCAAGTCCCAGTGGAAATTGGTCTTCAAGCTCTACTGCCTGTTAGACGCTGACAGCATATCAGTGGACAGCATTGAGTATCTCCTCCTCTTTGAGCAGGTAATGGAGCAGAAAACAACTCCACAAAGGGCAGAGTCCTCCCCTCTCAGTGTGCGTCTTTGTTATGAGTGACCATGTCAGTGCTGAAAATGTGGTCTGAATTTATCATCCCACTGTGAATCATTTCCTGTATTTCATTGTATGATTAGGTTTTTACTTAGTAGTCGTTTAAGTCTAATGGGTTGTAATTGCAATAAAACACAGGGCATAAAAGGAATGACTAAGAGCAGAGGGGGCAAAGAGGCAGCCAACACTGACTTCATGTAATAGTTTTCCTGAGGCCTCTCATAAAGACTTATGGGACGAAATAAAGCAGGGTGTGGTAGGAAGGATTAATGACACCGAGGCTGTTACTCAGAAGTTGTGCCTGATTTTCTGTCTCTTCGTTGACCTTTGCGCCGCAGTGTCATGAGATGGTGATGCGAGGCCAGCTGCCCGCCTGCGAAGAGGACCTCCAAGCGTTGGCTTCCTTGCGGCTGCAGTACCTGATGGGTGACTTCAGCACTCATGCTCCGTGCCCACTCCTGGACGAGCTTTTCCCAGTTCACATGCTAGAAGCCAGAGTCTTCATGGCCATATCTGCACCCCAAGCTCTGCCTCCGTTCCAAGTGGCGCCACAGGGTTGTCCCGCCACGCAGCGTTTCCTGTCAGGTGCACTGTGGAGCCACACAGCCACAGCAGCTCACAAGCAGAAGGTGGAGCTGGACATGCGACTGCGGACCCGGCTGAAGGAGGAGGCAGCATGTGTTATGGGATCCATCTTGGAGCGTTGGAAAGGTCTGGCTGGCTACAACCGCAGGGACAGTATGGCTGCCTACCTCACTATTGCTCGCCAGTGGTCGGGCTTCGGATGCACTCTTTATGAAGTGGACTTCTATATTGTGAGTATTGTGAAGTCAAGCTCCAGTTTTACTTAAGTTTGGCTCTCCTGTGAGTGACTTAGACAGGAGGTAAATAAAGAGCACTCTATGAGCTGTTCTGACATCTGCTTACCTCTCCCTCCCCCCAGAGTTCAACAGGGAGTTTTTCCCAGAAGCTGTGGTTGGGTGTAGCTGCTACATCCGTGTCTCTGTACCGGCAGGGAGAAGCAGAGGCCCTGGAGTCCTTCCCATATGGCCAGATCTGTTCTTACGGGGTGTCTGATAGCAACACTTTCAAGATCACAGCAGGAGATCGGGATCTGCTATTTGAAACCACCAAGGTATAGTAGGAGAGTTCACATGCTTTAAAGTCCCACTCCGATCGTTTTTCTTTTACTACTTCAAGTGTTCTCAGTGTTCTTTAAATTGTGATTCTGAAGTTTTTAGCCAAAATCATGTTACCTGTGTCATTTTCAAGGACTTTACTTCAGAAGAGCTCCAGTAGCTCATTAGCAATTCGCCTCTGAGTCGTGGGCGGAGACAGCGCTGCTCTGCACACTCCTCTTCACGCCAGCTTGTAGCCTAACATTGTTTATATAGTAGAAATAGCAGGTTACATAGGAGCTATTCAGCTTTCAGACACTAATGTCTTTGGGGGCATAATGAAAGCTAATATCATAATAACCTTTCATAGGAGCATTGCAAGCCCTTAACGCACACGCTTGTTCTGCGATCGTCCTTTCTACTTCTCCATGTCTGGCCTGCATAGCAGGGCTCTGAGGGCGGAGCTTGGATTTGCTACGTAGGAAATCTCACTGTGTCTGAACCTGCTGTTTTGTTTCTGCCAGAGATTCACAGCGATTTGAATGCAGAATTTATCAGAAATGCAATTCTGCACTTAGTTCTCTCTTGATGTGTCCTGAAGCATCAGAAAAATGCCATATGAACATGTTGACAACAAGAAAAACACAATTTTCATTAAGTCTTTTAGTCTGTCCTCACTGTGGTCATTTTCAGTTTGTGCACAGTTACGGGTCAAGTGGCCTTATCGTGGTGCAGCGCTCACAGAGCAAGTGAAAGACGCATGCTGTCTGCTCATGATACTCTCCTCCCTCCAGCTCTATGACCCACTTTGAAAACACTCATTAATTTGGTCTAAATAGAGAGCACACAACCTGCCCCTGCGCCCCAACCGACACTAACCACCAAAAGTCTGACTTCCTGGTAATAAACGGCATCTGGGGGAGAATTTTATTGCAGTGGTTAGATTAGAATATTAGGCAACATTTCTCAGAAACACGGCTGTCTTTCCAAACAGATTTTTTTTTTTCTGTTTCAGGCAGTGAAACAAATCTTGCCTTTCACTGGACAGATTTGCCTGCATCCTCCCACACGGAACAAAAAAACTCTCTGTGATCTCTCATGGGGTACAAAAGTGGCTTTTATTTATTTATTGGATCCACCGGCGAATTCAAGTCCAACCAGGACAGGCCCCTACTTTCAGGAAATGAAAGCTTTGTATCGCTCTAACATGAACGTGCAAGCTTTTCTCAGCTTCCAGGCAGGAAACACAAGGGAGCAGATTTACAGGGGGTGATTATGGTTAGGCCTGGAGTTATGGGTGAGCGCAAGATTAGCTGCTGATTCAAGGGTTGTGGGTGAAGGTTAAAGATCTGAAACTTCAGTGAGTTTCCTCTTAAAACATCATGTTTGATAAACAGAAGCGAGAAAAGAGGTCTAGAAATAGCTGCATGAGCTTCTGATAGTCGTATCCAAAAAGGTCTGCAAGTGAAACATGACAGCACATGTGTGTTTGTACAGACACAAAATATCCAGACACATGTACAGCCGCTTTTTCTAATTAGGAGGTGTGTGTGTGTCGTCTAGAGTCTGACAGCTAGCATCATCCTCAGCTTCTGGATGATCCAGTTTTTCTAGCAGCTGAATGACATCACCCTCTCCACCCTCCTGTGACAGTGCCAGACAGACACCAAGATTGCCAGATTGACCTCTCTCTCTCTCTCTCTCTCTCTCTCTCTCTCTTTCTGTCACAGCTGACTGAGATCATGCAGCTGATGAATGCGTACTTCAGTGCCATCCGTCGCCAGCGAGGGAAAGGGGAAGACGCTGACATCACCATGGCGCCCATGCCGACACCCACCCTCCTGGAGCTGCCCTCGCACCCCGTCTGAGAGGGACCCGTACCCTAGACACCCTCAAACCCTCCAACCGCCATCCTCCTCCACGTGGCCCCAAGCGAGAACCGGCCCCGGTCCTCAGGACACCACGCCTCCTCCGCTGGGAACGGCACGGCAGCCAAAACAAAGAGAGGGCTGTTTTCGCTCCCCGTCCATGAAAATAAACCCTCGCTGAGCTTTCCAGCTTAAGGAGTTGGGCGATGGAGGAGGTTGGGGTGGGGGGGCAGGGAAGGGAGGAGGTGGAAAAGCAAGGCAAGGGGGTTCTGTTTTGCAAGTTGGGCCGGGAACCCACAGAAACCAATGCGGTTGCTGATGAGCTGTCACACACCCTCCACACCATCCTGTCACGCAACCACCTCTGTCACTCTACATGGCAGCACCCCCATCACACCCCAACCTCACCCTCACTCCCACCCTCCCTATTGACAATGTGAGACATTTGGGGGAGCAGTGCTCTATCAGGGAGAGATAGCATCACAAGAGTCAGGACGTAGAGCAACAATAAGCTGTGGTACTCCCCTCATGAAGGTATGGCTTAGAGTGAAATATTACTCTCTCTCTCTCTCTCTCTTTCTATCTCTCTCTCTCTCTCTCTCTCGCTCTCGTTGTGCCATATTTGCACTGCCTTTCCTAGAAGGCAGCCATCCCTCATGCACTGCTGGAATAGTGTTGAGAGCATTCAGTCACACACACACACACACAGATACCCTCCAATGTCCTTGGCCCTTGCTCTGTCTGTCTCTCACACACCCATACCTTCACACTCATACATACACACTCACTGACACACTCTTTCTCACACACGTGCCCCTATGCTGACATGTTCATCACATTCAGTCCGTTTTCATAAGGCCCCTGCCAGGCTTACATTACCTGGAACTGTTGATGCAGTGAGCCATGTGAACTTGGAACTGGAAACAGATGTTGAACTCTGCGGCTAAGTCACTTTGGCTGCCGTGTCCATATACACTCTTACTTATGGGATTATCAGTGTGTGAGTGTATGTGTGAGTGCGTATGTGTGTGTCCATTTGATCCAGAAACCATTCCCTGGATGACACACTCAGGGTCTGAGTTGATGTAGTTTCACCTTTTAAACCAAAGGAAAGGAGATTTCTTCCTCTGTTTCCACCAAACGCTCTTCTTGTTTGTTCTCCGTCGTGCTGCTTGTCTTTGCTGTAATCCTCGACACAACCGTGGTTAACACTTGACTGATCCGATTGGACTTTTTGAGTTACTATCCTAATGCAGCTCTGTGTGCTGAAAAATAACAGGTGCTTCTATGTTTATTATTTTCAGGTTGTAAATGTATATAAAGCATCAAAGATTCTCATCAACATGAAACTCTAAAGATGATGTTTGGATCATTTAGGACACGTTGGCGTATTTTCTTTACGGTTCCCATCAGTTTAAAAAAAGAAACCTTTTTAATCAGGCTTTTGTAAGATTATTTATGTGACCTTTGCCTTTTTTAAAAAAAAACAACCTTTTCTTTATGTCTTAAATTCAAACAATTCAAATTTCGACACACTCTAACCAAAAGCTAACCAAAAGCTCCACAGGCTTTTGGCCCTGCTCATTTTAAGCTGGTGTGTAGCTCCTTCTTTGTGTTCCCTGTTTGATTATTCTTGTGAATCCAAAGTGTAGCCAAGTCATGGATTTGAGTATGGACCAAAGATGTTTTGTTTCTCACTTTTTAATAAGCTTTCATAACAAGAAATGATCCCAAAGCAAGTAAACCCCTTTTTATTTTACATTTTCTCATTTTTTCTGTGAACTTGAATGTCAGAAAATATGAAGACATCCCGTTGTACACATTATTTTATGGACGTAGATGATTTTTAGGAATCAGAAAGCATAGATGAGTTTTGTAAATATTATTTTGGATCGCTGTCTGCTACACAACCTCATGCAATAACCAGCATCGACTCGACTCTTCTCACCATGAAAGGCCTTGATGAGTCGTTGCACAGTCAGCCCCGTCGCCTGCTCTGAAGCAGGTTTTTTGCTTTTCTACTGCAGCTGCAGGCAGCTCCAAGCTACACCTTTGAAAAGAGAAAAAAATCAAACTGCAGATGTTGTTGCTTTGTATTAAGCTTGTTTGTATGCTGCATGGTACCTTTTTTCTGTAATGTGTGTATAGTTAATTGCACTATTGTTCTTTTTTTTGACTAACTTGGAAGTGCAATAAAGACTATGAATACTGTATATGTAATTAATAAAACACCATTTTATCATATTTGGTTTTTGTTTGTCTCAGCCTTTGTCTCATAGAAAAATGTGCTTTCTTGTGCTCTTGACTAGTGAAGCAGTGGAGGACTATTGTTTTCAACCAGGCACTTTTGATACATGGCTGAGGTTTGGCGCCAGGGGCAGAGCAGAGAGCTGCCTCCCCCATAGCTTTTCTCTTTAAAAACAATAGCTGGTTGAGCAAGCGTTGCTAAGTGCCTTGACGTTCCCCTGCGGTAATGAGGCTTAACTGAGTTGGATGAACAGTCACCACCTCACTGCAGCGCCAGGTGAGAAGGAAAGTGTGGGTTTATCATTTGTAGGTAGGGCTGGGCAATAAAATGATATATATAAAAAATTAATTGCCCTCGATATCAATCTGAAACATGGTCAATATGCTTTTTGATAGTCGGCATTCTGTCGTATATTGGTAGATTCTATGAATAGCCAATGAAAAGGGGAGTTGCTACGGGTCCGCACCACACTGAACTGACCATTCAGTCTGCTTTCTCTAGCGCAACCATAGACTGTATATACTATGGACAACTTGGTTCCGCCTACCTTCTGTATACAGATTTGAAGCCAAAAAGCTCTCAGTATTTCCACGATTTTTCTTCATTTACTGAAACCAGCATTGCGCAGTAGCCTTGTACGCATTTGGCGGGAGAATCGCCGTGATGACGCTCGGCTCAAACAGCGTATGGGTGAGCTTCGCAATCCCTGAAAGCCAATAGTCTATATCAGGTATCAATCATAGAAAACATGACCCCCCTAATAACTTTTAAAAACGCAGCTTCACAAAAAAGGGGGCTTGAGCACAAACCAGTCTTAGAGTAACTACATGTCAACACCGCCAGCTGGGGGGAGAAAAATTTTTGTTCTGTGTAATAAATTTCTAAAGTTTGTCCACAGCTCCATAAGTTTTGCTGGCGGAGGCGGGATTTATGAACTATACTGCAGCCTGTCAAGAGAGGGTGCTGTTCTCGGAGTGGCTTCACCCAGCGAGGAGGCAGACAGCGTCCATTCTATATACAGTCTACACTCACCGGCCACTTTATTAGGTACACCATGCTAGTAACGGGTTGGACCCCCTTTTGCCTTCAGAACTGCCTCAATTCTTCGTGGCATAGATTCAACAAGGTGCTGGAAGCATTCCTCAGAGAGCTTGGTCCATATTGACATGATGGCATCACACAGTTGCCGCAGATTTGTCTGCTGCACATCCATGATGCGAATCTCCCGTTCCACCACATCCCAAAGATGCTCTATTGGATTGAGATCTGGTGACTGTGGAGGCCATTTGAGTACAGTGAACTCATTGTCATGTTCAAGAAACCAGTCTGAGATGATTCCAGCTTTATGACATGGCGCATTATCCTGCTGAAAGTAGCCATCAGAAGTTGGGTACATTGTGGTCATAAAGGGATGGACATGGTCAGCAACAATACTCAGGTAGGCTGTGGCGTTGCAACAATGCTCAATTGGTACCAAGGGGCCCAAAGAGTGCCAAGAAAATATTCCCCACACCATGACACCACCACCACCAGCCTGAACCGTTGATACAAGGCAGGATGGATCCATGCTTTCATGTTGTTGACGCCAAATTCTGACCCTACCATCCAAATGTCGCAGCAGAAATCGAGACTCATCAGACCAGGCAACGTTTTTCCAATCTTCTATTGTCCAATTTCGATGAGCTTGTGCAAATTGTAGCCTCAGTTTCCTGTTCTTAGCTGAAAGGAGTGGCACCCGGTGTGGTCTTCTGCTGCTGTAGCCCATCTGCCTCAAAGTTCGACGTACTGTGCGTTCAGAGATGCTCTTCTGCCTACCTTGGTTGTAACGGGTGGTTATTTGAGTCACTGTTGCCTTTCTATCAGCTCGAACCAGTCTGGCCATTCTCCTCTGACCTCTGGCATCAACAAGGCATTTCCGCCCACAGAACTGCCGCTCACTGGATATTTTTTCTTTTTCGGACCATTCTCTGTAAACCCTAGAGATTGTTGTGCGTGAAAATCCCAGTAGATCAGCAGTTTCTGAAATACTCAGACCAGCCCTTCTGGCACCAACAACCATGCCACGTTCAAAGTCACTCAAATCACCTTTCTTCCCCATACTGATGCTCGGTTTGAACTGCAGGAGATTGTCTTGACCATGTCTACATGCCTGAATGCACTAAGTTGCCGCCATGTGATTGGCTGATTAGAAATTAAGTGTTAACGAGCAGTTGGACAGGTGTACCTAATAAAGTGGCAGGTGAGTGTATGAGCGCAATGCCTTACGACAAGACATCAGTAACAAAGATCTCATAGATGCAGTAGCTTATTGCATTGCAAAAGACATGCTACCAATAAGCACTGTTAAATTTCATTTAAGAGTAACAGGGAACATTTAAGATTGACAAGTGATTTTTTTATATCGTGATATACACTCACCGGCCACTTTATTAGGTACACCATGCTAGTAACGGGTTGGACCCCCTTTTGCCTTCAGAACTGCCTCAATTCTTCGTGGCATAGATTCAACAAGGTGCTGGAAGCATTCCTCAGAGAGCTTGGTCCATATTGACATGATGGCATCACACAGTTGCCGCAGATTTGTCGGCTGCACATCCATGATGCGAATCTCCCGTTCCACCACATCCCAAAGATGCTCTATTGGATTGAGATCTGGTGACTGTGGAGGCCATTTGAGTACAGTGAACTCATTGTCATGTTCAAGAAACCAGTCTGAGATGATTCCAGCTTTATGACATGGCGCATTATCTTGCTGAAAGTAGCCATCAGAAGTTGGGTACATTGTGGTCATAAAGGGATGGACATGGTCAGCAACAATACTCAGGTAGGCTGTGGCGTTGCAACGATGCTCAATTGGTACCAAGGGGCCCAAAGAGTGCCAAGAAAATATTCCCCACACCATGACACCACCACCACCAGCCTGAACCGTTGATACAAGGCAGGATGGATCCATGCTTTCATGTTGTTGACGCCAAATTCTGACCCTACCATCCGAATGTCGCAGCAGAAATCGAGACTCATCAGACCAGGCAACGTTTTTCCAATCTTCTATTGTCCAATTTCGATGAGCTTGTGCAAATTGTAGCCTCAGTTTCCTGTTCTTAGCTGAAAGGAGTGGCACCCGGTGTGGTCTTCTGCTGCTGTAGCCCATCTGCCTCAAAGTTCGACGTACTGTGCATTCAGAGATGCTCTTCTGCCTACCTTGGTTGTAACGGGTGGTTATTTGAGTCACTGTTTCCTTTCTATCAGCTCGAACCAGTCTGGCCATTCTCCTCTGACCTCTGGCATCAACAAGGCATTTCCGCCCACAGAACTGCCGCTCACTGGATATTTTTTCTTTTTCGGACCATTCTCTGTAAACCCTAGAGATGGTTGTGCGTGAAAATCCCAGTAGATCAGCAGTTTCTGAAATACTCAGACCAGCCCTTCTGGCACCAACAACCATGCCATGTTCAAAGTCACTCAAATCACCTTTCTTCCCCATACTGATGCTCGGTTTGAACTGCAGGAGATTGTCTTGACCATGTCTACATGCCTAAATGCACTAAGTTGCCGCCATGTGATTGGCTCATTAGAAATTAAGTGTTAACGCGCAGTTGGACAGGTGTACCTAATAAAGTGGCCGGTGAGTGTATATCGATATCGATTGATAGGAAAAAAACATATTGTGATAAACTTTTTCCCATATCGCCCAGCCCTATTTGTAGGTCGGTTGGATCTTAATATCAGAGAACTTTTCAAGTAGAAAATACAAAACATAAGAAAACAGGTTTATTTATCATCTTAAACAGGTCCAACAAGAAAAGTACTTTGACTGTATATTGATCTTAAACATTACAGACAACATCTTTGAACCAGCTATCTTAGTAAGTGTCTATATATACAAGCGTAGAGAAGAGTTCGATCTTGACGCTTCCTTTTTATGTATGTGAACCATTACTTCCTCTATTGTGGGTAGCAAATGCTGTAGATGCGGTTTCTATAGGATGACGTGTACAGAGAGGTACTTTTTTTGGCTTAAGCCCAACTTCTACTTGACATTCTTGTTGGTGGAAACTTAAAAAGCAATGTGTTTCAGCAGCAGACGGTACAAAGCACCATGGAAAATGTTTGAGATGCAAGAACCTGCATTAAAAATGAGAGATGCGTGATGTTAGCAGCATGATATTGGTATCTGCAGTAAATGAATTCAATGCTGGATTACAGGTCTTACAGCACAGTGGAGGATGGGGGCTTCTGCAGGCTAATGATGTGCTTACATCTATATCAGTGTAACTGAGTTTGACAATATCTTGCCTCCTTATTAAAGGTCATGCAATATATTCTATCTGTTCTATCAAACCCACCCCCCATCATTCAAGGCAATCACTTTGTACGTAGGACACTCTTCTACTGTAAACTGAAACAAAAACTCAAGTGCTGTACAGAGTATGAAAATAGAGCAAACAAGGCAACAGGTTGTTTTACATGAGTTAGAAGAGAGGAAGCTTGGTAAAGGAGAAAAGAGAAGTAACAACTAGGAACAGACATTTAACTTTTTAAGGGGGATTTTTTTGTACAAGGCTTTTAAAGAAAGATGTTTTTATTTTCGCTTTCCTTCTATGAAGAATTAAGAAAGGATTGTTTTACTTCAAATAGGTTCAAATCTCTCCAGGATGTGATAACATGCGATAACACGCCAATAAATACTTTTTAATGAAGCAGCTGTAGCCAAATACCAGTCAATTTTGGGACAACTATACAAACAGAAGACATAACTTGTGTTAGAATACACTAGCCGAGCGTGTGCGTGTGTGTTTTAGATAATAAGACACAAAGTCAGTTCATTGTTCCTGTGTTCCCCAGGAGATGTAGTCAGGCCGCGTGGCTGCGCTGTACTCGTCCACCAGCTGCTGGACCACCTCGCGAGAGTTGTCCAGCTCGTCAAAGTTGTCCTTGAATATGTCCTCTTTGCGGAATTGCTCCAGGAAGGCTTCGCGCTTACGCAGTTTGTCGTACTGCCGGCACGTCCGCTCAAACAGCTGCAGGACAGACAGAAGCAAAAATGAAACTCAGACTTTAAGAACTTTAAGATAATTATCTCCTAGTTTGTCTCGACTTTGATCGAAGACTTCACGTAACTTTCCTAAATGGCTGAAATTTACCCTTACTTAAATATAAGACATAAATCACCGGGAGTATGTCAGATAATTTTTTTTAACAAGCGTCACAAGATCGTTTTTTTCCTCAAACTTTACCGCTCATGTTATAAAACAATAAAAGGGGGTTTTTCCCAATCAGCAGGATCACACTCCAAAGTCTGATTTTTTTGTGGAATTCCCCTTTAACTGCTGCTGTCACCCCTCTACTCTTTTAGACAATGAACATCCTCAGTGACTCAGAACAAACGCAGACGCAGGTCTCCGCTATAAAAACACACACTGGGGGAGAATGTCACAGAACAGGCTGCCGTGACATAACTCTGAGGCGAGCACTTACAGACGAGATACTTGTGTGGTTGGCCATCATCAAGCCGCTGACTCGATGAGCCGAGGGCAAGTACGGGGACCTCCTGGACAAAGCCACCTGGATGCTGGCAGGACCCCAGGGAATGAAGCTGGCAAGTTTACGCTCTCTGATTCTTTGGAGGCTTTTGTGCACCTGCAGTGGGATTAGTCCAAGTGAGTTTAAACACTCTCCAAAACATGTCGAGTTATAGGAGTAGAGTCAGTGTGCACTCGGACCTGTGTGGGGTCAACCTCTCCCTGGATGATATTGAGGATGGCGATGTAGCAGTGGCTTGGCTGCCTCTCTCTTCCTGTTGACACCATCACATTCTTGGGTTGCAGAAGTCTCCTCATCACATCCAGTACTGTGGTTTTTCTCACACTGGCAACCTAAACAACAGATTCACAATTTAGATTCAGACGGAGCTTTAAACTCTAGAATTTAAGACAGATATTGTTATTAGGACTCAAATCGCAGCCGCCTCATCTCCTGACTTGTGGGCGGGTTTATAATAAAGATAAAGGTCTCATCAGCCAGAATATCCAGTGGGGGAAATGCCTGATGAAATGTACCTTAATTGGTCTAAATATAAGAGCTTTTTCCACTTCAAAATCAAGCAAAAGAAAAAAGTTATCACCTGACATCATCAAGACTAGAAGGTATCAAGACCGAGACAAGACCAAGACTGTATATATCAAATAAAATCACAACAAAACAGAACATGTCTGTTTACAGATCAAGTCCATATGGTTCTTGAAACCAAACTTAATGATGGTTGAGTTTGCTGACATTTTTCACTGGTGAGTTTCCCGGTAGCATAGCCTCTTTGGTCACCTTCATCCACCCTGCATGTCACTACAGGTGTGTGACACTGGGAAGGCAGCTGCTGAATTCTTCTCCTCTCTGTCAGTTTCAATCAGTTTTGACCAAAAGTCCTGAGTTCACCCAGTCTCACACCAAGACAAGACAGTATAAATGTGTTTGATTCCAAGGACTTTTGGTCCCTCCCCATAGATTTATTATTATTTTTTTTTTTTAAAGGAGATGTTTGTCTTGTTTTTAACCAATAACTTTGTTTTTATATTCCTTCATTGTGATATTTCTTTGCACTATTGAGATGTAAAGGGCACCACAAATAAAATGTATTATTATTATTATTATTATTATCATCATCATCATCATCATTATTATCATTATCATCATCATTAATATCATTATCAATAATAATAATAATAATATCATTATTACTTTATTTTTGTTATCATTATTATAAAGCAAGGCCGAGACCCTTGAAAAGTGGTCTCAAGACTGGCCAATCTCGAGTACTGAAACACTACAACATATGTCTATGGCCCTCGCTAAAACATCAAGTACTTGTCAACAAAGTGGCAGAAAGAAAACAGGATGGCCTGAAAGAGCAGTATGAAGGCACTTCTCTGTTGTTTTCAACGACTGAAAGGAAACGTGGTCAAAATTCAACTGAGAAAAGCGGGAAAAAAAGGTGATGGCAGAAGGAGGGCAAATGACCAGCTGAGTGAAATTTACACAAAATGAACAAGTTTACACTGAGTGACAGCCAGGATGAGAAGGACTCTGCTACCTGGGCTGACTCTAGAGATGGAAACCAAATGTGAAACGATAAAAAAGAGCATCTCTTATCTGTAAACCAGCCCCCTAGGTTGGCATTTACATGCCATCACACCGTGTTTGATGCAAATAAGGCACTGCGAGGGATTTTTACTACTCCAGAAACTGATACTGATGCCTATTACTAACCTTCAAAAGGGAAATGAGACCATTTCTATGTCGTGGTTTCAAAGCTTCAAAACGCAGTCAGAGGGCAAGTGTCTGACCAGATGATAGACATCAGGCTGGAAAAGCAGCCTTCTGTGGACAATACATAGCAAACACTCACAGTGAGTAAAAAAGCTCATCTTTAACAAGATGAGGTCACAAGTACAAGACGAGAGATAAGAGGGGTAAAGTTGTCCACAGGGGGTGCTAAAAACAGCATAAATCCCTCATGGCAGCTTTAACTACTGAAGAAATTCAAATGTGTCTATAAGGAGACTAGGGTAGGGAATCACCAGTGGCCCCACGATACAATATTATCACGATACTTGGGCCACGGTATGATATTATCACAATACTTGGGCCACGGTATTATTGTTGCGATTTTTAACATTTTGCAATACAGTGAGTATGCAATACCATATATTGCGATTTATATATGATTTTTTTCAACTGTTTAGCTAATTTAGCATTTGCCTTTCCTTTATGTTTGTCTTATTTACGCTGTATTTTATTTTCATGTAGCGCATCTTACAAACCTATAGTTGTACTAACTTTCTCCTGCTCTATGATGTCACCTCTGCCAACCTCACTGGACAAACAGTTAATTTTATTTTTCCATTATCCTAGATTTGACTTAATATCAAGAATTTATTTAAAAAAAAAAAAAAGTGATTCTTGGTCAACGAGACAATACGATATATCACCAGACAGAATATCACGATACTATACTGTATTGATTTTTTCTCCCACCACTAGTAAAAGACATCCTGTTTATCCTTTTTCTTTTTTTGCTCGTAAATGAAGGGTATTAGGCATTTATGACCATTCAGAGCTTAAATGTGATGGCTGCCTTTGAAGACCAGATTCTTGGACCTCCACAATCCAAACTGGCAGATAGAAAAAAAAGTGTAAAACAGACCCTGACAACCATGTATCTGACACTATCTTCATGACTGATCCGAACTTACCGACTGGTCGGTGGTAAGCGGTGTGTACCCCGTCATGAGGAAGTGGAGTCGGGGCGTGGGGATGAGGGACGCGATCAGACCGATGAGGTCGTTGTTCATGTAGCCTGGATAGCGCAGGGTGGTTGTGCTCGCAGACATGATAGTAGAGACCTGTGTGCACAAGGTTTGTTCAACACAGAGAGGATGATAACTATAGATTAATCAATGAGGCACAGGTAATGTATGCTTTCTGATCTGAGCTCTCTGCTGCTGCTTACTGACAAACTTTCATTTGATCACTAGACATCTATAAATGTAAGAAAGTGGGAACAGGGGACAGTTTTCAGTTTTCAGTACATGCCTGCAGGGTTTAAACATTACCTAACCGGCTTCTGGCTAATCTCAAGAAATGAGAATACACTAAAAATCTGTGAGTGACATACCGTGCCTGGAGTGCAAACATGAAGCACTCATTTCTAAGAAAGCTGAAATCCAGTCTGAAGCTTATCTGACTCGCTAAACGAGTTTGTGAGTCTTGTCATTTCTTCAGTGAGCTCACAGTGTGTAGTAAAGTCAGTCTAGACAGTTGTCGTTGTTTAAAGAGAGGACTGGAACTAAAAACAAAGAGGAGGATGAGGCTTTCAAACAGCCTGGAACTTACCAGCTGATTAATTTGAGAGAACGAGGGGTTCTGGATATGAAGCCTGTCTGTGGCTATACGATTGAGAGCTGTGTTATCCAACACCACCTGAAACACACACAAAGACACACACACACAAGGCATCTTTCAGACACATGAAGAAAAGTCAAGATTCCCTTCAGCACAGAAACAGTGAGAGCTCATACAATAACGGCTCCAATCTTACAGAGCGAGGAAGTCAGAGTAATGACACAGTCGAGGAAAGTCTTTAGGGGCAGCACAGTGTGCTGTTGTTGGGACGGCTGAACATAAAAGACACACTGTACAGTTGTAACAGGGGGACCGATTCTTGGGCAGATTCTGTTAGCCCTCCAGCTAATTTAATCAAGATGAGGGCCTCATGCGAGACCCTGGAGGAAGTCGGTATTAGAGAGGAAACACCATTAGAATGTCAGAGCATCTCAGACTAATACAATCACCTGCTTAAGTCAGGGCTTTATTAAGTTTGATTGGTAATGCCTAGCTGCTGGCACCGCAGTTTTCCCTCTTTATTAGTCTGTAACACAAAGCGCTGAAGAATGGTGAGAAACTCAACCAAGGAGCAGAGACAACAACCTAGACTCTGTGTTTTAAAGTGTATTAGTGCTGCGATGGATAACATAAGGGTTGCTCATGTGGTCAAAGTTGCAATGAGGAACTTTATACTTTCTTTTTGTAGGGGGTGAATTTTTTTGTGTCTTCAGAACCCAAGCCAAAAGTAGGACCATGCGGAGTGGACTCTGGTAAGCCTTCTGTTTAACCAGGCCTGTGAGACCAAATCAAACTTTCTCCTTTCAGTAGTTTCCTGTCTTTGAAGCTTTAACACCGCTTGCGCTGTGTTCGAACCCCCGCCGTTTCCATTGGAAAACACAAGGTCAAATGTATTTAACGACCTTACATCACTTAATCACTTTTATTAGCCACTCCACTGTTTTTTTAACAGGATTATTTTTGTTTCCTTTTTCACCTCATTGGCGCTGGAGCTCCTTAGCTACCGTGTTGTATTCTGACCTTTTCCAAATGGCACGATAACAAGCAAACCGGGGGGCTTGTAAGAAACCTTTTTTTTTTTTCCTGCCGTCTTGTGAGGTAACTTTTGAAGCAGAAAATCTCACCACGCAGTCTGCATTTTGCGTGAGCCTCTTCAACGTGAGAAGCGAGTTGTATGGCTGGACGACCACGTCACTCATCTCATCCTGGTTTGGGAAAACTGAGTATGTTTGCACCAGTTTCTTTGGGTACCTGGAAATCAGATGATACACACATAATCGTATTAAAAAATTGATTTGCCTTCAATCTGCTGTCCTTGAATTTTTGTGCGTTTGCGTGTTAGTGAACCTGTCATTGAGTTTCTCTAGCAGATAGGATCCAAGGCCTGAGCCTGTCCCCCCAGCAATGGAATGACACAGGACAAATCCCTGCAAAGACAAAGGGTTACTCATTACTCACAGCTCAGATTTGCAGCAACAGCATGTGCCACGTGTGTTTAAAGCTCACTGTAAACTCCAGTGATGCAGAGGGCTGGATGTGTGTGGGTGAGCAAATGTCTCTCCTCCTCTGCAGTTATATAAATGGGAGTGCAGCCCCACCTCGCAAATAGGCTCCCTCACCCCCAAAGACATCCCTGTAATACCTGCTTTCTACACTCGCCCGGCTATTATCACCAGACTTTCTACACGCCACACCCTGCCAACATACACACGCTCACGGCTGCACGGCCCACCTTCCATTCCAACACACACATGAGTGCACACATTAAATAATAATGTGGGGTCATAATGTGAGTGACTTACAGAATTGCAGACCTTAGAGAGGAAATGTAAGTGTTATTTTATGGGAGGCTGGCAGCTAAAGAAAGTTCACCCTTCAAAAAAAAAATGAGGCTAAGAATAATAGTGAGGCATGTCTGGAGCTTTGCTAGTTTTCAGATGACAGGCGCTGCTTTAGCGCCGTTTCAATCAAGTCATTCATTTCTGGGAGCTGTTCACCACAACAAAGATAGAAGCAACTTTGTGTTGTGGTGAAGAGTTACTCATCAAGAACTTTTTCATCCTGTTCAAACCACAGATGGATTATTTCACAGGCCAGCAAGGCACTGAGTTCTGAAGGCTAACTTAGCTTCACCTGTAAGATGACACTGGAAAACACACACAGTGACCCTGAAGTTTAGCAACATTACCACAAAAAACTAAAACAACCGCAAAGAGATTCAAGGCAGCCTCAAGGAGACACAGCAAGACAACAAAGCAAGAGTATGGCAGCACCAGCAGATGACTGGTCTTGCTCCGACAAAAAAAGCTTTCCACATGTTGGTAACCTGAGACTTGCTGTCTCATAATCCATTTATGATTAAGAAACTTATCTTGTTCCTGCATATCTAAAATAAAAATCTCTTATTGATTACAAAAATAAATACTATTGCTCAACTTTGTAAGTTTGATATCAGGACTTCTGCTACAAGATGAACCGGCAAGTAAAACATTTACACACAGCAACATCATATGACTTTAATTTAGCTAAACTTTTAGTGTGATTTGTTTGAATACCGGAGACTATAAGTGCAAATAAACAGACAACTGATAGTTAAAGAATAATGCAAATAAAACATGGATGAAAACTTCTACTGATGGACTGAAATAATAAAGACTGAATAAACCAAAGGATCTGAGTGGTCAAGTACAAAACGGGATGACAGGGGCAGAGGAAAACGTCAGAATTGTCACTTATTGTAATCTGTGTTTCTAATTCCACACAGCCACAGCCACAACAGCTCTCAACTCTAGGGTGACCATACATCCTCTTTTACCCGGATATGTCCTCTTTTTGGGGGGCTGTCCAGCCTTGTCTGGCATTGTCCGGGAAAGTTTATGAAATCTTTCAAATGTCCACGGATGTTTCGAGTTTGTGTCACGTGTACTTACTGAGTTAGAAGCGTGTAAAAGACACTCGATCCGACCCAAAAGATTCTCAAAATTAACTTTGTTCCACTCTGTGACTCCGCCCCCACGTAGTCGTGTCCTCTTTTTAGAAAGTCAGAATATGGTCACCCTGCTCAACTCTAGAGAAGCAGTCGTATGATAACTGATTGACTTGCCTCCAGACTGTCACTGCCATCTGCCTCCCGGTCAATGATGTCAAAAATGTCCTCCTGGATTTTTTTGCCCTTGAAGGGAGAGAAAAAAAATTATCAGAATTTTAAATCAAATTATGTTTTAATTGTTTTAACAAGAATCACTCTGTGGGAATAAAGACAGAAACTGTTTCCTGCAATCACCTGTGAGTATCCACTAGCCCAGTTATTCCCAGCACCTCCTCCATGCTCAGACAGGTAGATGTTCTCTGGGTTGTACAGGTTTGCGTAGGGAGAGTTAAGGATGGAATGGATCACCCTTGGCTCCAGATCCAGGAGGACAGCTCGAGGGATGTAGTGCTCATCATCAGCCTGCAGAGATGTGTGTACAGATCACCAGTTTACTAGAGGTTAACTTGTGACCCTTCATACTTTTTTTAATTTATTTTTTTATTTTATTGAATTATAAACAAACAAACAAGGCACTTATTTATTATTATAGAATATTTGCCTTAGATTAAGGATGAATAACATCAAAAGAGAAAAAAAAAACAACACTGTTTCAATGTTAGAGGCCATTCTATATCAATTTGAACATTTCTAGTAAAGAAAATAGGCGTAGGGCTTTTTTTGTCTGTAACAAGTTTTAAGGATTTACAAAAAAGTAGCAGCTCATTCTTCCAGTGAGGTTGGCATGGTCTTGTTTTAAAATATTGACACTTGTGAATGAAGAACTTCCCCAAAAGCAGTGGTTCTCAAGTCCAGTCCTCGAGCCCCCCCCCGTCCTGCATGTTTTGGATGCTTCCCTGCTCCAACACACCTGATTCAAATGATCAGCTCGTTATCAAGCTCTATTATGGCTTAATAACGAGCTGATCATTCGAATCAGGTGTGTTCGAGCAGGGGGGGGGGCTCGAGGACTGAACTTGAGAACCACTTCCCAAAAGCAACAAAGCATTTAGAACAAAAACCAAGTTCCTATCCTCATTAAAAACACCAAACAAAATAGTTTCTGCTGACAAAGGAAAGTCAATGTTTTTGGACTGCAACCAGCTCCACATGTTACTCCTGAGGCCTGTACTACGAAGCTGGATTTGGTCTTAGCGAGATAACTTCTGGATAACTTCTGGGTTTTCCGTACTACGAAGGTGGATCTCTTTTTATCCGGGTCCGTTGCCCCGGTAACTTACGCGGAACGCCAAACCTGCTCCGGAGCAGGTTATGTTTCAGGATAAGAGCTCAGCAGGTATTAAAGACCGCCCAATGACCAATCGGATCTCTTGGAAAATGGCTTGCCCACTTTTGTCGGATCCCGGGGACATCGTTGCATGGATAGTGAGAGGAGCGCTTCGCCGAGAGCGTTATATTCATGATCGTTCAAATCCGTTTGATTTACCTGATGACGTTCTCTATGAACGCTACAGGTTTTCCTCGGACGGCCTCAATATTCAGGTAGCATGAAGTCTAAGCAATACACTGATATTTGCCAAGCTCCAGGTTCAAATTTGTTAGTCATCATTCAGAATTCATTGAAGCAGATTAGAAAACTCTTAACCCCAAATGTGTCTGCAGATGACGTGAGCATCAGATGATGGAGAAAAAAAAAGGCAGTGTGAGGAAATCACTGTTTACGCGTTGAAATATGTACAAATAAAATCTTCCAATAAACTTACAAACTACTTAAAAGGATGTTTTTAGATTTATTTTTATTTGCTCCCACGTACTCTTTTCCCCACTGCTGTTGTATCTGAAATAATGAGGTCAGTGATGGTGGTGATCACACACGCTGCATGACAATATATTAGGGGGCCATACATTTATGAACGCACAAATGTAATTTACACGACCGGTGATTTTTTTTGCCGGCAGTCCCTCCGGCTTTTAGCGGCTTTGTCTGTCTCACCGTTTAAATAAAGCTCTGTTCTTCAGCTGTGAAAAATGACGTGCAGCCTTCTCCATTGTGGAGATTGGTCCGGTGGCACTGACCCGACCCCCTTTACGTGTGCGCGCACAGATCTGAACTGGATTCAGTTAACGAGTTGATATCCTGCTTCGTAGTACAGCTGATCGGGATCGCGGAGATCCGGTGAAGTTGAGCGAGTTGTCGCAGAGTTATCCTGGATTTGTTAATCCAGCTTCGTAGTACAGGCCTCAGAAAAGATGTACAGCATGACAGTGAAAAAAAACATGGCTCAGGTTTTCAACGTCCACATCACAAAACACACAATTACTTGCTTCAAAGTTAAAACTTAAATTTAAAAAATTTGTTTGTTGGAAAGATTTCGTTCAAGACTTTGAAATGAACTTCTTTTGCCTTGGGAGGTAATGGCAAGGAGGTATAATTTTTCATTATCTTTTTAATCTTATCCAAATCAAATTGCTTCAAAATATAACTCCTTTAAATTGGGCTAGGGTAATATTCGTTTACCAACATATTTCTGGGAGCTTTGTTGTTACATTTGCCATCACAAAAGTCTAACCCCCCAATGCAGAGTTGTGACCCTCCCTTCATACTTATTGCAGAATACTTCCTCCTTGTAGCGTTTGGGCTACTTTAGTTTGCGCGACAACCGCTCCATCTAGTGGCCAAAAAAGTTGATGCACAAACATCGACTGATCCAGCAAAGCACACATCGCCTTGCATGCAATCATTGTCACAGTGAGAGATAATAAAGAGTATTAGTCAGTGAGTGGGTCTCTTACCTGATAGAAAAACACGTCTTTTCTGTCGGTCCCCTCGGTGGCAAACTCCTCAACAATCCCCTCTGGGCTGATGCCATGCTCTGCACAAAGCTGCTTCCAAAACTCAAACCCGACTGCACATTGAAAGACAAGGAGTTATCAAAACTTCAACATTGCACCAGCTTATTAAGTGGTTTTTAACCTGTTATTCCCATCAAGCGGCAAGTAAACACGTCCGCTTCCCTGACATCCGATATCATCGAGAGGACAACACAACGTACTCAAAGCTGATGCTCCTTTTTGTTGAGTTACATCTGCTGTTCAGGGGCATCTTTAACCACACTTCACTTTACTAGTTTATACCCATGTAGTCGCTGGGTTCGTTTAACTTTAACCTCAGCTAGATTGGATGTTTATACCTAGCATCAGCACGTAGCAGTAACCTGACAGAACGGTCCCTGCTAGCTAATCATAACAATGAACGCTAGCTAGCACGATGCAAACAGAGGAGTAACATTTTCAGTTTTACTTCAACTTTGTCCGTCACGTACTCTGATTTCCACATTGTCCAAGCTGGAGCGTTATGATTTCCCGTGGCATGTTCAGTCCTCAGCTGTTTGCTAGCTGAATATTTCATGGAGGTATCCTGCTGATCAAGCCACCGCACCAGCACCACCAGCCCGCTGCTTCCCGCTTCTGGGATGACGTATTTACGCTGCGCCGTCACACGCTGAACGAAACGACGCTGACGAGTGTGACCATACCGAATAAACTATTTACATTACGTTGATGTGAATTTAAAGATTATCTTAACGATAAGGTCTGTCAGATTTGGTCGAGGGGATAGTTAATGGCATGACGAACGCCAAAATAGATGTAAAGGATGATGACACTTGACAGAGTGCTCGAGTTGCCCTATGAAACATAAAAATAGGCACCCTTGCTCCCCTTTTAGGTCTTAATCTGTGGAGAAAATGTCCCCTCAGTGCCCTTCAAGCATAAATAAAATATACAGAAGGGCCTTCCAGCATAGAAAGGGTAAATAAGTACCTTCCAAGTGTCGTTTCAGTGTATTAAATATAAAAAGACCTCTCAAGCCCTCCCTCAAGTACATATAACATGAACAAAATTGCAGTCCAAGTGCTTTTCCACATCTACCTTAACAAAACACAGAAAAGTGCTTTCTAGTGGCCTGTCCAGCTGGTTTAATGTAACTTTGTGTCCTCTGATTGTCCCTCAAATTGATCAAGACTGATGAGGTACTATTTGGGAAATCAACCCAAATGTATGTTCGTGAATTATGTTTGATTTTGAAGAAAGTCTTTTTTAATCTAGGTGACTTTATTTTATATTGAAACATGTTCGATATAAATGCGAGTTCCATACAGAAGATATTAATTTGTTGTTAATCATGTTTTAACAATTTTGTGGCTTTCTATAAAATTTCACCACCAACTGTCACATAAATGTGAAACCAAATTGCAGGGAATCAATTGTTAGATGCTCAAAAATTCCTTGAAAGAAACCCAAGACTCCCCTCTTTTTAAGATTATATGATATTGTATGGTTATATGCACTATGAGTATGAAGCATAGACTGTATATAGAATATGGAATAATAGTATATACAGTCTATGGTATTAAGGGTTTGGAAAACTTTCTAATTTTGTAACCTTTAGGATACACACTGTCTAGATTTGCCAAAATAAAAATCTCCTGCCCATCATCTTACTTGACAGGCTAAAACAAAGTCTGTACAATAACTTAATGATCATAGCCTCACATGCCAATGAGAGACAGAAAAGTGAAGGTTAAAGAAGTAAATGGTCTTCAAAATGCTGCTAGAAACAGATCTTTATTAATCACAATTTTTTATGCAGTGGCGCATCATGGCACTCTGAAGGTTTTTTTTTCCCCCCTGCCTGTCATACAGCCTCAGTACACCATTGATAACAATAACAAATCAATTAATTGGGAAGTTGATTTAAAAATCAACCGTTACACACAGCTTTGATGTGTTATTATTTTAAGATAATATAAGACAATTTTCAAGAGCAAGGTCTTCTATTTGGCGTATAACAGTAGTGTATGTATCCTCTGTATTTCAGCAGGAGATTGAAACATGACAACATCCTCTGAAAAGGTTCAGCTGCTGTAGCTTTGTCTAAGTCTAAGTGTCTGAGTGTGAGAGCCACTGCTGCTGTCACTCCTGCAGTAACACTGGAGCCATGAATATGTAACCATAGATACATGGCAACCTGAACTGGCGGGGGGGTGATGCTTGGAAATACGTCCCAGCCTGAGATCCAATGATCAGTCTGAGAGTGGAGGAACCTGTGCTATGATGGGTTTGTGTTTAAAATGGTTCAAAAGGAGATACAGTACTTTAAATAGATGTTTTGATCTAAGTTCCTTTAATCTGATGTTAACACATAAGAAGTGCACCATGGACATATTTTCCTCCTCTTAGAGAACCAGACACACTTAAGTATCGTTTCACGTGAGTGTTTACAGGTTAGATGGGAAAAACCAAATAGTTTCAAGTCTTTTTATACATTTATAGCCTATATTAATTTTAAGACATATCAAACTGGTGTTTTCCTTTTTATTATTATTATTATTATTATTACAATTATTATTAAGCTTTAATGACTTAACGCGTAGACTGTAGGGGAGAGTGGGGTAAGATGAGCCATTTTTCACATTTCGGATCACTACATCAAGGCAATCATAGTTTTTGTCTCTAACTAGTGTATCTGCATATATTTCAAGATGTTATGAATCCCTGCAAACCAACAGAATGAGTGAAAATATAACTGCCTTGATAATATAGCATGCCAAAAAAGTGGTCTCCTATGGTCAATTTACCCGGGTAAGTTGAATAGTATCCCTGTTACTCCCCGACTCCCCACCCCAGCCCTCCCTCACTTTCTCTCTCACTAAATAACTGTCACCTTCACATTTATGTGTGTTTTTATCTATTATATGCTATTCAACTGGTACAATGATTCTTTTTGTTACTACTAACTGCTAAAAGCTGTTTTGTAAAAAGCCATTACAACATGAGAATGTCTTTAAGTGATTCAGAACATTTACAGCTGTATTTTTGAAAAGAAAAAGTAACACATTTCAACAATCTGAACTAAAACACTGATCCTCTCATCAGACTCCTTCACTTTCTCAGTTGAGCCACTGGCTCAACTTACTCCAGAACTACTATTATGACTTTATTAGTCCTCTAAGCTAAAATGGTAGACTTTATGTTGTAAAATGTTGTAGCTCATAGATACCACAATTGATGTATAAAACAATTTTAAAATGATATTTTTTGGTGTGAAAACAAATCTAATAAAACGTATGACTGACTAAATTCACTTTCAAGAGTGAACAATGTTTTTTTATTTTTTTTAAATAAATGTCTAACCCCTTCACCCATGTGCATCTAACCTTCACGAGCCATGAAATTCATGCCCATCTCCTAAATATTTGGTCACATGGTCACATTTCTTTTACCATTTCCAAGCAACAGGGGGTGGCTCAACTTTCCCCAGTCTCCCCAATATAGAATAACCATATACAGTAGACAGTCTATGGCTTAACATAATTTGTGAAACGTATTATCCCGGTAAAAAAAAAAAATAAATCTATATAACATAAACGAATTCAGGTACAATAATCAATAAAAAAATATTGAAACTTAATACCCAAAGCATTTCATATGTGTTTTATTTTGAAGCCATGTACCTAGTGTATTTTACTGCGTGCCCCTGCCTGCATAGAGCAGACCTCTAGGGTTGTTAGTGGTTTGAACCAATTTACAATAAATATGTATGCGCATAATTGGATACATGACTATGTTTTAAGCAGAAAATGATGTTCTTTACTCCGAATTTCTCGTCTCTTAAAAGCAAAGCACGTAAAAAAGGTAATAAAAGCCAACATCTTAGATTCTAAATATATCAAATAAAAGGGGATGCAATGAAACTTGAGAGAAAGTCTTTATTTACCTCTCTACCTTCCGAGAGTATTCGAACCGTTAACGCAACTCCTATAACACCTGAATGCAGCATGACGCATGCGCTAGGGCGGACTGTGATTGGGCAGTTGACAGAAAAACAGGTTACGCCATATTGTCAGCCCCTGAAGACAGCGCTAAATTACAGCAAAGATGAAAAAATAGTGAGTGTCATCTTACTCTAAAACACCGACACATTATCTTTGATAACATGCTATCTTATTTCGTATTCCCTCTATGCGTTGGACCCACACGCAGTACTTTTGGTGGCGTCGCTAGCTGTTAGCTTTGAAATCCGTTAGCATAGAGCTGTTAGCCGATGTTGTGAGCGGGGCTGTTTCGTGGCGCTGTGGTGCCCTTTATCGAGCGGTTTACCTGTTTCCACTCAAGTCTTTATTTTACAGGCTTACTCCACCGACCGACGCAAAGATGGATCACACTGGGGTAATGGAAGGCGCACCCGTGAAGGATTGTCCAGCTAAGCAGGGATCTGGTGTCTGCCTGCGAAGTCGCCCATGCTCCACAGAGAGAGACAGTCAGGTGCGGGCTGTCAAAGCTGCTCTTCAGTCCAGATTGGGGCCCTACGAGCCGGTTCTGACCTACCTTCAGTCCGTCCTCCTGTGGGAAAGACCATTTCAATGTGTGCTTCTTTACATTGTGGTTAACGTTGTGTTCTGGTAAGTCTCAGCTGATGTTTGTGATACTTTGTACATTTCTATATGAACTTGCTCAGTTTTCTATCTGTGTGATTTAGTCAGTGTCACAGCAACCCACATCCGGATAATACACAGTGTATAACGCTTGGTTGAAAGCCAACATGACTGCGAGCAGCTGGGGATTTTGCACAATGCAAATGTTTCACCTGTCAATTCAAGACAGCACAGATGGCTGCAGAGTGGGCCTATTTATAGACTCAGGCTTCACAGGGTTCTACTTAGACTCTAATGTTGCTCCAAAACAAATAGCTGTCCTTTCCCTCAAATCAGTTTGGCCCCCTGGATTGTGGACAGTAATTGTTGCTTTTGGAGTAGATAAGGTGGAATAAGCAGCTCACATGTCCATGTGTTATTGAAGCACAGGTAGAGGATAGTCATTTTAAACTTGGCCTTGGTCCATAAATCACGTAAAGCACTTGTCATTGGCACCAGTCCTTTTGTACTCAGCCCTGTTTCATTAGGTGTGACTGCGTTCCAGATACTGAAAAACAAAACAGCATTCGAGTGAATAGAGAAAGTAAATGTTAATTAGTAGGTGAAAGGATGGACTTGTAACAAGCTTTGTCTAAATTTTGTGACCTCAATAAGGTTATGTTTCACGGATCACTCTTCTGGTGCACGCAGTGAGTGAGGGCCCAGGCTGACTGGCCTGCTTTTGGAGCTCAGGCATCCAGCCTTTATTTGATCAGATCACTGGACATGCGAGGCTGCCCATCCCGTCACTATTTTAATGTGCTTCAGCGCACACTCAGGCTAGTTTTCGCCCCAAGACATACACTCATCAATGTAGTTTTGCATAAAGCAACTGATGATTGAGTGTCACATGAAAAGGGGGTGTGTGTGTGTAGTGTTAGTAGAGGTGGTGGAAGGGGGGACTCTAATATGAGGGTTAGAAACAGTTTACAAATAAATACCCGGAAACACCACCAGGAAAAGTAGCCACTAATTGCGCTCCTAACCCAAATACTGAAACACCTTGCTCCATCAACAAATTCTTTGTGAGGCTAATCTCTCACTGCTTACTGGCAGAAACCTGAACGACTGTTGCTGTAAACACATTTTGGTCTCATGATCTGAAAGTGGAGCCACACATGGGTCTTTAATTTGTTTATTTAGTGAAAGCTGACTGTGGGAAATTAGTTGACACAGTGGACACACTTCTTTAGTGATGGAAAAACTGAAAAACACATCTGTGCTGAGATACAGCTCTACCTATAACTTGTCCTTGATTTGTTAACTGCCTTTCCCTATGTACTCTGCTCTTATATAAAAACATTAGCATTAGCATTTTTTCACAAACATGTTTGTGGCTTCATAAACTTATTACTTAATCGCAGCATTGTGTCACTTTCTCTGTTTTATTCCTAAAATATCAGCCAGCAGGACTGATTTCTGTTCATGTGGTTGCTGTGTTTTTATTCCCCTCCAGGTTTTTTGCCCTGACCTCTCTGCGCCTGCTATTCCTACTCGCCTCAGGTTTGGCTGTTCTTGTCTGTGTTGATACCTGGAGGAATAAGATCTGGCCAGAGATCAAAGGTGCGAAAAAGTCCTATTGGTGGAGACTTTCTATATTACTCAGCAGACTTTGACGTGATCTACATTTCCTGTAACTTCTCCTATGTTATGTCATCTTCTCCGCCTCCTCAATAACCCAGTGTTCTGTGTTTGTAACGAATGTTTTCTGTCAAAGTAGATTTGACGCCTGTCAGCAAACCTGCAGTCTGAACTTTGCTCATGACACGGCACACTTTAGAGTACAGCTAAACTGAACCTGATTCTGAACTTATGACCTGTGTTACAAACTAAGCATAAAATATTTCAAGAGATCACAGGATGAAAAGTATAAAATTAGCACAACTTTTTTTTTAAGCATTCTACTCTCAGTATAGTTTAAACTGGTGTCCAAGATGATATGTTATGTTCCTCGGAGAATGATCAGTGTTTTTCTTTCTACACAGTCAGGAACCAGGACGATTCAGAAAATGAGAGGTGTGTTACTGCGAACAAAGTACAACTTTATATAGTGCCAACATTAATATGCTGTAACTAGGAATCAGATGACAGTGGTGGTTATTTCTCTCTGGATCTAGCTGGGGTCTGGTGCAGCCTGGCATCCTCAGTGTGCCTGAGCTGTGCCACCACATGGCTGAGGCCTGGGTCAGTGCAGCAGTGCTCACATCTGGTATAATGGAGTATAAACGACAGAACCCTGGCAAGGTAAGCACAGCACAGATCATCAAAAAGGAAACATGTATAAAAAGTATCCTGATGTGAGTCATTCTTTACTGTGAGATTACTCTGAGAGCAGGAAAGCTTATCCTCCCTTATGGTAATAGTGATTATGTTAAGAGTGCAAATGCCACTTTTGTTTTGAACTGTTTACTTGCTCTATAACAAACGCGCTCTATAGCTACTGACCTGATTTTTTGTGTCTTTCCTCCTCCTTTAGTTCTGCATCCTGACCTGTGGAGTGTTTGCATTTTTGGCTGTAGTTGGACGCTGCATCCCCGGACTTGTTCTTTCCTACTCTGCTGGTGAGTCTGTAATGCTTAGCCAGTCCCAACTACAGATGCGGAAACCTTCACCAAAGCAGGTTTGGCAGGGAAGCTCATCCTCACTGGTCCTATTAAAAATTCAGAGGTGTGAAACTAGATCTGCGGGCCCAGTCTGTGAGGTGATTAAAGCCAAGATGAGACACACAAGGAAAGAGTGAAGGGTGGTGAGGAAACGGACAGACAGCTCAGAAGGTCAGGCCGAGACCAGCTAATCTCCTGACCTTAGATCAGTGCAGGACTGAGAGACGAGAGCGCTTAAAGTCCACTGCTGTGACGTCCGAAACAATTCACAGTAACTGGTACTCTCCTTTTGAGCTCCCCTCTGCCTCCCTCGGAGTGTAGTAGAGCTAAGACACATTTGTTTGTACTTACTTGAAAAGACTCAGTACAGTCATGTTCTAATCAGCTTCACTGGACGCTTCTCCTTCTTTATAACATATTCTGATGTTCTTCTCTCCTGCAGTGTTAGCAACCCTACTGGCCCCTCTTGGAGCGTATCACAGGATCTTTCAGCATGTGTGTGTGAAGCTGGAGCCGGCCCTGCAGCGGCTGGACTTCAGCGTTCGCGGATACATGATGTCAAAGCCGATCGATAATCAGTGTAAGTGTTAGGCCTAGATTTTTTATTTTTATTTTAACAAAGAAATTTGCATTAAGAAAAAAAATTAAATCCATATTTTAATGTTGGCTTACCTCTTCAGTTTTACCTGATAAATTGAACATGTTGAAAGCAGTCATTCGGGGCAAATTGACTCTGTTCAATGCCCTCAAAAAATACTGTCTGATAACAAATAATGTAAAAAAAAAAAGTTTAATTCCAATAGTTATGTTGTGGTAAACTAAAAACTGTTTCAATCACACTGATACATAACATCATTTAATTTAATGCAAGACTACAGCTAACTAACTGTTGTCATTATATTTTAACCAAACAGCCATGAAATACAGAATGCGACCAGTAAATCTTTGCATTGATAAGAAGAGTGTTTGTCTTAAAACTACCCAAAGAAGTAATAAGTGAATAAAGTGTTTTTCTGCATATTGATCACTAATTCAGCTATTATGTGATATTTTACAGTGGGGCAGGGATTGCTTCAGTATCATGTTGGCCATGTCACAGATTGTCTCCACATTTGTGTTGTAGCTACTTCACCAAAGCTATCAAACTCTGTACAGTCAGCAGTGATTATGACTAAGTGGCCTTATCCCTCCATTAAACCCTTTCCTGTGTTTGTTTTTTATTTCTATGTTTGTGATTTTTTGTCCAGTCCTGCGGCGGCCGATTCACGGTGCAGCTTCAGGTGAAGACAGTGACAGTGAGGAGGAGCTGGCTGCTTTTTGCCCAACAGTAAGTCTGTGGAAGCACCGAAGTGACTTGATATTCAAACTGATCTTCACATGAGCAGAGTAAAGCAAAGAAAGCAGATAGAACTGAAATATATCAGTGTATGCGAAGCACCATTAAATACAGCTTTGAAGTAATCTTTTCCATCTTTTCCTGTCTTTCTTAGTTTGATGATGCTGTCGTTGCAAAGGAGCTTGCCTTGACTGACTCTGAGCACTCTGATGCTGAGGTGTCCTACACTGATAATGGGACATTTAATCTGTCTCGTGGCCAGACGCCCCTCACAGAGGGCTCTGAGGGTAAGTATGGGGATTTTGTCTGTTTTCTTTTCATGTATTTTTCTGATTCGTTCTTATTTCTCACAGTCTCCCTGTCTTTACTTTGCTCAGATCTTGACAGACACAGTGACGCTGAAGAATCCTTTGCACAAGACCTCCCAGACTTCCCCTCCATAAACCCAGATGCCACACTAATGGATGATGATGACGATACAAGTATAGGTCTACCTAGTCTGGGTCCGATTGGGCAAACTAGTCATCGGGCCTCAGTGCTGGATGTAGATGCTCATCTGGACTCAGACCAGGAGGATCTGGATGCAGAACTGTCCCTCAGCGGCCTGCCCCCTGCCACTGATTTTACAGGAGACCTCGCTGGAGTCATCGCCAGCAACATGATCCAAGCAGCACTAGCTGGAGCAATGCAACCCCGCCGCCCTACCCAACGCAGAGAAGGCCCTCCGAGGGCTGGGGCCCACCGGAGCTACCGCAAGCAATCTAGCTCCGAGCTGGACACAGACTTGGACGTAGAGGACTTTGAAATGCTGGATCAGTCTGAACTGAACCAGATGGATCCCATTGGAGGAGGGGGGAGCAGGCGGGGGGAAAGCCAGGGTTCTACCTTCTTGTCTAGCTTGCTGGGTAAACCACAGTGAGGTGTGTGAGTATGTGTGTTCATGTAGGTGAGCTGTGAGTGTGTGCTGTGAGAGAGGATTTTAGGTTCCAGCAGCCCTGCTTCAGATTTGCATCAGTTTATCACTGTGAAGTTCTTTATTTTTTCTATCTTTCAGTCCCTTTGCTCCAGGGCTTTGAAACCCTGATCACTTAAGTCTTTCTTTGTAGGCTGAGCAATAGGAAATATAACAACCGAAGTCAAACATTCACACATTAGAAAAACCAGCATTATTGTTGATCTTCATTGCCATCTTGTAATCGTGTGCACCCAAAGATTACAAGAGTTCTTGTCAGATAAAGAACACTGGTGCCCATGAAATCCTTTCTACCTGGAGATGTTCACATACAGGGCTATTTAATATGGGACCAAATATCACATTCCTGTTGGTAGAGCTGAGCCATGTTGCTGTGAAAATGACATCATAAAACACAGTTTTGGATCTTTATTTTTTTACATCACATCTTGTAACAGAAGCTCGTGTTGCTGTTGATACTCTGCTGTCCAAGTAACATGCGGCTGTGATCTGTTAGAATATGACTCATTCAATATTACAGGTTTACACAATTTATTTAACTCTCAGCTGCTGTGGTTGGAGAAAGCCCTTTGCGATAAAGATGGATGAAGATTTCAGTAGTTTACTTGGTTTTCTGTTCTTCTCATCCTTCCTCTTTTTTGGGGTATGAAGACACGTGAAAAGCTTGTGTTGTTTTTATTGAAGAATGTTACTTTACAGTCTTAAGATACCAAGCGTGCGGAGTAACACGGGATGTTATGTTTGCTGTTTGTTGTATTTATAAAACTCATGCCCCTGGGTGAGCTTGTTTTTCTAAAAAAAAAACGAGCTAATAGTTTTTCATCATTTTTCCCTTTTCAACTTCAGATCCAAAATGTTTTGTGTCGTTTTTTAATACCTTCGATTAGCTCACAGTGTGTGTGTTTGTTTTTTTTCTTTCAAAAATAATTTTGAAGCAAATTTCATTTTATCATTTACCATCTTTGTATTTCATGTAGCCATCAGCCATGCTGAACTTTCTAGAGAAAACACAAATATTCCTCAATTCACAGATCTTTTTCTATTTTAATGGGGAAATATGTTTACATAAAAATTGGGTTGAGTTCTTCTTGTTTCCTTTTTTTTAAGTGTTAGTATGTAGAGGTTCAAAGTGGCTTTTGTGTACAGGTCGGTTTGACTTTCTTTTGATGGTCAAACTCTGTCAGTATGTCAAAACCTAACGGTGACTATGGCACTTATAACTTAAAAAGCCACAGGTTGGATTTGCTGAATTAGTTACATCAAAGAGTCTACAAATGCTGAGGTTTAACAAGAAGAAAATACATGACTCTCTTTTTAATCGTGTTATTTTGATTTTAAATCATAGCTGCAAATATTCAAGGCGAGGCAAACTGCTGGATCCGCATCTATGAGCTGAAGTAAAAGGAGTTCTGCACTGATAGGAAGTTGGTTGGATTTGGAAGTCTTGGTATTATGCCCTCGGTGAACCAGAATGTTGCTCATTGCTGCGTCAGATGATCTGTAGTCAGTTTGCTCATGTATTGTGGATAGTAGTGTATTTTCTTCTCTGTATCTGGTTTTGATATGTTTTGATGTGTAAATCGTATTGAATAAAATGTTTGCAATAAAATCTCTGTCTACCATTTCATCTCATTTCATGAGAAAGAATATGGAAAATGTATGTCAGCTGTAAGGTAGGCAAAGGGGATCCATCTAATAAGATGAAACCTTAAAAAACTAACCAAAAGCTTCTTTCTAATACTTATGGTGTGTATAGTGAACTCGGTCTCGGTTGTGTATCTTAGCACAAATCTGTTATAATCACATTTTATGCTCTGCAGAAAATAATGCCTGTCTGTCTGTTTAATCGTACTAATTGTAGATCTTCAATTTGTACCGTCCTTGTACAACAATCAGCCTTATAAAATGACGTCTCAGAGACCAGTGAAAATGACAGAGCGCTCACTCAACTCCCTTATTCGGATATCGAACTCTTTGTTTTAAAAATTGATGAGCTACAGTAACTATGCTCTCAAATAATGTTGAAAATCGTTCTTTGTGTCATTATAAAATGTTTCTCCGCTCAAAAAAATGAACGAATAACCTCTCATGTGTGGTGGTGATCCACGCTTGACAGCAGGCGAAATATCTGCGCTTGTGGATACATCTTGAAAAATAGACGATCTTTTCCATGACGCACATCTAGCGCGAAGCTCGGTTTGGGAAGCTAAATATTGAAAGCGAGGAGGTTAGAAATGAGTAAAAAAGACAACGGTAAGGTAAAGCTAACTCCTAAAATGTGAGCGAGCGATACACATTTGATTTAAAAGATTAAAGTTAGAAAGTTGATAGGAAGTTCTTATAAAGCTATCCTCCGTTGTTTGCTAATACTACCAATACACAACACACGGTTTGCTGAGCCGACCTCGGGGTTGTACCTTTTCATAACAAGTTAGGTCACATAGACTCACGATTACTTCATGATAATGTTATTCATGCTCAGTTTATGTAGGGGTTTTACAACACTATTTTATTAATATCTGTTAAATTTCATAACATTACAAAACCTAACTCTTAGGCACGCCTACAACTGCAAACTAACCCAGTTAAAGTTGTTGCTTATAAGTAAAACATTCATGGTTATGTCTGAAGTTGTGATCTTTTTCTACACAAGTATTTGCTCTCTCATGTGATCTAATCCCACTACTGTCACCCACAGGTGCGACTCTCATCCTCTCCTATCTGAACCAGAAGAACCGTCCCTACAGTGCTCAGGATGTCTTCACTAATCTACAGAAACAGCATGGGTTGGGAAAAACGGTTAGATGAGCCCTTGCGAGCAGATATGCAGACGTGGTGGTGCAGTGCTGTATACAATTAATAATTGATTGTACATTTATGATTGATTAGGCTGTGGTCAAGGCCATGGAGCTGCTGGCACTGGAGGGCAAGATAAAGGAGAAAACATATGGCAAACAAAAGATTTATTTTGCAGATCAGGTTAGTGTGTTTTTGTTTGAGACAAACTGGGTAAGGAGAAACACACTAACTGTCATTCATAATGATCTGTTGATACCTCCTACAGGCTCAGTTCAGGGATGTGAGTGATTCAGACTTGAAAGCCATGGACAGTCAGATCTCCGAGCTCAGCGCAGAGGTGCACTCCCTCACTCAGTCCTGCAGACAGCGAGATGCAGGTGAAGTTCAAAGCTGATCTATGAACGTTTTCACTGAAGCAAGTCAATTGTGCACCTTTGTAGGCCACAGGATGTCAGTGTTTTGTAATAAATAAACCACTTTTTTTCAGAGCTGAAGGAGCTTAACAACTCTCTGACAACTGAGGAAATTCTGTCCGAGATCCAAAAGCTAAAATCTGAATGTTCTGGGTACAGAGCACGTCTGGAGAAAATAAAGTCAGCTACTAACCACGTCACACCTGAAGAGAAAGAAAAGGTCGGGGTTAAATCTGTGATTTCTATTTTCAGTTGTCCGTTTTGAAAAACTGTAATTCAAGTGATCATTTTGTTGTCCATGACTCTTTACTTTTCAAACTATGTTTTAAATGACAGGTCTACAAGGAGCGTGATGTTTATGTAAAAGAGTGGAGAAAAAGGAAGAGAATGGTAATGTAAACAAACTCCTTTAACTTGTGCGTTACCATTTTTGCTTTCATATGTGACACGAAGCATTTGTACACAGGGTTCTATTAGTTTTCCATAGTAGTCCCTAACAGCTTATAGTAGAGGTGGGAGAAAAAATCAATACACCATAGTATCGCAATATTTTGTCTGGTGATATATTGAATCGTCTCATTTATCAAGTATCGATTTTTTAAATTATTATTTTAATATGAAGTCAAATCTTTGATAATGGAAAAATAAAATCAACTGTTTGTCCTGTGAGGTTGGCAGAGGTGACATCATAGAGCAGGAGAAAGTTAGTGCAACAAATATATATATATAAGGTTTGTAAGATGTGCTACATGAAAATAAAATATTGTGTAAATAAGACAAACATAAAGAAAGACAAATTCTAAATGAGCTAAACAGTTGAAAAAATTGATTAAATCACAATTTATTGTATCGCAATACTCACTGTATTGCAAAGTGTTAAAAATCACAATAATATCGTATCGTGACCCAAGTATCATAATATTGTATCGTGGGGCCACTGGTGATTCCCTCCCCTATCTTATAGACAGTATTTTTATGAGATAGTTGTTTGAAAAAAAAAAAAAAGCAGAAAAACAAACATTATAATCTCATCAGTAATGTTCAGAAACCTTCTATTCAGAGAGATTTCAAGAGGACTTGAGTAGATAGACCTCTATTATGAGTCAAAACAAATCACAACTTAATGTCACCCTTTGTGTTTTGTTTCTCTCAGGCTTCCGACATGATGAACCAAATCCTGGAGGGATATCCAAAGAGCAAGAAAGAGTTCCTAGTGAGTGAAAGCAGCTCTTAAGAATCCATTCTCCAAACCTTAACCTCCTGCCCCATCAGTGTGTTTTAGCCTGAGTAACACTCCTCATGTCGCCCTCACAGGATGAAGTTGGAGTAGAGACTGATGAGGACTGTAAGGTGGTTGTTCCAAGCACTTAAAAGAATAAAGAAACATCGATTTGACTCCATGAATGTAAGCCTGTTAAGAGCTAAGCTGAGGATATTGATTTCACATCAGAGCGGTCTAAGAGATGGCGCTTTTTTATTTATAAACCTTTCTGTTGAACAAAAACTTCATCTTAAATAAAAGTTGAATGTGATAAACTTTCTGAATAGAACATTGAATTTTCTTTTGCCACAGAATTAACTGTTCCATGTGTGACTTTGACATGATAGCAGGTATGGGCGTCCCGCCACGATTGTCATGTCCTTGTGCATCAGTCTGCTTTACATTAATCACACAGTAGCAACACTTACCATATTTCTTTATATAGATAAATAATGATATATTTACAATGCATGTAAATCAGAAAAGAACCATCAAAAAAGCAAAGGAAGCAACAAGATGGTGAAACATTTGTATTTCACTGTGGTCAAAACAGTAAAGCTGCTTGCATGTTATCTGACAGCGTTTATATGTGTGTGATTGTGCATATTAAAATACTGGAGACTAAACTTTCAAAGACAAAACAAAAACGCTCTAATATATATTTTCAAAATGTACACATTAAATACACAGGTACAGCAGTATGAGCCCATGAATGAGCCATAGTTTGATTGCTGGTGAAGGGCACAGCGGATAAAAAAAAAAAAAAATCACTTTAAAATTCGTTCTAATGCACAGTTTGGAATGAACTAATGCTGATAATAAAAGCCACTGATGACCAAGGTAAAAAGACTTTGTAATGTTTTCATCATAATCATAAAAAGCTTCTTATTAATTCCTTACAGGTACATTTTGGTAATCTTAAACCCTGACGCTAGTGTCTCTGACTTTGGGGTCCAAATGACTGACAAAGTAAACTGAAGCGAGCCTAGCTCATGAGAGGATTTACGGCAGAAAAACTACAGTATAAATCATAATCGGCGTTAAAGAGAGTGGACAAAAGGTCCCTTTGATAATTTAATCATTAAACCCAAATCACTAAGACCCCAAAAGTCATAGGAAATAAAAAATACAGCCTGTCTTTAAAAATACAGCTATATTCCTTTATAAACTGCTCCATCCAATATAAAGTTTCATCTCTCCTGTTGTTGGGGTTGAGGTAATCCAATCGTAGCCGGGGGAGTCACTGAGGAGAGAAAGTGAGTAAATACTGTGGTGTGGCCTGAAGCTGATAGGAGTTTTTACTCCTCCCTGAGAGGCAAGAGAAAGCCCAAAGTCAATATCTGGGAGTTCAGCCTGGAGGTTCACTCTTTCAATACAGCTGACCATTGAGCTGCTGGAGCACACCAACAACAAACTCTCTCAGCGTCTAGGAAAAAGTAAAAGAACACAACTAATGATTATTCCAGCATTCACAAGCCATTTTCACTGTTCCTGGACTGCACACAAAGCTCTAAAAATGCTCCTCACCTGTGGCTTGCAGTGCTCCTCAATCCAGCTGAAAACACAGGCAGAGAGTTCTTGGAAGCTGCTCACTGAGACAGAATTACTAAACGACTGAAACAGGGAGTCCATGATGCTCTGAAAGATGTTGAACTTGACTTGGTCGGACACCTGATCCTCTCCTTGCTGTGGGTTGTTCTGGTGGGCCTTCACTATGTGCTCATAGTTCCTGTAAACAAAGACAACAATTCAATGGGGAACACTTTAATATTCATCATCTGGTTTGCTTCCATAAAGAGAGTCATTTCGTCTCAAAAAAATGTAAAATCATCTTTTGAAGCTTTATTTTCAGGCATACTTTGTTCCATTTTTGACCTTTTATATCAACCAGTCTTTATTTATATAGCACTTTTCATACAAACCATGTAGCACAAAGTGCTTTACACTAAAAAAGGAATAAAAGAAAGGAAGAATAACCAAATCTACCCCAACCCAACCCCTCATTCCCACCCCACGACCTAAACACAACAGAAACATGTATTAAAATGCTTGATTTCATAGAAACAGGAATGTGTGCACTGAGGAAACGCCATTTTAAAATTCAAGATAAGGAAACACTGGAGGTTTAGGCTAAAGTCTAAAAACAAAGTAATAAAAATAATAGAAAAGTAATATAAAAGTAATAGAAATAATAAATAGACTCAAATTAAAACAACAGTAAAAGATAGTAAAGTAAGAGCACCAAAATAGCTGTCATTAAAACTCGAAAGAGGTAAATGCTTAAACAAAGTTAATAATATAAAATTGAGTCAAAAGCAAGACTAAAAAGGTATGTTTTATGTTTGTTTGTTTTTTATGTGTAGATGCAGAGGAAAAAGGATGTTGAAAAAGGAGGGGTTTTAAATTAAGTTTGCTCACGTCTTCATGATCTTCAGTGCCATTACTTCTTTCCTCAACAATGACACTTCCTCCTCTTGCTTCTTCTTTTCTTTATGAAGAAAGTGGATGTAGTCGATTGCTGGAAAAAAAAAAGAAAAAAAGGCATCAATCGGAAATCTTCTTACTTAGACTTCAGTTTCCATTTTCTTCGAGATAATGATAATAGCAGTTCACCACTTTACCCTGGAGGCGCTAACAAGATGTCAAACTATGTGAGCTTTGAAGATATTCCACTGAGATCACACTCACTTTTCTGCAGCACAGTAGCTTTGCTGATCTTCTGCGCTCCCACTGCAAATTCAGACTGCTGCTGGCAGGTCGGCACTATGGACTGGAGGTCTTCATAGCCTTTCTAAAGTTTTCAGAAAACACAAAGTCGTTCATAAAGCCTCCGTTTCTTTTAATGTGCATTTTAATGTGATCTACAGCTGGCTTACCTTGATAGCATCCCTGCGTTTCTGCTCAGCTTGTGTGTGCGCCTGCCTCCGTCTGTCTTTATACGAGTTTTTGTATGACGTCTCCTGTCTGTAGTCACTGTCTTCATCATCTATATAAGAATATATGAAGAGTCAGATGAAAAAGCCTCTGACACCTGAATACTGTAATGTTGATTTGTAGTGAATCAATCTTTTTAGATTCAAAAAATAGAAGATGAACTTTGCTCAAAGATTCAAAACCATGGCAATTGTAATCTGTTCTCTTTCATACAAAAACACAGAGTTTACACCTTTTTCTTATTCCAGTGGGATTAGACGAGCTGATTCAGGAGTCAGGTAGTCTTTGAAATGCTATTTATAACAGATTTAGACCTCAAGTACAAACAAAATTCATTCAAAGTCAACAAGACAAGGCAAGCATGCACAACACAAGTATGTCAAAAGTCTCTTTCAAACATAATACCTGTGTTCGGTACTGAAGAGGCACTTGTGGAGCCAATGCTGTTGGCCCTGGACACTACTGAACCTTTCCTGGCAGTTTCAGCGAAGAAACCTACAGAGTAAGATGTGAATTACAATGTTTAATTCAAAATAATAAAATAATAATAATAATAATGAAAACTGAAAGGATACTCACTATGGTCAAAGCCGCCGTCACTGAAAGCACCATCCGTCTGCCGAGCCATCACCCAACCACAGAGGATGGAGAAAAGAGAAAATAGAGTCTTATGAGCTGGAAATAATGATGGCAGAAATTGTGCGGCCAAAAATACACTCACAATAGACCAATAACGAGTCTGCCTTATAGACAGCCTAAACCCCAACTGAGCAGTGCCCTGAATATTCCAGTATGCAGGAGGATAAAAAGCAAAAGCAAATAAGTACATCAATCATAAATCCAATTTCATCTAGGACACCCAAACACAAAGGGCTCTTGAAGTGATGGTATCAGAGTTGACTTGTTAGATGTTGGAAAAGAACTGAAACTGAAGTTTGGGATCATGTCAGAATTAATCACATTAATTCATTTGTTTTAATACATTTGTTTACATTAGCTGCTTAACTCAGGACTCCCCAGATTTTCAATGTTAGGGTGCATCAGTTTCACAGACAAACTCAAATACCAGATGCGTGCAGCATTTACATGACACGGTCTCCTGTTACGTAGGAAACAGCTGCTTTTCTATAGATAGTGTGTTATCTGATTCACAACATATAGATAACAAATAGGTACACACCGCCCTGGGAGAGCTTAGTTCAATACTTATGAATAGGAAAATGGAGCAAGTCATTTGTTAGTGACACAGAAAAAACAATTCACTGACCACTGTTGGAGATTGAGGATTAAAGTCATATTTCTTATATCTCGTGTCTGTCTACAAAGTGAACATTGCAAGTTCACAAATGGTGATTTTAGCACCCCCTTCAAAAAGAAAGCACTTTACTTTCACATTTTTAATTCATGAAAGTGCCACGTAGGTGATGCACAAATTGAAACTTTATTTGGGATAACTGCACATCTATTTGGGCACACAGAAATTCCAGACGTGCAACATGAGCACTTCAGGGCGTTTTGTTTGCTTAACGAGCTAACTGCTTTAGCTTCTGACGTTAGCTGTTGGCTAACAAAGCCCTGCTTCTCCTAAACGTCAGGGAGGAAAAAACAACTTTTAAATAAAGCCTGTTTTGTCACTTGTCAAGACTGTCATACTATGGACGAGTCATATGAACAGAAAAGTTGATGTCAGCGACAAATAACTTACCTTCCAGTGATCCTCTGGGTCCGTCATTTTAGACTGTCTAAATAACTACTACCTCTGATGCCTTCACGTGCCTACGGTTAAATCATTCTTCCTTCTCCAAAAAAGATGAGAAAAAAACTCGAATATACACAGGGAATGTTTTGTTTTATTCACAGGCTCATACATAAAAATGAAATATTTGTAATTCCACTAATTTTGATGTAGTATCCTCCATCTCTGGCTTACTACATCAGTTCCTTTAGTAGTGAGCCCTGTGCCTCACAAACAAAAATCATGCGGGGTTCACCTTGAAACAACAAACAGTGAAAAGCAACTATATAGAAGTTTAAACCTCACCTTTTACTCTACATGTCTACCAAGCGCATTAAATATAGGCTAAAACGAATGTTTTATGAAGCCTTCCTTTGATGCCGAGATGAGAAATAGTACTTTCCGAGTTGCCCCGAACGCAGCAACCGCACATGCAGTGGCTAGCTTCAAACATAGCGGGGCGCTGTTGGACAGCTCCCTCTTCTTCGGGCCGAACCCTTTCCCAGCTGCCAAAAATTAACAGGATGACCTTACACGAAGGAAAGTGACCCCAACAATAGTAGCCGCTCTCTGGAAGTAAAGCAGGCGTAAATAAAGACAATTACTGACTCTAATTTAGCGGGAGAAGATATGTAGGTGTAGATTATTATTTTGTTAATTAGTTTATTTCACTGATAGCCTACAGCTGCTTGATTTGCATTCCTGTTTTTGACCCTGCACATTGTTTATACAGCTTTAATTGCCTAACTGTGCGCTCTAACCACATCTACCTACTGTGTGCATGGCACATGCAGCAGTCACCATGTTTATCTTCCACCCTGTCCTCTACCGGTTCTGTTGCTGTCATGCACAGGAAGTTACTCTTCTGCTTTTGTGCTTCTGTGGTTTCTGTATTGCAGTGTATGTCACACTCCCCTCTCCTTCCTCTCGCACACAGCCCCAGTGTTCACTTGACAGAGTATTTTCGGTCAAGCTTTGCAGACAATAGTGAGCCTCACTTTGGTGGATCTTGTGATGGAGCTCAACAGGCTTCCTCAAAGAACAGATTGATGAGAAGACAGACATGAGAACAATCTACTTTCCTCAACAAGCCAAACTATCCTCAGGACCAAGGAGGATTCTGTAGGCCAGGAGTTTTGTGCTCCCCTTCCTGCAGGCCCCAAGACTTTGATTTAGGCCTGCCTGTTTTTGTCACTTGGTCACTCACTGCTACCCTGTTTTGGGTTTGACTGATTTCTCCGTAGAAAAGGTTTGTACACAGCTTTCCTCCTGGATTACCTCTGGAGATTAGTGATGGGGAATGCGGCTGCAGGGGGTTTGGAGCAAGAACCGGCTGAGGGACGAGAGGCCAGGAACTCAGTCGGTGCAGCTCCAGGCATGAGTGACCCTGCTCATACCTTGCAGAAGAAGCAGCCGGCTCCCCCCAAACTGCCCATGCCCCCAGAGGAGGAGCTGGAGGAGCGCTTCAATGTGGTGCTGGTGAGTGACTGGACTTGAGATCATACTTTTGATGTATTGCTGGCGTTGTGTCGTGTTGTGATGGAGGGGGCTTTATGTAATAGTTGGGATTATTGAGCGGGTAAACATGATTTTGTTTTGTTGGTCACAAAGTGTAAGAGTTTCACCCTTACGATCCACACCTGATAAACTGTTGGACCTAGTTTACATACTGATTGCATGTCAACCATCAAACATTGTTTTTTTAGTACAATGAGACAAAAATTGCAAAGTAAACGCTCAAAACTTTGCACAGCATAGAGTCATTCAACCAGTTATCCACACACAAAACGCTCGTCTCGTTCAAATATGAGTATCACAGTAAAAAAATGTTATCAGCAGTCTGCCAGATTTAAGAGCACAGTCTTTCCTTGACTGTTAAAAAGAGCTCCAGGCTAGAACATGGTGATTAGTGCCTGCCCGCGGAGCTGGCCCAAAGAGGAAGTTGAGCAACACATTAACATGAGTGAGACCAGAGGGCCTGAAACCAACGGTTTCATCATCCTTTCAACAGACTTACAACAAGTTGGACAACATTGGACTTTCTAATGACCACTTAAGAGAAATGTTGAAGAGATCTATGATTTATCTTAATAACTTTATTTCAAATTGATAAACAACATGTTTTTTTAAAATGATATCAAATATGAAGAACAGGACTTGATTTTTATTAAGATAGATAAGAACTTTTTTTATCCCCAAAGGGAAATTCAATAATAAAAAAATAATTATTTTCAGGTTCAAAACGCTCTCCAGGTGAATCGAAGTCCACAAAACTATCAACTGATTAAGATTGCTCCATTAACATTAACAAAAGCTCTAGTGTTTTCAGTTTTTTCTCCACCAGCTGATGAAGATATAAACACAAATAAGTCTATGATGGCACACAGGAGAGTGATATTATAAGCCATGGTGCTTTTTAGACTGAATATGACCTTTAAGCTGTAAATTAATTTGATTACAGCGCTTCTTTTATCGTTATATTGATATATTGACTGATCTTTATCCCACAGATGTTTTCTAAAAATACATGGGTAGAGATGGTCTTAGTTTTTAATTAACCTTGAACCTTGTAAGACCAAAGAAGAAATATTAACCTTGTGCTCACAGCAGGTGAAGTTGACTTGCGTGTTTATTAGACAAAAGTGCTTCTGAGGACACGATCGTCACCATATGAGAGGACATGAAAATGTGGCTTTCCTGTTCTGTGAATATGAGACATTTTCTTACCACTCAGATAGTGAACAGTGGTAGCCTGTGCCATTTTGTGCCAACAACGCCCTCTCATGCGCTTAAAGCATGACCTCACTTCCTCTTTTTTTTTAAATGACTTCTAACATAAACTCCAAATAGATGTCATCCTGAATCTTACTTTCAGCAAGATTTCACACCTTCGTTTTTGCATAACACTCTTCAAAAGAAACAAGAAGTACCTTCATCTTCCTTTCCATCTTGGCTATAACCTGTTGGAGTATTAATCCTCTAAGTATATCAAAACACTGAACATGCGCACAAAAGTGCACAAGTGTCTTTTTCATAACTGGGGCTGGTGTTGTACCACAAAACCCACAATGCGACCTCTCCCATACCCCACCAAAACTGAAACTCTAACTCCCTGCAAGCTAAGCAGCAGGCTGTTTCCGTTTCTGCTTCTCTTTTTTTTTCGTTTTTTTTGAGGTGCTACAAAGGAACGACGCAAACTACTTCTTCAAGGAAAAAAATAGTCAAGGACTAAAGATCAGCACCCAGTATCTACTGATAAAACATAAACAAGTATAAAACTATTTACTCAGTGAGCAAAGAAAGAATCACAGGAGCTGTTTCATTACTAAGCAGCACCTCTCAGACCTTTCCTGATTTCTTACTGTAAACACTAGATGTGCTTTCTCACAAACAGCTCCTTGTGCTGTTCTTTCAACATTTTACTTACTCTGAGTATTTTCTGTGGCAAAAACTCAAAAGTAAAAGCGCTTTCTCTCCAGTCAGTGGTCAAAAATGTGGTCTGATAGCTCCACCCTCACAGCAGGTCCAGGTTTAATTGACAGTTCATGAAGGGGCTTGTTACAGGTGATCTTGTTTGCTTTTGCAGCTCATACATGAGGCATTACACTTCATTTAAATCTGTTTCATAACCAGCTCAAACGCCTTCAAGGGGCTTTAAGAAAAGTCTTTGAGTGACAGTATGAAGGGGCATTCCTACAATTTGTTGTTGTTCGGTGTCATACTTTCAGAAAAAAGTCCCCCCTTACCTCCTGAATTATTTATTTCATTAAACCTGCTTCACATGAGCCTAGAAAACCCATAGGTGTGGTGCTAGTAAATGAGTAAAAAGTATGATTGTGGGTAGACAGAGACAGCTCAAACTGAAACAGCACCTCTTTGGCATTTAACTTCATAGCAGGCTGAGTCAACCTGATCCAACCAGGTGTGGAGAAGGGAGTTCTTGTTTTGTGTAAAACTAGTTGAGAGGATTGCAGAAATACAGATGTTAAAGTAAACTTGTAGAGTCTGCAGAGACTATTATTAAAAATGGACAGAAACACACAAATTACTTGTAGGTGATTATTTTTTTCCACTTGACATTTGTTTTATCATCGTGCATTATCAACAGCACCTCCCTCACTTCAAGATTTAGCTCTGAGATCTTTTTTTTAATTATTATTTAATCAAAACATGTACTTTTTAACTTCACTTGTTCCTGTTTGGAAACATAACACATGTAAACACTGACTCATCTTCACTTCCGGCAAGTTGTTAACACCTCTCTGTTGTATAACAAGGTGGATCTGTGGTTTGGCACATCTCAATATGTTTGCCCGAGAGGGAAACCTTAGAAAAGAGCGACACTAAATGTATGTGAGCGTACTGTCCAAGAGTGAGGAGAACTGTGACTAAGAAACATTTCTAAGTAGGGTTTTATATTCTCTGAAGAAGACACTTTTCATTGAAACAGCTTCTCTATTTTATCTTTTGGCAGAGCTACATGAACTTACCTCCAGATAAACTGAAGCTGCTGAGTCAGTATGACAATGAAAAGAAGTGGGAATTAGTCTGCGATCAGGTAAGATTTCACAGGTTAACATTGATCTAATTCTGCATTGCTGCTCACACTGGGCCAGAGTTGACATCAAAGACACAAACACCCAAAATGGATGTGTGGTAAAGAGCAGAGTGCAGAGTGAAAACCCTGCAGTACACTCTCTGTGGTAGCAACAGAGGGAGGCGTCGTCTTGGAAACAGAGAGCGGTTTTGTGTCTGATGTCTTTACTTGCATTGACAATAATAGCTACAGATGCTGTGCGCCAGTCAATGTGTCTCAGGTGCAGCTGTCTCTGTGTTGATCAGATGAACTCAGTCAAAAAGCCTCTTCTAACTCAGCTTTGCCTCCTCAGGAGCGATTCCAGGTGAAGAGCCCCCCCTCCACTTACCTGACTAAGATCAAAAGCTTCTATCAGGATCAAGGAGGGGTGTCTCGCAGGGTTAGTGTGAAAACACAACTTCCTTTTTTACATTTCATACTGTAGTTTATTCACTATCTGCTCAGTGGGGTTCTCATTCACTCTTCTGCTGTTTATCTAGCACAAGAAACGGATACAGGACGCCACCCAGGTCCTCAAAGATTTGGAGATTTCACTCCGTACCAACCACATTGGGTGAGCATGTGAAGTTAGGGTGGGGCTGACTCTGAGTTTATGAAACTTTTGTTTACAACTATAAAGCATTTGAAATTCTTGAAAGCTTTCAAGAATTTCTGCACCTGGCAGTCTTTTAAAGGTCATGTGGCCAATGGCGGAAATCAGTTTTGCATCACCCAAGAGCTTAGTCCTGCAGGTGCATTTTTCTACCTTCTTGTAAAAGCATTGCTTCGTACAGAACAATGGAGGACACCAAAAGTACTAAAACTTAAATTTTTAGCTGATTTTCATTAACTTCAAACTGCATTTTGAAAAAAAGTAAATATTCAAATGGTTTGTGATAAAATAGTTTGCCAGTTTCAGTTGTTGGTCACAGTAGATCAGTTTGAAACTGAGAAACCCAGAGAGAAGTCATGTTTTTTTTTTTCAATACAGGTATTTTGGAGATTATCACCTTGAGTAAACAATGTTTTAATCTGTCTTCTCAATATCTCATAGTTGGGCTCAAGAGTTTCTCAATGAGCAGAACAAAGGTCTGGATGTTCTGGTGGAGTACCTGTCTCATGCACAGAGTGACGCCTCGTAAGTTTCTTTAATTGATGACGCTCCTCGGATTAAATCATTTGCCCACCGTGGATGTTGATTTTATTTGATTTTAACTCTCCAGGTTCGATGTGGAGAATGTTGAAAATGGTGGCACCCTGTCAGAAAAAGCAAAACCTGCAGAGAGGTCAATGGAAGACCTGACCAAGAGCCCCAGCAGCTCCCAGTCACATGGGGTAACCAGAGCTGCTCGAGCACTCACTGTCAGGTATGAATGATGTAAAGTTATTGAAGCTGCAGCATGATTAAGAATGTAAAGTATGAAAGATGTGGTGTTATGATGGTCATCCCAGTTTCTCCTAAAACAGAGACATCTCAACCATGACAGCTGCCTTTATACCCTTATTCATTCATTTCTTTTCCTCATTTATTGAGTGTCTCATCCTTTTTTCCTCTTTATTCTGTATTCGAGCTGCCAAGCCGTCACAGCGATGTCCAAAACATGCAGGAAATAGAACAAGCTAATTACTGACGTTTAGCTTTGCCTTAGCAGTCCAAGGCCAAACCATAACTACCACCGCCACTTCTGCATTTGCTTATTTGTGCATGTACTTGATGTCCCTTCCCAGAATAAGCTCCACTATAGGAAACAAGATGCACAAGAAATCCCATTCATCCTACCAGAGAGATGATGTGCATGTGTGCATAATGTGCCTGCGAGCCATCATGAACTACCAGGTCAGGCCTCATCAAACTCTGCCTCCTTCTTATTCTATAATTATTATTATCACTACTGTATATGCTACCATATGTATTTATTAACTGACTTTATTTTATTATCCATATACATATTATAAATTTACTTATTATTCTTTTATTTATCTATCTACTTATTATTCTTTTATTTTTAATCCACTTATTTTTTATTTCATTTATTATTATCATTATTTTTTTCTCTTCCTTTTTTTTCCTTTCTGCTTTATAAAAGTAATAATTATTATTAATTTGTAGTTATTGTTATTTCATAACGCTTACTTCATCTTCTTTCATTCTCTCCTCAACAATTATCGTAACTTGAAAGGGGGTAAAAAGAGAGACAATCACACCCACAAACACACACACTTCTCAACACACATAAAAATACCCACTCACCCACACTTAATAAAGCCACAGCCTTGCAACACCTTTAAACTAAAGTACCTAAATGTTATGTGTTCCTGCTTTATTTGTCACTTTGTTTTGTCTCCACTGCCTGTTTGTGCTGCATTTTCCTACATGCTTTAATTCATCTCTTACATTTGGGTCACGTGTTTGTGTATTTTTTTTATCCTTCTTCTTTTTCAGTCCGGTTTTAATCTGGTGATGACACATCCTCGCTGTGTCAATGAGATCACCCTCAGTCTGAACAGCAGGAATCCCAGGTCAGTGTCTAACTGCCTGTATATCTACCCGCCTGTCCATCCTTCTCCACATCTAACCCCTCCTTCTCTGTGACAGGACCAAAGCTCTCGTCTTGGAGCTGCTGGCTGCTGTGTGTCTGGTCAGAGGCGGACATGACATCATCCTCTCTGCTTTTGACAATTTCAAAGAGGTGAAGAGTTTTATTTTTGTCTTATTGCGACAACCTCATTTGACTTTGGCTAGTCGAGCTCTTGTTCCAGACTTCCCCTCTTTGATTACTCATTTCGTGACTGACACCATCCAGCCCTCACACGCACTGTGTTGGTTATCGCTGCACACGGAGAACAGTCACCCACGTGAGGGGAACAAAGAACATGCTGGAAATCAAATGATAAAGAATCAAGCACTTCTTTGATATTTAAAACGACTTGTTTTGCATTTATGCCCCCATGAGACAGAACTTAAAACTGCATGCAAAGAAACGTGTTGAATTAAATCATTTCTGTTGTTTCTCAGGTGAGCAGAGAGAAGAACCGCTTTGAGAAGTTGATGGAGTACTTCATTAATGATGACAGCAACATTGACTTCATGGTGGGTGCACCAACATTTCAGCTTTTCACCATCTTTAGTTTGAATTTTATTGAGCTTTAACAGCTGGTATCTCTGTGTCCAGGTGGCCTGCATGCAGTTCATAAACATTGTGGTCCATTCAGTGGAGAACATGAACTTTCGTGTTCATCTGCAGTATGAGTTCACTCACCTCGCGCTGGACAAGTATCTGGAGGTGAGTGTGTGTAAAGATCTCAGGGTAAACGGAGGGTTTCTGCAGGTCACTCAAATCTCATTTTGTCATGTGACAGTGGGAAAAGGTCATCACTCTTAATCTCAGTATTTATATATAATATCTTAATCTCAATATTTTCAGTGTTATTGATTAACATACCTGTTATCAAATTTGATTTTTCATTTAAAACATTAATACTGCATATGTGTGTGTTTGTGTGTATGTTAGGGTCTGAAGCAAACAGAGAGTGAGAAGCTGCAGGTGCAGATCCAGGCCTATCTGGACAATGTGTTGGATGTGGGGGCCCTGCTGGAGGACGCTGAGAACAGAGGCGGGGTGCTGGAGCACGTAGACGAGCTGCAGGATCACAACTCGCAGGTGAGATACATATTCCTGAGAAGAGAAAGAGAGAGGTTTTGAGGATTCTGTGGTGTTAAAGGAGTGATGTCTTTGTGTAGCTGAGCAGCCGGCTTCAGGAGATCGAGAATCAGAGCGCGGAGAAGATATCTGAACTGGAGACTCAGCTCATGCAGGCCACCAAGGAGACCGAGCTGCTTAAAGTAAGTGCTGTTCTAGGATGTGAACTTTAAGTGGATCAATTGGACAAATGAAGAGTGATCAGCTTGGTTTATTTGGTCTTATTTGTGTTGATATTCATGTGTTTGTGTTCTTTACAGGAAAGTCTGCGGGAGTCCTGTACCCAGGTCAGCTCCTTACAGCAAAGAGAACGAGAGCGGGAGCTGGACAGGGAGCGGGAGAAAGACAGGGAGCGTCTGATCACCTCCACCCCCCAGATGTCCTCAGAGATGGAGCAGAAGATCCAGGAGCTACAAGACAAAGGGTTAATCCGACTGGGACGCAGCGCCTCTGGAGGCCTGGACATCCAGGTGGTGCCCGTGACGGTAGTGGAGTACGTTGAAGTCCCGGCCTCAGGTGCTTCACCCACTACTCCACCAACTGCCAATGGTTCTGCTCCTCAGCCAACCGCACCCTGTGCACCTCCACCTCCAGCTCCTCTTCCTCCTCCAGGGGCTCCAGGGGCTGTTTGCGCACCCCCTCCTCCACCTCCACCCCCACCTCCATCAGGAGCTCCTCCAGCCCCTCAACCTCCTGGAGGAGGTCCCCCACCTCCACCTCCTCCTCCTCCTCCACCTGGAAGTGGACCACCTCCCCCACCGCCCCCACCTGGTTCTGGACCCCCTCCTCCACCTCCCCCACCTGGTTCTGGACCCCCTCCTCCACCTCCCCCACCTGGTGGCTTTGGGCCCCCACCTCCTCCTGGAGCACCAAATGCTCAGACTGGTGAGTTTTTCAGATTCTCCTGAAATCTGTCATGAGTGCAGATTGTGATTATTGAACCTTCACCTGTTCCCTCAGGACTCAAGGCCAAGAAACCCATCCAGACCAAGTTCAGGATGCCCTTGTTGAACTGGCAGGCCTTAAAACCAAACCAGGTGACGGGTACCGTCTTCAATGAACTGGATGATGAGCAGGTCTTAGGGGTAAGATGATCCAAAGCTGTTTTTGGACTTTTCCTAGTTAGTTGATCATTTCAGAGCTAAAACTCCAAACTCTTTAATCCCACCTCATCAGGAGCTGAACATGGACATGTTCGAGGAACAGTTCAAGACTCGAGCTCAGGGTAATCCAAAAGACGTGTCCACTGTAAAGAAGAAGGTACTTCAGAAGGCCCCCAGCAAGACCACTTTAATAGACTCCAACAAAGCCAAGAATCTGGCCATCACTCTTCGCAAGGGAGGAATGAATCCATCTGGGATCTGCACCGCCATAGAGACGTATGTACTTCCCTGTTGACATGTCTGAGCTAGCTTCCCGTCCCTCTGTCACACACACACCAATCAGTGTGTCTCATGTTACTTTTTTTCAGGTATGACCAGCAGTCTTTGTCTGTGGACTTTCTGGAGTTACTTGAGCACTTCATACCATCAGATTTTGAGATGAAGCTGCTGAAGAACTATGAAAAAGACGGCCGTCCTCTTGAGGAGCTGGCTGATGAGGACCAGTTCGTTCTCCGCTTTGGGAAGATTCCTCGCCTGAAGCAACGCATCAGCACTCTTACCTTCATGGGCAACTTCCCAGAAACAGTCAAACGTCTGCAGCCGGTGAGTTTTTCACATGATACGAAAGCTTAGACTTGGAAATAAAAGAAAGAGAAGTTCAAGTTCTTCATTTGTTTTGACTTCATCCACAGCAACTGAACTCCATCATTGCTGCATCCATGTCCATCAAGTCTTCAGCCAAACTGAGAAAGATTTTAGAAGTAAGTAAGAGAGACAAACAACATGCTTATAGAGCTTTCTAAACTGTGATTCTTTTTCCCACAAGCTGTCTCATTTCTTCTCTCTCAGATTATTCTTGCCTTTGGGAACTACATGAACAGCAGTAAGAGGGGCGCAGTGTACGGTTTTAGACTTCAAAGTCTGGACCTCGTAAGTATGAGATGATTAAGATTTTGAAAATATATATATTTTTTTCTTTACAAATTTAAGTTTAAATTGGTTTAAGTGGTCATGGCATCACTTTTGCCTCAAGTAGCAAAATAATGCTGGCAGAAATCAACAGATATTGCCTTATCACTGTTTTTGCATGTCTCTTGTAACTTTAGGAAAATCAGAGCGTCATGTTTTATTTTCTTCTTTAATAAGAGTTCACAGAGATTGGTGCTAAGCATTGACTAATTGTCTTGAATTAACCCAATACTCTTTTTTTTTCAGCTGTTGGAGACAAAATCAACTGACCGCTCACAGACGTTACTTCATTTTATCACCAACATAATTCAGGAGAAGTATCCCGATTTAGCGAACTTCTACACCGAGCTACACTTCGTAGACAAAGCAGCCCTCGGTACGTTAACCCAAAATATCAAGCGTTTCTAAACCTGTTTTTAGAGACTGAGATTTGGTTTTGAACTCATTTCTGTTTATTTTTACAGTGTCACTCGATGGCATTCTTCAGGATATCCGCTCTTTGGAACGGGGAATGGAAATGACCAAAAAGGAGTTCCTGGTGCAGGATGACAGTCCTGTGCTGAAGGACTTCATCAAAACCAATAGTGAGCAGCTGGAGACTTTCATCAAAGACAGCAAAACAGCACAGGTTAGCCTTTCACACCTCTCTGCTCGCTTCGGAATCTATTTTAAGGCAGCTGTTGTCTGACTCAGCCTCTCTCCTTTAGGAGGCCTACTTCTCTGTGGTGGAGTATTTCGGAGAGAACCCTAAAACCACCCAGCCTTCCATGTTTTTCCCGCTGTTTGCACGCTTGATAAAAGCCTACAAGGTGAGGATTTGTGATAGCTTTCTTATGCTCATCCATGACAAATGTTGCTTGACAGGTTAATCATTTTGTCCTTGATTAAATGCAGGCAGCACAGCAGGAAATCGAGCAGAAGAAGAAAATGGAGAGTGAGAGTAAAGAGGCGAAGGAACCGATTTCTCCAAATAAGCCTGGGGCACAAAAGGTAAAATATGTCAGAGGTCAAATATCCAATATTTAAAGTAACTTCAGTATAGATATGATGGCTTTTTGCTTGTTTGTGATTTAGAGTCCCACTCCGATCGTTTATTTTTTTCTATGTAAAGTGTTATCAGTGGTTTTTAAATTGTGATTATGAAGTTTTTAAGCAAAATCACATTACCTGTGTCACTTTGAAGAGCTTTTCTTCTGCAGAGCTCCAGTAGCTCAATAGCTGCTCTGCACATTCCTCTTCACGTTAGCTTGCAGCCTAACATTGCCGGTGTAGTAGAGGTGGCAGGTAACATAGGAGCTATTTAGCTCTCGGACACTAATGTCTTTAGGGACATGATGAAAGTTAATATCATAATTAGCTTTCTTACAAGCACTGCTATCCACTACTGCACATGCTTGTTCCGTGATTGTCCTCTCTATTTCTCCGAGTCTGGCCTGTATAGCGGGGCTCTGGGGGCGGAGCTTGGATTTGTGACATAGGAAATCTCACTGGCCTGAACCTTCCGTTTGGGTCTGCAAGAGATTGAATGCAGAAATACTCAGAAATGCAATTTCACACTAACTTTTCTCATGATATGTCCTGTAGCATCAGAAAAAATGCCATAAGAACATGTAGACAAAAAGTAAAAATATGATTTTCATCGAAGTGGGTCTTCAAGATTCCCATGTTTCTATGACTCTTCAATTTTTGGATGAGAGAAAATGAACTTTGCTTCTTTCACTTGTTAGGGGCCTATGATGCCTAAGATGCCCCAGATGGACTTCTTAGCTGAGCTAAAGAAGAGGCAGGTGAAACCACAGGTGCGTGAAGGGAAGGATGGCGCCCTGGAGGACATCATCACAGGTACGGTAACATCTTTTTTCCAATGTGCGCCGCATGCTTTAAGCCAACCAGATGCTGAAACTTCCTTGTTTCTGGTCCCACTCAGATTTGAGGAACACACCGTACAGGCGGACGGACCTTCGCCGGCCGGCACAGCGCCAGGACACTTGAACTACTTTTCTCCCAGTAATTTTTACAGGACTTTTTAGAATCACTGTTAACATGAAATTTAAGGCACAGGGTGGAGATTATATGTACATACAGTTTTATAAAAAACAAGTTAAGCTGTCAATTTTTTTTTTTTTTTTGCAAAAGTTAAAATAATTGTGTGAATTAGCTGTGTAAATAGATCTTTACGATTGAAGTATTTGGTATTTTTATTGAAATAGCTCATAAATTAAAATCTAAATCTGTAAAAAGAAACATTCAAACAGGATATTTCTCTGTCACATCACGGCTTTTTGTAGAGTTATCAATAAGAAGCTCAACTGTGTTTAAAATAAAACAATTTTTTTAACCAGGTAATTTTGTTTTTGTGAAATGAAAGCCGTCAGTTCATGCCCACATTTCCAGGCCAGATTAAACATCATAAATGTGTAAATATGGAGTGAAGTGAGACGCTACCATTGTACAAGAGAGCTGCACTTTATTGGACACACAATCACAGCAAATTATGTACAAAAGAAGGCAGGGTCAACTGTCTTCTCACAGGAAAAACACACACATTTCTCACAGAATATCATGGCATCCACACTGATAAATTAGTATCTCCAGTATCAGTAGGCTTTTAAATTTATATATTATTATATTATAGATCTATTTTCTGTATTATTTCAGTTCTTATATCACACTACTCTACAAGTGGGAGAATCACGCAGTGGAGATAGGACACCATCTTCGGTGACTTCTCTGGTTGGGGTGCGTTCAAGCATTCTGACTCCTTCTCGACATTCAACCCTCTCGGCCACTATCTTCATCGTCACTTAACATCACAGAAAGACTGAACATGCCTGTGTCACAGATACCAAAATAACGTCTCACTCTTCAGTGTTTGGAAACCACTTTTCTCTTTCTGGCTTTTTTTTTCTCATTTTCTTGAGAAAAACATGAAGACAACATTTTATTTTCAACTGCACCGTGCGATTGCTTGAGACTATTCATGCATTGTTTTTGTATATACCTTTGTACCCATCGCCATAGTTGAGTATTAAAACATCTTTTGGACATAATAATTTGTTGAACTCGCTAGGAATGACTCGGCCTATTTACAAGTCAATTTTTGTTTTTCTACTTCGATGCCAAGATTTTTGAACATCCACACATTCACGTAAAAATCTCATATACATACTATAGAATGTAGATTCATTATAAAAAAAGATAAAATGGCAAAGAGGAGATAAAACTTTAAATTCATACACCTTTACACAATTTCCTTACTGATCCATCTTGGTGGTTTGAACGTCTCCTGTGGTTTAGCTTCAGATGCTACTTAGCGCCCCTCTGTGCAGCAGCTGGAGCTGAATAAACTCTTCTACCTGCTGTGAAGATCTCTGAACATTCATGCTGCTACCACTCAGGTCCACATGCAAACATGACACAGAGGAAAATTAAAGCCATATTCTTTCTTTTGTCAAAGCAGTAAGGCTCCATGTAAAGCCTTTAAACCACAGACTGACACTTCACAGTAGTACCCACATTATATTTTTGTTTCTGTCCATCCCTTGCTCATTAATAGCCACTGAATCACAAATACAAGATGGGGTGAAAATTTATAAAAAAAAAGAAAACAGACTACAAGTACAGAAAGTAACCCCCCAAACAAAACTTAACAAACAAAAAAAAAAACATAGTAGCAAAATAAGCCCCTTAGCACAGGCACTGGTCCAGCCCCAACACCCCAGTAGTGATCCTTCACATAAGGAGGCAAAGGTGCAGACAAGCTGGACAAGCGTTTTCAGGGACAAGCTTCTCATAAATCAATATTACATTAAATCTAAATCAGTGCTCATAAAGAAAATCCTATAATTAAAAAAAGAACTTCAGTGTATATTACAGAGAGAAACTGTTATCTATACAGATATTTTTTTTAAACAAATATAAAAATGTTCTGTGTATGAATAAATAATCTTAGTGTGAAATGTAATATCTCTGTCAATGAATTAAAAAAGAAAAATCTGTACAAAATGGTCACTAATATATAAAAACTGAGGAGATGATGACATTTTACAGTATATAATTTAATCTAGGCCTATATATATCACACTTTTCTTCACAATTATAATATCATACACAAACATCTCACTTAGATATATTTATATATGTATATTTCTTCTATTTTTGATTTCAAGTTTGCATGAATTTTTCTGATTGCCAGGGTCACCCTCTTTGAGTGTCTTTAACATGCCCTCTAAGCCTCCAGCCTTGTTGAAATCTCAGCCCACTAACACTTGTCTTGATAATATTATTCCAGAGAGCACTGTCACGCATTTCTCTGAGGTTTCATCTCAGACTTAAGTCGGGGAAAGCAGCCAAGCATGAACACTTCCTCCCCAACGCTCACCAGACGCAATTGCAGCAAATTTAACTCCGAGAGTTATGGATTGAGTGTGGAACAGCATGAGTAAGTGAATTTCTTTCATTTGACTTCACTCAATATGAAACCCAGGGCTTGAACCTGCCTGGCAGAGCTACAGAGCGCCCACGGTGAAGCTTAAATCGCCGTGCAGTGAGCTTGCAATTTTTCACATTGTAACAGCTCAGGGAGTGTTTAGTCAAATGCCACCACTGCAACTTGACACACTTTGCATTTCAAGTGTGCTTTTCTTCTTCTTCTTCTGTGGAAAATGGGAACAAGCCCATTCCCGCAGACTCGTCTTTGGGTAAAAGTGTTATTCTGTCATTGCTGCTGATCTAATACTGTAATACGAGATCAGCCGGGGATTTCTGGCAAGAACAAAGTCTTACGAGGCACTGGGAAAAACACGGTAACAGGTCCTTGCAGACGAACAGGCCTTTAGTCAAAGGCAAAGAGCACTACCTTGGTTAAAATGCATGAGTGCTAATTACATATTGCACACTGCTACTGTTCATAAACCGAGCCCCATTAAACTTTATCCAAGAACAACCTCAACTGAGTGATTTTCATTTCACAGACTAGAGACAAAGCAAAGTGAAAGGGGCAGGGAAAGAACAGCTGCTTATTGGCTCTATGACTGTCAGACACTTCCTCTCATCTCTTTGGGTCTTTTATATCACAAGCACCCTTCATGGAGGGGAGGCGAGTCAAAGCCTGTCTTATTAAAGTAGCCTTCAAACACATGTCTCCAAACTAATCCCCTCTCCTCAAGCCGCCTGCTCTTTGACACCAGCTCCTCCACACGTTTTAATCTCGATGCCACAAAGAATTGATTTCACACAGTCATCCTGGTGAACGAATGAGAAAAAATACCACTTTGTCTGTGACTGTCTGTTCAACCTCAGTGGGCAGTCCAAAGGCGACTTTATAGGAAAGACAGCTTCAAAAAGTTTCCTTGTGCGGAGTGAACACTTAGGGAATCACCGGCAGGACTTTGATGTGCTTTAAATAATGATAACTTCAGCTGCTGATCTGAAGGCCGACTACAGGGCAGCATTTGGAAAAGTTTTCATACAGGAAGGTAACCAACAGCCATGCTGCTAATCGAACAGAAGAAATATACAGGGTTGTACTTTTTTTTTTCCTTAAGGAAACACGTGGAGCTTTGTGCTTGTCACAGTTAACCAGATTCAAGAGGTGGAAAAAGAGCACAGGGTTTTTTTTTTAAGAGGAAACTGCTATTTCTTTACAGTCCTCCCAGGCCGTTTAAGGGCCAGGTCAAAAGTTCAAACACTATCATAGATGTTCATGCGCTATCATGTTTGAGAGTGATGTATCTTGTTCTTGTTTAGGGAAGTTAGGGTTTTAAAATAAAACCCGCAAATTGCTGAAAACTTTGGAGGCTGCGTCCCAGCAGAGAATCGTTGAAGTTCAAAAGAAATGAACATCCCGAAAGAAGTGCTTGATCTGTCACTGCAGAGCAGACGCCTAAAGGGCTGAAATCATGTCCTTGTAGATGCAGAAAACGTAACCAGAGTGCTCTCTATCAGAGGTGCGACAGCTGTGACTACAACATGATTCATCACACTAGGTGTGAAAAAGTGGTGTGTGTGTGCTTCTGCAAACAGATTTAGTATGATCAGTGAAATGTGTGTTTATCACTGTGTATGCTGAGTCTTTAGGGAGGGTTTTAATGTCAGGTAATAAAACACCAGAGGAACTTCTAAGATGCTACCATGGAAACATCCTGATTGTCATGAATAACAAAGTTTGATCACTTACTACACATACACAGTAATTCATCGATAGAATACATTTCCCCATCTGTAGAGTATCTGGACCTCCATTATATTTCAAATAGAAATGTGCTGTTGCAGGACTACTCCCTTACAGTGTGCTTTTTCTTTTAAAAATGTATTCTTCAAGTGAAAAAGGAAAGTTTAAAATTGAAATATTTTCCATAATTTTTGATGCAATAACCTTTTTTTTTAAAAGATTTTCAAACACAGACATGAAATCAAACTCGGCTTTCCCAACAGTGGAATATACATTTGCAACAGAGCCCAGGTCAGAGAGTGGAGACTTATGACCGTCATATAAACTCTTTACACAGTGAATACAAACAGAAGGAAAAATATAGCACCAGGTCAGAGTTTCGAACACAGGCAATGCCAGGAAAAATAAAAATAAAATAAAAGAACATCAAAAAACAGCTGTCAGATTGCAATCACCGTCTTTGTTTTTCTGTGTACGCTCGGTCAGGTGATGCAGGCATGTGAGCGCAATATCATCCTGAACACACACACACACACACACACATAACTATGGGTCTCACTATTGCAGCTCCATTCTCTATGATCAAAGTCTGTAAATGATTTCTACTCTGCAAACATCCCATAGAGTGAGGGTACAGTGTACATGTGACTGCTACTGTCAGTCAGCCCATCCAGACTATCACAGCTTTAAGCTAGCAGCTGATAGGAAGAGAGGCCCATTTGTGCGCCCTCTTTCTTGTAAACTGACAGTTTAACTGTGTGGGAGAACAACGGAGGAACATTGGAGCCAGATCTGAGCTGGAAACTTGTCCAAGATGAAGATGACTGATATGACTTCATTTACAGTCCTGTGGTTCTGTCCGTGAAAACTTTAAGACTCGGGGATGAACGAGAGAAAAGAAAAGAAAATACTCTTAAAAGAAAACCTGACTATAAAAAGGATGTGCTTTTTCAATATTGTGAGGACTTTTCTCTTAGTGGTTCAAAATGTGATGGTGCTTGAATTCTCTAATGTCCTCATCCTGTTCATCACGGCGAGTTTCCAGGGGTGAGATCCTTCTTCACAGGCTCGCTTCCACCTTCCTTGCAGTCAAGGCTATAACCACTGCGCTTTAAAACTGCAGATGAGAGGCTGAGGGGACTCAAAGGGGTGGGAGAGGAGGGAGAAAGCGAGGGAGTGGGAGTGGTGGGGGTTGAGGACAAGGGGGAGGGAGTAGCCGGGGGAGTCGGGGAGGACGACTGACTACTCTGCAAGGGCAAAGAGGATGCTCGCTGCTCGCGTAGAAGGCGGTGATGACGGATGGCGGAGGAGAGGAGGAGGGCTTCAGCGCTCAGGCCGGCAGCTGACAAGCTCGCCAGCAGGGCCTTTGCTTGGCTGGGGGAGGCTGTCAAGGAGGGAAATGACCCATCCTGAGGGTATTTCCTCAGGCCGGGGGCGAATCCGGCTGCAGTGGAGGGCACTCGGCCTGAGAAAATGCCCGTTTTGATACCAGAGAGGTAAGGCTCCACACTGCCACTGGTGCTGTTGGTCCCCAAAGCCTTCAAGTAGAGCAGGGCCACAGGAGACAGGGAGGAGGAGGGGAGGTTTTCAGGGATCAAAAAGGGAAATTATGAGAGTTAAAAGTCTGAAAATTGACTGGGCACTGTCCCCTGCAGCACCTTCCCTTCCCATTACAGTCAAACATGCCCGTGCATGCATGCTTGCACACACACACACGCACACGCACACACCCAGAGAGGCTCACACTCTTCTACAGATGCACACAGACTGGGGATCAGTGTAGATTTTAGAGGGGTAAGGTAAAAAGTGCAGATGGATGTGTGCAGCTTTCCATTCATGTTTACAGGAGGAGGAGGAGGAGGTTGAAGAGGCTGGACATGCACGGCTTGCTCACTGCTGCAGGGTCACACGAACAGTAGGAGGGGTGAGGTTGGCCGCAGGCACAGGTGTCAGAAGAAACATGTAGTGGGGAGAGGGGGAGGTGGGGGTGAGGGAGAGGAAAACAAGACAAGAGACAAACACAGGAGATCGTTATTCAGGTTGATTACAGCATGTGTGATGTAAGCCGTGTGATAGGCTGCCATCTCCACATGACCACCAAACCAGTGATAAACACAGCTTCTGTTAAAGGGGGCAACGATACAGGTCACACTGTTGTCGGAGCGCTTTTATTGACGATTGTTTTAATGAAGTTTGCTCATTAAAAAACGCACAATGGTCAAACGATCAGACAGCATCACACAGTCAGTTTCTTTGTGTAATGCTGGGAAAAGTCAATAGATGGCACTGTTCCAACAGATTCAAACCTGCTACACATTCACCACATGTGTTTGTCGCTCCTCTGCAGGTGAGGTGAAAGTGAATGCATCTGTCAGAAACAGTTTGGTGCATTTTGCCGTCTGTCTGTCCCCCCGGATCTCAAATGTTCCCTTTCCAGCGCACGATGTAACACTACAGGGAAGCTTTTTTTGTGTGTGTTTGTTTTAGAAGAAGTATAGGAGTTAAAGTTTTCCAAAGTTTGTAAATGTGTTTAAGGGATTATGGGGATTAGTTCTGAATAAAAGGAGAGCAGGTGTGCTAGTCCAGACTGTGCTGCTGGGAGGCTTTCACCTGCTCTGTTCAAGTTCCACAGCCTGTGCTGCCAACCGTCCCTGGAGAGCGCGGCTGTTCCTTCTGCTCGAGGAACTCCTCTCAAGCCTGGCCGACACATTTATTCTGGTCTGTGAGTGCTGGAGAGCAGACACCCTTCATCTCTTGAACTTGGGGGCCGCCTGCCAAACAACAGCCCCCCAGGAAAAGGCCTTCACAGCCTCCATATCATGCCTGGTACCTTTAACTAGCCTGTTTTACTGCCAGAAGTAATAAGAGGCCAAATGGGAAATGGAAATAGGGTTTTCGCGGCGTGAAAGTGATTCACATTGTCATGCTCTCCTTGATCTGTTCCAAAGCAAACTGACAGAAATTGTGGCTTTGAACTGTCTGTTTTAATCCTGCACACTGATTTGAGGGATCCTCATGCCTGAAATTCTTTAATACCTCAGAGTTATGCTTGAGTGAGAAGACAGACAGAGCAGAGCAGCCCACAGGACCATCAGAAAGGCTGTGTTAATTTTATCACCCATGATTAACACAGACAGATTACATCAGAGCTGAAACTGACAAGGAAACCTGATGCTGTGCAAAAAAAAAGATGAAAATAGATGTATCCTTTTTGCTCAGAGGATCAGGCCTGTTTTGAATATGTTGTAAGCAGAGGCAAGACCAGGATAGAGTCCAAGGGTAGCAGCACCTGAAATCTGCCACTCCAGATAGTACCACAAAATCCCCAAAACTGTGATTCACTAAAAGGTTCTTGTTCTCTGAGCCAGACTTTTTTTTTTTTAAACAGGAAAAAAATGCTAAACTTGGCAATGCTGAAACCCAAATCACTGATGTCTTAAAATGTTTAACTGTTCCTCCAGCTTGTGTTCATGAACTGTTAATATGCACCAGATGCCTTTCATTAAAACTGGTGGGAACTGATAGAGCTACTGATGATATGGGGGCTTATTTAAACCTATTACTTTTATGGACGGGTTAGGGTTAGGGTTGAAGTTAAAGACTCAAAACTCGTACCATCATCCAAATTATCACACATCACCTGGGGAAAAAGAGATGTCAAAGGAGTCTATATGAAGGAAAGATCTTTGAGGCTAACTAGCTTTAGTTGTCAAAAGAAAACTTGATTCTACTTTAAAATGTCCTAGAAAGATGATTTACAAACTGTCAGAGATGGGGTTAAATAAAACCGTTGGTTGAAGTGAGCTCAGACTTGGTAGAAGTTCTCCATCAGCCTCTAAAGGCTGTTTGCAAGTGAGCCAGCCGCCTCCATAATTTGATGAGATGAACTGCGGATAATCAGCATGTTTTTCTAGCATACTTCATGCTCAGCTGTTTCATTATTCTGAATTTAAATGACTTTGCTCCATCCATCTGTAAGCTAAGTTGTCATGGTCTGTGCAGTTTTCTTGCCTTGACATCAAAGACATCAGGAATCGGACCAAGAAGAAGCAATTTGAGATGTAACAGCTTGTGGAAGCCATTAAGACATCACTGGATCATCTGAATCGTGCCTCATTACGGTTAGAAGGAACACTTTTTTCTCCCACCATGCTCATGCTGTGCGCTATTCCATATGTGTACAGGCATTTCAAGTCAATGCAACCTAACTTTTTCAGTGTTTAATGAATTTTAACACTAATAAATAATAAGGAGTGATGCCTGCAAGCTAGTTCTGCTTTCATACATATACTATAGACAACTTGGTTCCGTCTTCCAGCATTATACCAACTTGAAGCTGAATTGCTCTCGGTATTTCTGGGATTATCTCCACATCCTGGAACCACCACTTGCGCAGTAGCATTGTGTGCTCCCCTAGAGTCACTGTAATGATGCTCGGCTCAAACAGTGTATTCCCTGGGTGAATTACATAATCTTTGTACACTCATAGGCTGTATCAAGTGTCAATCATAGAAAACATGAACCCCCTAATAACTTTTAAAAATAGAGCTGTAGAGAAAAAAGAGGAGTTGAGAACAAACCAGTCCTATAGTAACTACATGTCAACATCGAAAACAGGGGGGATAAAAATTTATATTCTGTGTAATAAAATTCCAAAGTTTGTCCACAGCTCCATAGGGATTGCTGGAGTAGGCTGGATTTATGAACTATACTGCAGCCCGTCATCAGAGGGTGCTGTTCTCGCGGTGGCTTCACCCAGTGAGGAGGCAGACGGCATCCATTCTATACACAGTCTATGGTTTTAATCCATCAATTATGGCACCATAAATGGCTGAAGTGTCATTTCATATGTTACAGAGCTTCTCCAGTCTGAACTAAAACCCTTTGGTTTGTAAAAATCTGCTTTGATATTTTTTTTAGTGTTTTTTAATCTTTGAAATAATCGATATCTACTCCAATAAGTATCAAACCTGTGGATCCTCAGATGGACAGTTTCCAACTAAAACTGGGTCGTGGAACAGATGGCATGAATTTTTCTACTGATCCAGGATGCAGCAGACTGGTGCACCTAAGTGTTTAACTTCTGATCTGGATAGGGGAATCTTCATAAATACTGCACTTACACTAGTTGAGGCTTACCGATTGCAGTTTGCATCAGAACTGCCTGAGCTTTGCCAAATGAGCCCGTCTCAAACTGATTTTCACTCCCATTTATGACTTATAATGCAGCCTGTCACCAGAGGGTGCTGTTCTCACGGCGGCTTCACCCAGCGAGGAGGCAGACAGCGTCCATTCTACGCTTTCATACTCAACGTTCATCATTCTTAAAATTGGATCACAAACTTATCCTCCAGATTTCCCTGCCCCTGCCCTGCTCTACCATGACCAGCCTAAACTCTAAAATGATTATTTCAATGCCCATTTTCATAGTTTGTCTCTGCCTCTCACTTTTCAGCCAATCACACGCCCACATCCTCTAATGCAGACAAGCTACACAACAGATACCTCACTTAGCAGGTTAGCTCCTGCTGGCTTGAACAACATCAGTTTACAGTTTATTTGATCATGAGCAAAGCAGTGAGAGGCTGCTGCCGTTAATTAAGACATCAATCAAGTGCACCTGTTCTCCGTGGGGACGCAACGATTCAAAGCTGTATTCAGGTTTTTTTTTTTTAATACTTCACTATATACATTACATACACAACAATAAACACTGTGCACAATAAGGAAAGTAGAAGAATAAATCTTGCAACAGTTTTACAACTGTTGCTGCTTAAGCTTACTTGTCATGTAGCAACTTTTTAGTCTTCTTTGTTCTTCTATTTCAACTCTTTTTGCTGTTTTTTTTTTGTTACTCTCCAAGAGGTTGTTAATTTTCACCACCCTCTCGTAGCTCAGCACCATCTACCCACTCTAGCTGTGATTATTACAGCCCTTCTGAGGACAGTACACACAGCACATACACCGCTGTCTGAATGGGTTTGTGGTTAAAGAAAGCATGCGAGCACAGTTCTGCTTTCATAAGACAAGAGTAGGAATCAACTCCTCTCCTAAATCAAACGAAATGAGAGAGACTGATATGGAAAGAGTGGAAAGGAGAGAGGGATAGCTTGGGTAAATTGCTGAGTACAGGAAGAGGGAGAAGTCGAGGAACATAAAGAAAAGGGAATATGAAAGACCGAACGGTTTGGAGAGAGAGCCGACCTCTTCATATTGAATAATCACTGATTGGCAGTAACTGAAAGGGGCGATTATTACGTGGCACTGCAGAGATTACTCCCAATCTTCTCTCAGTCTGAGGCGACACGAGCTTCATTACTCCCCCTGTCTCTGCAGGCTCCCCCTCTGTCCCTAACACATCCCCACAATTTCTCAGAATGAAGTTATATCTGAACTCTGAGTGAAATTCTGCCGAGTATGAAGGTTTGGGTTCACTTCACTGCTCCTGTTATTTTTCCAGGTTACATTAAGTCTTTTTTTTTTCACCTATGCAGGCATCTTTACTGGGCTGCCATGCTCCAGTGGTTCAATTTTCTCTCCTTTGAGGCCATCCAGCATCCTAATGTCCAGTTGTTTACCTCATTTTAAACACAAAAATGCATGGAAAGTTTTTAAGCCGGATATCAGGATATTGTACAAGAACAGAAAAATGGTTGAAGTACAAAGTTTGTGAGTGTTTTGCTACTGACCTGAAGTTAAATGAAGTTTAAAGCAGCTGAACTGAGTTTTCATTTTCTGTTGATTTTGGCAGCCACTATGGACAAAAGCGGTAGTGTTTTAGCGCGTATTGTCATAAAGACACTTATCTGGCTCGCATGTTAGGGCTTCAGAAACTAACGCTTGTGAGCAGTTTGAGGCAACTTACTTTATAAATGTATTTAAAATGGACATAGATCAGCAGGACGACTGAGGTTAGTGACACAGAGCTGCTCTGCCTGTCTGTCTCCGCTGTGGAGGAGCTTCACAGCTGTAGCATGACACAGTGTCTGCAGGAGTCTTTTGCTGCAAGACGTTGTCACCGTTGTGCAGTAATATACATGTTTTCAGTGCAAAATAAAGAGAAATAAAGCATGTGTCGCCTCTGGTCTGAGTGCCATTTGTTTGTGGTCCCAACCCAGTCCAAACCGCTCCTGTTTTTATTCATTAGAAATAGCTTATCTTCACACAGATCATACTCTGTTGCAGGTGACATGGAGACATCAGCAGAAACCAGAGATTTTTCAAATCTAGTTAAAAGTTCCTTACAGGAAATTAAAATAGAATAAAATATTATGCTTCAGGCTTTAACTTTGTCTTCTGTAATTTTGTGTGACCAGGGTAATTTCTTAAAGAGAAAAATGTCTGTTTTATATATTCAACTCTAAACAGCCTATTATGGAAATGCATAATGCTAAATTATTATATTCTCAGCTTAAAATTAGTTTAAGCTTTATAAATTCAGCCTCAGTTTACTTTACAGTGAAGTGGATTGAGGAGCTAATCCCCTACCTTAAATCTGTTACTGAGTTTTTGATGTAAATCTGACATTTTCATTATAGAAGTTCTAACGATCAATAGATAAAAACTTTCTCTAAACCTACAAACTGTCTTAAAAAAAGAAGAAAATTAGACAATACTTTAAAGACATCTATTGTGAAATGTGATCGGGTAAGGAGGTCATGTGGGACACACAGGGAACTGAGTGGAGGTGAAGAGGGATGCGAATGGCTGAATCATGCTTGACCTTGAGTGTTAAATGTAAAGCGGCTGCCCACTCATTTATAGAGGATTAACTTTTAAATGTTGGAAACAAGGACGACAAATTTGAAGCCATAATCTTGGAGAAAAACCTCCCCGACATGCACGGATCATTACGTCACTCTGCCTTAATTCCAGATAGAGAGTGATATAAATTTACATCTATTTCTAATGACCGCAGTCCTCTCAGTTGGGTGATTATAGCACCCCTGTTCTGATTAATATTCTGTAAAAGTGCAGACTGCATGATCAAAAAAAGGTAACACTCCTGAAATTCACGCTGTCTCTAAGATCAAGCATGACCGAGTTTAAAAGTGCTGACGATGATACAGTACCTGCTGCTGACCCTGGACCTTCATGAAGTCCTCTCTTTTACTGCTTTTGGTCTTGTCTGTGCTGTTCTGCTGCAGGTGCTTCAGTTTGGAGGCTGCAGAGGAGTGCTGGATCTCCCCGGCACCAGAGCTGTTCCCTCCCTGTGAAGAGAAGAGAAGCGTGAATCAGACCGTTGAAACACGCATGGTTTTATTTTCCTCTTCAGTGCTTTTAGTTAACGCCTCGAACACACATCAAACTACACAGTTTTATTTCGGCAAGCTGGTCCGTCTCCTGAGACCAATGAGGTTTTAAGATCAGAGCTTGTAGGTTATAAAACCTAACAATCCAATTCACAGAGTTTCACCATCCATCAGTGGAAAGTGACAAAGAGTCGAATACAGAAACACAGCATCAAAACTGGCGTTGCGTAGCCTAAACCCACTGCAGGATCCACGAGGCAGAGTGCTTTAATGATCTTCCCTGCTGAGCTGCTCTGACTCAAATACGCAAAAGAAACAAATACTTGTTAGGTCCGAATTCATCCAACTGTGCCTCTTGTGCAAACAGAGACATTAGCTGATGGAAAACTAATAAAAGATGAGCTGTTGTAATGTCAGGACATCAATGTTTCTCTGCTTTGATAAGGCAACAGGATGCTTTCTTTCTAGTCCTCTTCTGCTTTGATGCGATGTTGAACTATGCAGCGCAGGCATAAAAATGTATGAAACGTGAAGCTTGATGGATACATCTTTATTCTAACGTGCTAATCAAAAGTGAACCGCAATAGTGCTTGAAAGTAGATGGCTGTCAGTGTGAATTTGACGATGAGCCAGTGTTGGACAACAGTAGGTAGCAGGGTCATGTTGAAAAGATGAACGTGGTTGAAGTGATGAAATAATGCATGAAGACTCTGTAATCCTCAGTGGCGCTCACGGGAATGCTCCCTGGCTCTACATCAGAGGGCTGAAACTCACCATGACATTGGGACTGTCAAGGATTGCAGCCCTGCCCTGAGAGGGCTGCTGCATCCAGAGCAACAGGGAATACTACCAAGAGCTGTCCAGACACCTTTGTGGAGCTGCCGACCCTGGATCGCAGCAGTCCATCTGATTGACAGATATTTCCTCATGTTATGATGAACTGGAGGTGAACTGACAGCAAGCTACTTTCAATAGTGAGTACTAGGGCTGTTATAAAATGGTAACGATATATATCAAAATTAATTTCCCTCAATATCAATTTAAAACATGGTCAATATGCCTTTTGATAATCGGCATTCTGCCATGTTTTGGTAGACTATACGAATAGCCAATGAAAAGGGGTGTTGCTCCAGGTCTGCTTCACGTTGAACCAATCATGTGCTCAATTAGAACCAAGTAGCAAACAACTGCGTAGTAGCAGGCTGCAGCTACACGCAACCATAGCACTTTAACACATGAAGCCGACAGCACTGTCGGTGAGAAAAAAAGAAAATGAGTGCTACCCCTGGCAGAAATGCAGATGAAGGCTCAACAGATGATGACATAGTGGACAACACTGGCACAAAATGTCAGTGATGTGGAGGTATTTTGGTTTTTTGAGGTCAATGAAGCAGAGTAATGTGCACTGCAAACTGTGACGAGTACATGTTCTCGTTAAGTCGGGGAATACCTCAAATCTTTTTCACCACCTGAAGCAGTGCCATGCAAAAGTTTACAAACCCCGAGCAGAGCAAGGAGCCTATGGTGCCTGTGCAGCCGAAACAGCCGACCATTCAGTCAACTTTCTTTAGCACGAGGCCTTACAACAAAACGTCCAAGAGACAAAAAGACCTTGCAGCTGCTTATTGTATTGCAAAAGACATGCTACCAATAAGCACAATTAAATTTCATGTAAGAGTAACAGGGAACATTTAAGATTGAGAAGTGATTTTTTTATATCGTGATATATCTCAATATCGACTGATATGAAAAAAATATACCATGATAAACTTTTTCCCATATCGACCAGCCCTAGAGAGTATAAAACATCTATAGATAAGAACAAGAAATGTGGAAATGCTATTATCCAATTCTAAAGACGGGTTATATTTTTGCTGATGTGTGGCTCCCAACTTCTGGAAATACAACACATCATAGAACAACATCTTAGTGTGTGAAATTAAAATGTGACACAGCCCATAAAATGTGCTTTTTAGTTTTTTTGAAAGCAGCTGATGTCCCTTGACATGTCATTATTTTCTTTAAATTAATTTCTAAGGGAGAGCGATTTGACTTCAGGACAGAGCAAAGATGAGAAGCCAGATTTAGTTTGACAGAGCTGACAGAAAAAAAAGAGGAAATAGGATAAATTTGTTTTACCTTAACATGATTTTTTATTGCCTGTTTGATGAAACAAACAGGGTAAACTGACAAGATTTACAGACAGAAAGCAGACGACAGAACAGAATCGATAAAGAAACAATTAGCCATGGGCTCAGCAGGGAAGCAGCTCAGACACTAATCACACAACAGACAGGAAGGGAGGAAGTCTGTTGTCTGTCCCTTGTTATATATTTCGATTTCTAAAACAATTAGTGGACAATTTAGTTAGGGAGCAGACATCAGAGGCTGGAAAAATGGAGTTCCAACAGTCACCCAGAGAGAAGCAGCGGAGAAAGACAAGAGAGCATGCTGCTTCAGAGCAGGAATCTGCACAACAGGTGGGAGCAATGAACCTGGATGGATGCTGGGCCCGAGAAGGATGGTTTAGGTGGGACTGGTGGCTTCCTGGTCTCTGAGGTCAGGCTGCCTGTCATCTGTGCGGGAGTGCTTCTTGTGGGTGTCTCAGAGTAGAGCTGCACTGCCGATGGATGCCCGCTGATCTCTATCAAGGTGTTCTCTAGCTCCCGAATAGTCTCCTCCAAGCTGTCCAGCCTCTTGTAGGTACTATGACGGACATCTCCTTTTGTTTTCCTCTGGCTCTGGTTGAGGAAGCTGTCCACAGAGCTGCTTGATCCTGTGGACTCAAGACAAGTGGGCTCTAAATTGTTCTGTACAGAAGGAATTGCCTTAATTTCAGAGTTGTGCTGGAGCGTCAGCACCTTTTCTCCAGTCTCGATCCCTCTCTTAAGAGCCTCAACCAGGGAACCTCTCAGGCTCATGTGGTGGGAGGATTTGATCCTTGGTTTGGGCACTGGTTTGGAAGACTCCAAAAGAGAGTGCAACTGTCTGTAGGCACCCCAGACAGTTTTTCCCTCTGTAAAGAGCACCAGGAGAGGCCTGCCACTTAGCTGAACCTCAGAGACTTCTTTAGTCTGTGCTGAGATGGTCAGAGTCTGCAGAGCTGTGTCTGTAGCCCTGCTAAGTTCCTGGACCTCAGTGGGAGAAACTGCCCTCACCTCCAGCTCTGTCAACAGCAGGGCAGCAGACTCCTGCTTTAAATCCTCATCCTCTTTAATATGACACATCTCTCGCGCTGCCTCAGGAGAGCTCAAAATTGAACCCCTTACTTTTGTAATTCGAGTCTGGGCGTTTGTGTAATGACCAGTCTGATTTGGTGATAGACTCTCTCGGATCGGGTCATTTGCTCCATCTCTGACAGGCTCCTCTGAGGCAGTGGGAAAAGCTGGCAAACACTCTGTCAGCACGATGTGGGGGACAGGAGACAAGCGCCTTTCCTATAAAAGCGGAAAGCACTTTAGAGTTTCATTTAAAAACACTGAACTTGTTTTAGCTATGGAACAATGAAACAACTTAATGGCTGAGCACACAGCACAATACGATCACGCTGATAATGACTGAAGAAAAACAAAAACAGTTTGTTTAACTCATTGTTATTTGGCCTGTCTCTTGCAGCTCCATCTTTAGTTGAGAGAGGCAGACAGTGTGACATTTCTGCTGCCTGTTAGACAAGCTCACTCGCTTTCACCCAGAAAAACATGCAACAAAATCAACCGTAAATCATCTGTTAAAGTCTGTCAGTCTTTTATTGTGTTGTAAAAGACTGTTGCTCTGTGTGTTAGTTTTCAGTCCAAAGTATGCAAGGGATTGGTTGTGGGCATAGACTGTATATAGAATGGACGCCATCTGCCTCCTCGCTGGGTGAGAACAGCACCCTCTGGCGATTGTAGCGATGGGCGATATGGCCTCAAATCAATATCATGATGTATTGAGCAGTTCACCTCTACTCCACAAGTTGCACCCCCCCCCCCCCCACATTAACTTAATGTACTTCAGCCGCCGCTCCAGCTGCTACATCTTTTGAATCGTCCTCCATCTCCTCACCTGTCTTTCCCTCTTTGTTACGGACTGAATGGGGTGGAGTCACATCTCTGATGTAGGACAACGTCTTAAAGGGACATGAGACCATAGCCTACCTACAGACATCCAAAACCAACTTTTATTTATTCAATTTTTTTACACCAAATATATTTACATGGCCAAATGACGTCGTTATTGTCGTAAATTTTTATATCGTAAAGTTTTTGGTTTATCGCCCAAGCCCTATAGGTGACAGGCTACAGTATAGGTCATAAATCCCGCCTTCTCCAGCAATCCCTATGAAGTTGTGGACAAACTTTAGAAATTAATCACATAGAATATACATTTTTCTCCCCCTTGCTGGCGATGTTGACATGTAGTTACTGTAAGACTTGTTTGTGCTCAAGTCCTCTTTTTTCTGTGCAGCTCCATTTTTAAAAGTTATTAGGGGGTTCACGTTTTCTATGATTGACACCTGATACAGCCTATGGGTGTACGAAGATTGCGTAGCTCACCCAGGGAATACACTGTTTGAGCCGAGTATCATCACAGCAACTCTCCCTCTGAATGCATACAATGTTACTGCGCCAGTGGTGGTTCCAGGAAGTGGATAAAATCCTGGAAATACCGAGAGCAATTCAGCTTCAAATCCATATACTGGCGGAAGGTAGAGCCAAGTTGTCCATACTATATACAGTCTGTGGTTGTGGGTCAATAAAACTGTTATTTGTGCACTGCTAAACCTGAGTTGATCATCTTTCTGAGTTTTCACTTTAAGCTAAATGAAGTAAGATACCAAAACAGCAGCTTATCACCACTCACTTCTCAGCATGACCAGCACTGATTTGCTTTAGCTGTTTGGTAATACAGTGAATCAGCTTAATTGGCTCACAAATCAATCATCAACAGCCTTCATCTGGTGAATAAATGAAATTAAACTTTGCAAACAGCTTGCTCAACAACAACAATCAGCAAAACTGTTGAAATGACCAAATCAGAACAGTATTGACATGCATTAGGGAACAGCAGGAAAAGGAAGCCTCCATGTTTATACGGTCACTAAGAACGTGTAGGAAAACTATTAGCTAATGTGTTTACCTTCACAACTTTGCAAAGCAGTGATACAAGCCTTATTGTGCAGCCTAAAACAACAAATAAAGTATTACCTAAAGTCTTGTGGGACTTGCTTTGGGAGTTCTGCACAAACATAATGAATAAAAGCTGAGAACTAGTTTCTGCTCTGGACCTAGGTTGGGTGCATGAGCAGAAGTGGTTGGAGGTGAAACAGTAGCTGAGTGTTTCTGTGAGGTAAAATGGATAAAGAAGAGAAATGATAGAGAGCAACACTCCACAGCACTCAGGACCAGGTTACCTCTGTGCTTTGGGCCTCAGAGGACCAAATGTCTAATCTGCAGGGGGTTACGCTTTTTCTGCGGTGAGGACTAGCAGGCTGGGAAAAAGGAGAGGGCAGAGAGAGCCTTGATGGGGCTCTTTCAAACAGCTGGGGAGGGGAAAAAGAGATTCAAAAGCTATCATTGACTGAGGATGAAAACACAACAGAGACTGAATCATCAAATTCAGTCGCCTTCTTGACTCTGCATTTCATCACATTTCAGGCAGGCCTTCTCAAACTCGGTCCAAGCAGCCATAAAAGTCCATCTGTCTGGCTGTGATCAGTGAGCCCTGGGTGATGATGTGTGTGACTGAGCAGTATGTGATCTTTGAGCTCTCCCAGTGCCACGGGCAGGGGGACATATGGCACCTGCTGCTTGAACATGTGGTAATGATGGTGAGCACGTCAGTATGTACACGCACAAAAAACCAGTGGCAGCTTGTGGGGATTAGAACAAATGATAAAACAAGCAGAGTTTTCCTCCTCATTGACCAACAGGCTACTGAGGATATAATCAACATTCTTCACACGCCGTCTCCAACGTTACCTCCAATTCAGCAGCAATTTTCTCCTCTTCTCGTTCCTCTTTGTCCCCAGAAGCCAGCGTAGGGGGTGTAGACGCAGGGCGGGGGTTTTCGGACACAGCCCTCCTCAGTTTCACGTGAGGCTTCTGGACGTCAGTTTCTTCAGATTCAGACTTCTATGATTGCAAAGACATAAAGATTTCAAATGTAAAAACACACATCACTGGTATTTTCTTTTAAAAGGCAAACTTTTCCGAGAACAATTATTCTGTTATTTAAACATTTTGACAGCTTAATTCTTATTTTATAATATCTAAAGTACAGTTAAAATCATAGCTCCATACTTGTGGGTGTGCAGATTTTGACAGTTTAATGACCTTAAGCAAAAGCATCAAGATTTTACTGTGCTGCAGAAACAACACGAGAGCTCTGAAATTTACTGTACATATCTTATTTTTCAAGAAAATATAGAATATTTGAAAAATTAGAAAATGTGGGTGAAGATTAAATAATAAAATACACCATTTATAAATCTGTTTTGTTTATAACCAAGAGTAACTTTGACTAACTTTTTATGACTTGTCTTTCTCTCTCTCTTACCTTTATACTTTTTCCAGGAATGAGGGGCTCCCCGCTGCGGCTGGTTATGCCAGGAGAGGACGGGAAACTGCGTCTAGGAGGTGGAGGAGGAGGCGACTTGGAGGGCTTCTCTGTGCGATACCGTGGTACTGATAGCTCATCTGAAAAGAGATGTTATTCCGCCATTGTTAGAGAGAAGAAACTGATTTCTAAACATGTTGTTCGTGTGTCAAAGGTTTAATATTGTGTTTTTGATTGAATGCTTTGTTAAGTTACTAAGCAACTTTTTTGTACAGACTTATATAGGATAAATTTTAAGTTGGTTATTTCAGGCTGCGACATATTTCTCTGATGGTAATGTCTGACTGTGATGAAGACACTGGACTCTCCACATTACCAGAGCCACGCCTGTATCCTCCCTCTTTCCCAGAAAGCTTGTGCTGGGGCTTGCTGGCGCGATGCTCTGGGGTCCCTGCCCCGGACTGGGGGTTCTGGGAGGCCGGTGTGTTAGAGGAGGGCTTGATCTGTTTGGCAGCAAAGTCCAAGTCTGGAATAGCTTTCATTAACTCAGCTTGAGTCTCTTCCAGCAACCGGTTGATGTCCTGGGCACTGTACTGGGTCAGACTTGCACGCTTCTCCTCCCAGTCCCGTTCTGCTGCCTGTGAGGTGGAGAGAGGGATCTGAATGCTTTGTAAACACACAGCTGATGTGGAGTTGCAGCATTGTTGCTGTTTTGTTCAGATACTCTATGTGTAAAGATCAAGGTTAAAAAAAAAAAGACAAACAGCTCCTACCAGTCGGACTTCCACAGATAAAGCTTTGTCAGCAGCAGTGCGGCGCTCCAGCTCCTCCAGGGCCTTGCCCTTGCTGGGAACAGGAGGGTGATTGTCCTTGTGTGAGCCAACAGGGTTCCCATGGCCACGGCTGAGGCTCGAGTGGGGGCTCCAGTTGGACAGGCTGTTGCCTCCGAGGTCATTGATGGTTAGCGGTGGGCTGGTGGGGATTTCAAAGTCTGAAAACTTTCGCAAGTCGTCGTTGTGCTTTGATGAGGGATTAGAGAAGTCCTCCTGCTTCTTCCACACCCCTTCGTTTGCTTGTCTGATAAAACACAGAGGCCAAGTTTAACTCTGAGGAAAAAACTGTTGTTTTAAAAAAGCTTATTACTTTCTAAAAGATGCAAATCTCCACTAATGCTGGATACTTCCCCAACACTTGTACCCGTGAAGAAAGAGAGAAAAGCAACATTTGATGAGCTCCTCTCATCAGTGAGCTTAATTACTCTGGACAGTGGGGTGCTTTTAGACACCAGGCTGATCACAAATTGGACTACAAAAGCTGTTGGGCATGATTTACAAGTCTATACAAATCTTCATTCAAGACACCTGTTTGTGAGTTTAGAAAAACAACAATTTCACGACAGGAATCTTTGATTGAGGTCAACGGCAACATCTGATCGATGTCCCACCCACACATGAAAATTTAGATTTCAAAACATCATTTATCTTTCCACAGAGATTTACAAATCGCTTCTGCATCAAATAATGCAAAACATGCTTCACTGCAAGAGTCAAACTGGAAGAATATCAGAAAAATGTGTTTCTCTTCTTTCGTCGTCTCTCTGTAACTGTTATCTAAAGCACTGGTTCCCAAACAGTGTGCTGCGGCACACCAATGTACCGTAAGGAAAGTCCGGGTGTCCCTTGGGATTTTGCGATAACCATACATTATTGCATCATACAACTCCACAAAAATAATTATTCTTTAACTTGCTATATCAGTACTTTTTATGCACTCATTTCATAATACAGAGGGAAACTCTATACCTAAAAACAGTTCTTGAAAAAAATCTTCAACGAGAACCAAATATTCCGCTGTTTGCGCAGGAACTGTATTTTGTACAATAGGTGTGCCTTGAGGTTTTTACTTGTCCTTTGGTGTGCCTCAGGTAATAAAAAGTTTGGAAACAGCTATTATCTAAAGTATAAAGATGCTCAGTGTTTTTGCACTCAGCTTTATCAGGGTCATACTTGCGCATGGTGGCCAGGGTGTCTGTTATAGTCTTGCAGCGTTTTAATAGAGCATCCAGCCTGTGTGGCTCTTCTTTTAGGAATTTCACAGCCTCCACCTCCACTCTAAGCACCACCCGCATCTTACTCTGCAAGCCTGGGAACTGGTCTGGAAGAGAGAGAAGGAAACATGTTTCTTCACACGGATCAGTCCAATTTGTCAAAGATGTTCAAAACCTTTTGTGTTAATTAGAGAAAACTCTCATGGTCAAAGAGTCCATTAAGACGTTGAATGATCTGAGCAGTCTTGTAGTGATAAAACGTTTGAAAGACTAGCTGTGGGTGACTTAAGATAATCATTGCCTTCGTGACTAATTAGTGCATTATAAACTGTCTGCCCGAGTGGAAAACTGTGTTTTCTGTTTTGTTCCTGTGCACAGAATGTGCAATGTGCCAGCATGACTCACTTTTCAGCTCCGTGAGTGTTTCTCCCAGTTTTCTCAGAACAGCGGACTTCTCTTCCAGCTCCTGCACCGTCACCAGCTTGTGGTTGACAGACGACTCCTTCTGGATTTCCTCCACTGACTTCTCCAGGTCGCTGAGATGGAACAGACAGAAGGCTGAACACACCAATACTTTTCCTCTTCTACACTTTAATTTGACTGAATATTCATTTCAGGAAAACCTCTGCCAATAAAGTGTCTCTCTATCAACTGGCAGCTCTATCACGGTTATCACTACTCTGGACAGCTAAACTGGAGGAGTATGGATGAGTATTTTAAAGTTTCATGCAACAAATGAGGTAAAAAGTAGAAAATGTAATCTATAAAAAATGGGGTTTGTTCATTTTTAATGAGTCAGTCTTACTTCATTTTATGTAAATCTGCCTGGAGTTATGTAATGAAGGAAAGTTCCATGTATAATTAACAGAAATAAATTAGCCATTAGCCGGGCTGAATAATAGACATTGATTAGCTGAGATAATCTAACAGTTCAACCAATTAGTCCCCAATCAAAATGTCGCTCAGAGTGATTCAGGAAGTCTTGTGCAGCTAACAGAGAAATCCAGGAGTCATTACAGCTATGAGCATTTCCACATTTGAGACGGAGGAAGTTATCAGCTTATTAAATCACAAGGTAGCTCTCTGTTCTTGGATTTGCAGTCACTTCAATTAGACAGTGGCCTGTCTCCCATCTCTAATCTTAATAAGTATCTTACTCTGTGCCGGGCTTAATTACAGTTACATTTTCAACCTATCAATGCTTCAACCTGAGAGTCAACTCATTAAAAGCAGATGTGGACTTCATCCTGGTTCAAACATTTTGTAGTAGAAATAATTCTGTAATTATCACCATTTGCTGGGAATTTACAAAGCTGAGGGATTTCAACATCTACCACTCTTTTCAACTTGAGACTGATACTGACTGAAGCTGCTGGATGATGAGCTCCTCCTCGTTCAGATACTTGAGTCTCTCCTCCTCCACTAGGAGGCGCTGTCTCTGCAGAGGATCCTCCTGCTTTCTCAGGGCATCAGCCACGCGCACGTTTAGCTCGGCCTCTGTCCGTTTCAGCAAACTCCGCACTGAATCCTGGTTCTCCAGCTGCACACGTAGACACACACACACACACAGACACACACCATGTTACAGATAACATTTCTTACCCTTGCTCCGGGTGGGCACATTGTACACTCAGCAAGAATTTGGTTATGAATCTTAACAGTGTTAGCCTTGCTAGCCTCATGAGAATAGCTGGTTGAAGTTGTGGAATCTGTTATCGCTGGCATTGCAGTATAATAATAGGGCTAGGAGGACGAGAGTTGCAGTCACCCAAAACAGATCTTGGTGATTTGGTTTTTGCCCCATCCCCGAGTGGGTAGAGTGTGCGATCTTTTGTTTTCACCGTACAACCTTCTCTGCTTTGCTCCTATTTTCAGCAAAGTTTTCTAGCCTGCAATATGCAGCAACAGTTTCCTCAAATTCAAGTTGAGTGTGCGAGTGTGAGTGTGTATCAGCTATGCATAACATTTCCTCTAACACAGAAAAGAGGGATGCCTTGAGGAAAACGAAGGATGTCCACGACAGAGGCACTGAGCGTGAACCCAGCTCCCTCTCATTGTTATGAATGGAATATTCAACAGGAGCACAGCGTGTAATACAACTCCCTGAGATGAAAGCACCTGGTAAGCAAGGAAAATTTAATTATTGATAAGCCTTATGTTCTTGGAAGTGTAACAAGCTGAGTGTATTCCTCAAATGTAAATGTACCTTGGATATATAATTACTCTGCCAATAACCATAATGCGTTTTTAAAAAACATCTTTAAGAAATCTATAAATTTATGTTGAGAACACAGTTTTTTAAAAATCTTTCTGCACTGTGCACCGCTCTCCCTGTTGCCTGCCTCTCTCACTCACACACTCACTTCTGTATAATTCATGAGCCACATGTAAAATTTAAACTCCCAGGCACCGCCACGGGCAACAATATGGGCCCCAGGTTTCAGAGGTCACACTTGGGCAAACTTGCAGGTAAAAAGCAGTGTCCTCAGTGAGTAAAGCACAGCCTTTGCTGTTTGGATCTCTGCTGCAGTCTTTGGCCGGTTCAAGGAGCTGTCAGGGAACAAACACAAGCGCGACATGCCCATCATCTGTCACTCCAATCACTCCTCCTTTTTTTTTTTTTTTTTTCCCTGCAAGAGACTTGAATAGTCTCTTCTGCAACTGAGAGCATTTATCTCATCATCTCTTCCTGACGCCTCTCTCAGCAGCTACAACATCATCTGCATACCAGATAAATGGAGTCAATCAGGAGCTCATCTCAACATTTCTGTTAACCCCTACAGGGTATTCAGCATCTACAATGTGTACAGACCTCCTATTTCACTATCAATCCCTGAAAGATACACTTCCAGGTATGTGAACCTGTAGGTGTAGGTGTTATTTACAGTATTAGTTAGTGCTGGACCATTAATCGAGTTTTGATCATGATTTCGATTTTGGCTTCTTATGATCATAAAAAACATTATAATCAAAGAAAGACGATTAATGCGCCGCACGGTGCAGCATGTATGTAAATTCCTGTGACGTATGTGGATCACTAATATTAGGAGCAATTAAAAACATTGGAAGAAGGGCCGCTTTTGGTTGAGAAGTAAGGTAGGACAGCTTCAGTTTTTTGGCTTCAATTTGAGGGACGTCGAGCAAAAGGAAATTGTTTGCAAAGTTTGTCACACTGCCGTGTCTGCTCCCCAAGGCAACACGACCAACTTAAGGGTTTCCCCTACATGCAATTGATCGTGGCGCACCACCACAGTTAAATAAAAACCACCACATCTTAAAGATGAGGTTTTTTTTTATTTACATGGGTCTAACTCTGATTGGTATCAGTATATGCGCGCTGCAGTATATACACACCACGCAGGATGCAGAACTTATTCGATAACTTAACTTTCAGCCATCAAATGGTCTGATAAAAGGGCCAAAAAAGATTCTTTTGTTATATTTAAAGTTAAATGTTGGTGGTTCAATACATACTCAAGTTTTGAATGAATAATCGTCTTTATTAATCATGATTTCAAGATCAGTTAAAATAATTGTGATTATCATTTCTGCTATAATCATCCAGCCCTAGTATCGGTGTAAAGATTATCTGCATACATTTGTGCTGAAATACTGGGAAGTATAAAGCTGCATCATATCAGTGTTGCACAAAGGCTGGAAAATCAAATATTGTTTTAGTCAGCACATTAATGAAAACTCTGGACATGTGCACCGGGAGCAAAACAAATGTGCAATGAATAATGTTGTCTTGGACTCTGGGAGACTCTCATGCAAGAGTGAAATAGAAGGAACTCTGCAAACAATCACTGCTTTGCTAAAAAAAAGCTAGCTTTATTTCACTTAAGGCAACAGTGGAAACAGATATTTCCTCCTGAAATATCAAATAAATGCATGTTCTCATTGGTCAAACTTCATACCTGTGTCTTGCGTAGCTGGGTGAGCTGTTTGCGCAGGTCTGTAGCATTTTGCTGAAGGCCGTGCAGGTGGAGTTTCATCTGCAAGCGGCCGACGCTGTTAGAGGGCGGCGGCGGCATCAGAGCTAGCGGTGCTGATGGTGTATGAGCTGCCAATCACAGAGCAGGACAGGGGGGAGTCACCAAGAGGTCATCAAGAAACAAATTGGTTAGTTTGCTGGGCTGTGCTCTGGTGGGATTTGCGGTCAGCCAGCATGAAACGCAGTACGAACAGTTCACACACATACAGCAGAAAGGCCCAAAGAAATACACATACAGAAAATCTGGGCAGAAACACATACACACACTGGACAAATACAGTGTGTGAATGCAAGAAAGCGCCATAATCACAAAACTCTAAAAGCCCACCGGGAGAAATGTGAGCTCATGCTATTAGTAACCCATACAGAAGTGCAATTAGTCTATTAAGAAGTGACACACAAGGGGATAACCATGCTCTTATCTTAACACAGGGCTTTGTGAGTATGGCCAGTACAGCTAGCTATTCTCACACACACATATGCGTCCTGAACACACACTCTGTACGATCTTACACGTTTACAAAGGAGAGCATTGTGTGTGACAGAACAACCCTCTGAAATTCCCAAAGGAAAAAACCAAGCAGAAATTCAAAAGGTAGAAACAGAGACGGGGGCGAGAAAGAGAGAGAGAGAGAGAGAGGGAGGGAGGGGGGGGGGGTCCGCTCTCTGAGAAACCAGCCAGGAGGAAAACGTGAGGATAGACACCGCCAGCTACCCAGCAACACCACACACCCATACAGAGAGCGGAGAGCCATGAGACATGTCTGATAGGAGAAATCAAAAGGGTGATAGAGTAGGAGATGGCAACTACCTTTCTTCTTCAGCCGTCCAGCTGGAATATAGAAAGAGTGAGCCAGTTACCGAGGAATTGATGAAAGGGTGAGAAAGAGAGAGAGAGACAACTAGAGAGAGAAGTCTTTAAAGTTTATATTTATAGGTGATGACCCTGTGGGGCATTTTGATGGATAACAACAGAGAAAAAATGACAGAGGTGATGGCTTTTTTCTTCTTTTGGTGAAGCATCAATTTGTGAGAAAGCTTCGGTGTCCTTGCACTTGCCCTGCAAAGGTCTGGTCACTGAAAGCTTTTGTGTGCCAGAAAGGTGCTAAAAGTTATGAACAGAGAGGGATGAGAGGAAAAAACTCAAGAAGACAGTTTTTACTTTTAAAACAGGTTGAACTCACTGAAAAAATCATACCCGTCAGTATCATATAACTCCAAAATCCAACTGTGTGGATTCAGTGCAGCATACATCTTAAAGCTAATCCAAAGCTGTCTGTCTCACTACTTTGCCAAGAGGGTTATGTTTATAGTCATGTATGTTTGGAGCTGTTGAAAGGTGTTAAAGAAACAAACAGTCAGAAGGTTTTCATTTTTGATAGAGCTTTGGCAGAATTTTGGCTGCCTTTCCAAACCGGAAGATTTGATGAGTTTGATATTTGTCTCACCTGACTGAGGGGGATAATGTTCAAGAGTCTTTCCCAGGAATCATAGTCTCTGCTTCTTTTAAGTCTGATAATGGCTCCCCCTTTTAGTAAGTTTAAAAATGGAGCAATTTGATTTTTTCAGTGTTCAAGAGGTTGAAGGATCACTGGGAATTAAACTTTCAACGCTTCAGCAGCTGGTAAAAAGCCTGAATAGTGAGAGAGTAACAGACAGTGACGGCAGATATTTCACCTGATTCCTCAGTGAATGTTTGAGGGTTTGTTCACCCGAGTTAAAACAAACTCTGCTTTTCAAAGACAGCCTTTTTAAACCCGTCATTTGAACTTTAGAGGTCTTAGTTTTCTCTTGAGCAAACACGCTTGATAGAACGAACAGATCAGCTGTTGTAATGCTTCACTATATCAATATGATTTAGCATGATTCTGATGCTAAACCGCTGATTCAGAACTCATCATCAGTTAGCAGAAAATAGGGCTGCATATTTTTGCAAACACCTTAGTAGCCATGATGAACGTTTTAAAAGGGATTAAGTTATAGTCAAACACACCACAACACAGAGTTAGACACCCCCTCGAGTGATGAATGTGTAGACCGCTTGCTTCTCTAGTTAGACCAACTTGAGTAATGACAAGATCAATACACAGTGGTCTACGTCTCCACACGCAAACCTCAACCAAAAAGCCACTCTATAGCCACAAATAATGCTCAGAACAGAACCTAACTTCATAATTATACAACCATAACCTAACAGAACATATAGGGTCCCAGCCATAGTACTAGCCATCAAACATCTTTTTAGCTTTGCCTGGTTTCTTTAGCAAAGAGACCAAACACAACTCACCCACTCTCCTCCAGAAGCCACTTGTTTATAGGGGGAGCCCTGACGAGTCGATCACTGAGTGCAGCGAATCATTTCCATGAAGTAATAATCATCATGATAATCATTTTGCACTGCAGACGCGGTAGCTCTTCTGCCTTAGCGTCTCGGTCTGATTGCATTTCCATTAGTAATGATCATTATGGTCTCCCTTGAGCTGTGAAACTTTGCTGCACTCCCACAAACAAGTGGCTGCTGGAGGAGAGTGGTCATTGCTAAAGTTGGTATAACTAGAGAAACAAGCAGTTGGCAACATTCATCTCTCGAGGGGGTGTCTAACTCTGTGTTGCGGTGTGTTTGACCATAACTTAATTTTAAAACAGAATATCCCTTTAAGAAAACAGTCTTGATACAGATCCGCTGACCCAGAACTCATCATCAATAAGCAGAAAATAGGGCTGTGTGTTTTTGCAAATGCCTTTGTAGCCATGATGAACGTGTCAATATGAGGGTTGGTGGTCCTTAAATAATCAGATCTTCACAAAGTATAAAAACTACCATCTACTGAGCCTTTTCTGTGTCTTTAAATTCTGTAGGTTCAAAATAACTGGGAGGAGCTTATTTTCAAGGATAACATTTCTCTTATTTTCATCCTGTCTCCACATACTTATCATCAACATGGTGGATTTGTTATCTAATTAAAACTGTAGGGATTAAATCAACAGCTAATAATCTATACATTAAGGTGAATCATCTTAAACCAGCAGGTCCCCTTCCTTGATTGTTTCAGTGTAATATCCTCTTTACTGTCATCAAGAAAAGAAAATGTCAATAAAAACAGAAAAAAAGTTTAACAGCTCGACTTTAGGTAGGACAGCGGGGTTAGTAACACAGAGGCGTAGGATTAACAGTTTGGTAGACGGTTCGCAAATAAGCTGCTGTACTCACGTCCAGTGGCTGAGCCGTCGCTGTTGGTCTCGGTCTTCTCGCTAGAAGAGAAAGGTAATGGCCGTGAGAACTCCGTCCCTTGGTCCGGAGGGCAGCCGGCCATCATGCAGAGACGCAGCAGGCCGCATCTGAGGATCAACGGCCACAGGGCAAGGCAATTACAGTGCTAACGCTAACGGCACCACTTCTGGACACTATTAAAGTGATTACATTAACAAGTGCTCGACTTGTTAATGAGTCCCTATTGGTGCTTTAAGGACCAGAGATAACAATTTTCAATGTAAACGAGGAACTCTATTGAAAAGCTATCTCCTTCTATGTATAAATGCATAAATCAATAGCACTGTGCCCCACAGCTTATGCTTGGTGGTCTGTACCTTTGCTGTGCTTATACTAAATTGTGAACCACTTCACTGCTATGGTGCTGATAATGGCCCTGATAATAGCCTGCTGCTGTTCCTGTCGATAATGCTGCTGATGTGTCTGAGCTGTAGCTGGATCTGGGACTTTTAGAGGATTAATGGGGTATAATGGAGAGCCTTACGTGCTGTCACTGTCTGGTGCTCTGGTCAACACACTCTGGACGAGGCCGGTGAGGCTGGCTATCTGCTTCTCCATTGCCTCCATTCGCTCCAGACGATGATCTCTGCAGAGGCAAGAGCCACATATGACTCACCACAGTGAAGAGGAGTCACATTGAAAAGAGAGATTTGTAACACATCACTGCCAAGTTATTAATAGAGATTAAAAAGTTCCTACAAAGTTAGTGATGAGAGTTTTTTCGGCCTTTTTCGGACAGCACAACACTGACTCAAACTCACCTGCTGGTGTCGGAGTCCTGTCCAGTCAACGTACCAAAGCCAGGTGTAGCCCTGCCGCTCTCCCCAGGCCCAGCTGTCAGACACAGAGGCTCTGAGCCGGAGCTGGGCCTCGATTTGGGGCTGTCCACAAACACAGAGGAGGAGGCCGAGTCCTTGCGGAAAGACTGCCGGACAGGTGAGGCTCTGCTGGGCGAGCTGGAGTATGAGTCCCTGTCCCTCAGCTGCATGTCCGGGATTTTCTGCGGGGATGAGGGCGGCATGCGGAAACCCATGCCCAGTGTGGCTGAGGAGTACGTGTCTGAGTAGAGCGAACCTCCAGGTTTGTAGAGGGAGTCCTCCAGGTCTCCTTGAAGAGCTGCAGCTGAGTAGGTGCTTAGCGAGCGCACAGAGCCACGGCGGTACAGGCCACTGGAAACAGGGAAGCTAAAGGGGTCTCCAAGCGTGGCTAATGACTGGGTGGAGGCGATGCTGAGGCGGCCCTCATGCATCAGACTGTAGGGGTCTGCATACAATCCTTCATTCTTCATCAGCGCCATATTTTTTGCTGAAACTTCCTCATCAGGCTTGACGTCACGGCGCTCAAGGATGGCGCTGGGCGAAGGAGACAGGCCTACATTGGCACCGTGGCCAGCTGAGGGATGGTGGGGGTGTCGTTGCTGTTCATGGGGGGAATGGGAGCCAGCAAAAGATGGAGGGCGGCCACCGCTGTAGGAGAGGCGGGAGCGGGATGGGGAGCCAGAGGATGCTGAGGCCGTGGAGGATGGGAGGGTGTTGAGGCGCCGAGTTGGAGAGGAGTCCCTGGAGGAGTACACCATTTCTCTCTGAAATTAGAAAAAAAAAAAAGCATTAGTGGTGGTAACCATAGAAACTTAGAGATGACAGGACTGTGTTCCCTAGTGTCGGTTTGACAAGAAGATGACAAGATGTGAGTGACAGGTGACAGGCTGTCAAAGTCTACAGATGCCAGAAAAGATGAAATTTCAAAAGACCCATTATTTCCTCCTGTAGATTCATTCTCAGGAAACCTAATGAATCTTTATTTGTTTTTAAGTTTCTTGTTTTTCTGCTCGTCTTCTCACTTACTTTATAGGTTCACGTTACATAACATTACAGGACTAATTCTATTTCACAGATTGGTGACAAGATGGAGCAGACAGATATATGTAATGATTATGAAGAAACGTAGATAACTGCAACATTTACAGCTTTGATTTTGATCTACATTTTTTATTGCAGAACATTATAAATCTCTGCTTTGGATTTGTTAAAAAAATTTCTATCCTCATCTCTCAAAAGCTAACTTCTCTGTTTTCTTTAATGTAATATTAATAATAACAATAATAATCATAATAATCATAATAATAATAATGTATTAGATTTCATATAGCGCTTAATCAGACACCCATTACATTAGATACATCATTCATTTGCTCACACAGTCACACCTCGTTTGGGGTACCATAGCTTGTCTCTGCACTTAATCATGTTTTCATTTTTTTGGTTTTCACAAATACAGCTAACCTTTTCATGCAGCAGCACATAATGTACATGTAAAATTGAGTATGACTAAGGAAACTGCACAGCCAAGAGACAAAACTTGTATACATGCATTATACTGATACTTTTACAGAGGAGTGTCCCAATACAACTTTTTGACTTCCGATACGATACCGATATTGTAGCCAATATTCAATATTGACTGATACTGGTATTGATCCGTTACTGGCACAAAATTGCACATGACAAGTTTTTCACTCTGCTGCAACGTCTTTTACAGACTTGAACAAAAAATACTACCACAAAGTCGACATCACTCTTACTTCTTGCTACTTTGTTAGTACTTTAGTACACACTGTTGTTGTGATTTTGTGGGCTCAGCTTGCTGGATCAGGGTGCTACTAGAGTCTGCGGAGTCTGGAATGGACTGCTTGTATCGGAGTGCTGATATTGGAGATTTTAGATGCAGGCCGATATAATCTGATATTTGTTTTTTGCTTATATTGGGCCTATATCCAATATCAGTATTGTATCGGGACACCCCTACTTTTACACAAGCTCAAGGAACTGAACTTGACAAGCAACAAGGCTGCTAAAAACCTCCTCCACAAGACAGACTGACCACAAACATGCACAAAATAACAAGATGCTTTTGAAATCACAGACTTTGCCTCCTGCAAATGAAAAGCAGAGGTGGACTGTGTATCTCACACTTAAATAATGAGGGCTTACTGGTTGATTATTCTTGGTTTTAGCCAGGGAAGTATTGTCTGAAATCATGCCTTTACAATTCCCTGGTATCAAACTCTCTTCAAGTCTTGGACCTGTGTTGTGTTTTATAGATGCAGGCACAAACAAGCTCCCAAGCAAATAATACATGCAGCAGTGTATATGCAAACACCAATGCACAGCCATAATTGCGTTTTTTCACAGCCTGTTTGTACGGTTAATAGCAGTCGTCCTCTCTGTATTATGTGAATAATGCAGATGGTAAGCAGGGTTTTGTGTAAAATAATTTAAAAAATGTCTCCCTCCGGCTTCCTTGATCATCAGTGAAGCAGAAATAGCTTCGGATGTTAAAATATGCTCATTTCACAGAGGGACATTCTTCTCTGGTGTCTGCACAGCAACAGATGGCCTACTTGAAGATAAGAAACTACATTTCCAGGAGGAATACCTGTTAAATTGCTAACCCATATACATCGAAACAGCCTGTCAAAGTTACAATGAGATACAAAAAAACATCATTTAGCGGCTAAAGAAGCACACTAATCTTTGTAATATGTAGAGGCACAGAAATGTTGCTGTAGCTGTACTCTCTGACAGCTCAGTTGTCAAACATCGGACTAAGAAACGGGGAGATCAGACAAAATCCTTCTCTCTCTAAAATAAGAGTCCCCCCCTCCTCACTCCCACAGTCCCCTGGCTCTCTCCTCACCCTTAGATCTCCGTTAGCCAGGTGTGCAGCAGCAGGGTAGGAGGCATAGATGGGCTCTTTTCGGTATATCTTGATGATGCTGCGGTCCTGGATGTCCCGCACATCCTCCAGCTCGTAGAAAACATTCCGAGCCTCATCTTTGATCAAGATGGCCGTATTGGGCGACTTCAGCATACCTGCTGTTAGCTTCTGAGGGAACATGTGCACGATGAGAGCGTGCAGCGTGTCCAGGCTGCTCAGCTCGTGGGTGATGTGCACCCGGCGTGTCTCATCTCCATACTGTAGGAACAGCACACCTGGAGAATAAGAGGAAAGAGAGAGTTAAGCAGAAGGTGAAACAACGAATGAAGTCCTGAAGCATGTTTGAAAATGTTTTGTCATTTTCTGCTAAGATGTTGCATGATTTGGTAAACAAGACTCATGATGCATATTCCTATTTTCGTCAGCTATTACTATGAATTATCAGCCACAGAGTAAAAGCAGTTTTTTTTTCTTGATGTGAGAAAAAGTCTGTGTGAGAATTCACAACTAAAGGTGCAATAAATCATGTCTAAGGGAGGCTGAATTTTTCCACTATTACTATTTTATTAAACAAACTTTTTCCTCCCACATCTTTTTTTTTTTTTTTTTAATTTACAAAAGACTTTTTCACTTCATGGAAAACTTTGTCAGGTGCCACAAGCCTTGATTTTGTAGGTAAAGGTGAGTCTGATGCCTGACTAACCTGAAAATTCATCTTCATACACGGCAGGACAAACAAAAACAACAAAGAAAGCAAAGAAAAACCAGTGATTAAAAGTCAAGTAAAATAAGTGAGATACTGCAGACGAGTTGGGAGAGAAGAAAACAAGGAAAGTGGTTAGTAGAGAAACATGGAGAGAGGAGGGACTGGCAGCTTTGCTGTTCTACTTCTGTCTGACCTCATCAGTCACTGCCACTTGAGTTTTACAGCCACTGTCTTATCTCACTGTTGCTGATGATGTAACACCACACCTTAGTCTTTATGAGTCGAGTCCATCTCCCCGCTAATCCTCTCTGCACTCCAGAGGCCCCTTTGTAGTAAACCTGCCCTCCATGCTGATGCTCACTCTCAGGGTTGCACAAACACATTCCCTCCTATGTTGTTAACAAACTGCAATGCTACAGTCAAATAAACACACTGAACTAACCACATGATCACAATAACTCTGTTGCTTTTCATTACATGGACAAACCATGACTGTCTTTTGTTATCACTATGAGAATTTTTTTGTTTTTCTGGACCGACTAAAATAAAGTTTCCCACAAACTTCACAGTTTCAAACTGTTCCTGGAAATGAGGTGAGAGTGCTACTCTTCCTCTCATTCTCTCGAAGCACAGCCCTTCATTCTAGCAGCTACATGAGTTTAAGTGACAACTGCAAATCTGCCTTAAATCCCACCAGCGTGTTGTGACAGAGCCTGCCAGCAGAGCATCAAATCTTAACCTGGAGATCGTAGCTTATTCTGGCTGGCGGAGCGGGACAGTGGCAGGCTCTGGCGAAATCGGTTCATCCGGTTGAACCCGATGGGGATGTCGGCCTCTGACATGGTCTCCAGGGATTCAGCAGAGGCAAAGGAAAGCTTGGCGGCCTGGTCAGCAAGCCCAGACTGGGTAGACTGGGAATGCCGTGGACTGCGACTCTGTAATGGGAGAGGACACACAGTCATTTCCTGAGAGAGGAAATCAAGGCAGAGAGAATGGATTGGATGGGGACGATGGAGTACGACCAAGCAGAAAAGAGACAGTGAGCACACAATGAGACATCACACAATGAACCGCATAACAAGATTAAAAAGACCTTGACAATGGTTTAGTCACCAGCCATTCACCATGATTTACTAGCGTCACACTATCTAACTTCTGTTGAACACCGCAGCAGGAAAACATAAAAAAGTTGTTCCCAAATCACACAAGACTCCAGGGGGCCAGCCTTCATAAATCACCTATGAAAAACTACACTTAAAATTCTGCTCCGGTTTAGCATAAGTTGTTTGCACACCTCCAACAAACACTCATCCAAATTCTTGCTCCTGTGTGGACAAACTTTAAACAAGTGCTTGTAGGATGGGAGGAGAAGCTCATTCAAATCCTGGGCTGTCACTGTGGGTTTATTCTGCTGGTCTGTGCCCAGGCAGCTCTTGCTGAGAGACAGTTAGTGCAGCTGGGACTGAGCTCACTGAACTGGCTCCCTGATCCCCCACCGCTGCGGCTTCGCCCACAGCTCGCAGGCTGCCGTAATGAGCTCCCAGAATGCTGTCTGCTGGTTGTTTGGATGACAGAGGCAGACACACCCTTAGCCATAGTACAGTAGATGTGCACACCATGAACACACCAGATTTCCTTAAAACAGTTTCTCCTCTCTGTCCGCTGTGCCTGGGTCACACTGCAGCACAGCACTGATGTGAATTAGATTACTGTTATCAGTGAGGGGCAGACTGAACACTTTAGGGTTTAGGCAGAGCCTCCCAGAGCTGCTGGGGAGATTTCTTATCCCTTAATAGGTAAAGCAATTAATCATGTAAAATAATTGTTAAATTAAACAGTTGACCTAGCCAAATGAGCTGCCTTTTTTAACCATCTGCTGCACTATCAGACTTATTAAAGACCAACTCTGATGAAAATCATGTTTTTCTTGTTTTTTATATGTTCATAAGGCATTTTATGATGCTGCAGGGTATATCATGAGAAAATAAGTGTGAATTTGTATTTCTGAGTATTTCTGCATTCAAATCGCTGTGAATCTCTGGCAGAAACAAAACGGCAGGCTCAGATACAATGACATTTCCTATGTAGAAAATCCAAGCTCCGCCCCCTGGAGCAGGCTACACTCAGATAAGTGGAGAGGACGATCCCAGAACAAGTATGTGTGTTAGCTGATTGCAATGCCAGTAAGAAAGCTAATTATGATATTAGCTTTCATTATGTCCCTAAAGACATTAGTGTCCGAAAGCTGAATAGTTCCTATGTTACCTGCTACTTCTACTACACCGGCAATGTAAGGCTGCAAGCTAGCATGAAGAGGATCGTCCACGATTTTAAGGCGAATTGCTAACGAGCTACAAGAGCTCTGCAGAAGAAAAGTCCTTGAAAATGACACAGGTAACATGATTATGGATAAAAACTTCATTATCACAACTTTAAGACCACTGATAACACTTGAAGTAATAAAAAAAAAAAAACTTTGGGAGTGGGACTTTCAAAAGAACAATAACAAACATCAAGACTATCATACGTAATTCAGTCAAACACACACCTATACACACATACAGTGGTAGTGGTGTCCAGCCACGGTGTCTGAGCACACAGAGGGATAGTGATTCTGACAGATAACCCCCAGCATGTCCTCTAATAGGGTCATTAATCTAAACTGTGACCACTCTGAACAAAAACACAGGCAGCAGCAGCAGCTGCCTCAAAACAGGGACACATATTGCTGTGCTCTGGTTAGCTACAATTGGGTATGAAAAACACAGGGGGATTAAAAGCAGTACACCATAATAAGGTCGAGGGCCAGTAGCTTTATAGGGTGTCTCAATCCTGTGCTGAGTCCTCATGATGAATTGGAGTTTCTTCTGAAGTTTAAGTTTGAGAAGGTTTCAGGAAAACTAGTTTTGTTGTATGAGGTTGGTTGTTCCAGTTTAGCACCCGTTTCCATTGTGTTGCTAAGCGAACAGTAATCATCTTTATATCAGCTTCTCAATACCAATATAAAAGGCAGAAATTGTAACCTTGACTTGTTTTTCACCAGCCTTTCCCTATATGACTCAGCAACAGTCAAACCCAGAATAATACTTGGCATAGAAATGCAATCAGTATGAAGTGGAGTCTCTGAAAATACGATCGTTTTTAAAGCACGTTGAAGGAGGTTTCAACTGCACGTATTTGTTTGGTGTGAAAAACCTTTTATTCCTGCTCCTTTTCATCATGAAGGACACATTTCAGCGCTAATTAACCTGTTGGGAGATTTCTTGGAAAAGGAATAAAAAATGCGAACAAGCTGTCACTCAAATGATCTTGCGTCACACTCTGTCTGTATGAGTCAATTTTTTTTTATTTCTGATCTAGCTGCAAAAAAAAAAAAAAACGTTTAGAAAAAGTGAGTCATGCATGCTCTTTTCTTTCTTCGACTTCTGTGAAAGTGCTGCTGAGCAAAACAATTGAACCCCGGGTTTGTTAATCTGAGCAAGCTTTCCCCCAGGTGTCAGCATATATATTCTTTGTCATCTTGCCTTGTTGCAACAGGCTCCAAACACTGACTTCCATATTGAGGGTTTATGTGAAATGAAAACTGAAAATATCCCTGTGCAGTAATTTTGCATTGTAAATATTATATGTGAATGCACCATCTGGTCATGCATCTGGTCCTGCCAGACAGTGCCAGTGTAATACATGATGGTGTTCACTGCCTCCTTTGAGGGGGAAACTGACTCTACCTCCTTCAAGATTTCCTCCACAATCCTCCCTCTCACCCTCCCTCCATTTAAACCTCAGACTTTTTCAACAGCACTCAATTACTGTCAAAAACGGAGCACTGTTCGAAGGGCAAGGCGAGAGAGTGAGAGAGAACAAGCGAGGAACAGGATGATCTTACAAGGAACAGAAACGAATGCAGTGAAATGCCGGATACGGCAGCCTGACAACAGACCTGAGGCTACAAGCTGCATTAAACTCGATTGCAACCTCCTACCATGTCTTTTCTTGTCTCGTGTGCTGGTACACTCACACCAACAAACACAGGGAGGCTGTGTTTTTACTGTTTTAAGGTCAAGTGATAGTATTTTTGGGATTTATTTTCCCTGTGTTTTGGGGAGTCAGTCAAACTCCAACCACATTTTCACACTTCCTCACTTTATCTGCAATCCTCCCAAACCCTAGAAATGAGCAGAAGAGGATTTCTCACTGCCTTGTTGATAAAAATGCCAACTAAAACTTGATTTGCAGTTCATCCACCAAAAGTTCTGGTGATAGATGCGAAAAAATACCAGGAAACTAGCTATAAACAGAGCTGGTGCTGTAATAAAATATTCAGAACAAAAATATTCAGAAAAAGTGAGGTTGTTTTCTAAGTTTGGATTACACCTGCAAAGCTCTGAGCTTAACCTGGCCTTCGGACAAACAAACTTTCAGATAACTCTGAAATGCTGGTTGAATTTCAGTGAGCAGTCATGTGGTGTTATTTCCCACTCAACTGCTATGGTCAGAATTAGCATGCAAGGTTAAAGCTGTGGTAACAAGTAACAACAGAAACAAGATATATTTTTCTAAATATTCTGGAAAAGTCAGTGCCCAGCTTACTTTGAGGCAAATGTATCATGTCACCATGTGCTTTGAAAAATCTGGTTTTAAATGCGAAAGATTTACAATGTTGTAAACATTCTCTAGTTGGCCTGCAGAAACATACATTCAATATATATTCTAGTACATATATCCTGCAGCTGTCTTGTTTCTGTTTCATAATACAGCTGAAGGCCAACAGACTGTACAATAGATGCTCAGCTCTTCCACATTTCTAATTTCCCTGCAAAGTGACCTGATATCGAGTTAGACTTGAGGAAAGACAGATATGTGTCAACTAGAAATGTCAAACGCAGCTTGATCTGTGTAAAATGTCAATGAGGTGTTTTTCTCCTTGGTATTATCTGAGAGAAACCGCTATTCAATTTTTTAATGGCACACCCCTCATGCCTTCACCCCGTCTCATCTGGGGTTTTTCTCCTCCGGCTTTTTTGTTCCTCATTCTTATGATCTTTTTGTCAGAGGCGTCTGTCTTTGTCTGCAGGTGTCTGTCTCCCTCTCCTTGCTTTTCATCCACTGTCACTCATTTTCCCCCTCCAATCTCTCCCAAAGCTCACTTCTCATTGTCACTGAGCTGCTTTCCATCAACACATCTACCTGCATCTCTGTTTCCAAAGGCTCAGGACAAAGTTGCATTCAGGTGTCATGCCGGTCCTCTTGCCACCTACTTCTCAGGATTTACAGACTTTATTTTATCCCTCGATCCATAACCTGGCTCTCTTTCATACACACCTAAAAAAATAATAACTCACAGCTCTGACTTTTAGAAAACAGATGTAAGAAAACAGCTCCTTGACACAGATCCATTCCTCACATTGCGTTTTCTCTCCATCATTTCTCATCTTGTGCCCCGACACATTTTCCCCAGCTCCGAACACCCCTAGGGTCCTGGCTCCTTATAATAATAAGAGTCAGCAGTGTGCGAAACCAATTGCCTCGCCAAATTGCTGTGAAGTGTGCTCAGACAGAGTAAAAGCAAAAGCAGGTCTTCTGGAGTGTAGATAGTGGCATAGATAGCTGGGTGTGATTTTCTCGTGAAGATGAAGGTGTGTAATAGATAGTAAAAAGAAACATTAGCCTGAAGACAGAACAAGATCTTGCATGTTCCAGACAGCTTCTTAAAAGTATGTTTTTTAGTACCCTGCTCTCTAATATTCTCAATATACTTTTTTCCTTCCGCAGGTAAAAAGATGTTGTGGCGCAATCATTATAGTTTTTTTTCTTTGGTTATTTTCCAGCCAGCAGGTAAATCCAGAGAGAGACTCCAGCTTAAATCAGAGCTAGTGGGATGATTGGGTATTCAGAAGCCTTTATCCAAAATGAAAGAAATTGAGCCGGATGAGGTGTCGACATAAAAGGTGTCAACTACAGAGTGTGTGTTGAGACAAAAAAAAGCTTCAGATCTGTTGCCACACTGACTGTTTAGGTTTTTCATTCTACATTTATTACCCCTGTACCTCCTTGTGAGGCCAATAAATAAATTCAAAGTCTCTCTGTTCAGTGATTAAACTGCCTCATTTAGTGCTTTTCTAGGCAGCTTCAGAGCAACCAGAGTGATTAACACAACTTGCAGTACTGGAAAGTACAAAGAAAGGAGTAGCGCTGTTTTCAGAGCAGCAACATGAGCCAATTAATTGAGCCCCAGAAAACTACATCTACAACTATTTTGGTAAACAAGTATTTTAGTCGATGTTTTAAAACTAACAACTCTTATCATTTCCCGATTTCACTTTCCAGAAAAGTAAATATTTCCACTTAAATATCATATCATATCCTGTCATTCATGTCATATATCATTTTACATCAAATCATATCATATCACGTCACGTCACATCATATTATATCATATCATATCATAACCTGTCATTCATGTCATGTCATATCTTATCATATTACATCAAATCACCTCATATCATATCATATCCTGTCATTCATGTCAAGTTATATCATTTTACATCAAATCATATCATATCATATCACGACACGTCACATCACGTCACATCATATTACATCATATAACATCATATTCTGTCATTCATGTCATGTCATGTCATGTCATATCTTATCATATTACATCAAATCATCTCATATCATATACCATATCCTATCATGTCATGTCAAGTTATAGGTGGGTGTGTTATATCATACACCCTACCATATCATACTATATCATATCTTATCACATCTCATCATACTATATCATATCATATATCAGAGTCAAGTGTACTTTATAGGAATTAGCCATATCTTTTGTTGCTTCTATTGTATTGTATCATATCTGACAGCTGCTTTGTAACATACCACACCCTTTCCCTATTTATTCCTTTATACCAGCAAGGTTTTTCCAGCCACCTGAAAGTCCTGCCAAGCTTGAATAATTTTGTTGGAAGCAGATTTATGTGACAGACAGCACTCTAAATTCTATCTCATATCACTGCTGTTGGAGGTTAAAGTCCTTGTAAGGGTGAGGGATGAATTGCTTAGCCTTCCCCACGGGTCAGGGCAAATGGCTATTGATATTCAGTGACATTTCCAACCCAACCAAATAATACTGTGAGCAGGGGTCTGGAGTGGACTGCACCACTGATAAGCCCTGGGCACATCCCTTATACACACAGTTATTCCCATCGATACCTTATTTTAACACACTCTTTTTAATAGCACACCTCTCTGTGAGGTGTTTTATTGCAACAACGGACAGCTTACAATCAGGCTCAACTCTCAAAGTTGTACTATAAGAGTTATACACTCTACTACGTTTTAATACTAGCCTTACAACCCATACTTACTCTCTGAAACCTGTGCATAAAACATTCAGCAGCCCTGCCATGATTCAAGCCTCTGTGCTAATGTCAAAGCATTATTTAAGTAACGTCTCAGCAGCATGTCTGAAATGTCTTCTTAATGTCTCTGACAGTCTGAGTCACTCCTCAACAGGGTCACATGGCTTCAAGCCATTAATGCTAGCTGACTGAGGTATCATAAATCCAGAGAGAATGGTCTTCTACAGATTAAATGGAGCTGGAGAAGTTTAAGCTGTCGCCAAGCCCCGACACCTCTGCCAATGTAACCCACACACTAATACAAACACACACACGCACAATGCCTCAAGAGCTGAGCAATGCCAAGTGAGCTGGATGTCGCATGAGCCAGAGGACCAAGGAGATTGGCTAGTGATGCTCGAGGAGTCTGACGTGAAGCACAAACTCACACAGATAAACCCACAAACACACACGTACACACACAATAGATACAGAGGCACGCAACACTGACCTTAAAGCTCCAGTAGTTGGGCTGTTGCTGTGGAGTTCATGAAGGACGAAAATTTGAGAAAAAAAGAGAAGGAAACAGAACAAGAAAAGTTAGAAACTTGCATTTCTTATAATGGCTGAAGTTCACGGACAAAAGCAAAGCCTTTTAAAACAAATGGCTCAGAGTAAAAGCTTGACAGGAGGGGACATTAAGTCTGACTGGAGGCTTTTGTCACCAAAACAATGCATTTGTCCCCTAAACACATTAACAGTTGCATTTCCTAAACTGTTTCCATGTAATTTGTTCCTATTCTGACAGGCTATTTATGAAACTCATTAATATTGTTGACAGCTTCATCTAATGCGACCATCTAAACCACAATCATTAAGTTTGATTGGTGTTAATGCAGGGGGAGGCTGTGTTTTGCAGGAATTGGTTTACAGCGCACCTGAAACGAGATTGCACTGTTGGCTGTAACCAGCGAACGGGAGGAAATGAAAAGAGCCGAATCAAATCAAACAAGAGACCACTCTGTTTTTTCAGAGTTGGCTTCTCTCCCAGACTTCTCCACAAGCAAAAGCTGTGTCTCTTTCTCTCCCGCTGAATCTTTTATCTGAAACTTTCACCTCATCTGTGTGTTTCCCCCTGACCGTGGTGTACAGTTCATGTGTCCATTTACCTTCCTGCTGCTCCGCCGTGTACTTTCTCATACATGGCAGGGCAGCTTGTATGATGGCTGACGTCTCCAGATTTGAGCTTTCCATTTAATCATAATTACTCTAAAGTCAAATCCAGGCCAAGGCACTGATAGCCCTGAAATACCTCAAAATGACACCAAACGAAAATTAAAAACGATTGTGCAGAGTTCATGAATTTTAATTCTAATCCAAACTCTTATTCTGGGTCTGGTTCTTATCTGCAGGCAATTTTCAGCCCGTTCAGCTTTTCTGCAGGACCCGCATTACTCTCCTGGCCCAGAGATGAAAAAAAGTGACAGCAAAGTTTTGATTTATGATAGCTGGTGGTTTTTCATTATCAGACTTCCATTTTAATACTGTCGCTACAAAAGCCAGGATAATTTCAGTAAACACAAGCATCAGAGGGAAGGTTTTCATCTGATGATTACCGTATTGTAATCTAATCTTTCACTTAATGTTCCCTTATTTAGCCCTGATGCCAGTCTGAGACAGCCTCATTTAGTCTGCTCTTCTCCATCTCTCCAGCTCTTTCTTCTTCGTGTATTTTGCTGCAGCTTGACTGGACTGCCATATAAAGAAGTACTATAGTAGTACTAGAAAAAGCTTGGCTGTGTCCTTAATCAACTGACTCCACTGGACCTGAAGGTGTGCTACAGTGTCAGGCAGCAGAACATTACTGGTCCACTAAATCATGTATACACTCGCAGATGCTCAATTGGACTGAAATCTGGATAATTTGGAGACCATACCAACATCTTGAACTTGCTGTTATATTCCTCCTGACCATCCTCTCCACAGGTTTTTCTACATGCCAGTTGTAGGCGATTTCAGCGATACACAAGGATCGGTTTGGGCACCATGACCGTTCTGCAGCTATGCAATTCCATGCATTTCCATCAGAGCTAGCATAAAGCTTTTCAACTATGTTCCAGTTTTCCTCCCTTGGGCCACATACAGACTAGTCTGGGAACATCCTACATGAACTGCAGTATTTGAATGCTTGACTCAGTCACCTAGCCATCACAATAATACACTTGACAAAGACAAGAGTTTTGTACAGCATTTTATCACATCCCATTGTGTTCTATCAAATTCTAATGTCTCATTTTGTTTCGTGGTTTTTGGTATTGTGATGTACCATATCGTATGGTATCGTATTGTATCATAGCACAGTGTAGCATATCATCTTCTGTCGTATCATGTCATGTCCTGTTTTATCATATCATAAAGAATGAGGTTATGTTATATTGTATCATATTTTAAAATATCATGTTGTATCATATCATACAGTAATATGTTGTATTTCTCATATTGTATCATATCGTCTTGAATTGTATCATATTATCTTGCACTGTAATGTGTCCTATCATATCATTTCATGTCATATCCTATCACATCCTATCTTACATAACCTATTATAATGTGTTGTATCATATCATTTCATACTGTATTATATTGTATCCTGACTTACTGTATCCTATCCTACTATATTGTATCATAATGTTTTGTATCCTGTTGTATCCTATCCTATTCTATCATAATGTTTTATATCCTATCCTACTACATTGCATCATAATGTTTTGTATCCCTTTGTATCCTGTAGTATCCTATCCTATCCTATCCTATCATAATGTTTCATATCCTATCCTATTATATTGTATCAAGTCGTGTCATATCATGTCCTATCGCCCTGATAAAGTTGCTCAAATCTGTCTGCTCACCCTTATTTTCTGATTCCAATTGATCAACTTAAAAGACAAAATGTTCACCTACTGCCTAACATATCCCACCCACTGACAGGTGCCTCTGTAAAGAGATAATTGATGTAATTATTTCACCTGCCAGTGGTCATAATGTCAGGGCCCATGCAAACCATTTCAACTCCATAAACTGCAGTATAAAACAAGAGTTGAACTTGCTACTGCGAAAAAACACAGAACATTATGATCTGCTGCCTGATAAATTATTCTAATGCATTTCATTGCTTTTTATTCTGTCCGTCACATAATATTTGGCTGATGAGGAGGAGACTGTCTGCTTTTTATAATTCAAAATAAAAAAAGAGCATTTATCTGAGAGTGCTTCGCCATGCTGGCACTCAGACAAGTGGGACTCTGAAAATGATACGAAGGCCTAATCTCAGCCCACGCTTACTTTCCCCCCACAGCATATAAATGTCTACCAACGTATGTCAAAGCAATTATTATTAAAGACAACTCTTTGATGTGTCACTGAGGAGAATTTATGTCTCCTGGCTAGTTGTTCTGTTTTTTCTTTTATTTTGCAAATCCCAAATTATGTTATGTCCAGGGAAAACCATGTATGTCTAATTACAGTCTACAGGATAAAACACTCCACAGGGTTTAATAAAAAAGAAACATTTAAAAAAACTTTTTCAAGAGCACTGATTTCCAATTAATGCTATATCACACAGTCGTTAATGTTCCTTGTTTTTCCAGTGACAGAGCTGAATGTGATAAATTGCTGGCTGTTAAAGGGCGTGATCTGGTAGTTTACTGCTCAGGGATGAGAGGTCATAAGCAAAGTGGGTCACCTGCAGGGTCAAGATAACACACGGTCTTTCAGACAGGACTCACGTTTTTTTCTGTGTTGTAAGCCAGTTAAACTTTATCTCTTTATTTGGTCTGTTAAACTGAGGGCCAGCTTCAGTGCATCATAAATAAACATTGTACACTTGTTATGACAGTGTTAATGATTTTATTTGCACACAATTGAAACGGCTGTGAGGCCTGGCTCTAATGATGCACAAGTGATTTGTGTCCAGAGTTTCTCTGTTTGTCGCTTTAATGAGGCTTACTCACACTCCTCAGGTAAACACATTCGCTCTTGTTGTTGTAACCGCTGCTTTGCTGACAGCTGCAGATCGACTCAGCCTGGACTACGCTTTGCAAACGCTGCTGTGAGAGCAAACTCGAGTGGGCTTATTCAAATAACTCCTTCACAGATAACCATCCTGGTGCAGCCGTTGCATTTGTCTGCTCAGAAATTATATTCAAGGTATTATTTCATGCTGTCAAGCATTATCACACTAACTCATTCAGCAGTAATCCCAGATGACAGATGAAACTCTTGACTGGGCTTGGATCAAATTTAAATCTTGTCATTTTTTAACCTCCTATTAAATTAAATGTGCTGTGAGACCAGAGGAGAGAGTGTTCCTGCTGTATGTTTGAGACATCCGCTTAATCTCAGGGCTAAGGGGCTTAATGCCTTCCTGACTGCTAAGTAAAAACACCGTTGTATACATTTTGACTCACTGTTGTGCATGTGCGCTCACTGGAGTTGCCGACAGGAGAGCGTAGCCTCGCAGAGAGGAGCTGCATTACCTGACCTGCATGTAAAGCAGCCTGCACTCACATCACCCCTCCTCCAGCCTCTGTCTCTTTCTCATGTCGTCATCCTCTCTGCACCCCCACCACCCCTGTTCTCAATCATTCTTACTCTTTCCCCCTCAATCCTCCAGGTCTAGTTTGGTGTCTCACCGTTACCGCATCCTCTCTTCTCTCTCTCTCCCTCTGCTTTTAAAAACCCCTCTGCTGGTTTGCACAACATTTCAACATCCACCCAAACAGACCCACAATAAGCCCTGTGTACAGTTTACAGAAATCGTCCACTCAGCCTCCGTCTAGCCTGCTGAGCATATGCACACCGTCACCACAACAACCACAACAAACACAACACGGCGTGGAATCCAATCCCAGCTGGCACATCTTTGTCCTCCCCCACACACATCCCTGCACAACAGCCTCCAGCTTCCAGTTTTCAGCTTTCAGTCCCTTCTCACCTGCAGTGCACCTGTGCCTGTCCAACACTCCTGTCATCCCCGGCTCTCCGTCAGGTGCAGCGAGTCCTCATCGTGTTTTTGCCTGTCTCTCCCTCCCTCAGCTTCACTTACCCTCCCTCCCTCCCCCTCTCTCTCGGTCTTGCTCTCCAGTAGCACATGCGGCGGATACTCTTTATTTAATTCATTACAACACCAGCCGATTAACTCCTTCGCAGATGGGTGGCTGGCTCCTGCTGGTGCTGGCTAATTGAGCGGAGGGCTGCTTGACTGGCTGCTGCGCTCCTCTCCAGCTCCTCCTCCCCTCTCCCCAACCCTCCCGCCTTCCTCCCTATCCACGCTCTGCACAATCCACGAGATGACAAGGAGTCCTGGGCTCAGCTTCCTCCCTCTGTGCAGTGAAAATGCCCAGTCACTTCAGGGTCTGTCCACTCGCTGAGCTGCCTCTTACATTTTTTTTCAAACTGTCTGCTCTCCACGCTTTGCTCCACTCCCCACTCTTCCTTCATTATTGTACAATTCCGCCTTTCTTTACACAACCTGACCTTTGCAATGCGATATCCCTACTTGCCATTTATGGGGGTGGTTGCCAAGGCAACAGTGGACTCCACCTGTGTTTCTCCAACCCACCCTTACTCATGCTCTCTCCCGTTTTCATTCTAGCCTCTTTTTCCCTGGTGTGCTTTTGTCTCATCATTTCACTGAATTTACACTTTTTTTTTTTTCACACACACAAAACAGTCGTGATTACAACAGGAGTGTGCAGTGCAGTTTGTGTATGTGTGTAATAGAGATAAAAACAACAATAGAAAGCTGCTGAGGCTGTGAAACTGGACAAAGTAAAACTCTTCTCTTGGTAAATGAGGAAGAATCGTTCAAATAGCCAGAGATAAATATGCTCTCAAGATGCATGGAGGACTGTGTTAGCCTAGTTCTGTAGCTTTATGTGTATGAATCTACCTTCACACCTGAACTGTGTTGCTCTTTTACATAAAGTTCTGCATGTTTTGGCAGCAGCGCCCTCTAAAATCACATACAATCAGCTTATACAAAATAACAGTCTGTTTCTACTCAGGGTTTCTGCCTGTTTAAAGAAGTATTTTGTTTGTTTGCTGCTGTGACTTACCAAATGCTGCAAAGTACTTTGATGGATTAATGTTGGGTCTTTGTCAAACTAGACTAGACTACGGATTAAGGTCTTTAAAAATGACTGTGCTTTGTTATCCCAGTCTTTATCAGTTGTTATCTCGTGTTGTTTTGCTGTTAGTGCTTCAAGATGTAGGCACAAAATCATTTACTGTACTGTTGTTTAAAATTTAAGATGTACAAAAATAAAATCAAATGAATGCAACAAAAAAAAAAAAAGAATAAAACAAATGCAATGCAGCAAGATTATGACATGATTGTATGTCCCAACTGTCTCACTGATTTTCTGACTGGTTTTCAGCCTCTTTGCTCGACAACCCTTATAATCTTTATTTCTTGCTCACTTATATCAATGAGTGCAACGCTGCATCCTTGAGTAACTTTCCCCCTGCATCTAATTGAACAAGTGACTTTTTTGTTCTGTTTGTATAAGCAATTATACTTTTGTTATGTGACCTCTTTTCCATCTGTTTATCCAAAATGATTTTCCAACACAAAAATTCAAAAACTACATTTTCCAGTAGGTTTGATAACTAATGTACTAGGCACAAATTTAACTTATTCGACAAAAACATGAGGTAAATAAAGCAATGAAACCCTCATGGTGGGGTAAACCGCATACCTGTTCCCGTGCAGCCCGCTCTGAAGAGCCCCTCATGCTGGCGTGGGAGGGTGAGGGTGACGGCGGGTTGTGGTGCGGGCTGTGATGTGGATGCTGCAGCTGCTGCTGCTGCTGGTACTTGCTCTTCAGGTGATCCATGAAGGCATCCCTCTTGCGCTCCATATCCGCCTTGTGCAGGTTGGTCAGGGCCTCCAGGCTCTGGGCGGCGCTGACGCCATGGCGGTGCTCCGATGTGTGCACCAGGCCCACATTGGAGAAGCGGCGGGCGCTGTTCCCCAGTGTCCGATACTCCCGTGGATATTCCAAGTCATCTGTTGAGATCATATGACTGCCACCACGCTCGGGATCTGAGGGACGAGGAATGAAGAAAGGAAGGAGGGGGAAAAAGGAAAGTGAGAAGAGGGAGGAAAGGTAGGGAAGAGTGTGTAGGAAAGGGGTGAATCACCACACACACAAGCATGCAGGAAGATTTCAGGGTGGAGATGCACACGCACACAGAGCAGGCACACACAGGTGGAAGCAAATGGAGCAGAAAGAAGGAGAGAGGCAAAAATAAGGCACAGAGAGGAGAGAGAAAGAAAGAGAGAGAGAGAGAGAAAAGAAATGGAATGGGATGTTAGACTATTGCCACCAGGACAGAGCGGTTCTCTGCAGAATTATTGATTTCAAGTTCTGAGGGGAAGAAAAATGAAAAAAGTAAAATGCTTCTGCAACAGATCAAAGGAAGTGTTCCAGCTGAATTTGCTTGCCGGATATTCTATTGTGATATGCCTGCTTGTCATCTTGAGTGGCTTTTATTGTTTTCTTAAGAAACAGCGAAGCACAGAATCCTGGAAAATTGAGGTGATTGAAAGTCAGGTGGGAACATGGAGGAACACTTCTTTTACATCTGTCTTTGTTTTGGCTGTTTCATACAAACTCCTGTCCATCTATCCCCTGACACCATCTGCTTTTGTCTCACATACTCTCTCTGCCTCTTGTCTGGAGGTTCCCAGTTCTACTGTCCGGTTTTTAAAGGAGGCGTTTCACTCTGACAGCCCCTGGCCTTTTTACCAGAGCTCTAACTGACAGACAACACAGCCCAAGGTGGAAAGAAGACAGTAAGGAAAGGGAGACAGCCAAGAGGAGACGATATGGTTACATGAAAAAATATGTGACTGGAAAACTCAAAAGGATGACTTAAGAGCAGGCTGCCATTTGCCGGGTGAGTTACCTTGCTTAGGAAAACAGGCCCCGGCGTTGGCTGGAAGACAAAACATGCCGAGGGTTAATACACGTGTTTGTGCACATTTGTGCAAGCAAACACACCAGAACACCGAAACATGAGGATCAGAAAAGAGCTATTGTGGAATAATGGCTCTTTCTCTGAATTACAAGTAGCCAATGCATTATATATGCATCATCATGTATTCAAAGGACTTAACATATAGGGGAATGATGTGCTATGCATAACAATAGCGAGTAACAATAACCTTAACAATGGCAAGTGGTTGTTGTATTTCATGCATTTTACATATTTCTTTTTTAAAAGACCCACTCCGATGAAATTCATGTTTTTCTTGTTGTCTACATGTTCATATTTCTGACGCTACAGGACATATCATGAGAAAAACACATGCGGCATTGCATTTCTGAGTATTTCTGCAGTCAAATTGCTGTGAACCTCTCACAGACCCAAACAGCAGGTTTAGATGTAATGGGATTTCCTAAACACAACTGCAAGCTCCGCCCCTGAAGCCCCGCTCTGCAGGCCAGACCCCGAGAAGTAGAGAGGACAGTTGCAGAACAAGCGTGTATGTTAGCAGATTGCAGTGCTGGTAGGAATACTAATCATGGTATTAGCTTTTGTCACATCCCCAAAGACATTCGTGTCTGAGAGCTGAATAGCTCCTATATTACCTGCTACTTCTACTACACCTTCAATGTTAGGCTGCAAGCTATCGTGAAGACGAGTGTGCAGAGGAGTGCTGTCTCTGCCCACGACTCAGAGGTGATATGCTAATGAGCTACTGGAGCTCCGCAGAAGAATAGCCCTTGAAAATGACACAGGTAACGTGATTTTGGCTAAAAACTTACATAATTACAAAACTTAAAATAATTACAATCGAAACACCACTGAGAACACTTTAAGTATTAAAAGAAAATGATCGGAGTGGGACTTTAAAGAGACGGTGTATTTTAGAGATACTTCAATATTACGCACTTAAACTTTTTCTAAAATCAAGAACCTGGAGAAAAAGGAAAAGTTCTTATCAAAGATGAGTAGGAAATATATGATTAAAGGAAAAGCATAAAGGTGCTGAGATATAGTATTCTGAATGAAGTGGACCATCACCACATTAAGACTTATCAGCAGTCTTAGGGTGAGCTTAGCAAGAAAAGCAGTAGAGAAAAGCTCCCCAGGGCAGCAGCAACAAATGGACTGTTAATGAATGCTGTGAAAAAGACAGAAAGCTGGCCAGACTGGAGCCCTACAGAGCTGCTACACTCTCCAGTGGACGAACATTTACTCAGAGGAAGTGTGCTGGGGGCAGGAGGTCTGGGATCACTCAAACACAGCTGCAGTCAAACTTGTTGTAAACCCATTTCTCTCTCTTTTTATTCTTGGAGAGTTATCTCACTCCAGTGTGATCTGCTGTTTCAACACCATGCCCTAACATCCGCTGCATTATGAAGTGCTGATAAACTGAGCAGGGGTGAGGCAAAATGGACTGACCTCCTGGCTAATAGCATTAGCATTGAGCTCTCTGCTGCGTACCAAGGCCGCCGGCCATATTCATGTAACCCCCTCACAGCCTCCCAGATCTCTGGTTTACACTTCATTAGGCTGGAGCTTATTGTGCATCAGCTAACAAGGACCTGACTCAAGGGTCTCATTACAATAGATGGCAAAGCTGGGCCTATGTACTATGGCTTATTATTGTGACTGAGCATTCAAACTGGTAGTGAAAAGCTGATGCTGCCTCTGGGCAAACACAAAGCAGAAACAAGAATGAAACACCACATCAGAAATGCATTACTAACATTAGTGGTGTCAATTCAAGAGAGTCCTAGCAGAAGGTAAAGTGCTAAACAAGGAAATGGCTTGTAGACAACTGCCAAAGCGTGGACTCTTTGAATCCACAACTGGTTTGGAAAGCAGCCCAAAAACTTTCCAAAGTGCAGTTTGTAGATGTACTTTTCAAAGCTGTATACAAAAACCTCATCTTGAAAACAGCGGGAGTAAAAGTTGTGTGGGTAGAAGAGTAAGAATAGAAAACAAGAACAGGTTATTCATCTTTACTTCCGTCATTCACAGCCAATATATTCTTCCGCATAAGCTTGCAGACAATAACCCTGACAGCCAAAACAATCTGTGCAAGCCCACGCAATGCCAGCGCCATTTAAACCTACATAAAAGAGCCTTGATGGGGTGGGTTTCTGGCGAGCGCTTTATCGCAAGAAGGCAATGTCTGTCAGCAATCCTGGGTCTGCAGCAGGCCGGATTGCGACTACAAAGACCTGGAGCTTCGAGGAAAAGGTGCAGCAGGTTGGTCCAAGAAATAATAGAGAGCATGAATGACAACGGTGGCCTGCAATCAGGAGATAGGATCTATGAGCTGAGCCAATGAGGCCGGGACAGAGACAGAGAGCGTGGTCGAGAGCATTAACCTGATGGAATAAAAAGAGCCTCTGCGGTAGGTACGGAGAGATAAGACAAGACAAGCAGACAAGGAGAAATCACCTGCACAAAGAAAAGGATACTACATGGAAGAGAAAACGAACTAAAAATCAACCTGTACATCCTGTTCTAGCAATCAAGCTCTATTTAGCTGCACACGTATCTACAATCATTTTCTATGATTAGGTAAAAGTAGCAACTCCACAGATTGACTAGCACCAAAGGAAAGACGAGGAAAGTGTTTTTTGAATAAATGTTTTTTTAGTCATGTAAATAACAGCCATGTCTTCGTCACAATTACTCAGATCTGCTGTGTTCGTTCCAATGAGCTGTAGTCACAACTTTTTCACTTTTTGAATCACCACTCTCCCCCGCCTTCTGCAGGTTATTTATATTTTCAGCCCGTGACATGAAGCATTTGCCAGCCCACCCACAATGACTATAAACACACACACACACACACCAAAAAAAAAGAACCCATAATACTCTGAACCACCTCAGCTTCACAAAGATGAATGTGTTTCTTTTCCTCTAGAGTCATAAATTGCTCTTAAATTTGCGCTGAGTTTACGCACCAGTACAGTACAATATGTTATGGAGACTCAAGGGGTGACGAGGGGAAGTGGTTTGATGCATGTAGCTGTAAATTTTAGGCATGTTTAACAAGTAGGTCAGGGGGTGTTGAGGGTGTGAGCGGAAAAATTGGAGACTAAAGGTTTATGCAAAAAGAGTGTGTATATATTCAAAGATTTCCTCTCTATACTTGATCCAACTGTGCAATTTGATGCTGCAAGTTATGCCTGTGTTATTAATGCTAGCTTATAGCACATTTATAAAGCATCATACATGCATTTATTAGGGGTGTGTATCACTAGTGGTCCCATGATATGATATCATCATGATACTTTGGCCACAGTACGATATTATTGCGAATTTTTTTTGCAATACAGTGAGTATTGGAATACAATATAATGTGATTTATATATTTTTTTCAACTGTTTTGCTAATTTAGCATTTGTCTTTCCTTCATGTTCGTTTTATTTACACTGTATTTTATTTTCATATAGCACATCTTGCAAACCTTCTATATATTTGTTGCGCTAACTTTCTCCTGCTCTATGATGTCACCTCTGCCAACCTCTCTGGACAAACAGTTGATTTTATTTTTCCATTATCATTGATTTGACTTCGTATGAACAATTAATTAGAAAAATCCATACTTGGTAAATGAGACGATACGATATATTACCAGACAAAATATCACAATACTATGGTTTTTCGTTTTTTTCTCCCACCCTTCACATTTATCAGGCTTTATATCAGGGTTCATGTTAGGTGTTACCAAAACTTCAAGAGAAGTTGAACTAGACAGGTAGCTTCCCAGACACAGACTGTTTTGAGAGCCTTGAGGATGTGAAATATTAATTACTGTCCTGCACTATTCAAAATGTATAGTCAGTCTTCCAATAACTGTCTGCAACATTACAAAAACAAGGTCCTCTGTAGCCGTGGACTGAAGAGTCTTTGCTTTGTACTGATACACATCAGGAGAAAAGAGAAAAATGCCAGGTCAAAGTGTGTTTGCACTCAAGATAATCTTGTTTAAATGACACAGCAGTTCAACTGTATTAATACTAAAAAATGTACTGAAACTGGAAGATTGGAGGAAGCTTTTACTGACATGTAAAATCATGTCCAGTCTATAAATCATGCTGCTCTTGTCATCCGTTGGAGCTGAATTTTTTTGCTCTGTTAAGATTACATTTTTCAGACCACTCTTTCATTCATCCATGTTTGCTTTCTCTGATAGTAGTATCCTCGCTAGAAGGTCTGTCGTTATGCAGATGGTTTGGGAAGGCACAGTGAGCTCTTCCCTCTGATACACAGCCTAATTTACTGCAAGCATGGCAGAGCTCCTTTTGGGATACTGGCTGTGACAGCATAGGGCAGATAGACTGGCCGAATACTAACCAGAGAGAGAGATGTGACAGAGGAGGTAAAAATGAGTAGCAATAAATTCATTATGTCTGTTAAGGCAACAGAAATTAAATTTAGAAGGAATGCCTGCAGTGGATTTCATTGGTTTAATATAAACTTCGGCTTAAACACCAACTGTTCCCCCAATAGACCATTAAATTACAGCTGAAGACCCTGCGAGGGGACTACACCTCAGCATACATAAACCATTTTACGAGCAGCCGTATAAGCACGGTTAAAAAGCCACAAGGTTAACACACCAAAAACAACCAATGCCCTGGCTGCTTTGAGGAGGATTCCTTGCTGCACAAATGCAAACTTGAATGAAGAGCAAGTAACTTGCAACTGACTCTCTTTTTGTCAACTGAAGCCAATACACAGACCTTGAAATTCCTGACTGTAGAGATGTAAAGGCAGGCATTTGGATGCCGACAGAAAAGACACTCAGTGTCTGAATAGGAAACTTCTGTTTCCATCTCTCTTACCTTGCTCTTTTAGCATTCTCAGTGCTTATACTTGCTCTTTACTTAAAAATGAAGAGTCTCCCGATGAAGACACATCACCCAGCAGGCATGTGCACTTCATTTCTTTTATCTCCATTGAGGTAATCTCTGAAAGCTTCGAGCCTCTGCTGTGCCAGGAGTGGAAAGTTAAAAGGGTTGAAATTGACATCTGGGTGACAGAAGCTGGCCATCAAAAGGTCAATGTGTGAAATGACGGACATATATTTACAAGCTGAGACAATCAGGGACAACTGCAATCTACTGCTCCGCTCAAAATTACACGAAAATCCGCCCCATCATGAAACGCACGATACGAAGTGACGCACCCATCTTTTCACCTTTACTCTCCTCTGGCTGTCTATTAGCTGCGTCTCATCTCCACACCAACCCTCCCACATGCAAACTTAGTTTCCCTGGGCAACGGTGGAGGAAACTGTGGAGGCATCTAAGTTTAAATTGCAGCAGTATTATAGATCCAGCTGTTAACACACAATTGCACACACTCAGATAATCAGAGCGTGCTCCGGCTCCACAGCAACATTTCTATAGCGGTGTGCAGCTGTGAAATACACAATGTGGGCGTACTCAGTTGGAGGATGGTCGATAAATGTGACATGGAAGGGGAGGTCAGAGATGGCATGATGCACCTCTTTGTTGCATCCAGGTAAGAGCTGTATCTCTTCTTTTCAGCTTGGTGTCAACCAACTACAGCAAGTGGGTGTGAGAAAGAAAACATTCAAGGCACACCTTGTTACATCAGTGCTGCTCAGTTCACTTCACGAGGGAGCTGCGTGACACCTTGAATAAAATGGTGGATGCAGAAAAGTGAAGGTAAAGCGATGGAAGATCATGAAGAATAAGATGTTTGAAGAGCGTGTAGACTCCATGCCATGCCTGCCTACTGGGCGGCTTCAAAGAGCAGCACCTCCCCTGACTGTGGTGCACAGACCTCTGATCTCCACGGGGCGCAGCTCTGGCTGGTAGTCACAGGTGGAGGATGCAGCAGCCAAAGACCTTAACAGCACAGCGGGAAGGGACGCAGACTAGCATTAATCACCCTTCAGTTGTTACACTCATTGTTGAAGGCACAGAAACCGTGTTTTTACGGCATTATTCATAAAAAAAGTCGACTCACTTATTTTCACAGTAATTGATGTCGCAATTTCACAAAGTTTCATCATGTTTCCGGTTAGTTTGATTCGAAGTCTAGACTCCACTTTGCTTGAAAAACATGAAACCTAAAAGTTGCACAAGTCTATACAAAAACAACAATACTACGATTTAAAGATGTGCCAAGAAAGGATAAGAAAATAAGAACAGAAAACAGTGACTCTGAAGAGCTGAAATCTTTGTCAGTTCCTCTATAATATTCGCCTAGATGCTCGAACAGTTAAGCCTATAAGCCAAAACCGGATTGTTAAACACTGAGTACATACAGATCTCAAGCTTTAGTCATCATTAACATCACATCAAGGCTGTTGCTGATGGTACAAACACACATATATACACAGGGCTTGTCAGGAATAAGGATCATTGTAGAAATGTGCAGACTTCCTAAATGATTCTTGGACTTCTTTCATTTGATTTAAAAATGTACAATTATTGTTCAAGAGAAAGTTCACATCATGTTCCTAACATCTTTGATTCATCTTATTCAACAGCACAGATTTTTTTTTTGCCTCTCAGTGTTGCTGTAACCATGGTGGAGAGGCTGTAAACAGAGTGAAATGAATCACTGCTGAAGAAAAAGCAACAGAAGGGTGACTCTGCAGACCACACCTTGTTAGAAAGTGTGTAGGTGAATGCAGCATCTCATCCATCAAGTAAGAGCCTGCTTTCGGAGCCAAAGCAGACTCGTGCCCTTTTATATCCTTCGAGAAGACCCACAGTAAAGTACAGCAAAACAACAATCTAATGCCGCAAAACACACCAAAACATTTATCTGTAAATGTAAATGTAAATTCATCCTGCAGCTGCAAAGATGGAGGCACTACTTCAGTGTGAAAGAAGTGCCCAGTGTGCTTTCATGCTAATCTCAATGGATTCATCAGAGCAGCACGATGCAGCGCACTGCTGAGCTACTGAGCCAAGTGATGAAAGCCGGGACAAAACAAAGCAAAAAAAAAAAAGACTGATTTTGCAGTTGAGGAACACAATCACCTGTGGTGTGTTTGCTTTTAACAGAATAACACATTTGACTCAGACAACCACAGACGGCTTTTCATAAATACATTTTTTCTTTCAAATATCATGGCTGCGTTTGTTTTTCAGCTTTAACAATGCAGGAGTTTTCAAATGTTTTTTTTATTTATAGATTGAAACCTTTAATAAAAAGGAGATCAATAAAAACACCCTCATTGTTCTACAAAGAAGAACCTTACCTTAATCACAAGTATTATTTCATTTGAAATTTTAAAATGGGGTATGACTTTTTTTTTTTAAAGTATTAAAAACTAACTAATATAACAAACAGGAGAGAGAGAGAGTGAGAGAGAAAAGAAAGTGGGGGAAAGAAGTAGACCAAGGATGTAAAAGTCAGACTTTCCTGAGGGGCTGACCAAGACTGTTTATCATGCAAGCAGGCCAACTGTAGCTGAGTCGGGTGGATGAAAACACTCGTCCAATCACAATCTGCCAGCTGTACTTTTATCTCGCTCACATGTTGCCACATTTCTCCCTCACGACTCACTTGGTCCAAGTGGAAAGCAACAACGCTTGAAATGAAAAGTAAACACACTTAAGGCAGTCTATCAACTGTGCTGCACTGCCAGGACGACAGGCAGGGGGCGCTACACCTGACCAGAAATAACAAGTTGGCAGAAAATTACACAGATGGAGGTTCGTGATGCCTGCTAAAGACCCCATACATTATCACTCAGGTCTGATGGCTCATCATCTGTCCCCCAGGTCCTATAACATTAAGAGCATGCACACGCAGCATCATACAGTGGCATGTACGCTGGTTCTTTAAGCTCCTACTTACTGAAATATGACTGATGGGATGAAATTTGCTGGAGCAGCTTAAGAAGCAAAGAAAATCTAAGGGCATAAACGAAAGATTTAAGAAGCCTTCTCTATCTGAGCTGATACACAGAGATTCTGCATATTCATGAGATGAGCAGGGTTATTATGAAGGAGTGGGCACAGCAGAGAAGGAAGGCTATATGGGACTTATACATCTTTTCACAGCTGTGTTTCTGCCTTATGAATGTGAGGACACTAGGGCGGTGTTACACTGTGGCCCGCCTGCAGTGCATACTACACTAGAGGTTTATAAAGGCTTTAAAGTAATTAAAGCGCATACTTTAAAGCCCAAGTTATGTATAAGTTACGTATTAACAATGAGTCGAAGAGGTTCATGCGATGTTCAAGAAAACGCTCGCAGATATGAACCCACTGAGAATTATCACACAATTTTGCAGCTCTGCTGAGCTTCTCAGACATTTTTACTTTAATCGTTTTAGTTTTACAGCCCACTAATTTCCCATAATGGCTCAGTCTTACCATTTACATTGCTTAAAACATGCTCCAAATGAACGCAGCTAGTTCTTTCCCGTCCAATTACTCAGTATTTGTTACAGTTCTTCATGCAGAGATCCTGTCCATCAGGCTGGACTTAGAAGTACAGCACTTATGAGAAGTCTATTATTTGCTTAGAAAGCAGACTCCTGCAGCTCTCGCAGTATGGCTTGGGGGGCAGAGCTGGTTTATGTGCTTAGTAGTTAATGATGGATGGGAAATGAATGAGCTGAGTGCAACTTCAGGACGTATCTGAAATCAGAGGATTTTGTTGATGGCTACAAACAGGAAAAGAGTTAAAAATGTGCAAAACAACTCACAGTGGTGTCAACGCTCTAATTAATAGGCCCCAGTGAAATTTGTGCATGGAAACACAAACCTGCAATCATTTTAACTTGTTCTGTTGAGGGGCTGTTTACATGGACAGATATTCAATAGAAAACCATAAATTATCGTTGCACTTGCGCCAATCCTTAACAGCAGTTCCAGCAGCTGAAAACAGACTTTTTACACCGGGTTACAGGGGGCAATCTTATGAAAACGCCACCCCTTCTGTCACCACGGAAACTAGCAATCCACTGAAAACTGGCATGACTTACCCCCTTGCACATGAATATTTTGTCTTGACTCATATGGACAACAACTTGCAGTGGACTAAAGGGCTGTATTTGTGCTGCTAATTCTGCTGAGATTAATGCCTCCTCAGCACAAGTGTCGACTTGTTGCATTTCCCATTGTTCTCTTGTTTGTCTATACTTGGCCCTGTTCAAGCTTTGTACACACCCAATAAGTATTCTTCAGTGATGCTTACTTAAAAAGTCACACCACCAACTACTCGCTTAGCATGCAATCCGTAGCATTTTTTGGCCTTTTTGCAGATTCACGTACATGCAGCTCATTCGTAGAACAATGTCAAGCAAACACCAACAAAAAACTCTTCCGTTTTTGATGTAGCCACTCTCCATCAAAAACACTAACCCTAACTCTAACCCTATCTGAACATGTTCTTAGACTGCATCTGATACAAAGCAAAAAGATCAACAGCAAACGCAGAAAAGAACAGGCTGCAAACCTATAACAAAAATTCAAATTTCAAAATGGTCAAAGAATGCAGAATTTATGCACTAGCAAAGACGGGGCTGGGATGAAAATTAAATAGTAACGACCATTTTTCATTAACTAAATAATTAAACACTGCGCCACCATTGCCGGTCAACACCTGCATCTCTAGTTGGTTGATGCTCCAAAACATAGACTATATATAGATTGGACGCTGTCTGCCTCCTCACTGGGTGAAGCCACCACAAGAACAGCACCCTCTGATGATGGGCTGCAGTATAGGACATAAATCCCTCCATAAAATATGGAGCTGTGGACAAACTTTAGAAATTAATTAAACAGAGTATACATTTTTCTCCCCCTGGTTGCTGACATGTAGTTACTGTAAGACTGGTTTGTGCTCAAGTTCTCTTTTTTCTGTACAGCTCCATTTTTAAAAGTTGTTAGGGGGTTCATGTTTTCTATGATTGACACTTGATACAGCCTATGGGCGTACGAAGATTGCGTAGCTCACCCGGAGGATGCGCTTTTTGAGCCGAGCATCATCACAGCAACTCCCACCAAATGTGTACAACGCTACTGCGCAATGTTGGTTTCAAGAAGTGGAGAAAAAGAAACAGAAATACCGTGAGATTTTTGGTATCAATATATATATATATATATATATATATATATATATATATATATATATATATATATAAATATAAGTATTAAAAAAATTGATCATTTGCCAATGATGTTGCTCATAAAAGGGCATTGGTGCAAATTTCAGCATATTTGATAGATATCCAAAAACTCTTTATTAAAGCTCTAAATGATTTATTAATATCTTCATTATCCTCGACCCTGAATGCTGGCCATATGTTGTGCCTTCACAACCATCTGCAACAAGTCACAGCTGTAGCTCCAGTTAAAGGTTCTTGGCATAAATCTTTAATGCTCTACAATCCAAATGTAAACACGCTCAGATGACAGACTGCATCTTTTGACACAATGTGACATTATTTACCCACAGATGCCAAGATGATCCGGTGTTAAGCCGTGTTAATTAAAACGGTTTTTAACATTTCTAATTGATGTGTGCTGGTTTTGTTTTTGTTCTCTTCCTGCACACAATCTGATTTCATTTTTAATCATATTGTGTTAAAAAATCAACATGGTGAATTTTCAGCTTTTTGAACATAATTGCTGGAGAAAATACTGGTATAACTTGATGATGTGCATGCACAGTAGAACTATATACCTCTTGTTTCTGACCATGAAGACTGAAGGTTTATTGGGTCAGCTCTGAACAGGTCAGAACCTCAAACTGTTCCTGCCTCCGGAGGCTGACACACTGACAGCATCAGGTTGATTATACAACAGCTTTCTGCAGGCATGTTACCAAGATTGTTTGTGAAGAAAACCAAAGTGTCAAAACTTCTATACTGTGGATACGACAGAGAGAGAGAAAGAGAGAGACAGCTGGGTTTGCTTCCTAGAGATAGTGTAACAACTAACTTTCAAGTTCTATAAACGGTAAAATGCTCCCTTGGGCAAAACCAGCCGGCACCATAATGAGAAGTGATGCGAAACAAAGGTGTTAAATATAAGAAATCAAGGCTTGTGTACAAAACAGAACGCAAGCTTAAATGTTTTATCATCCAGGGAGGTAAATCATATTTTGCTGTGACGGTACGGCGGGTTAGATAAACATTAGACAAACTACAGGAGTACGGAGATCTGCGAAAAAGTGACAAGGAATATCAAACTGTGAGTATAACAAGACAGCACAAAAGCAGCTCCTTACTTACGGTGATGCTACATCTAAAATACCCCAGTGAGCTATACAGATTTGTGAGAACTTACAGTAAAACTAGGATTTTAATGTGAATACGCTGTCGCTACAGGGACAAAACAATGCTGAGTTAACCCTGAAGAGTTTTACGGTTTAACAGTGCTCTTGGAGAAATGTAAACGGCATCTACTCTTCTTGAATCTCATTGAACAGTTAAGCACTAATATAAGATCATGATTATCAAGATATTATTTCAGTTGTGTGAAAGCCCCAAACCCGATTTGTGCCGCTACGATTGGGAGCCTAAGGTTTCCTAATGATCGTGTAATGATGTGCAATTTGCAGTAAATCTTGTCATCACTGCTGGTTAAGTAAGGAGGATCTCAGCTGCTCTCTTAGGTTACTTCCCGTACAGGCCAGGATTAGTTTCCTCTGACATGTAGTTGTTGCCTTTCCCTTTTCTCTCTCAGCAGACCTACTGCCAAGCATCAATTGGTATTAACACGCCACCATGCTAACTGCAGACAGAGCCAGCAGGCTAACCGAACAAGTCCTCTCCCACTACACATCTGTTGTCAGATTAGCTCAGCTCTGGCCATGGGTTATCAATCAAAGGGGTGCATTACGTTACATACTAAAATTCATTAACCACTCACATCTGCTGATTAAAAGATTTACCAGAGCAGATGTAGACGGACAGACAAGAGGCATTTCAAAGAATGGACATATTCAGTAATATGAGCCAAAGACAAGCGACTGTGGGCAGAGAAAGTGAGGAAAAATGAGTTTGGGATTCATCTCCTGCTCCGACTGAAGCATGCTGCACAACATTTGGCTTCATTTTTCTTAGCAGCATTAGGATAGAATGAAACTGTTACAGTTACCATCATCGCTCCAGAAAACATTGACAGCTACATGATATTTGAGTTTAAAAAAACCTCAAAGGCACAAAAGCTGGTAGTGAAAGCTTTTTGTAGAGAAACCGCAGCTGGCAATAAAGATGGATGACATGACAGCTTCTCATAAATGAGGCTAAGACATGTGAAGTAGTCTTGAACACAAAGAGAACTAACTGACGGTGATCTAACTGGACTACCACTCTGATCCTAGTTTAAATGCACTGGGTGAAAAATGAGTAAGTCAGAAAGAGGCAGACGAGTCAATCACCGAATGCAGTGGATCATTTCCGTGAAGTAATAATCATCATAATAATCATTTTGGACTGCAGACGCGGTAGTTCTTCTGCCTTAACATCTCGGTCTGATTGTATTCCCATAAAGTAATGATCATAAATGTTTTTCCTTGAGCTGCGAAACTCCACTGCACTCAGTGATCGACTCGTCAGGGCTCCCCCACAAACAAGCAGCTGCTGAAGGAGAGTGGTCATCACTAAAGTTGGTACAACTAGAGAAAGAAGTAGTCGGCAACATTCATCTCTCGAGGGGGTGTCTAACTCGGTGTTACAGTGTGTTTGACAATAACTTAAACTAGGACCCCGTTGGGGCACTGGCGGGCCCGAGCCGTGTCGCGTCCCCCCCCCCCCCAACGTGCTGCCTCCCCGTCCCATTTGTGTCCTCTGGCCATCGCCCTCTCTGGTAACGCCCATCACTGCAAAGACCCTTTTCCTTCATCGGCGTTTGCTGTTCTTCCTGCCAGTGCGTGTTGCTTTCACTTACACTTGCCACAGCCAGCCTCGTGAGTGCCTAGCCTATTGGATATCACTGTCACCTACACAGGACAGTCATTACCTTTCTATTAATACTTTGTGTTTTAATTTCACATTAATTTCCATATTGTATAAACGACTGGAAAAAACTTGAGCCCCTGCCCCTGTATAATCATGTGCATGTCTCTGTTCTAGCTCCAAGGTGAATCTTCACTGCTCATGTTCTCCTCAGAAGCACTCACCTCACTCCCCTCAGGTTACTGTACACATGCACCAACTGCCTGCTTCAGGTTTGGATGGAGCTTCATGGTTGTCTTTTGGAGAAATGACCAGTCAAGTTGTGTTTGAAATTTGATTTTTTTCAGGGGCAAAAGGAGCCTCTGCATTCTTGTCAAATATGTAAATAGCATGTTTTTGCAGGTGCTAAAAACCAGACTCTGAGTGTGTGTGTGTGTGTGTGTGTGCGTGTGTGTGTGTCTGTGTGTGCGTTCAAGTCACATTACATATTTAACCGGATGTAGCAGCAAGACGGAGCCTCGTTGACTCTCCGTTTCAACTTATCTCAAAAGTGAGGACCTCAAACTATACACCAGTTTTCAAATTGTGTTGATAGGCCAAATAAAACCAGAGTTATGATAAATTATGTCCGCGATACTTTTTTTCTGCTTATTTTGATCACGTTCGGCGCTCGATCGCGCTGTATGAGACAGGAAAACATAGCATGCAGACATTAGCGACAGGTCTTACAGGCGGAAAAGGCTTGCCAAAGAAAAAAAAAAACACACCACAACATCTCTCCTATTGGTGGAAAACTTCACCACAACAACCAATCCAAAATTATATGGTGACTGATTGACAAGGGGGGGGCGCTTACGTTCTTCCTGCAACATGAGAAGGGAGGGAGGAACTCTCAGCAGGGATGCAGTCTGGGACACGTAGTTGCAAACCTAGCGACTTTGTTGTTAGATTCAATGACTTTTCAGACCCCCTAACGACTTTTTTTTAGAAAGAAAGGGACTTTTATCGACTTCTTCTGGAGTTTAGAGACTCTGACATGAAGCAGGCTTTCCTTACTGAGGAGTTAGCAACGCTGCTAAGGGTGCAGAGCCACACATGCGCTCCGAGCTCTGCATGGGAGACTAAAGCTGACAGAGCTGCAGCAGTTAGCAGGTTTCACCCTCAGAGACCACCAGGGGTTCATGTTGAGGCATTTTCAGTTTTTTTTTTTTTTTTGCCATAGACACTGTCAGCACAATCTGCAGTTACACTAACAAAAATGCTGCAAAAAACAAAGAATTATGGAAAGATTACACATGGACTGACATAGAGGAGGATCTACACAAGTTTTTTACATCATGTTTTACATCATGCATCATTTACATCATGTTTTTTTGTAGTGGCATAAATAAAAAGTGACATTTGTGAGACTATACAGTGTTTTGTAAATAATTTTACAAAGAACGCCTGGGCCATTGCCTGCATTTTGATGTAAATAGAGGTAAATTACTATGTTCTTTGTTAAAAATTTGCATATGTTTTGAAGTTTACAATTTTTATTTGAAGTTTAAGTTTTAAAAACAGTTCATCACATATATTTGTGGTTTAATTTCACATTAATTTCCATATTGTATAAATGACTGGAAAAAACTTGAGCCCCTGCCCCTGTATAATCATGTGCACGTCCCTGTTCTAGCTCCAAGGTGAATCTTCACTGCTCATGTTCTCCTCAGAAATAGTCACCTCACTCCCCTCAGGTTACTGTACACATGCACCAACTATCTGCTTCAGGTTTGGATGGAGCTTCATGGTTGTCTTTTGGAGAAATGAACAGTCAAGTTGTGTTTGAAATTTGATTTTTTTCAGGGGCAAAAGGAAGCCTCTGCATTCTTGTCAAATATGTAAACAGCATGTTTTTGCAGGTGCTAAAAAACAGACTCTGAGTGTGTGTGTGTGTGTGTGTGTGTGTGTGTGTGTGTGTGTGTGTGTGTGTGTGTATGTATGTTGGCGTGTGTGTATATGTGTGTGTATCCTGCAGTACTCTGTACTCCTGCAGTGGCCAAAAAGACTTTTAAGAATGTGGATTTTTGGGTCATCTTTGGCGCCCCCTAGAACTGCAGTACTCTGTACTCCTGCAGTGGCCAAAATGACTTTTAAGAATGTGGATTTTTGGGTCATCTTTGGCGCCCCCTAGAACGTAAACCGTGGGGTGCAGCATCATGATTTTTACAACTTTGAATGGGCATGGGGTGTAGATTGCCCTGAGCAAATTTGGTATCGGTGGGACGAAAGCCTTAGGAGGAGATAGCCACATTCCAATGTGTGCGAATCGGCAAAAAATGCAAAATAGCCCTTTAACCGTACATTATACAGATACGCGCTCTTTGACTTTTTCATAGATCTAATTGAGATACACATGATTCTCAATTTTTGTGTCAATATGACATAGGTTCAGGCGTGACACTCAACAATGTGTATTTTCATGTAAGGGGACAAGAAAAAATTGACTTTTTTCTCCTACCATGGGGGGCGCTCTTTTGGGGAGTAAAAATTCCTTCACAAATGTGTTGATGGCTGGACATTGCATCATCCTAGAAAACTTGGAGGCCAGTGAGGACAAAAAAAAAAGTTATAAAACATTTAAGAATGTGGATTTTTGGGTTATTTTTGGCGCCCCCTAGAACCTAAACCATGGGATGCAGCGTCATGATTTGAATAACTTTTAATGGCCATGGGGTGTAGATTGGCCTGAGCAAATGTGGTGCCAGTGGAACGAAAGCCTTCGGAGGAGTTAGCGAAATTCCAATGTGTGCGTATCGGCAAAAAATGCGGAATAACCCTTTAACCGTACATTTGACAGATACGCGCGCAGGACTTTTTTGTAGATCTTATTGAGATACATGTGTGTGTCAATTTTTGTGTAATTTTGACAAAGCGTACAGGCGTGACAGTCAATAGTGTGAATTTTCACCTTATGGGACAAGAAAAAATGGACTTTTTTCTCCTGCCATGGGGGGGCGCTCTTTTGGGGAGTAAAAATTCCTTCACAAATGTGTTGATGGCTGGACATTGCATCATCCTAGAAAACTTGGAGGCCAGTGAGGGCAAAAATAAAAAGTTATAAGACTTTGAAATATGTGGATTTTAGGGTTATCTTTGGCGCCCCCTAGAACCTAAACCGTGGGGTGCAGCGTCATGATTTTGATAACTTTTAATGGCCATGGGGTGTAGATTGGCCTGAGCAAATGTGGTGCCGGTGGAACGAAAGCCTTCGGAGGAGTTAGCGAAATTCCAATGTGTGCGGATCGGCAAAAAATGCGCAATAACCCTTTAACCGTACATTTGACAGATACGGCCGCACTGACTTTTTTGTAGATCTTATTGAGATACATGTGTGTGTCAATTTTTGTGTCAATATGACAAAGCGTACAGGCGTCAGGTGAATTTTTCACCTTAGGGGGCGCTATGGAGCCATTTTGCATTGTATTGTTTGGACGACTTCAGAATATCAAATTTTTCACCAGGCCCGGTCGTCCTGCCAAATTTCATGAGTTTTCGCCAGTGGGAAGTGGGCCATTTTCCAGTTCAAAGGGGAGGAAAAAGAAAAAAGAAACAAAGAAAAACCACTTGGGGAATAATAGGGCTCTCGCAGCTGCTTAGCAGCTACGCTCGGGCCCTAATTTACGCCGGAATATCCCTTTAACAGGTGTGCAGACATAGCTGTGACCAAGGTTTCTAACTACACTGAAGCCGATGGGCTGTGCACACAAGGCCGAACCAAGACCCTTACAAAGAAAGCCAATGGTTGAGTTGACGCTTGGTGGAGACACAGACAATGAATGACCTCACTAGCTGCAGACCTCACTGATACTGCTGTAGGCTAAACGCAGCTCCCTCAGCACAGTTATTCTCATCAGAGCAGGGATTTTTTGACCCATGTAAAAGAAGCACACGAGTTCGTCTCTCTAGTCTGTTACCTGGAGGGTCGATTTTTCTCTTCATCAAGAACTAAACTGACAGTTAAATTGGAGAGCTGCTGTAAGACTTTTCTAATTAAAAGAGCAAAAGGGGAAAATTACCTTCAAGAAAGTGAAAGAGAAAAATAAAAGGAATCAATCAAAAACAGGCATTCATTATCAGGGAGGCAAATGGCAGCAGCTGTCACTGCAGGTAGGTCGCCTTGGCAACAGGTCAGCTGTTTTATAAAGCTGTCTGCAGTTAGCTAGCCCCTATCCACCTACACACACACGCAGACAAGCACACACAGACACTCATACAGACACATTTGTCTAACAAGCAGACAGTGTTAAGGTCGGCTGGTGAGAGACACAGCCAGTGACAGATGCAGCGCACGCAGGGCGGCAGAGATTACAAGTTGTCGAGTCAACATGGCACAGATCTGTGTTAGGACGCTGATAGTCATGTGTCACAGTACAAACTGCTCGCTGTCAACTGGCATCAGAGGAAAGACAAATGGAGAATGAGAGGATAGGAGAAAGGAGGTAGATTTCCCCATCATGTTTGTACATCATTTTCAATGTTCAAACTAAATCCTGATCTGTTGGTACAGATGAAAAATGTACAGGCTGAAGCAGTGTCAGAGACACAAATGCAAAGTCTTCATGTGGAAATCTGTGACACAGCTCAAAGATGAGATCGTATTATCAGATATACAAGCGGGAGGGTTCTTTTCACGCCTCTTATGATCCCAGAACGAGTGGGGAGATGAGCGGCACACAGCAGTCCCTAGTGGGGTGTTAGCGTAATTGCTTGTTTCACCAGTCCCTAGAGGATATCACAAAGTGGGCTACAGAGGAGCTCGTCAAAACACTGCAAAACAGCAGCCCCACCCTGTGTCTCACATCTCCTACATCCTCGGCTGCCTGCCTGTTAGTCTCCGCCACAGAGGACAGAGAGAGAAAACAACAAAATCTGAAAGACATGATTTTACTGTTAACTGTAGAGCAGAGTCAGGAAGTCAGCCGGTGTAAAGAGGATTTTTATATCACAGGTTCTGTCATGATGATAGGGGAAAATACACCAAATTAAAGATCAAATATGTCTCCTGTTTTATGATTAAGATAGGATTATTAATTTCAGGAACAAATAACAAGAGTTCATAATAATACATCAATTCTGTCCATTTAAAGCCAAGTGACGTTTTTCTCTTGTGATTTGGGATATTTGGACTCGGCACTTGTAAGCACATGACACAGTATATAATTTTTCATTCAAGTGTTGATAATAAACACACATTTATTACCAAAGTGACTCAATCAAAGGGCTTTACAGAGATGAAACCGTTTTTAGATGTCCCCATGGGCCATTTAAGAGCCGATCAACGCTTGATTTTAAGTATGAAATGCTTTGGTTCTTGTTCAGAAGCTACGAGGAAAAAACATTTCCAGGATAAAGAGCTGCGTTTTCTGAAGTAGGCAATTCTTTCATCTCTTCTGCTAATGATACATGCAACAATACAAGCAGACTGCCTTTTTTCATGCTCCACAATTATCTCCTGAAGCGTAGAAGACATTTCACTGAGCTAAAGCATAACCTTGACCCTGTCTGACTCATAAAAATTAATCCAACTCTGCATCCTGCGTGGATTATTGACTGGCTTTCCTATACACACAATTTAAAAGACACTAATGACCATGTATATGCTTGTGTTTGAATGTACATTTAATTTATTTACTCAGTAAACAACCATTGATCTTTGTACACATGCATCAAGGGTATCAGCTTGCTGTGCCTGCTTTCCGCTCCTCCTTCTCCTCCTCCTCCTCCTCCTCCTCCTTCCTGATAAGCTGCCTCCCTCCCTGTCTCCACCGGTGCCGAATATGTTACAAGCGTCTGAAATGGGTTGGTGTGCAATGGGATGAAAGGGGTGGGGTAGCCGTACAGAGAGATGCTTCGGTTTCTATGGTGATGTGATGTAGGTGAGCAGGGGAGAGCAGCCGGTTGGCACGAAGGAGGAAGAGGAGGAGATGATGAATTAGACGTTAACAAGCTGTCAGCACCAACATAACACAGCGCCCACTGCAACAAACGAAAACAACTCATACAACCAGGCTGACAGGCCCCGAGCTAAACATCAGCCTAACAGGTGTACAGTCTGGTGAACCCGCAGAGGAGAGTTACGAACCAAAGAGGAGAGATACAACACTGTAGGTTAGGTTTGGGTGAGTTACATGTACTGAAAATAAAAACTTTAATGCATGAAAGGAGGATTTAAGGGACTGCAGTTTAACTTGGTAAAAGTCACATAAACAGCAGCAAACTTTCTGTCCCCTAACCTCCATGTCTCAGCTTTCTCCCAAATGGCTTACCACAGCAGGACGAGGATTAGCCAGTGTTGCCTGCGCCTCCTCAAAACTTTCTTTCAACCGCAGCAGTCAAAATTGATCAGCCAAAAAAAAAGAAAAAAGTTCAAATGTGTCTTGTGTGGGAAAGTTGGCTTTGTTTTCGACTTCAGTGAATCAGCAAAACATTTAACGTTAGATTTCTCTCTGGGTTGATTCATCTTTACAGGAGACTTAAGAAGGCATCAAGAGATTTAAGTTACATCCTTTTTTAATCCCTCCACTATGTTTCTGCCCGTATATTTTAATTGAAGCAAGTTAGATTGAATAGCTTTGATGCAGACATGCCAACACTTTGCTGAAACTCATAGAATAATTACATCAATTTCATTTCTATTTACAGATTCTGCATGCAAATGTAGAAATTATATCTGGAGGCCTGGATTTTAGGAAAGGCAACATTCTGGGTTTTTTAATCGTTGTATGTTTGTAGTTAAAGTAGCACTGACCAATCAAGTATCATCAGTCTTTGATTTGTGTGGAAGACAAAGTCATGCTCACTTGTTAGTGGAAGTATGGCTGAGTTAATATCACAAACTGTACGGACAGAACATGTATGGACAAGAGCATATCAAGCATGTGGGTTGCAGTGTAGTGAGAAGCTCAAGCCTATGTTAGCCAACTTAGAATCCCGCATAGCAGCAACAACAACATCCCTTTCTTCTTTCCTGCGCACAATCTGCCATCAGCTACCCAAATCTCTGTTTTTCTCTTTTTACATGCAAACATGCAAACTGAGTTTTCCAAAATCTACACTCCGGCCAGAGTTTTTAAAAAGCACTCTTTTCAGGGGTGAGTTCTCCGTTTACGTCTAAACAAAGGGTGCAAACAATGGTTAATGTCTCCGCTCTAAGAAAACAACTGGGTACATATAACAAGGCCTCAAATGTGACTCCTTCACCATAGACCCTATTAGTCTGATCACACAGCAAAAAGAAAAGCACCTTCTACAAAGAACATAAAAGCGAAATGCTCTTCAATGGTTAAGTGCTGACAAAGTCTTGGTCAGAGTCTCTCAAATTTGGAGGCAGACTTTCTCCTACTTGCAGAAAACAGTAACCTAGCTTGCACGCCGGCTCTCCCAGCAGGTTCTCAATTAAATGGACAATCTCATCAGCATCCGTCATGGCTAATAAACTCCATATTGACATTTAATTCATGCAACCACACTCTAAAAACACCAACCAATCCCTTCATCACATCTCTGCGTGCATGTGCAGCTAACAATCTGTTTTGCATTACGAATTTCAATTTAAGCGACAAATCTACTTGATGCTGTGAAGTCAAGACCTGTTGTTTGCAAGAAAATTGTTGTTTTTTTTTCTGTTTTTTTTTCTCAGTTAGCCAGAGAGAAAACTCTGTAATCCAACTGTGTACTATTAACACATTAAAACTGAGACTCACCAGAGACAGATGAACGGGTGCCTCCTCTGAGGATTTAATTAACCATAAAATGACTGTATTCCTTTTGGTGGCTCTTTGCTTTTGATATAATGGGCGCTTCTCAAGTTGTTTATTGGACTGTAAACAATCAAGCCAACAGAAAAGGAAATCTTGGCTGAGAGTTGCTTATTGCTAGCTCCTGGTAATGCAGAGAAGTTGGTAACCATTCCCAGAGGCACATATTGTCATCAGATACTAGCCAATGAGTTCTGGGATGGACTGGGATAGTTAAAGTGAGATTCATTATGGGTCCTGGGTAATCTAATTGGCAGCAGCAGGCCTAGAGGTTAATGGAAACCTTTTGGATAACATCCATAGAACTGGTGCTTCTCTGGACACACAGGCTGCCTATCAGTTTGGAGTGAAAGGGAGAGGAGTAAGAAGTCCTGTGGGGGGCATTTGCTCTTTAAAAAGTGAGAACACAGTACCATTCACTATTAATGGAGACATCATGAACTGTCTCTATTTGGTAATAGTTCGCCCCCGTTATTCTCACAACCTGCTAACTGAATGAAACAGAAATCTGACAATCGTTAAGTGTTCTGCCCCAAAGCCCCAAAGCACTTGGCATAACGGCCCGTTGCTAATCCAGTAAGCACTTGCACTGACTGCCAACGAGCTGGGAGACGGGTGAAGATTGAGATTGACAAAGAGGAAGAGACAAAGCTTGTGACTGAATAAGAGTGGCTACAATTAGAAGTGGATGACACATAGTCACAGACGGAAATGGGGAGACAGAGGCTGGCAGAGAGAGGTTGGTGAAGAGGAGACAAGTGGATAGTTTAAAAACAAAGAAGTAGAAGTGCAAGGAGAAGTGGGACAGACAGGATGTTTGGACACGGAAGGAGAGAAAACGAAGGGAGAGGTGGGAATTGGGGCCAGGGGCTGGATGAGTGATAGGAGAGGAGGGAGTACAGAGAAGGAAGTTTAGGTGAGCAAGGTGTCCTCCAAATCTGTCTGTCACCCAGAGACTCATTAGTGTTTAGTGGATGAGTTGTTATTAATAGGTTTTGGAGGGTTTGTTTGACAGGAGGGAGTCTAGGATTTGACGGCAGGACATTAATCTCAGCGGAGGACTCCGGGGAAAGACAGTGGGATTGACAAACAGACGGATCCACCCAAAAGGAGAACATATTTTATCTGCCAGCAGCCTCCATCTGCTGTCTCCAAACTCTGAGGGGTTCAACTTTTGCTTGAGTGTGCTTACACTTGGGTCAAATGCACCTTGTTTTTAAGAGCTGACCTAAAAGCATACTAACGCTGAGTCTACTCTGTCCTGCTTTTTTCCCCCGCATTTCCACTTATCCGTCAAGACTTGACCACAGAGCTCTTCATGCTTGGCTTGGCACTTTTAAAACACTTCCTGTTCCCGTTTCAAAGCTTGTCAGTCTCTTACGGCATGTTCTCCCATTTCTTTGTCCCTTTCAGACTTGCCTGGTTTTATTTGGATCCTTCCTCTTAGCCCTTACAAAGCAACACTCTCACTACCTTTAATTAGAAAAAAGCTATTCTCATCTCCGGCAGACATCTGGTATGTGCTCTGTTTCCAACCTGCTGTTCCTCTCACCCTTTGGCCCGTTTGGAGCAGATGTGCACAAATGTTCAAGTTTCTCTGTCTGTAGATGGCGCCTCTAGCTACAGCTCTGCCCTGATGTCACCACCCCCTGCCACACACCAGCTATTTCAAGCTCTACAAATCCAGTCCTGCCAAGCATCAGCATGGTTTCTCTGCAAACCTATGCCCCCCAGGTGGCCTCCTGCTAACCTCAGCAAGGCCCTTTGGCCTCCCTACGCTGTGGATCACCGTGACATAAAGCTGTCATTGAATAACGGGAAGGAATGAAGGTGGCTCCGAGCCACCGCTCAATCATGACCTGACGCTGTCCGTAAATAGTCAACCTCAAGCTGCTTTAAAATGGCTGATCATTACTAATGACTGTTTGATTGATCCTGTATAGTTCGCCCACTCCACAGTGCTGCCCCCCAGCAGTCTCAGATTTCTAGTCACAGATATAATCTACATCGACACAAACACGGGAAAGCAAATCTGAACCTTGAAACACCAGCAACAGAAGAAATAATGGATCACCCCACCATGTCAGCAACTTGTAAATTTGCAGATTAAGATTCTGCTTAAAGCTGTAATCTATCAAGGGTATGTACATAAAATCACAGTGGGCGAGAGTCACAGTGTTAGAGGCAGAAAGCTTGTATAACCTGGTTGGGAGAAGGTTATATCCTGAGTTTCAGCTGTAATAAAGCAGAGAAGCACCTTCTGTACCAAACTTATTTCTCAACAATGTTCTCTGAGGGCAGTAAAGATCCTCAGCTGAGATATCCTGCACGCAGACATGGCTGTGACCTTCATGTAATGTCATAAACTCACAAAATAAAGCTGTGCAGTTACAGGAACACATACTGAATCCATCTATGGCATTCAATTAGTGATTAATGTAATCTGATCCTACTTCAGTCTTCCTCCTCTTATTGTACCGGTTTTCTTAAGGAAAAATTACTCTCTCAATTCAGCAGATCTTCCGTACAGTGATGGAAGGACGTTGGCACACATCTAAAGACACTGAACAACTGTTTTTATGATCTCTCAGTCTGAATAAAAGGGCTGGTTTTACAGGGAAAGGTCAGACACCGGCAGTTAATCAAACACTTATTAAAACAGGCTTTTTTATACTTTCTGGCTTTGCTTTGCTAACTCTCACCAACTTGAAAACCTGATTTCTGCCAAATGTCTGTTTCCATCGACCACCATGTCTCATATCTGGAAACAAGGATCACTTTTGAGTCAAAGTGCTCTTAATTTAGGCAGCTGCATGAAGGTAGACAGCCATGTTAAAAACGTGTCTTTCCATCACATCAATTGTGTGGGTGTAAAGTCAGTGCATACCCTCTTTATTTTCATGATCATTTAAATACATGAAATACTTCATCACCAGCTAAATCAGAACTGAACAGCAGACAAACAAATACAGGAGCCACCCACAGCACACATTAAATCAATGTGAAGTTGAAGGGTGGTGGTAGAGACCACATCTAAGCGAACCATTAAAGGGTCTTTAATTGTGGTTGAACAAACAGCCTTACTAATGTTTGGTTCGCTGAGATTTACAATAGGGCATTTTTACCCCCTACGGAGAAAAACAAAGGGATATAATTTTGAAACGTTTAGATATTTGTTCTTTGATTTTGAAGAGAGAAATTTACTCTCTCTTTTACATGGGAGAGGGAGGGGCAAAGGCTTTCACTGAAAATGCTCATACTTCCAGTGCAGAAAGGATGATTTTGCTTTGAGGGATCTATGAATATTAAACTGGGATTTAAACTTACTTGATATTAGATTTTGAAGTCTTTAAATAATAAAACCTCTAATCTGTAACTTCTGCAGACCTCTGACAGACAAAATAGATCTTTGAATAATAAAATCTATTGCTATTTCTTTTAAGAATTAATGAATGTTTTGTGACTTCTTGTGCAACCCAAAAAGTAATATACTTGTCATTCAATTTAAAGATCCCAAACAACCAGGAAAAAAAATCGTTCATTTCTAAGAAATCTGCAGTCACTGATACTTCAAAAGGAACACTTGGTGGGAACACAATCCCACAGAGTGCTGTTGCCACAGGTCGCCTTTTCGTGTCGTGCCAATGTGACTGCACAGGAACGGGAAAACATATCAAAGGGAAACATCACTAAGGGGTAACGCTTAGAAATACGAAGAGCCACAGCCCTTCATCGTCTCCTCTCTCCTCACGACCAGTTTCACTCATACATCTCACTTCTCCTCTGCACTGTAGTGACACACACTGCAGAGTTTGAAGTTTGTAGTTTGACTTGTGTCTGTAGAAAAATGGAGGCTGGGAGAAGATGCACCTTACTTGTTAACCACCAACCAGAGTAGACTGATTTTGTTGTTGATTTCAAATCATCTATAAAACTTATCAGAAGATTAATCAGACAACTGCACATAGTCTTGATTTCTCTGTTATATTTCAACACATTATCTATTCATTAGTTGTGTTTTGTATTTTCTGATATTCAAAGACAACAAATCTACGTTGACTTTATCTCCAAACCTTGTAAGGTAAAACAGCCTGGTACGCTTTCTCCTTCCACACAGAACACCAGTATTTTCTGTGTCGAAGGATAAATCGCAGCATGAGCACAAGTCAACAGCCTCGTATGTTTGGGCGCCCACTGCTAACTCCACAGCTGTCCTGAATCCTTTAAACCCATTTAAGCAAAACAAAGGAGCGTAGGTGTGTTTAGAGGAGGTGGATGAGGAAAGACATTTAAGCAGGTAGAGTTCCTCTTGTTTTAAAATGCACACCAGTTTGTGTGTGTGTTTGATGGTCTCACTGTGTGAACCCTGCATCCTGCTGGCATTGATCTAACATGCATGCACACTAGTAGCCTTTACAGCCTCAAAATGGTATCACAATATTTTGAGGCTATTTGCGATAACCATATTTATGATGATATGGAAAAAAATATATAACATATTATATAAATATATAAAACATTATTAGGGATTGCTGCTTCTGAACAATAACATTTTTATTATTGGTGTTAAAAAGGGATTAGATTATGAAAATAATAAATTTACATTAAAAGGACACAACTTATCAGGTTGGGGGAGGCGGAGAACGGCTTTGTTTACAGTCAAAAAGAGTGGGCCGCTCAAAAAAATGTCAAGTGTTGACTACACAGACATAATAAAACACAGCGATATCATTATATTACCAAATGTCATCAATAACTAATAGCTATTTTATGATATTAAAAGCTGTTTTGTGTATACACCACACACACAAAAAAGATGCTTCTTTAATGGAATCCTGCCTACCCCATCTTTAAGTGGTAAAACTTATTAGCTGAATAAGCCAAACCACCTACACACCACAAAGGTAGCTCCCTTTTTTAGCACTAGACCCTCATTTGAGGACGAAGTTGATGCTACTGTGCTGCTCTAGCTCCCCAACGCTGTTGTGTTTGCAGTATCACACAGTCACACTCTGGTGGTAGTAAACTACCTTGGTAATCACAGCTGCCCTGGGGCAGACTGACGGAAACGTGGCTGCCAATATGGTGCCTCTTCAACCACCACCAAACATCACTCACAGTCATAAACCAGTGGAGGACACACACTGTGAGCAAGGTGGGTTAAGTGTCTTGCCCAAAGACACAATGGACAGACTAGGGATAGGGCGGGGATTGAACCGCTTACCTTCAAGTTATTGGACAACCGTTGTACCCCCTGAGCTACTGCCATTAAAATTCATATACAATTCTGCACACACAAGCACGCATGCACACACACATAACACGAACACTGCAGTAAGCAATAAGACAGGACAGAGAGCATGATGAATAAATAATGGTTTAAACTCTGGAGGTTCACTTGACTAATTAACAAGCAAAAAAAGATTCTTGGAGAGGCAGCATTACAAGAGAGCGAGAGAAGGCCAAGCAGTACATCAGCAATCACTGCACAGGCTTTACACACATGGACATGACACACATACACAACTGGAAGATATATTTATTTATATACGTACACTCTCGTCCACACCCTAATTTATGATTCAGTGCTGTGGAGGGAAAAGACAAGAGAGAGGAGAAAAGGTGTTGGCCTCTATTGACTCAAAACCCAGTGGGCTAATGAGAACTCCAACACAGGCACACACACACACACTAACAAAAACACACTCCTATTTCTGTCATAACACTGCGTCAGAGCGTGATCCCAACACAGCCCTCTATATATAGGGTTATTATAGGAGAGAGGAATCCCAGATACTTGTTATTGCCGTTGTCAGTCTGTGAACATTGTTATCATCCTGCAACATACAGTACTTCAACACACAAACACAGCAGAGATTGATGATGGGCTGATATAGCATTGGTCAGCGCCTGCACTCATGAGGCCCAGTACAAAATAAACCAACGACGTCTGCAGACACTGCAGGCAGCCTCATCAGTGTTGTTTCCACACACTTGATCAATGGAATATGAGCAAGCTGAGCATAAAATTAAGACCTTTTAACGTGTTTGTTCTCTTGAATAAGCTATTAGGCTTGTAACTGCATCAGTAAACAAAGATTTAACAGACATAAAAATTCAAATAGTAAGGACAGAAAGGGTAAATGCTACTCATCTGTACGTGTGCAGCTACCCTGGACACTCCCATACTTGTGTCAGTGCCCCTGTCAGGATGTCTGGACATGCCCATAGCAACACAGAGGTAACAGTGGGATCTGAGTGAGTGAGTCAGGTTTGTGCAACAACAACTTCAGATTTTTTTGACTGTTTTTAAAGAATGAAAGGAAACTTAGATAATCTTCAATCTTCTGTCCCAGAAAGACAGAGGTTGGCTCAATACCGTGGTTTACAGTACGATTGCAGACCTGTTTATTTAGTAATTATTGGAGTTACTTTGGGAGCAGAATGAGTCTCTTCTTGCCAAGCCAGATGATCTAAATCATGGGGATTCTCTTTGTAAATGCAGGAGGGGAGGAGGATTGCAGGATCTCCTAAAGGTTTTAATGCCAATTTCTTCCCATGAAATCTTACGTACTGACTAAATGCCAGTTCCTCCATTGTAGGAAACATCAACATCTCCTCAACTAGATACCGTTTAACAGTGCCTGAAAGGAGTTTGTGTTTGCAACTTTCAGTGTTGTATTTGGCGATTTGGACCAAGGTTTCATGGAGTCCAAGCTGTCGACAGACACCAACATGAGCTGCTCAGCTCTTTGCTGGAGGGGGCTGCAGCTTTGGCTACATCAATGGTAACTTCCCCTTAAATTTGATGTATTTTCTCATTTCACATAACTTTTTTGGTGTTGAATATACAATGTTTTCTTTCTTAAAACTAGCTGGTTCTCATTTTTTATTTGGCTGTGAGCTGAAATATTCTCTAAGGGCTAGATGTAAACACAAGTTGCGCTATGGTGATGTCACATGCAGTTATGCGGTTGTTTGCCATGCTCTGCGGTTGGCTTGTTCCTACCGTGGTATTTCATTTTTGTGTTTACATGACAAACCTACAGGGAAGACTCTGCTGCTTGTTTAGGGAAATAAACACGGAAAATGCAGTAAAATCAAAACATTTTTTCTCTGAGTTTTGGGATAGTTGTGGTATTAAAAGAGCATTATAACAAAATGTAACATATGATGAAATGTCAAGACAGCTCAATAGCCTCACATATCTGTAGACACTTGTAAATAATATTAACAAAGAAATACAAATTGATATCGGCATTTTGTATCAACCAATGACAATCCGCTCTTTACATGAATTGACCCAAAAATGCCACCTCAGGCCATAGGAGTGGTGTAATTCTGAAGAATATGGACCCGCTGTCCTAAAACATCATCAACTATTTGTTAGATCTTAAACTGTCAGTAAATTTATGCAGACAGCAGAGGGACAGGGAAATTAAAACAAGGCATAGCTGGGAAAAACAATGACTGACTGACTGAGGGGCTTTTTTTCCCATGCTGACATGTCTTTTAAAAGAGATATGCTCCATAAAGAGGAGTAGCAGGCACTGTTAGAGAGAGGTAAACCCAAGTATGCTTCCAAGGCAACAAAAACCATTTCCCGTTTTTGCGCAAACATGCAAATGTGAAACAGCATGGCAGCAGAAAAAGCAAAAGTAAAAGTGACTGGCAACAAATGGTTTAAAAAGTCCCAGAGGGCGCAAGGGAAGCCATGACAGAGTTTGTGAAGATGCTTGTCATGGATGAGGCAAGAGCAGAACCAGCAGCAGCAGCAGCTTGAGTCCTGGAGGAGCCACGGTGCTCCACAGCCTTTGAACGTACAGGAGGCGGCAGCAGCAGACAGCAGAGCTACGTGACTCTCATGACGACGACTACAATCACACAAATATACAAACACACATCCAGAGAGTCCCTCAGAGCTGGATTGAAATACCAAAAGCATTCAAGAAAACATACCAACGAAAGGGAAGTCTTAAAAATAAAGTGAAAGAAGAAGGAGACAGGAGAAGATGGAGTAAATACACGCAAAGAGCAGGGGTGGGACAAACAGAGAGGGGGACCACTGTGAGTGCCCACCTGAGGGTTTCCCAGCATTCTCCATCTGTGCTTCTTTCAGCCCCCTATTCCTCAATCTCTGTTCTCCTCTTGGTCATTGCATACCTCCACCCAATTTTTTCCTCAGTCATCCCCAGCCGCCACCACCTCACTGGGACACTGGCTCAGGCAGAATATTGTGTAAAAAAGAAATCAAAGAGAGGGAAAGGCAGGGAGGGACAAAAAGACTGTGAAAGAAGTGGAAGAGAGGAGGAGTATGGGAAGAAACACAGCCAAAGAGAGAGAGAGAGAGAGAGAGAGAGAGAGAGAGAGAGGGCTGCCAGTTCGAAGCAGTGTCTCTTTTCTTTCTTTGTGACTGTGTGTCCCTGGCTGGATGTCTTGCAGGCCCCCTCTCTCTCTCTCTCCATTTCCCTCATTATGTCCATCTGAGTGGTTGTGCCAAGCTAGTAAGGCAGCGGGTAGAAAAAGAAAAAAAAAAAAGAAAACTAAGGCTGGCTGTGTCCTCGTAAAACACCTTGCAGACTGGCCACCTCCTGCTGGACACTAACTTGTTCCCACTGGTGGCGTGCTACGGGCCATGGATGGAGCAGGTCTGTGTGTAAGTGTTTGTGTGCAGGACTTCGATGTTAGCCAGCCAGAGCAGCAGATTACTAATGCTCCACTGGCACGTCCCACTTCATCCTCCTCTCCTGTCACCCTTGCAACACCTTCACTCCCTGCCCGCTTCCCCATCAACCCCCTCTCATCATCCACTCCTTCTTACACCTTATCTTCCCTGCTGCTTGCCTCCATCCTCTCCCTCCTAACCTTCTTTCTTCCTACTCCCTATGTAACCTGAGAACGAGTCTTTAAATTTCATTTAATCTATCTCTGAAATCCGCACTGCCGGAGCTAACTCCGTGTGGCCCACAGGAATTGTAAAGATCGTCAGTCTCTGCATCATGATCTGCTCTAATAAAAAGAGCCCTCTTACAGCAACACATACACGCACATACACAAGGCCCCAAGGGGACTTCCCTGCAAGGATAAAGATAGCCAATCATGGGCTGGGGAGGCGAAAGGAGGGGAGCAGTAATTAACACCAGTGGGCCCGGGCTTACATCCATATCTACACTCAACAAAGCTCTGAAACCACACTGACCGACATCTACTGTTAAATTTAGAGGTGTGAGGAGGCAAAGGCTTTGCTTCCTTCTCCTCTGAGCTCCAGTGATGATGTTTAATTAACTTGTAAGATTCAGTTCGGATCTTCGTAAAGAGCCGGTAGAGGTCAAGGTTTAAGCCCTCTACAGGAATCAATGCGGGGAAAGAGGCTCTGAAATCAAAGGAGTCTGTTTTGATCGAGGGTGTGTTTAGGAAGTTTAACTCTGACTTTTCGCTGTTTATTCACGGTGTATTGTGAAGTCACTGCATGGGCTTTGTGGGGCTGAAAGAAAAATCCTAAATTTACACACCTATTAAATCTAATCTTCAGTCTTCTTCAATACCTTACACAGTGGTTTCCAAATTGTTTCTGCCATGCCCCCTTTTTAGAGGATGAAAAAGTTCTCCATCACATACTACATGATATTTTGATTCATAATGGCCTAATGGCCTATTCGCCACTGTTACACTTAACCCATTAGGAGTGGAAGAAAAAATCGATACAGCATGCACCAGTTAAACCTTTATAAATGAACCTAAATAATAAACAGTATTTATTTATTTAAACAAGAACAAACAAATTAACTTTCAGCATCCATCAGTACTAACAATGTGTCTCTTCCCTTTGCATGCCAGTTTCAGTTTAATTCTCTGTCACTTTGTGTGACAGTAAAAGTTAGGTTACTCTGTGGGTTGGTGTGTCTGGTTGTGTCCAGAAGCACTTCCTCCTGCGGATGTTGCTTATGCCCCCTGGACAAAGGGAAATAAATTGAACAGACCCTGACCAATTCACCAAGGTGAATGAGTCAGTCAACGCCAGGACAGTTTCATAATACAGCTCTGAAAAATGATGCTGCACTCCCTGTTGAGCACCATGACACAGTTTATGCCAAGAGACACAGTGAATTCAACATATCGAATCCTACTTTGTTTACAGAGTCATTTCTAAACTTGCACCGCTCTCATTATTTAAATTTGTGGGCCTTTAGCTTGTTTCTTTGCCTCTTATCACCATCGGTTGTTGTTTACAAGAGTAGCAGGAAACAGATGGCATGGGTGTGTGCTGTGCAAAGACAAACGGAAACCTCTTTTAAATCAATATTCCTCCAGAGCTCTACTTGTGGTTTTGACTGTCACCATTGTGTATATGTGATTGTGAAACAAAGGCCCACCCATCACCTCGGTAGGCGGAAGAGCAACGGATGACACCCACAGATATGTAGCCCCTTGCAGAGCTTCACCTGCTGAGCGGTGCAAGGTTATCAATGACCACATAGGGCTTGACAACTGCTGAACATGCAGATCTGCTTCCCACAGAGTCCACACACACGCACACACTCAAACAGACGTGGACAACGTTTACTGGTGTCAGCCCAAGCACATGTGTGTAACATGTAGGAAGTCCGGTTGAGTGTTGACGCTGTTTTTGTGCCTGTGAGGGTAAATAGCAAACAGGAAGCGTGTTGCAAAGCTAACACACAACCCTAATACCTCACAAGGACAAGTAAACAACAAGCAAACCAAAGGACTTATCCTCTACCCACAAAGCAATTTACCTGCCTACAAATACATACAGATGAGATATTAATGGCTTAGTGTGTCCTCTTTGACCCTTTAATTATTCTGATTTGTGTACCGAGCAGGCGTGCCATAATTGCATTAGCATCTCTGCAGGTTTACTTAATGTTCCAGAAGAGGGGAATAGTGATGCAGCCAGCAGATAGACCGCTTTCCCTTTATTTTGATCCACTGTGTGTGTGTGCGAGTGTGTGAATGTGTGTGTGCTGCTGCTTGTGTGGTTGCAGTAACTCATCAGAGATTTATTGGCTCTGTTACCACTACTCAAACTCTCTGACGGGCAATTATGCACTATCAGCAAATAAATGATTTGGCCATTACAGGCAATAATTGGCTATGGAACATAGAATATACGATATATTGTCTGTCTGTCTCTCTGCAGCTGTTTAACGTCATGTCCAGCTCTTTGCTGCTTGTTTTACCACAGAACTCAACTTGCCCCCTGTTTGCCCCTATTTCCTGTTCCCCTCTTTCTCTCCCCCTCCCCTGAACGTTTCCCCGGAGAGATATCACCGCTCCTTCCCTGCCTTTATCTTTGGAGCGAGGCATCTAGAAAAAAAGGCTCCTTCTCCACTACTCTCCATCACATTCAATCATCACACTATTTATGCAGCTCTCCGCCCTTTCCCATCATGCCTCCACCTCCCTTTCACGCTCCCACTTGCCTCGCTTTCCACGCAGCTTCTCTTATCCCAGTGCTGCATCTTTTCATTTCTATCTTTCTCTCCAATTGTTTTCTTCCCCTCCATCTTGCCTCTGCTAGACAGCTTTTCCTCTTCCATCTCCTCTCTGACTAAAAGTGTTTGCCTCCTGGAGGATTCTGTACAATTTTTATAAGAATGGAGGAAAAAAAAAAAAAAACGACATACCTGTGCACCTTCGCCTCTAAAGCTATACATCAACGCCATTAAATATAACACCAGCAAGATTTTTATCTTCAGTGTTCATGTTCATCTCTGTATACAAGCGTTGTTGGCTCCTCTGTGCTGAGTCATAAGTGACAAGTGAGACCATCTGTCCAGGCAATAAAGAAGTCAAAAACACTCACGACTTTGAAAAACCTTGAAGGCTTTCTTGTTATTGAACACTTAAAAGCGTTTCATCTCTCCTTTCTCCCTGACAGTATAACATGGAACAACAATTTGCTTGTTTTCTCTGAGTAGATATCTACACCAGCACAGGAGGCATTGAAGTCCAACTTTATATTCATGTTTCAAGTTTCTAGTTGGACTTTGAAGCTAAGAAACTTGCAGGAGGGAGTCTCAGTCTGGACATCATCTATTAATTTGATACCTGCTGGCTGTATTTCAAAATACTGTTCCTCTGCCCCAAGGCTTAAACTCTGTCAGAGGATAGCTGCAGGGTTCGCTAATGGTATTGAGATGCTTACCTTTAAATTTCACAGGAGTCCATTTATATCAAAGCCATTTATTGATCCCCAAAGGAAAATTCAATAAATCAAATAAATTATTCTTATCTTATAAATATCCTGTTTATGCATTGCCATGACATCCCACTTTAAACATGAACCTTCTCAGTCTGCTGTATTTAATATTCATTGGATGGTTTTTGGATGGTTAGAGAAGGCCACGTCCTTAGCGAGCCCTGTTACTAATTCTGATCAGCCAGCTGTGTTGAATACTTAATGCTGATTGGTCAAAACCACTTGACAACCTCTTGACAGTGGCTGTTCACTCTGCACAGCAAGAGCAACACATTACACCGAATCAATCTGCTGGAGTTCTGGCATGTTTTACTTCTGCTTGTTCTCTTCAGAGTGAGACTACTAGACCGCTCCACTTCAGGTGGAGTCTAGTCTCACCCCATTGAGGCTCTAATTTTCATAACTACCTATTCACTATTATTATTATTTTTTTTTTTTGCTGACACCACTAAAAAAATAGAATAACTGAGACTGAATGATTGTGTTCACCCTGTTGAATGAAGCACACCTTCCTTCTCTTCCTTAACAGAAGAGTGTGCGCTCTGCCCCTTCCCTCAAACAGCTCTCACTTTCACTTCATCATAAGCAGCTCGGATCACTGTGAAACAAAGTTTAGGAGCAAGTTGCTCACATTAGGATAAATGGTGGACTGCTAAATCTTCAACATTCATATAACAGGGATATGAACTATCAGACAGTTACAGGTGGAGAGAGGAGAGCAGGAAGAGGAGCAGGAGGAGGAGGAAGGTGTGTGTTTCCATGTGTGTCTGAAAAGTCAAGGGACAGAATCAAGCCGAGAGAGAGAAGATGTAAATGTGTAGAAAAAAATATAAATATACAAAAAATGTAAGCCCAAGCCTTGGTGTTATAATAGAAAAATGATTTATAAAAGCTTGCAAAGACTGAATGTTTTGTTAGATTAGCAGCATGTGATAAAAAAAAGGGAGTGTTGAGAGCTCAAAATCATTTTTTTATGATGGACTGTAAAAATAGTCTTCTACAACTGTAATCTGGCATTTATTATAATGAGCATTATCACCAAAATTAAGCTAAAGCTTTTAAAGTGAGGTGAAGAATTGATGCAGGGTTCCTGTTATAATTTTTTTAACATTTATATTGTTCAGTTAGAGGACAGATAAACTTTGAAAAACAAAGAGGGAAGCCCAAACAGGTTATTTTACCTCTTATTGTGTTTTTCAAAGAATAAAGAGTTTTAATGAGGTTTTGGCCTGCGTAAACAGTGGTTATGAAGATGTAAAATCATGGGAAATCACTTGCAATAACTGTGTCGTCAATATTGAAATTAGTTTTGATTTTTGCCATAATCTATTCAGGTATGAGAATTTCAAGTTTGCTGTTTAATTTAAGCTAAACTTTGGTTATATTTTGTCCTCTGACAGGGTGTGATCTTTCTACATCTCATTAAACCATTCATTTCAGTAAATTTTGTTTTTTGTCAGAGTATAACATCCAGATACTGCAGACAGAATAATGCTGATTTTGTCAAGGTGGCAGTAGGTGAGGATGATCGGTGTCAGGCGATGAGATCCGTCTGCTGCCTAATTAATGCTGCCTCAATCGTTCTGGTTCAACAGTCTCGACTGTGCTACTGTCTTCAAACGGGACATCCAGGGATAAGACAGAGTGTGTGAAGGAGGAGATAAGAGACAGCGTTGACAGCACAGCAAAAACAAGCCTGACCTTTCGGGTCAGATCTTATTCTGACACGACATGTAAACAGTCTGTCCAGCTCATGGCGTTATATGGAGAGGGATACAGCTGGTATCTCTGAGCGAGAAGCTGGAAGCTCATTGTGCTCTGCCTCAGCCACACTGGACAACTCTTAACCCTGGGCTAGATAATAGGAAGGCAGAAAGAAAAACTTTGAGCTGATAAGGACTGTTCTTGGAAACCGCAGACACTGACAAAATGGAAAAAGAGTTTGACAGAAGTGCAAGAGGGGAAAGTGAGGAGAGGCGAGGGGGAAGGGATGGATGGGTTTGCTGAGTAAATGGCTGCAAGCTAATCATGACGCTAATAGTAATGGATAGGCAAGGCTGTTCAGATTGCCTCATTTAAGGACACTTGAGTATCATTTAGGTAATCTTTCTGATGCATTCCTGGTGAATGTGAGTCAGGTAGACAGGTCCATACTAAGACAAATGAGAGTCTGAGCGTTTTGTTCCGCCTTTTTGTGCAATTTGGCAAAATAAAAAAACACCTCCTAATTGTTCCGGTGCCCTTGCGGCAGGTGTCAGAGAGCCTGACCTTCAGTCTACACCCCGGTGTTTGATGATGTAGAAAAACTCGATGCATGGTGAACTGACATGGAGCGAAAAGCGGCGCAGAAAGTCAAGTGAAGCTCAAGATGTGTTCCCGAGATGTGCTCCCCTTTGATCCTCAGCTGGAGGCGAACCAGGAGAATAAAAATCAGCAACCCTGAACAACCTTTACTGAGATTTTTAAACACACACACACACGTATCCACACAAACGGAGCACCTATCCTTTTGCCCTGCTATGGCCTTTGAACTCAGCTACAGCGTTAAGTCAGGGTGTCCTCTATCAGCACTTCTTTTGTTCCTCGAATTCCCTTTCTCTCTGTGACTTTGTGCCTCCTCTTTATTTCCACTAATCTGCTATTTATCCCTCCACATCCCTGACAGCATCTAAGGTTTTTTTTCTTCTCTGTGTTCCTCAGTACAGTCAAAAACACCTCAGAGGACCCCTCAGAGGTGTCGTATTCTGTACTGTGGCCCACCCTGCAGTAATCCAATGTTATTGAAACAGCTATAACTCATGTTTTATGTGATCAGGGGCCCTGCAGCTCCGGTTGCTGCACCTTGTGACAAACGACCAGAGCCAGACGTGAAGTGAGTGAGTCAGCTACACTGAGCAGCCGTGACGACACCATCTCTCTGAACTCTTTGTATTTCTGACAATCCCCGGCTGGGCACCAAATGTGCGTCAGTCATTGATTGTTGCTATGTGGGTGAGTTTCTCCATCAGTGTAGAGTCGGCGCTGCAGAGCTGCATTAACATTAAATGTGATCAGTCCACAAGGAATCCAAAACAGACAGCAAAGCCATGTTGAGATAGTAGCGTTATCAAATGCTACAATGCAAGACCACAAGTGAATCACAGCGCTGTCTGTTTGTGCTGCGCTCTCAGTGGGAAATTCCCGACAGCTTCTCCTCTCACTTAACCAAGGGCTTGTTCTTCGACGGCACAAACCAAAGCAAACAGAGCGACGCTGAAACACTGTTGACTCTTGAATTAAGGCAAGGGTAAAAGAAAAAAAAAAAAAGGTCATGCTTTTTGTTTATGAGAATTTATTAGCCTCATGAACCAGAGGCTGAGAGGCAAGCAAGCAGCAGCTGTCAGGGGATTTAGACAAGCAGAATGTGTCAGTGTTATTTACAAACCGTCAGAGTACACGAGATGATTTAGGATGTATATGAATGTGAGAGAGAAAGCAGCCCTCGACGTCCTCTGCTTTGTTTTTGTTTTAGTTTTTTCATGTCACTCTAATTAAATAGATTAAAACAAGAAGCCACCGCTCCAAACACAGTCAGGTCACAGATTACACAGACACAGTGTTAAATATCAGGGGTCGCTTGTGCTGATGCTTTCGAATGAGAGTGTCATAGCACAGGCTTTGTTATGTGGTCTTATCAGGTGAGACTGTCTTCACAGCTAATGTGAAAAACCTGTTTTTTACACAATGTTTGGATGTGCAGACTTCTGTAAGGTTTTGCATCATTCATACTAAGTTCACATGACTTTACTTCTGAGGAGGGCGCTGTAAAAACAGTTTCACAGATCTCAGATGTTGTTTTGAGGTATCAACGCTACAGACCAGACACCTTATCTTTAGGTTACTCCTATGAAAGGTAAGATGTGAAAGCTGAAAAGATATTCACAGATTTGGCATTGCCAGGTCAATAACTTCTCAATTAGGGCTGCAGCTGTCTAATATTTTAGAATTCAAATATTCTACCGAATATTCCATTGATTAATCGAGTAATCGTATAAAACATATTTTTTTTATTTTGAGTGCAATTATCGCAAAACAATCGCGGAACAAGTGTGTGCGTTAGCAAATTGCAATGTTCGTAAGAAAGCTAATTATGATATTAGCTCATGTCCCTAAAGACATTAATGTCAGAGAGCTGAATAGCTCCCATGTTACCTGCTTCTGCTACTACACACACAATGTTAGGCAACAAGCTAGCTTGAAGAGGAGTGTGTAGAGCAGCGCTGTCTCCACCCACGACTCAGAGGCAAATTGCTAATGAGCTTCTGGAGCTCTGCAGAAGAAAAGCCCCTCTCATCATTCATTTTTCAGCTCAGCAAAACCGAAACCGCGCTTACTCCTCCTTCCACTGTGGTGACGTAATCGAGGTACTTGAGGAATCGTTTCAGCCCTTTTCTCAATCAAACATCACTTTTGAAAATGACACCTCTTTTGAGTCATTAAGCGAGTCCTAAAGGTTGTGGTGTCAACAAACTCACCAAGTACATCACTTTGCTCCTTTTGATGGGTCTACAACACTTGACTATAACATTATTGTGGGGATTGTTTTTTTAACAGCAAAGGTTGTAGTGTCACCAAACTCATACTTTAGTGAGCTTTTCCTACTACAACAGCTTGTTTGGAAAAATGTGCTTTGATACAATTTTGAGGTTTCTTTTCTAGTTTTAATTCATCAGTTATGGCACCATAAACAGCTGGAGTATCATTTCCTATGTTAAGGAGCTTCTCTGGACTGAACTAAAACTCTTTGGTTTAGGAAAATCTGCTTAAATATGTTTTCGAGTGTTTTTTTAATCCCTGAAATTATTGATATCTACTCTTACAAGTGTCAAAATTGTGGATCTTCAGATGGACAGATCATAACTAAAACTGGGTCGTGGACCAGATGGCATAAATTTTTTAACCAATCCAGGTTCCAGCAGAGTGGTTCTGATCTGGATTGGCAAATCTTCATAAATACTGTACTTACACTGTTTTAGGCTTTACTGATTGCAGTTTGCACCAGAACTGTCCAGACTTTATCAAATGAGCATGTCTCAAACTGATTTTCACTCCCATCATGTGTCACTGCACCACCAAAGTTGTTCACAGCTTCATTTTTTCCAGGGAGGAACACTTTCAACATGGGCAGAAATATTCCAGTAATAGAAAGTGAAAATCAGGGAGGAAATACAAATGAGAAGCTGATTATGCACCAGAGTCTTTTTAAGTAGGCACAAAAATAACCGTTAGACAAAGACTGTTTGCACTGCAAATGGTATATTTAAAATGCAATTGAAGAGTTTTGCGCGATTGATTTGTTTGTACGATACTGGTTTTAAAGTTTTCTAGGAACCAAAAGACATAATGAATATTCTGTATGGGCTTGAAGAAATCATAAGTACCGCATTAGAAAGAAGTCAAGAGGACCATTGTTCTATAGGCTTCCAAATATAGACAGAGCTTTACATTAATCATGTTTTTGTGCAGCATCAGCAGTTCTGTGAAGTTGCCCTCTCAAGGTCCATCCATCAATCCCCTGTCCCTGATGACCGCCAAGCTCCATGACGACAAGAAGAGTAGTCTTCTTTCTTTAAAAAGACTAGAAAAGAGGACGGGCCCAGATGAAGAAGAGGAAGCTCTTCTCTGCTGTTTACTGAAAGTTTAAATTGTCTATATTTGTCACAAATCCCACACAAAACCCTGAAGATGCATTTATGTGTATTAATTATGTAAAAAAAATTTTGGCACAAAGAACTAAAAAAACACTCTCGTCCAAATTAGCATCGATAAGTTGAGGAGAGGGAGAACGAGGAGCCCAGTGTACTGTGACATCCTAAGCAGCTTTTTAGAGACTGTTGGAGAGTGCACACAGGCCTAAAGGCAGAGAGAGGACGCATTAGCATTCAGCAGCAGAGAACACAGAGACTCAGTCAGGTCTGAAGGAGATCCAAAGGGAGTTGGGCGGCTCTTTGAATAGGAGGCTGGACAGGACTATGTGACATATCGATCGGTTATTGGCCACGCAGTACTGCACTGTGGGCTCCATCAGCATCGCGGCTACACTCTGTCACTCCCTCTTTTCAGCGGTTAATTTGTGGTACTCTGGTTCTTAACATTCTGCCCTACACTTTGGCAGCCATCACACCCAGAAAGAGGACCACTACATCAAATCGCTGCTGTAACACAAGGAATTTTAAATCAATCAAGAAAGGAGTGAGGATAAAAAATAAAAAAAGCAGATATCTACCTCCGTACTGTTGCCTACTCTGTGTGTCAAAAACCCCTCCTATTCGCCTCCTAATGTCTTATAATGCCATACTTCAACACATTCATCCTTGATTTAGCCTACACCCTGACATTGATGTGCTGCATTATAGTATTAATATTTACAGGGTGGCAAATTATGAGAGCTTCCTATATAAGAGGCTTTCCAGCGCTACAGCAAGCAGCTTTTTAACTGTTCCACTCAAGCTTATCAGTGCAAATCCAGACGTCCTTGTGAGAGAGAAAAAAGACAAAGTTCTGCTGACAATAAGGCAGCAGAAGAAGACGGTTTTATGATGTAAAAAGTAAAGTTTCTGTTCAGTCTTTGTTCACGCAGATGTTGACTCGGATAATCTGTGAGCAGAGAGAAAGACTGTATCACTAATGAATCCACTAATTAGCTCTGTAATTGGCTGCAGTTAGAGAGACATCTGTATCAGACAGAGAGTTCAAATATCAGCAGTAATGACCTGCAGTATCTAAAAATGTAAAATACCACATGAGAGAGGTTATCACAGGGATAAAAGGGAAGAGCGAGGGCAGGGTAATAGGGAGGGAAATATCCAACAGTGTTTAACAGGCTGAAATACAGAAAAATAAAAGGTTTATGCTCGGTTCCCTCTGCTCAAAAGGCCGGCCCCGGGCTTTATAGGGGCCCTTGATGAAACATAATTCAAGCTCTTCATTTCTGACTCTGTGTCAATGCCATCCACACACCCACAACAGTGTATTTACAACACGAGTCATTTAAAAAAAAAAAAAAGGAAAAGAAAAATATGCTGGCTTTTTTGGCAAAATAAAAACAAAACAAGTAATATGACTGATTTATGTGTGTGGAAATGGATTGATCTGAGCCAATAAAAGCAACAAGAATCATCTTTTTTCCACACTTTAGATTTGCAGCTCTTTGCTCTTGTGTTGTGTCAGATTGTGGAGAGGAGCTGTCAGCATCGCCACTTTTGCTGCCCTTACAGAGATGACGAAATGGATGGATGGGCCACTTCTTACTGGTTCTTACTACATCTCATTTTCTCTTATCTTATATTCATCTTACTCCTTGAGGCCAACAAAGAGAACTTCAGTACTCTATTGTGGTTTAGCCTATAGTGTTTGCAGCAGTTAAGCCACAATAAGCCTCAGACTGATCCACCCTTGTAGTGACAGCAATGCCAAAGTGACATAAAGAAAAGGTCAAAGTATTTTAATTTGAAGTGATGCAAAGGTGGAATTGTCACGATCACTGAACAGTTTGAACAAGGCAACACTTAAACATACTCCACAGTTACAGGACAATTACTGTCAACTCTCAGCAGACAGTAAAAACTCTCATTTTAACAGCCCCAAATGACTGTGTAATTTCTCATTTAAGTGAGTGCAAACAAAACCAGTGCGCAGTGACGGTATTTGCTCTGCAGCACAGTTTGTGGTGCATTTAACCCTTTCTGCATGCTTTGTGATATACAGTATCACCCTGGCTGCTTTTGACAGCAAACACAAACACTGTGCTATCTTTTTGCTCAATCCATGACTGAACCATGGTTAAAAAAATAGCTTAAAAATAATCAGCTATTGTGCCAAATGTCTTGACCAGTGGCTTACCAAACAGTATATGAAGCAGAAATTAATAACAGGCAAATAATGTCGGTTAGAAAATGCTGCTCATGTGTTTACGAAGGAGAAAGACAAGACATTTTTGATCATTGTTGTTGAATATCTGAAATAAGCAATTAAATGAAACCATGTGGGTCCTCAGGGAGTAAACATTTGATTTATGAAGACACACGCACGCATGTACATGAGGGAAGGCAGAGTTTTTGAAAACCAGAATCGACACCATTAATACAGCATCTCTGACTAATGTACAGAGTGTGTACGTTGGTTTCGACTGGCAGGTCAGGTCTGCTGTTGCAGAGAGCCATGAGTGTGGGCGGACAGTCTGTCTCTTGAGCTGCTAGCTGGCTGCAAGCAGAGCCATCTGGGAGAAAAAACCTGCATCGCCTCACTGCAGCAGAGTGCCGCTCACAATTAAGAGCTTCGGAAAAGTTAATTTACGTTTCAATTCTGCTGTTTTCCTGCAACAAAAACTGGCTTTGACCAAACAGAAAATTACTCCATTACAAAAATTGTGTGTTTTCTCTGCAGCGCCCTCTGATGGCAACATAGAGGAAGATGGTTAGGTTTGGGAGACTTTAGTTCATACTGTTGTTTAATGCAATTGTAGGGCTTAAAGCTAAAACAACATACAGCATGATTATAATTAACACTGCTGTTACTGAAGAGGAGCTCTGTAAACCCGTCACAATTAAAGGTAGTGTTGGTAATCTGATTTAGATACACTTGTTGTTATTCTGGCTGAAAGGATCTTGATGATCTGATGACAATCACCACATGATGTGTTCTTAAAAAAGAGCGAAACATAGCCTTTATCTACAGCAGGAGTAAAACTGGAAAAACACCAACCAATCACATCGTGTGGATCCCACATTTTTAAACCAATCAAATCCCGTGCTGGCCGAGCTGCGAGAGATACAGCTACACTGGAGAATGGCAGAGAAACGACCTATACCCAGATTAATGGTGACTGCTCCTCCTGCAAAAAAGGGCAAGAAAAGAAAGACGAGGACAGAGAAGGCCGAAGCATGACAGAGTTTAGAGAAAGCAAGGGCGAAAACAACAACGAAGACAACATTGGGACAGCTGTTCAGCGATGGAGAGAACTGAAAGAGGTCAAGGGCTTTAAAAGTGATGCCATGGTCGCTCATTTTCTGTTGGAAAGATACGTTGAGGGTTTGTTTCATGGCGATTTTTAATCTTGATCAAGTATTTAGCCATGTTGCTAGTTATGTGGTCATCCCGATGCTAACACGACTTTCTTTGTCCCTGCTGTGCAAAGACTTCCCAATCTAAAGTCCTAAAGTTTTGAGTCTGTGGTTTTGAATCAGCAGACAGCAGCGCTCATGCATGTGAGGGGGGGTGTTGTTTTGAAGGAGTTGCTATATTCAAATTTAAGCTAGTTTGCCATGATTACCAACCCTACCTTTAAAGGTCCCATTAGGAGCAGTTTTTTTAAGGATCCCTGTGTTAATAGCTCTAGTGTTCACAAAGATGCAAATAAGCACATACAGAGGGTGAGGAAACACATTCAGCTGCAAGTTTTGGGCTACTGGATTGACCAGTTGGTGAAATTTAGATTCAAGACAAGATTACGAAAAGGGTGATGAGAAGACGCTAGTAAACATTAAAGGGGACCTGCCATCAAAATTTCATACCCATTTTTATCATTTTTTCATAATCCTTGATGTCTTCTGATCATGTTTGCAACATAATTTTAGCTGAAAAATTATTTGATGGTTTGTTTTAGTATGCCTAAAAAACCTTACAGGAAAACCAACTGGTTTTGGCTCATTAACATTTATGGTAATGAGCTTTGCTCTGATTGGATCGCTGCTGTGAAGCCTGCTGTGCTCTGATTGGCTCAGCAGTGGAGGTTCGGATTTCGGTTTATCCATTTTGCTTATGTTTGCTAAAGTAAGGTGCCCAGATGTCTGTAATGAAATCCGGGGACATTCAGTGCGGCGGCGGGTGCAGAGGCTGCAGAGGCTGTGTGATCACAGACAAAATCTCTGTACTATTTAGTAGCAGCACATGCTCCTTGTAATAACCCCCGTAAGAACTGTTGTTCAGGACTGCTTACTTGTGCTTCCTACCTATTTGGCTACTGTAATAACCGTTGTTCGAGCCCACACGCAACATTTTCGCTCTCATTCATGAAACGCTTAAATCTGGGACATTTTCGGGGACAGCTTTAACTGTCAGGGACGTCTGGTCACCTTATGCTAAAGGCTAAAAATGGCAGGTATTAAACCATATATTTTAGACCCCGAGTCCGAAGAGGAGGTGGAAGTTGAAGAAGAAGCCAGAGATCTCCAGCGGTGTTTTCATTCATTCTGCCCAGCTTTAAGTTCATTTTCCCGGCAGTGAACCCAAGGAAACACCGGTCGTTTGGAAGAGACCCATAGCGGGTACAGTCGTAGCTGGGTCTCGCTCTGGCTGGAGAGTGATGTTGACTGTGAATGAGTACGAGAACGAGAGAGTGGGTGCGGCTCACCGAGGACGCGCTCGTGAATAATAATGAGCAAGGTCAGCGTGACGTCAGATGGACCTGCTTTTTCAATTCGCCTGGTTTACCTGTTCCTTTATTTTAAACCTTCACAGAATGCAAACGACGTAACCGTTTTTTTTTTCACATTTACAACATAAGACGAACATAATATGGACCTTTTATGACACAAAAAAAACACACAAAATTACATTTTTGATGGCAGGTCCCCTTTAATGCTACAGAGTGAAAATATAAGAAAATCAGGGTTGGTTGTGATGCTTTCTGGGGAATAAATTAAGAAGAATACATATTTATAGTGTGTTAACCTGACAGAGTGGCGCATCCATCAAATAGAAAGTAATTGTGCTGTTTTTTATCCGACAAAGCTTTTTTGGAGATGCAAAGATACAGAACTGCTCTAATGAGTAGAAAAATGTCACTACACTTATCCAAACCATCAAAGATCAGTATCAAAAACCAATCCAAAGCTGTCAAGTTCACAAGTTATCTAAATGAACATCTCTAGAATCTGGTTGTAGATCCCTGCTGCACCTCTTTCTTCCACATTTCCCTTTCTTCATCACTGCACTATGTTATTTAAAAAGGCTGAAAATGGTCCCCAAATTTTCTCTTCCTGAAACAAATTACTCTTGTCTACTATCATTTACTCTCACTGAGACATGGTTGACTTCCCTCAGTTCCAGAGCAAACCCAGCTTCTTGTTTTCCTCATAAATCACTCCAATCAGCTACACCGAGTGTGCCACACCGATATTTAACTTGCAAAGAAGTATAAGTAATTGATGAAACATCAGTGAATGTAAATTAGCAGCTTCCCAGAGTTAGGGTGGCAGAATTAAACAGAATTTAATATTAACATCAGGCTTTCAGAGGAGAACTACTATGAGCACACATGCACACATGCTGCTGCAGAAAAAAAGGCACAGATGTAACAAGGGTTTTGTTTTTTTAGATCATTTTTGGCATTTAAATCTGATGTGTCTCAGGGGATTTTTCCAGCTCAACTAAAAATACATGCATGCACACAGATTACGTCTCTAATCTTTGAGTGTTTTGACAGAGAACAAAATTATTTTACACGTATTAAAAGCTGTGGGAAACCAGCCTGTCACCCCTGAACAGCAAAGCAAACCCCTCATGTTAACAGGTGGGTAGAGAACCAGTAATCTTGGTCTCTGTCTGTGGAGATGTGTGGGTTTATTTCATTAAGCCTGACTGATCCAAGAGGAAGTCCCAGCCTTTACTTGAACCCTGCTTTCAACCTGAGCCTCGCCCTGGAACTGCAGTGATGATTCTGCGCTCTTTAAGCTGACGTGACGAACCCTGTGTTACAGATTCAAACTAAAACAAAAAAATCAAATCAAATCAATCTTTATAGTAAGAAAGAGCTCCCAGACCTGAGAGCAGAATCTGGGACATTTTGTCTCACTGAAAACACCAGAAATCCCGGACTCTCCTCCAGTGAGCTCCAATAAAACTACAAGGTTGTATTAAGGTCGTGTTTTCATAACTTCCTTCGATCGTGACACTTAACACGAGCAAATCTCCAGCCGCTCTCAAGGTTCATCATCCTTTGGTCATCGAGACCTTCAGGGAGTAAGATTTAATGGACTCCAATCAAATGCTGCTATCTATCCCGTTTAATCCCCCTCTCTCTGCTGCAAAGATTCCTCATCTGTCTCTATAAAACCCCCCATGGTCTCCACGGGACTGTGCTGAAACTTGAGAGGCCTGTCCACCTGACTGAATATCAAACCGGAGATCCGATTCCCCAGTTACTGCAGAGGGGCCATTGCCATAGAGCTGACACCTAGGAGATTCATGCATGTGATTAGGGCGTCCTCAGGAGTGTGGAAGTGTCTGCTGCGGAGTGTGTGTTTTCACCTGGAACATGAAAGCAGGTATAATCATCTCTCATCTCTTCAGGTCAGAGGAAAGGCTTGACATTTGCTTTGTTTGTCTCTTCTACTCGACTGCACATCAGTGTCACTGCCGGAACAAATTAGGGAGCATGCAGAGTGTGCTGAGTGTTAATAATGACTAAGCAGAGGGAATCGAGGGAGAGGTATGAGGGGTCTGAAAGAGATGAAAAAGAGTCGAAAAGGACGACTCTTAAATGTAAGTGCAACAGATGGCAAAAAATGTAGAAGAAAAGAAAATAGAAGCTGAAGAAAACAAAGACACGAGACGAGGTCTGGGTGCAGCCCCTGTCATCTGTTGACAGTCCAGAAATAGAGAGGAGGTGCTTGCCCTTGTCACTTCAACATCCCCATGATGAGAACCCGTGTAGTGAACCACAGAATCACTTCAAGTCAAGGCTATTAGAGTGAGTATCAGACAAATGAGATCCTGCACTTAGTAAACCTCTAGAAGACCCGAATCCTGCAACCCAGCATGGAAGAGAACCGCGACATCACACTCTTTCCAGCTTTCTGACTCCCCTGGCTCTGTGTTAGGGTTCGAGTATGAGTGTGTGTTTGCTTTGAGTCCTTCACTTTTAGGAAAGTGTGAGTGTGAATGTGTCAAAGGGATAGAGGACAGGACCCCCATGGGGCAGGACGTCCAATCCCATTGCCCTGCCCTGCCAGGGGCAAAACAGGAGGAGAGTGCTCTGCCCTCCTCCACTCAGCAGATCCCTCCTCTCCACCCTCCTCGCACTTTCCAGCTCGTGCCCTTTTTCTCCTTTGTGTGTCTGAGTGGTGATAATGGCATGCTGTCCATCACGCAAGGTCTGACCCAGATTCACTCTGGGAGGAGAACAGAGGACAGTGAGAGGGGGATATCTCAACTCTTCCCCAATGGGACCCCCCTTTACCTCCAATGCTGTACACCTTGTCTTCATAAAAAAAGAAGAACAGGAGGTCAGCAGGAGGCAGCAAATTCAAGGGTCCTATCTAACTGATGTTCCTGCCTAAAAGTCTGACACTGTAGTTAGCGGACTTTGTGTGACAGACAAAAGCCAATGAAGCAAATGTGAGCCTGGATCAAAAATGCCAACCCCTACAGTAATCTTAGGATATCCTGCGGCCTGGCCTAAATCTCACTGCATAGAGATTTGGGCCGAGCCAAATCTAATTAGATAAGGAAGAAGAGGCAGCACATAAAGACGGAGAGGGAAGGAAGAAGATGTGTCGAGGAAAAAAAAAAAAAAAAAAACTACTACAATTCATCGACTACATTTATATCCACAATGTGTTTGAATTAATTTCATGTTGTAAGGAGGTGTTACTCGGGGTGTTTTTTTTTAATCTGGGGAGAGTTTCCAAGTCCTTTTTTAAGTGTTGGAAATACGCTTCACTAGACTTGAGAAAAAATCTGCAACAAGTTTAAACTTGATCTGTGTGTCAGAAGCCGCAGCAGGACCCACTTCTAAGTCTATTGCTCATGTTACTTTAAGTGTAACGCAACACAGGTGAGCTGCTGTCTCACAGCATGTGAAAAATTGCGCATAATTGAGTTACAGTGTCACTTATTCCAATACCTGCTCACTACAAGCGACCTATTATGCTTTTTTAATCATTAGCAGTAGAATATTATTTAAGAATATATACTTAATCCACATTTGAAAGTAAATGGGAAGAAAAGTGCTTTTCAGCTCGAGGGTACCTTGAGGCATTTATGCTTATTTCCACTGAGAAAGGCTGCTATTGCAAGAAAATGATGTTCTTTTATTTGTTAAAAGAAATGATAGTTATGAGTTTTTACTTGTGAGAATCAAAGGTTTTTCTGATCAAATTCAATGAATAAAAAGATTATGGAGAATAACGCTCGACTTTGGACTTTATATGTGATCAGTACACAGTTGTGTTTGGCCCTGCTCATAAATACAAGTATATTAAGATGAGAAGCTGAAATTACCTTTTTTGTGTCATGAGATGTAAAAACAGGTTATCACTGGAAGTCGGGACAGTGATTGTTTTCAGCAAACTCCCTTGAACGACAAGCAGCCTGATTGACAAACTGACTGACTGACCAACATTGATTTTCCTTCAGCAAGACTCCTGGCAACACTATAAATAGTGGAAATAAAGAGACCCAGTTGTTTGAGCAGTGACCTCGATACAGTTTAGCGTCACATGACCAATTAAGAGTTCATTCATGGTGATGAGGACCAGTGATGAGGACTGATGCAGAAAACTATGTGGAGAGGAGGATGATAATGACCATAATAGTGAAAAAGAAGTTGCGTGAGAGTTTATTTCCATGTTAAGTTCATAGGTGTTACTGTTTTGTCAGTTAACGGACACAAAACTGACCTCATAAGCTGTTACAAACTACAGCATCATCGCTATGTAGAGAGAATCTTATTCTAAAAGCTGGTGTGATTTGCTGTATTTTGAAGGGATGGTTTTATTTTTAGAAGCAAGAGAGCCCCCAGGCTTTCTTAAGGCGCTCTCACTAGAGTCAGAATTATTGTTTAAATGCCTTCAACATATCAGGATATTTATCTTAAGACTTAAAAAAGGAAAAACCACGATTCAGCACAAGCCGCAAGGAAGAGGCAAGATACAGTTTTGTGTTCAACATAGTTACCATGCACACTCAGTATAAATAGCTAATATGTAAAGTATGGAGCCTATCATGAAAACTCAGCATGGAAAAATTGGGGCTGATGTTTAAAAAAAAACAGCTCGTAACTATGATTACAGTATTTTCAAAGGGGACGATAAAACACAGAATATAAAAATCTATACCATAAAATGGGAGAGTGGAGGGGGAGTACCCAGAGTACTAAAAAAATGGCCTGAAATCAATCTCCTCATAATGGCCTGGGTATCCCAGCGTCGGATTTACAGATTCAGTCAGTGTCTTACTGAAACAAGTCTTTGAGACAGTCTCCACCTCTGACAGATTACTCCACCTGTTTCATCTCCTTCGCTTTTGAAAGGCTTCGGCTGCCATTATACAGCAGTTTTGGTTCATCCATAAGTTGTTATTTTCAATGCCTCGTGGTGTACTCTATGAAAAGATTCACCTACACAGGTGAGACAGTGCAGTACACTTATGCCCTGAATGTCCTTTTTCTTGGTGTTATATTTCAGTTTTTCTTTCAAATAAGCAGTTATGGGTTACCTGAGAAATCATCAATGCAGGAAAGGTCTGGCTCATTCTCTCGCTTGTATAGTTTTGCTCTTTGCCATCCCCCCATCCTCTCCCTCCTCCTCCTCCTCCAGTCTCTCTCTCTCTCTCCCTGTCTGTCCTTCATTTGTCCTTGCGTGACAGTGCGACTGCAGCTTGCATTCACCGTTTCAGTGGGAGGTTTCTCTGGGATCCCAGTGTGTGGGAGAGGACTTCTGCCTGGCTCCCCGTCTATCTGTCGCTTATCTCAATCATGCACACTCCTGCCATCCCTCCCACAGCCTTCCAATCTTCCTCTCACTCTCCGCTGTCACGCACAGGAAAATATCACTCTTTCATTTTAGCTCTGCCCAGCTTCACTTTGGTTTGGAACAAAGGGACATTTTTCAGTCAATCAGCCAGATGATAACCCACAGGGAACTGAGGCACTTGCTGCTGTAATTCCAGTGGGATTTTTTTGTGTTGTCTAGGTGGAAAATTGACAACTGCTGCATTTGACTGAGGTTTTTTTTTAACTCACCTTGAGAGTGATGTCATTCAAATAGCAGCCATGTTCCTCAGCTTCATGTGAGAAACTACTCCACCTCCTCCTCTTCCTCCTCCATCATGTCCTTCCACACAAATCTACTAGGATAAATCATCATCCTTAAGTACTGATTATTTTCTCTGATGTTCATGTTGTTCATGTTCAGTTTTCTGATCACCTTGTCTGTAACTAAAAAAGCTGACGAGTATTGAAAGGAGTGTTAAGTCTTCTTCAGAATGAAACTATTGGTTTAAGTCATACATTCTAACTTGAGTAACAAGTGTGCACGACATGAAACAAGTTATGAAAGTGACAGAAGTGTAACAGTGTGCAGATTTCCCAACTTCAGGGAGTACATCAGCACTGATTGATCTTACATCTTTATAGTTAAGAAGTTTTTCTCTTCTCCTCTCAAGGACAGACTTTACAAAGCTTGATTTATTAATTTAGAAAATTAACGTCATGATGATGTTGCTAATCCAGCAAACTTAAGACCACCCGTTGATGGCGTGCAGCAAAAAAATGAAAAAGCATGTAGAGCAATTAACTCATTACAAACCATATTATTTAAGATTGATATCATAATCTGGACTCAAATTCCTGTGTTCCTGTGTGGAACTAAGGTGTGGGGACTAGAATTAAACACGAGACTAATGCTGTGTTCGAGTTACCTCGGAGGTTCGATGTCTTTGTTTTGAACAGATTTCTCAAGTTTGTAATTGGCAGCGAACAGTGCAGATCACAAAAAATTTTGTCTTGAAGTCACCCAACTCTAACTCCTGTGAGGAAGAGAAGGGTTTGTTCCCAGAGGCGTCTGTTATCGTTAAATAAAAGTCAGTGGGTTCTGAGATTGATTCCTAACAATGCTGTTGGCTGGGAATTGACAATTTCTTTCAGTAATGTGTGACAATGTTCGCTGCCTTTTCTCAGACATAAGCTGACAGCTCTTTATTTTATATCATATGACTTCAATCCCTGCTAAGATTTCACCATCACTTCTCTTCTGTTTGCCTAACAACTGTCAAAGTGAGAAAATTACAAATATTTGTCAGATCCCCTCTATTTCCCACATTTATACAATTAGAAACCTTGAACACAGCAGCACAACAGTAAAGCAGCATTAAATGATCCAAGATTGTTATCAGCTGCTGAATGTGAAGGGCAAAATCCCGCTGCTACCTGATCATCATGATTAATAATTGTCATAATCACTATCTCGCAGCGTAATCAGGACTGTCACACAAACACGCACATGCATACACTCGCATACTTTATCCATCACAGCTTATAGCTGCAGAGAATTTCCTCTGATTGAAAGTGCTATAACGCCCGATCTAATTAACAGCGTTTGATTGTCTTGCCGCGGAGGTGGAAGTCATTACGATCACGTTTCTCGGTGAATGAAGAGTGTGGTGGTAAAAAACGCTGGCAGATGTTTGCTATGAGGGTAGGACTGAATCAAGTCTTAAGTATGGTCATATTAAAAAGTGTGACATCATCGCTGGTTATGAAGAGGACGGTTTGTCTTTCCTTTGCTTTAACTTTTGATGGTTTACACATTTATTTTCATGATAGTGGAGAAATATAGAGTTCCTGCCTCCTCATTTCCCAACTAGATACTGACTCTCCAGCCAGTTCTCATTCAGTCTTTTGAACATTTTGAATAGGATGGAGAAGACTAATTAGCCTCCCTGCCTGCACAATCCTGGCCTTTGAAAGGGAGGGAAGCAGACAGTGGCTTAAAAAGTGAAAGGAGAAAAACAGGAGATTGTACATCCTTTCCCCATTCCTCTTCCAGTGATCAATCACTGCTTAGATTTCAGCCACCCTCTACACTTGCCTTTACAAAAACCTTAAATTTATTCCTCTGGACATCAGATGAGCTCCATAGCACAGGCAAAAAGGCTGCCCTACCACAAACACACACACACACATACAGATACAGTGCATAATGACAGAGACAGAGAGAGGGATGAATACAGGAGCAAAGAGAATCCCAAAGCAAAAAAAAAAAAACACTTTCACACTGCTGTGTGAAATGTTCTCCCAGGCTTCACTTGGCAGACAAAGTAGGCCTAAATGATTTATGAGAAGCAACAAAGCTTGCCAGTTGTTTGTTTTAGATAAATGCTACACAAAGCAAAAGCTAACAATCCTGATGATGGGGAACAAAGAAAGATGAAAGTTCTGGCATTTTAACGAAAAAGCACCCAGTCTTTCCACATTGCTGTTGCAGTTCAATCCTGCAGGCTGTGAAAAGCTTGGCGCTGATTGAGGTTCCTGTGACAGTGCAATCGATTTACAAAGGTAGCTTTTTCAGGAGACGTGATTGGCATTGGATTTTAAGTTAAACGAATCCCTGCTTACCTCCTGCTGTAGGATCTGCGTGTCCCAGTAACAACACCTGGCCGAGTGCCCGTCCATCAGATATGAACACCTGGTAGTCCTCACCAAACATCCCCTCCCCCTCCACTGCTAGCAAACAGCCTCTTTCCATCCAGTGTACCTGTGCAGCTTTACTCAGCCCAGCACAGCAGAACCGACACAGCAGACTGACTACTGTAATACACTGTACAGTACTGTTATCTACTGTAATGAAACTGAGCAACCCTATTCTCTCCATAAAGTGACCTTATGCCTCAATGATTATGAATGATTATGTTAAGAAAAGATAGTGAAGCTAAAATATAGCAGAGGCCTTAATAGGATGGCTAGCATACTGCGTAGTGAACACACACAATGACAGAGCCTCGCTAACAGCATCTCTTGCTCTTGTTTTCATCTTCACACACACTCTACTATACATTCTTTCAACATCTGTGCTCTTCATCAGTACCATGCTCATTCACGGAGGGGATTGGAGACGAGCGCTCAAGGCTGCAGAGGCACTTCCCTCTCCTCCTTTCCTCTGTCTCTTTCTCTCTTGCTCTCTTCCTTGATCTCACTCTTTCCATCTTTCTCTTTCTGCCTCTGAAAGGTTTCTGTGAAAGGCCCCAGATGAAAGGCCGCCCTCAATGGGAGCGTGATTGCAGAGACAGCGCTTGAGGCTCAAGGTGTTACCAGAATTGCTCACTCAGAGCCGCTCCACCCCGACGAAGATGTGAACTGCAATTGTCCATATTTTCTGTGACATCAGAGAGATGCTCAGTTTAACCATCTCTCACACACACATTTATATCCTGTCATGTGAGGACAGGAAATTACACGAATAAACATCACTAGAGCTTTGACAAACTCAGAATTTCACCAGAAACATCTGATTTCTCTGTTCAATAAAGTTTTGGCTATTTGGGCCTCTTTTCAGCTTAGAACCACAAAAAAACTATCCAGTCAAACTACATGAGCCTAATATTTAACCTGATATGAAGCGTCTGACACCTGGACTTTTCAAGTGGACTCACTATCGTTTCGTTTACGGTATATTAACTGGCAAGAAAGATTTAAGTCAAAAAGAAAAGGCTAAGCTAACTGGAAAGACAGACTGCTTTCTATTACCAGAATCAATCAAAACCTGTCTAGTACGCATTATTGATACAGCAGTATTTTGTTGGCCTGACTTGTGTGATTAGAAAATAAGTTGTTCTGGACAGATTAATCTGTCAATTTGATTGAACAGAAGATAACCAACCAGACAATGTTAGACAACAGGGAGAATTTGAAAGATGTGCTGGCCACATGAAAACCAAAGAGAAGACACAAAAAAAGCTGCAAAAGACCTCCCCCAATCAGGTGGGCGAAAAGTCTTAAGAGACAGTTACTGCTTATTAACTGACAATACATCCAACGCGTTCCATCATGCTTTAAACTACCCCACTGTTTCTCAAGTCCAGTCCTCGAGCCCCCCGTCCTGCATGTTTTAGATGTTTTCCTGCTCCAACACACCTGATTCAAATGATCAGCTCGTTATTAAGCCATTACAGAGCTTGATAACGAGCTGATCATTTGAATCAGGTGTGTTGGAGCAGGGAAACATCATAGGCTGTGTCCGAAAATGGATCCCTAACCCCTATACAGGTGACTACATGGGGGTTAGCACCATTTTGAGGGGTGTCCGAAACCTCAGTGCCCAATATAGGTGACTCAAAATTTCCCATAAAGCATTGCAAAATGTAGTGACCATCCGATGGTCACTCAACGGTGGCGGGCATCCCGTCATGCATTGCATCTTGCCATATAGTGTCTGAAACCTCCGGTAATTGAGTTCACGACACAGTCAACTATATAGTAAAACCCCATATGGGGGTTAGGGGTTAGGGATTGAGTGATTCATTTCGGACACAGCCCAAAACATGCAGGACAGGGGGACCTCGAGGACTGGACTTGAGAACCACTGAACTAGCCTAATGCACTGACTTACTGTATCATATCAGATTTTATTGTATCCTATGGCAATATATTCTATTCTTTCATATCTCTTATTGCTTCATAACTAGTGATGGGAAGAACAGTTCTTTTGACTGTACTGAATCTTTAGAATCCGTTCATTAAAAAGGATTCATTCAAAAGATTCGTTCACTGAATCAGTCAGTGCTTCGGAGCCTGGTCCTGCCGGTGCGGTACACGAGTGAGTGACACAGCTGCGAGTTCATTCATTGAACGAGCCCCTCCCATCCCCTGCTGCTGTAGTCACAGCATCGTTCACTGGGTGACACATGTCGTTCATTCGCCAAGTCCTGAATGAAGAATCACTCACCTGCCCTGAAAAACTCACCTCTCTGTGTATCGCTGTTGGCGAAAACAAAACAGCAGCAAGCAGTACGCCCGCTAAACAAGCACGAATTGTCATTCTTTTATAATGCAGAAAAGTGGAGGGATTAAAAATAAATACACATCGCAGCAGTAGCTGCAGCTGTAGCTGTAGGGATTCTGATACGTTTAAAGATATCAAATAGCTTATTGCTTTAAATCGGCTGAAATTAAATCCTTCTTGCAGGAAAGTTTAAAGTGTATTAATGTAAAGTCACTATAATGCACTGTTTTGTCTTAGCCTCAGTGAATAAACCAGTGTTCAGCAGTAAGTAAACAACACTACACCCCCTCCCTCCTCTGCCTGCATCAAGTCATTCGGAAGTAGTTCCTTTCGTTCACCATGTCATTCTCTGACTGACTGAATCATTCCGTTTACATACTGATACACGTTGTTCACTGACTGACGTTTCGTTCACTGACTGTTTTGTTCACATACTGATACAGGTCGTTCACACTGTTTCATTCACTGACTGATACATGTTGTTCATCCGCTGTGAATGAATCACGAGACTCCGCCCGCCCGCTGGCTGGCTGGCTGTGTGTCGTTCGCCCATAGAATGTATATAAGATGGACAACGTGGTTCCGCCTTCCGCCTGTATACGGATTTGAAGCCAAAAAGCTTGCGGTAATTCCGGGTTTTTCTCCACTTCCTTGAAACCAGAGCTGTGCAGTAGCGTTGTGCGCATTCGGTCGCGCAGTCGCCGAGAGTCCCTGTGATGACACTCGGCTCAAACAGCGTATCCCCCCGGGAGAGCTATGCAATCCCTGAACGCCCATAGGCTGTATCAGGTGTCAATCATAGAAAACATGAACCCCCTAATAACTTTTAAAAACGGAGCTGTACAGAAAAAAAAGGACTTGGGCACAAACCAGTCTTACAATAACTACAAGTCAACATCACAAGCAGGGGGGAGAAAAATTATGTTCTGTGTAATAAATTTCTAAAGTTTGTCCACAGTCCCATAAGCTTTGCTGGCGGAGGCGGGATTTATGATCTGTACTGCAGCCCACCATCAGAGGGTGCTGTTCTCGGAGTGGCTTCACCCAGCGAGGAGGCAGACTCTGTCCATCTTATATACAGTCTATGCGTTCGCCAAAGAGTCAAAGGCAGCAGTTCCACTCCCAACTGGCATGCCAGGCTCGCAGCTGAGCTCTACTAAACTGAAAAAGGAACGAATCAGGTCTCGGGGTGATTCAGTTTACGTCGTACACTCAGCAGTTCCGTACTTTTGAACGAAACATTCATGAACGACACAACACTATTCATAACTCATCATTTCACTTTACACTATAGCTAAACTGGAATGTCTCTAACATATCATTTTGTGTCAAATCAGATCCTATCACACCATGTCATATATCAAATCATCTATCATATCATATTGTATTACTTCCCCTCTTATGTTATATCATATGTGCCATGTCCTAATATATCCTGTTTCATCATACTGTAATGTTTTGTTTCGTATCTTGTCGCTTCGTAACCCATAGCATCATATCGTATTGCACCATAGCTCATCATACTGTTTCTAATGTACCATATCGTGTCGCAACACTTCCTGTTGCACCATCTGATGTAATGTCATGACATGGCATATATCCTACCATATCATTTGAAATCACATTATTTTGTATCATATATCATATCCTATTGTACGGTATCTTATCATATCATATATTTTTGCACCATGTCGTATTGTTCTGTAGCATTGCACATTTGATGGTATCACATCCTGTCTACTCACATTACATTGTGAAGTACTGCATAATACTATACCTTACATTTGATCATAAACTGAAGACAAAACCCACCATAATCTTCAAACTGGAAGCAGCTCAGTTCCCTCTAACACCACCTGCCCACCACAGAGCACTTGAGAGAGGCTGTTTTAACTTCTTTATTCAGCATTTTTCCTGTTTAATCACCAGGTTGAGTTGTTTTAAAGAGAAGGAAACATCTGTGCATATTCAAACCCCAATTTAAACAATGACGAGATGAACACTTAAGAGTACAGATAGCAGCTTTATGAAGCTTGCAGCCCCTTATGCTGTTTCTCCTCCATTCTTATCTCCACAATGACTCAGATAGAAAAGGGCAAAGATTTGATGAACAATATCTGGGTCAACTCGGGGTCTTCTTGACTGATGTTCTCAGTTTCAACTCTCAAGGGCAGCGGTAAAACGTTATTACCTACTGGGATGATGCAAAATGAAATAAAGTTCAACAAAAAGTCCAACATACACACACTAACTGACAAACCCACTATGTTATTATGATTAATGGCTCCACTGATCTGCTAATCTAGAGACAGAAAGCATGGGGACGGGTAAAGATAGAAGCCAGAAAGACACGAGTGTCTGTCCTTGTAAAGTTGAGTCCTTGGAGGGGAAACAGGACAGACCAGACAATGGGCACTAGACTGACAGAAAGTGCCAGGAGGAGGAGATTTATGGTCTCAGAACAGACAGAACCCCAGACAGTAAAAATCTATACTCACCTCCCCCTGTGGTCAGAGGAAATGTTCTTCAGAAATTAAGGACCACTTTGGCTCTTGTGGGTAAAAAAAAGAGCAAAAAAAAACGGCAGAAAAGCAGAGTTTGTAATCAATGTGAAGAGTGCAGTGATCTGTCTCCACGCAGCTGGCCTGCAGCTGTCCAGAGTTCAGACACTGTATACGATGTGTTTGGTGCTTTGGAAATGAACTAATACTAACGGGCAAAGAAAGATTGGGACAATTACTTTTCCTTTTTTCTGATAAACAATCTGAGATGACTGTTGGAAGTAGCTTTTTTTGGCTTTTCTTTACCATTCAGGCGCCAAATTATCCTTCACAATCAATTTTGTTTAACTTGGTGTGAGCAGTCTAGCTCTGGATTTCTGTGAGATTCTGAGAGATGAAAATTGAAATGTACAAAAGAAAACACTGCAAAGCAATTTTCAAATTTAATTACATCCTGCAATCGCATAATGGAACCACAGAGAAGCACAGAGAGTCCTCAACAATATGTCTTGGTTATAACAATAGCACATCCTTGTCTGTGCTATAATAAGAGAGGCTTGTGGGTCGATAATGCAGAGTGATGTAGCTGTAATGTAACCACAAACCTACTTCTCTTCCAGGGTTGGATAAATACAGAAATCTGAAAGACGCGGTAGTTAGAGTGATTAATATCAATTAGATGAGACTGAGTTTCAGCACATGTGTTTCCGTCATGAGACATGAGAGAGAAGTATTGTGGGAATTTGATTTGTAGAACGGACAGCCTATAAGTTAGAGAGAGAGAGAGGAGTGCTGAAGCAACCTTGGCACTTCAGGATGTTAGAACAAATACACACAAAATGGCTCCAGCAAAAGCCAGCTGTCAAATCTAAAGAGACGCAGACAATTACCCCCTTAATCCTTGAGATAATACTCAAACACACAGACACATCAGCATAACCTCTAGATCTATTCATATCTTTGAGAGGAAATAGAGGATTTTCAGCACAATTCTTCCAAAAGGCTTACCAGTCCACTGCAAAAACCGACTTCTTTCTTTAGCTTCGAGTCAATTAAAGCGATTATGTGTCAGACAAGGACGCATAATGTGATGATTAGGATAATGACAGTGAAAAAGCAGACGTCACTCTTTGTGAATGAGACACAGGTGCAAAGAGAGACAGAGGCAGCTCCAGCTTGAGTAGAGAATCTGGCAACCAAAATCCAGGAATATGTAACCAATCCAAGCAAAGAGAAAGGGGATAAAAGCCGACCCTTGAACTCCCAGAGACGGTAATATGCACTCAAATAAGAAAGGACAAGTGTCACAGCCCAGCAAATCTTTTCTATATTGGTCTTTGGCTGATTTAAAGCAGAAGTTATGAGTTTGGGCAACAGCAGCTTCTGTTTAAGTTGTCTGCTGTAGCTAAAAAAAGCCTTGGGGTTGAAAATATCAAATACAATTTAATTATGGATGTCAAGAACAGTTATCCTGAACCAGACCAAGAGTTTGAAAAGAAAGTTTAAGTGTCAGCTGCCCCTACGCCAGTCATCCCATATCGCTGGAAATACAGCAACCACCAGCTAAAGGTAAATAAGCTAACCAAGATGATCGCTGAAACTTGATGAGCCTTTGATGAGGGCTTTATGATGAGGAAAACTATACTTCCATCAGTACAAGCATCAGTATGAATATCAGTATTAGCAAAATGAGTGCCACTGTTAATGTTACCTCCATTGTTGGATAAAAACATAAAAATATGTTTCATACTGCCGTTCTGATTTAACAGTAACCTCCAAATATAAAGTACACTACTGCATATGATCATGTGCATATGTGGTGCCAGCCTGTACATGCCGCTCACCAGAACTATCAGTGATCTCAATCTCGCAGCTCTGAGCTCATGGTGTTTACCCCTCCTGGCTCAAAGGAGTAAATAGCACATTAAAGTTTCTCTTGGCTCCAATCTCAGATCAAGCAACTGTATCGACAGTCATTTTAAACTCCATTAGTCCACCGTTGGATTTTCCACTAACTGTTTAATATACATGGATTTCCAAGGCGCTCTAGAATCAATCACTGCAATATTTTCTTCAGCATTTAGAGGCTCTGCTGTGATTTTTGTGCACCCTGCTGCTTTCTCTTTCCCGTCGAGATTCCACGCTGTGACATCAGTAAGGCCAGCATTCAGGGGACACCCCGTCAGGTGCGGGGCACGCTGAGAAAGGCACTGCTTTTCTGTAAGGCAGGGATAGACTAGAACAGACTGAGGACACGGAAGAGGAACAAAGGGGCCGCAACAAAGCTCGGTGTGTCCCTGAACTCCTGCGTCAAACACCCACCTACAGAGCAGAAGAAAGAGAAATCAATACCATCTCATGCTATGCCCGGGCAGCATCAGGTATATTCAAGCGTGAAGACGAAACAAGAAAAGAAGAGAGAGAGCACAGAAGGCTATGAGGACGGGAAGACAGCAATGAGGCACATTTTGAAGGCCAACGCTGCTTCCTGTTGTTATCAGACAGCTTCCTACCTTCCCTCCGCTGCATGATGCTCATATTCTCTCTACTCGTGACCTTCTTTCGTGACCGAGGTATTCCTGCGCTTTATTCCTAGACAACATATCTACTGTAGAGCATCTAGAAACATGATTTATCTATTCCAATCAAGCTTACCACGTTGATTTTGACCATTGTCATGACCTGGCTTAAAGCAATGACAAAAAACAAGGAGAAGCACTATTTCAGTGGTGTATATACAAAAAAGTTTTTAATATCAGTCAAAAGCTATTACTTATTGATGACATTTAGGAATATCACAATATCGCTGTGTTCTCTTAGGCCTGTGTAGTCATTGGCTGTGAGGCAGACGCTGCTCCTTAGTGCTGATTGGTTGTGAGGCAGACGCTGCTCCCTCATGCTGTTAGGCACGCTCCACATCCTCAAATAACGTTCCTGAGCCTAAACAAAGTTAGCGTGCTACAAACTCAGACGGTGGAAACCAACCAGAAAATTGTCTGAATCCTCCTTTGGCCATGACTGCCAACACAAGCAAGAAATCAAAGCAAATACCAAAGACTCTGGTGGAATAACGGGCGCTTACAAAGGAGGTAGACTAGACAAGAGCTAAAAAGCCGGGTCAACATCAGTTAAGCATAAACGATGGGGGACGCTTTGGGATCTTGGGGACCTTGTAGCCTTTCTGCTGGACAGGTAAACCGCTTTTACAAAATAAGCCAAGTGTCTACTAAACTGTTTAGCTCCGGTCCTGGACTATGTCACTTTATCCTACAGTGTTGGAAAAAAGTTTGGAATATTTTCTTCAGTGTTTCGTGTAACGTGAATGATCCTCCAACAAACGTGGCTGAACTGACTCAGGCTGTGATCCAACGCTGGCGAGAAATCCCGGTTGAAACTCTTACCAACCTAGTGACCAGCATGCCCAGACGTGTACGTGCATTGTACAATGCTACTGTATTGTTGTTATCGTCTTGTTATGTTTGATGTTGCTTTCAAAGATGGTCCACGTATTTTGTGGCAATTTAAAATTACAGCCGTTTATTTATTAAATACCGACTCATGATTTTATGCGTTATTTCTATGGCTTTTTGTGAATCATGAGGTGTCCGCCCTACAATTTTTTGAGAAACAAAATAGTTTGATGTGAATTTCAAAAACATATCAGAGACCAGGGAACATCAAAAAGTCTTTGAATAATTCTCCAGAAAACAGCAGATCGCGTTAAACACGAGGCTGGGGTTGAATTGACAAATATTCCAAACTTTTTTCCAACACTGTAGTTGTAGAAGTCCTGCAAACATTGTGTTTGTTGGTAGTCTATTGGCATCTACAGTTGCACTAATGCTTTTTACTTTCACGTTGACTTGGCCCCATTTGTAATCTTCTGAAGTAGTTATCTGCATTATATCTGAATTTAATTGTAACGATATGAGCGAGCAGGAGCGTCTGTTTGTAGGCGGGGCTTGCTGGAGCAGCGAGGGAGGGGAGAGGAGGAGCAGAGGGAAAATTCGGTTGGGAGGGGTAGTATTTATATTCAAGATTTCTCCCAAAAACTGAAACTTCCTCAGATCCTGCCTACCCCACATTTAACTAACTAAACTCTAGTGTGCCGAGGAGTCGTGGAGCTGCAGGGCAGAACTGAGCAGCAGTTGAGGAGAAACAGTGATGGCCAGTTTTTTTACACCTGATGAACTGGCCAGGTCCACCCAGGTTTGGCAAACCCCACCTTCAAACCTGCAGGAAGGACAAGATACCAGAAAGGGGAAACCCCACAAAAAAAATAACAGGCCCTAGAGGCAGGAGGCCGTCACTTTACAAATTTATAGCATGAGTGTGTTAAATTAGCGTGATAACAGACAGAATTAGTAAAGATGAATGAACGGAAGAACAACTGTGGAATTAAGAACTAAATCAGTTGGCATTTTCCACAAAGCCCGAGATAATCGACTAGCTGTGAACAAGAGATGAGCAGGTGACCAACAGTCTCTGCGGGTTGAGTGACACGTAAAGGGCACAGCTTGGCTTCTTCAAGACATCTGCAGCTTGTCTCATTAGTATTCAGCTATGAATCATTCACACACAGCCGGCTATCATAATCAACAGAGGAGACACACGATACACAAGCGTGGATGCTTTTGGCAGCACACACACAAAGAAATACACAAATACTATTCTGCACTCATACAGAAAACCAAAAATTCAAGACTTTAAACTACTAAGCTGATGAGCATAATATTAGAAGAAAAACTGGATTGGGATGAGACTTCAGAAAATGTGTCCTCTGGCACATACAAAAAAACACAGTAGATGTTTTCAATGTTTGTTAGTTCAATTACATTAGAGAAACATATTTTATTTTCATGATTTTTTATTAAAATATATTAAAACAGAGAAAAAAGGGAGTATTACAGATTTTAAAAGGGCTGTCCGAAGCCCAGGGATGAATTTAACTTAATGAAGAAGCAAGAAACTAGATGGCACGAAAGGGACTTAATCAAATGTTCGGCAGAATTAAATAATAAATCAAATTTCAGAGTAACTGCAGAGTAATTCCTTTTTTAACCGCACCATTGAGAGTTAGATCGATGAACAGCTGCAGATAACTCATCCTTGTCTTTTTTTTGTGCTTCTACCTGCTCTAACCTCAAACTAATTTATTGTCACTGAGCAATAAACAGCACTTGACGGAACATTTTCTAAAAGGGACCCACACACTACGTCCAGGTACATGCATTGAAGAGTTTGGAGCAAATCAGCATTCACTTTATGATAAATGATAACATTAATATTGTGGATTTGATTAGCAGGGATTTAGATGATGGGGGCCTGACTGGGACTTTGACTCCACTCAGAATTTAACTATCAAAGTAGGGGTGGAAGAAAAAAATCGATACAGGATAGTATTGCAATATTTTGTCTGGTGATATATTGTATCATCTCATTTACCAAGTATTGATTTTTTCAGATTAATTGCTAATATGAAGTCAAATCTATGATAATGGAAAACTAAAATCAACTGTTTGTTCAGTGAGGTTGGCAGAGGTGACAGAGGTGAAAGTCGGTACAACAAATATATGTAAGGTTAGCAAGCTGTGCTACATGAAAATAAAAAATACAGCGTAAATAACACAAACATAAAGGAAAGACAAATGCTAAATTAGCTAAACAGTTGAAAAAATTTGTATAAATCACAATATAATGCATCGCAGTACTCACTGTATGGCAAAATGTTAAAAATCGCAACAATATTGTATCGTGGCCCAAGTATTGTGATAATATGGTATTGTGGGGCCACTATTGATTCCCACCCCTAATCAAGAGCTTTGGTTACTCAATTGCAGCACTCGATCTAATACATCAGTAAATATTCAGAATAGAGAGTCTGCAACGAAAGATGGCAGGGAAGCTTTCTTGAATAATAAGTTATCAGAAGAACTGCTGTTGATTAGTTTTTCCAGTCAACTGAAAAATTGATCAATTTGAGGAGAAAGCACTGTTTGTTTCCATCTTGAGGTTTAAATGCGAGGAAAACACCGAAAGCTCTTCCTCTACAGAAGCCCATCTGCATGCTGTGCGACATTGTTTGTGGTTAACATGCTGACACACAAACCACAACAGACTATAAATGCACAAAAGGATCAACTTCCAGCAGAGATCCTCCGCTCTGTCTCTGGATTTTTTTTTTTTTGGGGAGGGGGGTGTGCTCACGCTCGTTGGAGATGCAGGATTACAAAAGCACATTAACTTTGGGTCCTTGACAGTCTGTTGTTATGCAGGTTGCCTATAGCGCTGTGCTGTGACAAACAACAGGACTGTCGACAATGACCCAGTGAGCTACAACAAATTTGCAAATTTGTTCTGGACTCTGCATTTATGAAGCCCATCCCATGTAATGTCTCCTCGGGGCTGTGTTCACTTTAACACATTACAATAGCAGATGTGTTCACATGCAAATATATACTAAATACGGGATCTGAAAAGTGTTATTATGGCTTCCGTTTATTCAGTGCAACATAAACACATGAATATTGATGTCAACATGCATGTGCATTACCATCTTTTCTTCTAGCAACATTTCAAACTGAGTTGAAATGTGACTCAGTGTTCTCCAGTTGCACTTCACACATCACAGAAGGCGAGAAAGACAAAAAGCAAGCGGTTTTTGCAATTTAGGAGGCAACACTGGGGAAGACACAAAGCAATAAGTGTCAGCCCATAGCAGATTCCGCAACCTTTTTCTGGCATTTTCCACAGCTGTGAAACTGGATGTCTTCATTAAAGAAGTAAATTCCAACTCTAGAGTGCGTGTTGCATCAAAAATTGAGAAAATGTGAAGTTTTTGTCTGAATGAGCGTCAGCGAACTGTGAGAAAGCAGAAAAGGAGAGAAGGAAATAATGCCCAGACAATGCTGGCATATCTCTTAGCAGGCAGGAGATACCTTATGCAGTCTTTTCCAACAAGACAATATGGATCTGTGACACCACCCACCCACCCACTACCCAGCACCAATTGCATCATTTTTATTTATTTATTTAACACACTGAAAAAAGAACAACCGCTAATGAAAGTAGATGTAGTGGCCACACGAAGAAAAAAACACAGAAAAGCTTCAGAAGGAAAAATTAGACTATTACAATAAAAAGAAAAAGACACAAACAGCAGTAGTGTGACTCAGCTTCAAGCTAAGAAACAAAATGACTCTTATTATACTGACACAGCTCTATCCGGTATATTCATGTATTTATTTCACACATATCAACATGTTGACTTAAAAAGTATTAATGCGGCAAATTCCAGCCACTGAAGCATATTGTCTCAATGCCTAATGTCATCCTTGTACTATATCACCAATCATCATCATGATATAAATTGTATAAGGTTGAAGTGTATAATAATAAAGTGGCTACCTATATTACTTAGTTTAACCGATTAGTAACACACATCCCCAGATCACAAGTCATCGAACAACCAAGAGCATCTACAGAGCACCTTATAGACAACATTTCTCTATAGATGGATTAACTCAATATTCCTACTGGATTTGGAGTACCTGTAGTGTCACCAAAGCTAATAACATTTCATGAGAAGTGATAAGTGTTGGCCCTGATTTGTGTAAGAAAGCGTTGGAAACTAATATCACATACTTGTTTTAAACAATAAAAAAGTGACTAAATGTTTTACACAGGAGAGGCAGATCTTAAAGTCTGTAATCCCAGATTTTCCCATTTACTCCTTAAGATGTTCATTTCAATGAACAAGTATTATGGAGGTCTGAATGAAAAGCAGCCACCCATCTGTGTATGCTCCTCCATCCTCAGACCTGCTGTTTGGCTGTGGGAAGGCAGAGGCTGGGCAGATTTAGTTCACCTGCCAAACCCTGGAGCTTCTCACTGCGGCTCTGCAGCAATCACCACAACATTGCTGCTGCTGCTGTCAAGAAGGTGGAGCTGATATTTTACTGTGATGGCACTTGGCACCCTGGCGTGCCAAGATGAGGTGTGAGGAAGGGGAGAAAGCAGCAACGCTGGACAAATAGCCAGCCTCGGGTTCCTGGCCAAAGAAAACACATCTGCTCAAGCAAAGGGGACAGGCTGAAGGAGTAATGCTGCCACACCCTTCTCTCTGCAGAGCAGGGAAATGATAGAGCTGAGGAAACACTACCATCATGCATGCAGCTGCCTACACAAAAAAACAATCTGAGGGCATGGAAATACACATGCATCAAACATATCAGCATGCATATGGGTATGCACCAGCCGTGGCAGAGATTGTAAGGTTGTGTTGTTTCTAAACACCTGCTAGAGGATCTTGATCTTTTGCTGGGTATAATGCTGCCTGAATTCACAATGAAGGTAATGCATTGTTTACCCATGTGGATGTGAGGTTTTAGGGACAAAGGGTTGCACTGAATAACTGTGGAGATGTGTAAAACTAAGAAGATCACGCCTGTGTATGTGTGATGTTTATTTATGGGCGCCGAGTGCAAGGAGAGTGTAGAACGTGCACAGGTGTCAGCGTAGTGAAGCCAACAAAACCCGATGACAGATATTTAATGTGTACAGCATCCAAAATTTATAAAGCGTTTAACCCTGAGCCTCAATTCTCATAATCATGTTACCCCGCTTGCTGCTGGTCTGCTTCCTCGCTGCACCTCCACAGCCTCGACAAGCTCCACCGTGAGCCTCTTGTTTCCTAGTAACTGTAGGAGGAATGTAGGGCTCAGTGAGCGGAGGGGTTTTATAATCGTCAAATGTCTCTCAGTTGGTGTATGCATGCATCCATTTCCAAGCGACTAGATATATTGATGTTCATTCAGTTTTTCATGCACGACTGTCTATGGCACCGGGAGAATACACACTCTTATGTGTACTCTTGGTTGCCAGTGTTTGATCTGCATGTATCAAAAGCTATGACAACATAATTTGATGAATCTCATCTTAATGAACATAAAATGATCAGTTCATTTGGACACTGTTTAAAGAGGTGGTGATTCAGTCTCAGGGTGATTTTTTTCCTGGTACTCAGTTGAATATAAGCTGGACTGATAACTAATACTTTGATCAGAATTAGTAAAATAAGTGATAGAAACACCATTCAACTTTACACTCTCCAACAGCAACGTGCCAGTTCCTCTTTCTGGTTACCATTTCATATCTTACATCACGTTTTTGAGGGGCTTAACATGTTCAAAAACTCCCGCAAGTTTGCATGAGCCTCCAGTCTGGCTAAAAAATTTGATATTTTGTAGGTTTTGAACAGGAGCAGGAAGAATCGCCTCAATTGTGTCCCCAACAGTTTTTCAAAGTGGAGCCCCTCACAGAAATTACAAGCAAAAGGGTGATTTTTCAAACACATGTCAAGCTTCCAGAGATTTGTAAAAGCAAGTCTCTTAATGTTTTTCTGACAGGAAGTTAGTACATTTGGGAAAAAAAGGCCAAAATGGTTTCTTATTAGGCCATTTCCAGGGGTCCATGGAGAAGTTCCTGCTCATACAGTGTTATACCCTTTTACAAAAGGTAAAAGGGCGTGGCTATGGCACTTCCTGGTGGCAGTAGGAAATGTCATGCTGTCACTTTAAGAGCTGAATTCCCAAGACTGTTCAACATTCAGTGTCTACATTATGTGTTGCTGAAGATATCTTTAACTTGTTGATCTTGATGTGTACCTGAAATTCTTTTTTTGTGCATGGTCAGCATGCTGCAGCAAACATGATGTCTCCTCATAAAGTTTCAAACTGCTTTAGCTCAGCCATACATTAACATATCCGCACACTAATCCCTGTCCTTATGAGGGGCCCAAGCCTAAACACATCCATCCAAAATAAACCACAGCATCACCTACTGGCAACAGGAAGTTAACTCTCCTCTCAGGAATCCAAAGAGCTACCCTCACACCTCACCTGAAGCTACCTAAGTCCATGGCAAACACTCTTGCCATGACGGTGCCATATTAAGCATCAAACAGGAAGCAGTATTCTTAAGGGGGCCAAATCCTTTTAGAGTCACCAAACATGGGACACAGGAGCCTGGGGGCACAATGACACTTTAATGCAGGTATGGGCGAGGCCGGTGAAAGCTGCTGTCATTTATCTTAGCATGTTGCTCCTCTGGTTTTTCTCCCCCTACCTTAATCCTCTCCCAATCAAGCAATGTTAAGCGCTTTGAGCGTGAAGGACCCAAAAATCTTCAAATAAAATTCTCCAAAATATGTTTTTTGCCAATTGAGTTAGGCTTCATCCTGCCGTTGTAGTCAAGAAACTGCTGTTGAAGTCATCCATTTTTCTGAGAAGTTTAGTTTTAATTCAATTTTTATAATCCTATGAGAAGGCCCTGTTAACACATGCATATCTGCAGCGAGGAGAGGAGGTGAAAAAAAAATAAAAATAAAACACACACAAGCAGGAGTCACTGAACCTTCTATAATCGTAAGTATCTGCTACAAACCAACACAGGATGCTGTTCTGCAGTGAGATCTTGATGGGGGATTTTATCGGTGAATTAAATGAGTGTTTTGGTTCACAGAAGGAGCAACACATCAATCCCAGGCTGCACAAGCATATCCCTCTCCTGCAGACACTGCCAACAAATTAAGTCAGTGGCGAAACAAGGCAGAGGTGACTGGGATGGTTATTCTGCTTCACTTTTGCACAGCAAGTGGAGTCAGAGACATGGTCCTAGTTTGGTACTAGCCAACAATATGCTGCTTTCCCTTATTTTATATGGTTATAAATTTTGACCATTTGGGGCTTTGGATCAAAATGTGAACAACAAAATAATCTGCAATGAAAATAGTCATTAACTGTTGTCGTAAAATCAGCTATAAAAGACAGAGTAAAACGTCCACATCAGGACAACCTTCAAACATCCTTGTTATAACCTGCAAGTATAGCTCCAGCTTTGACAGTGATTACCTCTGTGTGCAGTCCTCAACAGAGCTCCAGTTACTGAACAAGGTCAAACATTAGACGGCAACTCCTTGCTGCTGAAATTATGACCACTGAGTGACTCTCGACAACAATAACAAGCCAGACAGTTTTGTTCCAGCTCTGCCATTTCCCAGCCTCCTACTCTCTCACTCACTTTCTCTGCTCATAATCTCAGAAAATCTCAGCACAGCACTCATATCTCTCCGGCCTGTCTTGTAACTCTGTTGCAGGCGATGATTCAAAACTGTCAATGCCATGTGCTCGATGAGAGGCCCTGCTTCCGCATTAATGTCTCGCACTGAGGAGATGAATGCCATACAGGTAATCAATCAGGGAGACGCAAAACATAAGCTACGCCGGATGAACCAGAGGAATACAGGTCTGTGTCAGGGGAAAACAGAGTTGACCTTTTCATACCCCACTCTCCTAATATTTTGTGGCGGTGGGTTTGGGCGCATGCATGGATTTCATATGCAAGGAAGTGGGCCCAGTCACAGAAAATCCATCTTTACAGCGAGGCTGGACTAGTGGATAATGCCAGTCTATATCTGCTCCCCAGTCGGTTATAAGTCATTATATGATTATTAGCAGAGGATAATGTTGGAATTGGCTTCCTTGTCGGGAGGGAAGCTACTAGTGGGGAAAATTAGGTAGGAAATGGAAAAGTGATCCACAAGGTTGCAGCAGAGCGCAGCCCCTTCTGCTGCAGAGACTTGCATTAGTATGAAGAAGGCTACACCCATGAGGATGTGCAGACTGAAATGAATGGGTAATTTACAAGATTGAGACCGGTACACAACTGTCAGGAAATGTGATGAAGGTTTTAATGTTGACTGGGAGCAAAGATGGAAATCTAAATTGCAGCAGAGCCCTGAGGCAGCGCAGGCATATTTGATGCTTCAATTTTCAAAGTTATACGAAGTCTCTCGTTACAGTTTGATAAATCAACCTTTAGCCCGAACCTAGAGAGTCTCACAAAGAAGAAGGGCGAAAAAGAGAAGATGCTGAAGGAGTCTTTAGAGACCAAGACCAGAATGAGATGAGGGATATTTGGATCCAGTCAGGAGCAGAAGGAGGCTAATCTGCCAAAAATCATCAGAGCCTGCGCTGCCTGCTTTATATTCCTGCCTGAGCATCTTGGGAATGAAAATCAGAAGTGATGGGAGGAGAACGTAGGAGGAAATGGTCTGTGCGAGAAGAAAGAAGACTATTACTGCTCTTTCTAGCGCCGCACTAACACTGCAACCATCTTTATTTCTCATGACTCGCTTCCTTTATTCCATCCTTCCTTACTCTGAAGTTGTTTAGGGAGCACCTGCCTTCCTCTGTCAGGTTTCTAAGTTGCTTCACAGTTCAGCACATTTTGAGACATAATGCGGAGACTTTGTAAAGCGGATGTTTAGCCCATGTGAGTTACATCACGCTCCTCGAGACACTACAGAAGGTGACATCCTTGTGATTGTTTTGTTCAACTGCTTTTAAATGTTTGACATTACCCACAAAACATGCCTGCGTTATGAAAAAGAACCTCTGTGGTGAGGAGAGCGGTGCAACACGATCCTCATGTCCTATGTTTAGGCTGCTGCTGGTTCGTACACAGGAGTGACGCAGATGTATTTGTGTGTGACACTGCGTGCCCCATTTCTATTGAAAACAAGGTGTGTATGCAGCTATTTCAGGTACAACAAAACGCAGGTGAGGCTCAAACGGGTGCTAGATCTCTTTGTTCCAAAACAATATGATACCATTTCATTTTGGAGGTGAAAATTGCTGAGCTAAGAGGAACGGATCCACAGAGTAAAGAGCGCCTGGTGCCTTTCAGTCCAAAGAAAAACCTACAGGAAAAGGTTTTGGTTTAGTTCAGGGTAAATGGACTATGTTTATCCTCTGACCACTCACAGTGGTTTTACATTACATGTCACATTCACTCATTCACAACATCCTCAAACACAGATGGCAGAGAAAGTTGCAGTAGTAGTTTAAGCTGATCTGGCCCAAGGACACGTGGACAGCATAATTTTCTGCACAGACTCAGGGTGTTAGGAGTTGATCAGAAGATCATGTTTTTGTTCTATCAGGCTGTTTTGGAGGGCATTATTCGGTAAGGGATGTCAGACTGGTACGGTAATCTCTCTGTCCAGTTTAAAATCTAAACTTGTTCGTCTGGTGCAGACAGCCATGAAAGTGGTAGGGAGGACTGAAAACTCTTTCCTCCAGTCCATGTATGAACATTCTGTTCTCAGGCAAGCCCAGCGAGTTTTATCTGATCCTTCTCACATCCTTTACCTTGAGAACGAACTCCTACCGTCTGGTAGGCGATACAGAGCCCCCAAATGTAAACTGAACCATTTAAAAAAACTCATTCGTGTCCACCTCAATTAGGTTTTAAAATGTTATCTTTTTATCTTATCATTTTTCTTTTTGGTCTTGTTTACCTTGTCTCACTTTGCTTGGTCTTGTTCTTTGTCATTGTTGTTTATTGTTGGTGTGTTTCTTTTGACCATTTCTGTGTTTTCTTGTGTTTTTCTTTTGCAATGTGTGTATGTGCAATGTGCGTGGGTCGTGTGAATGTGTCTTTGTTAGGTCTAGTACTTTGTGTCATCAGTTGGCAGCTTTATCTGTGCAGCTCTTAGAGTCCAAGACAAATTTCCTTGAGGGGACAATAAAGTACCGTATCGTATCGTATGCTATCGTATTGTATCGTATCGTATAGGTCTGAAACCCTACCAACTTCCTATTTTATGTCCCTTTACACAAAGATGAGCAGCCCATTAATGTTACTTTGCATCTCCTTTTCAGATGCTGTTGTGGTATAAAACAGTTAAACAAGAAAACAAACAAGCAGTTTACCTAAAACATCACTCTTCACTTTTAACCTGGATGACGCTGAATTATAGATGACTGAGACCAGGCTGATGAAGACAGACAGGTTCTGAGGCTTCATCCTGTACAGCAGGACTGATTTATGTATTTAGTTTTAAAAGGTGTAGGAAACTGACACCAACATACATATGCACAGTCTGCACACTGATGAGGAAATTCTGCCAAACAAAACTACGAGGAGAGAAATATGTGATTTTTCTTCATTCTGAAAATACAGGCAGTGCTAATAGTGCTGACAGCCACAGGCTTGTTGGGCCTTAGGGGCACCTTTTCTATAATTTAGCAAAATAAAAATGGTTTCATTATCTGCTTGTGCTAACACCCCGGTGAAGCCTGTACTTCAATGTAAAATTCAACTATTTAACATTCAAACTGCTGCATATTTATTTCCATTTCTGCAGAAACACAGATGAGTTTTTCCAAGATGAAAAAGGAGAAACTCTGACTGGTAATTGTTTAAAAATGGTGGTTTCTGGAGCCAAGCAAATGCCTTTTGCCTGCCATATTTAAATATTCGAATCATTTCTCCTTGTTTTCACAAATTGAACTGCCATGCATCGACTGCTAATGAAGAGCAGAAACAGATGCCACCTTCAAACAATATGATTATCAGTAGGATAGTTAAGCAAAGTAGAAACAAACAGCCAACAACAGCAAGTGAAGAATTTTTGCAGCCTTTAAACACCAACTTGGTTTTTTCTTTTCTTGTATTTTGGCGATTTAATATCTTGTGTCTCTTATGTTAAGCAGAGCTACATTTCATGAGAGCTTTGCTGAGTTTCTTCTCCATAAGTAGTTCCTCACACCCCTCAGTGTCAGCAGAAAACTGTGTTGATTTAAGGTCCATTTTGTTGCGTCTCACTATAACCCACCTTAACCCACAACAAGTCGTTTTTTATGACTCACGGGTCGGAGCTTTTAAAGAGCGCAAGAGGGCAGTGAGACTTTGCAGCAGATCACCATAGGCTGACTAAAGCTCTGTGAGGACACACAGGATAATGGAGTAAATGTTGGCCTCTTGGACCCAAGCTAGTGCCTTCTTAAGATAAGCCTGACAAGTAGCCACACAAAACAAACAAACAGGAGGTCCCTGTACCTGATTTCTGTATTATACCATGATATCAGAAAATGTGAAGGGATTATATGAAACTTATGTTCCCTGACTACAACCCCCTAAAAAGCCTGTGATGCATAGATGGTTTTATGAACTACTCGAACAGTTGTAGTTTCAAACTGAATCTGTGTTCCCTGTTTGTTTGTACTGGGAAAACATGCAACTTCCTTTGGTGGCTGTTTCAGAATAAAAGTATTTCTCCAACAAAACATTTAGGCGCTTTCACTGTGGAGGGTTTCTCAGAAATGAGATGTGTTAATCATCAAATAACGTGGGCTTTTGTGAGGCTATGATTTGGTGATGATTGTCAGGAGCTACTTTGATTGCGACCACAGCCACAGCTTCTTCTCATCGTTTTTGGACTGGAGACAATTGAGTTATCAGCTGAAATACACTCTCAAGTGGATTGGCCAGAGGTGGAAATCACCATACTTACAACTGCGCCAACAGGAAGGTAGGAGGCAGCAGCAGTGCTCTTTTTTGATCAAACCACCTGCAGCTCTTCTCTGACCAGGATGCAGCCTAGCAGTTGTGGGTCACTTGATATCAAGGCTGCACTAGTGTTGGAAACAGTAAATCTCTGTTATTTGACAACTAAATTCATGTGTTTTCAAAAAAATGCACAATGGTACTGCAATGGTATTTTGACCGGCTGTGACACTGATGATTGCATTGAAATTGGTACATCAATTTTTGCACACCACTTACAGTATTTGAGGCAGCAAGTTTATCATTTTGTCCTTGAAGTTGATGTGTTGAAGCAGGACAAATGGGCCAAGGTAAGAATATGAGCAAGTCTGATAAGGTCCAATCTGTGACGGATAGACGGCTGGGTCACTCACAGTATCTCTAAAAGTATCTTTATCCAAAGTGGTCCAAGGAGGATAAAAATAGTGAACAAAGAAGCTACTGGAGCTCAGATTTCTAAGAGTTCATGCTAATTATGATAGAAAAGTTGTCATAACACCCATGCATCACAAATGGGTGCCTATGTTGACTTACAGCTTCAACCATAGGCATATAAAAGGATGTATGAAGATGGATGGCATGACAGCCCCCTGAATGTAAAACCAAAACCTTTGGAGCTCCTCGCACTGACTGAAACTTAACCAAGACACGAAAGCCCGCTGTGAGTTCATATACACATAACAATGTTTCAGAAAATATCTATATCACATGCATGATGGTTGTTTTTCCTGTTTAAAGCTCAATATTTCTTTGAATAAAACATGTTCAACTTTAATCTTTTAAATATTTAAAAGTAAAACTACTGTCCGACAGAGACTAAGAGAGCAAAGGTCATCCAAGCAACAGAGGGAGCTCAATATTTCTTTTTTTTTCTTCTTTAGTTTTTGCAGAGAAGGTCAAAAATTCATTAAAACAAGAGCAAGAATTATGCTTATTCCATCTGAGACTCACATACTGCTCGGCTTAATTTTAATTATTCAAACATCCATCTCTTTGTCATTAAACAAGAATATACGAGGGTGGCCTGTATTATTTAATATGTTTTTATCCACAGAAATCAGGCGTTATACCCTGCACATGACTGTGGCCTGAAAACAAGGACCACTGATAAATGTATGTAATATTTAAACTCTTGAATCATTAATGGCCTTGAGAGCTAACTAGCGTGCTTACAAGTGCTGCTTTGAAAGCCTCATCACTATTGGCTGTGAGCTAATGGAGTAAAAGCACAAACCATTCACAAAGTGCTTGATTTGAGACTTAAAGTTCAAATTTAAAAGGAACAAAACTGAAGGGGAAAAAAGATTTAGAGATAGTCCAACTCTGCTGTTGTCTTATGTCTTAGTTGCTGTATTTACATGGGCACAAATAATCGGAATAAAAATGCGTCATGTAGACATATCGATCAGAAGATTCTGCTTCAATTAAGCTCAATCGGAAAGAAACTGTATTCCGATCGAGAGGGGTGGTTTATGCCGATTGTTATTCCGCGTCCATGTAAACACTTATTCTGACCGTGACTCTCTTTCCTGACTGGATCTTCATTCTTTAGCCTTTGGTTTATTTATTGAGGCCAGTAGAGGAGGTTTTATTATTAACACTCTGGTATAAAACACAACCGCAGGTGCTGTGCCTGCTCCTCCGATAACATAACAACAGCGTAAAGATGTCACATCTACACACACAGTGCAACCTTTGACAGAACACTAGTGCGCAAGGGTGCCATCTGGTAACAACATTTAACGGGGGAAAAACTCCTGAATTGGATGGAGTGAGCAACTACAGCGTTTGTTGGTTTGTTGACAGCACAGGCATAAATACAGCTCTTCTTCTGTGGTTGTTTTTGCAAAATTCGACAACTCTGTGCATGTCCGAATGCCTCTAATCTGAATAAAGCTTGGTGCATGTATACGCATGTCACGATCGGATTATTTGATTTTGCACCCATGTAAACAGTGGATTCAGATCCCTCAATTTTTTTAACGGATCAAGAAATTAATCATGTAAACATGTCTATTGAAGCACACTAATTAGTCCACTCTTAAAAAGCCATTGTATTTCTATGAATGTGCAATAAAGCTCTCCTACTTCTATAACTTGTGACAATGACACTGCATGAAGTGAGCCTAACACAAGGACCAGCTTGTCACAAGGGACAAAGACGTCTGGTTTCACATATATTTTGGAGCTTAGCCGCATTTACGCATGCAGAGTTGTGCCCCGGAACGAGCGGAATCTGGATGACATGTTAATATTGTGTTTAGCAGATTTCAGTCATAAATCAGTACAACTCTGGCAGACGCTACTCCCAGCAGGGTCAATTACTTTCCCACATAACATGCAGCTCCTCTGCCATAAAACATTGCATCATCACCAGCCAATCACAGGGCAGCATCATGTGGCTTTGTGTGATACAAACCTGGGGAATGAGCAGGTGCATGGGTACAGGACAATGACTCCGCAAACATACTGAGATCAGCACATGATTGCAAAGGCTGTGGATTAAAAACGGATAACCTCTCCTGATCTGTGGTTGACAGAGACAGGGCTTTATTGATGCTGTGCCCTCGTGCATGTTAGATAAATATCCAACAGGCACATGATGATGTGACACGGCACAGTCCACCTGTCTTCTGCTTTCTGTATTGTCCGCTGAGAAGATGGGATGATAAACACAACAGCAGAGATCAGCTGTTCTTCAAACCGTTTGTGTTATCAAAGCAGACAAGCATTTTTCTGCTTCTTTTCCTCTGTGCTATCTAAATGTAGCTTGACATCAGTTTCAAACTAAGTACCGTGATGTAAGTATGAATTAGTAATGTCTGGAAAAAAATGGCTCCACTCACTTTAGACTTCAAACTCTTTCTTCTAACTTCTACAGTAAATTCATTTGCATTATTGAAGTTGGCGTCATGTCTTCAACATGTCTGTACTGATACCGAATTAAAACCCGCCACATTGTGATTCAAATCAAATATTTTAGAGAAAATAGAGCGAATAACAGTCATCTTAGTCAGAGGGGAAATGGGTTGACTCTAGATCTGCATGTTTCCATACAAAAACATCCTCCAAATGATCAAATAGCATCTACACCCACACTATGTTTATGTGTTTGGCAGTATGCTCCATCCGTACTGTATATAGCATTGCTTTAACACACAGCCAAACAGCATCTCAGCCACTGCAGGTCCCGGTCTGTTCTGGCTCTGCCTCACTAGAAAGGATCAGCAGCACACAGACAGACATGTGTTGACATAAACCACAGCTGAACATACGAGGTATAACATGGAGGAATAAATCTGTCATGATCTGTCGCTGCACAATGGTAGAGTTATGATAAGCGTTTGCTCTCCAGCAGAGTAATACTGGGTCTTATGCTTGACTCTGCTTAATCTATTCTTTACGGTTTAGCCCAGCAGTGTGAACTGGTACTACTCTAATGGGCTTACCCTCCTATGAGCGACGATGGGCATTTGTTAAACCCGGACTACCAAACCTAGATGTGATATCCTTCACTGTCCGCTTAGACAAGGTCCAATCTGGGAATTTTTTGGCTCCCTTGTGGGGTGAAAGCACAGCTCAAACACCTGCATGGCTGGTGGCAGTGTCCTTTGGCTGCATTAAGTGTAACCAGCTGCTTTGGTTACCTAGAGTGGCATTTCCCAGAACATAATGAAAAATTTCCCTAGAGAGGAAACCTAATGTTGTTACATCCAAACAACTCAGTCCCATTTTTACACTAAAGTTTTCTGCTACATCCACACCAATCCGTCCAAGATAGACACCGACAACAGGCAGAACTCCAGCTTCTTCACGATAAAGCAAAAATAACCAACACACACACACCACTGGCCTCTGAAAATAGGTCTCATGACACCAAAGCTTGTGTCTGCTTTCACCTGAGCCTCAAACCCATTTCCTCTGCTTTTAAGAGACCGATAAGACTGCCTGACAAGAGAGTTCAAACATCAACCTGAAGAAACGAGAACTGAAATCTTCCAAAGGCCATCCTGCAAAAAAAAAAAAAAAAGGAAAAAAAAAGGAAAAGCCAAACACAGCAGAACAAAATTGACAGGACAAGTTTAGGGCATCAATATTTCACAACAAACACCTCCGAGGAGACGCTCACAAGCAAACAATCCTGCTCTAACTTAAGTCCTTAAACCCTCTGAGAAATTGTAAAGTTAAAGTGAATAATTTGCATCTTACCTGTCCATCTAAGTGAAAACCATTTCCTTGCTTTTTGTCCTTTCAAGCTCCCATTCATTTTTTCTTTCCCTTTCACAGCTTCCATTTTTTGTCTCATCTCCCCTTTACCCACTAACTGCCAGACTGTCCCTGGGTGAGAGGCAAGCTATGGATGAAGAGGAGGAGTGACAGAAAAAAAAAAGGGAAGGGGGAGTGTATAGTGGGTGAGGGAGGAGAGGTGGACAGGATGACGGTGGATGAATCCCTGAGCTGTGCAGCACTGCCCTTTTCTCTGACAGGTGAGGGTTCGCCCTTTTCACCTCTTCTCCTCTCCATTTCTTTACATTCTGTGTCAGATTTTCCTCTGTTGCAGTCAGACAGTGCCCTTCAATCCCAAGAGAGATGGCTCATTCTTCCCAAAAATCTACCTGACTTTAACCCCAATGCCCTTTGCAGACTTTTTTCATTGCTTGTCTGTACGTTGACTCTCTCTCACCCTGGCGCACAGGTGTCACACAAACCAACAAACTGAATATGGAGTTCCAGATCTTAAATATATTTAAAAAAAAATAACTGATATTTCTCAAAAAGGCTTGAATGGACAAAAGACAGAGAGATGAAGGGACTGCAAAAAGGGAAGGGGAATAGAGACAGCATCACAAGAAGGAGTTGACCCACCCAGTCATCCTTTTTTCACACCATCACCTTCTCCATCAATGCAAAGCAGTCTTATCCCCTCATAAATGAATGTTTCACATGTATTTATCATTTGATTCCGTTTGTAAATGCTTGTTTCTCAGTCTTTTTTTCCTCCACACACACCCTTTGAGGAGCTTCACTTCCCAGAGGTCGTCCATGTGGTTGACAGCGGCTGTTCCAACAAGCCTCTCACAAACGCACACCGGTAAACACAATTTCACACTTTGAGCCCAGCCACACACACACACAACAGCAATCTCTTACCAGTCACCTCCCTCTCTCTTACACACACACACATACACACCCACCGGCACCACCTGCTACACTGATGGTACTTCTGCTCTACGACAGCCCCCTCCCATCTCTTGCTGCTCCCACAAACACTGCCACCACCCAGTGTTCCCAGCCCCTCCAGCACCCCCATCCTCGCATTCAACATCCCTGCAAGCTTCACTCGGAGCCCGCTGCCCATTAACTGCTGCTACCTTACAGCATCCCTCTCTTTCCACCAGCCCTCCTCCGCCCAACCCCCATCCCCCCTGCCTCCACAGAGTGTAACAGGAGGATGGCCGGCTGGTTGGATATCACAACAACGCTGAATCAAAAGAAGATACCTGCTACACAAGTATGCAAAGAGAAAAAGGGGTTGACATGCCTTGGGATGGTGCATTGCCCATGCTGCGACACGGACCGCTGCAGCTGAAAGTGATCGCGTTTCCTGTTCCCCCTCCTCTTTTTTTTTCTTCCTCTCTCCTCCTCCCTCCTCCTGTCCCCTCGCTTTCTGCTCTTCACAAAACGCACGGTCGCTCCTTCCTTGTGCCGGCTTCCAGCGCTCCTATTCGCTCCTCTCCTTCAACCGTCCTCCTTCCCTTTGTTTCTCCCTCACTCTGGCTTTCTCTACCCTCCGCTGGAACCTCCTTCAGCAGAGATGGCTGTGGTCCAGCAGCAGCGGCGCTCCTGACAGCACTGCGCGTGTGTGACTGCGAGCACGTGTGCGTGTGTGTGTGCGAGAGAGAGAGAGGGAGAGAAAGAGAGGGAGAGGTTCAGCGGAGGAGCCTGAGTGAGTGTATGTGTTTGTGTGTGTGAGAGAGAGAGCATGGGGCGTACTCTTCTGCACTAGGAGTCGTAGGAGACTGTGCATGCTGGTGCAGAGATGCTCAGCACACAGCTAAGAATGAGGCACAATTTTAGCCCATGATAAATTCACACTCTCTCACCCTCCCTCCCTCTCTCTCCTTCTCTCTCTCACTTGCTCACTCCATGCCTTATTTCTTCTCTATTACACATTTTTTCTCCCCCCTCCCTCTTAAAGACATAGGCGGCACGCTGCATTGCTACACGCCTAGGGCACATCTCATGATATGGTAATAAGAGGGGAGTCCAGGGACAGGGTCCTAGCTAGTGGGGGGGGGGGGGGGGGGGGGTGAAGCTTGAAGCATCTACTGTACCAGGAATGGGGGGAGGACAAGAGGGGATGGAGAGGCGGGTGTTGCTGGTGATGCAAGAAAGGGAGATACTTGAGTGAACACTTGAAATATTCCCCTGTGACAATAGTAACTAATGATGAAGCTGTGTTGGGCCTGGGGCAAGGCTGTAAAGAATTGGCATGGCAACCACAGTGCATCAGCAGGTGAGAGAGGAGAGGAGAGGAGGACGCTCCAGAAGGGCGTCAGCGTCACTGTGGCCTGCAGCTCCGCCCGCCTGCTTGTTTGTTTGCAAGCATAAATTATCACTCTTTGATTTCTATCACCACCAGGGACTGACAAACACAGAGCACAAGTGGGACAGAGTCCAGCTATGTGTCAGCTGTTCAAGACTGCCCTTGAAACACAATGTGGAGAAATCTATACTGAAATCAATCACATAAGATAGATACTGCATCTGATAGAGGACAAAAAAAGGACAAAATTGAGCTACAAGTAGCAAAAGGGAAGCAAAGATAGAGTGGAATAAAGTAGTAAAGAGTGTGGAAACAGAGCCCCTCTCATCCTCAACACCTGACAGAGTGCTGCTGTCAAACACTGAGAGGTTATCCTTGTGCAGCAGCTAATGGCTCCTGATGAATTAAGAGAGTAAGAGAGGGAGAGCAAAAGAGAGAGAGGGAGGGAGAGGCAGTAAAATGCCAGGAGATGGAGAGATAAAAGAGGATGGAGGGCCATGATGAGAATGATGAATAATTTATAGTTGGGCTGCACATGACTTACCCAGCACACTGGCCTGTCCGTCATGTCCAGCTGGCTCACACTCTCACGGAGGAGATAGCTTCAGCTTGTCAGCTGGCGCCTGTCCGCCTGAGCTGACAAAGCCGATAAAACTCTGCAACAGCACAAATTAACACACAAGATAAAGGTAAGGTAAGGTAAGGGAAGTTTTACAGAGCGTTTTAAGAAAGTCAATGTCAGTGCAGCAGGCCATACAAAAGAGTAAAATGTAGTTATCTTACACGCTGGGTATGCATTCAAGGTAATTAGATTTAGACAAAAACATCAGCAAAGATTAAAAATGCTTCTTAAAGACTTGTTATGGATTTATGGACATGGATGTGAATGTGGACGGCTGTATCTCAGTACAAAACAATGCTAAAAGGGAACATTAGAGACTAACCCTCATGCTAATAAATAATGTCGAACCACAATAATAATCTTAAAGCAGCAGTAAAAAATGTTTCTTAAACTTACATCATTAAAGCATACACTTCTATTTCTCTCCCTCCAGTGAAAGATATCTAACAAAGTCAGTCAAGTGTCAATCATAGAAAACACCCTGATAACTTTTAAAAATGGAGCTGCACAGAAAAAAAGAGGACTTGAGCACAAACCAGTCTTAAAGTAACTACATGTCAACATCGCAACCAGGGGGGAGAAAAATTTATGTTCCGAGTGATTAATTTCTAAAGTTTGTCCACAGCTCCATAGGGATTGCTGGAGGAGATTGGATTTATGACCTTTACTGCAGCCCATCACCAGAGGGTGCTGTTCTTGAAGTGGCTTCACCTAGCTAGGAGGCAGACTTTGTCCATTCTATGTACAGTCTATGAGTTGCACCCTGCAAAGGCACTTTTGTGATGCTGTCTCTAAAGTTGCAAGGGCACTTTAACACTGAGGGCCGGTACTCACTTTGACTCCTTGTATCCACAATCTCATTCTTTCAGTCAAAACCCATAGGTAAGGATTGGATCCCAGGGAGTGGACCCCAGAGCTTGCTGTGAATAGAATGCTTTGGAATCCCAGAGGAGGAGCTGGAAAGTGATGCTGAGGAGGGACTGCTGCCCCTGTGACCCTTGCCTTGAAAAACGGAAGCAAATGGATGGATGCATGGCTGTCCCCTTTTGTGGGCTCTTTCAGGTGCAACTAAAGAATCCGTCTGTAACACTGAACCAAAAGAAGACCCAGATGCAGACTCACAGGCAGGCAAAATCAAAGTCCATTTATTCCAAAAAAAGAGTCGGTACACAGATCCGAAAAAAGCACAGGCAGAGGTATCCAAATCGACAGGCAAGAGGCTAAGTCAAACAATACTGGAGAGAGGTCAAAACACTGAGGCAAACACAAGGAATAAATGCTGGAACTCTGACACTAAGGACAAGATGAACTGGAACAGAAGGGAGGGAAAGCTGGGTTTAAATACACCAGAGCAGTGGAGTTAATGAGACACAGGTGAGACACATCAGGGTAATCAGGGGAGAAGGTTACACAAGGAGGAGGAAGTCAATGAACCTGAAACAAGAGACAAGGGTGAGTATCAAAATAAAACAGGAAACACAACACAAGAAACATGAGGGATGAAAATAAAAACAACTTAACTAATCAGGAGACGTGACATTATACTACTGGCTACAGAAGTCATACCTGTATCCCAAGATTCATTGTGTGCTAACCCACAAGATGAGAGACTGTAGAGACTAAGCATTACCCTTTGAAATTAAACATATTTGATTTAACTTAAACCGCTGGCAACACTGATGTCAAAAGGATGAAAGAGGCTCTGAGACTTGTATGTATGTTGGCAATTAGGTTGAGTCAAGCAACCTGAGTTAGCTACTTCCTGTACAGCATTACAGGTTGCTAGGCAACAGGACTGCTACAAAACGTAGCAAAACCTAAGATAAAAAGGACACCCCCCTCTGAGATTTACCCAGTCTATGATGACCAGGTTCTTCGAAGGCTGGATGCTGCCTCTGGATTGGGACACAGTCAGTAAGAAATGGTGCACTATTGTGATTTTTTACAGCTACAAGAGGGAATATACTCCCCTAAAGCATAAAAATGACAGGACTGTAGGTAACTGATGAGTCACCTGGCTGTACAGTACCATATTATGTCACAGCTGTTAACGTCTAAGCAGCTTATGCTTGTGCTCTCAATGCCACCAAGACTCATCTTTAAATTTCTCATGTATTGTGATGGAGGATTATCTGAGAGAGGGGTGACTACTTTAACAGTAAATCACAGGTCTCTGATCAGCACTTAAGTATGTCTAAATTTCAATTCTTAACCTAAGGCTCTATTGTCTTTAATCAACTCTGATGGACCTTAATATAGACAATTTTATTATCTTCTGTGCCATTTGCTGTCTTCTGCTTCCTTTTCATTTGCAATGCAAACTTTGCCTGTAAAATGTTTGATTATTTTGGTCTGAAAGCAGAAAATCACTTCACTGAAATCAGACCCTGTAGCAGCACTAGCTGACATTAAAAAATAACCCTTGGGATAGTTCATATTCGCTCTGAATGTAAAGTTTGCTTTTGTCAGTTTGAGAGGCCCTGGGATTAATCTTAATCTCTTAACTTGAGGATACTCTATCTCTGATGCAGATGTGGGTTTTATCAAATCCTACAAAAGAATCATAAAATATGCAGTACTGATAAAGCATTCTGTTTTTATGTGCATGTTAATGCTTGCACTGTGGTATTTAAGTAGAGAAGTGCTGCTATGCAAGCAGGCAGATGAAAAAACTGCAGAAAAGATTAGCCCCTATAAATATGCCTGGTTAAAGACCCTGATAGTGTTAATGATAAGCAAGGCAGCGATATATATATTTATGCATCTAAAATATATTTCATTATAGATGACCTGATAACCACCCCTGATTTCCAATTTTTTCATATTCCGTGATGTAGCCCTGAGTAAAGCAAGTACAAATAAACATAGAGCTGCAGCATGTCTAATCAATTCTCAGCCTTAGGATACTGGGAGGGTTGTGTTCTGCATCATATCAGAAACATTTCCTATATCACTGTCCGGTATACAGTCCAGGAAAATGCTATTGGAAAGGATGTAGTGCTGATGGCATGCTTTGCCTTAGGGCTTCTCTAATTTCCCAAGCAGGAAGCTGCTCATTGCAGAGGTGCAGCTTGCTGAGTAAGTGGCTCTGCTGAGTTGATGAGCATACTCTGTGACTGTTTTCTAATAAAATTACATCTGCTGTTTTTGTGCTGGCTTTCAGTCTGGCTTGTGTCCTGAACTATATGGGTGTTACTTTAAATATATGTATTTAAGGTAATGTTTGGTTGTCCCTGAGGAGTTATAATAAGCCCAGTTTGTCCTGGATGTCCTCCTTCCTTCCTTCCTCCTCTCCATCTCAGCGATGCGAGCTCATCGGCCCAGAAACCCTTCAGCACATTCAGTGGCACAATAGATCTGCCCTCGCTTCAGTGGAAACTAGCCATCTGAGGTTATTAGAGGGGGGGCTGGGGAGGAATGTCAATGACATTGTGACTTGGATGGTGGGGGGGGGGGGGGGATTTAACCAAGATAGCGAGGAAGCAGAGGTGTTTTAACTGTAAGACAGAGAGAAGATACCTGTCATAGAGCATCAATCATATTTCCTTCACAACATGCAAAAACATGCCACATGTAACACGCTGTTAATTGCAATTTTTTAGAGGGCTATGCAGTGACTTGTTAGTGCTGCAGCATGTAGGATTCTCTGAGTTTAATAAAAAAAATGATAGCAGGTAAGAGTATAAGTGTAGATATCCACAAAGATAAATATTTTCCCCTTGTGTATTCAATAAATCCGCAATATGCAGAGAACCAGGAATATTTCAGTCATATGAAAAACATTCGTCATGTCCCGCTTTTAATATTTGCAGGGGTGTAGAGGAAACAATTGAGGGAAATCTTTAATGAGAGCAGTGAGTTATATCACAGAGGACGACTCATACAAAACAACAATAAGCATGTGGTGAAAACTGTATCAGACATTAGTGATCGACTGGTATCAGTTTTGTGACAGCTGATGATCACAGTGTAGGTCTCCTGATGGCCGATACATAATGCCTTTATCCCATTATTGTTGTTTTTTGCATTTGATCAGATATAAAAAATTAATAACAGACATTATTTCACATATATTACAATCTCATATACATAGTTATCCGAGCAAGAAATATGTTTCCGATTAATTTTAAATGAATTCATGAAATATTAAAATCAGGCTGTGCTACAGATTTCAGAACATGACAAGAATGTCAGAGGCAATTTTAAACGCCGTCATTTTATACATCATAACATAATCTGTATCAAACACTCGTCAGTGACTGTTAAGATTATCTGCTGACATTTATGATGTGAAGATCTTGTCATCATTTTAGGGGGCATTAGTGTTGCTCTGCAGCAGCCACATCAGTGAGGCTGTCTGCAAACATTGTCTATTTTTTTAAATTAACCCTTAATCACCCAGGAATCAGTCAACGCCAATCATTTAAAATTCTTCTAATCAAACTTGTCAATCAGTCTGCCTATAGACACAACACTAAACCACAACTTTTCAACATTTTCTGTGGAATCTGCTGCTGTACACCCTGGACTGAACTTAAAGGGGGCATTAGTTGTACATTAAATAAAGCTATAAGGACTCTGTACTAGGGGTGCCTGCCATTTGACTGGCTTAGCCGATTATTGGTGCCAATATTCATCATTTTGTTTCATTATGTGTAGCAGTTTTTTTCTTTAACAGACGACCAATAGATCAATAAAACAAAAGATGTACTACTTAGTCTCTACTGACAGTGTCTTTGCCTCTGGGTCACTCTGCCTCTCCTCATGTCCCGCTCAAAACACTCTCTGATTGGTCAGATATCAAAACTGTATGATGTAAATGTAATCATATTGCTGTGTACCCCTGCATTTATGCTAAGGTTTTAGTTTTGATTGTAGATTTGCTTTTATAATTGAGAGAAAGTCTTGTTGGAATTTGTAATGTGTCAAATTCTAAATTTTCACAGAATTTTTCAAAGTCATTAGCAACTAATAATAAGTATCAGTATCAACTCTGAAAATCAGTCGCCTGCAACGGGCTACAATAACAGCTACATAGAGTGAGAATTCACTTTTTTGACAAAGTCCATTTATGTCGATTACAAGTGACTGCAAATGTGTTCATACAGCTTGTATTAGTGTAAAGCAACACAGCTTAAAAGCAAAATATGGAAGAATTTATGGCACCGATCTTTTAGGATTATCAACAATGAAGTTTCACAGCCTTTATGTTCTTAAAAACAATAACATTTACATGCTCATGCTATAATCCTGCAGGAAGGTGCTGAAATGTGTTTGTGTGCAGCAAAAGCAACATTCACCTGGCGACGACTGTGTCCTCTGTCACACTCTGTAACTCTCAAACATTACACACTGTGGACCGTCTTTACACAAACACTGACAAAAATAGTCTTTGTCACTGACTGTGGCGCCAAACTCAGCTGGACTAGGTAGCAGAAATGTCAATACATGCAAAATAAATAAGATTTGAAAACAGGCCAGAGAGGAGTTTCTACAGGCACAACTTTCCTTTATTGGGTCATAAGTAATGAGAAACACTTTACAGTTTTTAAAGAACCCACCCAATATCCCTTTAGTCTGCACCCATAGTGAGAGCAAGTTGAAAAAGGCTGTCGTGAAACTGGGACTTGTATTTCACTTTGCTCTAGCAGAGATGTGTAGTGTTGTTTTGTATTCTGAAATCATTGTAAAGTTGAAAATCGATTTATTTTGACAACCCTGGGGTTGCAGGTATTGTTTTTTTTCTACATTACCTGATTGATTGCTCTGGCCATGACTTTGACTGCATCTGGGAAAATGCCACTCCAGTGTTCGATTGTTTTGATGTGCAGGGCCCTATAGCACCAACCGCAGAGGAGATTATCAAAAAAGCTGCGAAAGAATGTGAAAGTATATCTACATGCAACAGTAAATTATAACTCTAACATTCAGACTCAGACAATGCAAGGCTTGGAGCAGACTGCCTCTCGATAATACTTTGATAAGCAACAGATGATCAAAAGAATATGTTTCTGTGCTTAAAGCTGCTGACTATGGCAGCAGTGTACACAAAAAAACAACAACATGAAAGTGCAGAAACCATCGCTTTGGCTATGTGGAGGCTGGAGGCTGTCAATGGACTAACCAGGAACCAGAAAACAACCAAGAGAGAAATAGTGCAGAAGAAGATGAAGCCTGTAACCAGATGCAAAAATCAACTGAGTTCATTTATTCATGTGCGCTTAAGCACATATTTGAGGCATTTGAAAACAAGCTACATCTGAGATCACTTTCATGTGCACATAAAGGAGGCAAAACACTTTTGAGATTTTGGTAAACAGAATGTAAAAAAAAAAAAAAAAAAGGTGCTCAGCTTGTTCAAACTGACTTTTTATCTTTGCATATCTGACGACTGATGTTAGTTATAGGAAGGTGCTGGGCTGACTGAACGTTTTCATCAACTGAACCAAAAAAAGAGGTTGACCTTCATCTGCAGCACTTTGATTCATACACTCATGCTGATCATGCTTTTCAAATCTTATTGATCGAAAAGTAGTTTAAAGTGTTCACACACGTCATGGGGTGTTTTCTGCAGTTGCTTGTTTCCTCTCACTGCTGAACAAACACTGAGGAAAGAGCATTTAGCACACGCTACAGGACACACACTGTTAGCTTAAACTAGCTAGCTTAATCTGGTACAGAAAAATACACTTGGTCATTATTGACTGTGTGAGTCAGTGTGGAGCAGCTGACTAATTCTCTCTGAGCACATAGACATACGTTTTTCAACTTTAAAGCTAACAGATTCAGATATTCTATAATGGCCTCACTGTCAATCATGTGGACGAATCCTGTGTTTCCATGGCAATAGTAAAGGCTAGAAATGACTCATCTGGATAGAAAGGTGCAGTCACTGGTGAACTCTGCTTCCTTTGGAGTGAGTGGGTGGATGGACAGGATGTAAAATACCAGGCCCGCCATAGACCCTCTGCTGAGCACCTTCTGTGACTTTTGCTTGCCAAGAAATGCAAGTGACCAGTAATTCTGGGTGTGCATGCAGTGAGAATATAGACAGTGAATGTTGCAGAGGGTAGAAAACACTTCCATGCACTGTCAAATTGTCTGCTTGCTGCAGTAAAAAGGACATCCCCATCAGTATTATGTGACGGATCTTTGGACGTCAAACAGTGAGGCAGATGATCAGAGAAAAATAAAGGTATGGTTCCGCTGCTCTCCTGGGATTGAGGCTCTCAGCAGCAGATCTGCATCCTCGACTGAAATATGAGCAGAATACAGGCAATATAAAAAATAAATGAACTATATCATGCATAACAAGGGATTTTTTAAAAACAGCTTCATCAGAAGCAAAATGATACTGATGTAAATTCTGATGTGTAATTAATACAGCTCATGTATGGGTATTTATGTAAAAAGGGAAGTGGGACTGACTACCCAGGGCTCGGTGGGTGAGGGGATCCTCGGTGGGCCTGAGATGAAAGTATAGAACTGTCTTAAAGTTTGCATGTGTGTGTAAAAATGGCTGTATAATGGAAACTGTGCCTTAGATTAGGGGTGTCCCAATACGATATTGATATTGGATATCGGTCTGATATCAGCAAATAATTGAATATCGGATTATATCGGCTTCTTCTAAAATCTCCGATATCAGCACTCCGATACAAGCAGTCCACTCCAGACTCCACTTCTGCACCTCTAGTTAGCAGCGCCCTGATCAAGGAGGCAGAGCCTACGTAATCACAACAACAGTGTGTACTAAGGTACTAACAAAGTAGCAAGGAGAAGGAGTGAGTCCGAAAAAGACGTTGCAGCTGGGTGCAAAACTTGTCATGCACAAGTTTGTGCTAATATCGGATCAATATCAGTATCGGCCAATATTGCAGGCTACAATATCAATATCGTATCGGAGGTGAAAAAGTTGTATCAGGAAACCCTTACCTTAAATCTTATCAAAGCTTATTTCTGTTGACCCTCTCACCCCTGTGAACTCACACGGTTTGGTCTACTGCAGAATAAAAAGTATTTTGTCAACTTTATCTCAATATATTTAAGACTTAATTTGGAGTGACAGCATGGTCAGCTGGTTTTTGTGACTAAGTTAGACCAAGTTTTACAGAGCTTGAAGCAGACTGTTATTTTAGTGCTTTTACAACCTATTTATAGAGGGAGTGTTTCTCCATACCGGCCTGTGTTTATTTTGAGTCATTTTCTGGCTGTTTGTAAAAAAAGAAGAGAAAATATGAGTGTATCACACAGTTATAGTTATTTAAAGCTTTAATGGGCCGTGGAGTGAACTGGTAATGAGGCCCAAAGTGATAACTTTTCTAGAGGCTCAGGTATTTTAATATCTTCATTTATGAGGTAATTCTGGGATAATCCCCCTGTACCTTTCCCCCATTTTGATCCAAAAGGATGAAATTTACAATCTCAATTAGCCCAATATTATGCCATTAGTCATTCCAAAAGTCCAAAGTAAGTTCAGATGTAGAGCTTTTAGCTTTTCTGCACTGTGGAACAATTAACAGACTGATTTTAATGTGCTCTGGGTGTGTTTTAAATCTCTGTGATATCTTAAGTTCAGTCTTCCTGTGTTTAAATGTTTCAGCTGATCATTTTGATGTATTTTTATCTACTGTGTGGGTTGGACTTGATTGCTGGAACAGTGTTGGCCAGGACTTACTTGTAAAAGAGATCTCTAATCTCAGTGAGAACACATTTTGTTGGATAAAGGTCACAAAGTGAAGGAAAAAAAAAACACCTCTGCTTTATATATCTATATTCATTTCTGGGCCTGGCTCTGATTTTCTCCTTTAGTATGCATGGTTTGACATTTCAGGCTTGAGACAGTACTTCAAATTAAACCTGTGACATGGAAGCTCTCTTTTGTATAGCTGCATACAAAGTATGAAGAGGCGGTTCATCAACCAAAAAGGAGCCACTGATCCATCTGAGCTTTGAGAGGCAAAACTGTCAGTAAACACCGGAGAGCTCTTCATTAAATGTGTTGATTGATTGAAGAAGAGAGCTGCAAAGTTGTCATCCCTGGAAACTGTTCATGTGCTTGATGTCACACATCAAGGTGAGATTCAGCGAGGATGAGAGCTAAAGGTTAAGGTATGCCAACATGTGTGAGTGTATGTGTGGAGAGCGTGATTCTACATATCTTATTGGTGTTATCTCAGATTCATTAGTCACGTGTTGTGAGAGACTGAGGCAGATTATGGCAGGAGAAGACGTCACGTACTTGTGGGTGATTCAGGACCGCAGCTCTGTTGGAAGATCATATGAAAATATAAAGAATTCAAATGTGTGGTCGTGTGAAAATATGTCGAGATCTGGAAAGCAAACTTGTGATGTCAGCACAGAGGGACAAGCTTAGTTCAGTGGTGATATTTATAGAGTGATCTATCTGTGGGACACCCTCTGTTCAATTAAAGATCTTTAATAGAACAAAGACTTCCCTCCCTCTGCATCTCTACACGATACGATCCACCTCTTGTCTCCCTTCTCCATGTCTTCACAGTCCCCCTCTATAAATACATAAGGTTCTGTTTCCAAGGTAACAACTCTATGGAGAATTGGCCACCTGAAATCTAGATGTAGCAGAAAAGGAGGATGAGCAGTGGTCTGAAAGAGAGAAAAAGAGAGAGACCTTCTTCTTCACTGTGTCACCATCTGTTCATCTCTGTCCCCTAGGATTGTGAGTCTTCATTCATACCTTCTCCTAGCTACACGCTACATAGGAAATGTGTGAGTCATGTTTTAAAGTGGCAGTAGTTATGTGAATGTTTGTACAATTTGTACTCTGGCCTTTGACTGAAGGGTAAAATAGTCCTGTCTTCACAGTTATGTTATTAAAAATGTCTGTCAGCACACACAAGGCCAAGAGGAGTCACAGAATGTCTCTGGCCATGATCATGATGCCAAACTGAACAAGCGCTCAGTGTTATTCTAAGAATAGAGAAATTTAGGTGTACTGTCACCTGTGTCAGTTTAGGTGAAACTAGGGTGCTAATCCTGTAAATTTAAACTTTTTGTAGCCTATTTAGGGTGACTGTACATCCTGGACATGTCCTCTTTTGGGAGGCTGTCTGGCCTGTCCAGGGGGAATTTATAAAATTCTTTAAATGTCTGAGGTTTTGTATGGAAGGCCGTTGCCGCCAGTGACAAAAAAAAGATGAGATAAAAGGCCATTTTTTGTTTTTTAAAAGATTGATTAAGAATGTGTGTTTCACTGAAACGTGTAAAAAAAACACTCGACCTGACCCAAAAAACCCTTAAAAGTTTTGCAACTCCACCGCACGTGGTAATATCCTCTTTTTGAGGATTCAGAATATGTTAACCCTATTTTATTTCCAGTTTGTGCCAAGTCTTAGCAGTGGCATCCCTTTCCTAGTTCACCTGTACTCATAGAACCATGGGCTCACTGCCCTCCAGTGGTCACGGAGAAGGTAGAAAAATGCGTTTCCCCCCTCTTAAATATTTTCCTTATTTTTCAGTAAAACAAGAAAACATTAAAGTTACAAGTAACTAGTATGAGTTGAGTTACTAAAGATGAGACTGCTGAATGAGTCGATGCTCTAAATCCTGTTAAAGGAATATCCAAATACTCAGTCAGGTTTTTGAATGATTATATTTTATCTTAGTCTATGTCCTGTTTTGAGCTTTTGTGTTGAGCAGTAAGGGAAAATGCATTTTTATCATGTTTTTTCCACAACTCAGCTGCGACAGGTAGGTCCAGCATGAGTCTAGTTCTGCTCAAGTTTTCTGCCTGTTTCAGTGAAGTTTTTCCTTTCTTCTAACTTGTTAAATACTGCAAAGTGCTTTACTCATGTCAAATGGGATGTGTCAAATCTGTCCCATCTCAGCCTATATTAAGAATATTATTATTATAGATGATTTTTTAAAAATATATTTATTACTTATTGCTCTGTAATTTGTTGACAAATTTGTTGGTTTATTTTATCTTTTTAATTATGTTATTAGGACATTTTATTCATTTACCTCTTTTGTATAATTGATATTTTTATTATTATTTTCATGACTGACGTATGTCTTAATTGTTGGAAGTTGTTGTATGAATAAAAAAACCAATAGAGATATGTTTTTAAAAAAAAAATCTGTCCCATCTCAAGCTTGGATCTTTGTAATATGTCAAACAATAAGTTAGGTCTAGACCTTCTCTTTCAGAGAACATTTTGGGATAACGACTGTTGTGATTTGGCGCTATATAAATAAAAAATGATTAATTTATTTGAATCTTTTGAACAAAGGGTTGCAAAATAACGCATCAGATGTGGTGGGACCTGTTTGAATAATTGAATGTTTTATTTTGACAAGTCCATTTCTTCAGAATGATCACACTAACAGGCTAACATTATTTATAATTTGATTGATCAAGGCAAAGCGACTAACACAGATGTTATCATCATTGAGACCTCACACAGACACTTTAACTGGGATGATTTCATTCATGTCTTCAGGTACAGTGGAATTTCAAGTTTTAACCTTCTAACTTTTAAAAGAATGACAAATGATAGTGAAGCATGAGTACAATAGAGATCTCTTTATTATAGTGCATTTATCAGATGTTACAAGATGAGTTTAAAAAAGCATAAAAGGTAATTAAGAAATACATATGCACATACCTTGTCATTTATACAGAAACAATCTTGAAAATTAAAGCTTCACGTCTGAACAAGGGTATGTGGGTGACTTCAAGTTAAAATACATTTTCTTAGAGATTATATACATTTGTGTTTTTGATGGTGTGTTTCAAATCATGTCACTCATCCTATGAACTGAATGGATGTTTGGGAAATACCGAAGCATATGACACCCAAGAAAGCCCAAAAGAATATTTCACAAGAAAACACTTAAATGACCCATTATTATAAACAAAAAAAGGTCAATTTTATTTTGAAGGGCTTTCGAGTGTATTAAGCTGTTTTATTATTAATTGGTTTTGCTGACATATAGGGAGTGGGAACATGTTTTGTTACTTTAGTTATCTGGTACAACACCCATACCTGCATGTCGTAATTGTCTGCTGGTGTGGATCAACAGGACTTGTTACCGTCTATGGGTTCGCTGCAATGGCTGATGGATAATCCACTGTTTCACATAAGCCTGTGTTGTGCTAGCTTATGAGATTGTGCAAATGGCATCAAGGGAGTTAACATGGTCAACTTGGCCCTGGCTACATGCAGAAAAAACACCATAAAGCCTGAAGCGTAGAGGACACATTTACAGCATCGATAGTCCAGAGTAAACACTTGTAATCAAACTGTACCGTGTAGCGCAGTGCTGACTTTTTGTTCAAGAACATGTTTATCTTCTGGAAACACGTAAAAGAGGGAATCATGAATGAAAGCAAAAACAATAAGCCTTTTTTCTGAATCTCACTAATTGGTCCCAAGAACAATTCAAAATGAACGTCAAGACTGCACACCTTACGTATCAGGTCATGCATAAGTAAACCAGGTCGAGCAAGCACTGAGAGTAGCACTAAAAGAAACAATACATTAAAAAAGAAAACAGACAAAAACCCAGAGACCTCAAGACCCTTAGTACAGAAAGATGGAGTGGGAGCAACTATCAAAAAATGGCCTAAGAACCCCCTTCAAATGATAACAAATCTTATATAATCAAAACCCGGATCAATCAAACCTAAAAGAAACTGGTCTGAACCCTAAGTCTGTGGGGGCGAGTCCCTTTGGACTGTGAGAGTGGAGGAATGGAAAGAGTGTTTTAACTGTTCAAGGGGCAGCCAGACCGCTCTCACTCAGCTCACACACACACACAATCATCCATCCGAAAATACTGATCCCAACACACTCATACCGTGAACAGATGCAGGAGCAGCAGAGGCCAACTGGTCCTACGCTTTAAGTTAAAGAGTAAAGGTAGAAGAGAGAGAAAGAGACTAGGCCCATTGCAGTCCCCTGCACCCGTCAGTCACAGAGATGACAGTAAAGGAATGGCGTGATGCATCATTTTATGTTCTTTAGCTGGTTACAAAGCCAGTCGAGACCCTCGTAGAGACCGTCTCCGTTTGTGGCACATGCGGCCTGGATATACCAGTTTCGTTTGCGCAGGGACTGCAAGTGCAGCTTGTCTGTGATCTCGACTGCGTTCATGGCATTGGGCAAATCCTGAACAAGCAGAAAACACGACAATCAATTAGTGAGAAGAGGGGGAAAAAGGAAACTCATATTAAGATCATCATGGAGACCGCAAACAAAAAAAACTCACCTGTTTGTTAGCAAACACGAGTACCACGCTGTCCTTCAGCTCATCCTCAGACAGCATTCGCATTAGCTCATCCTTTGCCTCACCAACTCGTTCCCGGTCGTTACTGTCCACCACAAAGATGAGACCTGGAAGAAGAAAGGAGCTGATGTTTCACCAGGACTTGACACCAACTTTTTTCACAGTTGAAAAAGGAAGGAGCACACTAAGAACTTGAAGGGCACAATGAAAATTGATCAGCTAACGTGTGTCTTATTGGTCGACATAAGTACTATTATTTGAAATCAATTTTAGTCTTTTGGTCACATGACAAGGAAGCTAAGAAAATGTTCAAAATTTGCCTTTGAATTCCACACAAAAATCTTTAGGAGGACAAATTAGGGAAATAAAGAGGTGTGTCTTATCGTCCGACCTTAGTACTATTATTTGAAATCAATTTTAGGTCCATTGGTTACATGACATGGAAGCTATTGAAGAAAAAAAGCCTTTTTTGAGAATATCAACCGGTAATTTATTGATGGTCCCTTATTCAAACACCTAACAGTCGCACTGTCGAGCCCTTGGATAATGGTTTTGTGGTTTTAAAGATCGGACAGTCAGCAAGTCTCTTACCTTGTGTGTTTTGGTAGTAATGCCTCCAGAGTGGCCTGATCTTGTCCTGGCCGCCCACATCCCACACTGTAAAACTAATGTTCTTGTACTCGACCGTCTCAACATTAAAACCTGCAGATGAAGAGAGAAGAAAAGGTGATTAACTTCAAGATGTCATCCTGTCTTAAGTTTTTACAAACGTAGAGCTATCTGTCATTGTGTGTCATGGCAGATTTTCCTTATCAACAGTAGGTTAAGAACGTACCAATCGTAGGAATTGTTGTGACGATTTCGCCCAGTTTGAGCTTGTAGAGAATGGTGGTCTTTCCAGCAGCGTCCAGTCCCACCATCAAGATTCTCATTTCTTTCTTGCCAAATATTCTGTTTAAAAGTTGACTTACGCTTAGTCCCATTTTGGCCCACCTGCAGAAGAACAAAGAATATTGTGTAATGAGTAAAAACATCCAAAAGAAAGATGCTGATAATATTTCCTCTGGGACTTCACGTTATTCTTTATTGTTCGATTTTCTGTGTTTGGATTTTACAGCCGTGCTCAGTCCCTTCAGTTTTCTCTGTTTCTGAATCACAGAGCAGAGGTGGAGCTGAGACTGTATGTAAAGCTACGAGTCTGATGGCTCTGTCTTGGTAGTGCCATCATACACTACAGTTTATTATGCCCGGTTGGTTCATGAGAGTTTAACCTGTCTGTCTGAAAGGTGAACTGAACAGTCAGGTTAGGTCACATAGTTCATGAAAAGGTTAGGCCCACACAGCCTCTGCTTGATGTTTAATTACAGGAATTTCAGTGAGATGTCAACTTTTCCTGATGTTTGTTAATGATTTGGTCCAAAAGTTGGTTAACAGCCACAACTATAAAATATATAGAGTCTTGGCTGAATAAAATGCTCCATATTCACCTTTCAATAGATTGATATAATCCATGAAAACCCTACAATGGGGTAACAACACAATCCAGGACAGCCATTGATGAGGTCTCATTGGCTGTCCTGGTATTAAAGTTTTCTAAAACAAAAAAATAGTATGTTAAGAACAAGGGACACCATGCTTCAGCTTGTTCTATTCAGCAGTGTGGTAAATATCCAATGATAAGCACCAGGAAGTCAAAGAGAGAACATTCCCCCACTTCAAGTTCTTCAAACCGATTCAGCAAACAAATTACCATAAGGAAGTGATGGATTCTGAAAAGGTGTCCCTATTGTCGGAGGACAAATTCATTTTAGTGAACGTCTGTTGATGAACAATGTAAAATGTAATGAAACCATTCCGTTTCAAATGATTTCAAGTTGTCAAAAAATGTTCACAATCCTGCTGCTATAAAAGAAACCTTGATGGTGCATCATTGAGTAATGTTGACTGATTACCAATAGCTATAATTTGCTATATTGTGAGTCAAAGGAGAAAATAGCAGTCATATCGATATTTTTAGCTTTTGTTATATCATAAAAAAACATACTTCAAATATACTTTAAGAAGTATCGTGGCTGAACAAACTCAAACAGTTTGTCACCAATCTGCGCTGACTTTTATTAAGTCTACTGAACATTTCTAACCCTGAAGGTCCTTTTACACCGGGACCGTTTTTGTCGTGCAACTATTTCGGACGTCAATATTTTTTTTCGAACCCGTATCCTGTCAATACAAGCGTTCACATCAGCGACGTTTTCCCATACTGGGATATTGCGGCATTTATTTTTTCGTATCACAGTCGATTTTCTAACGTTTCGCATACTGTGTGTCCACTTCTGACCAATCAGATTGCGTGTTGTTGTGACGTCTGATTCACTGGTGTATCCAACATGGCCGACCGGCTGATTGTTTACCTGTCTGAGAAGAGAGTGCTTTATGATATAAGACACAAATATTACAAAGATAACGACCTGAAAGACAACATAGCATCAGATCTGTCATATGACGATGGTTTGTGTGCTTTAACAGTTTGCTAAACGGCTTTGTTTTAACTTTGATCTGTGCTAATGTAAGCTAACGGTTGTTACCATAGTTTCATGTGCTTATCTTATCGCCTCTGATTGGCTAAAAGTGCTGACCATTTGGCTTTAGCGTGTGATGACGTTTCCAGCTTTTCTAGCCAATCAGAGGCGAAGGAGGCAGGACTTTCCCCGGAAAGTCGCAAAATCGCATCGGGTTGATGTCTATAGTCAGGGGCATCAAAATTCACCTCAGAATATTTCGTAATTTCTCGTTCTTTATTCGTGTCGGCCCCGGTGTGTAAGGACCTTAACTCTAATTATTTGTCATCACTATTTGTCATTATTTGTTGTTTTCTTTTTAAACCTATTGATATTTTCATCCTTTATTTTCTACTCTAAGTGATAACAGTCCATTAACACGACTAACCACAGGATTGATTTAAGGCTGAATATGAACATTGTAAGTGTGAGCCCACTGTCCATTGTGTCAGAATGAAAGCTACTGTCTGTACCTATGAAATGCTGCCGAGGTTGACTTTTCCAGCCAAGGCTCGATCTCAGACAGCGAACAATGAGACACAGTGAGTGGACTGTCCTCAAAAGAGCCCACAGCTATGTGCCACTTTGGAGATTGTGGAAACTGACAGACTAGTTTGGTTTGTTCTCTATCCCTGTACACACCTGTGACTCATCATTTTATCACACACATGAACCAAGATCATAATTACATAACTCTACGTTTAGTATTTTACTCCTCTGGTTGACTGAGTTTACATCTTGACAGATCTTAATTGTTTTTCACAATTACAAGGAGAGGCCATTTGTCATACCACATTACCACATAATAGAGCAACTTGCACCAAACAATACTGTGCTCATTCTCCATATTGTTTTAATCAAATGAGTTCAAATGAAGGGGTGAGTGCAGGTGAGGATGCTTTACAACCAAGTAGAGGAAATATTATTTATACATTAATCTCAGTTTATGAAACACAGCAAGGAAGTAGGATGGAGGAAAACAACCAGGAGGAAATTATGAAGGAAAGCGTGCGCAATATGTTTTAAAGGCTACACCTGTAGACATGGTGAACTGCCATGCAGAAATAGATCCTAACTTGTTTTTGAGTATCTGCAGCATCATCAAGCTTTCATCAGTAACATGCAAAGTGTTCCAATAAAACAAAATGTCAAATCTCGATATGTTTTTCAAGTAAATTGCAGGTAATGCCCTCTGGTGTTTAGAGTAAACTTGGCTCCACCCAAATCATAAATAGCCGCCTGCTGCATACATTAATCGCTGAACACACAAAGCCAGAGCTAACTCATTACAACAATGTCCTGAAATACCTATAGTAAACGATCACGGAAGCGGTGAGTATGTCGGGGAACTACTGCCAGCTTCATCTTCAGCAACAAGCTTCTGCTTTGCCGTTTCTTTTCACATTTTAATTGAAAGAGGTGAGATTACAGGTGAGAAGGATACTTGTTAAAACAAAATATAAAAACAACATACAAATTTTCTTCTTCTTCTGCACTTCTGAGTGTGCAGGCTAAAGATTATTCATCTTAACTTTTCACGTGTGCGCAGGTGTAAACTGTCAAATGCCATGGCCACACAAGGAAGGGCTTAGCTCATCTGTAACCAACAAATACAACATGATGAAGGAAGGATAGCTTAGGAAAATGACAACCAAGAAATATAGAGATGCAACACAAAGGGGCTGACAAATACAAAGTTGATTTTCAACCTATCTTCCCCTTAACGTGGGGGTTTAATGTCTATAACATGACTAATTTTCAGCCAGCACGGCAGATTATCTATGATGATATACTGGTTTAGGATGGGCTTAGCATCCACCATAGGACAGTTGAGGTTGTTCTGTTGATAGATGCACTTTCCAGGAAACAGGAATGACAGGTTCTCCTTTACTCAACAAGGGACAATAGGTATTACTATAAGCAGTTTTAGGGTCGATTAAAGAGACATGTAAGGAATGTAATTGTTTAGGGGGATTAATGCAACTAACGAAGTTGTTTGGTAACAATTCTCTACTTCGTACATCTTTTCATGATGTCACCTCATGAAACAGCACCCACGTACGCAGGTGACAGCCTACAACACTTACAAACAAACATGATATACTTGATTTCACAGAAATATAATACTTGAGAGAAGATTGCTCGTGTTTGGCACTGTCGTTAAGCTAATTAGATAGATTAAACTCGGTAACATCGTCTCTATAGAACACGATAGCAGAGTAAAGGTACATCCACAATCGACACAGGGTACATGCATCATGTGTTGGACATTTGTTGAGGAAGTATGGTAAGCCAGACTTTAACTAAATAAATCACTGCCTCGGTGATTTATTTAGTTAGTGCCTAATAAAAGAGATAAACACGTCGCAGGACAGACGAGCCCATAACTGGACTGACTGTTAGCTTGTTAGCCTCGCCGTGTTTGAAGAATCGTCCCATGGCATGAACACTGACCATAACACAAATCAAAGAAACACTGCTAACAAAGACGAATCTGACAACAAATACTTCACCTTTTTAAAACCAAAGAAGCCTTTAACTTTGAGAAATACAAGATGTTGTCAAACTTATTCGGTAAACATCGTTTCGGTTAAGTTAGACAGCAAACGAAATGCCTAAATACAGACTTACACCTCAAACACGATTTAAACGACCGACTGTGTTTTTAAATTGTCTTTCCAGGGAATAATATAGTATCCATCATCAACTGGTAATCTTCAGTAACATCTTTACCTTTTATGTGCTTCTCAGTCCTTCTTCGGTAGTTCTGTCCAACAGCAAAATGGCGTTTTCCGGCGTCGTCGTCGTTTCCTTCGTCGTCATCGGCTTCATTCTTTTCTTCTCGGTTATTAATTGATGGAGAAAACATCGACACGGACCCACAGCGCCATCAATCGGCGTGGCATATGAATTGCACTTATGAGATAGGCAACCCTTCTCAATCACGTTAAATCGGTTGAACTTTACCTTAATGGAGTAGGTAACGTTATTTAGTGTACAAATAATAGTACTTACATTATTTTTCAAACCTAATATTAGAATACTAATCATCTTTTTACTAAACCATCCAAGCCCCCCTGTTTTTAATGTGTTCCTGTGTCTTTGTTTTATTCTTCATGTTAATTGTCTGTTTTTTATTGTTTTTGTTTTGTTTTTTAACTGTACAGTACCTTGGTCAGCATTTTGTTGTTTTAAATATATTTTTTAAATAAACCTTGATTGGATTGGATTGGATTGGATTGGATACTAGGGTGCATATTGATACAAGCATTTTTTAAATCAATGTTGTAATTAATTGAGTTCGATCCTGATTTCAATATTTGGTGTGACATCATAATCAATCCTAAAGAGCCCTTGTTTTGGATGACTTTCTTTTCTCTTTCCAACCATTATTAGATTGTCTTGTCTAAAAAGAAATGCATGAATAGTGAGACCTACCTTCACAAGAGGGCCAATATGACACATCTGCAGTTTGGTCCCGTCTGATAAGCCAGAATCATTAACTGTTTTGGTATGAAAGAATAGTGTTACATAAAAAACAAATTAACAATAAAAGAATATTCCTATTAATATTCTGCTAGTTTGTTTATATTTTATTTATATTTTTCATGAAAATCTTGTGGATATAGGACAAACCGGGTCCATTCTTTTACCTAAAGTAACAAGCCTTATTTTGATTTATTGGACTCAAAAAGTGTGGCCAGTTAGCTTTATACTCACTGGCTTATGTCATGAGTATTTGCATTGATTCTTACAGCACTTTCAGATGATGAATCACAGAGACAACAATAGAGTTCAATAGGACATTCAAGCCAAAAACTGAAAAGTTTGTGAAGAAACTTTTTCATTCCCAAATGAAATTACATGCTGACTTTGAAGGGAGGATCAATCTGAGTCTGCATTGTGATCAGAAAGATGAAAGGAGATGAAGTCTTGGAGAATCGCTCCGATAAAGGCCTGATGTCAGTGTTGTGTGCTCAGAGGTGTTTCCAGCTAAACAGCTCTGTGTGAGAACATTTTTTCTGGATTCTCACAATTGCTTTTTAAAACTGTCTGACCTAAAGTTTGAAAAAGTTTTGAGTCATAAGAGTGTTTGCAAATGTGATGTTCATGTGATTTGTTTCCATATTTTGTGATTGAAAATAGACCAAACTGTTAATAACATTCTCTGTAATGTTTTTCTCGATGTGATTAACAATTATATTAAAACACCAGTTTGTAATTCCAGACCTTGTGTTGTGAGAACAAGCAAAAATTCTGACCTTCTGAAATGAACTCAAGTTTTTGAATTATTATATGCCATCCACTAGATGGGGCTCTATCCATGGTGTTTTTCTCACTGATAGTGATGTTACAAATAACAGGGTTAGACGGCAGGAAGAGGCTAAAGGCCCTTTAATAATATACTGTGAGTTTGTGTCCTTTAATATCAGACTTTATGGATCATTTATTACTCTCAAAGGGTTCTCTGAAATACTTTGATTTGACTGGCTTCTGGATTTGTGGATTTTTGCTGCCTCGTCACACAGTCTACCACATAATAATTTCTAGATCTAAAATAGCTAAATTCTCTCTTTTTTCTCGTTGTTGGTTTGGGATGAATCGTGCTTGTGAAGGATCAAGGTGCCGAATGTAAAGCTAAAGATTACTCATCAATGTCAAATCTGAGTAAAAATTTTACTTAATATTTGAGGAGTTGAGACAGACTGACCACACTGGAGACAACCCCTTTGACGTCAAACGGAGGTATTTTTCAAATAACAAGTTTCCCTGTTCCACAAAAAAAGTTAAATTTGTAGTTTGGCTGAAAAACATGTAACCAGGACAACGTGAGTCCTACAGCTACAAAGACACAAGTACGATTTATGTATTCCAGTAGCAGGTAAACAAAGTCTTGTTGCATCTCCGACCACCTGGGTGGCGTTGCAGTAGGAGGGAACATACAGAAACAATACTGAATCCAATGAGGGTGCAGCAAGAGGATGCCCACACCTCCCCTCTAAAAAGAACCCTGCCTCCCAGCGAACCACTGGGCCTGGCGCACCGGATTGAAAGTCTGTGTGCATGTGGAGCCGTTTAAAGAGATGCGCCGAGAACACGGCACAGACTTTCTCCACTGAAGAGTCAGCGAGATGAAGAGCAGCGCCAACCCGGCACCATGCGCTCCAGGCTCCCACGGACCGCCTGCCTACTGCGACTCATTGCACTCTGCATCATTTTCTCGAAAACTGCGGCTTATTTTGGGTCAGCTGATTTCTTTTTTAACAACTGCTAATCTTGTTTACTGTTTGTTTGCATTTCTTGTCTTAAGACATATCGTGACTTTTGAAAACTGCAGCCAAATTACGCACGCGTAATTGCGCACAAACGAATGCATTTAATGTTGTTTATACGAGCTCTACGTTAAGGTGCATCTCAACCAAATCAGTTCAAAATATTTAAGTGTTATCTACTTTTTATTGCTGAATCATCCTCTCTTGCCTACTACTATTTTTCCTTTCGTTCACAACTTAGGAATAGTTCCATTTTCTTTAAGTTTACTGATAGTTCATTGATAAATCTGTTCCGTTCAAGTAGCAAGATTCAGTTTAGAGCTAAACATATATACATCGTACAGTAGAACTATTTTCACTTTTTCTGTGATTGCAAAAACGCACTGCTAGTTTCAAGCCTCAGAAAATGCATTGCACTATTTTTTATAAAACGAGTTCACTTAAGTTTCTGAAACCTTTTTTCTCTCTTTTCCAAGGCTGACAGGCCGAGAGCCCCTTGTGTTTTTACCGGGTCCGTTCACCAATGAACCCCCGACAGGTAAGGCGCACCTGAAGCAGTGCGAGCAGATGACTCTGACCCGGCGGCAGAAGCGGCTGTGTCGCAGGGAGCCCGGTTTGGCTGAGACGCTGCGGGAGTCTGTGCGCCTCAGTTTGCTGGAGTGCCGCTATCAGTTCAGGAATGAGCGCTGGAACTGCAGTCTGGACGGCCGGGGAAGTCTCCTAAAAAGAGGTAAGTAATAGATCCATACTGTAACTTTATCGCGCTGAATAATTCGGCAACTGCAGGGATCGAACCCTTAACAGTCCAGCGCAGTCTGTAACCTTTGAGTGCCTTTATCCTTGTTAACCTGAAGTAAGACAGGTGCGTGGTTTATGTCTTCAAAGTGGCTTAATCTGCTCAGAAAACAGGTTATCTTTTGCTAAATTAGGCACAAAAATACCCAGATTAATAATCCCATGTAAGGCTGTTGGAGATGTTCAACCTCAACTAAATTGCAATTTTCGATAGGCTGACTCTAAGTCATTCAATTTTGATATAGTGTTGATTTTTTATTCAACTTCTGATAAATACCCATTTAAACAAAATTCAACAATGTCCTTTGAAATAAACTTTCATTTAATTTGAGTTTGGATTTTAAATATCATTGCTAGTGTTTGTTGTTGCTGCTCAGTGAAGCTCAAAGTAAGACCCAAATGTATTCAAAAGTTTGTCACTGCTTCAAAGGTTTCTTATATTTGTTTAATCTGCATCCATGGAGTGCGCTGTATGATCCCTACAGAAGGCTTTTTTAATGATAACTCCACAAGCTTTGTAATACCACAGCATTTATCACACCAGGAGCCTCTAAATCTGTTCTCTTTCATTTTGTTTGCTTCATATGTTCTGCACAGTCCCTGGAGGAGGCAAAAAAAACTTCGACAAAAGCTGTCTACTTTGCAACTTTTTCCATGACCTGATACAACTATTGATTAACTAAACTTAAAAAAACAAATCCATACTAAATCACTGTATTCCATGCAGACCCATGCAAGTCTGCAGTGCACAGAAAATGCTCTGTTGCATATGGATATCAGTGTGTGGGAGAACATGAACAGGTCAGCACGGAGGTAATGAGGGAGTAGAAAGCCAAGAAATGTGTTGCGGTGGAGAGTGCTCCGGCCCTGTGGTTATTTTTATCTAAGGAAAGCGCCCATTCCCAGAGGAAAAGGGTGGCATGATTACCCACTTTCATCTGGGAAAATCCTTCCTAGTCAAAATAATAATTAATTGGATCAAAATATAGCCTGGTGGTGGCTCTTGGTGAGGCTAATAACAGTGCGTGACCAAAAGAAAAGGTCAGAAGACGAACTATGACACAAGAAAACTTGTAGAATAATGCTGAAGTTGTAGAAAAACCATGACAGCGTAGTAAGGCCTCGGTAAACCTTTGAATAAATGGCTCACTAAGTGTGCAGGCTACATCTTTCTGTTTGTGAACTATGAATTAATCCCTAAAACATGTTTTTAATGGCATTAATTACATTTACATGGTATATATTTTGATCCGTACATAACATTTATTTATGTATCTCCTCTGTTGTCTTTTGTGTATCCTAGCATTCAAGGAGACTGCCTTCCTGCTGGCAGTGTCCTCTGCAGCACTGACCCATGCGCTCGCCAAAGCGTGCAGCTCAGGCCGCATGGAGAGGTGCACATGCGACGAATCCCCCGGCATCCAGCACCGGGAAGCCTGGCAGTGGGGGGTCTGTGGTGACAACCTGAAATACAGCACCAAGTTCCTGAAGAAGTTCCTCGGCCAGAAGAGGGTCAGCAAGGACCTGAGGGCTCAGGTGGACGCCCACAACATCAATGTGGGAATCCGGGTGAGTGTGAGCGAAAATAAAGAAGCCGAACGTGCAGCAGCGAAACAGCTCCCCTGTTCATTTATGAGGTTGCCTCCCAAGCCTGAGGCACAGAAAACATCTCTCTTACCTGCGCCACACTCTGCTCAATTAGCTTGGCTGCAATTTTTTTTACAACAATTATACCCCTGACACACTTCTGCACCATCAAATGTAACAAAATTGGGATCCTCGCCTGCATATTTTCACTGTGCCAGCCTGATAAACACCCTCTTATTTGCTTCTGCGCCGGTGTTGGCCTTGGTGGAGAACACAGACACAGGGGGTGAGGCAGGGAGACAAGACGGCTGTGGGATGGTAGGAGCCAGGTGTTTTCAGGCATGATAAAGCTTGCTGTGCGGGCCTTACAGAAAATTAAAGGTCTCATGTCAGAGAGAACGATTATAAATGTGGCCTCTTTTTAATATACGAGCAAGCATTTTTTTCCACTTACTGGATCACTGTGCTCTTCATAAATCCAGCTAATGTTCATAACAAGCGGTGTGGAGCTGTGAAATAGCAGGCCCCAGGGTGCTCCTTCCGTAGATCTCACCTTGATAGAGGCAGAGACATAACGCAACAAACACACAACAACAGGATGAACTCTCTTATCTCATCTTAGCTGAGGTAAATGTTTTCCTCTCTTTACACCTATGAGGAGAAGAAACCAAAAGCCGCTTTAACAAAAACAAGAAGAGGTCGGCGCCCCCAAATCTTTCAGCAATGGCGCTCTGAGTCCCCTGAGGGGTTCATACCTGGGATGGGAGGTACTCGGTAGGACTTTTCAAGCCACAAGTCCCCTCTGGCCTCCTCTGTTTGACCTGTCTCTGGCCCCTGAACCACGACAGCAGCTCTCAGGCTGAGTGATGATGCTCTCGCCGCTGACCACCAACCTCAGTGAGCTATTAACCCAGAGCGCCATCACAAAGCGCTGCTCTGTTTTTTTTCTGTTGGCACTTCTTGCACAGAAATTCTTATCAATGTTTTCCATGAGCAGGCATGTACAAAGAGCAGGGTGGAGAGATTCCACTGTCTGCACCGTTTGTCACCTCTGCCTCGGGCTTCATGTGGAGAGACAGGAGAGAGGCAGACTGAGCTAGTTCCAACACATTGGGAGGGGAGGAGGGGGGGGACAAATTCAAGAGCTGTCCAAGTGAGAAATGTGAGGTAAATGAAATATAGCATTCATAGCAGTCCCCCTCAATCTATTATGTCAAAATTTTGACTGAGGTGGGCTAAAGGTGCTCTATAAGAGACCACCTTCCCAAACCTCCAGCCCAGCCTGCAGGAAACTGTCTCATTCTGTCCTGATAGATCTCCTAGATAAGAGGCCAGGCAATGAATCAAACTGAAGGAACTGACACCTCTCCCTCCTTCTCTTTCCTCTTCGATCTCAGGCAGTAAAGAGCGCCCTGAAAACAACCTGCAAGTGTCATGGAGTCTCCGGCTCCTGTGCCGTACGGACTTGCTGGAAGCAGCTGTCTCCTTTCCACGACACGGGCCGGCTACTGAAGTACCGATACGACACAGCTGTGCGAGTGCTGAGCGTCACCAACACAGCCACTGGGGAGACAGAGCTGGCGGGCCCGCGCCGACACGGCCAGAGCCTCCGCACCACCGACCTGGTCTACCTGGACGACTCTCCGAGCTTCTGCAGACCCTCTCGCTACTCCCCTGGAACAGGCGGCCGGTCGTGTGCCAAGGACACCAGCTGTCAGAGCCTGTGCTGCGGACGGGGTTATAACACGGCCATGCGCCTCACCAGCCTGTCCTGCCACTGCCAGGTCCGCTGGTGCTGCCATGTGGAATGCCAGACATGTGTGAGGGAAGAGGAGGTGTACACATGTAAAACTGCATAACACATACAAGAGAAGGAGAAGAAATGAACAAGACAGACAATCTACTGAGGGATTCCCATCAGAGCATGTCTTTCCAAAACTCTGTTCTATAATTTCAGGAGGAATAAACACATGTAACACTAGAATATCGCTGGTTATTTGCTACTCATCACCTGTTTGACATGCTGCAGCTTATCCTAGGTCAGAATCCTTTGCTTTCTCTCACTGGATGCACTGAAATGACGCTCGTCCAGGACTGTTGACATGAACTTTTTAAACAGGTACTGGACTCCACACCAGCAGTGAGACACCAAGCAGTGACTGTGTTGCATAGAAACTGATCTGCCCTTTCCACTTGACTATTTATTGTACTGGTCATTGAGTCTGTTGTACTGCTGCTTTAATATCTTTGTAATTAAGTTTTGCCACTGGGGCTAAAACAGCCTCATAAGGAAACCACCTGTCTGTTTGTTTGTCTGTCTGTCTTTCTGACTGCTGTGTACATTTGTTTCTGATTTTTTTAAAAAGCACTTAAATCACTCCTGCTACATATAACTCAAAGTGTTAAATTAAACTAAAGAGTTCGTATTAAATGTGTTAAAATAGAATCACTGGAAGTTTTGAGGGTGAGGGGGATGCCACTGATACATTGTAGCTACATGCATGAACAGCGAGACGAGTCTTGGTTTCAGTTGCTCTTATGGAAATGTCTATGGAAATGTCCACATGTAGCCTGACGCGAGCTCAGCAGAACAAAAGGGAAACACGCCACGTAATGGAGAGGGAGACACCAAACAACAAAGAATGAACAAAAAAAAAAACACTTCTTCATCTCTGAACAAGCAGCCCTCCTGGTTGTATTTCATCTATTTAAAGAAGCACATATTTGGCTTTACTTTCAAGTGTAGAGCCGCCCCACTCAAACGTTTGAGCTAATTCGGCTGCATTTTTGCCTCTAAATGTCTTTGAAGAGAGCTAGTTGTGCTGCTTATTTCCCCAAACTTCCAATCAGAGAAAACGACCATGTTTACTCTCCGACTCTCACTTTAACACCAGCCGTATGTTCCTCTGTGTGTGTGTATGTGTGTGTGTGTGTGTGTGTGTGTGTGTGTGTGTGTGTGTGTGTGTGTGTGTGTGTGTGTGTGTGTGTGTGTGTGTGTATGTGTGTGTGTGCGGGTTGAAAGCTTCAGGCTCTATATTTGAAAGATTCTGACCTGTATTTATGATATGACTACAACTCATGTCAGGGCTCCAGGGGTGTGACAGTGTGGAATCATCATTTTTCTACCTCACTTCATCTTTTGGCAAATATCAGAAAGATTTATGAGCTATGCAGAGTAAAGTCCTCTTCTTTTATTGTTTCATATTTTAGATTTTTTGTACAGATCTTTTGAATTCGGTAATATATGTACATCCATACAAGTGTCAAAGCAAGTGTTTTTTTTTTAATCATGTTGCATTACAGTCTTATTTAAAATAAATAAGATTTATATAAGTGTGTAAGAGGGTTTGTTGTGTCTTTTTCAGCACGCACACTTCCACATAAATACTCTCCACATGCAACCATACACCTGTCCCGAAACTCTGTGCCCTGCATCTAACCACTTCCAGCTGATACTGCCCTGCCCTTCTTTTTCATCTGAAAGGCCTGTGGTCTCCATGCATCACCCTTTAACCGCACAGCAATAGGCGAAGGGCAGGTGTGTGTGGAGGACAAGCTTACAGGTGTTGTGCCTCCAGCCAGCGCACAAACCTCGATGTCAACCACAGTGATGCTAAATGATGACAAGGATGATGATTCAGAAAAAACATGAGATTGACCCCTGATTCACCGTCAAAAAAGTAACATTCAGAGTAACCCTCCACCCCTTTAAGAATGACAATGAGAGCGGTTAACGTGCTATTATCCGTGAATCATAACTTTCCACTCATTTGCGTGTAGCAGCAGTGAACCTACAGCACACAGATGGCTATTGTACCAGAGCGTGCTCTGCTGCTTTTGATCTTACTCTCTAATTACAGTGATTACACATTATTATTCCTTATTAAAAACATCAACCCTGAGTATTTGGGTGAATTATAAGACAACTTTAAGTTACTAAGGTTTTTTTTTCTCTTCTTTTTCAGGTTTAATGACCTAAAAATTCTCTATAATGGGTGTACTGTAAGTATGAGCAAATTATGTCTTAATTTGATGAGTGTATTGCATGCCTCAGGGGCAAGATCAGTCAATTTTATGTGACCTTTAGGAAAATCCTCCTATAAAGAGAATTAATTAAAATTTTAGATAGGTCAAACATCACTCAGTTCATGCCATTAAAGAACAAAAATTATAGGTTTTACTCAGGTAAAGGGGGAATCTTAACAATTGTGGGGAAAATGAAGTTCCCCTTCTCTCTACAAATTTTTGTTTATTAATTTAATCTTTTTTATTTGTGGTTGTAATTCTTTAAAAATATATATTTTGAGTAGTCTTTGGTTTTAAAATTCTTATCTCTCAGAAAAACAAGAATCCCCTTCAAGAAATGACCGGATTACCCTTGTTAACAAAATTTAAAGCATGGAAAAACGGGCCTTCTCCCTAAGACTTTAGACCGATCAGTATTCAAAGTTCTGGGAAAGATGGACTTCACATTCTTCAAAGTGTAACTCATTGCCTGTGTGAAGGAACATTCCAATTTGCACCATTTTATGACCCATGTAAACCAGATCAACCTGTCTGTCCAGTTGTATTCTTAGTTTACTTTCTGTTTTATGGTTCTTTGTTTATATTCTTATTTGTTATGTTAAAAAAATGAAAATCTAATAAAAAGAAATTTTTAAAAAAAGTAAGAAAAGTAAGAATCTACAAATTTGAGCAGTTGTTTTTCAGTCGTAATGAATTGAACAGATACTTGACCAAAATCCTTGAAGGCTTTCCATCAAGCTGGAAAAAAACTTCTCCGAGACATATTGTTTTGACTGGACAGAAACAATATGTGTTGTCAAACTAATAACAGCGTGAAGTTACAAATACAAACCTTTCCTTGTTTCCTTTTCTTCAATATTAAATTCCCCTCTAAGACAAAAAAATTTGAGCCCAGGGAAGCATAAATGCGTCTGTCTTTTTGATGGCGAGGGTCAAACAAGTTCACAAGCTGAGACTACTGACTCACTATATTAACTCGTCTTATTGTAATATCACAGATCAATATTTAACCTGATACAACATAGAAGCTGTATTATAAAAAAAAGCTGTGTTTTCTCAGCGGTAGGAAGGGAGGGAGTGGGGGAGTGTGTCGCAGGGAGCACTGTGCAGGGTGCACCGGGGTTGAGATATTGAGGGACATAAAGGAAAAAGATGAGGATGGAGGGATGAAGAGGGTGAGTTTTTGGCCCCAGGAGGCCTCTCCCCTGCTGCTGCTGTTGTTGTTTTATAATGAACTCCTAAAGCCTTCATTTCCCTCACTGCCCTGGGTGGAGGGGGTGCAGCGATGGGGGCTGCTGAGTCCACAGCCGGATTCGCACGCACAAGCCCCGAGGGTGGCTGCTTTGAGCAGGGTGGGGGGTTGGACAGAGCAAGGGTGCAATATACAAGTTCCTGTGTTTGTGTGTGTGTGTTTGTGTGAGTCCTGACAGGAGGCAGGTGAGGCCAGAGAGGTTTTTGCATATGTGTGCGTGCATACTTCCCATGTGCACACCTGTGGTCACTTCAGCAGGAGTGATATGTGAGTGTGTGTGTTTGTTGTTGGGTTTTCCTGTGCGGGTGTGGGCTGTGTTGGCCTGCTGTATGCTGGAGCTTCTCTCAGACACTGAATGACACCGATAATGTAGGGTGAGGCTGCTGGTAACACTATCTCCTGTGTCTGCTTCGGCCTGGTTCAGGTAAAGGTTACTTTGGCGGGTTCGGCCGTAGCCATGCAGGCTGTTCTGATGGATGAAGATGGATAGGCACACCGGGGTCGAGGGATTGTCTAAAATATGTATGATATTTGAGTTGCTAGGCAAAAAAAAAATTATTCAAAGTAACTTTCATAGCCTTCAGGTTTATACATCACTCATTTGTAAGAACAGTAGATGTTAACTGAAGCGTTAAAGGCTTGGTGGTTTCTTTGCTCAAGGACACAAACCGTTCAATAATCGGAACCTATATGTGCCTCAGGTCAAACATCTCAACCCTACAAGACTCCTGCCTCTGCAGAGATGTCGCTCTCAGATCACATCAGAGCCGGGCCTAATCCTTACTCTCTGAGAAAATCAAATGATGATGAAGAGGAGGAGGAGGAGGACAGAGGTGGATTTGGTGCAGAAATAGGGGGTTAGGATAGAGAGTGACAGAGAGTTGTGAATACAGCATGGGTTAGGAATTTGGAATGTGAAATGACTAATGCCGTTGCTCAACCCACAACAAGAACATGCACTGCCTAGAGCTACGACAAGGCTGAGTGCATACCTTTATGGGGGGGCCGACCTCTGGGGTTGGGGTGGACTGGGACAGTGGCTGAGCGGTCATGGTGGGCGACGAGACGCTTGGGTGTAGGGAGAGTGTAAACGTGTGTGAGGGGTCAATTAAGTGAGCAGCAAGGCTGAAATGATGGATTTACACCTGTGGACAGAAGGAACAAACATGAGTGTAGAAATAGTAGCAGTAGAACAGTCGGATAATTAAACACATTTATAGGACTGAGGGAGCCAATTTCATGTACCGTAAAATGACTGTCTATACAAGTTCTGTTTCAACAAGCAGAGGAAATCAAAGTTCAATGTGATTATCATCCTCCACTTTATTCATATCGGACAAACTGCAAGATTAGCAACATCCCTTTTAGCCTTCATTGCCTTACCTTTGCTGCAAATTAGCATATGTTTGCGTGCTGACATCTAACGGGACCTAAACTAAAATAAGCTGTCATTATACCTGCTAAACATTAACTTTATTATTATAAGCATGCTAACACACAAGCTTAAAGGGATATTCTGGCGTAAAATTAATTTAGGATCAAACACACTGTAACACCGAGTTAGACACCCCCTCGAGAGATGAATCTTGCTGACCGCTTGCTTCTCTAGATTAACAACTTTAGTAACGACCGCACGATGGCAATATACAGCGGTCTATGGAACCACACACACCTCAACCAAAGAGCCACACTATAGCCACAAATAATGCTCAGAACAGCACCTAACTTCATCAACAGTACATATAGGGTCTCAACCATTGCACCAGCCATCAACCATCTTTTTAACTTTGCCTAATTCCTTTAGGAAATTTCTTCATGGAAATGCAATCAGACCGAGACGCTGAGGCAGAAGAACTACCACGTCTGCAGTGCAAAATGATTAATATGATGATTATTACTTCAAGGAAATGATAAATAAATGATCATAAATGTTCTTCCTTGAGCTCCGTCACCCCCGTAGCAGTCAATAATGGATTGGCCCGAGGTCTCACTACAAACGAGTGGCTGCTGGAAGAGAGTAGGTGAGTTGTGTTTAGTCTCTTTGCTAAAGAAATCAGGCAAAGTTAATAAGATGTTTGATGGCTAGTGCTATGGCCGGGACCTTAAATGTGCTGTTGATGAAGTTAGGTGCTGTTCTGAGCATTATCTGTGGCTATAGAGTGGCTTCTTGGTTGAGGCCTATGCGTGGAGTCATGGACCACTGTGTATTGCTATCGTGCGGTTATTACTAAAGTTGGTATAACTAAAGAAGCAAGCAGTCAGCAACATTCATCTCTCGAGGAGGTGTCTAACTCTGTGTTACGGTGTGTTTGACGCTAAATTAATTTTACGCCAGAATATCCCTTTAAACAATGTTGTGCTGATTACAGCCCCACAAACCTGTTGTCATGGCTGTGAACATGCAACTGTGTATCTATCAAAGCTGTAAAAGCTTATTCGAATATACCAAGCAAATCTGAGGGAGCCACAGGCAAAATGTGGCATATGCTGATAAGAAGTCTTTTTTTTTAGTTGCATGTTCCTGCAAAACGACTGGCACCTTGAGTGGGTATGTTAGCTGAGCGTGGAGAGTCCTGTTTAGTATTAGCATGTCTGTCGTTAGAGTTTATTTCACACATGATTCCTTGCGAATGTAAAGTACAATGGTTTCCCTCTTCCCCAGTCCGCAGTGAGTGCCCTCTTCACTGGGAATCTCCTGGAGGAGGCAGTTCCCATGCTGCCTGACAGAGACACCTGCAGCGCTAACAGCAGGGTTTATGCTGTAGCCTCTGTGATAGGAGGTGATAAGACCTCATGCACCTTCATAACTGACTCCCCTTTGTCAATGTATGGCACTCCTCTGCCGCACACACACACACATGCAGGCACACCAACAGGTTGACCTCCGTTACATCCAAACAAAACTTTCCCAGATAAACAATGGTGGAAAAACAGATAAAATCAGAGCTTTGTGTTCTGTTCAGCAGCAACAACTCAAAGAAATACGTCTGGAATGTCGTCTGTGATTATTTCTAATATCCCCGGTTACTCAATCATGCATTCTGTTGGATTTATAACCATAAGTGCTCCTACTTATTCAATCATCACCATCATGAAAGGATTCAGAAACACAATGGTGTGTCATCGCAAATACATCTTAATCATGACAGTGCGGTTGAGGGTGGGTGCATGACCGTGGGTAGAAAGCTGTCAGGCAGAGGAAGCACAGTGCAGTCCTTCGTGCCATGTTGCTGTTTGCTGAGTTCCCATACTGGCAGAGGCGTCATCCAGCCCCAGCGGTGGACAGCATCTCTCATCCTCAGAGGTCTGGCTGTCACAGGTGGTATGGCCGCAGGGCTGTGCGTGAGTGTCTGACAGCTGTATGATCGCTCTCTACCCTGTGCGGTCAGACTAAATAAAGTAGGAAGGGAAAACTACAGAGGGAAACAATGAGGCTGATTAGAGTCTCTCACAGAAAAAGAAGCCATTCCTCCACACTGGAGCGATAAAAGTAGAGCTAAACACTTCTCCAGGGCAGGTTGAGAGTCAAAGAAATTGAGACTATAGTGCAGCTCAGGTTCCATTAACACAACTTAAAACTTTGGAATTCACTTCTCTCAATGTTGTTTTCCGTTATTTTGTCTTCTGAATTCATCTGTGTTGAGGTTTTGCATCCGGGTGTGGTCATTTTTGTCTTTGGACATGTTGAGCCGCAGTTTTTTTTTATCAGGGTTCCTACTCAGTTGGAGTTTCCATACTTTTCCAGACCCTACTTTATAGAATTATTTTGGGAAATACCTTCTTCTCTATTTTAGAAAATAGCATTTTACAACTGTGGTAATATGGTCTGTTAACATAAATATTTTTTCATACTTTATTTTTCATTTTCCATACTTTTTAAGACCTGGAAATTGCTCAAATTACTTCCATACTTTTCCGTACTTGCGTAGGAACCCTGTTTTATTTCTGCATCTTTTCCTGGTCAAACAGCATTAATAAAAAACTAGATCAGATTGTTGTCTCTCTGGTTATTAAAATCTCTGCTTGCTTATTTAGTGCCTTTTTTGTGGTTTCTTTGCTTCTCTTTATTTTGTTTTCTGACTGTTATGTTTATTCTTGATCTTCTGTGTTCTTTTTTCTGTCTTTTACTCACTTTGCATCACTACGTATCAGCACTTTTTCCTCTTGTATCCTTTGTCTCTTTATTGCCATTTTGCAGCCCACTGTAGTCAGTTTTGGAGCCATTTTGACTCCTTCTCTCTGCGGTCATTTGACTTCTGTGAACAGCCTCCCTTTGTAGTGGTTTTGAATCTCCCTACAACCATTTTGCATCTCATGTCAAATCTCCATTGGGTTAGTTTATGTCACTTTGAGGTAATTAAGCATCTTTTTGCAATCATATTGCATCCCTTTGTTGGCCTTTTGTGGTGGTTGTATTTCTTTTAATGTGTTGAAATCTAGCCAATTTGGGTCTATTTTTGTTTGTTTGCACACCTTTTATATGCTTAAATGTCCCCATTGTAATGTTATTTCACTTTGTTAGTTTTTGATCTTAAGTTATTTTGCACCTCAGTGGCCTTTGCTGTAATTTTGAGTCCCTTTGTTTCTTTGGGTCTCTGTCTTTGATTTCTTTGCACCATCTTTCTGTAGTCTTCTGGGTCTCTTTTTTGTGGTTTAATTTACTTAACCACATAACATGTTGGCAGCCACAACTTCATAAAAAAGCTTACCTTGTGCTGCCACTGTCCACCCGTCTGCCCCCCCTCTGAATCCCCTTTCCCAGCAAGAGACCCTGGGAGCTTATGAGTTTCTCCTGTCATCTCTGACAGGCCCTCATTTGCTTTCATTCAGCGTCTCATCACGGCTTCAAAGACGAGTGGATCATCTCCCTTGGGGGGGAGCGAGAAGATCAGCATGCCTTCAAAAAATGACTGGCATCCAAAAACTGTTGACCCAAGGCAATTTTGCTCCTCGTAATTGGCTTCTTCACTCTGTCTGTCTTGGGCAATCATCTGAGCGTTATGATGTATTACACAGCTTGAAATACATCAATAAAAGCATTGTGTTTAGGTGATTTAGTACCTTATAATTTTCTCAAACTAAACACTTTAATGTGTGGCGGGCAGTCACAGAGTACACTGAGTGCTTTCTTCCTGCCCACCAAACAATAACCCTGCTGCCATGTTGTCTAACCAGGGCAGGAGACTGATCCTGGGCTAAATTGTGTTTGGTTCCAGCTGGAGCCCCAAAGACCCAAAGCCCGGCATCAGGAAATGGCATTCTATGAGAATTCAGCGAGGTGACCACACACATACAGCAAAGTAGAAGAGCGTTGGAGCGTCTGGATCCAGATGTGCACATGAATACACATGAAGATGGAAGATACGCATTTACCTGTGCCACTTTGTGTCCTTTTTACCTTTTAATAAGAGCGTCTGTGACTTAATACCAGTAAGCTTAATCCAAACAAAGAAACTTGGGGGAAAACGCTGGTGTGCTTTTACTCGAAGTTGTGTAATTTGTTGTAAATAATATTCCAAAATAAAGGCAGTAATTAGCTAGTATACATATACACAGTTAATTTTTCAGCCAATTACATTTATATGAATCCTGATGCATGCGTAGATAAATGTATTTTATGCTGAATGCTGCCCAACTTAATCTTGAAGTGAATTTTATATGCAAGATTAATAAAGTATCTATTAATTTGTATTAGGTAGTATTTTTAAAACTTCCAAAGCCCACTCCCAACACATTCAGATAGTGTTTATAGGTTTGTATTTACACATTATTGATGAAAAAAGGGCTATGCTGTAATTTTCAGCATTCATATTATGTTGGACTATTAAAGAAATATCTTATCTTATTCTGAATGGGGCTTTTATGCCTGATGGTTTATTTTAATAAAGCAAATTCGGTTTGTAGTCATCTGATGCTGATGGTGTGTGTGTCTTAACTAAACAAATGTTTGGAACCAAGGATTTTTATTCATAAATGAGAGCTCTCCACAAACAAGCAGCAAATATCTACAAAAACATTGCATCCCTGTACCAAAAACAAAGTACCTGATTATACAACCTCTTAGATGGGGCTAAAACAAAGCTTGAAGGAATGTGCATGAAACTCCAGTAGTGACATTTGGACATCAGCATTGCTTTGGTGCAACCGCATGTGACTTCTTGGTCAGTCTGACTGGTGTGATTGTGCTCCACACCTGGAGAAAGGATTCAAGTTTGTGCCCGTGGTGCTCAGGTGTGGAGGGAAACCAGTAAGCTCATCTCATCCCTTCCTCAGGGCTGAAAGATAAAGGACAGACAGAAGGAACCCCACGACCTTGAGAGATGAAGAAAGAGAAGTGTGTGTGTTTATGTGTGTGCGGGAAGGAGGGGGGGTCCTTAGATGGTTTGCGGGGTCCTGTTTCTCTTACTTCTTCTCCATTCCAAGCAACAGGTTAAAACTGTGCTTCTCCTTGGAATGTGTTATGACAACCAAAAATGGAGAACAGTGAGAGCAAGAAGTGGCATGAACAGATCTCAAGGTAGCTGACATGTGGGGGTGGCTGAAAACAGGACCTCCGTTGAGAAGTGTCTTGCCTGAAGATACAACCATCAACTCAAGTAGCATCAGGCAGCTGTGGAGAACTGTCTGGACTGCTTTCCACACCGCTGTGCTGAGTGAGTGAGGTAAACAAACACAGCTACCACCAGCATACAGGAGCGTCTAACAGTTCACCGCACTAATCAGGTTCAAGGTGAATACATTTGCATCACTTGCTTATTGATTTTCACGTTCCAGTTCCAGCAGATAGCTCAGACCATATGGCGCAGGGTTGCAACAGGGTGATTGAGATGCGGTTTTGTTAAGGTGCCAGCCTGCCAGGTAGCGCCTCAGGAGGATTGTCCTCCCAATAATCACAGGGGAATGATTGTGAAATATTCACAGCTACTTCTGGGAAATCCAATCATGCTACATTCACACAGCACTCAGTGTCAAACTAATCTGTGAGGGGAAGCTACACAAACAGCCTGTCTGCATCCTCAGACATCCTCTCCTCTCTTTGCAGTGATCTCACCTCACAATGAAAAGTTTGATATCTTTGGTTTTTCGTGTGTCTGACCGCAGGCGAGAAGAAAGCAAGTGGATGGACAGAGAAGGATATTCTGACACCTATCTTTAGAAAAAAAAGAGGATAGTCTAATTTGACTGAATCAGAGCAAGCTGACAAAAACTAGCCCTAGGACATGTTTCACAGAGCCTTTCCTGTCACATGTCGACATGTCAACAGATTACGCCCTGAAAGCTCAACCTAGTAGGGGAAAGGATCTCAACTATCACACCTGATAGCCTTTATGGCAAAGAGAACACCTATTATATTTAACACTCAACAGCTTTGATTTAAATTTGGGGGTTTTAGCAGCAGGTGTGTAGCCTTATTATAGGGTTGGCTGCCTGTGAGCAACCACACACGAATCTGTGTCTGCATGACTGTTAGTGTCCTGTTACAACTCACAAACATGAATTTAAAAAGTGTTGTAAGTGTTGGGGTTTTGAATTTGATGTCAAACCAACTTAGGCTTTGTGCTGTTGACAAATTGAGACACTGGGTGGCGCATCTTCTGAAACTAAACAGTGGTCTTCAATATGCGTGAGGCCACCAAAGCTACTTTCTTTACCTTTAAACGTATCCTTTACAATACTATGAGTACAGAACTGAATGTGTGAACTCATTATGAAATTTAATGCCAAATAAAGCCAATAGAGAAGATCCTTACTCTTAAATTCGACACGGAGTGAGCGCTCTTCGTTTTCCCCCTCTCTCTGATGACGCAGCGCAACTTCCGCTTTGTTGTTCACGTACACAAACGCTCTGGCGATGACGTGTACACCCGAACAGCGTCAGCTAGTTTAGCTAGCCTAGCTACCTGTCAGAGAGGTAAGGTGATCCAGCTAAAGAAACCTGTGGAGGAAAGTATAATAATAATAAAGAGATTCGGCATAACAAAGAAGATGGAGGCGCTTTACCATCAGACAAACAAGTGAGTGTGACTGTGATTGAAGAAACATACTGGTGCAGCTGTTTAAGCTAATTACCATCAAACTAACTGTAGCTGTTATTGTAGCAAACCATTCAAAACACATTCAGATTTTTCCTTATGTATATTCTCAAATAAGTATTAAATAGAGTTAGTTGTGGTTTTAAGAGATGACCTAACAGTCGGGACCATATGTCCTCGAACCCCTCTTAAAGCTGTACTTTGTCCGCTACAGGCAGATCCAGGAGGTTCACAGTCTTATGGGGGGTCTGGAGAGGACGGATCGAGAGTCAATACACTGTAAGTAGTGATTTGGACATTGTTATTTTATGTGACTGTCATATTCTGCTCTCCTTTTGCTTTGAGTTTGAGTGCACCACCTCTTGTCCATTTCCATTATATAGGGGGGAGTGGGGTAAGTTGAGCCACCCCCTGTTGCTTGAAAATGGTAAAAGAAATTGATGACATATAACCAAATGTTAAGGAGATGGGCATCAATTCATGGAGTCTGTGAGGTTAGAAGCACATGGGTGAAGGAGTTAGACATTTACTTTCAAAAAATCATTTTTCACTCTTGACAAAACAGCTTTTAAGCAGTTATATGCAATAATAATAATAACAAAAAATAATTATTGTACTAGTTGAAAAGCGTATAATAGATAAAAATACACATGAATGTGAAGAAGTGACTGTTATTTAGGGAGAGAGAAGGGGAAGGGAGGGCTGGGGTGGAGAGTGTGGGAGTAGTAGGGATGACTCAATTTACCCCCTTCATATGACCATAGGAGACCACCTTTTTTTTTGGCATGCTATATTATCAAGACAGTTCTGTTTACACTCATTCTGTTGGTTTGCAGGGATGCACAACATCTTGAAATATATGCAGATACACTTAAGGATGGGAATCGGGAACCGGTTCAATCAATCGACATCGTTTACTTTTCATTTTAATGATTCCCTTGACGATTCCTTTCTTCTAGTGGCTTTGGAAAACGGTCTTGTGAGAGGCAGTCTATGCGGACAAGAACAGAGAGTTTGAGGAAAAAAACATGGCAGATGGTACGAAAAGTAGGCAGAAACGATCTAAAGCGTGGCTTCATTTTACTAAGAAAGACAACAAGGAATTTTTTATGGAAGTTTTGAGTTTGTGTAGCGTGGACTACCTGAGTTTGACGCATGTAAAAAAACACTCGACCCGACCAGAAAAACCCTAAAAATTTTGCACACAACTCCAAGCTGTGTCCTCTTTTTGGGGATCCAGAGTATGGTCACCCTAATTTGACTTAATACGGACCAAGTAAATGCTGTACAAATAGTTTTTCGTTTGATTACTTTTAGACTCTCATCCAAGGTGGCATACATCTTTTTCTGTTATCAAAGACTCAATAAAATTTTGAGTCAACATTGAAAACCTATAGTCTACTTTTTTTAAATCAAAGAGAGGCATTAATAAGGGAATCAAAGTTTGAATTGATAAGCGAATCGATAATGGCATGGATATCGATAAAATCATATAAATTCCCATCCCTAGATACACTAGTTAGGGACAAAACTATGATTGCCTTGATGTAGTGATCTGAAATATGAAAAATGGCTCATCTTACCCCACTCTCCCCTACTGTATGATCTTGATTTGAGTCTGGGCCCCTTGTTTTGACGGCAGTGAAATAAAGGAGGGGCTTGGTGTCCCCACGGCTCATTGTTTTTGATACTTGGTGCCAGCCCAATCAGCTGTTGGCCAGAACAGGAAGAAGAGGGTTGGGTGCGCAGTGACAGGAGCAGGGAGGGCTTCTTGTCACATGCTGGTGGGACCACAGCAGAAGACCCCTTTCATTAGGGATTAATCCTTCCTTGTCTGTTTTTGTAGTCTGTAATCTTTCTTTTCCCTCCTCACTCTAGTGTTAGAGAACGAGCTGCAGGCCAGAATCGATCAGATCTTCAATCACCTAGAACGTCTTGAGATCCTGGCCAACAAAGAACTGCCAAACCGCCGCCAGAAAGCCAAACTGTGAGTATGGAGTGATTAAACTGAAGGTGATAAGACACCCTCAAAGCTGCAGAGGTGCGCAAAATCATATTTAGTTGAGGAAGGGTGTAGAAGAGGACATAGTACTGTGAAAACATTTCCTTTAGAAGTCCCACCATCACAAAAACTCTTAACTGGAGAAACAGCACACTCCAGGTACAGATATATTGTCTAAAACAGCCAGTCACAGTGTATTAAATCATCCTTTGTATTCCCTTAGACGAGTGGACCAGCTCAAATATGACGTCCAACACATTCGCACAGCCTTACACAACTTCCAGCAGCGACGCTACGCCAGGGAAGCCCAGGAGAGAGAGAGAGAAGAGCTCATGAGCAGGACCTTCACCACCAATGTAAGTCTAGTGTAACATAGTTATATTTACAGTGTAACCAACAAAATGGCCTAATAATGAATTCAAATAAATGATTGTTCTTTTTCAAAAGGATGCAGATACCTCCATCCCCATAGACGAGACCCTAAGGTTTAACGCCGGCCTGCAAAATGCACATTCGCAAGTTGACGACATCCTGGGCAGTGGAAGGAGCATCCTGGATGGTCTCAAAGATCAGAGATCATGGCTGAAGGTGTGCATGGAATTGATTTTAATAATATATTAGTGGTACGTTCAGTTATCTGAGATTTTGATTGGTTTATTGTTTTGAAGACAGCCAGCACAGTCCTTAAATGGTGATGTTCCATGACACATTTTTAAAGTGTCCACAATAGTCTCATTGTCAGTGCCTAGTGCACAGCTGGAGGGCTAGTCTGTGTTTCCAGGGTGGAGAAGGTCTTCCTGGTTTTGCTGCAGGCCTCCTCTTATCAGGGTGTGTCTGTTGCCCGGTTGTCTCGCCGTGAGACAAGTCTGACGGAGTGGCGCGTCAGAATGGGTGTTGGCACTCCGGAAATCAGATAAATTACTGTTGATAATTACGTCGTGATGAGACAGCTGCATTTCCCTGAAGCACTATTTATGGTTGTTGTGGTCTAATTCAAAGCTGTGTGTGTTTCAACTGTTCACAGGACGTCCATAAGAAGATGCTGAATGTGGCCAACATGTTAGGGCTGTCCAACACCGTGATGAGGCTGATAGAGAGGCGAGCCACTGAGGATAAATTCATCATGATTGGGGGCATGCTGTTGACCTGCATCTTCATGTTCTTAGTGATCAGATACCTGGGTTGACCTCCATCCACTGAATCCCCAAAGACACTTAATGATCAGCCGTGGACATTTCTTCATCCCTCATGATATGAAACAATGGCAGAACGGATTTCAACATTTGATTGAGGAAATCTTTTGACAAGCTGTGCCATGACCACTTGCTCTCAACTACTTTTGTTTATCATTTTAGGCACCAAAAAATGGTATGGTTGAAGACCCGGATTTAATACAGTATTTTGTTTTTCTTTCAAATAAGTTTGCTGCTCCCCTCAGATTACTGTTGCACACCTGAGGCCTGATCTGTTTATCTAAACCACATTGAATCTATCAAGAACTCCAGAAGCCTGAATGGCTTTTAATGTTTCATCAAAGTGATCTCTTCAATGAACTGACTCTAACCTCTACTAAATTCCTTTTACTGAATCTGTTAGTAATGCTCTGTGTAATTCCATCTCATAAAGCACAGAATCACATCCCTCAATGTTTCTATGTCGCAGTTGGAGATGACCTGTTTTGAAACGTCTTTCTGAGATGATAAACTGAGTGGATGTGAAAATCTCAAGAAAACAGATGCATTGATTCTGAAACTGTTAGCTTCTCTTGAACTTATGCTCCTGTGTAGTCTCACTATGTGAGTGATTGTTCTCAACATAATTAAACATGTTTCATTTCCTTAGTACATCACTGTGACTGGTCTGGAAACTTTACACAACACCTTCCTGAGCAGCTGGAACCCAGAGCTCCTACTTGTGTTTTTTATGAATTCGCTGCTTTGACCCAGCTGTTTTCTGAAATTAGGGCTCCACCTAGTGTTTCACTGCCGCACAGGCTTTCAGAGGGATTTCTGTGATTTAAATCAACAATACAGAGGAGAAAAGACACATGAACTCAATATTTTATTTGCTGAGACAGAAAGTTTTTTAGAAAATACAGAGTTGCTACTGTTTGACTGATCATTATTCTTCTGTCAATTCAGCCCCTGTAAGCCAAGTTCAATTGGAAACAACCTTCATAAAATACACGCACGTGTCCGTCCACCTCGTCGTTCAATTCATCCCAACGCCAGTCTCAACCTCTAGAGTGTTAATAGGTTAATCTACAGCAGTTTTATTTACAAAATTACACAAAAGCAAAACACAGCTCTTCTTTCTGTGAGCATTTTAGAAAATAATTTAAAAACAGAAAAATACTATTATTGCAGTATACTACAATCATATTGTTACAGGATGCACACGCACCACTTTGATGTACATATTTCAGTGCAATTCATTCAGGTGTCCCCAAACCCCAGTGGACACAAGTTTGCCTCAAAGCATCGGGGATGATAAAACCCCCACATCACAGAACCCCATGTCGTACAAATTTGGACACCATGGCTGTAAATTGAAATGATCACCATCGGTGGGCTTCTTCACATTACACACTGATATATGTACAAGTTACTGCATTACAAAGAATTTGAGACCATGAGTCCAATAGAGTGAGTAGTCATAATGCGCACAAAAACAGATGATCAGTTATTGTTAAACAGTTCCTCTCTGAAGGTAACAGAATCCAAGCAGTGTGTCCCCACGACTAAAACACATCATCACCCTAACATGACTCTGCTTTTTAGATTCAGCCAGTGCGTCTCTCTTTAGCTTTAAAAAAAGAGCAACAACTGCATGTGGGGAAAAAAATCCAGTGGTTACTCTGACTTAATCAAAAACAAGTGGTTGGTGTAAATACACCCTAAACTGGAATATAAACCAGTCTCTTGATGGAGTCTCTTTTAATCAACACCCTGTTATAAAAATTCAGGGAAGAATATGAAAAAAAAAATCTTACATGAGCCAGAAAAAAACAGTTTGTGTCATTTCTGACTCAAAACAGGCAGCACCACTTTGTGGCTACAACTTGCTGCGCTGTGGAGGTCAGTAACACGGTGGTTTATTGACAGCTTCCTGTCTCACTGCTTGTGTAATGTCACAGACTTCATCTTCCATCCAAAAACCAAAGTGGTTTTGGATAAATCTTTTCTCCAGTGACTGGGCGACATGAGTACACTCCTTCTCACTTCTGACATTACTCAAGAGCCATGGTTAGGCGGGTGCTGGAGGTCCTGCCCTGAGAAGATTGGGTGAAGCAGTGGGTGGAGTTGGAGGGCTGCTGCAGCAGCAGCCTGAGAGGGCCGGGGCGTGAACAGTGTGGGGTAGAGGGCAGCGTGAGGTACGTGGTGCAGGGCGAGAGGGGTGTGGTGAAGTGCAGAAGCTGGGATTATATGTATAGGCTGGCCGGAGAGGAAGGCAGTAGGGTGGGCAGGAATCAACCCAGCATGTCCTAATGAGTGTCCCAGAGAATGACCTAGGGAATGGCCTAAAGGAGACAAGGAAATGGGGGTGAGATGGTGCTGGGGAATATGGTGTACCTGGGCCAGTTGGGCATGTGCAGGGTGTGGGTGATGGGGGTGAGCTGGGTGGATGCCCATTGCTGCAGCAGTAGCAGCATGGTGCTGTAGGATGGCGTGTTGCACTGTGGTGATGGATGTGCCGGAGGCCACAGACACGGTGGGTTGCTGGATGTGGATCTGCTGCAGGGCAGGTGGGGGGGGAGCAGGTGCCAAGTTTGCAGCTGCGGCTGCAGCAGCTGCAGCAGCAGCTGCAGAGGGGAACGTCTTGACCTGTTTGGCCAGAAGCTGTTGCTGGATGTGCTGCTGTGCAGCCTGCTGCAGCTTGCTGTACTTCTCCATCTCCTCTGGGGTGAAAGTTATGGGCTGACTCTCCAAAGGAGCCAGTCCATCTTCTTCTGCCTCCATGCCGTCCTCCTCCAGGTTGGGTGGTGGGTAAGCAGGGTAGGCGTGCATTGGCGGCTGCTGCTGTTGCATTTCTGGCAAGAGGGACTCCATCATCGGGTTTTGGGATGGGTCTTGTCCCGGTTCTCCTTGGTACTGAGGAATCATCATGGAAGGCTCCTGTTCAAACAAAGGTCTGGGTTCTGGATGTACCTGGGGTTCAGCAGCAGGGTGCTGGGTTTCCTCCTGCACCACTGTGGTCTGTGGTGCTTCCTCAACCTTCTGTACAGGAGGGGCTGGAGGAGGTGGTGGAGGGGGGAACTCCCGTATGGGCTCCACCAGGATGACCTCTTGCTCAGCCTCTGAACTTTTTCCTGCTCCTGACTTCTCTCCGTCATCGGGTCTGGTTAGGGGGATCACTGGCTTTTTTCCTGCCTGCAGCTTCCCAAAAAGCGGCAGCATTGCTTTGCTTCCCAGGGTGGGGGGAAGTTTGGGACCAAAGTAACCCTGTGGAGGGTCCTTGATCTTAAGCCCAGATTTTGTCCCTGTGGTAGAATCATCAGAGCTTTTCTTAGACTGAACCTTCTCCAGCAGTTGGCGAGCGGTAAGGCTGTTTTTCTGTTCCCCCGCGTCTCGTGATGCCCCCAGCCTCAGACCTTGTGAGCTTGACGAATGCGTGTTGCGGTTAAGGCCTCGTGATGTAGAGGAGCGTGGGGATTGAGAGCGATAGATGTGAGAGCGGTTGAAGTCTCTGCGGTGACTGTCGCTGTCTGCTCGACTTCGGGGGCCTCGTCGACGTGGAGAGGCTTTGGTGGAGCTGGAGGAGCGGCTGCCCGAGCTGCGGCTTCGACTGTAACTGCGCCTCCAGGACCTAGCACTGGTACTACGGCTCCAACTGCTGGAACTTCGGGAACTGCTCCGATGGTGCCGGCGGTGCCTCTTCCTGCGACTGTAGCTGCGTGAGCGTGAGCGAGAGTCTTCCGAAGAGGAAGAGGAGTACTTATGTCTTCTGGATCTTCTGCGTCCTCGACTTCCCCTCCTTTCATACTCAGAGTCCGATGACCGTTTTGAGTGCCTGCGTCTTCGACCCTCTGTGCTGTAGTCGCTGTAGCTATCAGAGTAGCTGCGACTGCGGTGGCTGTAGGCGCTGCTGCCTGCTGAGGACCGCTCAGAGCTGCTGGAGTACGAGTGACTGCGGGAGTTTTGGCCACGATGGCGCCCGCGACTGCTGCCCCTTCTTTCCCCACGTCTCGAGGAACGGCTACAGGATCGCCCTGATTCCTCGCTATGATGTCGGCGTTGTTCCCGAGGACTAGACCTGTGATGACGCGAGCGCTGAGTATTGGAGCCCCCTTCTTCTTCACTTTCACTGCTTGGAGGTCTCCCAGGACCGGGACTCTTCTGAGCTGAGGTTGAGCAGGAGGCACTTTGAGGTGCACTGGAGTCAGTCTTTTGCCTCTTGGTACCACTGTGCTCCTCTGATGAGTTGGCCTTCTCTGTGCCTTTACCGGCTCCTCCTTCCTCGGCTCCAGACTTGCAAGGCACTTCCTTAGCAGCACGCTTCCTCTTTCCTGTTTCTACCCCTGTATTTTCCGTTGATCCCGCCTCTCCAGTTGGGAGCTGAACCGAGACAACAGCTTTGTCATCTGTCTTAGGTTTGGATTTTTCCTTTTCATCGCCTGTTGCTTCATCTTGGTCCGGTGCCTTGTTTTTACTCTTCTTCCGTTTGTGTTTTTTCTTCTTTTTCGGCTTCTCCTGGGTTACCTCTGTCTCTCCCTCTGCTTCTTCTTTCGCACCTTTTTCTTTTCCTTTGCGTTTTGAGTGCTTTGCAGACTTCTTATGCTTCTTCTTCTTCTTCTTTTTCTTGGTATTAGTGCTGCTTGTAGCAGGTTTTTGCTCTTCACCCTCTGATTGGCCGGGCTCTCCCTTTGTCGCTGATTTCTCTTTGTCAGTGGCGGTCCCAGTTTTGGTTGAATCTACATCTGTCGTTGAAGTGGCTGTCTCATGGCCCTTGTCCTCTGACTCTTCACTTGGCTTGGGGGACTTGGCTGCTTTTCCACCACGAGCTCCTTTGTTGCGGGACAGTTTGAAATCAAAGTAGAGGGGGTTGCAGCTGTAAGACAGAGATGGTTGCGCTTTTGTGAATTCAAGGAGCTCAGAGGGCCACTGCAGGGTGGTGCTCTCATCTTTGCTCAAAACAGGGAAGAAGGGACCTGTGGGTACTTTTGGACCAGAGCTTGACTCCTCAGTATCCTGTGTGCTTTCTGCTTTCTGTGCAGGGGAGCTGGGTTGAGTTGAAGATGTGTCTGCTGCGCATAAGGACAAATCCTCTGTCTTAACTCTGAGGGACGGAGGAGCTGGCTCTGGGTCAGGGGTTGAGGTCACCTGTTCTTGTTCTTGTTCTTGTTCGGACTTGCACTCCGTGTCACAGGATTCTGTCTGTTCTGGGCAGTCCTCGTCCTTTTTCTCCTCTGCCCTGTCTTCCTCATCTTCCTCTTCTTTGCTCTGACACTGATCTGTGGCCTTCATAAAAAGCAGAAACTGGAAGTGAGGTTTCACCCGGCAATGGGCTGGAGGTATATAGTGATAGTACTGAGGCTCCTGTCCAGCGTATCCTTCCTCTTTTTTCATCATCATCTTTAGTTTGTTAAGAGTGGAGGCGAGAGAGCCTCCATCATCAGCTGGCTGCACCTCTTCTGTAGCTGCCACACTACTGACTTCACCTCCTCCACCTCCTCCTCCTCCTCCTCCACCGCCTCCTCCTCCGCCTCCTCCATCTCCTCCCCCTCCTGCTGATCCACCTCTAGGGCTGTCTGTACTACAGCCGGATATCTCCTCCTGTCCTGCAGCCTTTTCCCCCTCTTGGCCCTCCTCTTCCTCCATTGCCTCCTCTCCGTGATCAGCAAACACCGCTGCTGCTGTCTCCAGCTTTACCGGGGCTTTTTTAGCAAACGAGAAGGACACGCTGACTTTGGATGCAGCACTGGAGGTCGGAGAGGAGGCGCTGTTCTTGCCCAAAGAGAAGCTGATGGTTGACGCTGGCTTTGGGGAGGCTTGTTCACTTCTGTCTACCAGTGATCCTTCTGGGACACTGTCAGTCAGGACAGGGTTCTCAGGTATCAGGATTTCACTGTCTTCAGCCTTTTCTCCATCCACTGCAACTGTGGTGGTTTTGAACATGGGCCCACTTCCTGGAGTGCTGAAACACACAGGTAAAACAATTATCTGATATGAGTAGATTTTTAAAGCTTGCATACCATATGAGAGTCATGCTATCAACAGAGAGTAACTGAGAGAGTCATAATTATCTCCCTTCTGCAGACACCGAAAGACTAAGAAAATACATAATACTGAAACATGCTTTAACCTTCAGCCAGACTAAATTATGAAAATGACATTCTGATTTATAAAGTAGGCTTTGTTTGACTAAAAACGTTGCTCCAATGTTCTAGCCACAGGTACCAAACCGGCCAGCAGAGGGCACCCGGGAAAAAGAGCCATACCGGTCCTGTTGTTTCCTCTGCTCAGCAAGCTCATGCAATCGGCGGAGCATCTTTTCTTGCTTCTTCCCACCTTTCCGTGAACGGGATGAAACATTTCGGGCAAACTCTCTTTGCTTCAGCTCTTTCAGCCGCTGCAGAACAGAAAAACACACGACATCAGGATCTTTTCTCATGTGGAAAAAAAATACATGTATTTTTTAGAACTCAATCGAAAGAGCCGATAGAATAGTAATTAACACAAGTACCTGTTTGTGAGCATGGTCATAGGAGTTAATGTGGTTGTCGAACTCCTGGTGTTTGGTGTACTGTTTGTCGCACAGCTCACAGTAGAAATTTGCTCTCAGGTCTTCGAGAGCCTTTGCAATAGCTTTCTCCTTTTCCATCTGGTCCTAAGAGAGACGATAAATACAGGAGGGAGTGAGTGAGGGAAGCCGAGACTGTTCTAAAAAGCACTGAAGTAACTTTATGGAATACTTTGTTCTGTCTAATAGAGCGCTTATCTCTGGGTTAAGCCCACAGAAACACAGCAGTACAGAATAGAAGAGACTGACACATCTAAGCCTCACCTTGTATTTCTGCCGCAGTTCTTCTGTGTCCTCCTTCTCCACCTCAAGCACTCTTCTCTTCTCTGTGGCATCTTCTGCATAATCCAGCTGAAAGGACAGATAAATAATCAGAGCAAACTCGAAATATTTATTAAGTGAGGTGGACTACATTTCCTTTTTAAAAACAAAAGTAAAAAAGTAAGAGAAAATGTTAGTAACAGATGTGTCTTTCTGATTTCAGCTGTTGAAGACGTCGGCTGCTGTTTTTTAGATTTCATCTTCACCAAGTCGCTTTGACATTGCTCTGTTATTCTGTATTTTTTGTCTGATCATCTGTGCGATTCATAGTTAAGTCTTGATAACTCTGCACACAGCAGTGAAGATTTGGACCAGACTGGATTCCTGCCCGGATCAGGCTTTGTAACTCACTGGGGCAGTTATCACACAGACATTAGCACAGGATCACATTGTGTGTCACTGCGTGTTGTGGCACTTCAGACTTGTCTTCCACTGAGCTACAGGGACAAGCTCTTTCTGTCGACAATGACTGATTTGCATTTGGCAACTATTCTTTCATTCCAGTCATGTTTTCCTGGCATCTGCGGTTCACACTCTGATCTGTGTGTCAGACCGCCAGCTGGTGAGGCTGGATTGATAACCTGAGAGAGTGTTTTCTCTTCTCGACAGGCCAACTCTACCAGGCTTTACATGACTCCAGTTCAAACCTGGCACTGCAAACAGAGCTGTTTGGCTCATGGGGAGCTTTTCTGCCATGGAGATTCATTTGGAAATGGACACCCATGATTCTTCCAAAGTTTTTTTTTTGGAAGTTATCAAGAGCATCACAACCAAGAGCAGATTTATAAAACTAGAGGATTTACCATGAGGTAGTCTGATCAAGATCCAATCTGTGATCTTGGATTTTTGCTCTGAATGGAAGCAGATCTCACACATTACAGCTGGGGTTTTAGAAGGGTAGAACTAGAAGTGTCTTGATACGATATTGATATTGGTCTAATAGCAGCAAAAAAACGAATTTCAGATTATATCGGCCTTCTTCTAAAATCTCCCATACAAGCAGTCTCTGAAATGGACAACAACAGTGTGTACTAAGGTACTGACACAGTAGCCAGGAGTAAGAGTGATGGCGTTGATCGGCGTTGTGGCAGTATTTTTTGTTTAAGTCCGAAAAAGACATTGCAGCTGAGTGAAAAACTTGTCATGCACAATTTTGTGCCAATATCAGATCAGAATCAGCCGATACGGAAGGCTACAATATTGGTACTGTATCAGAAGTCAAAAAGTTGTATCGGGACACCCCTAAGTAGAACTATCAAAAAACAAGCTAATCATTGTCAGCACCATGCTGTTTCTGAGTTTACTGTTGTGTAATGAAGTTTTCGTTTCGAGAACATATAAAGGTGAGATAGAGATCAAATCTAAATGATCTTACCTCCATCTCCATGCGTCCCATCCCCATGACATCATATTTGAGGACGATGGGCACAGGGTCGGTGCGTCCTGGGGGAATAGACAGAGAAAGAGGGCTGGTGAGTGTCTGAGACCGGGACAGTGGGCCAGTTCGAAGACAGCCTGCTTTTAGAGCATAGGGTGCTGGGGTTAGAAAATTTTGCCTTGAAGTGCAAAGAGACCAGAAAGCTACAGTGAACCAAACACCAGCCATTCTCACAGCTTACTGCAGCCATTGAGCAATGATCAATTTATCTGGCTTTCCTGTGACGTTTGAGCTGGCTGCTGATTTGCATTTTGAATTAGTTAAAGTTAGCTGCAATTTGGTGAAGAAGTAAAGGGTACCAGGGTAACTGAGCCTTCTTTACTACTATAGAAAGATGGAGTTTAAAAAATAAAAAAAGAGCACCAATCTGTTTCCATTTCAATTCTATGAAGTGTCATCCACTGTCCCTCCTCACTGAGTCATTGTTGCGGTCCTTTTTAACCAAAGTGCCCTGTTTATTAAGGACATTACAGCTCCAGGGACAGTGTGTTCTGTGTGTGCTGAAAAGTAGGGTGCTGTGGTCCTGTGCAGCTACTGCCACTGCGACACCGGGGGAAAAAGCTCCTCTATATTATCTAAAGCCTACTGCATCACCTTGTTCTGAAATGTCAGCAGACTGGCTGACCCTAGCAAAGCCCCCTCACTGTCATGAATCCCAAACTGCCCCTTGTCCTACCCTGGCCCCCTTACTCATTGTGACTTGGGCTGAAAGATTGCTTTCCCCTGTCTACTTGAAGTACATTACGTAAGCTGTGAAAAGAGCTAGCTCAGAAGGAAATTAACTGTAGAAAAATAAACAAACCAAAGACAACCAAAAAGAAAAAAAAAAAAGAACAAAAACAGAATGAAACATTTAAGATATAAAATATATAAAAATCAAAACTACTTTGGAGATTGACACAGAATTGCTTAATCCACTCATAATCAGCCAAACAAAGCAGAGAGACAGACAGAGTAAAAAATTAAATAAAAAAAAGGACACAAGCACTGAACTACAGCAGAGTGACGTCACAGGCCAGGTATCGCCATGGTGACAGTGCAAGGGATGGGGATACTTACCTGGCAAAAACATGGGTATGGGTAGGGGGAGAGGGAAGGGGGGGACAGACAGACAGATAGATAGACAGGGGAATCTTAACACAGAAGGCAAAGAGAATTTGGACTAGTCTGCTGCTCCTGTTGCCAGCCAGATATAATAATCGATCTTACTGATAGTGATCATCAATTCAGTTTGGTTTCAGTTTTTTTCCTCCCACATACCTGACAATAGTTTTCATGAATCAATTTGCCATGTATACCATTGGGCATATGGAACTGTAATGTAAGCATTGTGTTTGGAAAAATAAGATTGTGCCTGATCCTGAGGGTGGATTTTGGTTTTTCTCTAACAGAGAAAAACACCTATGAACAAATTACTTTGTCTTTTCAAATGAAGAGACTTCTCACTTTCAATGGGGCTAATTCTTAACATATTCTTACCTTTCTGGACTGAGCTAGGTAAGAACTTGATCGGAAGTGAATACTTGTGTCATTGTTTTAGTCATCACAGCCCAATGACATATTAATTCTGGAATCATAGACGCATGGGCATCGTAACATAATGGCCTACTTGGACTTTCCATACCACTGCAGTGTCTGGCAGCTTGGTGAACTTGGACAGGAATCCTTCTCACACTGATTACATGACTACAGAGTGTTTATTATTCCCCCAAGAGTGAGAGAAGTGTGATTGTGTTATATCTGGATCAGGAAACTCTATTGATAGATGTGTGTCCACGCTCTCTGCCCTACAGTGGTAGAGAAGTGAAACCAAAGTCGTGTTGGTGTGTTAGCCAGCCACTGCAGTGGTCCGTCTGAATGGCATCACAAGCCAGGCCCAGAATTAAAGATTAATAAAACAATTACAGTCATCCCAAAACTATCACCAATCTCTGAACACAGTGACAATACTTCCACATTATCCATTCCAGTGGAAAAGAAAGGGACCAGACAAAAACAATGTGCGTCTAAATCACAGGGTGTGAATCACAAGGTTGAAAAAAACTGAAAACAAACAAAATGACAATGTTCTAAGAGTAATACATATGCATGATAATATACAAGCAGCAGAATGAGGACTAATACAGAGAGAATTGAAAGCCTATGTAGCATTGGTGCTCTGATGAGAGGAAAACAAAAAAAATGGGAGAAAATAAAAGAAAACAAAAATAAAAGTAAAAAAACAAAACAAAACAAAAAAACAATTCAATTGGGGGATAAAATAACATTTACCACTAAGTTTACCATCAGCACAACATGGGCAGGATCAAATAGCTGTAAAAAAGAAACACCAATTGGTTAAGCAGGAAGATTGAGGCACATAGAGAAGGGAGGGTGGGTTTGGGAGTGTGGCTGTGGGGTTTAGGGGGGTTTATTACCAGAGGGGCATCAGTGTGTCACCCCCCACCCCCCCTCATCCCTTCACTCAGGGCTAGGTGCTTACAGGGATCTCCTCTCACCACTCTCTCCCAACCACTCGTCCCCGTCCCCAGGCCCCTAGCCTGGCGTCATCTTGCTCTCAACGCCAGAATGCGCCCCTCTGATATCAGAATACTACCCCTCTAAAAAGTACGCATGTGGTTCTGTATGCATCCCTCATAATTTCAATTCTTACTTTCGCCTCGCTGAGAAATTTTTGAAAGTCAGTGACCAACATTTCATCTTTCAGAAATTGAGATCCTCTTACTTAATCTGAGAAGATAAGATGACTCTAGGGACAACCACCATTTTCCCCCTTTGAGCTTTTTGCCTCAGAGACGCTTGTCAGCCCAGTTAGCAAAATCTCCCAGATATTCCTTCGTTTCGGAGCTAGCTTACAGCCAGCAAGAATGTGTTTGAAGATGTGCTTTACCCCGGAACATGTGAACGCATGACACACAAATAGAATGTACCTGAGGAAAGAGCCAGCAAGGCTTTGAGCAGTGCTTAGAGCGGGGTCTGCATTGCTGTGTGGAAGCAGTTTTACTACAGTACACTTAAAAAAAATGTGAATGACTAGAGTGTTCGATTTAACGCTAATGTGTGAAAGTAACAGTTCAGTGTTCAACCTCCAACACTGCTTAAAGCCCCAGGTGAGTGTGACAGTTTGAGGCAGGCAGGAGTGCACCGCTGGGACAAACATGCTGTGCAGGAGGGGCAAAGAAACAGGGGGAGGACGGGAGTGTGTAACCATGGGGACAGAGACATTCAGGGTGTCAAAAGGGTGGTGAGGTTTTCCCTGTAAGTTGACTCTATGGCCCGGTCAGTAACAGACACGCTCACGCACACGTCTCAGTCCCACGTAATGACCACACACACATACACAATTTTCACAGGTTTGGAGGTAGAAACAGGCAAACAAGCAAGAGGGGGGGAAACTTCTCTACTCTGCAAGCCATTCAAAGTCTGAGCCGTGGTTACAGCCAATCAGATACCCGACAGCGGCAACGGAAACTCGGAGAGGAAAAAAAATCTAACATACGTTGAGAGGATGATTCTAAGGGATGTGATGGAATCATGGCTTCCTAGATCTATCTTTGATTTCAAATGGAATTTCGTTCTTTGTTCAAATCGAAGCACTTGACTCTTGTGCAGATTATCATAATAAAAAGGTTTAGTGATTATGAAGCAAAGAGGAAGAAGCTGACAGAGGCCATTAGCCTACAGTACACTGTAAAAGGGGTGTTACATTGAGGTCAACTGCAGAGTGGGAGAAAGAAAACACACCCACACACACACATACTGACATACAGAGGGGGTCCAACAAACCTTACCTAAAAAGGGGCAAAAGGGACAAAAGAAGAATAAGAACAAAGTCAATACAGTGAAAACTTAAAAAGGGGACACAATGCTTTCACTTCAAACATCAAAAACCTTCTCTTCTGGCAAGGAGGACAGGAAAGGAGAGGAAGATTATCATGGTTTTTCCAGCAGTCTTCAGTGTGATGCAAAGGTGCATTTTTGCTGCGAGTCTAGTCTACTCCCTCGTGCACTCCTGAATTCCAACAGCAATAGTGGGCCAAAAACACTGAGCCATTAATTCCTACACAACAACTGGACACAGTTTGCCGCAGTCTCATCTGCCCACAAAGCAGGATGCTTACATAACCACGTGTCAGTGGTGCCAGCGGCAAAAACAAGAGCACAGTCAGCCCCTACAACAACGTCCTCTCCTCCTCACAGAGCATTCATCCTCATCGCATCAAAAAAAAAAGATTGCTGCTCGGTCGTTCAAGGCCAGGTGGAGAGATATATCAACAGACACCAAATGTGAAGCTCAGAACTGACTGCGGCGTGGTTATTCTCCAATAAACGTGTCAACCTGCCCAGAGCGAGGCAGCATCCTGGTCTGCTCAGTGACTGGCCTCCCTGAAAACACCCATGAGACGACACGGCGAACCAAGGCCATATATGTACATGAACGATAAGTGCCAGGGCAGCAACAACACCGTCATCACGCCTGTGTATCCATCTGTGCTCACACAAACATGAACTGTTCAAACATGAGACCACACAGATGCATCTACACAAGGTTAGATGCAAACTACATGAGCAGGTACAACTGATCTAACTGTCTGCATGTCTACACTACAGGGTCTTCAATGTAAGGTCGACAAAAGAGTCATATCAGCACCAGTAAAACTTGTCGGTTTAACAAATTCATCCTATTTTTTTGACTGTAGGCACCCAGAATGCCAGTCATATGTTGTGGCTACACACCCACTACTACAGCCACAGTGTGATACTACTCTGTGGTTCTCAAGTCCAGTCCTCAAGGCCCATTGTCCTGCATGTTTTGGATGTTTCCCTGCTCCAACACACCTGATTCAAATGATCAACTCGTTATCAAGCTCTGTAATGGCTTAATAACGAGCTGATCATTGAATCAGGTGTGTTGGAGCAGGGAAACATCCAAAACATGCAGGATAGTGAGCCTCAAGAACTGGACTTGAGAACCACTGCTCTAGGTGATGGGTTTTGGCAGCATTTTGATAAAGTCGTATGCAAGCTGTGTCTACTTAAACTGGCATTGACCACTTGACCTAAAGCAATTCCTAACCAGCCCAGCATGCGGCGATTAACCTGGACCAAGTATCAACGGCTGGTGGTGCCAGTTATTTGAGTGTTGATTAAACTAACTTTGATATCATTCACTTGTGACTCTAATCACGATTTGTTTTGTTCGTTTTTTTTTAGGGGGGGCGGGGTTGTTTTCTAACTTTGAGACCAGTCTGTCATTTAGAAATTACATTTCTGTTTAAACCAGAAAATTAGTCACCATGGAAGATCACTAGCCTACACATGGGCAACATTTATCAAATGAATAGATTAAATCACAATTTCCTTTTCTTGCTTCTCTTGTACATGACTCTCCAGATAGTCAACAAGGCCGTACTCCTCATAGGTCCCTCTGTATTCTGTGTAAGGCTAGTGGGCATGTGCTGAGGCTTTTATCTTGCAGAATGAGAGGTGTTTTATATCAAAATGTTGCTGAGCTTCCAGGAAGAGCAATGCACATGAGCAATACTTCCCAATAAGCAATAAAGAAAGTAAAGTGGGCTAAAATGAAAAAAAAAAAATCGCAGTGGGAGACTTTAAGCTCAGATGGTATGGACTTAGGGGGGTAGAGAGAATATGATAAAGGAGGTAAACGAACTGAATGCCCAAAATTATGTGGAAAAACATCTCCTTTTTTGGTGGACTGCGAGGACTCACTGGCTTGCCAGCGATGACATCAATCACAGACAATGTAATGCACAGTCCTCCGAGGACCGAGAGCAGAGGAGGGAGAGGCTTTTAAAAGAGAGCGGAGAACAGCTACGGAGAATAAAGATACTGATGAGGAGAGGGAAGAGGGTGAAGAGACAGGAAGAGGCTCAGTGGAAACATGCCAGGGCTCTGCACCAGTGCCTCTGAACCAACGAGCCTACGAGTAGAGCAGGGCTGAGCTTATGTGGTGCCGATGTTAGCCAAGGCCGACCCACTCACTCAGTCCTGTTCAGCCTGCTCCCTCTTACAGCCAGTCGATATAAACTAGGCCTCTCAATCACAGCTGTCTCCAGACAGTAAACCTTGATAATGCAGCTCTCTCTAGCTGAACGCTTCAATCTCTTGCTGAGCTTTCACAGCATTGTTCTTGTTCATTTACTTCGCCAAAGAAAAAGCAAATATTAGTCAACTGTAAATGTACAGTACTCATGACATCAATACATCTTTGAAAGAGGAAACAACTACAAAAGAGTAAGACCTCCATTACAGGTCTGGTAAAAACCTTTAGACACGATCCAAACAGACTGGAAGCCAGAATGTTTCTGGTGCCTTTTGACCCTGGACTGGGTCTACTGACATTGCCAAAGGGGGGCTTATTCTGTAACTAAAACTGGCCCCAAAGGTTCTTGTAAGTAAATTCAAAGAGAGTGACATGGTTCAAAGAAGTTTGAGGGAAGAGCAGCACAAGAGCGACAGGAACAATGTTTCTTTCAATAAAAATACATTTTACCCAGCAAAAGACACAGAAGGAGAGATCACAGAGTGTGAGAAGAGAAAAGGAAGTATGCTGATTCAAAAAACCTGCAAGTGTGAGGGGGGAAAAGAAATGACAGAGGGCAGTGGCCCAGTACCACCAGCATTGAACAAAAGGTGTAGTGAAGAGTGACGCCTTACCCTGCATGGTTTTGCCAAGACCTTGCCCCAACTTCCAGCCATGTTTCTGAAGCAGCCGGTGCCCGATGTTATCCTAACAGAGAGGAGAGAGAAGAAAAAAACCAAAAATATTCCAATAATAAGAGAAGCTTTTCCCTGTGTGCACTGATCAAAAAACAAATGAAAGAAAAACACTCAGATCACGCTATCAACATCAGCACAATCAACACTACCATCACCATCATCAGTATAGTCATCCACATCACCTACAGCGTGTAACATCAGTGTCTTCCAGCACGAGGAGTGGGAAGGGCAGTAGGGGGAGACAGGGGGTAGCAGACTGAGAGGAAGGAGAGTTTCTTTCCACTATGAGGCTGTGTAGAGCCTTGTAAACTTGACACCCAGCTACAGTAAGAGTGCAGTTTCCAAACTTGATTTTAAGGCGAGGAAATTGGGCGTGAGTATTTCTATTGTTTTGGATGATGAAGATAATACATCAGGTAACATCCACTAACTGAGGTGTTAAGAGGAGGAGGAGGAGGAGTAAGGAGGAGAGGGCGATATATGTATCACACGCATACATATATGAACCACTACAGAGCAAGATCTTAGTATACACAAAGAAAAGTGACACAGAACAGGTATGGAAATCTTGCATTAACATAACAAAGACCAGAAACTCCAAGCTTGCTGTGATTCTGTAACCATGACAAGGGGAGCACCATGAGACGTATGCAGCTGTCACAAAAAATATATAGCGAGAGGAAGAGATAGAAGTGGAGCTAGTGGGCCTTGGATTACCATTACAAGGCCCAGGGTGGACAGAATATGCACATGTGAGAGGGTATGTGGGTGTGCGGGTGAACAAAGGGAGACAAAGTGTGCATGTGGCCCCATTAGAGATACAAGGAATGATTGTTGTGCATGTCTTCAGACACCTCTGGTTTGTTATCAGTGGTCTGGCCCCAGAAGTGCTTTAATCATAGATCATTCTGAGAGTTATCCTAATCCATAAACTAAAAACTTACAATTAAAAACTACGGAGCTGCAAGGTAGCTTTTAAAATTCTACTTTAATGGTTTTTTTTGGATGAGATCAGGCAACTGATAAAGATTCAGAGGCTACGGAGGTAAAACAAGAACATACACAACAGAAATTCCTAGCTAACTCTGGTGCCAAATGTGTCTGACACTGTTTTATCACTAGTATGAGTCAGCAGAAAAAAAAAACATTGAGTGAAATGCAAGACCGTCCCACCACTACACACTACAGTACATCCTCAAGCACAAATTAACAGGAAACGATGAGATTTCTTTGTAAGCAGTGTGTTTTTTTTTTCATGTTGTGATTATAACTATTCCAAGCGTATATCTAACATTCACCAGAGTGCTGCATTCTACCAAAACAACATACAAACCAAACAAAAAATAAAAAAAAGGAGATTTATAATCACAAAGAGATTGACATCAACTTTCACAAACAGAAAGTGAAGGGGTTGGAACAAAAACAGCATGCAGCTTTTTGTTAAAGGCTTTAACAAAAAGGGTCGTCGGGGTTAGTAGTGCACAGTGAATGGCACACATATAGAGGGCGGGGGGGTGGGCTTTGGTTGGAGGGCAGGTGGACACAACTCCAAGTGTGTTAGTCTCAGGTGGATCAGGCACAGAGTGGAGGGTGATGGCTCAACGGGGCTCGATTAGTTCTCTTTGGCAAAAGAGGAGGTCTGAACAGAGGGGGGCAGAACAGAGCAGGCTGAGCCATGGTGGAGGAGTGACTCTAGGGTGGTGGAGGTGAGCTGGGCTTGTATGGGTTAGTGCTTGTGAAGGGGAGTGGTAGTCACACACAGCACACACTGCATCTCCGCCCACAAGGTCTCAATTGTGGTAAATTTGGTGTAATCTCTTTGTTGATCACTGTTGCCTTTATTTGCCCCACCTCATATCAAATCTTGAATTCCGCTTTGTCATAACGACCAGGAAGATAAATACATCTAGAACATCTGCCTGATATTTGCTTCTACGCCCTGAGGGAGAAAGGCTGGACAGCTTGACTTCCTGTTTCTGTTTTTCCTCCATTCCATGTATGCATGAGCCGAGCTCACTCTGTGTGACTGTCAGATCTTGTCCGCTGTGGGATGAGATAAGAGAGGAATCCATACCGGGCCTAACATGGTGGGGAATTAGAGACAGCCAGCTGCTATTGGTGCTACAATAACAATTACATTCAGAATGCTATCACGGTGTATGAGATGCTCCTGCCTTGTGGTTCGGCACATTCAAGTGCACAGAGTTTGAAGTTGTTTTGCTGATAGTGTGTGTTTACCTCTTTCTGGGCGGATAACACATTCCCTGACTTCACCGTGGAGCGAAACACTGCAGAGTTTGCTGCAGTGAACACCTCCCCTCCAGCTGACATTGGGTATGCTTCTGTCCTTTACTGCAGTATTATGCTGCAGTGACACTGTACACATGATCGTTTGTATTGATTTGGGGAATTAGCTGATATATAAAGCTGGGAGTAAGGAGGGGAAAAAATCCTTTGTACCCTAGCTGGCTGGTAAATACTTCTCTTCAGCCTCTTCATTATCTGTAAGCTCCTGTGTCTATTTTTCCAAGACAAAAGTCGGAGCAACCTCGCAAAGGAGGGCATACAAAATGTAAACATCTGTGAGCTCTACTTTGTATGAAACGTGATCTTTAAACTAAACTGTGTTATCATCTTTTGTTTGATACCAGTAAGATTTCTAAAACCTTGTTTGAAGAAGAAGGGCAGGTTGGACGAGGCACCAGTTGTGTCTGGAGACACAAAGATTAGTTCAGAATGGTCTACGCAAAGGTTAGAGGGCAGAGATGAAGTGCAGACTGTGTGCTGAACGACAAATTAAGTGCACCAAAAGAATAGACAGACAGACGGATGAAAGCAACGACGGCGAGTCCAACAGCAGTGCAAGTGGAGTGAAGGCATTTCCATACGAACCTGGCTTTAAAATACTGGGCTGTCAAAGAAACAGTCACACGTGACACAACGTAAGAAACCGGCCAAACGCTTTCAACTGCAATTCTTCTTGACTTCTTCACTAAGACTAAAAAAATGCAATTCTCTCTCTGCTTTAAACAAACATAACATAACTGTACACAAACAGAAAAAGGTAGGTATGTCAATAAATCCACCAACTCACTGTTAATACAGTAGAAAGGAAAATAGAAAATGTTAACCAAACAAAAGAACTCTACAGGGAGGGGGGGTGTTTTGAAAGTGTGCACTGTGCAGTCATCGGCACAGCACATGAAGAGAGGATTGGGTCGAGAAGTGATATGCAGGGGACCTTGCCCGGAGACCTCAGAATACGTAGAAAAGTTATTGCTTCTCACGTCCATGTGTGCACAGTTCTGGGTGTGTTTGTGTGTCTCAGGGTGGTAAGCTCTGGCATGGCTGACTTTCAAGGATGTGAACAATCATAATAAGTCACTAAACCAAGATTAACCACATCCAACCAAATATTTGACTAACAGATCTGAGAAAATCTGCATGTTTTGAAATGAAAACCAGCACAGGATTTCAACAAAAACAGGGGCTGCAGCGGTTATTCATCATCCTCTCGTTTTGTCTCTGCAGGATGTCCTTTTGCAAGTGCTGAGGAAAGACAGGACCTTCAGTCTGCAGCTCTTCAAACACTTTTACAGCTCCCTGGTGTTTGCTGCTATGTACTTTCCTGGGCAGCCTCAACTATAAGCAGGTATTACTAAATGGAAACAGAGTAAACTGCTTAAACAGAAAGCTCCTTTCTTTCCCTAATAAACAGAGGTCAACTGTGGATGCATTGGACTAACACAGAGATTTAAGATTTCCTTAGCTGTGCCATGGAGGAAATTACAGAGAAGCAGAGTCCAATTAATGTAAATATTTAAATACAATATTTTAAAAAACATACTTACCTCATAACCGTGAAGGGACAAATCATCATCTGCAAGTACTATTGAAATATATCTACATAAACTCCACTGAAGAGGACTGAAACCAATACTGGGTTTTTTTGTTTTTTTTTTGGTTAGATGCAAGTTGTGCAAGCACTGTGCCATTTTTTTTTCTAAACACTAATCCAGTGGTTCTCAAGTCCAGTTCTCGAGCCCCCCACTGTCCTGCATGTTTTGGATGTTTCCCTGCTCCAACACACCTGATTCAAATGATCAGCTCGTTATCAAGCTCTGTAATGGCTTAATAACGAGCTAATCGTTTGAATCAGGTGTGTTGGAGCAGGGAAACATCTAAAACATGCAGGACAGTGGGCATTGAGGACTCGACTTGAGAATCACTGCACTAAACCAAATAAAAGCAAGATTGGGGTAAGTTGATTTGACTGATTTACAACCATGTGCTCCAGGTTATTATTTTTTCCCCTTTAGTCTAAAACCTCTTAATAACTAAGACGTCATAATTCAGTAACAGCTGATATGAGAAACCGTATTAAAGACAGTGAGTCAAGGTTACCAAAAAGCAACACACTTTTTGATGAAAAATGTTCATTTGATTTCTGGTGGTTTTCTATAGTTTCTGTGGCTCTGAGGCTGCCCACTGCATATCGCTCAGGGACAGAGTCAGGTGAAGAGGAGGAGGGTAGGGTGGGGTGGGGTGGGTTGGGGGGGGCTGAGAGGGGGCAGGAAACGTGGGGAGGAATGAGTCTGGGGGGGGGGGACTTTAGTAGTGATTAGGACAAGAGTGTTGCGAAATAAATAGTACTGAATGCTACCAAGTTAACACATGCAATGCAAAAACAACGTTAGATATAAAAAGAGCAAAAAGACCAAAGAGGGAAAGACAGAAAGAGAAAAAAGATCCCAATAAAGTACCACAGACCTCTAGCTGCCTAAAGATCACACACAGTAAGTGGCAGGGGAGGGGCTCTGAGGAACTGGGCTGAACCATTCACTGACAGCTCTGGGATACATCCCTTTGAGGTTTCCACTCCAGAAACATACAAGAACCTGTGTGCCCAACTACAGGCTAATATGACGTATGCACTTCTATGTGTTTTGATACTGTGACTCATAACAGTAAGTCTACTGTGAGGTAATGCACGATAAGGTGCACATTTCTTAATGTTCTTTTGGTCATTTTGGAGGCTCCTATGAGTTATTCGGCTAACATTTGACTTTATTAACAGGCGATATTTTATTTTCATTTCTAAAAATACTTGATTAAACAAATTCTGTTAAACTTTCTACTGGTGGCAAACTTCCACAGTGCATTACTTGCCTGCAGATAAAAAGCCTGCCATCATCTTGTTTCCACGGAGAGAGCATGCAGGTGTGCAAATATTACAATAATTGGTGACTAAGCGAGAGTTGACGGCGCCTCTGATCTCGCCGTTTAGTTACAGAGCTGTGTGATGCTGCAGCATGGCCCTCAGCGCCCCTCCACAAATAATAGCGCAGGAGCAAAAGAGCCACTCGAGCCAGGTGAGCAGGCCACCTCTCTCCCATTCTTTTCCCCCCCCTCTCCACCACCCACACACAGTGGGATGTTTGTGTGTGCTTGTGAGCCAGGACACTATTTATTAAACTCAGCTGATGTATACAAGTTCACTCGTGTATTTCTATTTAAAAATGTATTAAATAAATGTCTTGCAAACACTAAAAGTGTCCTAAATATTACGTTTTTTAATCAATGTATAAAAATACTGAAATTAAAATAAACATGTTAGTTGTGTTTTTTGTTAAATAAGCTGATGGATATTCCCACACCATCATTTCAATCTCCAACTAGTTGCTGATCCCATGTGATTGACTCACAGAGCACCTCTATCACCTTGAGGAGAGGTGACCAGACACTGTGTGTTAGAGGAGTTTAGGCCTGCTCGCCACAGCGCTTCAGAGACAAAAAAGGGGGTGTGGGATGGAGAGAGATGGAAAGATAGAGGGAAGAGAGCTTCCTGCGCTATTATCCATGTGCCTCTTCAGCGAAAAATGCAGTCCCAGTTGCACAAGCACCATGCCAGCACAGAATGACAGAGGGTACTGTACACCGAATCACTGTGTAGTAGGGAGGGAGCGAGAGAGGTAGAGGAAGAATAGATTGAGAGTGTGACAGCAGTGAAAAAGACAAAGAGAAAGAGAGAGAGAGAGAGAAAGAGAGAGAGAGAGCCAGAGAAGCGTTACAAGGACCCTAAAGATAGGAGTAAGAAAGCAGAGCGTGCAAATACAAACCAGGTCATTGCTGCTTAGCTAATAGGGGCCAATTCGCTGCAGGAGAGAAATGTCGAACACCCCAAGTTGTGTACAATAAGATAACTGTCCTATAGACAAAAACACTGTACACTAACACAGAAATTCTACAGCTACATAAAAACACATTCACTCAAACACAAATGTAGCCATTCACACCATCTAATGTCGAGCTCCTGTTTGCTAAATGGAGTGGAATAAGCACAGTCCTCTATTCTCTACCAAACTCATCCGCGTCTCTACAATATAAGCAGATGTGAACTCCATCACTCAGCAGGCTCAATTAAATCTATATATTGTGATTATTTTGTTGTTCTGTGTTTCACCCCTGAAAAAGAAATGTTGTATTACAGAGTGGTCGATTGCTTAACTAGACTGTGTTTATGTATGATGATCTTTTGTGTGACTGCAGGAGCATCCACACTTAAAGTATATCTAGGATAAAATCTTTCTATTATAATCCCCGAAATGTCTTTGGGATTATCTTAAAATGGATTAAGAGCTATAGCACTTTAAAAACAGCCACTGGTGACTATGCTTAATCCACTCCAGTTTCAGGGTTGTCTTGTTGTCTCACAGTGCTGAGATGACTAACAATGACTAATGGGAGACTGGTATAAAAATCAAACATTTATCTGTAGGCTCTTTGTGAAAACAGGTAGATCTAGATCCTGCATCATTACTTTAGCTGTCACACAGGAAATGGAGTAGGCAGAGGACATGGGAAGGGGGGAGGACTAACAGGGTATTAATGGACATGAGACAGGTGACTCTACAAGTTGAATGACAAGTTTTGTTTTACGTCAACACTGGATGCATCTACATGATCAGAATGAACTGAGTAAAGTTGTGGTTTTTATGTCTCCCTGGACCAATCATCCACTCTCACAGCTGGTCCAATAGTGCTGAATGATAGATGCAGTCTTACCGATTCAATGGGCTTGTCCAGGGACGCCTGCTCCAGCTCCAACTGGCCCTCTTCATACTGGTCAAAATGATTTCCACCCTAAACGACACATGTTAAAAGACTCATGTTAGAAACGTCAAGTTCAGACCTGCTTGGTGTATGGTAAAAGAAAAAAATTGCCCTCTGAAGAAAGACAAAATCACTGTTGATTGAGATAATCATATCACCAGAAAAATCTTCCAGTATTTAAAGTAGTTTGGACACAAAAAGCAAACTTGAATATCTTGATATTTGGCAATTTCAGCACTTTTTTTCAGCAAAGCAATTAATGGACAAATTCATGAAAAACAATTGAGGAATAAAAATAAAAAAATGACCAGTAAGGTTTAACAGACAACAACACAAACAAAGCTGTAGAGCAGGAATGACACACACAAATACCTACAATTAATGATTTATAATGGAATGGCTAGTTCACAAAAGCTCTGGAGATTCTTGTGTCGGTAAGCCTCTCTGGTCATGTAGTCAACATGTTATAACTACATAGTCCAAAGTAGGGCCCAATTTTAGCCCGTTTGAGACTAATTGGTAATCGGCCAAAACTCGCCAATTATACTTTTCAATAATCACTGAGATGTAATTATTCAATAATAATTATCTCAGCAGGTCAGCTAATACCTAAAAAACAAAACATTAAAGTAATATCAGCATTATATATTTGCTAATGCTATTGACAAAAATACAATGCTTTTATAATAATAACGAATGAGAAACAAAATCACAGAACTTGAGAAAAGATGCAAGTAAATAAATGTAGACAGAAAATTATATTCCACAGTGAAAAAAAAAACTGCCATAAGAGATTTGGATTTCTATCCAGCCATCTGAAATTGATTTAAAAAAAGCACATTACAGGCACATTCAAATCGAAAACACATGGCTGTCTCAGCCAGTAAGACGTCTGAGATGGATTTTAATTTAATGAAAAAGACAAATACTTTCTACATGTCGTGCTGTAGATTTCAGAACATGGATGATATTTCTGTGTTAAGCAGCAGCTAGTGATTGTTTGACAGTGGATGTACTGTCACTGGATAAAAGGGAAATGTGTTTTCATTTAGAGAGGATGATGATGACACTGGCCTTGTGAGGGCCAGACTCAATTAACTGGACAATCAATTCATCGGTCTATCTCTAGTTTGGATACAGTTGGCCGACAGCTTTTGAATGCACTTACATTAACGGCCAGTGAGAGTACCATGGATGGTGAAAATAAATATACATTAAGACAGTGGTTCTCAAGTCCAGTCCTCAAAAATGTACACCTCTAGTATTGGTTGTTTGCTGCCATCACTGTCCATGACACGTAGCAGAGTAACGTCAGTACTGAGTTGTCTTGTCTTTTATTAGCTTTTATTCTGGTACACATTAATGCACAATCGCGGTAAACACATCATCTTTGGATAAAAAAGAAAAGCCATCTGATGGAAGTGAAATCAAGCTGCAGGATCACTTAAACAGCAAACCAGGAAAGAGTAGAGGATGAGTGGCTAAAGTAGGAGGACACTTAGCTGGATAGAGTGGTAGACAAGTGGTTTAAGTAGGAGGACACTTAACCAGAATATCCAGTTAAACTAGGAACAGCATTTCTTTTACTCTTCAAAACTAATGTCATAAAAAAAAGTCAATTATCATCACTAACACCTCTGTAGAGCATATAATTAGTGTATGAATGATAGAAAACGATCTCCAAAAAACTAAACGCTGTAAAAGTTCAAAGATTTGTCTGGAGATACTTGCACATCTTCAGTATTTGTAACTGTCATGTTCATATCTTCAGGTATCTCTGTAAATAAGGATTTTGCATCATGACATTTTGAAGGAATACAAACCTAACAAGCATGTACAAGATATTAACCAAGATGTTTTTTCCCCCACATTTCTTTCTTTCTATAAGTTTGGTTAATATGATACCACAACTTCAACAGATGCAAGAAAATGCACAGGAGCGAGTTGGGCAACATTGTTTCAGGGAAGGATTTCTTTTGCTTAGTGCTCAAGAGGGCACACGACAGGATGGATGTGAACCCTGGCTGTACCTCCAACAAGATGCATCAACTACATTCATTACCTTTCTCTTAAACTTTATGCTGGCCTTCCTGTTTCAGGAAAAACTCAAATAACTTTGAAACACCAATTACTGCTCATAATTACAGAAATAGTCCAACATCAACACTGTTAAAAATAATGAAATACTACTTATGTACCACAAAATAACAGAAAAAAATCTATAAAGAACATACACTAATGTAAAAATGTAGCACTTATTTGAAGCTCAACACACTCACTGACTAAAGAATAAAGCTTGATGTGATTTGTGATCTTACTAGTCTCTTTTAATACTTCTTACACCCTCACAGCACATCCCACTGCCTTGTTGTTGTATTTTTAAAGAGTTTTAAATGCAGGGTTCATATTTTGGACGAACATTTCAGCTGGAAAATACTTCAGTTTAATCTCAGTCTTGATTTTAAATCAACTTGATTTAGCGTAGGTCTGCTTTATTTCATGGTAAATTTATTCTGGCAGTGGCATCAGTGAAGAAGACAGGGTCCCTCCTCAGGCTGTTTGTTGTCTGAATTTAAAGCACAGCTTTGTTTATACAAACTGAACTGTTATGTTTGAAGTCAATGCCCTGTGTGGGACACAGAGTGAGTAATGGGCTTGCTACCTCAAACTACGCCAAAAGGAGGGTGTTTATAGAGCAGTTTCTGCCCTGAGACAGATGGCTTCCTCTCTTTAGCTGCAGAGGAGAAAAGAAGGTCATGTTTGTGAGCTGTTTTCTTCTGACCTTCAAATAAGATGGAAACTGAACAAGTCCAAATATAGTCCATGGTTTTACTATTTACCAGCGGCCTGCAGCTCAAGCAATAAGACTAATAAAAACATCTTCATCAGGAGTTATTTTACTTATTCACCAAAGGACGGGGGGTGCACAATTGAATATTTACATTTTCCTTTTTATCATGTCGGGCTTTCACCATGTATAGCTACATAACTGGACATTTAACATAGCTGTAAAAAGACAATGTGAAAACAGGCTGAGCCATAAAAGACAATTTACCCCATGCAGTCTCTCGGGGAATCTGGCTTTGCAGAGATAAGCAACTGCTTGAATCAGCCTGCAGTAATGAGGTGATTTGATGCCACGCTTTTAGTCATTAATTCAGAAGAAACAAGATACTTCATCAGCATAAGTGAAGCTGTGGATTATGATGAGGAGGAGATGCAAATGAAAAAATCGATGATTCCCCTTCCTCATCTCTCCTGCTCAACGACCACTTTGTGTCCTGTCAGCACAAATCCCACCTACCCAATGATTTCTCATTCTCACTGCTGTTTGTTTCCTCGTTGGCTTGGCTGGTACACAAATACCACAGCAATGCTGAGTAGCAATGATCATCACTTTACCCTCTGATGTATATCAAGAGAGCAAATTTCCATTTGTTCCACTTCAGGCAAATGGATGCGACCCACCATCCCACATTAAAAGTAAGAGATCTACTGCCAGACGGCTCTGTGGAAGCTCATCAATTGCCTGCTGTGTTTCTACAACTCAAGGTTAGCCGCATGCTACGGCTCAAACAACAATGTAAATCAATAGAGCTGACTGAGCTGTTGGACTGGTTGTGCTGCCGATATGAGGTAGACCATCTGTGGGTGTTTCCTGAGCCGTGTTGCTTGGCAGCAGGCTTTAGTCAGTGGAGTCAGAGGTAAACTTTCTGAATACTGAACATATGAATGCCTCCACAGCAGTTCTCAAACACAGAGCTTCACTGTGCGGAGCTGGGGCTGCTCTCAACAGACTCATTCAGCCTCTACTGCAGTTCACCTCTCACTGACAAAACACCAGAATACTGAGTTCCCACTAGAAATCAACACGGTTGGTTGGATTTAAAAAAAAAACTATTTCACAAATAATTCCCTTCATATGTATATATATATATATATATATATATATATACATACACAGAGAGAGATTTGTAAAGAGTTTCTCTGCCTATTTTGCCACATTACTCAAACAAGAAGTTGACAATAAAAGAACAGCAGGCAGCAATTTTCAGGGAAAAATTTATGACATTTCACTGTATTTCACAATGGCATGAAATAGTATTTCACAATGACAAAAAAAACAACTTTTTGATGGGGGTGTAAAAGACAATGCTGCCTGGAAAATGTAAGAAAAGTTGCTGGGCTGGTTTAGATAACTCATCCAGGTCATTTCTCTGACCCTGAACATCATTGTTTACTCAGCAGTGCTGAGACAACACAGCCAACACAGATGAGACAAAAGCCTTCTTGTTTAACGTGCAAAAAAATGTACCTCCCAGTTCTTAATCATATCAAGATCCAACAAAACTTCAATTTTTATATACTGGTGGCAACATTTATTGAGCAGTCAATAGTTAAAATAGAATGTCTGTACAAGACAGCAGCCATGTACTCCCAAAACTGTAGGCTGAAGTATGTAAAGTAGCTTCACATTGGTTAATCTAATCCAGTGGTTCTCAAGTCCAGTCCCCAAGGCCCACTGTTCTGTATGTTTTGGATGTTTTCCTGCTCCAACACACCTGATTCAAATGATTAGCTCGTTATTAAGCCATAACAGAGCTTGATAATGAGCTGATCATAGGACAGTGGGCCTCGAGGACTGGACTTGAGAACCACTGATCCAATCCAAAAAACTGAAAACACTCCACTGATACGAAGAAGATGCTCATATTTAAACATTGGCTTGTCTCTGAGAAGGATGGGAAGCAGAATGAAGTACAGTGACTTTCCTCGTAAATAATTTCGTTGCATTCCAAGCAGGTGGATGAGCTAATTATAACCATGTTAAAGAAGAATTAACCTGTTCAGTGGCTTCAAAATATGTGTATGTACAACATGTATGCAGGGAGAAAATAATGCCAACTGAGGGGTTTTAGAAACAATACCTGTGATGAGTGAGTGATGAGAAACCACTGACTTACATTATGGACTTAGTTTGCTGTCAAAGTCAGTGGTGTTTTGTTTGGCTTTTACTGGGTGCGGTTGTAGATCACTGATAAGAAAGCTACAGGCAAACCGTTTAAACATAGGTTGAACAATTCAGCAGCCCAGCTATGACACTACTGTTTGGATTGCAAACATACTACAATGTTGATGTCAATAATGACTGTTTTATTGGGATGATAAATGACAAACCTCCGGAACCTGAGCAGCCCCGATAATACATTTAGAGTGGTTTACTGCCTCATGTGTTTAGATTAGTAATGAATGTGACATTACAGACACAAAATTACAACAAACTGAAACCAACTACATTTACTGCGACAGAAAACACAAAATGACAACAGAAAATCAAACAGATGAGAAACGACAAGGACATGATGTTGAAATATCATCTATCATTACTCAGACTGCCCATTTTAAATGCAGTATATACCAGTAATGATCAAATACAGACATGACTTTGACTAGTTAAGGTTCTGATTAGTTATTATTATCACCCGCAGTTGCTATATTAGAGCTATGAGTGAAAATGATGCAGCTATTTCTCGCTAATGCCGATGAAGCCCAAATGTGCGTACAGGTTAGCTTCCTGCTAGCTACGCATCGTTAGCATATGTCGATAAACAACCAGTCTATCCAAGGTCACAAACTGGCTGGTGGTGCTTCAATATCTCTTTATTGTGCTGGTGTTATGTGAGACACACGCTGTAAGGAATGTTACACTTCATGAACCCTGATACACGAGGGAACTTAGAACCAGCAGCCGCAGTGCAATGGGCTCGTTCACTAGCGTTAGCTTAGCTAGCTTGCAGTGCTAGGACGCGCATTACAGACCGAACTGCGTGAAGTAGCTGACAATAACTCTTCACCGTTAGCTGAACCGAATTCCACAAGTGTGCGCGAAAAGGTCTAAATGTGATAATAAACGCATCTTTCAATATTCGTGTGTCATGCATTACCTGGAAATCACGCTCTTCGTTGAACCTAGAAAATCTGTCGGCCATTTTCTGAAAACAGCAGCAGCAGCTTCTGCTCGCGCCCCGTCTGTGTGCTCACAGCAGCCGCGCGCACTGTGCGGAGGGTGTGCAGTTTACAAACGATTCAGTGTTTTTGAGTTGACCTTTTCCAACATTTCCTGCTAGATTTAAAGTATGAGCTATGAAATTTTAAACAAGCAACAAAAAACAACCACACGGGTGTCCTTCTGTGGTTGCTCTGAAAGTCCTAGTCCAGTGAATGTCTCTACACAGACGTTTACATATTTTTTAACCTATTCATTCATTTATTTCCTACTTGCATATAATTAGTTAGTTAGTTAGTTAGTCAGTGGGTGTTTGATAACCTTAGGGCTACAGCAGTCCTAGTTGATTTCTTTGTCCTGTTGGCCCTAGGCATTTTTCATGTTGCTCCAGAGCCTCAATGGGGCCATAAGCAAAATTTGATGTTGGGGCCCTCTATTTCTGCCAATAATATTGATTGTTGATCACCCACACCCCTTTACAAATCTCTTTGATTAACATTCTGTGATATGCAAACATACCGCTATCTTGGCGTTTTTTCTCTTCTTCCTTTTTTTTCCTCTTTCTTTTCTCTGCTCCTGAAGGATATGTCCTGTTTTGCGACATTATTTTGCCCCACAACTACCTGCGCTTTTGATGCTCAATGCATATTGTGCAGCAGAAGGCACATAACGGTAGCGAGGCTTTGTCATATTGGCAGTAAGAATCATGGGCCTACATTAGCAGCAGCACTAAAATGTTTTTCATTTATTTTATTTTTACAATAAAATATGTTTGGTCATACAGAAAGCATCACTCATACATACAAAAAATAAAAATATATATATTTTTTTCTTTCATTGCTCTTTGGGGGCCCCAAGCAGGCGCTAAGTTCGCTTATGCCTTGGGCCGGCTCTGTGTTGCTCCAAATGTTAATATCAAATGGCAAATCAAAAGCCTAAAGAAATCCAGTATTTGCTCATTTTTATCATTTTATTTGATTAAATAACCTGAGAAGTACATGCAGTTACAAGTGTCTTTCATGTTGCTGAGATATTGGTAAGTGTCTGAGTCATAAAGTTACACTCTGCAATTTACTGTGCATTTCTAGATAGATTAAGATGCAGAGTCTTAGCTGAAGGCATCATGTTAAATTAGAATTACTGAGCTCTGCTCAGATGATTATGATTGTGAAGCCTGAATAATCCATTTTGACATAACAGATTAACAATAGGATGTTCTTTCCCAGTTGTTGTTGTTTTCTCTGTGTAGGGTGTTGGTCTATTTATTTCTCCCTTGAGTGCAGTTAAATGAGTGAGTAGGCAGTGATGGATAGAGAGCACACAGCTTGTCCCTCCACACAAACAGATGCTGTTTTTGATCAGAAAAACTATATTTTTAAACCTTCACCTGTAATCAATCTCCGGTGGTTGCAAAATTACCCCAAACAAATAAAAATAGCCCAAGTTATTCCACTTTACAAAAGGAAACTTAAGATATGACTAATAATGATGCATCTGGGTAGTTCTTGCTTTGAACAGGTCTTCATGATGCATGAATGCTCAGACAGGTTTTCACTTGACAGTACTGGAGTTCTTGGTCTTGAAAAATTACCTAAGAATTAAAAAACTCATTAAAAAAAAAAAAGTTCAGTGCAGTACACACGGAGGTACATTTTGTTATGTAATTTAAAAAAAAAAAACTCTTATTAATTGATTGATTCACTTAACGCGGGAATCTTCACTGAAATTTAAAATCTCTAAAAATCTAAAAATAATGGTTTACAGATCATTTAGTTCAGTGAATATAATGTAAGGACATGTCAAAATCAGAAACTAAAAGTTTTTATTGTTTTATGAAACATTCATACTCATTTTAAATTTGATGCCAGCACTTAAAAAGTGGTATCAGCAGTATGTTTACCACTGTACTTCATCAAATTTTCCTTTCACAACACTGTAAAAGTTTAGGAACTGAGAAGATCAGTTTCTGGAATTTGGAAAGTGAAAGCTTGTCCCATTATTGCTTGAAACAGGAGTTCAGCTGTTCAACAGTTCTAAGGTTTACTTTGCTGTGTTTTTCCGTTCATGGGCATCAAATGATTTTAATGGGTGAAAAGTTGGACTGCACTGCACTCAGGCCAGTTTAGCACCTGGCCTCTTCCACTATCAAGCCATGTTATTACAATGAGTGGATGAGTGCAGAATGAGGATTGACATAGCCTTGCTAAAATATGCAGGGTCCATCCTAAAAAGCTAATTACCTGGATGTCAGCATCTGTGGCTCCAAAACCTACATTTACTGTTCAACATTAATGATCCCCTCCTAGATGTTGTGTGCACTTATGCACCCCCATACCCCATCACAGATTCTGGCTTTTGGACTGAGCACTGATAAAAAGCTGGGTAGGTCTGTGATTTCCAAAAAGAATTTCAAATTTTGATTCGCTTATCACCGGACAGTTTCTACTTCACAAGTTTATTTAAAATGGGCTCAGGCACGGGTAAGTCACCAGCATATCAAAGATGTTATGGATCTTTTAATAATGTTATGTATAAAGGCTTTATGGTGAATTGTGGAGTCTTTTGCATACTTACTCCAGGGAACATTATTTGGTAACTGTGAAACTATTTGCTCACATAGCCCCTTGCAGAGTTGATGAATTTATCCCATCTTTACTTCTGGGTGTCCAAGCCTCTTTTTATTCCCATCCATGTTAATATCTCATGAGAATTAATAAAAGTAGTTGAGAGATTTCCCTTCAGCTGTTGTTTTGGTATTACACAGCTTCTTCAGTAATAATGTGTACCCACCTTTTGTTTTTAAGTGTTGCTAATACTGAATTTAAAACAAGCACACATTGTGCTTGAAACAATATTTTTACACAGTGTCCCATCTTCTTTTTTTTTTTTTTTTTTTTGGGGGGGGACTACCTTTCAAGCTACCTTTAAAAACACTGAATGAAACCAGCCCTCTTTCAGACCCAAACCCTTGAGCAACAAATTACAGGCTTCATGTGCAAACTGTACATGTAAAACTCCCTTTTCCCCACGTCAAGCTGCACCATGTGGACAGAAAGCTAAAGTAGGTTCTGTGAGTGTATGTCAGGAGTTTGCCATCAGGGGCACTGCCCACCCTGGCCTGAAGTGTAAGTTATAACAGCCAGTGATCTTCAGTCGGGTCCTGCCCCTGATTTAGTGCCAACAGGCTCACAAAAACAACTCAAGTTGCACAGGGAGACTGCTCAGAGGGTATACACAAAGGAGTGACCGAGGTCCTGTAAAGTTATTTTAAAGTTATTTCAACACTGAAAGAAATAAAGAGAAGAAAAATCTTTTGTTTCATGATTAATTTTCTTTATTCAAAGATCTCTGTGAATACTGACTGTACTGGCTATGCCTATAATTTCATGGTCCTATGTTCGTTACTAAGATAATAAAACCCCCAAACCTTCAAAGAAACATTTGGATTTTATTCATTCTTCATGTCCTTTTCATAGGAGTTAGAAAACCTTTTAACCTTACATTTAGACTCGAACTACATTCTTTACTACATCCTTTTCATGAGTGGTCAAAAAGCCTTCAATCTTACATTTCGAGACAGGTGTGTGTGAGAGAGTGTATAAGCCATCCCAAGTTGAAAAAAAAAAGGGTTAATCAGATGAGCTACCATGAGGTAACCCAAGATGATTAAGTTTATCACAGATCTTGTTGCCAGATGTCTTTGAGTGTCCTAGGGTGTCCTCGAAGGCCCTCTGCAGGAGGCCTCTCAGCTCTGTGACCTTGACAGTTGCTGAAACAATGGATTGACTGTTCCTTGTGATGTGAATATCCTCCCTCTTCTCCCTCATCAGGTCTCAAATGTTTATCTGCAAACCTGGATGGATGGTATGTTTGTTTGTTATGATGACATTTGTGACAAAAAAAAAACGACTAAGTCATTTGTTTTTAAAAAAAAACTCAAACAAGGACCTGAGATATGACCATCGGTTCTTGAAGATCAGCCATACTTCTTTACCGTAGTTGTCTAGTGCAAAGGTTTGTTCAAATGAGAATAGAGACTGTATACTTATAAAATTCTAACTGGGCTACAAATCAATTAATTATGATGGTGTAAGATCAAAAAGTAATATGGCTCCAAACATGGTTATCTGATGAGTGAAGAAAGTCTGCATAAATCCCTGCATATTGCATATGTCTGTCCTGTATTTTTAATGCAAAATTTAACATTTTGAAGTGTTTGTGAAGACTCATCCACTTAGCACAAAACCTTTAAATTTAGCTCATTTTATTGTCTCTACACACTGGAGTAACTGGCAGTATGAAGTCCTCTCTTCTGCTTGCTTTGCTCTTTGTTATTTTCCTCTGTGACGACTGAACGATAGAGGCTTCCAGGGATTTTACTTGGTATTGAAAAGAGGAAATTACCAGATTATTGACATCTTCTCTGGACCTCAGTCATACACGATACAGTCGCAGATCTTATAAGAACAGACAAAACAACAACTAGATAAAAAACAAATGTCTGTTTAAGTTCATGTGCGCAACTCAAATCTATCAGTGAGGGATTAACTGGCACAAGAAGACCTGAAAGCAATTTGTTATTTGAGGGTTTGGTTTTCTACAATTTCTACAATTCTACAATTTCTACAATGTTAAGATCACAGGGTATGAACACTGGTTCCGCACTCAATTATTCATCAAATTTTAAAATGATCAAGTATTACAAAATAACATATTTTTTTGGCAAATAATGTACGTTTTATGAGTATAATTATCCTGTAAACATCAGGTAACTTATCATTACACGAACTGCTTTTCTGTCAGTGGTTTAGGACTCCATCTTGTGGTAAATGTATGTCCTTGCAGATAAGTGTGAGTTAAAGAAAAAGTGTACCATTTTTTAAAAGAAAACACACAAACATTGACTAATGATGGTCTTAGGACTGTGTGACTTTATCTAAAACGAGTAATCGTTGTTGTTGTATCCTAGAAATAATAACATCACTTGGAAAAAAGCGAAAATTGTTCAGTTTTTCGGGCATGGAAATAACTGAAGAACTCAATGAATGCAAAGCCACCACAAATATTTATATCTACATGGAATTTGTACATTATTATTATTTTTTTTACTTAGCTCCACATAACGCTTTACTCATGATGGAGATTAAAGGAAGTGATTTTCTGCTTCAAAGTAAAAGCATAACAGATAATTATTATTGCAAGCGTTCAAGCAGAAAAGAAGATATGCTTACTGAGTAAAAAGTAATGGTAACCCTGAGAGAAATAGTTTTGTATCATAAAATTGGGAAAATCACGCAGCACAACGAAGGACATGTGATACTCGATATTTAATTTGAAATTATGACCGGAAACTCCTGAACATGCTGGCCGACTGACGCGATCGTCACCGGCCGACGCCTTCAAACTGGAAGCTCGGTAAGTAAAGACTAAATAGGCTACTTATTACGATAAAAATCGTTGAAATAACGATCAATCTTGTACTATGTGTTCTTGTTATACTCAGCCGACGATTCATTATCGTAAAGTTTATCTACTGAAAAGGGAAGTCTAAATATTCCGGACCAAGTGCGGAGTAAAATGTCTGAATGTAGAAAGAAGGAAGTCCTCTTTTTCACTCTACTGTACTCTGATACTCTCTACAATTAAGAAAGAAAATACAAGGAGGGATTGGTTTGTTATGGCCATATTTTGGGATGTTTTTAGGCAAATAGTTGACTATTTTACTGTAGGTTTGGCGGAAATGATACTGGTCATGAAGTTTTTCAAAACCCTTAGAAAAATCAATCCGCCTCTCGAAGCCAGATGTCTATGATTAAAAAGGACGGTGTGGGCCTAACCAGTCTGTAGCCTGCTGTAGCACAGATGCTTTCAGTTGTTGGAGGCTTTCCTCTTGACAAACACGTAATACCAAAAATATTGTATTTAAAGAAACACAATTTAATCTTGTAATACACACAAGGGCGTGTCCATGGAAAAGTAAGTAAATTCTTATTTGAAAACTAATGCAAATGTATTTTAAATATGCTGTCATATCATAGAGTATTAGTATTAGTATATTCAGGAAAAAGCAGTGATATTTGACTCAAGCAGAAGAAGTAATTCCAGTTTGTATTCTGCTCTGCAAACCATAAAAGTTCTTAAGTATTTTTTTATCTTCTTTTTTTAAGTTTTGTCCCACTCCCAAATTAAGTTTAGGGATGTTTCCCAAATTTACCCACAGTTTTTATGTGTGAAGGCATTTTCAAAGGTGAAGTTATTAGATAAGGCTGCAGATTTAGATCTAGATTTTCCATGCCGTGTCTGCCCTAAGTGACCGTCATAACAGATAATAAACTTTAATGAATATGAAATAAATTGTAAATGAAAATAAATCAGTTCTTTTTCTTCTTAATAAAGTTCCTCTTCTTCTCATGGATGTTTTGCAAACTGGGCTCATGTCTGGCTGTGCAGAGAGGTTTCATATCACAAGCAAAACAATAAGGACAATTCATTGCAATGAGCAAGAATGGTCATAAATGCATCAAATAAAAGTTTATCATGTTTAACTTGAAATCTGTGATATTTATTTGGCCTAATCAATTCATAAAACTTAAAATAAACGTAGGGGGATGTTTTTACTATAACTGACAAACACTGGCATGGCCATTTTTTTCTTTGAAGTGTAGATATCATCCAATCAAAGCCAAAAAAACTACAATAATATGAGTAAACGATTTAACTGGGTAATTCCCAAACCTGGCTTTTGCATTTATGACTTTATTATATGCTAGTACATTTAGTTAGAACTGTTGTCTGATAATGTTATGTTTAAGGTCATGCCATTGTCTAGTCTTGTCAACTGGATTAAAATTGTGACATTATTGTCTCATAAAGTTTCTACCACAGTTTATTATCTATTATGACGGCTTTTAAGGCAGACACAGTGTGGGAAATCTAAAGTACACACATTTCAGCTCTATACTGGACCGTTTTTCCACATTTACTGTTTCCTTCATAGCATACCTTGGCTGGATGAGAAATTTGTAATGTCCCTTGAGTATAAATGTCCATTCTCTTTTCAACAGCAACATAAAAAAGGGGTCTAAATCTGTCAAATCTGTTCAAATGGAGTGTCATTGTTTAATAACCAACCTCAGAGGGGTCCACTGCACAACAAAATCACTGCAGTGCAGTTTAAACTTTAAAACCATGCCAGATTTGCACAATAACATGACTGCAGCTAATTATTATTTTGCTATTTTTGTTCATAAGTTAATTTAGGATTTATTTGCTGGTCCAAACAGTTCACCTTGCTAACTGTCCAAAAGAAAAAGTTGTAAAAATGGCTTTAGTCATGGACTGACCTTTATTGATATTTACTGTGATGCCAAACGTTTCCTCAGGAACTAAAAGGACTCATTACAACATTCAAAAAAAGGGAAGTGGAAGAAAAACAGAGTAGCATGTTGTATAAAACTTGCATATGGTTTCTTTCAAGCTGTGTTGTTCAGTGCAGTTCAGACACATTTTCTCTGAAGGAGTGTTCGGCTGTGCGTGTATGCTGCGTCCAACTGCAGGTTTGCGTCCCCTTTTACTGTCCTTACTAAAGCTTTAGGAATTTCATTAATCTGTGTGGGTGTACAGCTGAAGTCGGCTCCATTTAGACATGGATCGCTGTGGGACTCTGGCTCAGGATTTCTCTGCAAAACTAAATCCTAATTGTAAGTCGACTGTGTAGTTATAGCTTTCTATATCGTCTTTGTTTTACATTTTGACAGTGTAGTTTTCCAGTTTGATAGACTGGATGTGAAACAAAAGAGAAGAGACTATTCAACTGTCAGTGGAGGTTGTAAACATTATTTTTTTGTCTTTGACAGTATTGAGAGTAGGCCTGTCACGATAACAAATTTTGCTGGACGATAATTGTGCTACAAATTATTGCCGATAAACGATATTTTTGACACCATTTTTTAAATTATAGATAATGATATTATATGGCATAATAATGCGAGTACACCATGTCAAAAGTGATAAACTTTAATTTCCACACGAGAACAACACTGGTTGTTTTCGTTGACTAAAATATTTCCCTTTTCTCCCACGACGAAGATGTAATGTTGACGAGCTAAACATAAGTCGGAGATGACTAAAATGTGACGAGACGAAAGTGCGTTTACGTTGATGGGACGAGACGAAAATGACGAACAGAGTTGCAAAACTCAGTCAGTTAAACGCTAAACATATAGGAGCAGCTTCAGTCCGCTCTGACAGCTCTCATCATCCTGCTGTGCTCCTCCAACACACAGACACACACGCGCGCGCGCACACACGTGGAGTTTTGTGGTTGACGAGAACAAAACTGGTTTAAAGCCGAAATATTCCCACACTTGGGCTGTTGCGTTCGGTTTAGACACCAAAGCTGTCGTGTTCATTCTGTTAGCTTGCTTTTCACTCACGACGCTCACTTGCAGTACTGTATCCAAAAAGTCTGTGTCTGTGTGCCTGTGCGCGCCTACGTGTACCTGCGCGCGCGCTCCCCCGTGACAAAGATACTGAATGACTGACAGGAGGGTTCACTAACTCCGTTCATTCCGCTATAGAGCCAACGCCCCCAGGTGCCGAGAACAATGCGCAGAGTGAGACCTCTTCTCTCATCCAGCGTGTTTGGTAGCGAGAGAGGAGGAAAACAAACGCACGTAAATTATCGAGGCTGGTAAAGTTATCGACCTCGTTTTTATTTATCGAGCGATAAGGCGATTTATTGATTATCGCGACAGGCCTAATTAAGAGCTTTTCTTTGTTTTGTTTCTTTTTTCTATTTGACTGCAGATTTTTCAAGTATACAACTTGGGCTGTAGAGAATTATTGATCACTTTGTTTGCCATTACTGGACTATTGCTAGCAAATTTTAGCTCTGACTGACCATTTTGGTCATTATTGATAAATCTCTGTTGAGCCTTTATTTTGGTTTTGTATGTAATTTAGAAAAAGAGTTAATAGAAATCTTAATTTCATCTGGAAATATGATGCCAAAGTTTTATTGTTTTTACTGCTAAAAGTCAAAGATATGCCTATTATTGGTGCAGGAAAATTGAGTATAATCTAATCTCGAGTATAACTCTTTCTTTGAATTATGTAATCGAACCATCAACTATTAGATAATGTGTTGTTGTTGTTTTTAATCTTCACAGTAAACACAAAACAGAGAAAGTCAACCATCAGTTTTTTTTTAAAGTGCACTTTGAATTGAATCCTTTTTTATGATGTGTCTTTTGATACATTTTGACATCTGATTTTTTTTGTCTTTATCTGTGTTTGGTGAAAGATTTATGAACTAGAGCTTTTTCAGACTTTTTAACCCAAATGGTCATGTTTTGATCCTGTTGGTTGGAAGCTATGGCTAACCTTTGACACTTAAGAGGAAGCTAGCAACTTGCACTATGTGTCTTTTATGGTTAAGTGTAGAGCTTCTCCAGTGATATGGTGAATTTCCTCTGATCTGTGGTGGTTTTCATATGAGTCTGCTCGAAAAGAAAGACATCAGATTTCAAGTGACAGCTCATATTTTGCTTTCTCTAAGCTCAGTTGTTTGCAGATATTTTCCATTAGACTCTCTAAATATCAGACTGTCACTATCAGTTTGATAGAGACTAGATCTTTGTGGGGACTATGACACCAGTTTTCTGTAATACTATTATTCATTCTTGCAGAAAACTTGGAGAGGCTCAGGTCACAGGGGGCTGTCACTCTGTTTTCATCATTGTATGTAGCACAACCAAACATGTTATCCTTGACTCGAGCCAGAGGGAAGAGCTAGTGAGCCAGCCCTGCTGGAGGCAGCCTAGGGAGGGAGGGATATGGGGAACTGGAGATGCATTTCCCATAAGTCATTGTACGTAGGCTCCTCCCACCTTGTTGGCTGAGAGCAGAGCGACAGAGCTGAGCTGTTACCGAGAATCAGGCGAGACAGCAGCAGTAGCACCTAGTTACACTCATGTGGATGTTAGGTTGTTCAGAGTGGATACAGACAGAGAGATAGCAGCTTGGACTGGCGTCTGTTGGTAGGTGTGCACACCCCTTGGCCTTACACACACACACACACATACACACACACACAGGGCTGTTTTTGCGGTTGTGTTTACTTCTCTCTACTTCCTTTCCACGTAAATTCACCCGGGTGTGGTGTTGCACTTTCACAGCCTCAGTGTAGTGCCTCAACAAGGAAGTGACAGCTGCTTTGCTTTCTCCTAGATAATCTTGCAGTGCATGAAGTCGTCACACGAGGTAATGACGCTATTAAACTTAAGCAGCTTTTTATTTTAAGGTTAAAAAAAAAAACTACAGAATTACTTGTGTTAGGTATGTGTTAGTACAATCTAAAGCCAGGATGATACAGACAGGCTTTTTTTGCCGCCATGTGTTTGTTATAGTTGAGATTTCTGAAAAAAATTAGATAAAAAATAACTTCATGTGAGATTACATAGAGAGTTCAGGACTGAGCGACAGGTGGAGGCTGCAGAGAAGTGCAAAAGACACTGATGCAACATGTTGAAACTGACATGCTAGCTTTTAGTTTGTGCGTTTAAGTTGTGTTTGATGCGAAGGGGCTGTGCTGAGACAAGAAGAGTCATTGAGTCTATTGATTTTACACTTATCTTTAACTTTTATGGAAAACTTAAATTGATCGAGAATCTTTTGAGTGTGTGTGTGTGTGTAGCCCGACTTATGAGCTGTACTTCACTTCCTCAGACTGAAACAGAGTACCTGCATCTACACGGTTGCAACTGCCAAAACAAGGCTGGGGTTGAGTTTCCTGTCTATAACCGCAAACTTTCAGATTTTCACTTTGCGATCATAAAGAGACCGTTATGACCTCATTTGACTCCGATAAATATGACATTCTCTTTAGTGCCTCAATTGATGCGTGATTTACAGCAACCCCAAACCTGTGACTGAACCGTTAACATATGTACATAAGTTTGCTTACCCTAAAATGACTCAAGTCCTTATGCTTGGACTCAGGAGGTAACAAATGAACTTTGAAGGGCTTGGCGGTGTTTGCTAAAACCCTTAAAAAAGGATAAGATTGATGTTTCATCGTTGGTATCAAGTTTTTTCTCCTACTGAGCAATTTCAAGTTTGTAGAAGTGCAGATTTCATAACATTCATGGCATTTCATTGTAGTTCATGTGATGAACTGTCCATGCTGTGCCATTAATCCAACATAGTGTAGAATTAAAGAGCCGCCACACAGTTGACCTTATCCGTTTTAATGTGATTATCAAAGGACATGAATTTATTGTCAATGCAATAGGGCTGAGCGACATGGCCTCAAATCAATATCACGATATATTGAGCTGTTCACCTTGATAACGATAAACGGACGATAACTACTTCACATTAATTTTGTCTACTTCAGCCGCCGCTCCAGCCGCTACAACTTTTAAACCGTCCTCGATCTCCTCACCTGACTTTCCCTCTTTGTTACGGACTGGATGTGGCGTAGTCACATCTCTGACGTAGGACAGTGTCTCAATGGGACATTAGACTATAGCCTACGTAGACACATCCAAAACCAACTTTTATTTATTTATTTTTTTGACACTGAATATACCGATAAGGGCAAAATGACGATAGCTATTGACGTAAATTTCTGTATCGGTAAATGTTCGGTTTATTGCCCAGCCCTACATTGCAAGAGACACAACTGTATCCGTACAGTTGGAAAGTCAAATTCAGACAGGATTGTCAGAGAAGTTTCAGTCTTCCCATAAGTCAGTTTGTATTCTCACACTCACTCACTCAATCGATCAATCAATCAATCAATCAAATTTTATTCATATAGCACCAAATCACAATAAGACGCTTTCCAAAAAAAAAGAGCAGGTGTAGACCACGCTCATTGTTCAACCGCTCAACCTTTAGATGAGACAGATTTGACCCATCTCATCTAACATGAGTGACAGTGGCAAGGAAAAACTTCCTTTTAACAGGCAGAAACCTCAGGAAGGACCAGACTCATGTTAGACAGCCACCTCGCCGCTACTACACTGAACCCAGTCAGTTTTCATACACGTGTAGAATCACTCAACTCATCTGTCCGCTTTGATGGTCTCTGTTTTCAGATCAAGCAGATGAAATGGCGGTGAGGCAAAGGATTTTTAACTCAACATCCCCATTCTCCGGGGCAACAAAAGCCGACCTGAAGGGCTCGTACCCATCATGCTCAGCTGCGGAGCAAGAGCCAGAGGAGGAGGAAGAGGAGGGCAGAGACAGCAAAATGAGCTACATCGCCTGTCTGAACCCTCTGATCAATAAACTCCTTACACATGGAACTGCCGAACAAGTGGGAGAAATGCCGCTGAAGACCTCAACCTTCATTGCCCAGGCTGAATGTAATTATGTTTTTTAATTGTAAACATAATAAATCAAATAATGGAGTCTGGTTGTAGGATTAATCATCAACTCTGCTCCCTGTAGGTGAAACTCAGGACTCCCAAGAGTTCAGTCCGTCCTGTTCTGAACGCTCCTTTCTTCCGTCCCCTAACTGCTTCACCAGCAGGTATGACCTTACCTTGATGTCAGCATCGTTTCCTTATTTGGCACTTTGTTCAGAGAGGTCCTGTTGCATTTTTCTGGAATTGACATTGTCACTGTGCCTCCGCTTCAGTCTTTCCTCAGAGCACAACAACGTGGCGTGCCCAACCCCGGCCTCCGTCCAGCAGCCGAGCAACTCTTCAGCTCAGCTCAGCCCGAGAAAGAAGGCCAAGAAAAAGCAGAAGCACAAAGGGAGGAAGAAAGTGGAGAAGAAGAAGAAGGAGAAGCAGCAGCAGCAGCAGCAGCAGCGACAAAGACATCTAACGTCCTCTGGAGTCCCTGAACAGGAGAGTGGAAGGTCTCTGGTCCGGATCCTGGTAAGACCTGGTTTCTTTGCACGTGTCATTTAGTCTTATTAGTGAATCATCTTTAAAGAAAGTGCTTCATTCTTCTCATGCAAACATTAGCTCCTCTGTTGTGAAGGTGAATCACTCTACCTGCCTCTTATGGTCTTGATGCTAACTCACTCACTGAGAACATGACCATCACAGCCACTTTTCTCCTGTAGGACGAATCATCTCTGGGAAGAGGAAGTGACCTCAGCTCATCTTGCTGTAGCAGCATTGAAAGCTCAGGGGAGCAGCACAGAGGGCCATCTCCCTTCAACACAGGCTCAAGCTGCTCTCCTCTGAACTGGGGGCACCAGGTCTGCGGACCCCTGCTCCATCCCTATGGGCAGGACAGTGACTCAGACTCTGTCAGCAGTCTGGGTGACTGCTCTCTCGCTCTTGCTGGCCTCAGGGGCAGCGTCAGTCAGGGGGACCCGTGCTACGCGGGGCCTTTCTTCAAAGATGTGGAGAGGGATGTAAGAGAGGAAGACGATGACTTCTCCCCGGCTGAGTCTGTCACCAACGAGGGGTTAATCTTTTATTTTTGTGAGGTATGTCTACACTCTACTTCTTTTTTTTTTTTGTCTTGTGGTGAAATAAGCTTCAACTGAACTCACTCCTCTTTTCTTTGGTCAGAAAATCCAGCCTGTTGACTCTGAGTACAAGGAAGGGAGTGAGTACGTCCTCTCAGAGCTCATCAAGGAAGGCTCCTACGGTGAAGTGTACAGTGCTCACGATGTCAAAACAGGCTTCAAATTTGCCGTCAAGAAGGTAAAACCGAGCACATCAGCCTCCTTTTTTCCATCTCAGCTTGGTTTGACTCTGACGGCTCACATATCGGCTCCATCCTTGGGTTACAGGTCAGCCTGAAGAGGTTCAACAGTGAGGAGGTCGGTGCGTGGAGCATCCTCAGATCTCCTCGAGTGGTGGAACTCTTTGGGGTGGTCAGAGAGGGGCCAGATGTCTTCTTTTTCATGGATCACAAAGCCGGTAAATAAGTTGAACATCTGTGATTTCCACACTACGCACGTTGGTGCTCACTGTTGAGACTGAGGGTGAGGCTGGAAACTGTTAGGTCAGATGTGGTGAATTAAGTGCAAACACATGCACAGTAGAAGCAACAGGAGGATCACGAAGATTACAGCAAACGCAGACGTGACTAGAGGAGACATTAAGAAGTGGGTGGTTCTGGGATGCCAGAGATGACTGTTGCACTTCCTTTAAGTGTTTTGATCCAAATTACACCAAACCTCTGAGACGGAACATGCCTGCTTGATAAATCTGACAGCATACCTCACTCTTTTATCATACTCTAGGTTGAAATAGGAGGGACGGATGAGTCAGATACCGTGAGTTTATCAAGATATCGTCTTTTACCAGGACAGATGTTCTCTGTTTTTTCCAGGCTCTGTGGGCCAGCTGATTGCAAAGCGTGGCCGCCTGCCAGAGGACCTGAGCCTCCACTACCATTCACAGGTCCTCTCAGCTCTGGAGTACTTAGGGAAGAAGAAGGTGGTGCATCTGGACATAAAAGGTACTACTATAAGAGAACAGAACAGAAACTGGTGATTGCAAGAATGAAATGGGTTAATTCTCTTGTTCAAGAAAAAAAAAACCTGACCATCACCATCACTGTTACTTTATGAATGATAGTGATTTAGGAGCTTAGTATGAGGAAAGATGTGTTTGAATTTTCACTATTACAAATTAAATTTAGTTTCAAGTACAACTCAAAGCTCCTGAGAGGAAATTTGGATTTTTATCACCCTGTAATACAAAGTAGCACTTTTTTATATCTCAGTGTTGACTTTGTATAAATAAGTTTTTTTTTTTTTTTCCAACAAAAATGATGTCCTCTTTTCTCTTAATAGACAAAGATATCACTCACTCTGAATCTTTGCAGTGGAAAATGAAAAAAAAAAAGTCTGTTTCTGCATGGTGTGGTTTATCACTTTGACACTTGGGATATTCCAATACAACCGATTTCTGATTTATTTTAACTTGAAATCTAAATTCCAACCAGCCAACCACTTTAAAAGAAGACACTCAGAAAAAAAAGGCAAAGTTGAGTCAAATTTATTTAACACAAGGTCACTGGGTGTTTGGCCTTTAAATGTCATATTGGTTTGCAGCAAGTGTGACAAACATCATCCGATCTAGCACCATCAGCGTTAGGTCCTCCAGTGCTCTGGTCAAGTAGTTATATGCCAGTTTATTCATACTATCTCTGTTTTCTGGATTAAATACAGCCAGTGTAACCGTGATGCTCTACATAATGCCATCTGTCATCTGTGGTTGTTTTCATCCAGGTAGTAGAGCATTATAGCTAGGTCCTCTTTTACCCAGACATGCCCTCTTTTTGGGTGGCTGTCCGGCCTTGTCCAGGGGAGTTTATAAAATCCTTCAAATGTCTGAGGTTTTGTATGGAAGTTTTGAGTTTGTGTCGCACTCGACCTGACCGGAAAAACCCTCAAAATTTACTATGTGCAACTCTTAGACTCCACCCCAGCGTAGTCGTGTCCTCTTTTTGGGGATTCAGAATACGGTCACCCTAATTATAGCATTATGGTAGTAGCTGTTAAATGGACCTGTCTGACTGCTCTATAACTTTGATACAACATTTAGGACCTACAACGGGAAAATATATTCATTTTTTTATATAATAGCCAGATGAATATGCAGGGCCACGATGAACACACGGCCACATTCCTATCTGGCACAAGTTTTAATAACAGTTCGCACCCCTCTTCTTAGTAATGCTGTTTTCATACAGTCCACTGCCTCGCGTTATCATGTGTCTTGATTGTTATTGTTAAAGTTCAGATTGTAAAAGTCACACCTGTGACACGAGATACGAGCACTGACTGATAAATGCTTACACGAGGAATTTAATTGTTGTTTGACAGATCAAAGTGTCACATGAGTCAAAACAGTGAAGACAAATTTGTGGGCTTGACTTTTTATGTTATGGTATCGAGTGGAAAACAACAACACCCTGACAGACGAAGTCAGGTTTCTAATTAGTTCTCATCAGAGGAGTTTGTGTCTTTGGTTTGCAGCTGTTGTGTGGAACACAAGAGTCACAGATACAGATCCTCAGCACCTGTGTTGTGAAACCAGACTAGCACAGAGCAGCGACAGGCTGGGAATTTCCCACAGCGTGACTCACCGCAGTACTTTAGAAACAGCGCATGTGCCCAGAATCAGGAGAGCGAGAAAGAAAAGGGAGAATGAAACAGAGAGGGGGGATGGGACGAGGAGCAGGAAGTAGTTAGTAGAAGAGAGAAAAAAAGACAGAAAGAGCCTAAAAAAGACACAGAGAAGAGAGAGGGTAGAATTCAAGTGAAACATGTGAAGAGGAAGAAGAGGAAACCCAGAAAAGGAACCGAGTTTGAGCAAGAACAAACAGACTCGAGCTGGAGGACGGACAAACAGCATGATTGTCTTGTGGCAGCTCAGGCGCCACCTGGTGTCTGAAATTCCTCACTTAGGAAAAGAAATGGTGCCAGTGGTGTTCATCAGTTTGTTACCAGACTCCACATTCATTCCATATGAAAGTCTTTTCTACTGCAGATGTCCCTGAGTGACTTCACATTTCCCTCTTATTTTGTCTTTGTCTCAGACTCTTTCCTGTCTGTGCAGCTGCCCTCGCTGTTATTACATAACCTTTAAAGTGCGCTCATGGAAACAAACCTGACTGAGGAGCGTTGAGAGGCATGTGAAAATTGAAAAAGGTGGATTATTGTCTCTGCTTTTTTTTTCCCCCCACAGCTGATAATGTGTTGCTGTCGGAGGACGGTAGAGACACCTTCCTGTGTGACTTTGGATATGCAGAGAGACTGGACAATAAGGGACAGAGCATGAGTGGCTCGAGAGGTAAACACTTGAAGTTTTTCAGTCAGGAGTGTGGGTAACTTATCCCCTGCTGTGTCTCACTTCATTATTTCCCTAACTGTAATTCAACACAGACCTGAAGGGCTCAGAGACCCACATGGCCCCTGAAGTCGTGAAAGGGGAACCCCGTGGAGCCAAAGCAGATGTGTGGAGCAGCTGCTGTATGTTACTGCACATGCTCAATGGGTGCCAGCCCTGGACAAGATACTACAACTGCATACTTTACCTGAAGGTATGCTTTACATCGACAATCAGTCACTACATCTTTCTGCTGTCCTTATAAATCAGACTTGAACCAAGTATTTTTTGTCATGATGATTACAGATTGCTGATGAGCCGCCGCCTCTGAGAGAGATCCCACCTGACTGCAGCCGCCTCACAGCAGAAGTCCTCAAGGCGGGACTTCAGAAGGATCCAGCAAAGAGAGCAGCGGCTTCTGACCTCAAAGAGAAAGCTGTCCGAGCTCTGAGAGAACGTGAGTCAGCCAGCTCAAGCTCAAGCACCCAGGGGCATGTGTTCGGTGTCTTAGAGGATGACACTTTTAGACCTGAATAGCTTTACTCTACAGCCTTACAAAAACAAAATATGTGAGTGTCTCATTAGGACCATAGATTGTCTAAATCAGGACACAGAAATGCAAAGTAAATTTAAGACCAGAGAGACATGACTGACGGCAAATAAAGAAGACAGACCCTGCTGCATGGACATGAACCCATCACCCTAGTGGAAATGACGGTCCTGGATGCATTAACATCACATTAAATATAATCTGTTTGTGATTTCAGTTGGAGGGCTCACCAGTCCAGTGAAGGGTCCCTACATAGAGCCCCTGTTTACCACCAACAAACCCTCAGACTCCCTGCAACTCCTCCACAGCATTGTTGGCTGTGAGGATGATGAGGAGGTTCAAGAGGAGCGTGACTGGAAGGTGATCACAGCCGAGAGTAACAAAAAGGATCTCAGTGCCGACAGTGAAGAGAGGGAGTCAAAGCCATGCCCGTCTTCCTCCCCACAATCGCTGATCTCTGAGCCGAACCATAAGAGAGGCAGGAAGATCACCACTGTGCCTGAACTGGAGCTACGTAAACTGGAGCGAGGTGCGGCTCCTCTCGGGTGTTTTGCTTCTTTAATTCTTTGTGTTAAATGTTTGAACTTTGCTCAGCGATTTCTTTCTTGTTTGCAGATTTCTATCTGAACAGTCTGTCCCAGCTTCACTCAGCTGAGAAGCAGGAGCAGCTCTTGTCTTGCCTGAGCAGTGACCCTTATTCCAACTGGGAACCATGGGACAAAAAGGTAACCCTGAATGAACAACTCCAAGAAGCTGCAGTGAGATTAGTAACCCTGAAAGTTCATCAATTCATTCATCTTGTTTCTCTACCTGTTCCTTCCAGGACTCTGGCCGCTGGTCCCTGAGCCCAGCAGAGGACTTCAGCTCTGGTGTTTTCTCCTTCAACAGTCAGCCAGATGTTCCAGTTTTCAGCTTGGATTTTCTGAGTCCCTCACAGCCTCCACCTCCCTGCTGTTTTGAAGGTGAGATGATGATATAAGAACACCTTCCAATAAGTGTCAACATGCTATCAGCTTCCCCCTGACTCCATGTGAATCCCTCTGTCCTGTGATTGGTTCAGGGGTGGATGTCTGCATCAGAGACTTTAACCAGAGGAGCATCCGCATCAGAGAGAAGCGATGGGTGACAGTGGGCCACATTGCAACAGGAATCAGTGATCAGGTGAGGACTAGGGGCTTCACATGCTCATGTGTAAAGGGTCTAATCAAGTTAGTCTGTCTCACTGATTATATTGGAGTAATTTATTCTTTTTAAATGTATTTGTGTTTCTACTCTTAGATCTCTGAGAGGGTTTTCACCATGGAAACCGCACGAGGCCAGCAGGTTGCTCACGATGAGGAAGTGCAGGAATCTGGTCTGGAGCTCTGCTGCGTTCCTGCTCCAGACTTCAGCTCCGTCTGGAGGTGGAGGATCAGAGATGGAGTGCTGGAGACCAGATGATTGCCCTCAGCGCTCTCTTCCCATTGGCTGCAGATATATTAGATATCACAGTACATGTACTGTACCATTGAATCGTCTTAATGCCATACCATAACTGCCTGCTCAGTCAGCACATTTATTTCTAATGTGTCGCTTTTATTACTCTGAACAACCACTGAGCTCTTTGACTCATGTTTACATGTTATGTTTTTATTGCATGCTTACACTGAGCCAAATAAAGTATTTGCAACAATGCAATGTGTCCTCAATTATTGATAAAACTTTGTCCGTAATTTGTTTGCTCATTAACCTACAAATACATTTTTTCTGGTGTCTGTACGGCTAAGAAAAAAACATGAAGCTGTCCTGAAAGTCTGTGCGTAAAATTTGACCAAGACTCAAATCTTGAGTGAGACAACGGATTACGAAATATAGAAAATCTGTCCCTCCCCAAAAAATTGAACTGAGGACTTTGCCTCTGTTACTGTTTCAAGAACAGAAAACTTAAACTATTCAAAAGCTTAAAGCTCCTGTGAGGAAGTTTAAGTCTGTGTACATTTTAGCTTGTTGACTTAAGTTGTGGCTACTGTTAAAAAATCTCACCCTGCTGACTTTTGACACTGACATTTATTGTAAAAGTTAATGTAGAAATGGTAAAACAGTTCTGTTTCTTCAGCTGCTTGGCTGGCACCTACTCCTTCATGTCGATTTTAGGTATTCAAGATTACCACAGAAAAATAATCCACCATATCAGTAACAGTCTTGTTTGCTAGTGGATTTGGCAAAAATGCATCAACATGAATGTCAGTCTACTTCTTGGTTATGTCAAAAAACTCACTGGAGCTTCAAGGTTAATTAAAGAGCTCTAGAGGTTAAACCTTTGTGCCTTCACTGACCTTTGTGGTGTTGCTAGCAGAATGCATGAGCAACATACAAAATTAACTTTACCACAACAGTGACTAAGTTTACTTTTGCTTCTTATGTGCACTTAAGTGAGTTTGCCCTTTCCTACAGGCTAAAACATGTTTAAAGATAGAAATAAGCATTTTATGATCCATATAATTCATTTGTTGTGAATTACAAATTAAAAAAAGAACAATACCAGCTGTTTAATCCTATTAAATATTCTTCTCCCTATACAGTTTTGAAACAAGACGAACTATTGCTCTGTGATCATCTCTGAGACAGCATTCAGGCACGACAAGTCATTTCGTTAGCTGCTATGGTTGAAGTGTCAGCTAAGTGTTGATTCTGAGGTATTAGGTTCAGTTAATGTATTTATAGTATACACTTGCTGTGAAATTTCTGTTCTGAAAATATGCAAATTGGCTAAGTAAAGTTAGTTTCACTTTTGGTAGTTGTGCAAATAATCGTCTGGAAATCAAATATTTTCAAAACCGAAACAGGTTCAGTTCATGATGCTGAGAGATAACTGAAGTAGAAGCTTCATTTTGGACTGTTGAATTCCAGCTCTTGAGAAAGTTCACTTTAAATGTAAAACTATCAGTAGAAATAGAAATAAAAGTGTATCTTCTTTTTAATGAGAATTTATATTTTTTCATTTCGGCCAAGAGTCTAAGAGAATCTTTTCAAACTTGTATTATTAGAGTGAGAATGGTTTTAACAGTCAGGACTATTTCTCAGTCTGGTAGTGATTAATAAGATCCTTGTATATAGTAAATCCGAATGTTCTCAGCCACAACGTTAGCAGAGTTAAAGATTTATTTTCCATATTACAACATACAAGGTCACTGCAAAAAGATTTTCAAGGAGACTGGAAATTGATTTCAGCTTTCATTTCAGCTTACAAATTGATAGAAAAAGGGGAAGAATATCAAAATGATTCCATCGTTTAAAAAAGAAAAAAAAAACACCAAGGCACTGACAAATGAGGAGAATGTATAAAAAGCTGTTCTGTGAAGATACGAGATTGCAGTTTGAATTACTCACATTAAAATACAGTACTGTGAAAACATGTGAGGTGAGGTAAGCATCTCTGAGCAACTCAGTGCTGTCCGTGTCTGCAGAGCTACTTTTTACATGAACTACTGGAAATGTCTGTTCATGACGTGTGTCTGCATTTGAACAGATTTGAAATATGAGGCAAGATTTTTTTTTTTCTGGAGTAGGAATCACATTAAGGGCTCGATGCTGGTCAGATGCCTAAAGGCAGTATAAGATCAAATGTTGCATAACATACATTGTTTTTCTTTTCATATGATGATTCATGTTGAATATGAACTGAACTTTGAATGTAAATCCCTGCTGTGGCACCTTGACTGCCCACTGACATGTGCGTTAAAGGGGGATATATTTGGGGTTGCTTGTGCTCACTTGCTATCCCAGGTGTAACATCTCATTAATAACAGTATCTTTGCGGTAAATCTCACAATTGTTTGCAAAAAGATCTGATTTGAACTTGATAGAATGTGACCCATCCCATCAACATTTCATATCAACATACCAGTAAACACTTACAGATACATATGAAGATAGCTGACACCATAATGAGATGCATGGGGACAAGGGGACAGGCAGAAAAGCAAACTGATACGAAATTAATGCTGAGAGAAAACTAACCCAGCCCATGAATTATTTAGGGCAGAAAACACAATGCAGTGACATTTTTAAATCTCTACTAAGTAAAAAATAAATTACTGAAAATGCAACCCTTATTTAAGTCTGACCAACTCTCCACCCCTTCTGCTTTGTGCATGTAGTCATGCACTGCTCACTCCCTCAGGAGCACAGGAATCGTGGGTACGACCACATGTTCAGCCTAACTCCCAGTCCTGGAAATGAAAGGGAGAAACAAAGGCTCTCTGCATCCAAACTGAGATTCTTCTCTTTCCACTCATTCCCTCTGCCATCATTTCCCTCTGTTTTCTTTCAGATGTTCTGTCATGTTCATCTCTCCATTTCCTGCAGTTGTACTTCCGCCCATCTTTGCCGTGTCTGCACTCCCCTTGCCTCTCACAGCTTGCGAATAACTACAACAGTGGTGAGAACGCCGGCCAAGAAAACTGCCACCGTCTGCCATGTTGGGGTGCCAAAATAGGATCGAATACCCTCCTAATGTGCAAGAGAAACAGACACAAATATAAACATGCATCATGATTGTAAACTGTGAAGTTATGAAAATGTGTAAGTTAGCTCCTTACCCAGCCACCTTGCTCCCTGATCCAGTTGACCACATTTTCGCGGAGGTACTCCAGCACCCAGCTGATGATTGTTCTGATAATATCAGGAACTTGGGTGACAAGAGCCTAGAAAAGCAGAAATGCAGCCATGCTTTAGCCACCAGGTCTTTGTTTTCTCTTTATTGGGAAGTAAGACTCATCAGAGCTGCTTTACTTACTTTGATGACAAGTTTACAGGCGAAGTAAAAAAGTGCAACCACTCGACCCCAGTTGAACTTCCCGTCTGAAAAAATCTCTATGGCAACCTTCACAAACACGTCTTTTGTGGGAGTAAGTGAGGAGTTGTTTATCATCCTAAGAAAAATCATAATAAGCAATGAGAGAAATTCTACCTATAAAAACATCCTTGCATTTTGTGACTGCGCAGGTTGGAAATATGACGAATCAAACACATAAATGAGTAGCTCACCTTTGGAGCTCTACATGTCCATCCAGCTCATCCCCAATCTGCTGCAGGCACAGAGCAAGCTTCTTGTGGTTTGGGTCACACAGCTCCCCTCCACCCAGCTGTGCGCGGGTCACCGTCGCATTACTGTCCTCGTTCCGCCGAACCCGCTCATAGATGAAACTACAAAGTAGATCATTAGTATTAGGATCGAAGGATTAAAGGAACTTTATTTGTCATACCCCACACCTTTGACAGTCTGTGGTACCAAATTAGTGCCCAGGTCCGTTTCCAAGCCAAGAATAAAAAATCCAATACAATAAATAAAATATAATACAATAGCTAAGATACAAAACAATAAAGAGCAGAGTTAAGTAGGCTGAAATTAGCCCTGTTGCACTAAAGGTTCTGTGTGAAAGCAGCACCTTAGTTTTGTAAAGTAATGTCGGTCAGTGGGTGGGAAGTGTGTGTGTGTGTGTGTGAGAGAGAGGTTTTAGATGATAACAAATATGATCAGCACTATTTGTAATGTCCAAATATTCATTGCTTCATGTCTTACGTTTTCTATGACAGTACTTAATTTATCTACAGTTCTATCAAATCTTTATTCTTTATACACATTGTATTTTGATTTTTACTTATTTGACTCTTCTGTTTTTTTTCTGTACATACTGATGCAGCTAGAATTTCCATTTCCTAAAGGAAACCTTCCTAAAATGTTCAATAAAGTTCTTTCTAATATAATGTAATCTGATAATACGTGTCCAGACAAGAAAAGGCATACTCACTCTTTCAATAAAACAGCTCCCACTTCCAGTATCTGATCCGTGGTATTTCCTGAGTGATGAAGATAAATGTTATATCATCAACATGTCAGTATATCAATGGATTTTAAAACTAATGCTTTGGAAAGACAAGGAAATCAATAGAATTCAAAATTGGTCCACAAGGTAATGTGAGTTTGGCTAAGCCAGTAAAACTAATATGTGAAGAGATGTACATAGTAAACTCCCTTTTTAAAAAAAAATTTTTTTAAACTTTTTCTTTTCCATAATCACTTTCGTAGTATTCTAGTTAAACAAAAAAGTGCATCTTTTTAACATTTCCTCACATTATCTACATGTGTCTCTTACTAGAGGTGTTGTAACCAGTTACGTTTCATTAAGTGAATTCTCATATCTTGTAATTATTTTAACTCTAGCTGTCTAAAAAACACTGTACTATGTGTTGACTGGGACCAGTCACTGTTAAAATATTAGGTCACCTTTAGTCAACAAAGTACCTATAACCCTGTCTTTAAACTGAAGCTGAATATTTGTTCATAGTGAATAATAATAATAAACATTTAATGGCAGTTCACACAGTGTGCTGTTAGTTTCTACTAAGTTCATTAGCTGAGGTCAGGTAACGCTGTTGCAGATGTTACATAAACACGTCTATCATTATTTCACATTTCACTGTGTAAACGGTTACACAACAGTCTTTTTAATACTTTAGTTTCGTTTTTGTACAGGAATAATTGCTAACACGGTGTTATAAAGGTCGCTAATAAAGCTGCTGATAAAGGCACCGGTCGATGCTAGCTGAGTCAACATTCAGGCTAGCTTTGACGCTAACTTCAGTTAAGCTAATGTTGCCCCCAGTAGATAAACAACATCTGTACACAAAACAAGAGCGAATTTTTATTTTTTCATATCATATAAGTCCGATTTGTCGTTGTCAACACTGTAAAGGAATTTTTTATGTTTAATATCGCTAACGGTTACCTTGATCGCCTCCTCCCGGGTGTGATGCCATCTTGTTGTGTGTTTAGAGCACCAATACTTCCGCACAATCATGTGACTCTATTTTATTTGTTTGTTGCTCAGCTGCTGACGAGCGGGGCAGGTTCTCCAAAAAGCTGATCTGAAACAAAGCCTGATGGGACTGGGGCTGGGACTGTGAACCAGCCCACCAGTGTGTGGTATGATCTGTAGATCTGCGTGGCTCTCCTGACCGAGCTTATGAACGCTGCTTTGACAAATGAGCTCAAAACAGCCCAATATAAGGAGATTTTACACTACAAATCTTCTATACCAATTAAGTGAATTAAGTTTATTAAAATGAAAACACAAGGCTGAAATCCCCGTTGAGCCTCGCCTCCATAGATAAGAATGGATAGATGACTCTAAGTGGAGTCACCGCCGTCCCAACACGGCGGCCATCTTACTCCAGTACACCATTCTGTGTACTGGAGTGTACTCACCACTTGTTAATTACAGACCTTGATAACGTGGCTATGGGTCGGGATGCTTGGAAATATTTAAATTGCACCTTTTTTCTTTAGAAAAAAAAAAAGAAAGACTTAATCGTGCAGCACAGTTGTTTCACAGCTATTTGCGCGCAATGGCTAACTTTTGAGTCGCTTTGCACCAGTTGTCAAGGCTGAGACCACCACAATCGAGATTTTAATCTCATGCATGACAGGCTATTTATTCATTTTGTTTAACTTTATTTACAAATTTGACCCAGCAATTTAACATTAGTTGGAGAGGCAGAAATGCTCGTTCGTTTCAACATAACTTAAGTTGCACATGATTTCCAAGCTGTTCGGTAAAAACATCTAAACTGGCAATATGAGGCGGAAATTTATATTGAAAATAAATATCTATATGTATGTTATTGTTCTATGTTATTAGAGTTATCCTTTTAATAGAAATATTACTAATATAACATACATGGAATGATAAAATGTTTTATATATAAATTATTTAATATAACTGCGTTGTGTGTGAAGGCCTATAGCTATTGCCCTACCTATCTGCTGAATGTTTATTTTTAAAAATCCACGGTTGAAATTATCCTTGAGTATGTTGGAATATAACTAAAACTCTGAGGTTTGATACAAACCAAACTCTTTTAAAATCGGTTTAAAATCAAGCAATTTATGGTTATTTAACTGCTACATGCACCGTAGACTGTAATGTTCAGAGGAGGCGAGCGTCCCGTAGCAAAATGGCCGCCATGCGCGGACGTCTGTCTCCATTGGCTAACAACGCGCGTAAGCCATCTAGCGTTGATATATCTATCTGTGCTCGCCTCTCCGTATACGTCATTTCCCGTGCCTCTGTGTCTTCCGTGCGTCGCGCGCATTCGTAGGCCTCTTTACGACTCGGCTGGCAAAGATGGCGGATGCACAAGTATGTCCATGAAAACGGCGTGGTGCATAAAAAGCGATTTTTAGGCAATTTCATGAGCACTTTACTAGGGTTTCTTACGCCCCTGTCATTAGACGATGTTATCTGTACGACCTTCAGTCACTTAAGACCGCATTTAGGCGTTAGAAAGTGCCTTTTGTTGTTGCTGTTCTACCTCCCCTCGTGTAATGATGAACTGGCCGGGATGCTAACTCGGTTAGCCTACCCTGCTATCAGTTCTCTCTGGTCTCGCCAGATTGGTTTTCTGTGTAGTCTGTGTATACTTTTTAGCAAGGCACAAAATAACAAATGATCATATAGCTTTGGCCTTTGGCCTTGAAATGGATGACATTCATAAATAGAGGAAGTTCAGTATGAAGGAGCGAGGCCGTGCGGAAATCGAAGTGTTGTGAAGGTGGTCTTCGTGTCTCAAACTTGATTTATCAATTTTCCTTTACAGACCGAGCGGGCTTATCAGAAACAGCCCACCATCTTCCAGAACAAGAAACGTGTTCTGGTCGCTGATGGTGGCAAGGAGGTCAAGGAGAAGCTCCCCCGCTACCACAAGAGTGTCGGACTGGGCTTCAAAACCCCAAGAGAGGTAAGCTGAATCGACTACATGTGGCCAAATGCAGTAACAGAGTTAGGGGTTTAAAGCTGTTCGGGTTTTAAAATTATCAGCTGCAGAGGATGTTTTTCTCACGATGGTCTTCCAAGCCTGCAGGGCTCTGACGAAAGTGCCTTTTGGCATTACTGATGCAGTCCAACCCTCCTCAATGTGTGCATAGGGACTCATGGAAAGTGGCACTAACACCCCCTTTTCCCCAACAGGCTATTGATGGCACTTACATTGACAAGAAATGCCCCTTCACTGGAAATGTCTCCATCCGTGGCCGTATCCTCTCTGGTAAGTTTGAAACACTACAGTGGATCTGAACATATAACAGACTTTGGCTTGGCATTTGTCCATGGAGTTGCACCTAACAGCTACATGTCCTCAGACATATGCAGAGGCAACCCAAGCCAGAGTCTCTATAGGCTTTTCTGCCACTGTCCTGCAAATGATGTTTTTCTCACGATGGTCTTCCAAGCCCTTTGGGTCCTGACGACACTGCCTAAAGGCAACACTGATGTATGAGTGGTAGTCTTTGAGAAATGAGGAAGTTTCCTTGAACTCAAAGAAATCCATGGTCCCGCAGAGTTTATTTCACGTAACGATATTCAAATATTGCTTGTTTTTGTGTTCTTCACAGGTGTGGTGACCAAAATGAAGATGCAGAGAACTATTGTTATCAGACGTGATTACCTGCATTACATTCGCAAGTACAACCGCTTTGAGAAGAGGCACAAGAACATGTCTGTCCATCTGTCACCTTGCTTCAGGTATTATGCTTCTCACTCCCTCTTTACTTAAGGTTCCAACAGTCAATAGCAAAGCTGAGAGTACAGATGGCCTGAATAAATTGCATGTTTCTCATCAGTTGTATTTTAAAAGTTTCTTGATTTTTAGATTCAGACTGAATCACATTTTGCTGCAAATGATGTTTTTTCTCACGATGGTCTTCCAAGCTCTAGAAGCTTTGACGACACTGCCTTTGGCATACACTGATGCAGCTCAGCCTGACAGTTCTCTATATGAAGCTAAGCAAGCCTGGACGTGGAAACAGTTACCCACTAAACAACTGTTTGTTTCCACAGGGACGTCACGGTTGGAGACATTGTGACCGTCGGAGAGTGCCGACCGCTCAGCAAAACTGTGAGGTTCAACGTCCTCAAAGTGACAAAGGCTGCTGGAGCCAAGAAGCAGTTCCAGAAATTTTAGGTGCGATTGAGAGGCTGCCATAAGCTGATTTGTCACACTGTCAAATAAAGAAAATCTTGTTTAAATATCTTTGTTGTTGCAGTTCTTTAAATAAGAAATTCTTCCATTTAGGTATCAAATACATAAAAAAAACTCCAGCTTTGCACAATCTTTTACTTTTTGTTGTTTGAATTCATTCAGTTGGTCTGTTTGTGAAAGCAGTTTTTGATAGCATCACTTGTACAATGTTTATTTAGTATATAGAGACGTGACAAAAGCAATTACACTTGTTCTGAACATCAAACAGTTTTGGTGACTAGATAGCAAGGAACCCCTTTTTTAAAATTTTATTTTAATTCAAGCCCTTTTAAATTGAGAATATTACGTCACCTGTTGGTCTGATGATCCACTAAGAAACAACAGGGCATTCAAGGGATCTACCCAGTGCCGTTTTCAACTTTGTTAAACTTGGCATATACATCAGTAAAAAAACCTGACTTCAACACACTAAAGCTAAGAGTTAGAAATGATTAAGGCCCCTCTATCAAATTCAGAGAGATGGTTCTTGTAAAAAGACTGGTATGGACCATAATGAATGAGATTTGCCCGCACTTTCTGCAGCCCAACATTTCAGGGTTCAGTAAATATATGACCTAGACTGTAGTACATTAGAGACTTCTGTTCATCATCTTGAGGTGTGAGGTGATTTTAAGTAAGAATATTTCTCTGTCAGTTAGTCTACCACTGGTGTCATTTAAACCAGTGGTTCTCAAGTCCAGTCCTCGAGGCCCACTGTCCTGCATGTTTTGGATGTTTCCCTGCTCCAACACACCTGATCCAAATGATTAGCTCATTATTAAGCCATTACAGAGCTTGATAACGAGCTGATCATTTGAATCAGGTGTGTTGGAGCAGGAAAACATCCAAAACATGCAGGACAGTGGGCCGCGAGGACTGGACTTGAGAACCACTGATTTAAACTACAGTTTAGAAAACAGACCTTTTAGATATTTTCTCAACTTACGTAAAATTTAAGCAGTAAGAACTTCTCTACTTAACACACACTTATAATAAAAATAACCATTTCCATCTGAAGTATCCACGTACACAATGACATTTCATACCAAAAAGTTCAATCTCTGTAGACAGAGATACATTAAATTCTTTAATTTCTGAACTTTGCTCTAATTGGCAGGTTTCTTATTTGTTCATTTATTGAATCTTTATTGTCCTTGTGGGGTAGTTTGGTTCACAGGACGGCTCCTCTCTCTTCGCTGCAGGACAGAAAGATTCAGAAGATCTCTTGTACCCACAGCCATCAGACTATATAACGCTTGAGTAAATAGTAGATAGCTTTTAGAGACACATTTGAGACAACAGACAATTGAATTTCCCTTAGGTGATTAATAAAGTTAGTCTTATTCTTAATGGTCTGAAGTGCAAAGCGGTTGTAATGCACAAGATTTATAAGCTACCTTAATGGTGCCATAGCACATGTCCAGCACTTGAACACACCTCGTTAGGCCTTACCATTAGGAGTTCTCCAGCTGATGTTGCAACAGGATCACCTGTTGACCACCTGAACACATACTGTACAGTCAGTGCCTTTGTGAAACAGCGCCTCCCAGTGTTTCACAATGACATTACCTTTGCCACAATAACTCATACCAGCAGATGGCGACAAATTATAATTTTATTTATTTTTTCTGCTTTTTAGACTTGAATTCAACACATGATGAATTATAGGAAGAGACACTTTAAGACACTTGTTGGTTTGTTTTAAAATTAAAACTATTGTTTCTAACTTAAAATGAGCCCTTAAATTGACTCATACTAATTTTTATTCATATTACCAGGGGATGTAAACTTTGCTCTACTTTAAAATTTATTTTGGACAGGCAGAGTCATATAGGATGGACAGAAAATAAGTGGTATTCACAAACAATATAACTTACAGACTATTTTACTCTAAGCATCTATTAAATAAGGACTTTAATTTCCCCAAAATATTTATATTCAACCATGGCCACTCGTACCTTAAATGAAAACAGTCATAAGTGGTGAACTGAGTGATGATGTCATCCATTATTATCCAATTACATCAATCAGTGTTACCTGCTGTCTTAAGCATCACTCTGCAGTAGCCACAATAATACCTGACCTCTTTCCTTTGTGTACTTTAAACTATTGTGATGCTTAGGAGTGTTTAAGGTCCAAATTCATGCAAATTCATTCACTCAGTAAGCTTGGTTGTAAACATATTCATCTGAGTCATTTGCATGTGTTCTTATTCAGCTTAAGAAGATAACAGCACGCCTGTCTGTATGGGAATCACTCAGACCCCTCCCAACCTCTAATCCCCCCCTTCTGTCTAAGTACCACAGCAGAGGCGTCACCATTAACATAATGATGCTGTGGATGCTTTCTCCAGTAAATCTGGACCATATGGTGATGATGTGGGGAGGAGAAAGTGGCTCATGTGAGCTCAGCTGTGTAAGTAGCTCCATCATTTAATGATTAGCAGAGCGAGCAGACGTCATCTCAAAGCTTGTTTCATAATAATCAAACATTTTTACTCAATTACAGTTTTTGTTTTCTGCAGCAACAACAAAAAAGCCCACTACAACACTAGCCTAAACAGCTTCTATCCACAAATTGTCCTCTCTTGTGACGGGGGTTTTCCCAGCTCCTTCTCCCCGACACTACAGGAGGGTGGGAGGACCGCAGGATGTTCTCTGAATAACAGGCCCCTCTCATGAGCAGACACCCCAGGGAGCACGACGGACCCAGCAGGCCACCAGGGCCCTCGTGAGCACATACATGCTCCCACAGAGTGTTTGTTTGAGAGCAGAGGTCATATTCCACACAAAACTTAGAGTAACCATAATAAATCTACGCTGACAGTGTTAAACTGTGATGGATATGTGTTATTAGAGGCGGAACTTATCAGCTGATCTGAATCTTTTTCATCAGGAGAGTCAGGATTAGACCACTTTGAAGAAACCACTTTGACTTGTGTATAGAAATGAAACTTTAAAGTGTTTTTTTTAACAATAGTCATCTTTGGAGGTCGTATTTACTTTACATCTAGGGGACAAAGAACTGTGGTGTAAAAGTGAGGTAATTGTTTGATTTCCTGTGTTTTCAGAGTGAATAGAAATGTTGAGGTTACTAAGCAGTAAAATAAATGTTTGGCTCTTAGAAAGTATTGTTATACACTGTCAGGCAAAGCAGTTTTCTTTATATCATGTATGATGCTTTGATTTTCTTTCACATTAGATTAAAATAACCTTGTAAAAAAAGATATGTAGTTTACTTGAACGGTTTTAAAGTTTGTACACTGTAGTTTGGTCTTTTGAAAGAAAAGATGAGGTCATATGTTTCTTTACTGTTGGATTTGTTCAAACAGCATGATACTCCCCTCACATCTTGAAACTGAAGACATGTGTGAGGGTCCAGGTGGTGGTGTGAGTCTCACTAAAAGAGAAGCCAATCTAATTTTCCATTTGGGGGCATCTCCAAAAGGTCAAGGTGGACAGTTAGATTGAGATTTAAGGCTCCATCCGTCAGAGGCCGACAACCAACCCTGGGCAGTGAGGTCAGAGATGACCTTCTGCAAGGCGGTCTCCCCTTAATTTTGACAGCACACAAGCAAACATACAGACAGACGGCCTTTTGAACCGCCTCACTTCACATTCCTCCAGATTGCCAACATGTTTACCCAGCGTCAAGGAGCATGCCTGCAGTCGTGCTTACTTGTGTATCTAATGGCAGGGATGTTAGCTCAGAGGGTCAAACCAATGAGGGGAATTGCTGCTATCAAAACAGATCCTTCTGGTGTCCCAGCAGGAGGCAAGGACAGGGGGTAGAAGGAGGTGGGGGTGGGGGGTGGAGGTCATATAGTCACTTGATAAAACCTTGCTCTGGGGTTTCTAAAGGCCTTCAGCAGCACCCTTTAGTGCTCTAGCACAGCTGATGGGCTGAACAGATGGAGGCCATGTTGAACAGTACGCAGAACATCATGATAAAGGGTCTGTATCCCCACCGATTGACAAGCCGCATCTTACATTGGTTTTATGTATAGATGAATGGGCCTTTTCCCCTGTAATTTTTTACACTAAAGGGATATTCCGGCGTAAATTTAAGTTATGGTCAAACACACCTTAACACTGTGCACTCTGTGATCAACTCGTCAGGGCTCCCCCACAAAAAAGCCGCTGCTGGAGGAGAGTGAGTGAGTTGTGTTTGGTCTCTTTAAATAAAGAAACCAGGCAAAGCTAAAAAGATGTTTGATGGCTAGTACTATGGCTGGGACCCTATATGTACTGTTGATGAAGTTAGGTGCTGTTCTGAGCATTATTTGTGTCTATAGAGTGGCATTTTGGTTGAGGTTTATGTGTGGAGACGTAGACCACTGTATATTGCTATTGTGTAGTCATTACTGAAGTTGGTATAACTAGAGAAGCAAGCGGTCTGCAACATTCATCTCTCGAGGGAGTGTCTAACTCGGTGTTACAGTGTGTTTGACCATAACTTAAATTTACGGCAGAATATCCCTTTAACTCTAAGAATCAATAATCGGTCAACAGATTGATTGATTGATTGACTGTGGAGAAGGACGGTTTAAATTTAAACCAAATATAAAGGTTATTGGCATTATACATACTAAAAATACCAAAATGAGTATTCATGATTCAGGAATATTATAACTCAATACATCGTTGGATTATAACTAGTGGGTGTGTTGGCATTGTGGGTCATTAAGACTTCTTTACAGACTGCCAGATGGCTTGTCTTCAATACAAAGCTCCTGTGAGGGTTTCTATTAAACTATTAAAAAAGAAAAACACAATCAATATGAATGTCTCTTTATTGCCTACAAGAGCAACCCACACTGTCGAGGTGATGACTGACCATTTTTGTATGGTTATTTTCAATGTCTGCTATTCCTGCAAGAGGGTTGGTGTCAGCAGAGGCGTGTCCAGAGGGCTGGTACCAGTGCTTGAATTATGCGAGATGCGATTTGTCTTAAAATGAACTATTTGTGAAGCATTGTGGAGCTGATAGCTATCTTTGTAAATCCCATGAAGATCATGGGTGTGATTGTTTTTTAAAAAACTTATGTATATTATGCAACCATTAATACCCACAATCACAGTGCTGGTCTGGGGAATGATTGGTTCCACTCCGGGTCGGTGCAGGGTCACAGCACACATCTGGACATGTCATCAGCACCCAAGATCTGGGCAGGAGCAGACGACGGTCCAAGACTGAAGACAGCATCCTATTAAAAAAAACATCACTGCTTTCAGTCAGAAAAAAAGGTGTTTTGTGTGGCTTGCAAACTGTACTTAAACATATTTAATGTAGTTTAACAGGGCTCTCTGTGGTGGTTTTTGGTGTCAGGATTCAGTGAAAGTGAGTGAAAGTGGATCTGGTTGATAATGAGCATGTCCAGATCTATGACTTCAGAGGTTAGAGGTTCTGGTCACAGTTGTCAGTGAGTGATATCTGCAGCAGAACCATGACCTGTTTAACTGATTTGAAGTGATTTAGCAGATGTGGATCCTGCTCTTCATTCACATACCTTTCATCTGATCAGGATGGCTAAAACATGCTCCTGTGATCATGCAAATACAGACTTCTGATTTTTATTGATATGTGAGTGAAAGAAGTCTGAAGTGCAAAGTTTCAAATGTGATGTTCGATTCCTGCAGAGTTTCACATCCTGGCGTATCGATTGCAAAAGCTGTGATTGATCGTCCCTCACCTGGCCAGTCTGGTAAGCTGAGTGCCCTGCAACACATCCTGGATTTGCACGCCAGCTCCTAATTCAATATTCTCATGTTCGGTGTTCATGCCTGCCTGTCAGACAGACTGCATGTTTGACATGAGTGAGAGATGTGGGCACCTCCAATATTACACCATGTTGTCAGATCAAAGCGTGGGGGCTGGTGCTAGCGGGTCACAGGACAGGGCGTTTGCGTGCAGCAGCGATCCCCAGGTCATGTGTGAAGCATCCAGCATAGCTGTCAGCAGAACATCCCTGGGGTGTGCTGAGTTGACTAATGGCCTCACACTGGAGCCCCAAAACCTACAACCCAGAAAATAAGCAGAATCTGCACTGCATATTTCACATGTGCAGCACCTCATGAGCAAAGCAAGCTCAAGACTCTTGATGGAAAACATTGATTGACAAAGACATTTTTCCTTTTCAAAAGAGCAGAACTTTAAACAGGCAGAAACAAAGAATGACTCCACAAATACCTAAAGTTTCACTTCTTTGTTGGCATTCTTCAGTCCTGTGTTTGAAAGTGTAACAAAGGAACTGTAAAGTGTAACACTTCTCTCTATAAAAAGGTAACTGGAGAAACTCAAAGCAACGCCCCACAGCAACAGTTTGCGCTGCTATTGAGCGGCTTCTATCCAGCAGGAGGAATTCACCCTGGCAGATGGCGGGGCCGAGGCCCCCGAGGCCTCAGGCAATGCTACACCCTGGGACCCGGATACCTAATCGCGCCCTGTTGAGCCTCTCACCTGCTGCTCTGCCTGTTCACAATGTTATCTCATCTCCCTGACCTATTGTGGCTCCCATCGGTGATAATGACAGTTGAGAGACCCATGCAGCGCTGCAGCAGAGGCTGGTTCTCCCCGGAGAGGGGCAGGATCATGGGAAACCTCGGAGTAATCGATCCCTCCATCTTGCCTCCTCTGATGGATCTCGTTTCTTATCACGACCTGTAGAGAGCCACTGTGGCCACAGATTGCTTTGATTTTTAGGACAGCTGTTCTTGTTTTTGTTTAAAGTAAGATGTGGTTGGTCACTCTTCCTTGTTGCACTCAAACACTGAGTTAAATCTAAAGAGGAAGTGACTTTTGGAAAAAATACCATTTCTGCTTTTATCACAGTGCATAAGACGATCATTTTCAGTGTGACCTTAACACAGCAGAGCTCCTTTATAATTTTGTCTTTACAGTTTAGTGTAAGTAAGAACATTTCCTTTTCTACATCCTGTCTCTCTATATGACTTCATAAATGGTTACAGCACAGATTTACAGCCTTGGGTAACCACAGTTGTCTGCATTTTGACAACCCCAGTTCTCGCGACCCACTTTGCCAAACCAAAGTGTTGTGGAGAATCTCTTCTTTGTTGTCTCTTTCTTGCCCTCCTCTGTTTTAATTTGCACTTGAGAAATGCACATCCAGTTTCTGTGTGACCTCAGTTCTCACTGTCTCATTCAGATATCGTCACAGTGGCCCAGTTCTCACTGGACTCGGCCGCAGCATTGATTGGACTCTCTGTCCTGTTGCATTTTTGCCTCCTTTTGTAACAACTATTAACTCTTGCATTTGTTTGATGTAACTTAAAAAAAAAAAAGAAACAATAAATAGAAAGTGCGAAATAGTTGACAGCAGCTCTAATCCGGGGATTACTTTCCCTTGAAAAACCATTGCAGTTGGTTTCTCTACTGTGCAGACCGTCACTGTTCTTGATATCAGAAGTCAGGTCTCTTTAATTTTGATTGGACCATGATAAAGGACTGGTATTTTTAGTCCTAGCTCAATATGAGAGCAGTTATGTGCAAAAATGCAAATCGCTATTAATGTTAGTATAAGATAAAGAGGACAAAAAGATTTGATTAGCAAGTACCTGGTATATTACTTAAGTATATGTTGTTTAGATCTGATCGCAAATGAATCTATCTATTTATACGACATACCTCTATAAATTAAGGTAAAAGGTATTAGAATAAAATGCTGTATCCTACATTAATGCTACCAAATACAGTTCCTAGATTCATGTTTAAGTATTGATTTCTTTCAACTTGACTCTTCTGGTTAGCAATAGTATTAATACTCATCTCTTTATTTATTTTATAATAACTAAACTTCCCATGTATCAATAGAAAGCACCCCTTCATACAGTTTATTGGTACCAAACTCTGCCTTTGTGAAATTATGTTTCTTCCAAACAAGGAACAGATAAAAAAATGTATCTGTTTGTCTTGTTGATTTTAATTGTTTTAATCTCTCTTTTTTTCATTCCCAATGTATCTCCTTGCATCTGTAAAGCACTTTGAATTGCCTTGTGTATGAATGGTGCTATACAAATAAACTTGCCTTGCCCTGCCTCTCTACATGTGAGCAGTACATGTGAGTTATATAAATATACTGAGGATGTATTATAAAACTCCAGTGAGGGAAGTGAAGCAAGTGTCACAATGATCTGTTTCATTACCACTTTCTATACAAAGACTAAAACGGATCTTCTTACTTCAGTAAATCGCAGCCAAAAAGAGAACAAAGGGGATCAAATGAAAAGAGCACAGTAAATAACTGCCTGTGTGACTTAAACTGTGTTTTCTTTGTTGTCAGACAATCAATGAGTAACCAGGAGAAAGAAAACAGACTCCTTTACATCACAGACAATGCAAAGATTTGACCTCCCTCAGGGTGATCTTTATGTTCACCTTTAACAACAGCTGGATGAGAAAGATGTGAGCCCTTGTTGTGCAGAGCGTGATCAAATATCTCATGTTTAACTCTTCGGTCAGGTTAATAGTTTGAAATATGTAATCCAGAAAGTCTGGAAGATATTTGTGCTGTTTCATCCTGGCAGGACATCTCGCTCCCAATCAACCGCACTTACATGTGATGTAAAAATCTGTCTGCAATCATGAGATTATAGATGTTTTTCAGCTTCAAAGAGCTTTATTGTTGGCATATTCAAAAGACAGAAGCTGCTCATGTCCATACAGTGCAGCGTTTTCCTAAGCGACTGATCAGTAAGAAGTCTGAACATGAGAAACTAAGAAGACTTCTCTAAATGGTGTCTTTGTGTGAAAAAAATGGAAGTGGAGACAGCTATTCATGCAGAGATCATGACCTCTATGTCCTGAGTGGAAGTTACGGCCCTGCATTTTCTGCAGAAGGAGCCCCTCCCTGAGTATCAGTGTGGATGAGGGGGAGAAGCTGAAGTGACACAGCTGATAACCTTGTACCATTGTGTGTCTGGCTGCCAGTGCTTTTTTTTTTTTTTTACCACTGTGTGTAAAACATGATGGAGATAACAGCAAATCCCAAACATTCCCTCAACAGAAAAAACAAACCCAAGATTTTTCCACCACTTAAGCAAACAACAATTCTCCTTATCTTATGATAGATCGTATCTTTAAGACCACCGCCGTTCAAAGAGAGGAAAGTCTGATGGCTTGTAATGTTATGTCTCTGGGGATGAAGTGGCATTTTGAAACTTTTGTGAAAACAAACCTCAGTGAGAGAGAGGTGGGTTATATGTGTGGTAATAGATGTGCAGTGCTTACAGAAAATTCTTGTAAGCAAGTAACTGCATCACAAATCAGTCCAAAATTAGTCACATCCAGGTGACCTCCAGGACGAAGTCTTCTATTAGTCTCTCTGCAGATTTGTCCAACAATATGACCATTTTATAAATGTTTTTGAAGCACTAGACTCTTGAGTTCTGATGGAAAAATAAAATGGTTGTAAATGTTAAAGCTGGTAGATTCAGTCATTTGATAAACTTTAAAACTGCACTTACAAGTAGTGTTAGCAGCTTGTTGGCTTGTAAGTTGCAGACAGTTAGTCTGTTATTATGAAATAGCACAGACTGTAATAAACGTGGACATGACCTCGGTACATGTCACCCATTGGTTTGAAGAGGTCCTGTGAAACCCAACAATGGTGGTTACCATATTGGAAACCCTCTTCCCAATTCTGAGCTTCACTACAGAGGTCATAGTCCTCTACACAACTGCCACTGGTTTCATTACCAGCCTTGTCCCTTTATGCATATCGACCCTACTTTCTATTTACTCTGTATTTGCTTCAGACACAAAGGTGATGTACTGTATCTATACATGGAGCACAAAGTACCTCAACAATAAAGTAACTAGGTCTATTTGAAGATCTAATGCTGCGTTCCAGTTGTACAGTTGTACTCGGAAGTCGGAATTTCTGAGAGCTGAGTCAGAAATTCTTCTGGAACGCCCCTCTGAAGTTGGATTTCCAACTCAAAAAGTCGGACAATCCTCACCAACCCCGACTTGACAACAATGTGGTAACAAGAGTAACAGTGAAAGCGCTTGTAATTTATTATTTATTAGCACTTCCGTTTTGTTTTTGTGAAATTAAATAAGTGGTACATGTCGTACTCCCCATTGTCTAACTCTAAACACAGTGCTATGGTGTATGTAAAAGTAAAATACTGTGTTATGTATTGTTTACAACTAGTATTATTAACAACATCTAACAAGCGCTGACAACCGCTAACAACAACTGACAACGGCTAATGACTAACAGCTAACAATGGGTAACTGTAGGCGTCCATCTTGGTTTTCTGACTTTTTAACTGGAACGCCGTCAACTCGGGTGTAACGTCATTCCCAGCACAGAAATCCAACTTTCGAGGTAACTGGAACGCAGCATTAATCATTCATTAGACTTCTGTTTCGAACACAAACTCCACGTTCAATCTAACATTCAATGCTGCGTTCCATCAATGACAGCTAAATTATGTTTCTTTGCTTTATTCATTGTGTGGGAAAAGATTGACCTGCTTTAATAACACACACATGCATTAAAAAAGAAAAAAAAATCAAAGCTGCCCTGCATCCTAGTGTGGGGGCCCCAACATAAACAGAGATCTGTGCAGCAGGAGTAAACTTCCTTTGCTTGCACTGGTGCGCACACTTCCTGATGGGACTGATGATGCATCATGTTCAACTATGTTCTCAGTCAAGATGGAGAAAATTGCACTCTGCAGCCAGGAGAGCCAACCAGACAAATTTAAGCCACATGTTGATCTTGTGTGCCTCTTTGTCCTCATGTAACTCTATGTAAAACCACAATATAGCTATAATTTCTCCAAACCATCTGGTTTCTGGAAGATGTATTTATATTTTAATAAAAATGAGCAAAAAAATGAAATGAGTCTGTGGATGAGAGGCGATAAGAGGTGTCCAGAGCATTCCTGTAATTGTTTGTAGTTTGAGAAGTACTTTGAGACAAAGAAGAGGAGCCTTATCCTGGAATCAAAGTAGTTATCTGCCGAGCTTTCAGTCTAGTCTTGGATGACCCTAATTTGTATGAGGCTTAGACTTAAATCTAGTGCTATGAACTCTTGAGTTAGTCCCAGGTTTATTACCAAAACCAGCAGCCATTGTAACACAACATTACCATCATTTCAGCTATACTCTGTGTCAGTGACTGTTACAGGCGTGCTTACTGGCTGAGCTAAGATAGGTAATAATATTAAAGTTTGATCCGCTTAACGTCACCGTACTACTATAATCATTGTGAGAACGTTGTGTTGATATCAGCAAGCTAGGCTGTTGACTCCAAGTCTTTCTGAAGTATTACCGTATTGGGAAATTTCCATCTTCAGCCTGAAATCAAGCAAATCATCTCATAACACAAACTTTTTTCTAACAGTATTTATGATAGGAATCTTTTAATCTCTTCCATGGCGCTGTTTGCTCAAAGCAGCCAATCAAACACACTGTAGCCCCCCACTATGTCATGTATTAAAACAATTTTCATCCCTTATAGATGATCTCAGCACTAAGATGTTCCTGAGAAACATGTCTGTTACTTGATTGTTATGGAGAATGAGGATTATCTAGCTGTTTCCACTAATTCGGGGCATTCTACGGCTTATTTTTGATTTCCTGCTCCATGACTGCAGATGAATATCTATGGTGGCAGCAGCCCAACCGCAACAAACCCTCAACTTACAAGGGTCCCTAAACTCAGCACCCTGAGAAACGTTATAGCCAGTCCTTGAAGGCTGCATAATAAGAGACGTGATTGGAGAACAGTGGATATGTGTGATTTTCAGCAGCCCGGGGGGAGTCCCACCCAGGGAGATCGGAGAGGAAACTCTGCAGATGGAGGTCAAAGTTGCGCTGCTCACATCCTACTCACTATTTGTCCTGTTATTCTGATCCCCGCCAACACAGACAGGATCGAGGAACATGTCCAAGGAATCATCTCAAAAAGCTTTGTTTTAAGACCCCCTTCCACAGGATATTATCTCAGCTAGCTTGACCGACCAGAGAACCCAAGCATGACATGACGCTTAAGCAGTCAGATCTGACAGAATAGTAAAATAAGATTTATTCAGATATGGGGTGGCTTGCAATAAACACTTACAAAAGTCACATGATACAGTATAGTTAACAGATACCCCTTGTGTTCTTTACAGCCAGTTTTTGTGTACAAAGGACCCCTGATGAAGCATAACAGCATGTATGGCAAGTTTCATGTCATCAAAGGCTCCAAACATGATTTTCCTTGCTGATTTATTTGTATAATGTTATTTCCAGGCTGTTGCTGAATTTGGCTTACAGTAGCTAAAACTGGCTGATGTTAGTTTTTCATTGCGTGAACAGGCAAGAACTGTCACAGATGTTAAATATATCTACACTGGTTTTAGACATATCCCAGCACTTATCTGTAATTGGGTCTCCTTGTGATTCAAAACAAAGAAAAGGAGCCTGTAAGTGCCTGAAGCTGCATCATTTGTCATCTACATCTAAATTGTTAGTGTATCCTGAAAGTATTTTGGTGATATTACAGGAAAAAACAACCGTGACAGTATTTTAGGGTAAGCAATAAAGGCAAAAATCACAATGAGGACTCTTCCCGGAGATGTGACAGTGTTGTCTTTTGTCTCCGAGCCGAGGACACAGTGGAAAGATCAAACTTAACTTTAGCCAAAATCAGCAAAGCAGCAGAGGTGACCTGGGAAATCAGGATCTTTTCCGTCAATACTGCAGAGACAAAGAGATGTCAAAGGGTGATGACCCTTTCCTGCTAATCAGAGGGAGATTCAGCAGGAGGAAAAGGACTCCTCCCTTCACCTCTGCTCTGGCTGTGATGAGGTTTCCATGTTTGTGTAAGCTCAGGGAGGGATGGCCGTACCTGTATCCTTTTTGGCAGATGATGGAGGATACAGAAACTTATCTTTGGTCTTTGAATAGAAAAGAGGAACTCCAAAGATTCATCAGACAAGTTTGTTTATCTGTCTCTAAAATTTGACTGCATGTCCTTTCTGTTCCATCATGTTTGATTTGTTTGAGCATGAGACTCAAATAGTTGTTCATGTATAATGTGTGCTGTAATCACTGAACTTCCTTTCACATTGTTTTGTCACATTCTTGTATAATATAACCTATAAACAAATAACCTATGTTTACACAAGCATTTCTGTCCCAAACCAACTGATTTCCTCATCATTTACTAACTGTTTTGCTCTCTAGGCTACTAGAAAAAACTCTGCTATGACCAGCATAGTTTTTTTTTTAGTCTAGACTGAAGTATCTCAACAACTACAGGATAAACAGCCTTTGGATTCAGCACAGATATTCATTTCCCAAATGTGATGCCTCTTTTTCATCATTTTAAAGAAAATACCCGCACAGCTAACATTTTTTATCAGCTTGAAACTACTAGCAACTCCACATAGAATTAGGCTGCTAGTTGTTGACATAAGCTGATTGCATTATTTCAGTGCTGGATGTTGTTCACTTAAGTGTTTAATTAGTTAAATTTAGGTTCTTGTTTTGATTTGCATACATTTATTTCTGTGTTTAGTTAATGTATAACCAGAGTAAATGCCAAATATTAGCTGATAGTATGCTAAACTGATGGTATGCTATAGCATTTAGCAAGCATGTTTGACTTACATTAAGGTGGTTATGGCATTACAGATAAAGAAAACCAATCAATAAACCAAACAACCAACCAACAAACCAACTATCTCACCAACCAAATGACCAATAAACCAACTGACCAACTAACCAACTAACCAGCGGAACAACCAAACGACCGACCAACCAACTGACCAAGCAATAACCGACTGACTAACTCACCAACTCACCAACCAAACAACTAATAAACAAGCTCACAACCAACTCAACAACTAGCCAGCTAAACAACCACAAAACCACAAAAGCCAATTAACTCACCAACCAAACAACAAGTGAACCAACCAACCAACAGACTTACCTATTAACCAACAAACCAACAAACCAACTAACCAACGAAACAGCCAACTAAACCAAACATACAAACAACCAAACAGACAAAATAACAACCATCCAATTAACCAACTAACCAATCAAATAACCAACAAACCAAACAAACAAACCAAAACAAGAAAAACAGTGTGGGGAATTTAAGCACATAATAGGAACAGGAACAGTGTTTCCTATTCCAACAACTCAAAGAGCAGCACAGAGAAATTGTAAACCAGCAACTTATTTTATTGAAATACAAAGTTTTTTTTAATTTTTTTAAAAGAAGAACTTCAGTGTTTTTGAGCACATTTTCTCATTCTTCTGAGTCCCTCAGTGGGTTGAATAACATGATACTGATTTTCTGGAGCAGCTCCTCTAGCTTGTTCAACATTAGCTCTATAGAGAGGCTGCTTTGAAGGGCCTTTGAGGAGCTCTATTCAAGCACTAAGGCCTACTATTGGCTAGAGATGCATATCTAACTGCGATGTGACCTGTGCTTTCTTCATGCCGGCTGAAGTTCAAGATTTGTCCAGAGTCCTGACCCCACTTTCTTTCATTTTCCTGATCCCCTTGGCTGTGGGCTGTGACCCTGCTAATGTTATACAAATGTCATGCGTCACAGGACAGAGACAAACATTTGGCCTGTGAGAATAGTCATAGAAGGGGATTTTTGACAGATCTAGCTAAATGAATAGTGCCGTTTAAAGAACAGGGTCACGAGGAACAAAAGCAAAACTGTTTCTGTTTTAAATCTCATCTTAAAATGCTTCTGCTGTGAATTTGAGATCCCTGTAGCTTTTCCTTAATTTTCTTAAATGACATCTCCTGTTGCAGCATAGTGTGGTTTTTCAATTAAAGCTGATTTTCCGTCTTTATCACATGCCCTTCATGGTCATTTGTTCAGTCAGCTTAAAGTTCAAGGTTACGTTTGAGAAAATTAAAACATTGTTAAGTTGGGGATAGTAATTTGTCTTTTACAAGCTCTGCAAGAAAGTCTATTTGATACAACTCCCCTTCATGCCCCACCTCAAATTTTGAGGCAATAAAATGGGAACAGAACAAGTCAGCTTTTCCTTTAACTAACTGAAGTGATTGGTTTATTACTGGTTTAGTGCATACAGAGATAACAGGATAAACCCAGGGTTGAATCACAGACAGAAGAAGAAGAAAGTCCCATTCCTCTGTAACCGTCACCTCGGCGGAAATGACTCACAGTACAGCCCCAGTAAACACACAGGACACCACGCTGAGCTTTTTATCTCCATCTTATTTCTGCTGCACCCTGCGGCTTTGAAGCTCCGCAGCTGAAACGTCCCCAGACATTAAAGCCTCTTATTATAGTGGCTGTTTATTTGCCAAGGTTTAGTATTGTGTTTGTGTGGTCTGTTAGAAATTAAGCCAGGAAAACAAAGGGCTGATGGGAATTATGCACAAATATTGTTTTAAATAAAGATGTACATGGCATGTTTACTTACGAGTACTTCTATTTTATGCTGCTTGAGAGTTTAATTAAGTAGAAATACCACATCTATCTAAAGTACTCTGAAGTAGAAGGGCCTCTTTTTTAGTGATGGTGCTTGGTCACCAGGGAGTTTTTAAAACTACATCATGCACCATCAGGTAATTCTTAAGATAAATCTTAGGCGTTGTGAGATGATTAATGACAAAAAAGGTGGGGGGAAAACTTCTGCTACACACATGAAATTCAGATGTTGGTCTGTTCTTTACAGCTGCACAGGTGCTGCAGCTAGCCCAGACGTACCATAGCAGAAAGGTTCCAGGTTCGGCTCTTCAGCTGCTCAGGGGCCTTTCAGAGTGGATTATGCATGCTCTCCCTGTGCAAGCGCTTCCTCCCATAATCCATGCTCATAATGTAAACTTGTCTTCAAAAATCGTCTGTAGGTGTGAGTATGACTGTGATTATCTGCCTCAGGCCCTGAGCTCCTGCTTCTTTTAGGTTCCTCTGGGCTGTTGCTGTGGAGATGAACATCAGCCTCACCAACATTAATGACATAAAGCTAAAATTAACTACTATTAGGCCTTGACTGTATCACATTAAAATAATTTAACATAGTCCACAATTACTTATATCCTGATCTTGTAAACTGAATTCATACTATTTCATCATTACTTGCTCTGCAACCACAACTCTGCATGAGTTGTTGTTGTTGTTGTTTTAATGTTGCTGCTGTCCCCTGCCTCTTTCTCACACCCTTGTTCTCTACTCTCTCTCCCTTACTTGTTTTCTCTCTCCTTCCTTCTCCCTTGTTCTCTTTCTCTCCCCCTGCCCTCTCTCCTACTCCTCTCTCTCCCCCCTATCTCTCTGTATTTCTCCCCAACCCAGCAGTGGCTTGGTGGCTGTCTAATATGAGTCTGGTCCTTCCCAAGGTTTCTGCCTGTTAGAATGAAGTTTTTCCTTGCCACTGTCAGTCATGTTTGATGAGATGGGTCAAATCTGTCCCATCTTAAGGTTGGGTCTCCGTGATTCACGAAACAGTGAGTGTGATCTAGACCTGCTCTTTTTCTTTGGAAAGCATCTTGGGATAACGACTGTTGTGAATTGCCGCCATATAAATAAAATTTGATTGATTGATTGATGATTAATTATCCGGTGACTTGGTGTTCTTTTTTCTGTCAAGTGTTTTGGGCTTGAAATTCAATCTCAGAAAGCTGAAAAAACAATAAACAGAAATCCAAGTTATGACATGTAACTACATTTTGTAGTGTACTTCATTTTCAACCCAAATGGATGAAACCCCAATCTTCATCTTACAACAAGCTGTTTATCGTTGGTTTCTAGTGTAAAAGAAAATATGAAAGGCACCTTGTGTTTTTATCCAAAAAACCAACATCCTAGAGTAAAAAAAACAACTAGAATCCTTCAAGAATTTGAAAGAAGTGAAAGTACAGAGTAGTGTATAATAAAAATGCTAATTTAAAGCTCCTGTTTGTTTCAGTGCTGGTGCCCTCTGTGGATAAAGAGACTTTTGACACAATAGCTTATCTCCTTATCTCCTTCTGACCTTTGACAGTCAAGTATATTGTTACTTGTGATTTGTTTTATGTGGAAATTGTAAAAAGAAATCAGTGCAGGTTCATTAGCTGCTTAGCAAACACCTTACATAACAGTATAAAATCACCAATCTAGTTGCTGATGGTCTTCTTTGCTTCTTGATATCATTAAAAAACACCAGTTTGAATTTCAGCTTTTTTTTAGAAATGTAAAGGGAACTCTTCCCAGGAGCTTACAAGTCCCACTCCGATCTTATTTTTTTTTTTACGACTTAAACTGTTCTCAGTGGTCTTTAAATTGTGATGAAGTTTTTATCAAAAATGGCATTACCTGTGTCATTTTCAAGGGCTTTCTTTGGCAGAGCTCCAGTAGATTATAAGCAATTCGCCTCTGAGTCATGGGCAGAGACAGCGCTGCTCTGCATACTCATCTTCATGCTAGCTTGCAGCCTAAGTGTAGTAGAAGTAGCAGGTAACATAGGGGCTATTCAGCTCTCTGTAACAAATGTTTTTAGGAACACGATGAAAGCTAATATCATATCGTCCTCTGTATTTCACCAGAGTGTGGCTTGCATAGCGGGGCTCCGGGGGGCGGAGTTTGGTTTGTTACATGTAACATCTTACTGTTTCTGAACCTGCTGTTTGGATCTGCCAGAGATTCACAGCAATTTGAATGAAGAAATACTCAGAAAAGCAATTTAGTGTTTAGTTTCCTCATGATATGTCCTGTAGCATCAGAAAAATGCCATAGGAACATATAAAAAAAACAAGAAAAACATCATTTTCATTGGAGTGGGTCTTTAAGGTATCAACCTAAACGCTATAGTTGGATCAATGCTCCTAAAACCTCAACATCCAAATAAGCCAAACCTCCTCTAACCTTTCACAGGGTCACAGAATCTGATCCAAGGTTGAGTGACATGACACAAACACCCATTGAAGGCTGGCCTTAAAATTCTTAAAATTCCACATTCTTCAGTAGGATTGAACATGTTTAAATCCTCACACTGGATTCAATTTTTGCATCTCAAGTTTGTTTTTAAAAGTTTCCCAGTCTGTTGTTCACCCACCCCTTACTCTCCTAAATGTGGTTGAAAATTTGGCGCCAAAGCAAAATGTTGGGTGACGTCATGTTTGATCCATCGGTTCTTTATTCAGTCCATGATCTAATCTTGATGCTGATTCTAACCAGAAACTGAAGTTTTTCTGCTATCAGAAGAAGAATAAAGACTCATTCTGTCAGCGATCCCAGTGCCTAAAGTCATATTTTATGTCCCGGAGACAGGCAGCTTAGTGATGCAGCAGGCTGCCATGGAAACCAGAGTTGTCTGTTGTGTTGCTTGTGTCAGAGATCCGCCCTCTTGCCCTGACCCTTTTCTCTCAGCGGTGGCACACTTTCCCCGGGGGAATTTCACACACAACATCTGCCCTGTCTTCTAAACCTCTCTGACCCCCATCGCCCAGAGCTTTCACAGCTTCTGGACTGGATTTTCACCACAAAGGTCATCCATACACACCTGCTGAGAGGGTCGGAGGTCATCAGGGAGACTCTGGCCTGCATCACATTCTTACACAACTAAGGAGAGAAAGTTCATTCTTACATTTATAGAGAGTGTTTTACTCCACAGAGGACACCTCTGGCCTATATTTTCTAAAACACTCTACTTCTCAAAACACTTTCCCTCTCCCAGGCTGTAGCGTCTGGCTGCTGCGTCATGTGACCACTGAATGTGGAGACAGAAGGAGAGGGAGTTCCCTGTGGTGTCTGATTGGAGTAGGCAGAGCTGCCTGCTGCCTCTCCAGGCTCTGCGGGCCCTAAAGGAATCAGCCGGCCTTCATCAATCTGCGTCCACATTCCACAATAGCTGACAAAGGGACTCCACTCTCTCCGCGGCAGATGGCTTCGCCTCGGGCTCTCCACGCCAAGCTCCCATTGTTTGGGCCCCAGGGTTTGATGCAGGGACCTTTGCACCTCCTCCCTCGGTGTCAAAAAGGGATACAAGGGAGCAGAGGTTAATTTTAGCCTCAATATGTTTGCAGAAAAACAACAGAATTCTTCATATTTTTGTGTATGTCTTCATGTTAGCTGCAGTGTATGTTGCTAAAACTGATGTGAAAATCCATTGGGCATTACGGAGCGATTTGTGCGTTGGCTAAAAGCTCTGATCCGTCTGGATAATCCTGATTCCCACAGGGATACAGATGGGAAAAATGGTCTGAGCAGGCAAACAGCTACAGGCATTTAGTTCATACTGGATGACGTTTTTTCTATAACTTGTTGCCAATAAAGTTAGATTTTGTCAGTTTGGATACATGATCTAACATGTCCTTTGACTGTAAACCGAAAATGCAGAGATCAAACACAAGAATAATAGATCAATATTTCAGGTATTTATTGGAACTACAATGTGGTATCACTATTTATAATAACATTTATTTGTATTTATTCTCTTGGGCTTTAATGTGGCATCCAAACTAGTCAAAAACTTTGTGAAACTTGCTGTTATAGTTTCTCCCTTTAACCTCTTAAAGACTCTTAAAGATGCAGTTTGGTTAAAGGCCTTGTTACAGTTTTACAGCCTTTTCTTTGCATCTCTTCTCTTCCTAAAAGTAGAGGGGGGAAGTAAAGTCCTCTTTATGATGTGGGATTCCTCAGCTAAAGCATGCAGAGGCTTCGCTGACTCCATTCAACAATTAACACAAAGCTGCTTCTCCATTAGCGAGCATGCAGCCGGATCTCTACGGGCTTTTTTTTTATAGTGAGGGAGCTGCATGTTTAACACATCTGTTGTCTCCCATGTCTGAGCAGCCCACAGACAGGTCTGTTCACACTGATCCTTTTATTCAGCTCTGAAAGGACCTATAGGAGCTCCTGATAGATTGCCGTCATTCCAATGGAAATGCCAAGCCGGCTAAAAAAGAAGAATGGGGAAACCAGCTCTCTAGCACACCCTTTCATCCTGGACCCTAAACATGCTTAAGAAGGCTGCTCTTAAACAGTCTGATGCTGAGCCTAATCAACAACAACAAAAGGATAAAAACTATTTACCAGTGGCAAAAAAAGAGAGAACTCTGGTATCATGACATAAAAGGATTACTTATTTAAAATAAATTGAAAAAAAAAAAAGAGGGTCGATTTACACAAAGCATAAGTATTGTCAGATAAATCAGATCCAATTGGTTTTACATACTCTATCTGTTTGGTCCAGATCTTATAAAAATTTTCTTTCTCAACTTTAAGGGAGAAAGAAATCTTCTCCATAACATAAATCTCATAAATAATTTCAATCCATTTGTCAACAGTGGAAGGTTCCACTTGTAACCATTTCCTAGTGATACATTTCTTACTGGTTGCCAAGGATATAGTCGGCAGTTTTTGGTCCTTTATGTTCCATGTTTCAAATATTATATTACCCAAAAACATAGTTTCACATTTTAATGGAATGTTCACATTAGATATTTGTAATAGGTTTGTGTATCTCTCTCCAAGTAGGATTTTATTGCTTGACAGTCCCAAAGAATATGAAAGTGGTTGGCTCCATAAGACCAACAGAGTCTCCAACAAGCATCCCCGCTACCTTGATGACGTTTTTGAATGGGTGTGATGAAAAATCAGAATATATTTTTCGAACAGAACTCCCGCCATGTGTTTGACCTGGTTGAGATACATCGTAGTTGACATATTTTCTCCCAGCTCTCCTTTGTAATTATTATCCTTATTTCCATTTCCCATTTCCCTTTTACCTTTTAGGATTACTTAGTTAAAGTGACCATCGGAGTAGATGATCAGAAATATTTTTTTTCTCTTTCCAAATTCCAATAACAGAAAAATCCTGAAAGACTTCAGGCTGTGAAGAGAAACACATGATAAACACCATGAGGTCAGAGTGTTCATTTTTGGGGCCGGGATGTTGTGGGGGGTTTAGAGGATGTTTACCACAATGCTTCAGCATCAGGGATCAGGACAGCACAGGGATGGAAAGACAATAGACAAAACATTGTCCTATTTAAAGATGGGTCACTGCTATTTATAAACCGGCAGGGAGGTCTGGAAGTGTTAGATGCATCATGTTATGCTCATTTTTCAGGATTTTTTCAAGTTTGTTTGTGTGCAAATTATACTACATCCAGACTTTTCACTGTATACTGCAATAAAACACACTCTTTTAGATGATTTGAGGCCTGCATGGTTGCCTGGTGTGTCAGACTCGCTGTCACACTAACACTGTGATCGGAGGAAATCCAGGGCTCCAGTGACCTCATGCATTTATCATACTAAACTTGTATTTTGACATCTCAGAGGGGCCCAGTAGAGCTTGTTGCATGAGTTAAAACCGAGATAAGTTCAGCCTGTCAAAACATTTCAAGAGGACACTACTCTGAAGAATCGACATTAGTATCAGCCCCGGCTCTGTAAAGCATGTGGTGTCTCTTATCTTGAGAGAGGAAGCTGACACACAGGGTCGTGTTAATTTTCTGGTGGTGTGCAGTCCTGAATGCATCCTGTGTGTGATCCAGAGATGTTCCCTTTTCATTGTCTCACTTCTTCTAAATCAAAATAGACACTTGTGGCTGCTCACAATAGGCCGCATTGTTTCTTTGTGAAAGGAGAGCAAGTGCTGTGGTAATGCTGCACCCGCAGCAGACAACCTCCGGGACAACTTCTCCACTCAGCCTTTGATTAAGGAGCACAGTTAGGCATGGATGACTTCCTCCAAGGTGCCTCGAGGTTGTGGGAAAGGCCCACTGTGGCGTAAGTGTGGCCTCAATCCCGCCGAGCTGAATGGACTGCACACACTTTAATGATACTGGGCGCTGTGCAGCTGAGCTGAAGGGGGCTCGCTGTAGATCACGTGACTTTGACTGATGAGACAAATCAACAAAGTGTGAATGTGTGGTAAAAAAAAATTGACATGCAACACAACTGCTCGACTGACACACTGCACAGGATAAAGTGATTGATTTTTGACACCGTATGCCTGCTGCATGCATTTGAGATTGCAAACAAGACTGTGCAGAAGCGCAACAGTGCAGACTTAGAAGTTTATTGTTAGGGAAGCGGTTATGTCAGTTAGCAAGGTTAAGATCAAACACTAGAAAAAAGAGGGAACTTGAAATCAACATGATTAAAGGGATATTCCGGCATGAAATGAAGTTAGGGTCAAACACACTGTAACACCAAGTTAGACACCCTATTGAGAGATGAATGTTGCCGACCGCTTGCCTCTCTAGTTTCAAAGCAACTAAACACAACTCACCCACTCTCCTCCAGCAGCCTCTTGTTTTTACGGAGACCTCAGGCGAGTCCATCACGACTGCAGCAGGGTGATGCAGCTCAGGGAAGAACATTTATGATCATTACTTTATCATTTCCTTGAAGTAATAATCATCATACTAGTCATTTTGCACTGCAGACACGGTAGTTCTTCTGCATTAGCATCTCTGTCTTATTGCATTTCCATAAGGAAATTATCATAAATGTTTTCCCTTGAGCTGCAACATCCTGCTGCAGTTGTGATGGACTTGCCTGAGGTCTCTGTACAAACAAGAGGCTGCTGGAAGAGAGTGGGTGAGTTGTGTTTGGTCTCTTTTCTGAAGAAATCAGGCAAAGCGAAAAAGATGTTTGACAGCTAGTTCTATGTTTGTGACCCTATATGTACTGATGATGAAGTTAGGTGCTGTTCTGAGCATTATTTGTGGTATAGAGTGGCTTTTTGGTTGAGCGTGTGGCTCCTGAGACCACTGGGTATTGCTAGCGTACGGTCATTACTAAAGTTGGTATAAGTAGAGAAACAGGCAGTCGACAATATTCATCTCTCGAGGGGGTGTCTAACTCGGTGTAACGGTGTGTTTGACCCTGACTTAATTTTTCACCAGAATATCCCTTTAATATACCATTTCACCACAAGAAAGATTATTTTTTTGAGATTTGTCAGCAGAGTTATACTTCTTGCCAAAGGCAGCAGTATCACAGAGATCCATGTTAAGGCTGCTGGCCAGAAAAAGACTAACACAGGCTTATCAGTGCAGGACTGATCCAAGGTCAGGGCTGTTATTCCCCAGTCTGATCTCAGCTCATCTGGTGTGAAGGCTCAACTACAGACGACCTCCTATTAAACAGAGTGATTAGTGTGGCGCCTGTTTAGGAGCCTGACAGAGTGAAGGGTCATCTGTTTTCTGGTGGAGATTAATACAAAAGTAGTCTTCATGCAGAGCTGCACCATGATGCTTTCTCAAACTTCTACATTCAGCTACAGAGCAGCAGATCTTAAGCTAAATATGTCTAAAAATAAATGAGATGTGGCATGTAGCTGAGGCCCATCTAACACCTTACTATCTGTAACAGGATCTTCGAGCACGCTGCCTTCAGGTCCCCACCTAGCCTGCTCCTGTCATGAACGTCTCCCACGGGAAATCCAAAAGCTTGTAAGCAGTGGTATTGCCACAGTTTCCCACGGATACTACAAGAGCTAAAGGAGGCTAATACTCCAGGAGGTTGTTGAGGACTCATATTTCTAGGAGCGTGAAAAAAACACTTTAAAAATCTGTCACTGTAGAAGCCCCAGTGTGAACCGGCTGCTAGATTTATTTTCAATGACTGCATAAATTGAATTTACACTTAGAAACGTTTCCAGAGAAATATGCTAACATGCTAAATCCCTATTCTTGCCATGAGCTCCTGACAGTAGAACAAGGCCTCAGCTAATCCATTTAATATGAGAGGATCAGCTCAGTTGGACCCACCACAAGAGATAAACTGCTGCTCTGTGGGATAGGAGCTGCTGTTGTTCCTCGGCTGGAGCTCGGCCAAGTCTGGAGCCAGTAAATAATCCCAGTGACCAGAAGGAATGGATTCCCTCAGCTGACCAGGTTGGGCAGTCTGAGAGGAAGGTGTGAGTTTGTGGACTCTGGACTAAAGCAGAGTTTCTTGACAGGTGGTGTGTTCAAAATAAGCTGTGTGATAAACCTTTGTTTGACCTTGATACCCTTTATCCTTTAATACTGAGTCCTCCTGATGTCAGTAAACACAGATCTCTGATATTAATAACAATTAACGGATAGTGGAAATAAGTAACAGCTGGCTAATCTGGAAAATGTGGGGCTAACGGATCCACAAATTTGAAAATAAATGGCCACTTGAGAGGTGTATATTAAAAACGTCATTTTTCACAAATTACCACATTGTCTCCAACAATTAACCAGCACACACACTACACTGTCTTTAACTGTTTTCACATAGCCTAAAGTAACTCAACCCCCCCTTACAGTCACATCTGCTTTTCATTGTCATGGCTCCTTAATTTGTCAGGCCTCCCATGCTGCTGTATATCACCCCGCTCCCCGCAGAGTCGCTCTTCATAAACAATAAGCCACGACTGAACTTTGCCACTCCGCATTACAAAAACACAACCCAAGCACCATATGAGTCATTGAGAAACAGCATGTAAAAGGTTAAAATCTCGCAGACGGTGAAATTGAGGGGAGTCATTAACCCTGCAGGCTCTGAAAAGATCAATCTTAGCAGTGGCTGCAGAGCAAATATTAAAATCCTAAACAGATACAGACGGAGTTCATTTGTCGTAGCTCCTCATCGTTAACCTTGTGTCAGTGGTGAATATCATGTTGAGCTTAAAAATACTCTGACTTTTTTCTGAAGAAAGAATGTTTGTCACAGTATGCCTTAAGCCTGCAGGGGCCTATCAAAGAGCCCATGGGCCCAGGAAGTGAAGAGGTCCTTTCTGAACAGATCAGATAACAGAGCGCTCTCCAGTGACACACAAGGGGATCCTCTCACCTTTTTACATGTGATCACACGGTCTCAACAGGAGCTTCACTCATCAAATAAAACTGCCCTTTTACCTTTTAGCATAGACTGTTTAAAATTAGGCTTTTATGAAAGGACAACGGCTCCTGTTTTAGTGTTTTATGGTTTGTTTTTAGTTATTTGTTTCTATGTTTTTAAAATTAGTTTTTAAAAACATTGAAACTATATTTTACTTTTAATTCTGCTTTTATTTTATCCATTGTTTTAATTGTTTTTTTTTTATTGTTTTTTATCTTGTTGTTTTGTCTAGTTATGTACAGCACTTTGTTCAGCTGTGGTTGTTTTAAAGTGCTTAACAAATAAAGCTGAGTTGAGTTGAGTTTTAGCATAGACTGTTTAAAATTAGGCTTTTATGAAAGGATAACAACTCTAGCTTCTGCAGGTAAAGCAATTAAGATAAAATAAAAAATCAAACAAAAAAGAAAGGTTATCAATTCAATCACAGCTTTAAAGGGAGTTCATATGAATCAAAGGAAAAAAGATCCTTTACAAAAGCAGTTTAAATACCCACTCTGATGGAAATCGTGTTTTTCTTGTCATCTACATGTTCATTCGGCATTTTTCTGACACAACAGGACAAATCATGGGAAAAACAAGTGTGAAATTGCATTTCTGAGTATTACTGCATTCAAGTTGCTGTGAATTTCTGGTAGACCCAAACAGCAGGCTCAAACACAGTGAGATTTCCTATGTCACAACAGCAAGCTCCGCCCCCAGAGCCTCGCTATGAAGGCCAGACTCAGAGAAATAGAGAGGACGATCGCAGAACAAGAGTGTGCGTTAGTGGATTGCAATGCTTGTAAAAAAGCTAATTAAGCTAATCAAGAAAAACATTAGTGTCCAAAAGCTGAATAGCTCCTATGTTACCTGCTACTGCTGCTACAATGTTAGGCTGCAAGCTAGCATGAAGAGGAGTGTGCAGAGCAGAGATGTCTCTGCCCACGACTCAGAGGTGAACTGCTAATGAGCTACTGGAGCTCTGCAGAAGAAAATGGCACAGGTAATATGATTTTGACTAAAAACTCCATAATCACAATGTAAAGACCACTGAGAACACTTTAAGTAGTAAAAAAAAAAAGATTGGAGTGGGACCTCAACCTCATAACAGTGATATTCCAACATCTCCCAGGCTGTTTTTTGGAAATGACAAGGCCATAAACAAGATTTTCCAATGAGGCTGTTACCACTGTTACCACCAGACCCCCGAGTCCGGAATACAGAGAAGTTACACAATGTGTGTAACACCCACGCTTCACAGCGAAACCTCAGCAGATTCCCACCGGAGCCTCTCTCGCTTCAGCCTGCTGCCCCGTGAGAGTCTGACACTTCAGCCTGACTCTGTCATTTTCACAGTAACACATCCCACAGCCTCCATTCTTCCACAAAGAGATCATATCTCTGCTCCTCTTTATGCCTCTCAACATAAAGCCCTCCTCATAACACAGTGGGAAAAAAGGAACAACAAATAGGAAACCATGCCAGTCTTCAGTGAATGCATGTGTGTTTGGAGCCACAGTTTTCAGACAAGACAAGAGTCCTCCCAGTTTTATGTGTCAATCATTTGATGTTCCCAGAATAACGGGGGCTGGCACAAAGAGAGGGTGCTGGGAAGCATTAGGCTGACAGAGTGGAAGTAGGGCAGGGACAGGGGGTGACGAGCAGGTCTGAACAGTTATGCTAATAGCTCATGTTCTCCTGGTTGTTGTGAACAAAGTGAAAAGAGGACGATTAGCACCAAGAAATGAGCCATCAGCCACCAGCCGTGAACTTCCTGTTTTGGTTGGATCTGCAGAGTGGTGCAGCTGAAATTCCCTTGTCCGCGCTGAAGCGTGTTTATTTAGCCAAGAAATTTAGAGTAAACTCAACTGCTGCTGATACATCCTCCAAACAACCAAACAAAGTTTATATATTCTGATATGGTTATTCTGCATTGACAACAACATCTTTTCATATATTGTCCTGTGATTAGTCAGAAAAACAAACCAGTTTATGCAAAACACCCCCAGACTGAGAGACGGCCCAATGAGACAACACAACAAACTATCACAACACCAGGATTTTGTCTTTGTCTGCTGGACCTCCCATTGCATGTCCCAGTAAGGTAACAGGCACACAACAAAAGACGCCATAATGGTTAAGAAAAGGGTCATTTCACCCAACATAAGGGGCCTTTTTGCAGGCTTTTCCCCTCCTTCCTAGCTCTTCAATTTGTACATTTTGATGTGGAAATAACTCAAACTTGTCAACAGCCGTCAGAGGTCCCCTGAGTTTACTGAGTTCTTAGTGGAAATATAAACCTGCAGGGTCTCTAGTGAATATCTTGTTTCATGTAACGCTGTGTTTTCTTGAGCGCAGAAAGGTTCAAACTGCTCTCAGTTATCACAGCTCTCAGTCTGTGAAGAAAAAATCTGGCATATTTCTCTTAGTTTCTTGTGTATGGTGTGAAAGCGAATACATTTCTAGTCTAACAATAGGATAAAAGACATGATGCTCAACATGTCCAGGCATGCCAGCGTGTAACCCAGCGACCTTTGGATCACAGATGGTCATTTAACGGTCATCACAATCCTGTGAATAAACACATTTTAGTGTTGTAAGTTTGTATTTTGTGCTGTTTTAATGTTAAGGCTTGTTCTGCTCATTTATAAAGGGGCAACATTTTAATTTTTCTGAAAAAAATGTGTTAAAATATTTATTGTAATACTACCAGTGATTGGAGTTAAGAAAGTGGGCCACATATACATGCTATTTTATGTTTGACTTTTGTTTAAACGGAACATCCTAATTTATGCTATTAAATCAATTTAGTAGCCCCCCCCCCCCCATCTCCCTCTCTCCCCTCTTTAAACCCAGCTCAATCTCAGCAGATGACTTCTGCCCTGTTAAAAGAAGTTCTTCCTCTTCACTGTAACTTGATAAATGCTGCAAAGTGCTAACTACACTCGTGTGGTTGAAGATGGGATGAGAGTGGGTCTGATCTTAAAAGACGGGGCTCAAACTTATCCCACCTTTACACCTTTGGGTCTTTGTAAACAGATTTTGGTGTGGACTGGTTGTGAATTGCCACTTCATAAATAAAGATTGACTGGTTGATGGTACAGAATCTGAATACTCCCTTCCCCGTCAACTACAACTATCAGCATATTTTAATCCAAACTCAGAGAAAGTGTAAAATTTTCTACTTTTACAGTGACTGTCTGTGTGACAGTGGGATTGCCTCCTTGTTTTAACCACAGAGACAAGCAGAGATTTTTGTACCTTTGCACAAAACACGAACTGTAAATTAATAAAGTATTAAATCTGAAAGAACATTTTTTTTAAACATTTTTTTGGGTTTATTTTTCCATTATTGATGGAAAAGGGTAAAATGTGGGGAGATAGAGGACATGAAGCACATGGTCAGACCTAGACTCAAACCCACAACCACTGCAGGGACCATGGTCCCCATACATAGGGCACACTAACCCACTTGGCTATCTGCACACCTCTGTGAACAGACGTTTTACCCACTGAGTGCGCAGAGGATTGTAATAATGTATTTTTTATTGATAATAAATTTTCTCAGTTTTTCATTGTGAAATGTGATCACTCTGTTGTTGTAACCAATGCTCGATATGTAAATTGTAAATAATGTTAACGAAGCCTGATCAAGGTACCTCCATCAATGGCTGCCTAACATCTTAAATCCAATTTTATATGCTGCTATCACAGTCAACATCAATTTGAGGTCTATTCAGACTGATGGGAACTCTTTGTGTGGATCAATAAAAAACAGCTTGTATTTATTTGTTTCTCCAGCAGCTGAAGACCCCTCAGCCGTGGCCCTTGGAGAATTTCCTGTATGTTGCACAGGGAGGGAAATTTAAACTGGGTTCTGAGGAGAGGACGCCTGCTCCCCTGGCTCTCACTCGGGGTGTGACCTATAATCCCATCAGAGCTAGTGTGTCCATACTGGGAAAATAAACCCAGACAGAGACTGATCCTGCCGCCCAGCTCTCATCGACCCATCAAACTTTTTTCTTTACAGCTCTTGTTCACAATCTGTCAGAAGCGTTCAATACTAATGTTCATGGCTGGAGATCTAAGACTCAGCCAGTGTTTTAGGTTATAATGTGAAAGACTGGAACTTATTTGAATCAGTAAGTCATAAACAAAAGCTTCTAAAAGCAGAATCTTTAAACAGACTGGAATGTTAAACAGACTGGAAATCAAATAAATGGTCACATCAAGAAAGTTGCGGCTTCGAGTTAATGTCTTCCATGTTTTCAATAAGTGAGATCTGTGTGTATGTAGACTATTGAGTTATAGATGAGAGAGCACAAAGCTGAATCTGCTCATGTGTTTACAGTTTTTGTGTGGTAGATATCAGCGAATAGTGAGACACCTAGACAAGCTTTTGATATGTGTAGTGATTTTTTTTTAAATATGAAAGCATCTCTTAACAGATGGAGCTATAAATACCCTTCCCCACTGTAACTTTCAGACCCCTGACATGCCGCTACGATCAAGAGGAAAATCATGCTCATGGTGAGACTGATTTGTGGGTTTGTGGGTGCTGTGGTGAGGAAGTGGGCCTGTCTGAAGAAAAACTGGATTTAATCTCTCTGGTATTCAGTGGTTTCATCATAGTTTGGGGGGTCCAAGAGGAGTTTAGGTTCTGGGGTATGTTTCAAAAAGGAGAAAAAGAAGTTTTCTTCCAGAGGATGAAACAGAAGACAGAGTTTAGAAATGATCTTTTTCACTCTTTGTCGTAAAGACGGACAGTTTTTGATCCAAAGTTAAGAGAGGGGGAAGTAACATGCATGACCTGCAGAGCTGCACTTGATTTAAAAAGAGTTGAGGCCATCTTACTGTGTTTACTAAAAAGATCAGAAAAACCTACAGTGGACGTGAAGTTTTCTCTCCTCTGATCACAGGAACAGAAGAATAAAAACTAGCAGCAGGAAAAAGAACAAAACAGATTTTCTGTAAACACAAAGTGATTTTGTCCAGATATCTGGATTGAATCCAAAAGGGAAAGGAAAGGAGGATGCTTTCAGCTGCTTTAATGTTTTATACTTACACTTTAAAAGTGATTGGTATCTCAGAACAAGAGGACTTCCTGCTGTAGATAATGGCAACTAGGATTTCTTCAAAAAAGGCCCTTTCAGATCAGTGTGATACTGAATTGTCTCAATCTGGTTGCTGGGAGCTCTAACAGGGGTTATTGAGGCTCCACCAGCTGCCTGTTGGACTCAAATGGAACTTTTGGTAAGCGTTCTGGCACCAGACGGCACTCGGTTAAGAGAGCCAAAAATTTGAATAACAAGTGTTCGGGAAAGGCCAACTGTTTAGAGTCCTCACAAGGTCAGAGAGGAACAATGGAGGCTGTTTCCTAGTGAACACCAGACTCACACTCTGCTGAGTTTAGATAGTCTGAAGTCTGATTCCAAATGTTCAACTCCATGGATTGAACTGTGAGGGGACTGCTGATAAAATGACACACCTTTTCACATGTAGTCTTGTTTTTTTCTGGGTCAATCTTTTACCTTTCTATCAGTAGGAGCCAAATTGTCTTCAGCACATACATACAAAACACACTCACCAAGCTGAAGCCACGCCCCTTATCGCGACAAAGACCTCCTATGGGGCGTGACAAGAATGGAAGCTTATATATCCCCCTCAGTGCTGACACCCTCATTGATGATTCAGTCATGCGATCGGAGGAGTCTGTGATTTCTTTTGTTTTGTTTTATTAGGAGACTAACTCACCACATGGACTCTGCGTTAAAAACTCGTCGCACAGCTTCATAGTTTTAGAGTATTTTCAAGCTTAATCATGGTCAATAGTAACGTAAAGAAGACAGTTATCTCTATCGGGAGCACAGCGTGTTTGTGTCTGCTGCTGCTCCTGGTCGCGGTGCAGCATCACCGGGTTCAGGTGGAGAAGGTGACCGGAGAGGACACCGGGACGCGCGCTCTTGACGCACAGCTTAGCGGCGCGCCAGAGAAGAGAGGATTCTCTGCGTATCTTTCCAAACTGACCCGGGGACGGAGGGAGGTGGAGAAGCCCGCGCGCTCCTCTGCGTCCTCCGCCGATCCAGCTCCAGTGGAGGACATCAGCGCCGATGACATCTTCATCGCTGTAAAGACCACCAAGAAGTTCCACCAGCCCAGACTCAATCTGCTGCTGGACACGTGGATCTCAAGAAACGCGCAACAGGTAATTCCAAGATGATTTCGTTGAATTAGATGGTTAAAAAGTTTTAAAGTGGATTATTTTAACTATTCCTGGGCTTGAATCATCATTGTTGAGTCTCCTCTGTAGAAGAAAACAATAAGTTAGTGTGCGAATGCAGGTGATGCTTGTTTGATGGCTCGTACAGTGCAGCATTGTTCTCCCTGCCACCAGATGACACAGTGAAATACCCACAAAACCCCTGTTACCACGCAGAGTTTCCCCAGCTCTGTCACTTTTTTTATTCTTCTCTGAGTGATGTCCCTGAGAACGGAGGGAACAGTTTCAGGACTCCCTCTTTGAGCCCCCCTCTCTCACCCCTCTCCTCTATTATCCTTTCTCTTTTCGGGTGTCCCTGTGAATGCCCTCGGTGCAATGGATGCTTCACAGCAGCGACTCCAGCGCTGTCCCCCTTCCAGGGCCCAACAAAGCGTCTTTCTGAAGGGGGGAAGTAAAAGCGTTTCCAAGCCCTCTTGTCTTCCCCCTCTCTCCATGGGAACGTGGGAGCTGAGTCTGGGTCAAGCTCACTGGAGGGATGGGAAAACGGGGGGCTTGGCTGAGGGGATGCATGGGGACAAAGGGGTGCATCTATAGGCGAGTTTTTTGCACGCTGAGTGTGGAAATGTAGGCCTGAGAACCAAGCTCTTTTCTAGTTCTCAAAGACATGGACAGCTATAAAAAAGTAACCAGTCATAGTGATTTTATCCTGCAATCAGAGGTGTCACATGTAGTTTTTATGAGCTTTGCGAGTTGCTGTAGGCGCTGTCACACACTGGTTTTAATTCCTTAAAATCAGGACAGAGTGGAGAAAGATTTTTTGTAATGCTTTAACAGGGAATTCATGCTCTTCTCATCTTCTCATGAGTGCTCTTATTGTTGTATTTGCTTGTAGTTTCTGTTCTTGATAATGTTAGTTAACACATTTGACAGAGAGAAAACAGCAGCGCTCATACATGCAAGCAGCTGGTGGGTGCCTGCATGGACAAAAAAAGCACAGACTGAGCTCACAATGAGAGAGGGAGTTCCTGGAGGAAGGGTGACAGGTGGTCAGGAGGGACGAAACAAAGGACGGCCTTAATGCCAGCCATATGATGCTCCTAGTTCCCATAGTGTGCATATGGCCATCCTCTGTGTTGAGGTTTGATTCCCATGCTCAGCTGATGAACATCTGTGCAGTTACATGAGGGACAAGAGTCACACAGAAACCCAAACTTGATGTTTTATGCATAACTTGTCCTCACCAGAGGGAGGTCTCTTTACTGTTGTGCAGCTGGAGGCGGTGTTTACATGAGAACATGGAGGCCAGATTATCTCCGTGATAGCTACATTGACACAATAGAGCGGCGGCCCTCTTAATCTGCTAGTCTATTCAGAGTTTAAATAACTTTTCTTTTTTTTTTTTGGGAAATCCAACCAGCTGGTGTTTTTACTCTTACGAAAGCCTGAGTGACTCAAACAGAAAGAAATCTAGATGTATGTTTTCTTTACAGATCCTCTTCCTGTTTTCTGAGAACTGTGCAGGAACAATGAAGTGAAAAAAGTGTAAATGGATGGCACATAGCTACTGCTTTTATAGTAGTGTGAGTTCATTTTGCAGCTGGTTTCTAGATCTTTATGTATTCTAATTTAAAAGAGATGATAACTGGAAAGCATTGCAGAAAAAAAACGTTTGATGTGTTGAACTCGAGTTAGTCAGATGTTTTCAGAAAGTTTGTGATTTTCCAGTTTTAAGTACTCCCATTAGATACTCTCCACGTTCTAATAAAAGCGGCTTAAAATGCTTTGATTTCTCGAAAGAGGGGAAGTGTCTGATAGAGGGAGGGGAGCTCTGATGCCCTTCCTTCCCGTGGAGATGGAGACAGCCAGCCAGGCACCACGTCCAGCTCCGACAGGGCCGTGCCAGACCTTCCTGTGGTCGGGAGTGCACCCCCCTTTCATTCTTCTCTCTGTTTGCTCTCATCCCCCTGCGCTCCTCACCTTGTGCCCTCTCGTCTCTTATCTCTACTTCACACACAGCCGTCTCTTTCTTGTTTCCACATTAGTATTCCATAAAAGTAACTCTTCTCTAAGGTTTCAGTTTAGAAACAAATAGAGAGAAAGGGAGGGAAGAAAAAAAAGTTCCCGGGGAGGTTTCTCTTTAGTTAACTCCTGCAGCTGTATGCAAATGCCGGCAAACATATTTAGAATTTACCCAGCAGAGACTTACCCAGCATGAAAACTCACAGCATTGTTCTATTCAAGGGGCTCCAACCGGAGGCAAAGGCGGGGGGAGTGTGGAGGGTGGGGGGGCAGGATAGAGGGTGTAGAGGGGGTGAATGGCCACACACGGATTTTGATTTAACTAATCAGTAGTGAGATTCCTCTCCTCCCTCTCCCTCTCTCTATCAGTGCCCTGGCAGCTCTGGCAGCTGCCTCAGTGATTAGACCGTCTATTCAATGGGTTTTTCGAGCAAACAGCGCCAGCCTCTGATCCCCTTCACCGACTAAAACTACCACCCTCTCTTAAACAAATACCGGCTCATGGCTTCAGCGCCGAGCAACATCTGCTCAGAGTTTGCTCTACAAACAGTTCAATGTCAAAAAGAAAAAGCACGCTGGAGTAGAAAGACGTGTGTTTTCGTTCAAGAAAAGCCAGCTGCCTGTTAAAGATGCAGATCACAAATCGCAGTTGCCTGGCAGGAGCGAGGGAAAGCAGCAAGAATGTGGGTGATAGGTAACAAAAAGCACTCTGTCAGCGAGGGCGAGGGCACCACGAGCTGGCGAGTAGAGACACGTGGCGTAGATAAAGTAGCGTGATGGGCGGCAGGTGCTGCCTCACCTGAGGTGAAGAGTAAACACTGAGCTGGCGGTTACAAAGCTCAGCGCCAGCTTTCATCTGCGGCGTTTAGCAGCTTGCACCTGCTCAGTGTGATCAGTCATAAAGAGGAGTCTGCTTTTTTTTAAAGAGTCTTCCTGCGAGGTGTTCTTTGTTGTTAACTCTTTTATGACTAACTGATACATTTAACAAGCGCCTGCAGTCTTGTGGTTTAAATCCCGGGCCCCTCAGTCAGTCATAGAGCTGCTCAAACACACACACACACACACACACACACACACACACACACACACACACACACACACACACACACACACACACACACACACACACACACACACACCAACAGGGTCGTGCAGGTTGTTTGTCAGATCAGATCCAACATGTCAAAGCTGGCAGCAGGTCCAGCAGAGTGGAGGGGCTCATCGGGGGATGGGATACACGAACGGGGTGTGTGGGGGGCGGACAGTCTGCCTCCTGCTTTGTTCTATGTCTGGGATGCTTCAGGGCGGCGGCGCAGTTGCCATGGAGAGAGTGAAGCGCAGGACAAAAGGCCTTTATTAGAGCAGGGGGTTGTTTAACTCAATGTGTTTTCCACTGCATAAAAGACATGTTGATTGATGCTAATCACACCCGACTGGAGAAAGAAGCACTTTGTACACTGCTGGATTTGACCATGTGACCGCTTCACAAGATCAGCCAAAGTGGTTTTGATTTTATGGATTTTAAGTCTCGGTCCACTCATCTGTACTGTCCTTTGTGTGTTTTCAGACCTACATCTTCACGGATGGAGAAGACGAAGAGTTAAAAAAGAAAATTGGTGAGTTTTTTGAAAAGAGATCTTTGTTGGAAACACAGAGACACACTGTTGGTAAATTTATGATTTACCAAATCAAAATTATAAAGAAGCCTCTGTTGGTGGCGTCACTTTCAATTAAACATCCTTTTCTCTTTGACTGTTTTACAGGGAGTCATGCAATCAACACAAACTGCTCTGCCGCTCACAGCAGACAGGCTCTGTCCTGCAAGATGGCGGTGGAATATGACAAGTTTATCGAGTCGGGGAAAAAGTAAGGACCAGTTCATTTAGAGTTTATTTGGTTATTTTGAATGGATAAGAGTCTAATGGTTTGTCTGTCTTCTCAGGTGGTTCTGTCATGTAGATGATGACAACTATGTGAATGTTCCCTCTCTGGTGAAGTTCCTGTCCCAGTACCCCCACACCCAGGACATGTACCTGGGCAAACCCAGTCTGGACCGGCCTATAGAGGCCACAGAGAGGCTGGGGGACAACAAGATGGTACGTAGAGGATTTTCTTTCTTTCTCCACATTTTCCTTCAAGGATCTCATAACTTATAAATCACTGGAGTAACTTTTGGTTGTTTTGACAGAAACCAGTCAACTTTTGGTTTGCTACTGGAGGGGCAGGCTTCTGTGTGAGCCGGGGACTGGCCCTGAAGATGAGCCCATGGGCCAGGTAAGATACACTCAAGATAACAAACTCCAGTTTAACGATATAAAGGACAACAGGTCATTGTCTATGAGGAATTATTCACTAGTTGGTTAATATCGTGACTGATCTGGTAACTTTCGTCCTACCAGTGGCGGTCACTTCATGAACACAGCTGAGAAGATCCGCCTGCCCGATGATTGCACCATCGGCTACATCATCGAATCGGTTCTCAAGGTTCCTCTGACCCGCAGCAACCTGTTCCACTCCCACCTGGAGAACCTGCAACAGGTTCAAAGATCAGAGATACACAAACAGGTGAGATGCGCACATCACCAGTAAGCTTTGATGCATCATAAATTTCACGTTTGTCTCCTGTGTTGCTGACGTTTTTGCCGTCTTCTTCAGATCACTCTCAGTTATGGGATGTTCGAAAACAAGAGTAACATCATCAATTTGAAAGGAGCTTTTCCTGTGGAGGAGGATCCATCCAGGTGAGGAACTGTTCCGACTGTTGTGATCCACGTTTTTTCAATGCTTGTCAGCAAACTTAACTCAAACATCCTTTTCTCTGTCTCCTAGGTTCAAGTCTGTGCACTGTCTCCTGTACCCAGACACCCCCTGGTGTCCCCCTCAGGTTGCCTTCTAAGGCGACCGCTCCTTTCTCATCCTCGTCCCGGTCATGCCTCGGTATCTGAAAGGCTTGTAGGGACCAGTGTTTGGTATTAGACCGTATGGCTGCTGTTTTCTTGCTGCAGTGATGTGCGGTCTTTAATAGTTTTACTGGGCTGCTGTGCGGCCCGCCTCGGGACTTTTTCTTCCTGCGTCAAAACCAGGACCTTGTTCGACCCCGTAATACACGGGATAGTGGACTCCAGGCCTTGGCAGGAAGCAGCTTTCTCTGTTGTACTTTACAGGCAATCAGTTGAGCTTTGAGATGTACAGTATACGTTGCTTGTAAATGTATTTGCAATTCTCATAGAATGTATTGCCATATATCCAAACCTAATTGCCAGCTTCATTAACACTTGTATTGTTTGAGCTTTTTAGCTTTTTAGCATTTTAAAAAAACAGCTCCATGGGTATTTGTTTATAGCTTTTAACACATACAGTATAATTGGCTTTTTAGTCTTTCTTCTGTTCAGATCATTTTAACAATGATGACTCCGGACAAATTCTGCAATATGAAGATGTTTCATGTTTTTTTTTAGTTAACAGTGTTATCTCTTGACCTGAGCTGGCAGTTTGCATATTTCCAAAAGCATCTTTTCTTGGTCGACCTAATCTGAAGTTTAATAGGATGAAGCACTTTTTCTTGATGGCAGTTTTTCATAAACTGATTTAATTTATGTCCCTTAATAACGTGCTTCAGTTTGGGTTCAAACGGAGTAAACAATTTGAACCTCACAAAATCTCAAACTCCGGCCATTCATGTGTATTTCATATCCCTCCTTGCATGTATTTCAATCAGGGGAAATAATGAATGGAGGAATTTGTTGACATGGGGTTACAATCAGATTTTAAATTGCTTTGAAAAGTTTTTAAATATTGCACAGCTGAGCTTCAAATAAGCTGACGTTTGCTCCTGGAAAGAGACTCACCTCATGGGTTCAACAGTGAAAATCAGTGATAATAACCACACAAGAGAGGAGCTCCAGTGTCTGCTCCTCTTAACCTGAATGTGCTTTACTTCCACACTTTACTGACTAGTCACTGTTGAAGCCTGTGAGGTGGGATCTCCACACGAGCAACATCGGCGTCCCCACATGGAGGAGTCTGTTCCCTCTGTGTCATCCTCACCCATATTGGGTTACTTTGTAAATCTCAATGACAGTATTGTGTACTGTGCCTCTGTTTGAATTAGTAATGAATGTGCATTGTTTAGATTGTAACCCACCCTGTGCGGTTTACACCTGATTTAAATGACCTGGATATGATTTTGTACTGCTTTGAATTGTATTATTGACTGCGCTGTTTATTCTCCAGTATCTGGAGGGTCTGAACAGCTCACCACCGATACTTGCTTCTCAGGGATTGTGAGCTGATCCTGGTATTAAAAGTACTGTGGGACCCTAAAGTGGGACCTGAAAGTTTGAATAAAAGAGCATAACCACTGAGAAACATATCACTCCTTGTCATGTGTTTATTTGACTGTCTCAAAGGTTTATGATAATTATTTTTCTGCTGTCTGAGAGATAAAGATGAGGTGTTCACACTTACAGTTCAGTAGGGGAGACTAGGGACAGTTACAACAAGGGACAGTTGCAACAAGGCATATTCCTCCAATCAGAAACATGCTAGATAGATGACTCTGATACTGCAGATGCTCAGTTGGGCCCTCCCCCCACAAGCAGGTCAGAAGACACATGTAGCATCATCTTCTGGATGAAAAAAAAATGTTTTTGATGTATGAAAGTAAATTTTTTTATGTAGTTTATTTTTGTCATACTGTCCCGACTGTTAGCATGAATTAATCACAACTTCGTTAGTTTTAATGGTTGTTTACTTGATTTCTAAGTTACATGGTTAGCATTTGTTAAAAACTGTGTGTTTAGTTAGCACATGGTATTTTGTCATGCCTGTCCCCAAGCTAGTGTTGCGTGATATGCAGTGTTCCATTTGCATCAAGATTTGTATTTGTATCTTGGTAAAATCCACAATACACTTAGTCACATTGAAAATCTGTAACCACTGCACATTGACTCAAAGTAGACCATGTTTTATGTAGAAAGAAACAAAACTCAATATTGGATATTAGATCAATGAATAAATAGTATGATAACATTTTGTATATGAAATTATGATAATAATATCATAAATAATACATATTCTCAGATCAATTTGCTCATTGAGACAAAAAAAAGAGAAAAAATACAAAATTGAATGGATTTGTGACATATTGCAACTGTCCCTGAGTAGTGTAGCAAATGTCCCAGGGATGGGATTGGCTACAACAGTTGCCTTTTTTTGAATGAATGAATATTGTAAAAAATCTATCTGATGTAATCATATGTAAATGGTGTGGGGAATTAGAGGGCAGGTGTATATTACTATAAATAAATGTTTGGCCTAGTCCAAATCATCTCTGTGTAATTGAGAGAAAAGCAAAAAGTGTTGTGACTCTCCCCAGTCTCCCCTACATGCTAACTAAAGTAGCCTACAGGCCTAACGTGACAGAAAGAGACACTTATAAAGCTCCTGTATACGTCTTAATGGTTAAAAACGCTGCGTCAAGTGATTTTACACACAAACATATGAAAGTACAGGATGCTTTGAGTTTATTATTGGCATAAAATGCAATATTAACATGACTCCACCAACCATGTGGCTGAACCCTGGTAGACACAGGGTTGAAAATCCATCACCAAAGCCCAGCATGGGAGACAAATTACACTGAGCAAACATCCCAACCACAAACCATAATCACTGCTTTGCTTTCCAGAAATGTATAGTGGGAAAAAGTTTCTCTTTTATGTGTCTAAATCTTCTTTCCAAACAGACATCAGTCATTTGCACCCTCTGTCTTCTCTTTGTTCGCTCACGAAAAGTTTTAAATGAATCTGTCATGAACTTTCAAATCAAAACATCGTATAAAACAGAACAATTAAAACAGTATGATGGTAGTTTGTGATCGTTTGTCAGCTTCACAAGAAGAGGAAGCGAGGGATTCCTCCTCTGGCGCTGCACCCATGGGAACAGAGGGCATGTGGCTTAAGTTTAAAACTCTTGTATTATAACATTGGCAAGCTGTGAATGTGCAAACAGCAATCGGATCAGCAGGAGTTTGATCTTCTCCTGTGATAAAACAAGATAAGTTTAAGCATCAACAAACCATTAGAGTGTTTGTCTAATCTGTGTCTACATGACGGTTTTGAGCTGTGACCCCAAAAACTGTCACAGGCACAGCTGAAGAAAAATGTCACCGTGCAACACGTCGTTTTTGTGCAAGTTCAACTCAGTGAGAAGTCTGCACAGATAGAGATAAAGAAAACAAGATACATTCAAGAAAAACTCTTCCTTCTGCAAACTGAACACCTTCACACATCTGTGCGCATCTCTGACTGTTATGAGAGATTACTGTCCTTTTGTCCTTCTCTGTGTGTCTGCTATTACAATTATGTCTGTTCCCATACAAGAAGCTGCAGAACAACAAATACAATCAGAAAGAGCTTTTAAAATGTACACACCTAGCATTTCAATTTACACCCTGAGCTGGGGCCAAATTTTCACCCTCATGACAGAGACGGTTGGACAGAAGACACAGAGACACTGAGCATGCAGACAGTGACAGCAGTGTAAGTACTGTTAATTAGTTTAAAAATATAATTTAATGCATTTGAATTAGTCTTGTTGATCTGCATTCTGAGAATATCTTAACATTGTACCAAATGCACCATAAATGTGTCTCCACTGTTGTATAGTAAGTAAGTAGCGATACTTAAGTACAGTACTTGAGTATAAATTTGAAGTATCTGTACTTTACTGGGTTTTTTGTGTGTGTGTGTGCGCGTGACTTTTACTTTTACTTGACTACATTTCTAAAAATAAAAGTATACTTTTACTCCACTACATTTCACAGAGGCATCTTCGCTACTTCTATTTTTTACTAGGTTACTATGACAGCGGGTGGGGGAAAAATACTTTTTCCTTTCACCTAATGTTGATTTGCATTGCGCTTGATCATTATCAATCAGTCACTCAAGCCCGGGCATGTCTGCAGTCGCTTGTAGGCTGTGCAGTTGCTTGCACCCACATAAATGTCCAGTGGCTGTTTTGATGGTTCTCATCGTGCCCAACTGGCGTCCTCAGTTCTGTAATCAGGGATCTGTCCGTCCCTCCCATTTATTTTTCTAGGCCGTTGCTTCCTCCCTCCTGAAATGTGTGCTTATTTGGGCATAGATGACTTTTGCAAAAAGAAAACAAAAAAAAAAAACATACATTTATTTGTACTTGACTTTGACTTTTAACTTTTACTTGGAGTACGTTTACTTGAGTATTTTTGATACTTAAGTAGAGAGAATGTGATATACTTTAAGACTTTGAGTCAAGAAAAATTCTCATGGGAGACTTACACTTTGACTTGTCATTTTCTATATTTGTTAAGTACTTCATAAAACACAGTGTGTCTCTTCTATGCCCTGATTGGTTGATTTTGAATCTTTTTTACCAGTTCAACCACACTGACACTGAGGGCGCTCCATTGCTCTTCAGTGAATCATTTCTAAATCAGTGTAACAGAGAGGTTACATCTCCAAACTGTTGAACTGTTTTGCATATGTGTGGTGCAGCAGGAGCAGGTGAAAGATTACAGGAACATAAACATCTAACTGCAGTCTGCTGTCGGCCCACCCAACTGTCAGTGACTGACACAGAAACATGGCTGCAGGCTGTTACTGTGGCTGATTATCTACCACTGATAATAGAGCAGCACGTCCATCATACTGTTTACTAAATAAAAAGACTCTTGCATGACTTGTGTCTGTCTCTCTGAGTCACACTTTATGAAAATTAGTCCTCACCTGACTTTTTTATCTCCACCAGGGAGCCAGTTATGGTCTGTCAGCCTACCAGCCATTTAAGAGATTTTTTTTCCTACTGTTTCTGCAGATATTCAGGTGATAAAAGAATCTAAAAACATTATTTGCTCCTCATTTTGTGGTTTCAAGGGTTTAAATGATTCTAGCCTCGTACTGACAGGAGACACTCATAAATCTTTACAGTGCCTGCACCCTGCTGATTAACACACAAACACGTGGGTGTGCTTTCCGGCACCTCCCATCAGTCCACTAAAGCTGAATATGTGAAATTTCACATCTCTGTTACGTTACTTTCATTGCCTTCAAAAACAAAACAGCGACTTTAACTGTCAGTCAAAGGGAAACCCCAGAATGTGAGCTGAGAGCTCGCAGACAATCTTCCCAGTCAAAGATGGCAGCCACAGAGGGACATTCTTCAGAGTGCAGGGGGATTACAGAGCAGCCAGCCACTCGCACATTGTCTTCATGTCTTTCCTCTGTTGTATCAGTCAGCCTCCAATTAACAGTCTGCATTGTCTGCGAGATTAGGAGCGGCGGGGCGAGTCCCATTGGCCGGCGCGGAGATCTCACAGCAACTGGCACAGGCTTTAATCCTGCTCAACATGTGCTCCAGAGGCCGACTGAGTGGGAGTTTACTCTAATCCAGGTATCACATATCCAGACTAAAGAAGGACTTGAACTTAAGCAGCACATGAGTGGAGGACTTGAGGAATTTGGAGGAGGACCAGCAGGCCTGGCTGAGGATCAATGGGACCTTTTTTTCCCCCCCTCTCAGTCCTCTGATGTTTTGCAGGAAATAATTGATTTTCACATTGTCCTACAAAAAAAAAACTATTGAAAATTATTTAACTTTGATCTTTAATAGGTTAAAAATTGAAGTTAGAAACACTTCTTTTGAAGTGAATTTTAAGTATTTATCTAAAACCAATTTCTGAGCTGCAGAAAAAGTAACAGTAAAGGTTTCTCTTACTATTACAATATATCGATATATGTATGAAAAATTGAATGATACTGCAATGTGTTTGGTTGAATAAGCTCAGAAAAAGTGCCTTTCAGTCATTGTTGTTTCCTTAGTAACAAAAAAACACTCAGACCCTGGATGAGAGCTGTCTACCTAAGTTCAGTTTCAAGATGGTGGTTAACTGCTGGATCATGACAAATCCAGACTTTAGGCGAATTTAAAAGAAACCGGCAGGAGAGGGAAAATACTTGTTGAAGCATCACAGTGCAGCTTTCTCTGTGGAGTCAAAAGGTGAGGAAGGGGGATAACCAGACAGCTCCATAAATCCTCCGGTGGTGGATACGTGCTCCTTCTGACTGCTCAGGGTGCTGCGTACAAAGGAGGAGGTGAGGTGTGAATAACGAGAGCACAGCCTCCCAGGATACAGCTGCCTCCCTTTGAGCCGCTCCACAAAAGAGACAAACCAGGGCACCCTGTCTTCCCCACTCCCTCTGCCTCATGAGCAAGAGAGCAAACAAAGCAGCAGGGACACAAAGGTGCTCACATGGTGCATTTGGTATTCAGCGTTCATCGGTCTCATCTCTGCAGTGATGTTGAAATTTGGCATGCTGGGAAATGAGACCTCCTGAGTCGTAAAACTAGCTCCACCTGACCTGCAACCACTGTAAAATGCAAATTTTAAAGACATGATTTATCAGTGTTAGTGCAGGATTTATAAAAGACCATGTTTGATCAAAGATAATCTGTGTTAACTGTGGTATGGAGGATCAGATAACTCAAAGGTGGGCTGATGCCTGGTCTATGTTCAGGCTGCAGTGTCTCCTTGCTGTTGTACGGAAGAGGATTAGGGCCGCACGAAAAAAAATGAAGGTCTGATATAGATGTATGAAATTATTATTCTGTGAAAAAAAGTCATAATTCTGACTTTGACTTTTTTTTTTTAGTGGCCCTAATCCTCCTCCATACTCTCGTGCAGCTGCCTGCATCCTTAAAAAAAAAGAGGGACCACGGTCCAACCACCTGACAGGGAGCCCAGCCAGACCCAGGAAGTGTCTGGGGATGGTGGCGTAGGGGGGATCAGGAGATGCAAGCACCTCCTTCCTCCCCCCTCCTCCCTCCCTGTCCATTCAGCTCCTCACCTCAAAGCATTAGTGATGCATTCCTCCACTCCAGCAACGAGCAGAGTAATTCAATTTCCTCGACAGTGAGAGCGTGTGAAATTTCGTTTGCATCTCCAGATCGCTCTGTGTGTAAGACGAGTTGTAAAAAGCTCTCTGCTGCTGTCCTGCTTTGTTTACCGCTTTGTTTAGTTCCGCCCCTGATTCAGACAGCGAGATGATGTAATCTCTGGAGTCCTCTTCCTGGACTGAAAATACCTGGAAAGCCTACAGAAAGCGTCTCATTTACTGCCAAAAACCTTGTGCATTTAAATGATTTTGAAGTTTTTTAACAAATAGGATGACCTTCGAGGTTCAGTGAAATATTTCAAACTAAAGCAGTGCATGGTCTTGGGTTCTGTGGTTGGAGAAAACAGAAATTCAGAGATAAAGAACCGTTTATGATCCATTTCAGGCAGCAGACTTCCACATGAGAGGTCAGAGTTTGGGGCGACAGCAGCTGGCTGGCGGTGCGAAGGAAGTCAACAAAACCAGACTGGTGGCCCGGTGCTGACACTGACCTCAGGCCTGCTGTCAGACCAGAAAGGTCACAAACACAAAACTCCCTTTCTGCTTCGTCCTGAGTCATCTGCATGCAAGCCCTCAGTCTGCAACTGCAAGAGGAACAAACTGCATTACATCTGCACAGATGTGTCATTATGAACAGGATTTGACAGGCGATACAAATCTTAATGCTTATGTTTTCCTTTTTCATCTTTTGCTTCCGCAGCAATCTTACTTTATATTTTGACTTCCTGTTTTTGAAGATTATTTTCTGAGGCGTTACCTTAAATAGATAGCAGAGGCCAAAAACAGATGGGAAAGAGGAGAAGGGGCAGACAAACGCTGACATGCAGCAAAAGCCCCAGACTGTATTTTTACATTTATAAGCTTTGCACACTCACCCTATTTCGATCGTCATCGGACAAGAGCACTAAAAATGTACAGGGCGCGCAGATGGCCGAGTGGGTTAGTGCGCCCTATGTAAGGGGACTGCTGTCATGGGTTCGAGTCCCTCACCCCATATTTCACCCTGGACTATCAGTAAAAAAGGCAAAATCACCCGCCCCCACCAAAAAATAAATAAAAACATACACTTCACTCAGTTGTATATTAATAACTCGATTTAATGTGATTAATACTTTTATTCCATCAAGGTTACATGATCACATCACTACGAAGGAGGATTAGGGACACAAGAAAAGACAAAAATAATTACAGGAGGGAGATTTTTTTTTATTTCCATTTTGAGATTAACGTTGAAATTTCTAAATTAAAGTCAAAATTCAGAAAAGTGGAAATTTTGAATTTATTCATGTTGACTTTAATCTCTAAAATTTGACTTAATATTCAAAATTACTAAAATCTTTCATCTTGAAATTTCAACTTTATTGACGTAATTTCAATTTTTATAATCTTGAAATTTCAACTGTAATCTCTTTCCTGTTATATATTTTTTCTCTTCCTGTAGCCCTAATCCTCTTTCGTACATCTCTTTTGCTGTTATCCTGTAAAGTATAACTTTAAGCTGCTACCTCAACTCCATCTTCCCAACTTCATGACACTGCTTCATCTCACAGAGTGAAAGAAAGTCACTGAGAACAGCGGCCACAGCAGAGCTGGCTGTGGAGCTGTGCTGCTACCTAGTGTCTGTTTCTGGTCAGGATGTCAGGATTTTATCTGCCTCTCAAGAGGAAACGTATCAATCAGACAATAAAGAGACACCACAGGAGCAGATGAGCAACAGTTAAGGTTGGTTTAATTTGAAAACACGGCATTCAAGCTCAATAGAACCACAAGTTTTACATGTACACATTTTTAGAGATTGCAAAAAGAATGTAAAAAATAAAAAAAAAAAGAGATTACATCTACAGTGATTTTTTCCAGGATAAAACTCAATGAAAATTAGAATATATTTACCATATTCACATTAATGAAGAAACACACTGTGCCTCTACAGTATCTAAAATCAAATAAAAAAAAAATACCCTACGAGCAAATCAAATAAGAAAAATAAAAAGTGAAATAAGCTGTTTAAGAAATTAAAAATGAAACGTCAGACACTTTTTTTCATCGTTTTGTAAATTTTCAAGATCTGTACAACAGCCTGGCATAACAAACCACAAAGAGAGTGACTACTACTGAAAAAGGAACGATAGCATCAGTGCGATCGAGTTCACAGAGTGAAAACCATCGGAAAAAGTCTTAGTCATGTCAAACCCACAAACTGGCCGAAAGTGAAGACGTTTTGAAAAGAGACAGAAAGTAAGAGCGTTGTGCGTCACACGTTTGCACAGTCGGGTCAAAATGCACGTCTTAAGAGAAGCACACATTTTTAAGATCACCACGCTTCAAAAAGGAAAATCAGCAGATCTCTGATTATCCAGAGATTAAGAGTAATCCTCACAGTCCCTTCACAGCATCCACTCACTCATGTCTACTTTTGTTATAAATGCTAAAACACATTTTCAGAGACACTGCATTGCCAATGCATTAAAGTTTCACTTCAAAATTCTCTTAGAAGCTGCACTTTTTAAACTTTTTTTTTTTTTACTTAAACCTGCATTACGATCTTTGTGGAGTGGGATTTTTTTTTGGAGTGTGAACAGCTGAGTTTGGTAGAGACGATCATTTGCGGTCAAAGTCAAGGATGTGTGTGAGCGGACAATTCCTGCTCTGTTTGAAGGAGATGAGGCTCTCCAACTTACACGGAGGGAATAACAAGCAGTTCAGCAAAGAGGCAAATGATTGAAAACCTGGAGGAATGTTGCAGAAGACACAAAATTCACCATCGTCTTCAGAAGGCTGTAAAAACTTTTTGCTTCCAGTGGTTTAAAAAGAAAGAAAAAAAAAAGAAACTCCTCTCAAAACTGGTAATCATTGCATTTTTTCTTGGATGATGATCATCATCCCACTGAGCTCGTCTTTATTCCTGTCAAAGCCTCTCAGAGGAGGTGCCAAAGTTCAGTTCACAGCTTCACAAGAAACAGTCACTGCTGTTGGCTAGTGGCTCATCAGTGTGTTTCAAAAGAGTCCGATTCAGACCTGTAAAACCTGTAAGACTGTAAGAACTGGTCCCAAACGTCAGATTCAAAAGGAAACGCAAAAACAAGCCCACATGCATGTGTAATATACAGTAAGACAACCTAAACTGGAGAGTAAATGTAGATTTGAGTCATTGCATTTCAAGTTTCACAAGCTGAGAAAAAGAACTGAGAAGTTGTTCTGTGAATGGAGTCTGTCTTGTAAGAGTTGGATCTGTGTCAAGTGTGAGAAAAAGTTCTAAATTCTGGTGGAAACTTTTTCTTTCTCTGATTTTTTTTTCGTCTGTGTAAGGCATCTTCTGTTCCTCTCCCAGAGCGATTGAAGGAGTGTCAGACAATATTTTACAAAATTAAAAAATAAACAGTAGTTGTCAGCATTAGCACTTCCAGAGTCCTCAACACTGCAATGCCTTCACATATGTGACACAGTTCATGTCGTAAAGAGTCAGGCAGAAGGAATCTGAGTGTAAACTTTAGTTCAGGCTCCATCACATCAAGTCTGAAGGGGAAAAAAAAAAACAATCAAACAAGCAGATGACGATTCTTTCAACTCTGAATGTCAGCCAAGATTTGTGACCTATGGAGAAAAAGTACGAGCACTCCCATCTGATGTGAAGAGATTTGATGTAAAAGCACATTTGGTTTCCCGTCCCAAGTCAAGTAGTTTGTTGCAAAGTGGCTGAAAACCATCAATGAGAAAAAAACAGCCTGCCGACAGGATGAAGGAATGATCGGCAGACAGACCTCAGAGACAAGTCCAGTGTTGGTCTAGTGCGCCGGAGGGTTGTTGGGCTCCGGTCGGCTGTTTGCGAGGTACTTGGCTCGCATACTAGAGGTGTACTGTGGAGAGAAACACAACATTAGAGAGTTAAAAAGAAATCAGAATCATAAAGATACAGTCAAAAAAAAGTCTCTGATTTACAAACAACTTTTTTAGCTTATGTGTTCAAAACCCTCCTGGTACAAAAATCCACCCAGCAGTGGAGTTAACTAAATGAACAAAAACTGAACATGCACAAAGAGGCATAAAAAAAAAACAGGGATTCATCAGGCCTGAGAGAATCCTACACTGATGACCTTGGCTGGTATCTAAAGGGTTTGTGAATCATTTCAATACAGAAAGAACAGCACAGAAACGGCCACAGAGGACGGAGGGGGAACCAGGTACAAGGACTTTCATTGATATATACACCAGTTTGAGATGCAGTTCTTTCACGTCTGATTGTCAAACTCTCTTTTTAGAGTCTTCCATACATTTAGGATGCATCCATGCATTTATTATCCAGGCCATACGAGCACAAAAAGGCTGCATTTCAAACTTAAACAGAAAACAAATGTCAATGTGTTGATTTCTGTATTATGTGTCTCTGATGAAGAAGCCCTTCAAGACTTACCTGAGGTGTTACAGCTGACTCTGACTGCTACCACAAGCAGCACTTAAAGCTTAAACAGTATGAGATAACTGCATGATTGGATTGAATATACAAACTCTTAAGCTGGAGATAGTAAAACACTGACTATACAGTAAAGCTAATGTGGGATTTTACGGTAATATACAGCCACTAGGTTTCTAAATTTACCACCTAATACACTCTGAATAGCTTCTCAGCTGAGATCTTTAAGTGCTGTTACTCCTGTGCTACAGACCCAGTCACTGAATCCTAAAGTACTCTACCCTCAGTCTCCCTGCGTGTTCACCCTGAGGTGCAAGAATCAAGATGATGATGGTCAGAGAAAGTGTTCAACAGCTTTCTAGCTTCATGACTGTTCAAGGGATATTCCGGTGTAAAATTAAGCTAGGGTCAAGAGATGTCGAGAGATGAATATTGCTGACGGCATGTTTCTCTTTAGTAACAACCGCACGATAGCAATACACAGTGGTCTATGGAACCACGCGCAAACCTCAACCAAAAAGCCACTCTATAGCCACCAATAATGCTCAGAACAGCACCTAACTTCATCAACAGGACATATAGGGTCCCAGCCATAGTACAAGCCATCAAACATCTTTTTAGCTTTGCCTGATTTCTTTAGCAAAGAGACCAAAACACAACTCACCCACTCTCCTCAAGCAGCTGCTTGTTTGTGGGGGGGAGCCCTGACAAATCGATCACAGAGTGCAGCGGATCATTTCCATGAAGTAATAATCATCAAAATAATCATTTTGCACTGCAGACGCGGTAGTTCTTCTGCCTACGTGTCTCAGTCTGATTGCATTTCCATGAAGTAACAGTCATAAATGTTCTTCCTTGAGCTGCGAAACTCCACTGCACTCGGTGATCGACTCGTCAGTGCTCCCCCACAAACAAACAAGCAAATAAGCGGCTGCTGGAGGAGAGTGAGTGAGTTGTGTTTAGTCTCTTTGCCAAAGAAACCAAGCAAAGCTAAAAAAATATTGGCTAGTACTATGACTGGGACCCTATTTGTACTGTTGATGAAGTTAGGTGCTGTTCTGAGCATTATTTGTGGCTATAGAGTGGCGTTTTGGTTGAGGTTTGCACATTGAGACGTAGACCGCTGTGTATTGCTATCATGAGGTCGTTGCTGAAGTCGGCTAGAGAAGCAAGCAGTCGGCAACACTCATCTCTCGAGGGGGTGTGTAACTCTGTGTTACGGTGTGTTTGACCGTAACTTGATTTTACACTGAAATATTCCTTTAAGTAAAAGTGTGCCCCAGGGAAGAGTTTCAGTACAGACTCACAGTTATTACCCAGTATGTCTGTGAGGCAGGGTGGGGGGTCAGGGGAACATGCAGCCAAGGGCCACAGGAAACAAACATCATGTGAGACACCAGGTGGGGACACTTAGCAAAGAGCCGGGACAGACCAGGAGTGGAGGGTGGGGGAGGAGCCAGTCGCCCAACTGGGACCTGAATACAGGGTGAGTAGAGCTGGGAGTTTGGTAGGTGGAGGAACAGGCCAGCAGGTGGGGGTGTAAGGAGGGCATGTTTAGTACCTGTTAGCATAGCAGATGAGGTTACCAAAACGATCTTGAACTCTCCGAAGGCTTTAACTGCCAGCTGTGACCGCTGTTACTGTCGGCGGCAGTCAAATACAACTGTATGGATTCGCAGACATAAATTTAAAAAAAAAAAAGAAAAAGGAAAAAAAATGGACGACAAGAAGAGAGTATAGAGAAGATACAGAAAGCAGCGTCTAAGTCCAGGGAAGCACACAAAGACACTAGAGGGAGATGGGGGGTCTCTGGAGGATAAGGCCAGGGAGAGGGGCAGGTAGGATTGGTTGTGGCTTGGTCATAGCACATATTTAAACACCTGAATGGACCTCTGCAGACCTTCTCCAATCATTTAAAACAGACATCTAAGCCAAGTTGTTGCACACAATAAAATAATTTTAGATACGTAGCGATAGCTGCACAGAATCACAAACTCAGAGACAACAGAGAGCAGTGCGTACTGTCCAGCAATCTACATGTGACTGTCTTCAGGTGGTCATATTAAAAAGTGGGTACAGAGAAACAGCAGCTGGAGATCACAGAAAACAATTTAAATAATTTTTTTTTCTACCCTTTATTTTTGCCAGAATATTGTGTCTGTGGATTTGCTGTTTGTGCTGCAGTTTTTCTGTACACGTTTTGTTGTGAATATAAGAAAATAAATGCTATCACTACTTCACAGATTCTGCTGGGAGTGTTACAAATAAAGGAAAAAGACAACCAAGAAGCTTTTCAGGTACACAGGAACCAAACTGGATTTTTCCTTCTCTACATGTTCTAGATGAAAACACTGCCATGTCAGGCTGATATCAAGTCTATGAATTGTGCACATCCCTCACAGAGGCCCCAGCTTAGCTCCTCTGGTTCAGTTCCTGATCAGTTTTAGTCTATGAGGGCAGCCAAAGAGCCCGTAGTACTTCCTTCAGGGTTCATTTCTTGAACAGAAAGTTGAACACTTACCGAGGGGGGAGGAGACTCTCGTCCTATGAGCGGCGTATTTTCACAGCGGGAGTTCTGAAAGTTGGCATTCTGCGCCCTGTTCAAGTGAGCACACAGTACAATCAACACAATGTGGTAATATATGTATTAATCCTACACACAGCAGGTACACTAAGCTGTCCAAGTCCATACTTAGAAATCAGAGGTCTAATGGTACAGATTAAGACATAAAACATAGGGATCCCCCCCTTTCCTATAGAGGAGGGCTGAGGGTTTCTCAGGCGTCACAGCTGGAGAGCGACAGCTGCATGACTATACAGGAGAGCTTAGTGGCTCTGGAGACATAAAACTGGCCCCTGAGAACATGAGTTAATAAATCACTAACACTTCGATCTTTGTGGAAGTGTTAGTGATTTTCAGTGTTGTAGCAGGAATGACTTACATGTACTCGGTGACAGGTGCGTTGCTGACTGTGTGTGCGGCTGCAGGGATGGAGGTCTCACTGCCGTAGCTGCTGCCACAGCTGTACAAGCTTGGCATGTGGACCCTGTACAGGTTATCGTGGTTCTGCCTCCCCCCGTGGCTCAGAGACTCATCCTCACTGTCCTCGTCACTCCTGCAAACATCAGATAACACTGTAAAACCGCCACCAGAGGGACCCCTTGTCCTATCTGATGGACGACAAAAGAAGCATAGCAGCGCCACGTGGTCACGTTTTGTGTTTATTCTCATTTTGATTCACTTTCATGTCGCCTGAGGCAGGAACAACCAGATGAAATTTGGGCTTTGTTAAAGCAAAGCAGATACAGTTTTCCACTGAGCTTGATTGGAATGAAAAAAAACAAAAAAAACCAGTAAAAACAGGGTCACTTAATGGGTTTACCATCAGAGGAAATTAACAAGAAGGACATTTTGAATCAGTACAAGTGACGCTTTTGTCTCAGTAGAAGAAAAAAAGACAACGGCCGTCTACTTCTGCAGAGAGACTTTGGCTTCACTTGAGTCAAACAGTCAGACACAGAAGCTCTAGTGTTTGAGAGGACAATAATGAACTGAGCAGAGTCTGTCAAAACAGCGACAACAACACAGATATGATGGAGCCTGTCTCCCCCTAGTGTTCATCCCACAGGTCTTTTCCTGCATACTTCACCCCTGAGATCATCCCGGTTTATTCATTTCATTTCAAACTGCGTTGATTTACAAAGGGGTGCATTTTGGTAAAAAAAGTCACCTGTAATTTGACCATAGTGATGATGTTTGAGAAATCTTCATGCTTGTATTTCTCATACATGTTAAAAAAAAAAAAAAAGTGGCTTTTACTTGGATAATCTGATAAAACAAGCTTGGCAGGGGTTGCCAATCAACAGACAGGCATGTAAGCCCCTGCTTTATAAGAGGAAGCTCCAGCTGAGATCAAAATGATAAACACACCCCCCTCTTCCCATGCTGGTTAGGAGAGATCAGCTAATTATGTGCTGCAGCTGAACTGAAGGACTGTGCCGGGAAAATCACTTTCCCTGTAGCTATCCTGCAGACCTTATCTACCGCGGATAGGACAAAGACATCAGAACGATTTCACCCCTCAGCTGCAGAAAAAGACACCCGCTCTGGTGGTGTGTTATGATGGATTCAGGGCAACTCGGCACAATTAGGATGATAACAGGAAGCAATCTATTTGAGGAAGCAGCTGCAGCCTTCTGGACTCGTTCCACTGGTAAACACAGACGTTCTTTGACTAGTGAACAAACAACCGTCTTACTCAAAATTAATCACGTCTTCATGACTTATTTCCTTTGTCAGCCCGTGCTGTTAAAAAACAAGCACTAAACGGGGTCAGAATAATTGCAACAAAACCATAATTAATTGATAAGTTTATCTTCTTGAATTATTTCTCACTGTAGCCAAACTCAGCCTAAAAGCTTTTGCTCTGCCTGCGAGTAGGTGGGTCTGCACAGTGGCTGTTTACCTCTTGGCTTGCCATGTGTGCGGCACGCTGCAAACAATCGAGCTAAACATGAGAGCGGTGACGAAGGAGAAGAGCACAAGGTAGATGAGGCCTTCGAGTCCATCGTAGCACAGTCCTGTCATGGCCTGGACGTAGTCCTGCAGGGAGGGGAGAGAGACACCATTTTTACTTTGCAGGTTTTACGAGGACGGAGACTTTTATTGCAATTATTATTAAAAACTTCAGGGCTGAAACGATTCCCTGAGTACCTCGATTACAAAAAATGATCAAGGAATTTTCTCTGCCTCGAGTACTCGTTTATAAGCTCATATTGTCATTGTTTCGCACAGATTATTTTCAAGGTGACACAACATTATAACGTTATCATGGTAGAAGGAGGAGTAAGCGCGTTTTTGGTTTTACGGAGCTGAAAAAATGAATGATGAGAGGGAGCTTCTCTTCTGCAAACTACCTCCAGTAGCTCATTATCAATTTGCCGCCAAGTTGTGGGCGGAGACAGCGCTGCTCTGCACACTCCTCTTCTCACAGAAGCAGGTAACATAGGAGCAATTCAGCTCTCTGACAATAATGTCTTAAGGGGCATGATGAAAGCTAATATCATAATTAGCTTTCTTACGAGCATTGCAATCCGCTAGCGCACGCGCTTGTTCTGTGGTAATTGCACTAAAAAAAAAATTACGTTTTATCCGATTACTCGATTAATCAATGGAATATGCGGTGAAATACTAAATAACTAAAACATTTGATAGCTGCAGCCCTAGAAAACGTAGCCCTAGAAAACTTAGCCCTTAGCCCTGTACCTATGTAGTTTGTATTTGCTGCTTGTAGCGTAGTATCTCCGATGTTTATTTCACCTTTCACAACTAATAAAATGAATAAATAAAAAAACAAAATCTTTACAAGTCAGATAAGCACAATCTCAAGGTATCAATTAAAAGCCAAAGCCGTGTTGTTTTATGATAACTTTTCTTTGTTCATGTTCATGTTTAAGCCGCATCTTTGAAAAATTCAAGTAAGAAAAATCAAAACAAAAATCCTGAGCGAGACAAATGCAGATGGAGTTTTCTAAATTTTGGCTTGTGATGTCGAAAGGGGCTTTAAAATGCATCTGCTGTGATTTTTCATTCAAACTGGGTCAAACCAATAAGATCATGCTTGGCACACTCAAAGCAAGTCAATGAATTTGTTAACCTTCAAAATATTATGACTGAGAATCCTCATCCTGAATGCTCCGCGCAGCTGAGACTCATTACTTATTCCTGGTTGAGATATTCAGAAGATTTGGCTCTGTATCAGCTGATATTTCAAGGAGATAGCAGAGGAGAACCAAAACAGTGTTTCACTAGCACACGTGTGCGCTAAGAATCTGGAACCGCTGTGGAACAATCACTCCAAAACGCTCCGACAGCCAAGAGTTTGCCATCCGGCCGGCTTCATAAATGGTACACAGCCAGCGTCAAATGGACATGAGCTCACACAGAAAGGGGAATGTTATTTATGGTGACAGGTGTACTCAGCTGCATGAGCAGGAGAGGAGGGATTGTTTTATAAGACGAAGCTGCACCGCAAAGGTGTCACAGCGAATCAATCCAGGAGTCCTTTTTTAATAAGACAAGGAAAAGCCTCTCAGTAAGAATGCCTCTGTGTGTTAAGTCTTTCTCTCCGTGCTCACCATGTGAAGGCTGCGGCAGTCCACCAGGGCTGTGAGCTGATGTAGACTGATCTCTGTGGTGTTCAGTATCCCCTGGATCTCCTCCAAACTTCCCTGGAAAGAAATGAAGATACAAAAAGAGAAACTTGATTTCCGAGCACAGATTCTTTTATTCAAGATATTTCCACCAGATACGTCTCTTATGATTATGTACAACAGTCTACAGCAGCTTGGGCTGAAAAAGCAGATTTTAATGACTGATAAATTTTTATAGAGCATCTCCCTTCTCTCTCCTCCTCCTCCTCTCATGCCAGCTGATTGGCTGATATAAACATTTCCACAAGCTCAGCACATTTGCACCGTGTGGGTACGTGAAGTGAAATACGCCTCTCTCTATTCCCAATGTCAGCTCTCGTTTGTGCCTCTGTCAACGCAGTGTAAGGACCGGTGCCAGACAATAGCCCAGTGTTGTATTGACCAGGGCCAGTTGAAAGCCTAATGCAGCTAAATGGACATAATGCAGGTCCCAGGTGGGCCGTCAGCAAGTCTTTATGTGGACAGGTGCACTTCACTTCTTTGCAGGTCAGTTGTTTGGTCCCCTCTGAATGGGATATTCTGTCATCACAAACAGTACAACACAGCAAGAGAGCGTGTTGTCTGTAGAGGGAGGAGGAGGAGGGGGAGTTTATGCTCGCAGCTACATCTGTAAAGTCGAGTGTATTGATGGGGCTGAAAACATACCTTAGTTTGTTGGTACTCTCTGGTGGCAGAGCGCAGCAGCTCAGATACGTCATCCTGCATCTCCACTAAAGCTTTGTGGCTCCCAGAAAGCTTCTGAAATAAAGGACAAATACATATACCTATATAAAAGCATTTCTTTTCTTGAATTATTAAGGTATCTCCAGTCACTAGTAGTAAAGTGAAAGTCTTGTAGAAGTATGCAGTCAGCTTACAGCTTAGACTCTATATATAACTTCCTTTGCTGTGCAGTCCAGCTAACAATAGATGCCTTGGCTTCAATAGCACTCATAAGTTTTTATTTATTAATGCGGTTTGCAATTTAAAAAGTAGGCGCTTCACTAAAGCAAACCGTATATTCAGAGCAAAGTGGCCTTCACTTCTCCAGCTACTAACACACATTCTGTCATGCAGGCGTTCGCTATCACACAGGAAAAGCTGCTCCGCCGGAAGAATGGAGAGTATTGTGCTAATGCATGGAAAGATAGAGTCCAGCTCTGACTCACTGTGCCCACATGAATTCTCACTAATAACAAGATCATAAATCACGTGTACATGCACTGGAAATATCTATAATATTGTGATCCATGTCCAGCTAATGGTCAGGGTTTTTTATTACAGTGATAAATAATAAAAACTGTGCAAGAAGTTGGAGCTTACTGTACATGCACTAAATAATACTGAGGTGAAAATAAATGAACTTCAAATCTAAACAGTGTGAAAACACATTTATAAAAGTACAAAACTAACCTGCTGGAAGGGATTAGTCTGTTCCAGACTGCAGCTCAGGTAGTACTTCAGTATATCTGTAATTAGAAGGAGAGCAAAGAAACAGAATATGTTAAGAGGCCCTTAAAACAATCATTTCTAATCCAACCTACCCACACAGTAGGGGTGGGGATCACCACGATACGATATTATCACGATAATTGGGCCACGATATGATATTATTGTGATTTTTAACATTTTAAAATACAGTGAGTATAGCGATACCATATATTGTGATTTATATCGTTTTTTTCAACTGTTTAGCTACTTTAGCATTTGGCTCTTTGTGTTTTTCTTATTTACACTACATATTATTTTCATGTAGCACATCTTGTATACCTTTTATATATTTGTTAAACTAACTTTCTTCGGCTCTATGATGTCATCTCTACCAACCTTACTGGACAAATAGTTGATTTTATTTTTACATTATCATAGATTTGACTTCATACTAACAATTAATTTGAAAAATCGATACTTGGTAAATGTCACAAATATGTCAAATTAATACATAAGAACCATTGAGATCATCTGAACAAGCACATGTTTAATATAATTTAGGTCACAAATGGCTTAAAAGGACTGCAGTGTTTAGAGGAGGTTAAAAATGTATCTGGCTAACTGTTTTAAGCTTGGTTAACATGAAAGACACAACTGCCAATTGCAGAAAACTACAGCATTAATCACATACAGCTGTTTGTGCTATTTTCCAAAGCAAGAAATCCATCATGCAACAACCTAGTTGTTCGAGAAATTTCGCAACAGCTGCAACATAAGTCCTATTTTCAAGCTGTCGATATTCTGATCCCAGCCAAAACGAAACTGCAGCCAAAATGCCAAACAGGGTTTGAGGCAGTGAGAAAGTGCTGAACTCCACACCACAAGGTTTGATTAAAAAATAAAACACCAGCACTGGCCTCAAAACTACAAGATCTGTTGCACTTTGAAACATTTGATTTTGGAGAATAAGTTAAAGTTGAAAAAGTTGAGATGTGTCATATCAGTGATGAGACTTTCAAGAAGACAATAGAAGCAGAGGTTATAGGAAAACAAACAATATAATCCTACATCATTTAAGAATGTGGGCTGTTGAGGCCTGTTAAGAGCACGGTGCATTAAATAATGGACATGAATGAAGCAGAAACTTTCCCCAGTGATGAGCTGCAGTACAGGTCTTCATGCCCCCTCCCCACATTTTACTCAAACATGATTTTAATCCGTTCTTACCATAACATTTAAATTTACAGAGAACTTTAGCTTTAACTCATTTGATGTCAGAACGATGACAGAAAATTCTGTGCAGCGTCCTCTACCAAATGAGAAGAGGAGGATCAATGTGGGAACACATTAGAAACACAAACATGAGAGTTGCTGCACTTTCTATAACCTCAAATGTCTGATTAAAACCAACACGTGTTCTGCTGTGGACTGTACAGGCCTCAGGGTTTGATATTTTGTCACTAAGTTGAGTGCATGTTCTGGTAAACTGTGCGACGTCAGCTCTTCTGGAAGAGAAATGTTTCAACCAGGCAAAGTTCAAACATGCTGTAATAATATTAAACCCCATGAAGCTGCGACACTCCAGGAACAACAGCACGCACAGCCAACAGGGGATTTAGGTATTATCCTTCTTATGCACAAAGCCCCCTGTAACACAGGACAAACAGTGTTTACTCTGGAGTTGTTGGTGAATTATGACACGACTAAACAGGTATCCTGCTCATAATACAAAGTGCGCTAATGCAGCAGCAGTTAAAGCCTTGTACTTTCACATAATTACAACCCACTCCTGTTACTTCCTCCAGCTCACAGCAGTAAGTAGGAGTGGATGAGAATCCCTGAGTGAGTTTAAAGCTACGGCAGTGTCTACTCATATAAACTGTGAGAGCACTGTCGCTGATGCGACACATGGTGGAAGTAAGGTGACTCACTTAACTCTGCTGCGTCAGGAGCTCCTCTTCCACTCAGCTGAGCTCACTCATCAGGGGAGAATTTCCGGTGTGGAGATGTCCATAATAAGTACGCTTCTTCCACACAAACTCCCACACACAACTTTCTCAGAATCTGAATTTCAGCATTAGGTCTGACTACTGATGCCTTACTCACAGGGCTAGGTTCAACTTGTCTGTACATGGGGTCAACACACAGGATTAGATCCGTCTTTAAATACAGATCGTGACCCTTATCACTGCTTTAGCTAGCACCAAAGCAAAAAAAGAATATAGAAGAATACGTTATGTGCATGGCGGCGTTATGGCCGCAGTAAATCCCACCAGGCCAAAGTATTTGGAAAAAGGGTCAAAACAAGTCTGGCTTCAATTCCTTGGGCTCCAGTCAAGCTTCCTGTTTTGGCATGATACTTTTATTGAGCTGTTTTATGTATTCTAGGCATGAGAACCTACTGGAGCACCAAACTGAACAAGCATGTGTTTAACCATCTGGAAACAAACTTGTCTGAATAACTGACAGAAACATTCAGGTTCAGAACAACTGACTGTTTTCTCATAGAGGTAACTCATCTCCATCACTCCTGCTCTTATTTTTACCAGGTAACCATCTGAATAACATTAAAAGGGATATTCCGAGAAAATTCAGTAAGGGTCAAACACACTGTAACACCGAGTTAGATACCCCCTTGAGAGATGAATGTTGCCGGCTGCTTGCTTCTCTAGTTACACCAACTTTAGTAACGATCGCAGGACCGGAAGCCCCGGACGACTCGATCACCAAGTGCAGCAGATCATCTCCATTCTTCTGCCTTAGCATCTTGGTCTGATTGCATTTCGTTGAAGTAATAATCATAAATGTACTTCCTTGGGCTGCGAAACTCCGCTGCACTCGGTGATCGGCTCGTCAGGGCTCCCCCACAAAAAAGCCGCTGCTGGAGGAGAGTGGGTGAGTTGTGTTTGGTCTCTTTGCTAAAGAAATTAGGCAAAGCTAAAAAGATGTTCGGTGGCTAGTACTATGGCTGGGACCCTGTATGTACTGTTGATGAAGTTAGGTGCTGTTCTCAGCATTATTTGTGGCTATAGAGTGGCTTTTTGGTTGAGGTTTGCGCTGTCGTTATTAAAGTTGGTATAACACGAGAAGCAAGTGGTCGGCAACATTCATCTCTTGAGGGAGTGTCTAATTCAGTGTTATCGTGTGTTTGACCAAAACTTAATTTTACGCCGGAATATCCCTTTAAAAACCTGCTACGATCATATATCTGTCAGTTCGGTGTGATAGAGAGAAAGCAGAAGAATGAGAATAAATAACAATAACCACATAGGCACCACTGGATGACAGTCTTATATTGACTGACTTGAATACATGGACAAAATGTCAGTATGAATCCCATTTCACTCTGTAGGTCATGAAAAGGTGTCGGTGTAAGAGTGAGAACATTTCAAAAATTTGCTCAAAACTCCTGACAGCCTTTCTAAGAACACAACAACTAAGAAAGACACTCCCTTCCCGTGCCCATATTTGGAGATTACTTCCCCTTAATGTGAAGGAGAGGGTTTTTATATTAATCTGCTGTTACAACCCCAAAAGCTTGTTATATTCAACAGACAGACTAAAGCCTTCTTCTTTAAACAGCTGATAGTGAACATGTGTTCAAGAGGAGAAAATAGAACTGAACCCCCTCCCCCTGAGTGAATAAGCCTTGAGGCAAACGCAGACTCTACAGCTGCAGTGTAGAGCTTTAAGTATGCTGGTTCTCATGCTTCAGAGGAAATCACAACATTTACAGCTGATGCTCTGTCTGACTAACCAAAAGCTCGTTTTTTTTTATGTTCAGCCATGACCATATGAAAGACAGCAGAGCAGGAAAGAAAATACAGCTTAAAAGAGGATGTTGGGGAGAAAAAAAAAAGCACATCAAGTAGGCGGGGAGTTCTCTGTGCTTTTATTTTTAAAGCACTATCTCCTCTTTTTCCCAAGAACTGAAGAGGGATGAAGGAAACACACGGAGTCCTTGATCCTCCTCTCCACCGCTCTTATCTTCCTCACACACTCTGCCTCACAATGCTGCACTCTCTCTCTCTCAAACACAAAGAAAAAGAAACACTCCCTCCCATCATGGGACAGATTGGGCAATTACGAAAATGAGACATGCTAGAGAGGCTTCTGTACTGCTTAAAAAGGCAGCCCATTGGCCTCTTGACCCTGCTGCAGATGTGGCTGTAATTTTCATGTGCTTTATAGACCACGGGCGAGAGAACAAGTCTGCTCCACAGAACAATGCTCTCTCACTGCTGCGCAATAATCAGAGCGCAGAGGGGACACCCATTTCAGGCTAACATGCCCACTGTGATTTGAGATGACGAATATCCACCGATTTCAAGAGCTGTGTGAGTGAATATAAAACAACTCGTCCCCCCTGAATAATCGAATGATGCTGGGCGTATATGACATACCTTGATCGATGACTGCGTACTGGTTGACCACTTTGGTGACATACATATCAGGGGCCACACAGAAGTCACTGGAGGTCTAGAATAACAAGAAGAAAAGAAGGAGGAACACAAATCACAGTCTTAATGGGAGTCGAACACACCTGCACAAACACAACAGATGCGAGCGATTAATCAAGAGTTTTTAAACCCCCGCTACAACGAGACAGGCTGACTTCATCTCAGCCAAAAGCAATAACACGAGCCAATCAATAAAGTCGTTATTGTCCTCCTAAAACAGACAGATTAACTGCTGTGAACCAAGGCCCTCTATATTAAGGCTGCCATGCTTTTCTTAATTAGTTTGTCGTGATTATGAGTCATAGCACTGCAAATCTCAGCGAAGCCACTGTAGCTCTGAGACAGGTGAGGTCCGGTATGGACAATGTGTTTTTTATATTTCTTGTCACCCTTTAATATTTCATCAACAGGCCGATTTATGGCAAAGAAAAAGGAACTAGTTGGGAAAAAAACTCAGGAGCCAAAACCTGCATTCTTGGCTGTGGGAGCAGAAAACCGTGTTATCCAATTATACATAATGAACGGTGCCGCTCTACCTGGAAAACAGGATCATGCTCTGATGGGAGACACTTACTGCAGAGACGGCCAACTCCAGCCCCAGGGAGACCCAGCTGATCACCAAAGCCACGACACCGAACAAGCAAACGCTGGGGAGAGCAGGGAGAGGTGAGAAGAACCTTTACACACTGCAGTTTAGGAGCAACAGCATTCGTATTTACTGCTACCATTCACAAAGAGGAGGAGGAGAAGGGGATAAGTTTGTCCGTTACAACGTGAAACTGTTTTCTGCTTCATTTTGTGAATGAAACTCAAATCTTTTTACTTTTTCATCTGACCCTCATTCATATTCAATTAGCCATTGTGGCAATCTTCATTTACCCTTCTGTCAAACATCTGGGTATCAATTTAGTATCACATTTCGAGGTCCAAAACTCTAAATGTGTGTCTGAGGTCAACATCATCTTTCACATCCTTTAGAAAGTTACTGAAAAAACACCACATCATAACCTTCAGTGTTATTTTCCTTAAGTTAATTATGCATCCATCTTCCTTTCTTTTGTTGTTCATGTTTTATAGTTTTTCTACGTTGCACTTTACATTTTATTGTTGATCTTGAATTTTTCTGTGTTGTACTTCTTATTGTTTATCTTGAGTTTCATGTAATTCTTAAATGATGGGAGGGGAACTTCATGGAAGCCCTCCAGTCTTCGTTTCCTCCTTGCACTGTTTTTCTTAACTTATGCCAAATGCATCAAAACAAATCAAATCTCACCTCAAAACAGTGTATGAATAATGTACATACTCAGGATGGTCTACAAATGGACTCATATTTACACTCAAATAGATGTGATGTGATACCTGCAATAGTCTTTTAAAATCTGAAATCAAGGTAAAAACTAAGAGAAAAAAGACTAACTGTGACTTTCATTATATTTACCTCATTATTTTTAGTGCTTAGGAAATGCAAACAGCTGCTCTTTTGATTATTAACAGACTCCTGCTTAAAGAGGCTAAGCAAACCTTTAGATTTATGTGTATGAAGCGCATTAGTAACTGTACGTGTTGGGCTTATTTTTAAATAAATGTAGCTCGCTGTGAATAAATATGTTGAGGTTATTCTAATTAGTTAAAGGCTTCATGTGCAGCTGCTGAAACAGCTGAAATGAACTCCCAGTTCACACTCATGTTTCCCTTTGTGGCCGAGGTTGACGCGCTGAGACTCACCCGATGAGTGTTCCCTTGGAGTTGCGAATGAGGCCAAACAGCACCAGGAGGCAGATGAGGACATCGAACAGAAGCAGGCCTATGTAGCCCAGCCACCTGTGAAGACAAATGTCATTAACAAACCCGTGGCCTGAAGCAGCACGGCGCACCACTGAGCAGGGGGAAGAGCGCAAATGCACAGTCCATGAAGGCTATGTTCCTAATCTCAAAAAATAAAGAGGACAAGTCGATTGAAATCATGATATCAAATGATGCAGAACAAATTCTCCTTTTGTTGTAACTTGCATCTGTGTGGTACACTCGTACACTATCTTCTAACACAAGGGGAAGACATGAAAAAAAAAAGAGTTTTTCTATCATTTTGCACTCAGATGGTGGTCCTGATGTCCTTAAAAAGAGCAGCTGCAGAATGTCTGCCCTGGTTTTCCTTGGGCTTTTTGAAACTATGAGCTCAATTTGACAGATTGTAAATTTCGTATCCAAATCCTGAAACCATGACACCCCTTCAATGAAACGGCACAGCTGAGCAAAGCTTGTGATGATTTCATTTCTCATCAGTGAAAACTCCTTTTACATTTCAATAAAATGACATGATATAAGAAAAGAATCAACTTCAGCCACTGAGAATTTTGGTTCACAAGCCTAGTGAGTTAAATCCTTCCTGTGTTTTCACCTACTGATAACAGTTTGTGTTTATTTGTGGCACTAAATGAACACGTCACTTGTCTATTTGTGGTTTCAAGCATTCCCCTGAAGAAAACTCAGTTTAGCAAAAGAGGATGACCGAAATTTCCGATATTTTTCAGCTGACTTGACGAATAAATTCCTGTTTGCAACTCTTTGTATGCTGAACAAGTAAAACTTCCTCATTGCTCTTTTTTTTCCTGCTTGCATCTGATTTACAGTGATTTCACTTCTCAAACATTTCAAACTGTATTTCACAGCCTCACCAGGGAGGAGCCCGTGTAACTTTAAACTGTAAGACTGTATAGAAGCTCGGAGATGAGTTAGTGACGCCAAAATCCTGACACAGAAGGGAACATCTGAAGGAGTGTCTGCATTAAAATTCAATGAAGACAGCAGCAAAGGAATTGCGCTCATTGTTGCCTGTGACGCCCGAGTGTTTCTCTCCACTGCTGCATCTGCTACCACACATTCACAAGACGAGCTTTTAGTGCGTTGTTGTGATAAAATTATTGATACTTTGACCTCTGCACCTCCAGCTTCATGTGCAGGTTTGGGTCTTACCTGTACCAGTCATACAGCTCTATTTTGACAGCCAGCTCCTCCAGGGAGATGTTTGTATTGTCCCAGAAGGGAATCTCCACCATCTGCCTGACCAGCTCATCCAGCTGGCCCTGCAGCTTTTGGATGATGGACAGGTAGTCGGCGTGCTGTGCGTACTGGCCCTCAAGCTGTTGCAGATCGTCATCTACAGTCTGGTTCAATGAGGATGTACTGTCATATACCTGGAAAGAGCACACACATACATAAGTGGGGGTATTATGAGGGCGAGGCTGTGGCTGTAGGAGGAAACCACGGATGCTCATGGCAGAAGGGAGATGAATTATTAAACGAGTTGGCATCATTTGTGCTCTCAGTCTTACCAGCTTCTGCACCCCAGTGATTGTGCGGTTTGCATGGCGCAGAGAATACGTCACCCGGTTCACTCCATCACAAGTCTCACCGTTCCCATAGAAACCGACAGCAATGCCAGCGCTGAGGGGAGACAAAAGGAAGGGAGGGGAGACAGGGTGTCGAGGAGGAGGGATTAGCTAAAAGAGACACAGAGAGGAGACAGAGAAGAGAGCGAGCGAGCGAGGGGGAGAGCCAGGCGGGGAGAGAGGCGTGTGAACTCTCCTTTAACCCTGTCGGTTCAGAGCCCAGTCAACGGGCTCCTTTCAGCTCCAGCAGAAAGACTCCATACAGAACCATGGAAACACAGAGGAATGGACCAGCTATGCTTCAAACCCCACAGCACGGCTCACAAAGGCTGTACTGAGGCAGGAGATGGGCTCTCATTTGCACAGACAGGCCTCAGGTTGCAGAAAAACAGTCCTAGCAACTACTTAAGAAACACTTCCAGACTGTTCATCAACGCAAAAAATATTTTCAGAATCCCTTCTTGTAAAACATACAAGTTATGGATAGTAATGTTGTTTTGTTTGTTATTTTTTTTCAGTGACGCAAATTAACTTTCTCTCTGAGCCCTGAAGAGCAATTTGAAGCAAGAGTTGCTATCTCTTCCTGTGCTGCAGCTGTTGGCCTTTTTGATAACCCTGATCCCATGCCAGAGCAGATTTCATCAAATAGGATCATGATAAGTGAATCACTCCGAGCTAAGTCAGACCAAGTCGAACAGCGTTCGGCCAACAGCACTCAGTGAATAAATGGGTTTTCCCGTCTTCTCAGAGGGCTGCTAATCTCTTCCGCTCAAGCCCTGAGGTGTGAAAAAGGTGAAAAGGGCCAGAGTCAGTGCAGAAACAAAACCGACCTCCCTGCTGTGATGTGAACCTGTGGAAAATCTGCACTGTTCTCTCTTCAGTGTAAAACAACATTTACAAAGAACGGCGGAAACACAGAAAAAAAAATTGGGATAATCCCAGTATTGTCAACAGCAGTGCAGTGTTTTGATAGAGTCTGTGCTTGGCATCATTTCCCAAAGAACAAAAGCAGAGCAAAACAAAGCGCAGACATGTTTGATCTCTACGCAGTTGTGCATGGGTACAAACACACACACACAAATGCAGTGATTGTAATGCAGTTCTTGTACTCATCAGGTCTCCCGGCTTTTTGTGCTACTCTGAATCAACTGTGATGGCTCTCTGGTGGCCCATCAACAGACGGAAGAAAACAGGAAACAAACTCAGCGTTCAAGGAAACAAAGCAGGTCCAGATGGTATGGATGTCACTGTTAACATCAAAGGAACAAAACGCATAAAGTGGGGCTAGTGTGTGGAGGGCTTCTCAGGATATCTGTGATTCCTCCATGCAGTTTCACAAATACATCACCGTGATCCAAGTAAATACAAATAGCAGAAACTATAAATTATGCTGCTGTCAGTGCAGGTATTTTGTAGGGGTTGGAATTACTGGTGGCCCCACGATACAATATTATCATGATACAATATGATATTATCATGATACTTGGGCCACGATATTATCACGATACTTGGCCCCAATACGATATTCCCACAATACTTGGGCCACGATATTATCACAATACTTGGGCCACGATATGATATTATCACAATACTTGGGCCACGATATGATATTATCACAATACTTGGGCCACGATATGATATTATCACAATACTTGGGCCACGATACGATATTATCACGATACTTGGGCCACGATACGATATTATTACGATACTTGGGCCAGGATACAATATTATCACAATACTTGGGCCATAATATGATATTATCATCACTTGGGGCACAGTATGGTATTATCACGATACTTGGGCCACAATACGATGTAATCACAATTTTTAACATTTTGCAATATAGCGTGTATTGCGATACAATATATTGCGATTTATACAATTTTTTCAACTGTTTAGCTAATTTAGCACTTGTCTTTCTTTTATGTTTGTATTATTTATGCTGTATTTCATTTTCCTGTAGCACATCTTGCAAACCATATATATATATATATATATATATATATATATATATACATATATATATATATACATATATATATATTTGTCATACTAACTTTCTCCTGCTCTATGATGTCACTTATGCCAACCTCGCTAGGGAAACAGTTGATTTTATTTTTACTTAATCATAGATTTGACTTCATGTTAGCAATACATTTGAAAAATCGATACTAAAATATGAGACGATACGATATATCACCAGACAAAATATTGCAATACTATGCTGTATCGATTCTTTCTCCTACCCATAGTATTTTGGTTGGTGTTTTTGCTAAACAGTTGCTTCCTTGAAGTGTGCTTAACTTTAAGAGGTTTAACACGTTAATCATCAAATGTTTGATTCATCTGATGTAATTTAGACCAACTTTTCAGAACAAAAAATACAAAAATGAAACAGACAGGTTATTATGTTGAGGGATACAAAGACAGGGACTTAATAATCACCACACTGACCCTGTGAAACACTCACCTGCAGACAAGTGTCGCAATGATGACACACCAGGCCGTGCAGCAGCAGTCAGCGTTGGGCTGCTCCTCGTTTTTGTTCCGCCGACAGCACAGACAGATGGAATAGAAGAGCAGGAACAGGAGGTCCAGGGCCAGACAGGCCAGAGCCAAACCTCCCAGTAACAGGATGGACTGATGGACAGAGGGACAGAATCATGGAAACTTTAGTGCTGATACCACTTAGACATCAATAACAGTGGAGATAATGGACCTTAAAGAGCCCTTTTAAAATGCATCACAATGTAAGCAAAGTGCAAGTATAGCATAATAAGGTTGATGCTAAGCACTAGACCTCAAGTCAATTGACTTTTGTACTACAGGTTATAATTTTATTATGTTGATTAATGTCTGTTGGAGGCTTGAACATAAGTTAAACTGTTTACCACAAATAGATCCTCATCCTGAGTGAAAGTGAAAGCAAGTTTTACGCCTCAGTGGGTAGACTGTGCTCTGTGATAAGAGGTTGATAAAGGACCAAAGTTTAAAAGGGAAATAAAAAACTTAATAGTTATATGGTTTAATCTACCCCCATGTAAAAACAAATACAGTGTGCAGGCTTTGTTTAGAGGTTGGTACTTAAGTTTTAGCACACTATCTAAGAGACATCTCTCATCCTACAGTAGCATGTCTTATGTAGGTCAGACAGAGAGCCCCAGTGTTTCCTGTAAACTTCACTCTACTCTGAAAATTTCATCCTGCCACTTTTGTTTCATTAGAAACCCACGCAGAGCTCATCCATTTGTTAGCTGTTCTCCACACTACATCCCAATAGTGTACACACCCTGATGCTGCGGTTGTTGACCATCACGGCTGCCCATGAACTCAATTTCTTGACAATCAAAGGCTCAAAGCCCAGACAACACAGTTTCATCTGACTATTCCTGTGCCCAAATCCTTTTAAGTGGTAAGAACAAAGGACAGACAGGATAACCAAACACTAATACCGCTGAATGACACCGGTCCTGTATGCTGATCTGCTCAGTTAAACAGCTCAAAGACATTCAATGATATGGCGCAGTACTAGCATCACAAAGCACCACTCAAAGCTCGGCCATCTGCACGAGTGAAGACTTCCCCTGAAGGCAGAGTGAGAGCACTGGAAATTAGCAGCCTGTCATCACAGTGGGCCATCAGTTATACTTCAGCAAGCCAGTGACCTCTTTTGGTTCTCTTTGACTGAGTAAATGTACTCAAACTGCTGAATACCTGTCTCTTTAACACTCATGTTGCTCTGCAAACCTTTAAAGATAAGACTTCCTCACAGCTGGAGAAGTCTCTGTAGTTTTCTCTCACACCTCTTTTACTGGCATCTGGTGTTAATGCTCTCTTCCTTTTCTCATTATTATCTGTCAGCTTAAAAAACAGTTTTTAGATGGGTGACAGCCACTGGAAGAGGAGATGGAAACAATGAAGAAGACGTTTTCTAGATGAGGCTAGTTATTTATTAATGTCAGCTACTGCCTCATACCAGTAAAAGCTTATTTGCTTTTAAAAAAGGGACATTCCTGGAGTTCCTCTTACGGTAAAAGTTGGAGTTTGGTTTAACTCCTTCATTTTTCTCTTTTTGTTACACTCGCCACAGAAGACGCTGCATGTCTGAACATCTCTTCCTCTTTCACAGGAGCGATGATTCACTTCTGCTCTTTCTTGCTCTTTCATCCCTCTACAGTTAAAGAGGATACATTGTTGTCTTGTGACTGATGTCTGCCCTTTTTTCACATACGCACACAGTTTACCCTCAATCTCTTGTGACATTTTATGTCTTCAATTGTCTCTGAAACTCAATCAATAACAAGATTCTCAGAGTTTAATAAAGACACAGTATTTTTTTTATTAAAACCATGTATTCAAAATAGAGGAGCCGTCACATAACTCACTTAGAAATAAACCAAAGACAACCATTAATGTCTGAAGGTCATGTCTGCTGTTTGTACATTTGATTACGCTTTATTCACACAACAATATAAAAAAAACTTAGATTTGAATCAGTTGTTTTCACAGATTACCTCTAAAGCAATCTTTAATTTCATTGATCACAGCCTTTATGGGTGATCAACAAATGAAAAAAAACAATCACAATCACTGAGCCATGACCTACAAACTTGTTGGTGACCTTCCCATTTAATGTCCAGAAACACTAAGTGACTTTAATCAATCAAGAAGTGTGTTAAAACTACTAACAAATAGTAAAGATACGCTTTGATAGTAACCATATAAGCAAATGTGGTTGGGCCAACTTGGACGGCTTAGATCGCACAACGCCGTGCCATCTGGCTAGTGTCTGGAAAAGGTCAAGACATTGGTGTAATGGCTGCACACAGATGGTGACATAGATCGAAAGGTGAAGAGAGTGAACAGGTGCACACAAGTCATCTGTCACTGAAACATCTCAAATCAATCATTATTGAAGACACAATGAGTACTAAACACAGAACAAACTTGCTGAATGGCAGATGCCTAACTCAGGTTATATACCATTTTTGTTGTAAACACTCTTTAGAGATTATGTAGGCTGTCTGAGGGGGTGATTTTAATAGAAAGGAGGTGGGTTTTTACCTGCTGATATGTCCAGTCCTCTGGCTGGAAATCACTGCTTGTTTGCTCGAACTTCAGGTTGAAATGTGGAAGTCTGTGCAGGAGATTCACCCACCATGGTGGAGAGTAGCTCACCACCGCTGCCATAGCGAGTCAATGTCAATGAGATCCACTCCGCGAACAAACCAGCAAAGATGCTTCAAACTGGAAACACAGAAGAGGACCTACTTCAGAGACTGTGTCTGTGTATGTGGTGGGAGACAAAAACAGAAGCGGTGTGGCTCATCAAGCTTGTGTAACAGACTTATCAGGCTACCTCTATTTAAACATACAACTCGATCATAAATCTCCATGTTTCATTACTCACACCAATGATCATAAATGCACCATTTTGTAACTGTTTATACTTAATTTTCATTCAGTATTTGTAAGTTCAAAATCAGCCAGGAAAACAGATCCCTTACCTGCCAAACATTAGTGCTGCAAGAAGCTCACTAACATTAACTAGTAGCTCCAACACCCGGCGGAAATCAGCTTAGCGGAGCTAGTTAGCTGTTTACCAGTAAACTGAAAGTAAACATTCACTCCGACGGGGTAGCCTCCAAAGTGTGATATAAACAGTACACGCAATGGAGCTCAAATCCATTCAAATTTTCTGTTCAAAGTAAACCGTCAATGTAGACATACCTGCAATGTTAGCTGGAGTTAACTCGGCTAGCGTTAGCCGGGTTAGCTGCTAGTTAATTGTGTTCACTGAGAGTCGAGCGAAGAGACGCGGAACAACAAGAAGTCTCTTTTGTTCCACTTGACATTCTGCTCTGCGGTTTTGCTACATCCTGTTTTCTTCAGATATTAATCCTTTAGTTCATCTCCCCTTCCAGTCCTCTTCCAGTGCGACTGCTCAAATAAGCACCGCCGAATAACAACCTCCATCCAAGCCACTGATGCAGGGGAGACCAGGGCTAACAAGGCGACTGTTCACGACACTCACAGAGCTGGCAACTCACCCGGCCCGGCCCGCACATTAGCCCTGTTTTAGCCCTCCGGAAAATAAGAGTTACCCAGCAGCGCCATCTGGAGGCAAACTTGCGGTAAGACTATGGGGGATTCCCGTGGTATTGAAAAAAACAGGGAAAACCAAAACAAAATATTATTCGATTGAGTGGCTTTACTGCGACAGGGTATTAGGGCTGCATTAAGAAAAAAAAATACTTTGAGATTAATTTATGAGAATAAAGTCATTACTAACAAGAATAATATGGTAATAAAATCATTACCTACGAGGATAAAGTTCCAATAAAATCATTTCTTACGAGAATAAAGGCATAGTGAATTAATCAAAGTCAGAAGTCCTTTTGTAAAGCTACTTTTCAGATGAAAGTTGTTGAAATGAGATCCATGGAGCATTTCGTGAAAAAGTACTTCAATCTATGTTTCTCAAAAAAAAAAAAAAAAAGGTATTTAATCTTTTGGCACATCAACACCACATTATTATCAGCATCATCACGATTTTAAAATGACTTTATTCTCCTAGCAAAGTAATTACTTCATTACGAATTTATTCTCGTAAGAAATATCTTTATTACGACTTTATTCTCGTAGATAATGATAGTAGTACGACTTTATTCTCGTAAATAATTACTTTGTTACGGCTGCATTCTCATAAGTAATGATTTTAGCAATAAGACTTATTCTTGTAAGTAATTACTTTATTACGACTTCAATCTTGTAAATAATGATTTAAGTACGACTTTATTCTTGTAAGTTATTACTTTATTATGACCTAATTCTCGTAAATAAGTATTTCGGTTCGACTTTGATCTCGTAAGTAATTATTTTGTTCTCGTAAATTAACGATTTTAATCTAGAAGTCATTTTTTTTCTTAATGTGGCCCGAATAATCCGTCGTACTTTACTCACTGGTTGTAAATCTGCATCTTTTTTGTGGCGTTTGAAATTAAGATGACTGAATTTCTTCAGGTCGAAATCTATAAATTCCGAAGAGGCAACTTAAACATTAAAAGCACAAGTACGCTTGACGCTTAACAACCATGAAGAATCTCAAACTTCCGAGCGGTACCTGAAGGCATCAATAGTTTGTTCACATGAAGAATGAGGAGCATCAAGTCAAAGAAAATGAACTTGCACATGTCATGTGAAACCAGGAAATTAATCGATCCATAGAGGCACCGTGCCCTAGACAATTTGAGGAAAAGTGCATTTGCGCAGCCGCTGATTTTTATTTAGGTTAGTTTAGAGAAGGTTGGACACAAACGCAAGCACCAGTGCGTCCTTTTAACTTTATAACACACATATAACTGCTGTTTACTGCTGGGTATGACACACTCATTTGCTTCGCTCTTGTCAGTCCTGTTTTACACGACTCCACGCCACACTTGGACTTTAACCAAGGCTCACTACAACTTTAAGAAATAAATTACTTGTTTTTTCTTTTCTGCAGGAAATCACATGGAGGTGCTCTTGCGCTCACATGACAGACTGCATCATGGCAGGAGAGATCAATGAAGGTACAGTACGAAAACTTCTCATCACAATGTTGCCATCTGGTTTCTTTGTAACTTTGCTGTTTGTAATAGTGCTGTAGAGTCAGGTAAGGTAAAACATGTTGTGCGGGTTGTATTTAAATGAGGGTAAATCTGTTTGGTGAAGTCGCGATGAGAACTGACCAATGAGAACTTTTGGGTACATGAAGATCTCGGACCGAAGTCAGTCCATCTGAAAACCAGCCAAGAGTGATTTATCGCTCTTCGATCCACTTGTTAATGTTTACCTCACTTCCGATGAGCTTCATTAACAGTTAATATCACAATAAGAAAAAGGTCAGGGGTGTAAAATGATCATAGAGTTTGTGATGTGTTTTTCCTGCCACGTGAAAAAGTGCCACTTGTGCGTCGTGTTGTACTCTGGGAGCCATCGGCACACATGGTTTGAAATGACTTTTTATCATAATTGTAGCTCTCAGTCCCTAATTTAAAACGATGATTAGGTTGATTATGTGTTGAATTTCGATTTCTCCCTCGCCTTCTGGATGCCCACTTATCAATCTGTGTTGGCATAATATAGTCATGTGATGGGAAATAAACTGTGATCATAAACGCTGATAAAATCATCATAACCCCTGCAGTCAATGCCACTGATTCATTATAATGTCCAATCGTAAGGCCAATAATGATCAGAAACATGCTGCTGCTGACTATATTTTGCAATCCTTGGTGGTTGTGATGCTACATAGGTGTTATTCCTCTTTTAGGCTCAGTTCCTGCCTATTACAGGGAAGTATATGAGGCCATCTGCTGTAGGACAGATGACAGAGTGCAGGTTGAAGTTTTTCAGCGGTTGCTCCAAAGGACTGATCTCTCCAAGGCGGTTTTAGGCCAGGTGAGGGGCTCACACTTTCCTGGACTGTGGGGGGCAAATCATCACAATGCCATGTCTGGCAAAAAAAGTGCATTTGTGGCTGCAATACTAGTTTGAAACAACTAATTTCATGGTTGAAGTGACAAAGCAGATCATTTCATCTAATCTCATTTAATCTCCGCCATCCCTCATTCATTCTCAAATCAAAAAATAAACAGAAAAACACATTTTGTGCATTGTTAATCAGAAGCCTAAACAAACTCATTATTATCATTTTTCTGAGTCATCCACCATCTGCATGTTGCCATCAGATACTGTTGGCTAATACATGCAATAATATGTCATATGCAATAGTCATAATGGAGCAATAACATTTAATGTGCAATAATACCCAAAAGCTCATTGACAATAAATACTACACTAATTTTTACATAACAGTAACAGATGTGCTGGTGTGTATGACTGCGTGCATGTGGGTATGAGGCAAATGTTTCTCTTGTTTTTGCAGCTAGAACATATCTGATTGTGTAATTTGCAATGTCATTAAAGGCTTTCTATGCAATTATGTTCCATATCAAATATATAGACATTAGTAAAATGTCTTATTAGAAAGTTGGTGCAATTATTGTGAAGGCTAGCAGACTGTTTAAGACGTGGTTGTATTTTTTTTTTTTTTTTTGTGAGATGACTGTTATGTTACTGCTGACATGTAAGCTATTTCGTCATCATGTCACTCATATTCAATTTTATTTTCCTGACCTTTGTGTGCGGTCAGGAGGAATGTAGAACCACAGGTGAATTTAGACATACTTCATGTCAGATTATCTTTGTCTTCCTCAGATTGCTGAGCATGTTGACTGCACAGACGGATACCTGAGCAAGTTGTCTCTCTATAAAGCGCTCGCTTTGATTGCCTTCGCTCAGAAGGGAAAGCAGCCCAGCCCCAAACTCCTGGAGAACTGCATACAAGGTAGGTAACAGTGGCACACTGACAGAAGAACAGTAAAAGGTTTTGCTTAATGAATAGCTTGACAGTTGCTGTGTGTGTCCTCTCAGTCATCCCTCTTCCGCTCAGATATATTATCTGCTGCGGGGCAAATGTCACTCTTTTATAGGCTCACTCCTTATGTATTTCCTCTGACAGTTCATTGCACTGATACATCCTCCTGTTGCTTTCAGTTAGATATGTTGCATAACATTGAAATAGTTCAAAGTACAAGAGGGGTATTTGGGAATATTTATGAGAAATGTATTTTGACAAAGAACATTAGCTTGTGAGTCTTTCATATGAAATCAAATTCAGCTTCATTCTTGTATTTAATTTGGCAGAGAGGCCGCAGCAGTGTCTAAGTATTGTGTTCGTTCTCAGGTCCCGCAGTGGGAAGATGATAGAGTGGAATTCTCTGGTTTTCAGAGAGGTAGCCATTATACTGGCACAAGTTACATCCATTCCCAACCTTCTGTGATGATTTAAGGCTCTCTCTGTTATTTCAGGTGTGGCCAGCGTGGTAGCTAGCTGCATGCCACTTCCTCATCTGTGCAAGAACAAGTTTTCTGTATTCCTGGCAGTGCGTTACATTCATACATTTCATGACCTTCTTGGAATGCAATGCACTGCAAGAATAAAAGATCACATGAGCCCTTGGCGAAACCCAGTGCCAGCTAGAGACAAAGAGCAACACACGTAGTTATCTACTCAAAGAGGAAAAGTACATCTAACGCAAACATTCTACGTGCTTAGAAATTCACGACTTTCTAGAGTTATTGATAACAATCCTTAAAAAAACAAATATTAGAAGTCAGTGCTGGTTGTGTGTCTCGCAGAGTTGCCAAAACCTCAGCTTGGAGAGCCGAGGGATTTAAGCGCACTAAGGATGCAGCCGGCGCAGGAGGACGCACTGACTGTATTTCAGACACTGGACAAGCTGCTGGCCAGAGACACAGTCCAGGTGGAGCTTATACCTGAGAAGAAGGGCCTGTTTCTGAAACATGTGGAGTACCAGGTCACCAGCCAGGCAAGGCATCTCCAAACTGCTGCATAGAAACGACAGATTCAGAAAACCTCGACAAGAACAAATAAAGCTGGAAGTTTGAGATACACATGAGGATATAGATGGAGAATGATGTTATGGTGCTAACATCTGCTGATTTTTTTCTTTTTCTTTTTGTTATAGCGATACAAGATATCAGTGTACAGACGCTACAGTGACTTTGATGTCTTCCACGAGGTTTTGCTTCAGAGATTTGCCTACAGAGTGGTGCCAGCGCTGCCCCCTAAAAGAATGTTAAAGGGAGGTATGTTACCCTGTCTGAGCTTCAACTTAGACACAGTCACCCTCGTGATTCTTTTGTTTCTACATCTCCTTCGTTTTAGACTCGTTGTTTCTGAAGCCTTTCCTTTGTTCGGATGCTTCACTCAAAAGTTATGTTAAATATCCAGCGGCTCGAAGAGCTGAGTAGTTTTTGGTCGATGAAGTTTGTAAAGAAGAACAGAAAAGAAGTGTTCAGCTTAATCTGAACTCTTATTCCTGCAGGTTCTGTTTCTTTCAAACTCCATCATTACCCTTCATCAAAGCGATTGCCTGAAAGAAACACGGAAACTGGTGATGCGTTAAATGAGCCTATTTCAGCTCTCAATGACTGATTGTCGCTGTGGAATGATAATCATGCCAACGCGCTCACACACACACACACACACACACACACACACACACACACACACACACACACACACACACAAACACACACACACACACACACACACACACACACACACACATATAGATGCTGAGGAATCTGTGCAAAACGTGGGATTAGACTCAATTAGCAGTCCTTATCAAGAATGTGTAAAAAAGTAACAGATAGGCTAAATAAATCTGTCATAGCAACAATTCGCCCCAGTGCAGTTGTCACAGATAAAAAGAATAGCTCTAAAGACTAAAGACGTTTCTTTGTTTCAGGCTGTAAACATGATTATTCTATTGTAAAACTGATTCGGTTTCATAAACCCTCATAAATTTGTATGTAATCCATAATTTTATCCCTGCAAGACATTTGTGAAGAATTGTGATGTTTTGTTGGTCACCAGTTCTGATGAGGAGGTAACGTTGTGTGTCATTGGCCTAGAAATGAAAGTTGAGGTTATATTTCTAACATGTTAATTGAAAATAGTGTTGGACCTAGAGCTGCACCTTGAGGGACCCCATGAAGTAACTTTTGGATTGCTAGCTTGCAGTTAACTGATACAGCAAAACACCTGTTGTGCGGATATGCTTCTGCAGGTGGCAACATTTGTTTGTCTCTGGTTGATTTAGGCCCCGTTTATACGTACTAGATTAGTTTTAAAAACAGAGACATCAACCATTGTTTTCACCCTCTGTTTAGGCGCAACCGGAGAATTCGCCCCTGAAAATGATGCTTTTCAAAAACTCCGGACAAAGTGGAGATTTTGGAAAACTCAGTTTGCACGTTTGGATTTAAATAGAGAAAAACAGAGCTTTGGGTAGCCGTAAAGAAGGAAGTAACGTTGTTGCTGCTCTGCGGGATTCTGATTGGCTAACGTGGGCTTGAGCTTCTTGCTACACTGCCACCTACAGGTTTGGCATGTTCTTAACGGCATATATATACACGGGTTAGTGTAAACGAAACTTTTCTGAAAATGTAGTGCTGTGCACACTGTTTTTTTTTTGGTAAATGGAGAGGGTGAAATGTCCATTTATAATGATAGCTGGGCACGTGTAAATGTAGTCTTAACTTCACTTTAGGAGAGGGGTTATATTATCCATCTTCATATACAGTCTGTCCATGTCTCAGCTTGGTGTCTCAGCCCACCAGCCAAAAGACTTGGATGTTTTCTTTTATGTCTCTGTCTATATGAAACATGTGAATGTGCTCTCACAGTGCATTTCTTTCCTATTCACAGATTGAACTCTGTAACTTATTTTTTTGATCTCTCCACAGTCTTGACCTCCGTCTCTGAGAGGGAGTTCATCGAGGGTCGGAGACGTGCTCTCAGCAGATTCATCAACTTGGTAGCGCGGCATCCCTTCTTCTCTGAGGACGAGCTAGTCAAGACCTTCCTCACTTTCAGTGGCTCTGTATGTTGTCTCTTTATACTTACTCCTGTTTGCGTCCTGTAACTGTTGCGCAATAAGTGTTACCATTATCGTGACTGAATGAATCTCATCCTGTTCTAACCTCTCAGGGTCTTTTTCCTCTTCCCTCTCCCCACACAGGATGTTCAGACTAAACTCCGTGACACTTACAAGAAAACAGGCGATGAGTTCATGACCAACAGAATTGCAACCCTAGCAAAGGTTTGTCATATAGAGGACAAGGGAGAAAATCTGACGTGCACTCCTTTCAATGATAACAAAGGAACAAAGACTGAAAAAATTCAAAGACCCGTGTTTGGTATGTTTACAGGAGTATCTCCCGGCTGATATTCAATCTCAGTTCTCCACGAGCAGAGAGCTGATCAGAAACATCCACAACAGCTTCAACAAACTGCGTGACAGAGCCGAGAAAATGGCTGAGCGCTCGAAGGAGAATGCCACTGATCTTCTCATGTTTGGCAGAGAGCTCAGGTATTTCATTATAAAGTCTTTTTCCCGTATCCAGAGGTCCTGGACTCCAAATCAAATGTTAATAACATTCCTGTGCACCTTTTTTCATGATTGTTGGCCTAAAGTGAGTTTGTGCATCTCAGACATAAAGTTTCATTCTGCCACTGTAACAATAATGCTTTTGTTTTTTATTATTTTGCAGTACACTGGGTTCAGACTCTTCATCTCTTCCCACTTTTGCATCCTCACAAAGTACCTGGGGGGCCCTGCGTAAGTCTCTGAAGAGTCTGTCTGTGGAGTTTGCGGTGCTGTCTGACAAAGCTGCTCAGCAGGTACAGCCCAAAGTCCTCCACCTGCACAACCTGCACTCTCTGCCTGGCTGTGACCAGAACTTGTAATAAATTCTGTTTTGCTAACATCCTCAGGGCAGACGGGAAGAGGATGATGTTGTGGAAAAACTGAATGTTTTCCTGGATTTGCTTCAATCGTATAGAGTAAGTAAATTCATTCAACCTGAGACCACCTTAAACTGCAGGTGACTCTGCACTGATGTTTGCATGTTTCAAGTAAAAAATGCTCATTTTAATTTCATTCTAACTGATTTTAAACCATAAATCCCATTATAGACACTGTAGTGACTAACTTCTGGTGGAATCCAATGTCCAATCCGAGGTTGTTGTTGAGTTATCATTTTGCCATTTACTGATTTAATAAAAAACGAACAAAAAAAGTCAAATAATGATGGTGATGTGCATGATGAGGGTGAGAGTGGTGTCAGAGATTAGCGGTAAAACTGTGTGCTCTTCCCATTCCCCAAATCACTACTTCACCTGTGTCCCTTTGTCGCATTTACCTTTCCATTCACCTGAAGCGCCCCTTGTGGTGATTGTGCGAGTAACAAAACAAAACCCCAAAAATGATACAGATAAAATGGCTCATTCAGACACATTTGTCCTGAGCCAGAAACACATAGAGAGGTTTGTATTCTTAATAAAGTCAAGTTGAGTGAAGAGTGATAATCAGGGTTTTTCTTTTGGACTTAATGTTCTCATTAATGTGTGGGTCTTGAATATTAAATATGAGAATTTATGGGATAATACAGCAGTATTTCCACAGCTTTAACTCAATCTGTTAACCCTCATATAAATGCTAATTTAATCATTTGTATAAAGATATGTCTCTACATCCCTGGCAGCCGTGTAATACCGCTGTTCTGCTTGTTATTATTTAGAGGCTGGTCTGAGGCAGCTCCATGTGACTGTTATTTTATTTTTTTCCCAGGATCTGTGTGAGCGTCATGAGAAAGGCGTGCTCCACGAGCACCAGAGAGCTCTGCACAAATACGGCATGATGAAGAGGCAGATGATGAGCGCCACGGTGCAGCCCAAAGAGCAGGCATCTGTGGAGCAGCTGGAGTCACGAATAGTTCAGGTGGTCGATCTGTTTCTGTTTCTCTTTTTTCATAAGGAAGACTGTCGGGCTACAACTGGACTTAGAGAAATTAATGTTTGATAGATGATTGAAAAACTGTTAGAAAAGACTGCTGAACTGCTCCTTTTAGGAATATATTGAGTTCAACTTGCCCAACTCTCTGTTAATTGCATTAACAAACATCAAAATATACAATTCAGCTCAGTTTTCTGATGTATTAATAAATGTTTTATTCTCTAAATGATCCAAAAGAACCAAATTACAGTGGAGTATTTACTGTAGACGAGCAGATACAACAATAAAACTCCATTAGTCACAGCTTTTGGCTTAAATGAGCCAAATCAAAAAGCATCAAGTTGGCATTCATAACAATTACACCAAATATCATTCCACCGAAACACTGAATCACAGCTAGTTTCTGTCTTGTGACTGAAGTTCCTCGTAGCTAGTGTGGGCTGTCTGTGTTTGGCATCGTGGTTAAAAATGTCAAGACTATTCCTTCTAATAATATCTGGCATGTATCCAACCGCTGTACTTTCAGTTACTGTGGGAACCACTGCTTTGTTAGGTCACTGTGACTCTGACTTCCTTCATTTCTCTGGAGTTCAGATAATTATTTTAGCAGGTATATGTAAAAAATAATGTAAACTCCAGCAGTAAGCTAGACATTATCCTGCTTATCAGCTAACCACAAACTACATCTACTAACAAGCTGACTCTAAGTATCCCATTGTCCTAAAGAGGCTATATACAGCTATCTAGAGTTAATAACCATTTTCAAAGGGTTTAGACCATAGATTGTATATACTACGGACAACTTGATTCCGCCTTCCGCCAGTATACGAATTTGAGGCCAAATTGCTCTCTGTATTTCCTAAAACTAATATTGCGCTGTAGCATTGTACGCATTCGGCGGGAGAGTCGCCGAGAGTCGCTGTGATGACGCATGACTCATACAGCGTTAGCCCATAGGCTGTATCAAGTGTCAATCATACGAAATATAAACCCCCTAATAACTTTTAATAATGGAGCTGCACAGAAAAAAAGAGGACTTGAGCACAAACCAGTTTTACTTTAACTACGTGTCAACAACGCAAGCAGGGGTAGAAAATTGTATATTCTGTGTAATAAATTTCTAAAATTTGTTCACAAGTCCATAGAGATTGCTGGAGGAGGCGGGATTTATGACCTATACTGCAGCCCATCACCAGACTGTGCTGTTCTCGTGGTGGCTTCACCCAGTAATGAGGCAGTCAGCGTCCATTCTATATATAGTCTATGGTTTAGACCAACAGAATTAAGTATTTAACACAACCCAGTGTTAAATAGGAAGGCATAGGTATAATAGACTTCCATATCGGATGTGCTGTCAGAATAAGCAATATATGTGGAAGAATTTTACTTATAAATGTTAGTTGATTGATGTTTTTCTAAAATGTTGTCTCTGAATTACTATATTTATTATGTCAAATTCCAAGTTTAATGTTATTTCTATGTAAAAATACTCCAGCAAGAACGTGCAGCTCTGTTATCACTTATATTTGCATTCTGACTCGGCCGTTGTGAAACTAATAACACGCTAATGGATGTGTTAACTATTAAGGCTTAGTCTAGCGTGTTAGCATACAAACTCATAGTTTAACGTGGGCTGGGGATTTCCATCTTTTCATCTGCCTGAGCCAGCAATGGGAACCACAACAGTGAGCATGATAGTTAATGCCAAACCATTTTTTTACTTAATTAAAAAACCTAAACTTGGTTTAAGGTAAAAGTCATGGTATGACGAGGCAAACTCAAATTCATCCTCATGGGACTATGCATGTCATAACTACTGAAATACAGGCTGTCCAGTGGGCATATATACAAAAAAAGAGACACTAGAAGACAGAGTAATAGAAATAATGTAATATGGCCGTAATTTCACCATGCCTGTTAAGTCAAGGTCATTTCATTTACCTGCATAATGACAATTTATTTTTCTATCACAGCAAGAAAACGCCATCCAGACCATGGAGCTGAGGAACTACTTCTCCCTGTTCTGCCTGCATCAGGAGACACAACTTATCTTCATCTACCTTCCAATCACATCCCACATCCTGGGTGCTTTTGTAAACTCCCAGGTCCAAGGACACAGAGAGGTGAGGCTGCTAGTCGGAGAATCATTTTCCTGTTTCTTATGCTGCTCCTGAAATATCAAACCTGATATAAATAGCCATTTAAAGTTCCAACCAATAAGACAATACTATACTATGAAATTTGTTGTCTGAGCTTTACAAAGATGTACCAAACTGACTTATTTAATTTCTTTTCAGATGGGCGAGGTTTGGAGTGAACTCCAGCCGAAGCTGGGGTGTCTCTTTGGGGGTAATAATGGTCTGAAGCCCACCTTATAAAAGCGAAATACTGAAGATTAAAGACGGGAAACAGTCAGTAACAGGGATCATGACCTGACAACTCCCCGCAGAGAAATGAAGACTGCACAACTTTTTATCTTCTACCAAGTTGTCTTATAACCATCAAACACTCCATTCAGCGAGAGGATTTTGTAAAAATGAGTCTTATTTTCTTGAATTGTTTCAGATTGCAATCATCAACTATGTGCCTGGATAAAATAATGGACTCATAAATCTAACATTACGTGCTCAGTCAGATCAGGAAATAATGTCCATTCTCAAATCAAGGATGTATGCTATTCATCCTGTATGTTATCTTACAAGGGACCAGCCGGCATGTCGGTGTGGAAGGATGAAAGTATATTCTTGTATTCCAGCTCATCAACACCTGTTTCTAACTTTAACTTTTTATAGTTCTCATAGATCATTGATAAAAATAGTGAGGGATTGGAAGTTGTTTTGTGTATAGAATAAGATTATTTTAAATCTCCATTCCTAAAAGTTTCTGGTTTTTCTTACTGAATAATTTTACATCGATGTATTTTTGATACGGATGTTAGTTAATGAGGATGTGAAGCAGCACGTTTTACATTTTTTTTATGGACACTTTTCCTCTCACTTTATACAGTGTACCTTTAATGCAGGGCAACATACAGTATTTGCTTCTTCTGCTTCAGACTTCAGACTTCTGGTTCTGGTTTTTATCTTATAAGCTATTTTATAAAAGCCTGTATCAAAGTGGAAAATACTACAAAGGGCAGATATTTGAGGTTTTTTCAAACGACAGCCTCTAGAATCAGCTGTTTTATGTCAACACTATAAGCTAATTATTTACTGCCAAAGACAAAATATAGAAATTCACCTTAAAACCCAACAAAGAAATAGGACAGGGTTTCAACTGAGCTGAAATTGAATAATCACTACTTTTCTCTTCAAGATTTTAGAATTTTCAATCGATCAAATTCAACAAAAAAAAATTGATTTGTTTTACTACAAACTAGTGTCTGTGCACATTTTATTATCATACATTGCCTCTTTACTTTAAAAACCTGAAAGGGACAATTTGCCGTTTAAAGGCTCATGCTTTAAAAACTCGTCACTTCTGATCTCATCCCAAACACACCAAACTGACCGTGCTGAATGATGCAAGAACACAGACTTTTTTTTTTCTTTTTTTCTACAGAAAGTTGAACATTTATTTTATGAAGAAAGAAACTCAATCTCAGCATACAGTGATAATGATGTAGACTTGCACAGGAAAGGAGACCCAATAAGTGTATTTCTGTAGATACTGTAAATAAAATCTTGAGTTGTGATGATTCAGTTATTCTAAAAAATAAAATCACATTATGGATATTTTTTTCTGATATCACTGCTTTGATTTTTTTTTTTTTCATATTTGTGAACTGTGTTTAGAAAACAACATTTTTAAAGTCATTAAATGTAACAGAAATATTACCTTTTGATTTTGCCACCACAAAGCTAACATGGTTGTTTTTCAGGTCTAGTGTGTGGGATCAAATTGTGTCTATTCAGTGTTATAAGTTGGTGTTCACTCAATAGAAAATACATTTAAATGGGACGGTTGGATTGTCATAACCTTTAAGGATGCTAGAACAAGCCTGCCATAACTTCAAAGAAAGGTTTACACTAGATCAGCCATACCATGTACAGCAAATCTATGCCTCATTGATACAAATATGGAGGCAGTCTGAAACTTTATTACAGTGGCCACTTTATCCCACACACTACTACTATGAGTCTGTTTCCTCTGACAACAGACTCTGAACACTGGGATACCTTCAAAGAACAAATCCTTACAGGCTTAAATTCCTGTTTTTGGTCCCACTTGTCAAGAACAGCCGGCACTCCGTTTCTCAGATACCAGCTCAGAGTTCGTCCACTTCTTCCAGTGTGTGGCTCAGGATCACATCGTGACCCTGAAACTTAAAGTAACCGACAAATTTCTTGTTCTGGAGCAGCAGCGGGAACCACAGGATGTCATCGGCCCACATCTCACTGAACGGGATTTTGTCGCATTTGAACCACTGAGGCCGCATTTCTGAAAAACACACAAGAAAATAATCAGCAGATGTTTATGGTTTATATTCAATTTAGAGATGATCATAGGGGAATCAAGAATCAATGAGGTCATCACCTCTTTTGTTAATTTGGGGCTTGTATTAAATTAAATCATATTGCATGCAGCACTTTCTTTCCTTGGTAGCTGTTTGTTTAAATCAGGCACGCCAAAACCTGAGCCTGTGGGCCAGGTCCAGCCCGGGATATAATCATATATAGTCCATGAGATAATTTCTTATTGCTCAGCTCATAAAAAGCACTCCTACCACTCATACAACAAGTCCCACAATGCACTGCAACAGCTGTCAAACAGGTCAAGATCTGTGCATCAACCTCTCCTCCTGCTGCTGTAACGACACGGAAAGTTGTCCAGCACTGTTACAGTGACATCTAAGTTATCCCTCCAAATAAAAGGCCAATCGCAAAGTAGTCCCTGAAACAGGGACTTTCAGAATAACATAAGGTGGCACTGCGAGGCAAAATGTTGATTCTAGACATGTTTGAGGTAGTGAGAGCTTTTCAGGTCAAGCTGCACCTGTGGGAGATGCAGTAAGGGAACTTGAGTCATTTTCCATGTTTCCGAAGAAAACCAAACCAGGTCTCCATCACTGTTTCCAGCTGCTCATTTTGCTAAACTGAGGACACTTAGCACTGAATTCACACGGCGCTTTGCCAACTTTGAAGCACAGAAATTTAATTTTAAACTGCTAAGAAATCCATTTGCAGCTGATGTGGAGAAAGGTCCTGTAAACATACTGATGGAGCAGACAGAACTCCAGTGTAACTCGAGGTACAGTATGACTCTGTAGGGCCCGCACAGTTCCCCCACCTCATCCCTGACATGAAGCCCCCACTCCGCCTACAGGCTGCTCGAATGCACTGCATGTTTGGTTGTACAGACCTACTGTATGTAAGTGACTTTTTTCTGTGAGGGAAACAAACATAAACCAAACGCAGAAATCATCTCATTGATGCACACCTCCACTCCATCCTGAGAGCTTCCAAAGTTAGAGCCTCAAACTTTAATGAACTTGCAGCCAATAAAAGATGCCAAGTATCTTCTCAGAGAGATGAAAAAAGAGACAGAACTAAAATAGCTGTGAATTTTGTTGTTGTTGTTTGTTTTTGCACTTTTGCCTGAAATCTTATCAACATTTTTTATTAGAAGGATTTGCAGATTTTCACCAGTTTGTTCCCATTTGAAATACTCTCATTTGTCCTGCTGTGACTGTTGAGGGGGGTCTGGTTCTTCAAATTTGTTTTTGTGATCTAACACAGTCAGTTGCAGACGATTCAATAAATGTTAATTCTGTTTGGCCTGCAGCTTAGACGGTATTAAATATTGGCTTTGTGATTGAGTTTGGCACCTCTGGCTAAGAGAAAAAGGAAGGTGTCAGAGGTCCTGCCTCTTCTTAATCTTGATTGGTCGATGAAGGGATGTGACGCTGATGATGACTGAGAGTGTGTTTAATTCGGGTACAACAAGAGTTTTATCTCTTCAAGGCTTTTTTTAAAAAGTTGAACAGTAATAAAAAATACTAAATCATGTAGTTGTCCAACAGAATAATTTAATATGAACATCTTTTTATGTGTCCCAGCTGAGCTCTGCTAAAGGAAAAGAAATGAAAGTAAAGGATGCTGAAAAATGTGTATTGAAATATGAGCACTGAGGGAGCCTCATTTAAACTTTGCCTGAAACTGAAGATTTCAGAGAGCACAGGACTAAGTCCTTGGGTTTGTTCCGTTTTCTTTTATGAAGGACTGATCCTAACAAGCGCCCCTGAGGTCTTAGTAAAGCTGCTAAAACTATTCAAGTAATGTTAGAGGGCGACTTATGTTTCTGTTATACAAACAAAGACAGTGGGAAAAGGTTCAAATGCTTCAGAAATCTTACACTGTAAATTCATAGTAGTCTCTTATTTTCAGCTGTTGCTCTTTATCTTGTCAAACCATGTAAAGAGCTCTGCACTCCCTCTTTTTTCACTCATTTAATTCATTTCATTCAAGTCTCTTTTCTTCTTTTAAATCTCTGTCTGACTTGTCTTGCCCTTCAGATTCCAGTGCATACTGATTTCTAACTCCTCTTTCGCTTTGCTGTGTCCTCAAGCTTCACCCTGTTACACTTCACTCAACTCACAGGAAACACGGATCACTGCAGCTGGTTTCTTGTTGTTGTTTCCTTTTTGCACTTTTGCCTGAAATCTTATCAACATTTTTTATTAGAAGAGATTTGCAGATTTTCACCAGTTTGTTCCCATTTGAAATACTCTCATTTGTCCTGCCTTTACAGCTTTCTTCTGCTTTCTGCTTTTTTGTCACACTTACATATTTCAGATCATCAATCAAATTTGAATGTCAGTCAGATAACCAGAGTAAACACAGAATGCAGTTTGTAAATGATGATTTCATTTATTAAGGGGAAAAGCTATCCAAACTACACTCACCGGCCACTTTATTAGGTACACCTGTCCAACTGCTCGTTAACACTTAATTTCTAATCAGCCAATCACATGGCGGCAACTTAGTGCATTTAGGCATGTAGACATGGTCAAGACAATCTCCTGCAGTTCAAACCGAGCATCAGTATGGGGAAGAAAGGTGATTTGAGTGACTTTGAACGTGGCATGGTTGTTGGTGCCAGAAGGGCTGGTCTGAGTATTTGAGAAACTGCTGATCTACTGGGATTTTCACGCACAACCATCTCTAGGGTTTACAGAGAATGGTCCGAAAAAGAAAAAATATCCAGTGAGCGGCAGTTCTGTGGGCGGAAATGCCTTGTTGATGCCAGAGGTCAGAGGAGAATGGCCAGACTGGTTCGAGCTGATAGAAAGGCAACAGTGACTCAAATAACCACCCATTACAACCAAGGTAGGCAGAAGAGCATCTCTGAACACACAGTACGTCAAACTTTGAGGCAGATGGGCTACAGCAGCAGAAGACCACGCTGGGTGCCACTCTTTTCAGCTAAGAACAGGAAACTGAGGCTACAATTTGCACAAGCTCATCGAAATTGGACAATAGAAGATTGGAAAAACGTTGCCTGGTCTGATGAGTCTCGATTTCTGCTGCGACATTCGGATGGTAGGGTCAGAATTTGGCGTCAACAACATGAAAGCATGGATCCATCCTGCCTTGTATCAACGGTTCAGGCTGGTGGTGGTGGTGTCATGGTGTGGGGAATATTTTCTTGGCACTCTTTGGGCCCCTTGGTACCAATTGAGTATCGTTGCAACGCCACAGCCTACCTGAGTATTGTTGCTGACCATGTCCATCCCTTTATGACCACAATGTACCCAACTTCTGATGGCTACTTTCAGCAGGATAATGCGCCATGTCATAAAGCTGGAATCATCTCAGACTGGTTTCTTGAACATGACAATGAGTTTACTGTACTCAAATGGCCTCCACAGTCACCAGATCTCAATCCAATAGAGCATCTTTGGGATGTGGTGGAACGGGAGATTCGCATCATGGATGTGCAGCCGACAAATCTGCGGCAACTGTGTGATGCCATCATGTCAATATGGACCAAGCTCTCTGAGGAATGCTTCCAGCACCTTGTTGAATCTATGCCACGAAGAATTGAGGCAGTTCTGAAGGCAAAAGGGGGTCCAACCCGTTACTAGCATGGTGTACCTAATAAAGTGGCCGGTGAGTGTAAACTGGCCCTATGTTAAAAAGAAATTGCCCCACCTTGTTGAATCATGAATTGACTGTGATTAACCACATTTGCCACACCTAGGCCTGGTTACTCCTAAACCTGTAGGATCAAGAAATCACTTCAATAGAAGCCGTCTGAAAACACAAAGTGGTTCAAAGATCTCAACAACAACAAAAAAAGAAACTACGCCATGAGAAACAAAGTTATCAACATCTATCAGTCAACAAACACAGCCATGTCTAAGGCTTTGGGACACCAGAGAACCACAGTGAGAGCTATTATCCATCGAGAACTCATCAAGGAGAACCCAGAACAACATCTAAAGCACTGCAGGTCTAACCCGACTCAGTTAAGGTCAGAGTTCATAACTCAACAGTAAGAGACTGGGTAAAAAATAGTATCCATGGGAGAACCTCAAAGCCAAAACCACTGCAGAGCCAAAAGAACACAAATTTCTGTCTCACATCTGCCAAAAAAACATCTTGATGATGACCCGAGACTTTTGAGAAAATACTCTGTCGACTGACGAGACAAAAGTGGAACTTTTTGAAGTGTGTGGAAAATCCCACCACATTTTGAGTAAAGTTAACACAGCATTTCAGAAAATGAACATCATACAGAAAGTCAAACTTGGTGGTGGTGGTGGTGGTGTGATGGAATCTGGAATTTCCTTTCATGGGACTATTAAAGGAATGTCTTATCTTATCTTATCTGTTACGGATGTGTGTTTATTTTGCATGTGTTTTTCCCCTTTTGTCTCTCCATAGCTGCCCAGGTGAAATCACTTGAGTGCCAATCAGACTCACCTGGTGCTGGGAGTCTAAAAGCCCAGAGCTGCCTGCAGTCTGGAGAGGCATTTGGTGGGGAACTGTTGCCCTGCTGCCTCTCACTTGTGTTGTGGGTGCTTTGTGTTTCGTTTGCAATTTTGTTATTTTGTCACAATAAATCACGTGTTAAACTTTTGAAGGTGTTTTGTTAATTTGGAGGGTCAAAAGTTGAGGATAGTTGTTAGCCCCATAGGGCCGCCTAAGAGTGGGGCCTAACATATCTCATCTTGATGGTCTGGGGCTTCTTTGCTGCTTCAGCACCTGGACCACCTGCCACAATTAATGGAACTGTGAATTCCCCTCTCTACCAGAAAATCCTGAAGGAGTACGTCCGGATATCAGTTTAAAACCTTTAAGCCCAAGCACATTTTGGTTATGCAGCAGCACAATGATCCGAAGCACACCATCAAGTATACCTCTAAGTGGTTATAAAAGAAACAAAATGAGGGTTTTGGAGTGGCCTAGTCAAAGTCCAGACTCAAATCTCATTAAGATGCTGTGGCATGACCTTAAACAGGTCGTTCATGATGGAAAACCCTCCAATATGGCGGAATGAGAACAATTCTGCACAGAAGAGTGGGTCAAAAGTCTATGTGACAGTTATTGAAAAAATGTATTCTGTATTTACTCTGGTTATCTTTGTCTAATATTTAAATTTGTTTGATGATCTCAAACATATAAGTGTAACAAAAAAAAGAGCAAAAACAGAAATCTGAAAGGGGACTAATACTTTTTCAACACACTGTAAGTGTTTAGGTTGTGACAAGACTGTTTCAATCTGTTATCTTTCAAGGGATCGTTGTGGATTCTTTGTTTTTAAAATAATATTCATAAAGACAATATGGACTGAGTGGTTTTGATTCTTGTTGTGAAAATTGAAGGACCTACCCTCTGATTCTGTCGGTTCTCCATTATAATCATCAGCCCTAAAAACATGGACGTCCAGCAGCTGTGTTTCTCCAACAAACTCAAATTTGATATTTCCAATCTTCCTCAGCTCATCCACCGTTAGGCCACTTTCTTCTTGCAGTTCTCTACGGGGAAAAAAAGTGTCATTAATATTTGATATTGTGTACATCAGAAATAAACTCACAGTACACTTCACACAAGCACTTAAGGCAAAAAAAATACAGTGAAGTGATGATATCTAGACAATAAACTTGAGTGACCTGAATGAGTAAAGTCACTTTTCTTCACTATTCTGTAGTCAAACAGGTCTCTTGTTAGGCCGAGGAAACAGTTAGTCTCCTAACAGTTTATAGACAGAAGAAACAGTTTGGTATGGAGCCTGATTACTTCTTAGCTTCCTTCCTTTTGCCTCAGAACAAACTTCCTGCCAATGATTGATGGTCACAAAACAATAAGTCCACACTCAACTCCATGCACTTTGTGGAGCTCACAAAACAGCATGAGCTCAAATCTTCAGCTGCTTTGTCAGGTTTTTTTCTGTCCTCTATTGCCCTTGTTATAGTGTGTTAAATTCATATATTTACATTTTAATGCTATCAGAAATCATTGAATTGTATGCAAAGTGCGTCTTTATTTGCCAAACATGACAATGAAAATTACAGTGACTCTGGTCTACTGGTTTGGGTGACTCCAGAGTTGAGCTGAAGGCTATATTTACCTCCTAGCAGCATCCTCAATGCTTTCACCAGGTTGGACTTTACCTCCGAACCCGTTCCACTTCCCCGCTCCAAATCCTCTCTTCTTCATGCCAAGCAGCACTTTGCCAGGCTGGACCACCAGCACCAGGGTCAGCAGCTTTGGGCTCAACATGTCACCTGTGTGAGAGCGAATATGTCTGTACTTCTGAATCAGAAAAAACAAACAAACACCTTAACCTCCAGTAGTGACTGCTGTTTGGGTGTCACAGTAGCTGCCTGTTCAGCTTATACTTTTTGAATGATTCAAACCAACAAATAAACCCTAAAACTGTTAAGAGACAGATACAAGTTACTGTACATGAGAGCCGGCTGAGTCAGTCCCGCGTAAAACGCAAGGGAGCAAGTCACATGGAGCGCAGATCCGTAAAAGCACGGATTGGTCCGAGCAACCAAAAATAATGCCACCAGTGTCGTCACATGTTTTTTATATCAGCTAACGCGCGTTACTTTGAAATAAGCTCCTCTAGAAACTCCAGAGGTCTAGTCAACGCAATATAAACGTGTTCGCTTGTAACATTACCTCGCCGCAGTGATTCACGGGGTTAGTAAGTGAAAGCAAGTAGCCTATCATAAGAAAACTGCAAAACATACTGTATCATGGCAAATAGATCTCAGATATTACACGGACAGATTAAAGTTTCCATAATCCCTCTCGATTAGAAAAATAATGATAAAGAACAATACGACAAATGATAAAAACAGCACAGAACAACGACGTCAACGACATAATAATAATAATAATAATAATAATAATGATAAAAGAAAGATCCAAGAAAAATATAAATAAACTTAATTTACATAAATAAATGACAAAAATTGTTATGAGACAAAGACTTTAAAAAGTCCTTGTATGTGTGAGGCATGAAGCATGAAAAGTTGCATCTACATAAAAATCAATATATAATAATATAACATAAATCTCTACACTGAAAAAGAGAAATCACATTACAACCCCAGATAGGAACTGTTGACGTGGTTTGTTGGAAAAGGGGACATATGTAGGTGTTACGCGGTCTCTGACCAATGGCGAGTTGAGTTTCTACGCAAGCGCCGGTAGCTTTGAGGTACACGTGAGTGTACATTCAAAACAATGTGGTCAGTGTCTTTCCAAAGACGGTTTTTACACTCCTCATCGAGTTTAATGAAGAAGTTAAAGAGTAAAAGTCCCGCTGAGCAGCGCTGGCTCCAGCGGCAGCTCAAAGACCCGTATGTCAAAGCTTCTCACCGGCTGAACTTCCGCTGCAGGAGCGCCTTCAAGCTGCTGGAGATAGATGACAAGTTTCGTCTTTTACGTCCCGGATACAGCGTTGTGGACTGCGGAGCTGCACCCGGAGCCTGGAGCCAAGTGGCAGTGGAGAGGGTCAACTCTGCCGGGGAAGGTGAGACAGGAAGCTGAGTTCACACACAATGGGGGAGGGAGGGGCAAATGGTGGAAACACCAGGCAGTGTGGAGTAAAACTACAGCAAGTGTATCGAGCAGCTCAGCAGGCTGTGATAAGCAGGTGTTACAGGTGTTAGAAAGTATTTGGGTCTTCGGGGTCCAGTTGTGTGACAGTGTGTTATTTTTCAGAAGGTTACCTTGTTGCCTAAAGTTCCTGCAATATTACTGAGTTATTAGAAAATGTTCATTTAGATGCTGTCATCTCTCGGGAAAGTAATAGCACATTTCAGGTTACCTTTGAATAACACAGAAAAAAATAGCTATATTTTTAACTAGAATTAAACTGCAGTAGTGTAACTGCAGTTTATAGATAGTTAAGAAATGATAATAAATCCAAAGTGAAAAGCCACAAAGAATTGACATTTGCGAGTGTTTTGAGAGCTCTAACTTTACTGTCATCATTAGAAAAATAATAAAGATATGAATGAATAAACAAATAAAAGCAAATTTTCTACATAATCAAATAGTAGTGAAAATTAAAATGTTTTGAAAATTTGAACGATTTGTAAAACATAGGTTTTATTCGCTCTTACTGGTGGGAATAAATTGCTATTTTTAATTATTGGAGTTTAATAAGAAAATTAAAGCCCCTAAACTATTTCACTACAAGTGGGTAGTTTTCATAAATTCTGGATGATTAATAGCATAGTAATGGAAAACAGGTCAAACAAACAAACAAAAAACTGGTTAAAAAAAACAACAAATACAAAAAAAATTTCAGTTTTCATAAATTCTAGATGATTAATAAGCATAGTACTGGAAAACAGGTTAAAAAAAAGCAAACAAAACAAACAAAAAAACAACAAAACAACTACACTACACAAAGAGGCTTTAAGAGGGTAGTTGTAGATGGAATAAGTCATTTAGATTAGTCTGTTTCTGGTGTCTTAGCCAGTTCTTTTGTACACTGAGCAAACCCTTGGAAAAACTATTTGAATGTGCACAAAATTCTATAAAAACTCTTATTACACGTCTCCAAAAGTGTATTTATGATTTGAGATTATCATATAGGATTTTTTTATCCATGATCAGAACCCCCTGAGGAATTTGTTCAGCTAATGTTTCATTATAATATCACATGATATGCATTTACGGTTACTCATTAGTGGGTTTGTGTTATGTCACCACATCTCTGTCCCAGCCTCTGATGAATCAAGTATAAAGGCGGTAGCACGTCAACACATTCACGTCCCACAGAAATGTCCCCTCATGCTTTTCAGATCCAGAATCTCCACAAGGTACAGTCATTGGCATTGATCTCCTCAATATCCCACCTCTGGACGGCGCCCACTTCTTGTCCTGTCATGATGTCACAGACCCTACCACACATGCAAAACTGCTGGATCTGCTCCCTGGCGGTCAGGCTCACGTCATTCTTAGCGACATGGCACCCAACGCCAGTGGTTTTCGAGACATGGACCAAGAGAAACTTATCACAATGTGTTTGACTTTGACTGATCTGGCTGAGAGGATTTTAAAGCCAGGGGGCTCCCTACTTTGCAAGTACTGGGATGGGATCCTTGCTAATAAACTCCAGGAGAGACTCTCCAGTGTGTTTGGCAGTGTTCGGATTTTAAAGCCAAATGCAAGCAGAAAGGATTCAGCTGAGAAGTATTTTCTTGCTAGAGTCTACAGAAAACCAGGAAAAGGATCATAGTTGTTTTTATTTTTCTTCATTTGTACCATCAAATGAAACAGATGTCAAACAGGTGCACTCTGTTTTTTGTTTCAGGGAACATAAAAAGGGTGACTTTACCTTTGATCAAAAGGTGGCACTGTTGGGGCATCAGTAAGCATCACAGCTGCAGGCACACACACACATCACATGCTGTTAGTTGGTTCATATTTTTTCATCCCTGCAAACTTAACACAGTCTGCAACAGTGAAGCAGTAATATGTAAACGTGTGTAAAAATCACCAGAGTGGTATTAGTCAAAAGCCCAGTGCTGTCGTCTCTGCAGTGATTGTTTGCCCCACAGTGTTTGTTCAGCAGTCACTATGCTGTTTGCTTTCTTACAGAAAGCCATTTACCAGTGCTGCTTATGCTAATAATGTGCACTGCCAGCCATGTAGAAATATGTAATCACTCTGTCATTGAGCTTATGAAGGGAAAACCTAACACAGAAGAGTCACATCCAGCATGACTAATGGGAAGTGGGATGATGCTGGAGCTTGGCAGCCAGCGAGCGTTGTCTTGGCTCTGCTCTCTGACAGAGGAGAGATGTCCATTTCCTGGGAAATATTCTCAGTCGCTGTAGACAGATTTTCTCTTTAATATTCTCCCCATCAGTGTGCTGAGAACTTTGGAAAGTACCATTTATTTTGTTTTATTATTTTGTTTGTCTGTGTGCTCTTTGGTTCTGATTTGATTCTGGTCTGACAGGAGTTTAGATTCACTGGTAATGAAATAAAAGGCTGACTCTATCAGAACTGCTCTATAAAATACTGTTGTGCTTACTCAGAAATCCCTGGTGTGATAAAGTAACAGCTTTGCTCTATATTTACGTAGGCTATGTTCAGACGCCATCTTACTGGCTCCTATTCACTCTTCACACATTAACTCTCATAGGTCTACGACTAACTTGAACTTTCTTATTTCTCTTTCACATTTCCATGAGTGTTTGTGACATTATACCATGAATGCAGAAAAAAAAGCAAAGGAAAATGACAGCTAAATGTTTTTATTATTGTGTTTGCAGTCAGTAATCAGCCTTTTGTGCACCATTTCAAGGCAACATTAGTCACTCAAATAAATAATTCTGTCACTTTTGCCATGAGGTCTGATGCTGAGAAAACATTGAAAAGGATTGCATGAATAAAGGACAAGTAAACAAAATTCAGCTAGAGTAAACTCCTGCTGAATAATTCAAATGTTTCGCATTGAACCGCTTAATTTGTGTAGTTTATCAGCAAGCTAAGCTGCTAGCAACACAGCAGTATTTACCGGTAAATATTCCAAAAAAACTGTAGCGAGGAAGTTGTGTTCACTCGTCTGTCTTTTGAGAGGATTTCATTAGCAGCACTTTCTCTGCAAATGATTAATATTAATGTCATTTTCTGTTTGGTTTGCCCGCCATGAAAGTCTGTGATTATCCTGGAAAAATTTGCTGTGCCAACGGCTTATTTTGAGATATTGACAGTTTATGGACCGAACCATCTGGATGTGTTGAGGGAAAAGACTGAGGAACTGTTTCACGATGACTTAATAAACAATTACAATCAGTCAACTTTTAGTTCTGTTGTTCCCCCCTCACTTTATGGCTTTTGCCATCCACAGGCCAGACATGCAACAGGTTGAGGACTTGTGTTTCATGAATGCTGTGCTTGATGCTCGAGACAGATTATGAATAAATGTAATTCTTGTGTTGAAGAAGTGCTGTTTGGAAAAAAAAGTGGTGCCCACATGATACAAAAATACCCACTAAATGACTTTTTTCAGTCTGAGTATGTTCATTTTGACTGTTTAATCATTTAATAACTGCAAAATCTGTGCTGCTGGCAGAAAAACCTTTTTCCAATTACTGACGCAGTATCATTGATAATGAAAACAGATGATCCCTAAATTGACATTTGAAGTCTGATCATTGAACAAAATGAAAATTAGAAGCCTTATCTCGACTGGATTTGCATTTACGGTTGCAAAGGAAGAGATGGCTCCCATGAATAAATGAATAGGGCGGCTATTTAGCCTTTCTGTCTCAGGCGTGATGAGTAATACAGTATGAACTGAAACATTCATGCCTCTTGGTAAAATTAACCGCATAGAAGGAGGGCTGACCTCTAAAGATGATTGTTTGCAATGAATGGGGAGCAGCCATGCCTGTTGATGAAGCTGATCGTGAAAGATACGAACAGATGACCAATTTTACTTCTCATTACTTGTTGATTATTCAGCCCTTTGCTATTTAGATTTAAATTATTCCAAAATTACTGTGGGATTTATGTAAATTCCACTGTGGCTGAGCGCTCCAGCTCAGGCTGAATGATGATTCATTCACAGGTTAATTCATTCTTCTCTGGCCAGCTGCAGGTTCAGATGTAAATATTAGTGAAGTAAAAGAGAAAAACCGTTGAAGAGCTGCACGTTTCTCATTCAGATCTGACGCTGAGATGCTTTGATTTTTTTTATAAATGTCTGAATTTGGAAAACAAATCTAAACTGTTTCTTTTTCTGTATTGTTCTCCAACAAGGAATATTAGAGAAGCTCACGTGTCAAATTTTCTGTCTGTGTTTATCAGTTACAGTTTCATCATAAGTTGGTGAAATATCCCAAATATCATTGAGATCATCCTGTCAGTTTGAGGCAATTGAAAAGGTAATTTATCATCAAATTATGAGCATGAAGATTGGTATAATCAGCTGGCACTTAGTGTCGCCTTAATCATGTATTACTTGAAAATTAAACACGCTATTTGGGAGAAAGGTGCCTTTTTTTACAGCTTATTATGAATAAAATTGGGTTCACTGAAGCAAGTTCTTATTAGATATATCTGTCTTGTCGTGTGTGCTCTGACACTATTAGCTCCGGTGTCAAAGGGCTGCTGAAGACATGGAATTAGAAAAGCTCATACATAGTTTTAACTCACAGTGGATTTAGGTCAACGTGTGCATGCCTCTCAAAATAAAAGGTACAGCTGCTGGAACAGAGACTCATCTACGGGAATCATTTTCATATGCAAACTAGCGAATGTGTCAATACAACAGAACACTCAAACAAAAAGGACTATTCATTGACGGCAATACAAACAGCCTCCCTGATATTTACATGTTGGGAGTCTTAAATTGACAGGAAATTAAAAAGAATAATATTGTTTTTTTTGCCATTCAGTCTCTTGGCTGATCTGAATTGCCAAAATGAATTGCCAGTGTGACAACATTCATTATTCCCTGAGCACGCTCCTGAATGTTACCAGACCAAGCCAAGCAGGCGTGTACTGGCACCAAGTAATGACTGCTATTATGATGATAATTTAGCATCCTCACAAATAAATGGATCTGAAATCTCAGGACGCTGTGACGAAATCAATTCTTTGTGTGGGTACCATTTTCACTTCATGATGTTGATACCAATGTTTTGGCAAAGCAATTTGACAGGAAGGACTCAGGAAAATTTGCCCATAAACAACCGAGTTCTTCAGAAAATGGTGGGAGTTTAAAGCGAAGCACGCAATTGAAACACGCGTGCTTGTTCAAACGTGATATTGGAGTGCATCTCACCATGACACGCCACAGTCTGCCAAAAAGTTCAGGTGTTTTTGTCTCTGCCTCCCTTACACCGAGGCACAAAAGGACACATGTCAGGGAACAATGGAGCTGTATCTCCTCCTTATCTTTTCTTTTTTCCCCCCTGAGGTTGCAGAGAGTCCTGCAGAAAAATGTCAGGAACATTAATGCAAACAGGGTGAGGGATGGTTGTGGGAGGAGGGTTAAAGAGACAAGGGAAAAACAAAACAGCGGTGACGGAGAACAAAAAAACAGCACAGGTTGCACTCTGGGGCACCATTTTGCATCCCCAGATCTGAGCCTGACATTTATGAACAAGTGCGGAAAATGAATACAGATGGGAACTAAATGCTGATAACCTTATGATAACTTTCTGACTCTGAATACAGATTCGCTTCAGGTTATTTATCAGACTTTCATTTCTGAAGGTTCAAACCAAAACAAAACTGTCTGCCTAGTGTGGACTAACAGCTTCAAATGTGTGCGGTAGAAAAAGAGGAGCTTTTTTCTCCCATTGATAAAGCATCTACTCTCCATTAATAACTGTATTTTTTAACACCGAGGGCTTAAGCTGATTAAACATTATGCCCAAAAGTGGCAGCTCTCTTTATCAAACCCTTTAAAACATGAGTACAGCATAAAGCCTCCGCTGCTCATGAATAATAATTCTTCATTATCATCATCTGCTAGCCTTTGAAGAGCAGAAAGACCACTTATCAGGCGCTGTAAACACTCCAAGAGTCCACAATAGATGGAACCTAATATCATGTTTCCTATGAATCAGCTAATGAGGAGGTATGAGTTTCATTCTCCTTGTGTTTTTCTCCACACCCCTGCTTTTTTCTGAGGACATTCTCCATTTCTAATCTGCATAAAGAGAGAAAACTTAATTTGACAGGATACACTTCATTTTTAAATCTTACTCATATTGTTGGTGTGGAGAAAAACAGTGAAAGACCAGATCTGAAAAAGAAAAAGTTTAAAATGGATCTAGAAAAAGACAGTGCCCAGCTAAGGCTATCAAATTGTACTCCTTTTGGCCATTTTAGATTATGCAACTCTATCTTGCTATGCAGGTCTAAATTATTAATCATTTAATCATCTCAGAACAAAGTGGTCAGTGGCTCATGGATAATGTGAGCAGAAAAAATTATTACAGCTACTGCACCTCCTGTTCACTCAGCCAGTAAAGACCAGATCTAGATTTTTTGATGCTCCAAAACAAGTGTGTCTAATCTACTCTCATTTTTTTAGTTGTGATTCATCTAAAAGTCATCATCATTGCCAGTCAGAAAAAACTATCCTTTCTCTTGGTCCTTGTGGGTCCTGAAGTGGGCAAAGAAAGGGTGATCTTGGACCCACATACTTCAGTGCAGTATGTGCAGGGGTGAGTGGTTTTGTTGGACCTTTTTGACTGAGTATTTTCACTTTCTTTGTCTGCTGTGGAGGTCATTGTTATGACGAGCAGCACCTTCATGGGTGAGCTTTTGCTCTGGGGTCTGGTGCTTTTTGTCTCTATGATGTCAAAGTTGACTCTCAATGATGTTCATTTTGGTTTGTCCTTGTCCCGCATCTTTTCTTTTAGCCTTCCATGAATGATGCATGGTGAGAGTCTGGGACTACAGTGCTCGTTTAGGGAGGGATGAGTCAGACCTATGACTTGTCTATCTCAGCAGGGTTTGGACAAGGTCATGTTGAGGATGTTGGTGCTGAGGAATGCATTTTACAAGATGTTAAGGCATTGATTTAAATAAAAATAAATGTATTAGTTGTGGCCACAGTTGACCAACACTATGCTGATCCATTACCTGATCTACTGTTGATGTCCAGGCACATTGAGATGCCATGTGTCTGCAGCATCCAGGATGGTCTTCTTGCTCCTAGGATGGAGAGAGCTTAAAGTCCCACTCCGATCGTTTTTTTCTTTTACCACTTAAAGTGTTCTCAGTGGTCTTTATACTGTGATTATGAAGTTTTTAGCCAAAATCACATTACCTTTGTCATCTTTAAGGGCTTTTTCTTCTGCAGAGCTCCAATAGCTCATCAACATTTTGACTCTGAGTCGTAGGCGGAGACAGCACTGCTCTGCACACTCCTCTTCATGCTAGCTTGCAGCCTTACATTGCCGGTGTAGTAGAAGTGGTAACATAGGAGCTATTCAGCTCTTGGACTCTATTGTCTTTAGGGACATTATGAAAGTTAATACCATAATTAGCTTTCTTGCGAGCATTGCAATCCCCTAACGCACACACTTGCTCTGCGATCGTCCTCTCTACTTCTCTGAGTCTGGCCTGCATAGTGGGGCTCGTGGGCGGAGCTTGGATTTGTGTATGAAATCTCACTGTATCTGAACCTGCTGTTTGGGTCTGCCAGAGATTAACAGCAATTTAAATCATAAATACTCAGAAATGCAATTTTGCACTTATTTTTCTCATGATATTTCCTGTAGCAACAGAAAATGCCATATGGACATGTAAACAACAAGAAAAACATGATTTTCATCAGAGTGGGTCTTTAAGTCATTGGAAAACTTTTTTTCTGAACTTCTACAATGTAAAGAAAATTTCTGCTCCGTTTTTTGATTTGTGTTTGCAGTGCAAAGATAGCCTTAGTGGCCTTACACAATTTATCCCAGTCTGTCTTCCAGATGGTAAACAAAATGTGCCTGATGTGACAGAAAAGCTATCTGTTGGTCTATCTGTTACTGCTATAATGCTACTTATTTATAAGAAAGCAGAATCACAAATGCATCCCAATGATTTAATGACATGTAAATTCTTAAATTAAAGACTTTGATAGAATTTGATAAATAATACATGAACTTCTTGAGATTTTCAATGTTAGGATTTTTTTATCCTTGCTACCACAAGCCTGATATTGAAATGTGCATAAAAACCTTAATTGTACCAGCTACAGTTTGTGTGCATTTGAATCTGAAGGTCTGATATTACAACTGTGGATAGAAAAAAAAGACACTAGATCCAAGTATTTAGAGTAAAATGTATCCACAAAAGCAAACCAGATAATTAGCAACACAAAATATTTGTAGATGCTCATTGTAACCACTGCCACAGGGTAGGTTTTTTTTTCCACAGCACATATTTGTTAAGAATGATGGTACTGCAAGATGTGCAGGGCAAGACCAGCCAAGACTTCTTTGTGTAGAGATGAACATAAAACCAGCACGAACCAAGAGTTTCTCACAGGAGCTTTAGTGCCTTATCGGGTAATCCCTATGTACAGGACACACTGTAATTTGTTTTTATTCCCTCTTTTTAAGTTCATTGGGGTCAAAATGTAATACACCAAAGCTTTCGCAGTTTAGATTTGAGATCAGGATGCTCTGACTCTATTGTCTCTGTGTCTTTGAAATCCACAGCCATCATGATACTACGGGGTTGTTGCTCTGCTTAGACAGAGTTTGTGATTGTGGGCAATGAAACATAAACTTGACTTGAGTTGACATGACTGCAGCGATTGCTTTTTCTTTCTTTTTTTTTTTTTTGCATCTCTGCTCTCCCACAGAGAAATGCTTATTTGTTATTTTTATAAGAAACAGATTGAAATATGCTCATTTTAAGCAAGGGGATGCGTTATAAAAGAGCTCCACGCACACAATATATTTCAGTTTAAGTCCTCTGTGCAAAGAGAGCAAACGTGGAATCAAAGTTTTAATTGGATTATTTTGGTTTTCAGTTTTATGAACTTGTTGTGGGACTGCTCTCTCTTGTGGGAATTATGGGGCCGATCTGCTGGTGGATTGAAAAATGAGGAACTCCAGCTGGGAATGAGGACTGGGCAGGAGACAGATGGCACAAGGGCTAATTGTATGACATCTCACTTTGTGTAACTGCTTAAATATTGGAGAGAAAGGCGTACATTGTCTGTATTCCAACACAGACCAAATGCTAAAGTGGCTGATATGAAATAACACCCCCTAAAAATTTGACAAGAATAAGCTGAACCATCCCTTCTTCCAAATTACACCAATTGTCCCATTTAGTTATGAAATATGTTGCCACTTTTCTCAGTTTGCTTGGCTCTAACGATGAAATTAAGAAAATGTTTCAAATCCAAGAGTATAGCAAGTAAAATTCACCCACTTAGTAATGACTGCGACTCGCCCTCTTGGTTATTTTATGAAGCTATAGAGGAGTCAGGGGAGGGTTTTGGTCTTGTGGACTGTGCTTGCACATTAATCTTTCTAAAAGATGCTGAAAGCAGAGCTTGACATGGTTGTACAGAGAGCGCCCCTTGGGTCCATGTCAGCACTGTATAGAGAGCCGCTTGTACAACCAGAGGCTCCGTGTTGGGTTTTGTTTTTGCTCGGCCGAGCTGTCTCTGAGCTCCCGCTGAGCTCTGACTGGCTGTTATGGTTGACTTGTCTCATTCCTGGAAGGTGCAAAACTTCACCTGTTGGGGAGTTGTCATTTTTACCAGCAGGAGTCCAACACAGCACTTTTTGGTAAAGCATCTAACATCCTCCCTGAGTGAGGAGCAGCGGGGGGCTGATTAGTACGGAAAAGAGACCTGTCCTTGTTGTTATGCAAGACGCTTGGATTGTACTTGTTACTGTTTTGGAGTTTTGGTCGAAGCAAGCTGTGATTTTAAATATTCATATAATTTGCAAAGCTCTCTTACTGGCATGGAGAGCTTACAAGATGGTGTTGATCAGTGTTGGCATACAATAATGCATCAAAACAACAACAACATAACACTCACACTGGTAAAATTCTGTAATCACAGCTCCTTACAGGATAAAACTTAAGATGTAACATTCAAGCACATTCATGAGGAGGATTAGAGAGTGTGAGAGAAAAGACTGTTCAAAGATGGATGTGTTTGGCGTGTGGGGCTGAGCGAGGTTGGTGGCCAGGAGGCGGAAAGAGGTGAGAGGCGGCCTGATGAGGCAACGAGCAGCACCTGAGTCCCATTAACGCTCTATATCTGTCCTCGGCCCTCTGCACAGTCACAACCTATCGCCACTGCCTCACCATATGGCCGCCTCATCTCTTGCTGTGCCGGCTTTACTTAATGAAAATAGTCTTTTTGCTGCTGTCTCCCTTCCTCTTTTTTCATTCCTTTTTCTATTTCTTCAATACAAGAAAGCTTCAAAATTTTCAAATCTTCTCCATCTGCGACAGTGCTCCCAGCCTCCTCAGTGCAGGATGAGCAGTCTCTTTGTTTCAAATGTAATTTCCCTTTTTTTTTTTCAGATTTGCTCCATCATCCATTTCCCCCAGCCTGCTGTTGTATGGGTGAACATCTCCTGCCATGGTGCTGTGGTTTTTTTTTTTTTTTGGCAAAAATAAAACCAGACAGAAAGAGCAAAAGGAGATTCTCTCACCTGAAAAATCGCTTGTGCATTTTTCAGTTTTTGTTTACTGGCATGTTTACTGCCAGTACCATTATATATTAAAATGTGGCAGACATAATCAGACTATTGTCTGAGTCATTACACAGAAAAACAAATGTACCTGAATTTTAAAATGTGTGCAGTCCCTCCTTTTTTCAGCTGGGGCCAAAAGTGATCATTTCCAAACCTGCATGCTGTGTCATTTCCTGTGCCATGCTCGGTTGCATGCACTCCACACCTGGAACCACTTTGCTCCATTTTCTGCTAGAAAACTCATCCGAACAACACACATCATTTGAAAAATGACTTCTATATTTAACCATTTAAATATTTGTAGCAATAGAATCCTTTACAACAAGGGGTAAAAGTTAAGATACTAAAACTTAACATTGGTTCATATTTTAAAGTAAGGGTGTGTTGGATTAGCCCAAGGTAAGACTGCAGGCTGCTCTGCACAGCTTGTTCCAAGTCACACAAGAATGATGTAAGGAGGACACAGCACTTGTTAGTGAATCTCTAAGACCATAACAAACACAAGCTTACCAAACAGAAATGTCCTGCTCTGTTCTTTGTTGCTGCGGTTTTCTTTGTTGTTCTTTGTCCAAACTTTCCAGGTCAGATTCAAGGTCAAAAACATGTGGCCAGTTTCTATAACTTGTTATTTCACACAGAAACTCTGGTTGGCACCGTGGCTCATTGATGATAGCTTTGTAGTATAATGACGGTGGAGGAGGCTGTTAGAACGCTGGCAGAGTTAACACAGTCTTAAAGAGACAGCAAATAAAACTGGGCATTTTAGAGTTTTTCAGAAAAGTTTAAACTTTTCTGTGAGCATAAGGGGGACAATGTAAAGACTGAAAATGAGCTTAATTACTAAATCAATGCTCCATTAGGGTCTACATACTCTGGACATGGTCCACAGGGTTCGCTGGAACTCAATTTAACAGTTATAGTGGTCAGAAATCCTAGTCATGAACTTTGCAAGACCGTCCTTAGAGTGTGTAGTCCTTAGATTATGGTCATCAAACGGTAAATCCAGATTTACTAAGTCCACTGCAGAATAAAGAGACCTTACCAGTCAGAAGAATGAGCCATCTGAGTTTCATAATCCCACCCCAACACGATCATAATGCAAGGAGATAGCTCAAGCAGACCTTGAGAATATATCGATGCCTTTGTTTTTTTGAGCCCTTCGTCAAGCGCAGGTCTTTTAGCTGTCTCATAAATGAACGCAGAATGAGTGCTGTATCTATCACCAGTTGTCAGCTCAGGCCAGGGTCAGTTTCTTACACAGCATGGTTCAATCAAATGATTGATGTTTGATTTTTAAAGCTATATAACCAGTGAAATATTCCATGAGAAACTTTTTGTCAGAACTTTTATGTCTGTTTACCATTTCAAGGGCAAAATATTTGATAAACCCTCATCTGAAATATCATATAACCATGTTGTACTGTACTGACAAAGTTCAAAGATGTGTGAATTTTTTCTTCTTATAATGCAGCCTGAACCCATCTACATCCATAAGAGGAATAAAACACTTGAAACAACTCCTATGAACGAGATTGCTTCAGACAATACTACAGCCTACAATTTACATAATGATATATGTTGAAAAGAAAACAATCATTCACACCAGTGATTAACTTCCTTAACACATGGGTATTCAATGACTAATCTATCAAATGCTCAGAGCAGCAGCTTGGGAGAAATGAAGTGTCAAATTGTATGAATTATGGAAAAATGTTAATTGTGGTCAGTGTCTATCTCCAACTGCTCCTTATAATTTTAGATCAAACTTATTTCTTGTCATTTAATCATGGTGTGCATACTGTTCTGATTATATTTCTGATGCCAGCCCTCTATAAAGGAGTTAAATATATAATACCTCTTATATTAGCTTCGAGTGCTTCTTTATAATGAAACAAATCAGCTCGTCTGTGTTTCACTTCAACAGTACTACCTCTGTTTTAGGTCTACTAAAGCACTTTCTTTATGTAGTCCAGAGCACAATTGGACTCTTCTGATGTTCCCCTACACCTCTCTTTTTAATCTTGTGTTAAACCCTGTGTACATCTAGCATTAAAGTTGGATTTGGGAGGTCAGATCAGAAGTGACAAGCCTTAACTCCATGTGTGGACACTCATCAATGTGTGCTGCGATCCAGTCTCTCAATCCACATACTAAAGTGGTCTGGGAGGTATTTGTCCACATTAGTCTGATAGTGTGGGCCCTTTTATTGTGCTGGACCACTTTAAAGGGATATTCCAGCCTAAATTTAAGGTATTGCCAAACACCGTAACACTGAGTTAGACACCCCCTCAAACTGTCTAACTCTGTGTTACGGTGTGTTTGACCCTCACTTAAATTTACGCCGGAAGATCCCTTTAAGGTCTGTCTACTCAGCTAAGATTGCATGTAGTAGCAGACCACCATGTGGAGATACAGTTTATGCATTAGAGCAGGGTGTGCAAAACTACGGCATGCGTTATATCTATGTTCATAGAGTGAGGAGGACCATTTATTTGATGAGCATTGGGAAATCTGTGTGGATCAGACTGCGATCTATGAGCAGAGTTTGTGATAACAGAGCTGTAAAGATGGAAATGACTCATAAACAGACGAAGAATTATAATGAGGATCTATCATGCTCTATCACTGACTCCACACTTGAATACATAAAGTAATGATACAATCAGGAGAAACGACCTGTGGAATTTCACTTTTCTTTCCTCTGCTTCATGCCTGATTTATTTATACGCTGTTTCTCCAGTATCTTTAATTATTTCATATTCTATTCCACAGTCCATGTATTTTAGTTGACTCCTCAAGATAACACAGGATTTATAATATATGTGTTTGTTAAGCGTGGAAAATGCATTTCTGTCATGATATGTTCTGTTTATTTAGTTTCCTCCTGGTTTTATTTGAGTGTATTTTATGTACTGTTCCTAGTGCCTCTGTTCCTTTTGTTCCTGTTCCCTGTGGTCCAGTCTTGTGAGTTTTTAGTTTGTGTTTGACCCTGTTTGCCTCCTGTTCTCTGTGTTTTATTCTTTATATCAATTTTCAGTGTTTCCTGTTTTATTTTGTGTTAGTTCATTCCCTGTGTTTCTAGTCTAGTTTTACTTCCCATGATGAGTTTCACCTGTGTCTCGTTTGCCTCACCTGTTGCTCGTTTCCCAGTGTGTATATAGTCTCTGTCTTCCTCTTGTTGGTTCATTGTAAGTTGATGTGTATGTATGCTTGTGTCCCAAGTTGTTCTTTGTGTTTTTTTCCCCCAGTGTCTTTAGTTGGATTTTGCCTTTCAGAATTTTTTGGAAGTAAGTTTTTGTTGCTTTTTATTTCGTTCTTTTTAAATAAATCCTTTTCTTTTTTTTTCTGCAGTTTAGGTCCTTTCCCTTTTTGTTTAACTCTGGCATGTGACAATTTCAGCTTTTAACAACAAGCAATCCTGCTCAGAAAAGACAAAGTTAAAGTTAATCGTTTGAAAGATGAAATAAGCAGATATAGACTTACTCTAGTCTATCTGTCTGATGTCCATTTTCTGTCTCTCACTGTATTTTTCATGTAAACTATCTTGCATAAGCACAGTCTATTATAATACACCATCAATGCCTCTACATGCTGTTATAACATGAAAGAGCGTAACATTGAGCAGTTGAATCCTGTATTTTTGCTTTTGTGTTTTAAATTCATATTTGTTTACCTGATTTCTTTCTTACTTCTCATTATTTTAATTTCAGCACCACCTTATGCTGACATAAAGCTGCCAACCTCATCACTGACTTTCTTCGGTCTCTGACTGCGTTCGTAATAATCCCTTTTCGGATACATACTATGTCCACCTAATCACCTATTCCACACACAGTAGTGAAAGTAAGCTCTGTGATCTCCTCGACAATCCCTGAAAGAAAAATTAATGGAACCTAATAATGAAAAATCACCATTTTTAATGCAGCCAGGATGAGATGATCTTTCATTACCACAATAGGTGTGTAGGTCAACCTGTCCTTGTCTTCTTCCACCTTCGGTTTGCCTTCCACATATAATGAGACTCTGCCTGTATACATCTTTGTATAGCAGTGAAACAGACTCCATACAGTACACCCAAGGGCTGCATATATTTGCATTAACTAATATGTGATTAAATTTCAGGAACTCATTTGATTATGTGCATATTTCTCATATTTCAAACCATTTTTCTTTATACAGGGTTGGTTTCTGGTTTTGTTGACTCCATGTTGGTTTATGTTACATAATTATTCTGCAATTTTCTGCAGGATTCTCTCACAAATTTGATTTCCGTCTCATAAAAACAGTGGTAACATGAGAGTGGAGTAAAAAAGTTGAAAACCTAAAAGTTAGATGAGCACCCAGGAAGAGGATAGTTTGCATGAACCGAAGGGGTGTTCGAATATGACAAATTCTTTCCACTTTGGCTGTGTATGGGGGAGGACGAGGCTGACGGAGGGAAGTTGTCTCTAAGTGAAAATGATCTCAGTGAGACTCGAGACACATCCAACACCAAACTTTCCATCTGATAGAATTTCCTGCTTATTTATTCAGTTGGTCTGTGCTGCAGGTACATGAGCTTACGCAGCCTGCTGAAGGTTTAGTGTGCACACACCTCATTAAGAATAACTTGATTTTATATTCATATGAGGACTCTGGTTTGACATTGTTGCCAAGACATGTGAAGCATCAGAATATCAGTGTTATACTCATAATCAGCGCTTATTTCTGAGTCGAGCTATTCTGCCATGTGTATGATACAATGAATATCAATACTTAAATCAACCTGGGTTTAGAATTCTTTTGCTGTTTAATGGAAACATTGTTGTACATAACTCATCACATTTTAAGCCATGCTAGCTGTAGAGTTCTGCGAAAAAAAACATTTATCTGTATGTAGCTCCTTGTTCAGACTTACATGTCAACTATTACATGAACGAATGACAGTGATTTTTTCCACAGGCACTCATGGTTCAGGTAGGATCAGTCCTTCTCTCTCTTGTTATTCCCTCACTGCCATCTTAAGCACCTGCTTCAGCTTCACATATGTGCCCCTAAGTGAGATGTCTGGGGAACTCATGGATTGATTGCAGTGATATTTGGTACTTGAACTTTCTTATATCATTTTACAGTGTTTTGTTAGTCACTTGATTTCAATAGCGTCCACTAAGGATACGGTTATAAAAAAAATCTCTCTGAAGTAATACCAGTGTTATGATATTGACTGAGCATAACGGCTTACAAAAGTAAGATTTATATTAATTTATACCTCAAGAAAAAGCTGTTTCTTTTGAACTATGGGTTTAATAACACATTATATCTCTCACAACTATACCCAGCTATAAAAGTTCCTAAAGAGTTCATTCTGTGTGTCATTAAAAAAGTTATCATTTGAATGACTCTCAATCCAGAAAATGTCTTATTAATACTCTCAACATGCTAAACCATGACTTTGAGACTGTATGAGCTTATTGACAATAATATGATCCTATAACATATTTATAAGTAATTACAAAGAGTATTGTGTGGCTGTAAGTTAAGTGTAAGACAAAATGATCATTATCATAATTTTTTTTTTTTGCATAAAGGTACAATGCATTATAAACCATAACGTCACTGCTGATAACATTGCTATAAGCTGTTATGAGTTCTTATTATCACTTATAATCCTTGTTATAAAGCCCTATGAGGCTTTATTAATGTGTTAATAATCCACTGTAAAAGCTGAGCTCATATCAAGTGTTACTCACTTTTAGTTGTCAGTTCTTCAGCTGATATAATCTCGTGTTTAATGGACTGTCACAGATAGAGTCTGAGCTGCATTATAAACGCACTGTGAGGATTAAAGTGTTCAGCCTTTATTGGCCTTCATAGGGGGACAACTGACTGTTTTCTTAATGGGAGATGGAATTTGAAAATGATGAAGCACAAATGTGACCTCTGCTGAGAAAAGCCCTGAGAAAGTTTTGTCTGGCTGTGCAGGTCTGGTCTTAGTTTTGCGTCAACAGGCTAACTACAGGAGACCAGGGCACTCTGTTGCAACAGTTTCAAGACACTAATGAAGTCATTAATTTTTGCATTAACATTCCCTTTTTTTTAATTTTTTGAAGGGCCATTTTTAAAACACGGCCTCAGATACTGGACTGTGCAAAGTGGTCAAGCTTGAGTTAACAGCATGATGGTTATCCCAGTCATTTCAGCTCTTCATACTGCTCTTAAGGCTGAACCCATCTATCACATTAACTGTAAGTGACAATCACTGTCAATGCAGCAGCTTACCAGTCCTCATGGGATCTGAAGCTTTGAGACGAGTGGTCCTCATTCACACTGATGAGCTGAACCTTTGTCTGACAGTTATAGGAATAGCACATCTCTATACGACAGTGAAGGGAGCTCATCATTGTAATTGTCTGGCTTTTTATTTTTATTTTGTAAAGACATTCAAATTCAGATACCAAAAATATGAGATAAGAATTCAATTTTGTCCTGAGATGTGGACACAAAAATTCAATATACTCTGGATTTAGACGTAGAAGTAATATTTAAAGCACTTTTACTTGTGAAACTCAGAAGACTGACAACCAAAATCACTCGGTATGTACTGAAAACATACACCTGATGCTGCTGCCTTTACAATTTATAACACACATGACAAATTTACAGCTTAATGTGGAATCAGCATGGAAATACAAGAAAGGATTTTATTGCGGGTGTTAAAAGTACATCTCAGGATTATGTGACTATTTAAAAAACAGAGGGTACATCGATTCAAGTCAGGACTGAAACAGGCCCATGAGAGCAGGTCAAAACGTGCCGAGTTAATCAAGTGAGTACGTTAAGGGTAGACCATCAATATTATTGACGGTCTATAAATCAGAGGTGTATAGCTTTTGTTTTGACGTGCTTCCTGGTTAAGAGGCTAATGTCTGATGGGAGTATTGTTTCAGCTGCTGCTGGTCTGTGCTTTCAGTGGAAGAAAATTATCGCTGCGCTCTCTTAACTCACTCGTTGGTGTGTGTGTATCATGAGGCCAGTATCAGTAAATCTGTAGTTTTATGTTCTAAATAGATGCTGTTAATAAAAGACTTCTCCTTCACCCTTTTGGAGCCAGGCCAGCACTGCCTTCGTCTCTCTTTAATTTAGATTTTTCTCTGTTATTCAACACTTTGGACACATAAACAACAAAATTTCGAAGCAGCTGTAATATTGATGCTTCATTTTGTGTAAAATTGATCATAATGATATATCTTTTACCAGATAGCAGGGTGCAGATTTAGTAGCACTGAGGCTCCTAAAATCCAAACAAACTGTTTTTTAAATTATTGTATCACATTACATCACAAGAGAGACTTGTGGTTACCAGCTCTGCATTACCTCAATGTGTAAGAGGCTGAAACAATGGACTGGCATTTCCCACACAACAACTTTAAAACAAAATTGGGCTTTTCATCACTCGCTCCCCTCATTGTGTCTCTCACTCTGTCCGTCTGTCTCTCATTAGAAACCATGTCTAAAAACAAAGGATGAGGACACATAGAGGAGGAGAGTTAGGATCATGTGCACAGGCTGCAGAGTGGAGGATAAACACAAATTGTCCCTTATGTTCTGTATTGGGATCAAGAAAATAGGCTTTCCCTGGTGTGTGTCTTTTATGTGGCTTTGAATCCAAGTCTTAATCTTTTTTTTGTGCGTGTCTCTTTGGTCATATGTGTGATTTAATTGTGTCTATTTGTAGAGATCTGTGTGTCTTTGAGCTGTTTGGTTCCATCTTTCATCAGTTGTTTTAGGTCTGTTCATGTTTTGTTTTTTACTGAAGTGGTTTTGTCTCTTTGGAGTTGTTTGTGTCTGTCTGTGATGGTTTGCGTGTCTTTGCAGTGGTTTGGTTTCTCTTTTAAATGATTTATGTCACTTGCTCTGTTTTGCATCTCATAACAGACGTTTTTTGTCTTTTTGACAAAAGTTTTATGTTCTTTTGTTTTAACTTTTTGTTGTTTCTATAGCATTCTGACAAAAAAGTACAGTCATTTCACCGTTCAACTGTATGGCCATGCTCACAGGTGGTGTGAGGGCATCCTCTGCTGCCAGCTGCTTCGATTTACATCAAGTTTTTCAAACTGTCTTCTAAAACCCAATTCAATCTCTCTTGCTGAAACTTCCTTCAACTAGAGGTGGTGTTTTTCTGGAAAGAAGAAAGCACTGGCCGCCTGTGTGTTGATGAAAAATTGCAGCCTGGGTCACTGATGGCAAACACAACAACACGATTTCCCTGATTAATTTGATGCTTTTTTACTTAACAGCGAAGGTTTCATAGCTTGCAGTCATGGTGATAACACAATTGCTCCTCTGCTGCGTGTTGAAAATGGAGCTTTTCGGTCGATAATGCCACATTTGCTTCACATTTACTTCAGGAAAAACACAGTCAATAGCAGCACCCATACACAGGACTTGCACAGGCACACCAAAACCAATCGAGCTATTGCAGGGAAGTTGCCAGCAAGAGTCACAGCTCAGCAGAATGAAACAACAAACATCAACAGGTGGTTTTACAGTGTTGGTTTGAAAAATGTCTTTGAAGGTGTGCAGTTGAAGGTTGTGATTGTTTGAGAGGGATTTTCTGCCTTGAGTTACAACAATTTTCTTACATTATTAATATTATATAAAGAGTGAGAGCAAAGACACAAATTCTGAAGAGAGATTAAGATATTAAAGACCCACTCTGATAAAAATCATGTTTTTCTGCTTGTCTACATGTTCATATGGCATCTTTCTAATGCTAGAGGACAGATCATGGGAAAAGCAAGTGCGAAATTGCGTTTCTGAGTATTTCTGCATTTAAATTGCTGTGAATCTCTGGTAGACCCAAACAGCAGGCTCAGAAACAGTGAGATTTCCTATGTCACAAATCCAAGCTCCTCCCCTGGCACGAGCTCGAGATTCTTGCTCGAGAAAAATAATAATAAAATATTTCTTTCTCTTGCTGGAGAAAAATAATGAGCAACACAGCAGCAATAAAAATAGATAAATAAATAAATAAATAAGTTAGCCCCCCCTTACCCCTCTTCTGGGCACATCCATAAACACATGAACTCCTCATGAACGAGTGCTCTCCATGTGCACTCTCAGCACCGGCACTCTAAGGCCTCGAGAGAGAGACCCGTACCAGTTTGGGAATGACGGGGCATCAAAATATCCCTCAGTGAGAATAGATGCCAATGAAAAATGAAAAAATAAAGATTTATTGACTTGGATTTAAAAATTATCTTTTTCTAGTGTTTCCGACCGCTGAAAGTGCTGTAACACCAGTCTTCACGTGACCCACTCATACCACATTTATACATAAATGCTTTGACACTGGGGTCCATCAATATTGGCAAATCTTCTTTATATGCGTGCACACCACCTGAGTCACCAGAGGCATTTTGAGCTTCAGTGTTATGCATGCTTTGGCATATGACAACAGGAGCCACAATCAAACCACCAACCCCTCGGATTGAATGACAACCAACCTTACCACTGAGCCACAGCTGTCCCTGTCATAATTTCACGCATGTTCAAGCAAGAAATTATCCACAAGGAACCTGAGAGAGGATGTATGTTGTTGGTATGCAAGACTTTCTACTAGCACTGTCAATACCGTGAAGGTGTGAATTAGAGTTCATTACAAACCACACACACTTGACTACAATATGAAACAGCTGGTTCAATATTATGACTTATCAGCTCCCTCATAATCTTGATGTTACTACAAAGTGAGAAATCTGAGAAAATAAGACAAACTCTTTGGCATGAGAACTTAATCTGATACTTGCTCAGTTCTGGCAGGCTGCATAAATGGTGCAATATTTATCCAATTATCTCTGCATTAGAGGGTATCTGTGTCCTGAAGAATCTCCTAACATGGCCATACGGTTATTTCTGGACAGACTTCATTTTTCCCGATCCCTGAATACCAGACTGGAATAATCTTACATTTTGCGTCCACAGTGCCATTTACATGCATCCCCTTGTCCTCTCTGAACCAAGCTGTCACTCACAATTATAGAGCAAGTGGGACAAAAGATAGGGAGACAATATGAATATGAAGGACAAAGTTGCAATAAAGTATGCAAAGTCATTTATGAACTAAGGCAGATCGTGATGCTGATTTTAAAATAATGATTATTGCTGCAGGTTAGGCTAGTTGGCCGGACAGTCAAGCTCAGTCATACTATGGTCAGTGGACCGGTTTTTGGTAGTTTTGGCGTTGTGGGCAGGTGCTAGGTCCTGCTGGAAAAGGGAATTTCCATAAAGTTTCTCAGCAGATGGAAAGCATGAAGATCTCTAGAATCTCCTGCTAGACTTTAGGATGTGTTATATTCAAATGTGTTGAAAATAGTGGATTGAGTGAGCTGTAAACCAGAATATAGGGTAGTTTCACCAAATTATGGTGAAAAAAAAGAGAACTTTTTGGGGTGTTCCGGTTTTTTGAGTGGAACTTGTACTGTGCAGTCTGAAGACGATATGTCTTAAAAAGTCTTAAAATGCAGCACTGAAAATCAAACCCTGGTCCCCAAAGTGGTGGCTCCTAAGAGATTGACAGGAGATTGTGTGAGTGTGCTTCTGAGAAATGGATTGAAGGTATGTTCATTAGCAGAGCTGTCATCCAGCTGAAAGCCATTGAGATCCCTGTGGAGGCTTTACAGTATTTTTTAAATTAGATGGAAGGTCAAATAATCAATAACCTACTGGATAATGTAATTTGTTATGCTACCATTAGAGCTTCATTTGAATGTGCGGTTTTTTCAATCAGATCTGAATATAACAATTCAGTTTAAAAAAATGTTACTGTCACATAAATTTGATTTGGTCTTAAATTTCAGATTAATTCTGTGACAATTTAATCTTAAAAATGGGGGTTGTCTCATGATCAGGGTCATCTTCCTTATGAAACTCCCCACTGATCTCTCCATGGGCTTATCAGCACATCCCATTGTAACAATCAGGTCGACTGCAGGGCTAAAGTTGAAATAGTTGCATCACTCAGCGGGAGATCACCCATCATTAGTATATATATATATATATATATATATATATATATATATATATATATATATATGTATATAGAAAGCAGGATAACTGATACTGTCTCTGCAGGATACCAGCATGTTTTCATGTCACTCAACTTAATTCATGGCTGAAACAGCAGAGCATGCTCATTCATTATTCCTTGTCTAAGTCTTCCATGAAGCAAACCTGCCTCCAACCCAGCGGTGCATCTGTGATCAATGAAACTGATTCTGTGTGTCAGCCATGTAGCTGCAAGTGCTGCTGCCCCTTTTGTTTTGCTCTCTGTTGTTTATCACCAGATGTTAGCATTGTTGCACAGAATGCAATCGCAAGTTATGATAAAAAAATGTAATGAAATGTCACTATTCATCACTGTAAATGTGGGCACTGATAGAGGAAGAGGGAGAAAAAGATAGGCGATGATCTAGTGCCAAATACAACTCTGTCAGTGCTGATCCTGAGTCAGTACACAGCCTGAGCTCTGTGTGACTCTGCATTTGGGATCTGAGAGAGTATTTGTTTTTAAACACCCTGTCAGGAGTGATTTATGGGGACACTCTGATGGATGTTGTCTTGAGATCCAGCAGCAGAAAATCAGGTGGCATTACCCATGACAAAAATGAAATTAGCTCATTCTCTGTCATCATGCTGGATGTGCAATCACAGTGACAATGGATGAGTAACCTATCATCAGGAGGCCGCTTTTAAACCCAGAGACGAAAACAAATCTACTTTGGTTGAGCAATTTTGCATTTCACCTTAATTGCATTTTGAGAACTTGTGAGACGATTGTTGCTGCTCTCAGATACTTCTTTTATATGTTATTGGAGACATCTATCACCATGAAAATCTGTGTTTTTATTCAAGTTTTATTCAAGGCAAGGATATCTTCTTGGGTATTTGTTTATGATTGATGTTAGAATGACATTTTTTCTTTAAATTTTGTTGACACTGAAATTTGTTTTTGAAAGATATTGGGATGTTGTAAGTGAGATGTAGACACTTTGCTTATTTTTCTCTGAGGAAACAGAACCTCATGTCAACACATTCTGTTTTTATCAAGAATTTAGTTTCCACATCCTTCACTCAGTCTCATCATCTAGACCTGCGTGCTTTAATGTCGCTGCATTTGCCTACTTATCTACATAAAGAAATGAATTTTTATTATTATCCAGCCTGAAGCAAAGCAAAAAAGACTCGCAGCAACAGGACTGATAATTTTTGTATTGTACTTTTTCATGCCTTAAACAGATACTAAGGAGGTGTCAGCCAAGCAGCAAAGGAAGGACTCGTGTTTTTATGATTTACACACAGAATATCCACAATTTTTTTTACATCTGACTGTCCCAGTGCGCAGGATTAGATTTTTGGTGAGGACACACTACTTACCTTCTATTTCCACCACATGTGGAAAAGTGGCGTAAAGGCCGCTGCCGCCAGTCACCGCTGATCGTTTCCATTCAAGTTAATGTGTCAAATTCCACCAGCTTCTTCTTTTCGGCCCCCTGTGGTTCCCCAATCTCTACAAAAGTGTCTGATTTGCTGGTCTGGACATAGTGGATTTCCCTCTCTGGAAGGACACAATCTATGGTTATGTTGCTGTTTTTATAGAGACAACTCGTTATCGCGCAATTGTATGTGAATTTGTAGGTTCTTGTGAGTTCTTGTGATTTCCGCTGCCTGAAATTCACCACAAAATTTGCCTCACAAACGTATCCGGTAGTAAAAATCGCCAACGTTAAGCAGCGGTGCTATTCTGCATGTGGTGGAAATTTGGGGTTAAGCATGTGACGGACAAGATAAGCAGAGACTGAAAATCGACAGAAACCAAAAGTTCCCTTCAGGAGCTTTAACATGTTAACATAAAAAAAACAGCTTGGTGAGAGTAAGTTCAAGCTTGTCGAAATCTCTTTCACTTTGGTTCTTTCACATGTCAAACATATCACATCTTGCTCTTGCTTGTACCTGCTGTGACATCTTTGAAAGCCAGTCACATCATTCATGGTGACAGGAAGTGTTGTTGAGCAAGGCAGCATTTGAACGCTCACACGGGTGAATACGCAGCATTTTGGAGCCTTTTATTAAGCTAACAATACCAATTAAACTTTCCGATATTGATCCGATATTGGCACAAACTTGTGCATGACAAGTTTTTCAGTCAAATGCAATGTCTTTGGACTTTAATAATAAAATACTGCCACACGGTTGACATCACTCCTGTCACTTAGCTAGCAGTGCCCACTTAGTACACACTGTTGTGATTAAGTGGTCGCTGCTAGCTAAAGGTGTCGGAGTGGAGTCTGGAATGGACTGCTTGTATCGGAGTGCTGATATCAGAGATTTTAGATGCAGGCCGATACAATCTGATATTTGTTTTTTGGGCTGATATCAGACCGATATCAATATTGTATTGGGACAGCCCTATAGTAAACAGGTTTCCCATCTTTTTTGGGTTGTGGCAGAATTTCAAGCAGTCTTATTTGATATATTTTGTTTTAACTGTGAGTTAAAACAACTGTGACTGTGAGACGGACAACTTCTAAAAAGCACCTGTCCTCCTATTTTCTTGAGCTTTTGCCTCTTTAAAATCATTTTTAGTCATTTATGTCACAGACTTTTCTTATTTTCTTTCTTATAGAGGCAGTATGTGATGTCTTTAACCACATTTAAGACCGTACAGCCCAAATAAGACGGGAAGAAGTGACCGTTTGCCAACCGCTTTTGAAGTGATGGTGTGTGAGTGTTGTGTTTACAGCTTGTTGTGCAGCCCACAAGTGGTCAAAAGTTCAGGTTTTAATAAGAGAGCGTATAAAAGTCATAAACAGCATTAGGAGGGAGCAGAAAATGACCACATTTCAAACTGCCTGGATTTAAAACCTTGTACCTGTACTCCTCTCTGAATTCAGAGGATGTGCGAGCGCAGAGAGTCAGTTCTACACAACAGCGTGATAAGTACTTCATCACAAACTTCATTATCCACCATTTTCCCACCATCCTCTGTGGGCCTGTACACGTTGCTGAGCTTGTGCAATAAAGCCTCTAAACCTGTAACTCTTCTGGAGAGCAATAGCCTCATTACATTAAATTTCACAATATAGTAATTCTTGTCCTCCTTTATGTGATTTCTGTGGAGAAAATGACTGCAGGAAGCGGCCTCTCTCATATTACACAGATAGATTTAAATAACTGCCATGTACAGTCATTACAGTGAAGGTAACAGCCGTGTTATCTCTGAGGATAAAACACTGCGTGCCACAGCTCTTTGAGGCAAATTACGACTTTTATGTTTTATACCAAATCCAATAATGTCAAATATTTATTTGTGCAATAACAAATTGCTCAGACAGCGCTGCAGCTTCGCAAAGCATCTGTGAAACCTTTGGTTAGAGGCTGGTATGAAATCTAACTGTAATCTACTTCATGCATAGTCTTGTTTATATTATTTAGACTCATAGCTAAGTGGTAAAGGAAGTCAGTAAATGGAAGCAGCACTGTGAAACTAAATAGTTACGTACCAAGCCAGAAAAACCTCAGACATGAGTACAAATTTACATCATATTGGCATGAATTCAACATTAATCTTTGCTTATTGGTAGGGCTGGGCAATAAACTGAAAAATTACTGATACCGGAATTTACGACAATAATTTATGTTAATTTTCCCATGTCAATGTATTCTTGGTCAAATGAATGAATAAATAAAAGTTGGTTTTGGATGTGTGTAGGTAGGCTATGGTCTCATGCCCCTAAAAGATGCTGTCCTACATTGTGACTCCACCCTATCCAGTCCGTAACAAAGAGGGAAAGACAGGTGAGGAGATGGAGGACGGTTCTAAATTTGTTGCAGCTGGTTAGCAGTAGCTTCGTAACAAGAGGGGTCATTCAACAACTGGAAGGTTGGTGGTTCGATTCCCCTCTACCCCTAGTCTGTCTGTTGTGTCCTTGGGCAAGAAACTTAACCTACCTTGCTCCCAGTGTGTGTCCTCCACTGGTGTTTGATTAGTATGTATGTCACTTTGGATAAAAGCGTCTGCTAAATGACTTTGTAATTGTAATAGTGTCCTCCATTTAATTGAGCCTTATGCTTGTATGTTGGGTTAAAAAATAAACATGACATGCATATGGTTTGTTGACATACATGTATCAATCCCTTGTCAACTTACAGCTGGTTCATTCTGTAACTTTTCTATTTTCATATATCATACTCTTTCTGGTATGTCTCGCGGCTTTATTCAGCTCCTTTCTTTGCCAACACTTACATTATTAATCTTACATTCTTCTGCTTATCATCCGCAGCTTATCATCTCTTTGTCACATTTCATAAGGGAAGTCAATCTGCAGCATGAAAATTGAGATACTCATGACAATTATCTGCTCCACAGCGGAGGTGGTGAGGCTGCAGCCGTGTGCTTCACATCCAGCTCAATCTGACTTTACTTATGAGACATAACAGAAGAGCCGAATGTAGCGACTGCAGTATTTGGAATTGTTCTTACACACTGTCTCCTCTCGCTGCTTTCCTGAGGTCTCTGTCAGGGGGAAATGTGGATGGCAGAGCCTGTGAGTCACTTCTCAACACAAAACTCCTTTTTGATAAAACAGCAGGTTTTTATAAACGTGACACATCACACAAAACTCTCTTACTGAATAATAGATAAGTACATGTGAGCCAGTAAAAGGAAGAAAGTGAAAGGTAATCCCGATCAAAGAACGCAATATCTTTTAAATTTTTGATTGTGTGTTTGTGGATCTGTTTTCTTCTCGCTGTGTGTGAAGTGTTCAGTGAACGGCTGCACCTTCAAACTTCAAACTGGAAATACAATAAAAGAATGGAACCAATGCATCACCAAAGCATTAAGTTATTTTCAATTGCTGCCCATTCAGTTACAGACTGATCAAAGACATCAAACAGAAACCCATTTAACAAGTATAATCCAGAGATACTGTAGTGGTTTATTTCTCCGGTCTTGTCCTCTGACTGTAGGATAGTAAATCAGGCCTGAAAATAAAAATTTAATTCAGGATCACGTGTCGGACCTTTTAGCTGTATGCCTATTCAATTGACCATGCACATGATCGCATATGTAGACTACTTCTTGCTTCTGTTTCCAGCATAATCGATGATGACAGTAACATTCATCGTACAAATTAAGTTTCAGCTACAAGAAATGTCATGTTGTCAAAGAGTTAAATTAGCTAACTTAGCTGAACTGTTTGCTAACAGATGCACCTTTCAGGTAAAATTGCATACTTGCAGAGGCATCAGCAGTTAACTAAGGGGTAACTAAACTAGGGTGACCATACGTCCTCTTTTACCCAGACATGTCCCCTTTTTGGGGGGCTGTCCAGACTGTCTGACTCTGTGACTCCGCCCCCGCGTAGTTGTGTCCTCTTTTTGGGGATTCAGAATATGGTCACCCTAATTAAACATTGTGGTGAGTTGCTAAAGCGTTAAGTTGAACTAAGTGAGAGACATATCAATTGCAGATAATTGTGGCTATTTGTCAAATAAGGAACATAAACAAATAAAATCAAATATACAAAGTCCGTGGCTTACCAGAGCCACGACATTCAGCGATGTGACAGGGTCATGATTATTAACAATGCCGCTACAGTAAGGTGACCAGATTTCTGAGATTTCTGCAATGAAATCCGGGGGCATGAGCTGTGTGATCACAGACAACATCCCGGTACTATTTAGTAGCAGCGCATGCCCCCCATACCCCCCCCCCCCCCCCCCCCAAAAAAAAAAAAAAAAAAAAACCCCAAAAAATCCAAAACAAAACAAAACAAAAAACAAAAAAAAAACAAAAAAAAAAATGTTTTTCAGGACTGCATGCAACATGCTTACTCCTGCTTCTTACCTACTCAGCTACCATAATAACTGTTGTTCTAGCCTACACACAACATTTTTGTTCTCATTTATGAAACGCTTGTTCAGGGATGGGTCATCCAATATAGGGACTGTCCCTGGAAAGCGGGGACGTCTGGTCACCTTATGCTAGAGGTCGCTGCCATCCAGAAACGACACACTGGGTCCTAATTTGGGTGCACGCAAAACGACAACTGTGGTCATTCTGTGGAGGAGAACAGTCTAAAAAATAATCAACCCTGAGCTTACCTGATCTAACTGTGGTAGGTCTGCAGCTGAATCTCCTGAAACTCTCTCCTTTTTAAAGATACGACGCTGGACTCCAAATAACTTGAGTAGATGGCTCTTTTTACCACTGTGATTTAGTTGATTTGTACAGTGTTCAAGTCTTCATGCTTGAGGACCTTGCAGTAATGAACTGAGGCCTTAAGAAATCTTGGTAAAATGTTGCAGATAGCAATAAGAGAAAAAAGACAGTAAATTAAGCAAAACCTGGATGTCCAAATCAAGGCTGTTAGTTACGTGGGTTTGCATTCTTGTACTTAATAGGGGAATTAGTGGAACTGCAGCCACAGCTAGAGCTTGATTGTATAAACACATACAAAGCCAGCTAATTTACAGAAACAACGTCCAACATTAACTCCTCAGGGACACATGGTTCCAAAGATACAAAACGCAGTTCAGTTTTTTTTGTGTTGGCTAATATAGTATATCAGTGGTGTGGAAATATTTTAAATTAGAAAGTGTGCAACATGGCTACAAACTCTGGGGTTTAAAGGAAGGATGGATATCCTCAAGAGGGTGAAAAGAGATCACAGAGAAGGTGGTTGAATTCCCATGTCACTGCTGAACCTCACTGCAGACTGGATTGATTCCTCCTCTTTCTCGCTTGGGCAGTATCAGATGCACTACAGTTCTGTAGGTCTTATACAGCAGACCATGCAGAATATATGTGAGTTTGGCAACACAATGTTTGCAGGACTAACTTCTATTTTTGGCGCAGGCTTGATGCAAACAGGAGACATATGAACATAAACAAAATTGCACTGTTACACTCACATCTAACTGTGAAAACACATTATCACCCATGCATTTCTTCCACTACAGTCCCTTTGAAAAGCAGTTTTCCTAAGCACATGAAGGCCTCACACTTTTGATTTTCAGAATGTTTATTTAAATACTCGTCATTGAAGTGAGGTTACCCTGATACTTTCATCATCTGCTGAGAGCTGTCACAAAATTGTTTGGTTTGTTGCTTTAAAAAATAAAAATGGATGGGAAAATGTAGCACAGACCATCTTCGAAAGAAGAGGAGTTATTCATAAGTAACAACATCGCTGACTCACTTTCATCTTGAAGCTGCTTTATAGGGGAAATTTGGATAAAACCTATTCAAGAGAAACAGCAACAGGCACATTATCTGTGTGACACCTCAAGAGTTTCAAACAGCTGTTGAAAACTTTTTGTTGCAGCTACAGGATTAAACATTATAGCATCCCAAAGAAAGTCAGACAACAGCTTTAAACTCTACTTTTAAAGAGACTGACGTTTGAAGCTTGGAGCATCTTTCAGTAGTTTCTTTACACTGGATTGAGGAGACTATCACTAATGGATCCAAGAGAAACATCCAGTATTCAGTCTGACTGTGGAGAATCGAGAACACCCTGAAGGATCTGTTCTATAATTGCCGTCCAATTAACGAGTGAACTAAAACGGAGTGTCCCGCAGCACTTTCCTCAGCTTTGTCCTCAAATTCTGGCAATATTAAATATGGTTGGCTATTATGAAGTCAAATGACACAGGTCCTTTGGAAAATAAGTACTCCCTTTATTAGTTAATGCTGCTGTGCCGAGTTGCTGTGTCATGAAAGGGCCTCTAATATATTTTGCCTCCAAATCATAGTAGATGATTTGTATTTTCAAATGGAAAATGAGCAAAAGTAGTCTTGTTTTAAAACTCTTACTTGGTGTTAAGTCTCTTTTGCAGCATCATGATCTGGCATGATAACGTGCCTCCAGGAGATTATGTTGACTTCTTCTCCATAAACAATATTGTTTTTCCCCAGAGTAGCACCTGTTGACTTATTTTTGGTTCAAGTTTGGTTTAGTTTAGTTCACTCTGGCTCGCTTCAGGCCAGAAAAGGAACAAATTTTCATATGAACTACTTGATATTAATGGATGTTAGCCTTGCTGAAAAAAATAACACATTGCAAGTTTTTCAAGATATAAAAGTGAACAACTTTCAAAAATTATTTGTTGGTCACATTGGTAATTTCTGATGAAGGATCAAAGCACTAATTAGCCCTTTCAAAACAGCATCAAGCAGATTTAATAGGCTGACATTTTGAAGTAAGACCAGCTGTTATCTGTTAGCTTATTCAGGATGACAATATATATTTTATTATGAGTTTAATCACCTTTACTGCTCTGCCAAGACAAGAAGTCTGGCTTATCATTGGGCAGCCTTCCATTAGCATAGTCAGCTAACAACAGAAATCCTGTTCTGTCACTAAAATTAATACATATATGCTTACAGATTACTTTTGTTTTAAAGGGACTGGATCTGGACAGTCTCTGAAAATACACTGATCTCCCTTGTGGGGGGAAATAGCACCTGGATGTTGCAGAAAGACACAGTTTATCAACAGAAAGCTGCCCCAAAGCACACAGAGCTAAGTGTAGGGCATCAATGAGGGCACCATTGACATACAGGTAAATGATATCAGTGTCCCAAATTAGCTGGAACCGATTCTTGATTCCCATCCCTGACATTCATTCAGATATGTTTGTAGAGATGAATTGATCAATATCATCGGGTGACCATATTCTGAACCCCCCAAAAGAGGACACTACTACGTGGGGCGACGTTGTTTTTTTTAGGGTTTAGGGTCGAGGAAAGTTTTTTATGCGCTTCTAACACAGTTAAACACATATTCTGAATTACCAAACAGACACTTAACCCGGCCTTTTTGGAGATACTGAAAAATACTCTCACAAAGTTGGGTTTATAAACAATATATTCATTCATAAAGCATATGGAACTATGGTTCTGTGTCTGCCAGTGAAACAAACTGGCTTCCATACAAAACCCCGGGCATCTGAAGGATTTTATAAAGCCCCCTTGGCAGCCCCCCAAAAGAGGATGTATGGTCACCCTAAATATCAGATCACTCCCTATAAAGGATGACACGCCTTCAGATGATTGAGTTTTGTTTGTTTTTGCTCTCCATACTGACTTTTTTTCTTCATATGCCAAAATCTGTTGATGTGTAATTGGTCAATACTGCTCAGACCACTGCAATGTTGTTGAACAGAGATTCACAAACTAACTGCAAACCCACTACAATGTCAGATTAATGGATGCCACTGTGACAGAAAGTCCTTCCACCAAACACACAGGTGCCCAAGTTAAGGCAAGCAAAAGCTCTTGTGCTAATTGGTAACAGAGGTGATTTTAATCAGGTAGGGCTGTCATGATATCAGATTTCCACATCACAGTTATCGTAGCAATAAATATTATAATAATGATATCATTGTGATGATTCTGGTCGATCATACAGTACAGAGCTGAATGAAAACAGTTTAAAAAGCTGTCAAAAAATGTAAACGTTTAATTTTTTTAAGATTAGCTTTAAAAGAGTCTGATTGTCTCTCAGAGGGCTGCTCCGGCTAGCTCACTCGCAATCGGCTACTTCTAATATTAACTCTTGTTTTTACCATATGCTTATTCTGAGCCTGATATCAATATATATATTAATATTACAACAGCCCTATACACTGAAATTGATATAATAAACTTTTTTTAAACTTTGGCCTTAGATTCATTTTACAAAGTTACTGGTTTGTCAAGTCCACAGGAGCCTTCATCCTAATCTAAGATTCAATGCTGTTTATTTGTTGGTATGGAGTTCTTATATTGAGTCATACTTTTATGCTCCTATTTGCTGTTTTAATGTGTGTCTGACACGCTGGAAGAACAACAGAAGTCCATTTCATACAAAACCCTTTTCAAAACCAACCCAGTCCCAGTTCTTGCCCTCCAACAAATAAATGTGTTGTCCAAGTTGCGCAGAAGAAAATGTTCTCAGTTAACAAGCATCTCGCAAAAATAGGAATCTGCCCTGTTGTGTTTTGTTGCACTTTCTTGAGAGTGTCTGGCTGCACTAACTGATAAAATCCCAAGATGAGGAGACCTGTCCCTCAAGTCTGCAGACACACAAAAGGCCAAGGCCACACTGTCTGCAATGCAATGTTGCTTTAGAAAGTGGCTTTAATGACTGCATATATTTCCTTCCTTTAAAAGTCTCTGTAAAAGGCTTTCTCTCTTCTTGGATTACTTTATTAAAATGTCATGATTATACAACATCATTGTTCCCCCGCTGGATCGATGACAAACGCAGGTGGAGGTGGATGAAAAGGGAACCACCTGTTGGGTGACATTTAATGCTTCGTTTTACTTTCAGCTTGTTTTTTTTTTTTTTTAAAAGAAGTATTTCACTTTCTTTCAATTTACCATGAAGCTGAGTAAGCACCACGCTCTTCCTCTCTCTTGGTGGATAAAAAATATCTCCTAGGCTTTCTGAATACGTCGTAATCTCACGAGGACGCTGCCTGTCATAGTTCTTTAATTCTTGATGGGATTCCTGTGCTGTAAACTACTCAGTATTCCCCCAAAAAAACCTGCAACTTCAAAGCTAAATGCCTTGTTGATTTGGCTCTAACACATCCGAATTAAGGTTTGTGAAATCCCTCTGAGGTGTTAGGCATTTCTCTGTGAGCTGACTTCAACAGGCCTGCCTTGAAGTCTAAAACTGTATCCAAAAAACAGTGACGAATACTAAACATATTAATTACCGCTATCTGAATCTTAAATAAAATCTTTACACTGCATGTAAATATGCTGCTTTCACTTTTAACACCTCAAAGTGCTCCTCAGAAACACAAAAGTAATCAGATAAGAAAGCTTGCGCCTGGTATGGAGCTCAGGGATGTAAATGACTTTGGCTAATTGCCGCATTTAGACACCCAGTGTGGCTGAAAAGAGGAGAGCGATCGGCAGAATGGGTGCAGGTGCAATGGAAAAAGCAGACGTCATGATGTCAGTTTTCTTTGTCCAAGAAAGTCTGACACTTCAAGAAAATGTGTCCCTGCTGTTTTTTTTAAAATGTTGGATAAGATAGAGTCTGTCTTCTTTTTCTTTTACACTTACAGCTGCTTCTTCGAACGCACCAAACAAATGTGTCATCATGTTGAAAATGTGCATGATTTCAGAGAGCTTTTGTAAATGTCTTTGTCTAAAAAGATCATCAGAGAATATTCTCAGTGCTGGGAATGTTTCTGAAGCATGTTGTTTCATGTGCAAACGCTCAACGACTACATCACTTCAGTAATACGGTTATTTATATTCATGCAATCTTTATGGCACTTTGACAAGCTAATAGCAGCTACTTTTTTACCAAGCAGGAACGCCGTTAAAACCACAGACAGAGTGGAGTCTCCTCTTTGATTTGCCTCCACGAGCTTTATTACAGTCTTTTATTTCAAGCTTCCAGTGTCTTTAGCTCTCTGCAGCACTTCACAAAATAACAACAGGTATCAGTGAGCAGTTTGGATGAATGATTAAATCTCCCTGGAGGTTTAATTACGTAAAACATTCATTGCCTAAATGGAAAGTATTGATTGGACTGGCGTTAATACAAGGATATGAGGATGTCCTCCTGAAAGTTGCTCACAGAGAGAAATCACTCTAAAGTTAGAGTTTCTTTTTCCCAAACACTTTGAGAGCACAAAGCTCAAGAAATGAGATTACAAGCTTTTGTGAACTGACACCGACAAAGCTGCAGACACTTTGTTGCAGGCTGTGTCTAAAGAGGAAACAATTTTCATTATTTTTTTTCAGGCTTTAGATGATATACATGTTGCGTTATCTTCTTGTGCTTGTTAGATTCTTGAACATGAAAGGAGTCTGCAGAAACGTCTTATAATGAGCAGTGGTATGCTAGTCTTACAAACTGTAGGTTTAATGAACAGCACTTCCATCTGAGAGAAAATGAGACACTGTCTTTGTTTGGCAAAAACAGAACATGTTTTCACCGCTTCAAACCCTCAGATTTCAATAAGTTTTAACATATAAAGGGGTAAATGCTAAAATAGAAGCCTCTCAGGGTAGTTGGTATTGCTTTAAATCTGTATAAAACATGCATGCTTAACACTTGTCTGCTTTGTTCTGCTCTTCAGATGCCTACATAATTGGAGTGAACCTGACTCATTACAGACATAAGCGGTCGCTTAAAGCTTGATGACTGAGTGCCACTTGAAAACAGAACATCTGCAAGGTTGAAATCACAGCTTGGAGCTGAAAAGCACCAGAGCAGAGGTTTTGAGGTGATACAGAGGCAATAAGAGGAATATAGCACCATAACTCACTGAAGAATAGAAAGTTCAATATTGACTGGTTGAAATCTAAAGGCTGAAAAGAATCAAACCAGCTGTATTTGCTCCTGCATTTAGAGAAAACACTTCTGCCCTTACAGATCTTGGCAATCTCACAGTTTGATCAATTTTCTTTTAGGCCACTTGGAGGCAGCACAACAAACTGAAGAAACAACTTTTAAAAATGGCAGTGATCTTATAAAAATAGCTTATCTATGCATCCAGATACAAAGCGATATCTACTTTTTTTTATGGCGAAATCATATGTCTCATCACTTGACAACTTCAAATGTTCTGTATTCAGTATTCTCCAATATTCTGACGCTAATCAGCTTTGTTTTAGTTTGCAAAACACCTAAGGGAGAAGCTTATCACATAGTAAGATAAGGCAAGGCAAGTTTATTTGTATAGCACCCAGAGCCGGCTCGAGCCTCAATGGGGCCCTAAGCAAAATTTTATTTTATTATTTTTAAACTATTACATTACATTTTTGATGATATTATTTCTGCCAATAATATTAATTGTTGATCATTCACACACCTACTACTGTATAAATTTAACGCGCCTGACATGTCTTTACACATCTAAGGTGGTGGCCTAGGTAATAACATAAATAAAACCAATACAACCATACAAATAATACCAATGAATGACTGATGAATGATGTTCGGGGTGCCACATATGGTTTTTAATCTCACAATAACGGTATCAGAGCTTTGCCATTTTGGCAGTAAGAATCATAGGCCTTCATCAGCAGCAGCACAAAGGTGTTTTTACTTTATTTTTACAATAATATATATTTGATCATACAGAAAGAATCACTAATTCATGCAAAAAAGGAAAAAATATTTTAAATTTTTATCATTATTATTATTATTATTATTTAATTGCTCTTGGGGGCCCCCTACTGGCCCTAAGCAGGAGCTTAGTTCGCTTATGCCTTGGGCCGGCTCTGATAGCACCATTCATACACAAGGCAATTTAAAGTGCTTTACAAATGCAAGGTAATACATAAAATCTTGAAAAAAGGAGAGATTAAAACAATTTAAAATCAAAAAGACATAAAATGATTTAAATCCATTAAGACAAACAGATATATATTTTTTTGTCTGTTCCTTGTTTGCCCTGTAGTACCTTTAGGCGGTCTGTTGTGGCTTTATTAGTGTACGTCAATATTGAAACAGTTAGCCACTATCACTACATGAGTATATGGTAAACACAGTGCGCAGGGTCAAATAATTTGCAGAGTAACTGCTGCCTGTGTAAATAACAACAATCTGCTAACAAGTTTGCATACTACAGCTTCCTAATGTTTTAACACAGTTTTAATTTTGCAGCTCTAACAGATCCCACAGTGAGTTCCACTGTCTTCAATGTATCTGCATACCTCAGTGCATATGCTTTAGCATGAATCCAGCATGTCAATCTGTTCGACATGCTTTTCTTCAGCATCAAAACTGGAAGGCAAAATTACAGGCTCCTGCATTCTTTGAAAAAGCATTTTTTCCCCTGTGTATCTAGACCTTTTCTACTCAGAATCACAAGTGTATCATTAACTGACAGGTCCCTCCAACATATTATCACACCAGGAGAGTGCTCTGAATAGATTATTCATAGTGCCTGATAACCGTGTGGGATGTTTGTGTGGGAGCGGGGACAGCAGAAGGATCCACTGAACTTACCTTGACGACTAGCAGCCGGTGTCTCAGTCAGCTCTCATTTGAGAAATCATGTAAATGTTAGCAGTGAATTCAGGTTTCAACCAAGCAGTAGATTAACAGGAAATGAGTTAATCATCTTCACACTGAAGTTAGATCAAGGCGAGTGGATCTGACTGAGCTCAAAAGAAGTATAAGGTATAACTGTTTCCTATGAGTCAATCCATATTTAGGATTTTTGATTCAGTCAGTCAATCTCTGGATTATTTAATCATTCAGGACTCAAGGATCTCACATTGTGACCAAGCAAACCAATAAACCCTCACATATTACAGACTGGCACTCATGAACTTGCTCATGCTTTTCTTAAATACAGCAGGATTTGTCAGACTGACACCAGTATTGATTTCTGAGAGTCACAATAACATTTGTTATTCAGCTGTCTTACATCTGATATCTAATTTTTAAAGGGAAAAATGGCCACTGCGGGGTCTGGCTGCAGACCTCCACTGCAAAGTTACTTAAAATGTGATGTGATAACTGACAGATGACCTAGAGTGATGGTAATATAAAACAGTGATGAGACTGAAGAATACAAAATGTCTCTTAAAGGTGAGTGCAGGATTAATGTCATTAACCTCTCTCTGAGGAGCCACAAAGTTTGAGTCGAAATGTTGATATTATGAAGCGTTTGGTTCAACACTTAGAACGGGTACCTTTTATAGAGAACCTACTCTGTCTTCAGCTCTTTACCTGTCTTCACATTGCCATAGCCGTGTCAACAAAACAGTAACTAAATTCTTATTTGAAGCACAAAATCACAACAAAAGTAACCACAGGAAGTTTTGAAATTGTAGGGTCTTGACAGCGCAAATAACTCAATGTCAAAGTGAACTGTGCCAAAGAAAAGCAGAAACCTCAGGCAGAACCAGACTCAAAAGTTAAAAGCCATTCTGCCTAAACAGGGAGAGATGAGTAAGTTGGAGAAAGAGCCCACTGAGCATTTTTTGGTCTAAAAGAGGTCTAATAGATGTCTAATTGTAGCCTAGATGACTGGTCTAAAATCAGGCTACCACAGGTCTAAAAATGAAAGTTTTTTAGATGTCTAAATTTAGACCAAATTTAGACTAAATCTAAATCTGGGCTATATCTATCCTACACTGTATATTGCTCAACGGATATCCTAATTATTTTTGGTTGCTTTTTGAAATATATAGTTATTGAATAATGGGTTAAAGTGCAACATCTAAAATCTGTCTAAAAATATATAGAATCTAGATGGTTGAAATTAAGTCTAAAAAAAACTAGATGTCTAAAAGCCATCTATTGCTCAGTGTGTGTCCCTCCTAACACTCTCAAGTGTTGAACATGTCTAATCTTCAAACACCCCAGAAGTATCCCTCCTAGTCCTAACCTCTGCTTCCTTATTTTTTACCTTCACTTGTTAGATTTCTCATCTTGGAGGACTATATTCCAGGTTTTTCTTGCTCTATTTCACCTCTAATGAGCTCAGTCCAGGATAATTTTTAGTTAACATTTTCAATTTCAGTATGTCATGACAATATTTTGGAGAGGCTTGTTTTGAAATGTAGTCACATTTCAGTTTAACATAACAAAAGGTTGAAATATGAATCTCATCAGAGGTCAAACCGAATCCCCCTGCAGATAAAACAACAAGCAGGTAAAGGTGTCGAGCGACTCCTCAGAGGCTATGTTGGTGCAGCGAGCCGTACATCTGGAATACTAATGTTAAACAGCGACCTGAAATTCTAATTGCGTACTTGTTAATCAACAAGACTGACAACAGGCAGGGTGAGCTCCAGAGGACTGGGAGGAAATCTATTAACATACAATATGTTGTTGTGCTTGTTAAAATAATGGGAAAGCGTTGGGGTGGGGGTGGCTGGGGGGAGGCGTATTGTTCTCCCCACTGTTGCTTTAGTTAATTGCAAAATCCAAACCCCCTTTAAAGCCTTATGCAAGTTTGTGCAGTTTGACAAGCAGCGTGAAGACTTGAACTCCAAACTCCCGATGAATTGTGTCCCTGGATAATCCTAATTGAACGCATATTGGCTGTGCAGCTTACGTTGCTGTGGCACTTATTAATAGCACGCTGAAAGAGGATTCTAATATGGTTTCTACAATTGAAATAAGAGATAAACAAGAGTCTAGATCTCTTCGGCCTGCAGAGACCAGTAATGCTTGACTTGTCACTATAACTCTCTAATTGGACCCTAGGTGAAGGCAGGATGGGGCTTTAGGGACTGACTGGCTTTATTTTTCAGATCTATTTATATAAAGCAGTTAGATTTTGGTGTCTTTGCTCTCTAATAAATAGTGGTATGGATTGTGGTCCGCCTGTAGAAAATTAGTCGGAGCAGATAATGGGGGATCTGTGGGATCTGAAAAATCTCTGACAAGATTGAGCCTATGCTGCTGCCTCTGAAAGGGTCTTGTAAGATATTAAAAAGTCGAGCTTGAGGCTTCTGAGAAAGTTGTTTGAAGCTGCAGTGAACATCTTCACCTCTTAGTGAGCAGGTGACTATTCAGCATGAACTTAAATTGATATTTTTTGATCTGCAGGTCCATAAACTTCTGGATCCAGATGGTTTGAATATTTTTACACTCACAAATATATAGAGACCTCAATTGCATACAAAATTTCCTTCCAGTTGAATGACTTAGATTTAACATAAACAGGCCAATAAACGTGCTGCATATTTGTCAGTCAAATGTAAATGAAACAATTAAGAAACAGTTATGAAACAATTTACTGTATGTAATAATACCATTAAACCAAATGAGTTCAGAGTGAATAATGAAGATTTATGTATTCATCATTGATATCTCCAATTTGTTTCTGTCTCATATATCCTTACTAAATGAATCTTGATTGATCCGTAGCTCATCATAGATTTTAACTGATTAAACTGGATTGTTATCACAGTTAACAGATTTATGCTGATTTTAAGAAACTTGAATAAATAAACTCTGAAGAAATTAAAACTTTAATAAAATCAAATAGATGTAAACACTTAAAAATAACTTATGCCATGATTAATTTTTCTGAGCGTATAAACCAGCATGAAGTGCTCAGAAATATCATTTGTATGCCAATTATTTTATGGACCTCATAAATAATTGTAGCCCTCATGGTCCGCACCATTTTTCTGTCATTCTTTGACCTGTAGGACAGTGATAACAGCATTTAATTGCATGTTTTTTGTTATTAAAAAGGTCTTAAGAAGTGTTTAATTGAATTTAGTGAACACAGCAGGGACACTGGATAAAAACTATCACAGTACACATTCAGGTTTTGTCAAAAATGTCCAAATTGCTCCAAAGGTTTTGAAATGTAATTAATTTTTGCCTGATAAACACACAGACTCATTAAAGCCTCTGCCAGGGTGTATGTAGCAGAGCAAACGGTGCCTGACGTGGGTGCTCACTGCTTGTGACAGAAGATTCACAAGCCAGGGTCCCAGGGGTGCAGTGCAGGACGGCTTCACCATAGCGCCTTATCCTCTCAGCAAGACACGCAGAGAGGAGTGGCAGCCCAGAAGAAGGGGGGCGCTCAGTCCTGTCTGCTCAGACATGTACTGTCAGATGTGTCTTTCCACTGGGTGGCCACACTTTTGTGGTTACATGAAACTACATGACCTCTTCACCCCTTTTCTCTTGGCAGGTTCTTAAAATTTCTACTTTCTCTGTACCTCCTTCATTCACGAGGGGACACTGTGGGTGTGAAACTGTCACAAAGGTGGATTTGAGGCCAGGAGAAAAGGTGGCACATTTCCCTTTCCTGACCAAAAACAGCAATTTTAAAACATCACAGAATACAACAGGCTGCACGGTGTGGGGGTGTTACTACATGCTCTGGTGGGATGATGGGAATCAATCCAGGAGGACCGGCTTGAGTGAGAAGTAAATGAATTTTAGGGGCTAAACAGATGCCAAACAGAAGTCCATAATACTTCAGAGACAGCACTTAAAAAGTCTGAAAAGTTTTCCTCTGACTTGACAACTATGAGGTCAACCAGAGGAAAAGCTTTACCTGCTGTGGGGTGTTTCACAGTTAAAGTGGATTTGAATGTGCGACTATTAACCTCAATACGCTCTGAGCTATTACACACAGTTATAAAATGACTTTAAAATATTCTTTCAGTGAAACTTTTCAAACTCTTTTCTTTGAGTATAATAAATAATTTGATCACTGTTGAATAATAAATGTAGGTTGCACTCTTATATGGGACACAGTCTGTTTTTTGGGGTCTCCCAAAGGGGAAATCATTTACACTGGATTCCCATTGTTAAAAGCAGGTGGTGTCTGAAATCCTGTTAACTGTGAAGTATAGATCACCAGCTCATGACCACTTCACCCAGACTTGCACATCAAATGACTGGTAACCAGGATGTCCTCTCAGACCCACCTCTTATTTACCGAATAGCTCACCAGCATGCATGGTTATGATCTCCTAAGTGGTAAAGCTCGACAATGCAAGCCTGGGTCATATCACTATGTATTCCAACATGCTTTGCATAGTAAAATGACCACCTGCAACATGCAAGTGACCAGTTAGCCCAAACTTATGCTGCTCACCTTTGCTTCTCAGTAGTTTTCTAAATTTAGGAGTCACTTCCAACAAAAAACAAGCTCTTCATAAAGCTTATTTCCCAAACAGTACATCTGTGTTTTCTACGTATGGATGATTTTAATACAGTGCTAAATTGAACTGCCAGTTTGGCTTGTGGTATCCAGGTGTTTCAATCAAATGGTTGCAACATACAGTGAATTTCAACCTCATCTATTTGCTCTCAGCGGGTAAGTGTCATGAATGGGAGTGAATTTCGAATCCTGTCAAGTCGTGAGTTGTAAATGATGGTGGTGGCTGCAGGAATAGTTGTGAGGACATGTGTTAGTGATGAAGCTGTGTTAATAAGTACCTCTGCATTTTGCTTGTGCTGACATATAAGACTAAACCAAAGGTATTAAAAGCATTCCAAGCCCTTTAACTTCTCTAGTTATACCAACTTTAGGAACGACAACAACAACCAAGATAGCAATACACAGTGGTCCCAAGAGCCATACGCTCAACCAATAGGCCACTCTATACCACAAATAATGCTCAGAACAGCACCTAACTTCATCAATAGTACATTTAGGGTCCCAGCCATAGTGCTAGCCACCAAACATCTTTTCAACTTTGCCTGGTTTCTTTAGCAAAGAGACCAAACACAACTCACCCACTCTCTTCCAGCAGCTGTTTGTTTGTACAGAGATCTCAGGTGATGTTCCAGTGGCTGCTGGAAGAAAGTGGGTGAGTTGTGTTTGTCACCTTGTGGCTTTTTGGTAGAGCGCGTGTCTCCTTGGATCGCTGTGTATTGCTATTGTGTGGTCGTTTCTAAAGTTGGTATAACTAGAGGAGTAAGCGGTCTGCAACATTCATCTGTTGACAGGGTGTCTAACTCGGTGTTACGGTGTGTTTGACCCTAACTTAATTTTATGCCAGAATATCCCTTTAAATGCATGGTTTGTTGAAGCCAAGTGGACTTTATAAATATTAACTATGATGTTCAGGTTTTGCAAGACAACATAACACAGTGTATAGCTTTATTTACTGATACGGGTTAATAGCTAAATAATTTACCAACAAACACTCATTAAAGCAGCAGATAAACAATTCATAACCTCTCTTGTACAAAGTGACAAAGTGGAACCGGCCATCAGAGCCCAAAGCACTAATGTGTATCTCCCCCCTTGTCTTAAATTTTAGGCTGACACCCCAGACAATTGAAGTCAGACGTTCCAGCTTTGACGTGTATTGCATTAATGTTTCTGGACTTGATTGAACCACCTGGTTGTCAAATAAAGTAGCACATGGCACCTTTTGCGGCTATTTTAAGTGTTGTAAAAGTAGGACAATGGCCTGAGGAGACCCGGTGTTTCATTAGGGTTATAAAGTTGGAGCGGGTTCACTGACATGGGTCCAAAAATCCTCCATAAGGCTCAGCATTTAATTCACCCTCCTTCATATCCACTCTGGGCTCATTGTAGCTGCAGTATACAACATTTACTGCACTGTGCCTTCCTTAAGGTTCATTATTAGCAAACAGTATATAAAAACTAATAACACCCAAACTAAACATCATTGTCAGCAACAGCAGCCTGATGGGTGATGGACTAACGACCCTTCTGCTGGAGAGGATCCAGTCAGTCATTAAAGTTTCCACTTTTAAAAGGCAGGCCCCAGCTGTCATTGGCTTCCTCCTATCAGCGGAAAAAGCTTGTTTAGCAGGTGAGAAATTCCATATCATAAGCGGAGCAATAGGATTAACAATGCAGAGGAGTCTCTCTGCATACAAAAGAGGCTGCAGGCACTCTTGCAATTTCCACCTCCACAACCAAACTATCCTCCCTAAAGTATAACCTCAGATCCTTTAGCAGGTGGCCCTAAATGACCAAGTTATTGCAATTTCCTCGTACCTCTCCGAAGGCTTTGTCATTTTAATAAGCAGGGTGACAAAAGGTAACCTTGCGTGAACCTTTTTAAACCATAACCACATGAAATGAAAACAGTATTTCAGTTATTTTATCCTTTTTATTTACAGTTCCGAAGTTCCAACAAACATGATCATATAACACTTCACATTTTGAGCATTTATTGATTATATTCTTTGTTTTTACAGAGAAACAACAGGGATCCACCAATGAGCAAGCAGAATCAGACTCTCTAGACTGATGGCGAGGCGAAGAAAAGTAAGTTTAGATTACTTTTTGGTCCTGCATCTTAACACATATTTCCACATTTTATACCCTGTCTGTCCAACTGTGAGTCCACACACATCAAACCTATCCGTCATTAAGTCTTTGAATTAGTGCTTTGAAAAGGAAAAGGTTTGTATAGAACTTCTGTCTCATACATTAGTCAAATGCACACACTGTGTAGCAGGTTCATAACCTAAGCAGAGCAATGTCATCACGGAGAATGCAGTTTCAGCGTATTCAGCCCCTCAGAATTTTGTTTCATGATGTCAGTTAAAAATCTCTGATATATAATCTTGCCAGAACCAATTAGGCTACAGTAAACCTGTATCTCAAATTCCCACATTAAAACAGAAGCACTCTTCTGAGACACATGCCAGGACTGCAGAGTTAATTAATCCCTGCAATCAGAGGTCTGATGAAATAAGAGCTGAATGCTGCCCCTCCCAAGACAACTGTTAACAGAGCTGTTCTGCTCTTATTAGTTCTGCAAACTGCTTATCAGACAGCTCCAAATCCAAAGCCCAACACGCAATCTACAGTCAAGAGTTGCTCTCAGGAAATCAGCTTAAAAGTATGATTGCGACCCAAAGTACTGACTTCAGAACAGTGCTGTGACTTTGATCAAGACAGGATACGCAGCATCTATGGCTTTAACAGAATCAGTTTTAGAAAAGACCTGTGGACGTGTGTAGAGTCTTTGATGCTTTACCCAAACTAATATATTTGTGAAAACTGCTTGAGCCTGAAGTAGTTAAATTACTCCAGTACTCTCACTTGCTGTGGGTATCATCCACATTACGTTCACTTTTCAAAGCTGTTTCCAGATTTACTCCTAAAATGTTCTTTTTTATCACAGCTTCACCACCTAATACTACTTCAAGTGGCAACTGGACTCATGAACAGGTTCGGGCATCACCATATTCATGCTCTTCCTTGATGGAAACCAATTCCATTCAACCAGTCTGAAGAAATACAGCACCATGCAGAGACTCTTGAATGCGGAGGCCTGTGCTGCACAACAGCTCTGGAGTTGGATCAAGGTGTTACTGGCTTATCGGAAAGTGTCAGACTGTGACAGAAATGTCATAAAAAGATCTTTTCTATTATTTAAAAGACAACATTGAACAAAGGGAACTGGGGTTAACTGAAAGTATAGTATGAATTTTTTTTAAAATAAGTTTCTAATTGGACTTAAAAACAGAAAATACTGATTGGCTCAACTCCTGTGCTGAATTCCCTAGGGGGACAATAGTGTGTATTGTATCGTATCAAATTCTATTGTATCCTATTGACTTGAGCATATTGTATCATATTGTAATTTATCGAACATTATTGTTTCATCCTCTATTGTATCATATCTATCATCTACTATTGTATCCTATTGTAACATAGCATCTTCGATTGTATCATATGACATGGCATCATATTATATTGTGATATATCATAACATATTGTCTTCTATCATCTCATGTCATATCTTAACAGATTGACTTCTATCGTATCCTATTGTAATGTTTAGGATCATATCATGACATGGCATCATATCACATTGTATTGTAATGTATAATAACAAATCGTCTTCTATCGTCTCGCATCATATCGTAACAGATCGACTTCTATTGTGTCCTATTGGTCCTCTATGGTATCATTTCACTTCCTTCAACATATAAAACTGTATTGTAACATATCGTCTTCTAACTTATCGTTTTGTCTCCTATTGTCTTTTATCGTATTGTAACGAGCACAGACAGGGTGAATCTCACTACCATATTAAATTACTTAATTTTAACAAAGTCTAAACCCAAACACTGTTTATGTATTCGCTCTCTATGTCTTTATGGGTAGTTCACCTACACCAAATGTAGATTGCAAACTGGCTGACTTGGTTCTCACTCAAGCAACTTCATTTATCCCTTAAGGGATGTCTTATTTCCTAAAAGTACTTTGTTGCAGAAAGAAACCTAAGCAAAAACACCCATGCATGAGGCTTATTGTTCCTCAGTGACGCCTGTTTGAAGGCCACCTTTCAAAAGCTGTCTGTGTTTGTCCCCGGTTTCCCTTTGGTTAGCTTTGAAATTTTGGCTTCAAAAGTGGTTTTCACTTCATTATAGGATAGGATAGAACCACGCCATTGTGCATTTAATAAAAAAAGGAGAAAAAAAAAAGGAGACTAGGAGACGGCTTGAATGGAAAGAGGGAGACAGAGATGCCAGAGGAGCTTGAACAAATAGTTTCAGACATAATGAGCCTATATAATTTCAATGTAAACTGCATCTAATTGTCAGTATAATAAATTAGTGTTTTACATCGGTATTAAATACATTTGTTGTTACTGCGGGCTGTTTAGTACCAGCTTGTAAACTTAATTGATTAGGTTATAGAGGTAAACGCTCCCTGCTGTCTACTGTCATGAGTAAATTCAGTGGAGCAAGAAGAGGCTGCCACATCATTCACTTCCTGTAGTTTTCTTTTTAATAAGAGAGACGTTCATTAATCAGATAAAACGTCTCACACTGAAATAGAGGTAAGTGCAGACTGTTACCCTCAGAAGTGCTGTTGCTGGCTCCATTTCCAACCCTCTTAAGTTAAAGCATTGCTGCTTATTTGTTTCTAGTCTGAGAGGCAAAACCCAGGACAAACAAATAAAACTCCAAACCACTTCTGCTTCTGCTTGTGGGCCTTGAGCACACGGCAATAACTGAAGGTGACTCAGATGAGTGTATCATTATGTTGATCAATTCAGTTGTCGCACTCGGTGAAAAGTACCCAAGCTGGTCCCAGAGCAGCTCAAGAAGTGTGTATGCGTGTGTGTGTGTGTGTGTGTGTTACGCAAAGGCACCTTGATGGTACCTGCCCAGAGAGAGAGTTGGTGTCCCTTTCACTTTCACTACAGACATTTACCCATTTGGGATCTGTTGCTGCTAATGCACATGGCAAATAAAACCACGCTGCTAAAGCTAATGACTTCCACTGGTTCCCTATTAAAGAAAGCCCTCCGTTTGTAAATGACTATGCTCTTCTATCTCCTTGAACAGTGACACAAATCTCTATCGTAAATTACAGGCTCCCAGATGATCATACTGAAAGCTCATGAACACTATGTTTAGTAACACGCTCCCATGAGGCCATGCTTTTCCACATGTCAGCAGGCTATTATTCTGAGTGTAATAAGGATAAAGGTGGATAGAGATATCAATAATGGGCGTGCACGCTGGCAAGCAACAATAAAGCTCGATGAACGGCTTGACAACGATAATTGCTTCTTTCATCACTCTGCCACTGTAACATGAGTTGATGTATAAGCCATATTTTCCCCTCTATTGTTATTAAAGCCTGATTATGGCACCAACAGGGGAAAGTGACAGAGATGTGGTTTAAATACAATACTCCAATCAAATGTTACCATTGTTTTAAGCTGTAAAACTTTTAAAAGTAAAAGCACTTTTTTCTTTCTTTTTTTTTTTTTTTTACCAAACTATCTCTTATTTGTAGCCTGCCTCTTCTCTAGTGTATTAATGTATTTTACCTGTCAGTTTTTCCCTCTTAACTTTCATCGTTCATGGCATGAAGCACCTAAGGCTAAAAATGTCTTTTTTGGTCCTAAAAACAGTTCGGCGAGGGAATAGTCCCAGAGCTGCAGATCTGAAGGAGAGGAGAGTGGGCGGTTCATTTTACAGAACAGTTAAATCTGTGCAAAACAGCCTGAGATAAAACACTCAGGAGCTGGGAAAAGTGTTTTTTTTTTAACCTGGAGTACAATAACACAACAAAATGTACTAAAAACCATCTGCTTATATTATTTGTTCGAAATTGTTGTGCTATAATTTCATGAGGGATATCTATATTTTAAGATATGGCATCAGAGATTGCTAGATGATTTCTCATTGTGAAATACAAACAATTAAACAATATACTGATGAGATTTGTTTTGCATATTGGATGAAACAAATTATGTTTGTTTAAAGGTGTACATTTATTTTTGGGAGAATCACTGAGCCCACAGCTTTATACCTCCTAAAAGCAGTACTGTGATTTTAATGCTGACACTTTCATGCCAATATTTATCACTTACAGTGTGTATTAATCACCTTAGTCTAACATTTGGTTATGAACCTTCGACAGAATAGTTCTAAGGCTTGTTGATGATAATCTTAAATTATAGACAAATGAACTTTTGATCTGATGATGTTGTTGGACTAATAGTTTGGGATCACCAGACTGGTTGTATGCACCCTATCCATCTCTATCTCATTATCTGGTAATGGCAACTGTTCATCCAAGAGTTTTTGAGTCATTTGTGCCATGGTGGAATAATATACCATAGAGTAATGCATTGTGAAGCAGCTTGGATAAGGGTCAGCACCTCTAAATACAAGGCCATAGATCTCTGGGTTCAAGTATCTTGAGATCTTGTTCACTAATGAGTGTAAAATAGATCACACGATTGGCAATGGCTTGACTTTGTGGTTAAATTACATGCCTGGTGTAGAGAGACTCCTCGAAGCAGACGGTCTGGTTGGTGTTTGAATTCATACTGCAGCCCTCCCCCCCTCATAATTTCTTGTTCCCATTCCTAATCCAATTCTCTCAATAAAGACATAAAAACTAAAATTAAGATAAGAAATATGAAATCATGAGATGAATAGGCTGGTTTTGAGGTGCAATCGTCATGGTGAAGAGGGAGCTAAGCCATAAGGCAAAACCTCCAACTTACTAGTTCCAACCATAGACTGTATATAGAATAGACACCGTCTGCCTCATCGCTGGGTAAAGCCACCCAGAGAATAGCACCCTCTGGTGACAGGCTGCAGTATAGGTCATAAATCCTGCCTCCAGCCATCCCTATGGAGCTGTGGACAAACTTTAGAAATTAATTACACATAATATCATTTTTTTTCCCCCTGCTTGCGACGTTGACATGCAGTTACTGAAAGACTGGTTTGTGCTCAAGTCCTCTTTTTTCTGTGCAGCTCCATTTTTAAAAGTTATTAGGGGATTTATGTATTCTATGATTGACACTTGATATAGCCTACGGGTGAACGAAGATTGCGTAGCTCACCCGGGGGATACGCTGTTTGAGCCGAGCATCAGCACAGTGGCTCTCAGTTGAATGTGTACAGCGTTACTATGCAAGTGGTGAAGTGCATACAAGCTACTGTGCAATGTTGGTTTCAGGAGGTGGAGAAAAAAACAGAAATACCGAGAGCCTTTTAGCTTCAAATCCATACACTGGTGGAAGGTGGAACCAAGTTGTCCATAGTATATATAGTCTATGGTTCCAACACTCAACTGGTCGTGATCTTTGGCTGTGAGAGTGTGCACACAAGCAGCTGAAATGAGTGTCCAAGCTCGGCTCAGCTCAAGTGACAGGGTCAGGGCCTTGGACAACCAATGGATGCACAGATCAGAGTTGTTACTTCTTTGCATTGATAGGGGTCAGTTGAGGTGGTTCGGGCATTGGACTGGAAATCGTTGCAGGACAGAGGGATGTCTGGGCTCAGCCTGTAAGCACTGCAAGCTGCTCCTTAATAGGTGGGAGAAAGTGGATGGATTTAAGTGATAGATTAACCTGAACCATTGAGGAATCCATGCATCATTATAAAAACCTCAGAGCAAAACAAAATTACGCATGAATTATTGTCACATTTTACTTCTTTATTAGCAAACATTTGACCTTAAATGCTGCTATTAAATCTAAAAGTCATAAAGTTGTCACAACCCTCTCTCTTGGACTCTCTGCAATGATGAAGCTGTTTGGTACCTGTTGCTCCCGACTAACATCAATCCTTCCCAATCACACCTGGATGTTAGTGAGTTGTTTGCCTGCTTGTCCTTTGCTCAGTCATAGATCCATTTATTCTGTCATTGATTTAACCACAGATTCAGCTGCTCAGTCATTTTGGCAGGAACCTGTAGGATCCTCATTTATCTATGTTTGATGTGTGTATTAAATCATCTTCATCCTGGAGGAGCTCATTTGTTATCGCGCCTTGGCTTTGACATGCTGTGACAACCATGACAAAACATTGTTTGTCCTGTTAATTAGCAGTCAATGCTTTACAGACAACAAGAGTCTAAGGCCAAAGGTTCCCCTCATAGTACTCAGAAAGCTATTTGTCCAGAAAGATATCAGGGTTTACTTCAACCACAGCTTTAGGATGAAAGGAAAATAAAAGAAACTAACATTTTGGACAAGGTTCAGTTGTTTTCCTGTCAGCTTCTGTTTACTTAAGTATGAGACGGATTTTACCGCTGATTTCCCCTGTGTAATTTTCTTTAATTATTTCATCAAATATATATAAACATGAACTTAATTATGAGGTTTAAATCCTGGCACAATGCTGTTCATTTTGTCTTGTCACTGTCTTGCAGCTGGTAGAAGGAGGCCTCACTTTTGGGAGAAGCGTTAAATGTGTCAGTTCTTTCTTTATCGTAATAAAGGCTCCTTTTACAGCTATTCTCAATAATCACCCATTTACACCACAATATAATGCAGTATTTTGGATTTCCTTTGATGTTTGTATATCGTATCATAAAGTTAAGCAAAGGAGATGTTCTGTGTTCACTCTTGCAGGGTTTTGTGGTTCAAAAAGCAAATATTATGTCAAAGTCAATTTCTTCACCACCTGACATAAAACCAGATTACACAACCTCTCATACTCTAAGTGGGAAGCTTGAATATAGTCATCTTATTAGGCGCTTGCCATTTCAAGTTAAGATATTTAAGCATCTGTTACGCCTCGTCTGTAGTGTATAACGACCTATGATCCTCCCTCTGAGGTGGTTACAGAGGTGGGATTAGGGGAAGGAGGAGGCGATGTGTAGTATCAAAGCTGGCCAGTGCTGTATGTACGTGCTTATCTGAGTGTGTGTGTATGTGTGTTACAAAGCAGTGCCTCTTGCAGTCCCACAACCACGTAATGTGATGTGTAATGACTTACTGGGACACCAATATCAGGTCTTTATAGGGTGCAATCTGTAAGTACCAAGGCGTGATAATGGCAGCACTGTTGTGCCCCGATTGATTAGCAGCCATACAGATGACGGGTGGTGAAAACCCAGAGACGTTAGGCTGTATTTCCAGGTAAAAAAACATATTGGATAGACCACCAGCCAGCATCAGAACACAGTTGGTAGTATATAGCTGACCTCTTTGGTGTTGCTAATGTTATGCTGTGTTCCAGTTGTACTCGGAATTTGGAATCTCCAAGCTCCAAGTCGGAAATTTATCTGGAACGCCCCCCGAAGTCGGACGATCCTCGCCAACCCTGACTTGATGACAATGTCATTATCCAAGATGGCAGCGCAGTACATCAACAGTAAAAAGTAACAGTAAAAGCTCTACGTCTATTATTATTTATGTTTATTTATTTTAATATAATGTTTATTTATTATTTATCAGCACTTTTGTTTTGTTTTTGTGAAACTGGTTTATGTTGTACTGCCCAACGTCTAACTGTGAACACAGTGCTATGGTGTTTGTAAGAGTAAAATACTTATGCATTGTTTACAACTGGTAAAGCTAACAACAACTGTCAATGGCTCACAACAGCTGACAATTGTAAACAATAGCTAACAACGCCTAACAGTAGGCGTCCATCTTGGTTTTCCAACTTGTTAACTGGAACGCTGTCAACTCGGGTGTAGCCTCTTTCCCAGCTCCTTGTTGTTTATCTGCAGCTTCCTCTCCTCTCTTGCTATCGCGGGGCCTATGAGGGATTTATCTCCACAAGTGACAGCCCAATCCAGTTAACATTTAGTTCTGTCAAACCAATACTCAAACTCCACCCCTCAGCCCAGTCCTCTATTGCTTTTGCCTCTTATACTTTTGCCTCACAGTTTCAGCTTGGAGGGTCATGTTTTTTTTTTTTTAATCTTTAAACAACTAATAAAGAGTCTCTGCTGTGATGTGTTCATTCTTTCCAAATTACAAGGAATTATGGTCACAGGTTAAGTCATTCATTGACTCTGGAAGCCTCGTGAATCAGGATTTCTGGACTGACATGATAACCGGCAGAGCTGATTGAGGGGGGTGACCTTCACACACGCTTATCCAGGCCTGCTGCACTGGGCAACCTAATATTGGCATTGGATTATTCCTACATTCTTAATGAGTTTACTCAGGCTCTGGATCAAGCAACCTCCATCAAGGAGCATCCATGCAATTATATTTATCAGGACTCCAAATCTAAACTGGGCGGGTGGACAAATGGGCTGGTTTTTAAACAGGAATTTTATAAATCGCATTGATCTCAGTGCTGAAAATCATGCCAACAGGGTGCAGGTACTGTCAGAGTAGAAACATAATTCAATTTGTGAAGTAGTCCCCATTCGCCCCTTTATTTTCTAACATCACACAGCCCAGAACTGTTTGATGTTCATTTAGGGATCCTCTCTTCTCATTTAGGGCCAGCACCTTGATCAAAAAGATCAGCAGCTTAACCCAGAAGAGTAAGAAAAATAGAAGAAACACACAGCTGATAGATGGGTGAAAATGAAGCTATCAGTGGAAGTATTCAGCATCATTCCTTAAAGGATTAGTGATGGATTTGGCTTAATAAATGCAGTTCTCCTGCCACACGTCGAAGTAGTATACATCCCTTGTGTGCTTTGAGTGAGTTGTGGGACTAACTTTTCCCTGTGGACAGGAAGTCTAATGAGAGAGGCCAAACTCATAAAGTGAACAGAGCCCAATCACATATTCTTGACCTTGTGGGGCCATTCTAATGAGGGAAACCTTTGAGGAAGAGGAGCAGCACTCCAGTATTTCATTAAACTTAATGATTTCCTTTAATTGTGCTTAAAGGTTGAGTAATAACTGGTTTAATCAATGGGATCTCTCATTGTCCACCTTTTTTGTAGCAAGAGGGGAACTGAGGGGAACATGTTGAATCTTCAAAAAGATGAATAAAAAAGCTGAAGTAGATAACATTTATAAATCACTAAAACTGTCTTCGGCTTGTCACATGAGATGTTCAGATAATTAGAAATTCAAATGTCTGTACTTGAGCTAGACTTAAGGGTACTCACATCCCCTTAACTTATTTTGAAATAAGTTCTTTTTTACAGATTTCGTCTTCTGTACTTTTGCCAGCAGCACTTAGTAACCATCTTTAAAAACAATCGTTGCAACATTTAGCATTCAAAATGACACTGCCAGTGTGTTTTCTTTGGCTGATTGTAAAACCCATGTTTTGTAGTTCTAATATGGCACACCTGTGTAAATTGCGACACAGAACAAGCATTATTTTTTCTTTGTTTAGGTCACAAAAATGGCTTCAGTTTTTAAATCGATTGTAAAAAGTGTTTGAATACCTTGATAGTGGATAAATCTCCTTCTTTGATCATTTTTCTCCCTCAGTTAAATCCTTGGGCAATAACCCCTGTATCCCGGGAGAAGCAGCGTTGTTTGGGATCACTGACACACCTCTCTGGGCTTGTGTGCCTTTGATCGATGTTTTTCAGATTGACTGAGTTAACAGTAGCCTGGAGGCTGCACCTGCGACCTGGCTGCAGGGATTATTTTATGTCCCTGCTCACAAAGCCAGAACAGTTTAAACCAGCAGGGCTTGTGTTGTGCTATTCCACCCGCTCAGCAAACAGGCCCCCAACTTATCATGCCATTCATGCATTTTGCAGCTCTGCCGCTGCTTGTAATCACACAAACTGTCACAACTTTGACACCAGTACATATGTTCAGGAGCAAGAAGTGACTAATGGGCTGTCTTTTAAGCAAAGTTTGGTTTGATTTGATAAAGAAATAATGCATACATTGCTTTACATTAAGGCTTTTGTTGAATTTTTCAGTGCCTTGAACTGCATAATAAGTGGATAAGAATTGCCTCTATACTGAGCTGGTAGGTGGTACTTCAAACTTGAGGTACTATGGTGTAGGGATAGGCCATAAATTACTGTTCATGATACATCGTCAGAATAATCCTCCATGATAAATATTTGCCATCTCATGATAAATACGATAAATGCAAGTTGATGAGGTAAGTGCGAGCAACGGACTTGCAGCCGTAGCCCACACAGATCAGAATAACAAACAAACATGGCCGAAGTTAACGGAGAAGACGTTTCTGAGCAGCTTGTTACTGAACAAGGCTCCACATGAGGGATGTCCTTCTACCTACCACTCAAACTTGTGTGTTAAGTATCTTATTTGACTATTCCAACTGGTGTTTTCATGACAAAATGAGTCAAAAATATTGATTGGAATTATAACATTTTTTATCGAGACTTTTATCTTTATCGCCAGAATGGCAAATCTTATCGTGATAAATCTTTTAGCCCATATCGCCCATCCCTATTATGGTGATGTTTTATCCAAATTTGATACCAAGTGAAACATACTATGACTTGCCAATCAAGCAGATTATTTTTTCCTGTTTTTTTTTTTTTTTAGAAAATGAGTCATTCATACAAGTGGTAGTTCCAATATTTTTCATTATGGAAGCAGTAAACGTGTTGCACACAAGCACCTTAACTACACTGTGCAGAAAATTAGAAAACAGCATGCAATAAAAAGATAAATAAATACAAGCACATTAATTTAGGCCCTTAATACCTTGATTTGCAATTGTGCCATGCTGACAGACCTAATTACGATAGTTTATCCTTGCTTATGAATACATACATACTGCTGAAGGTGCAACTCATTTTTTTTAGAGCAATTGTGTGGAGGTGATCACAGCGAAACACTATTAATCAGTGGAATTGAGTGTTGCAAAGGTTGTTTATTTCTGTCATTACATTTAAGGTACTAATATAAAACTGTTATTTGAGTTAATTCTGGTTTATTATTTCAGCCCATCATGTTTTTCATCTGAGCTGTACTGACTCATCATATTTGTTACAGCTTTTGGAGGAACTCAACTCCAACTGGATTCTCATGTCCTGGTCAAATTGTTTGCAAAGAGCAAAGCATGAAAAAATTAGGTCTTGACCAAGATAGCAGTTTTTTCTGTTCAGGAGACTACAGTGCCAACAGGAGATTGCAAAGGTGCTAAGTTTGTGATTGTATGTGCTTCCCTTAGTTTTAATCAATTGATTTAAAGTCCCACTCCAGTCATTTTTTAAACTACTGTAAGTGTTCTCAGTGGTCTTTAAGTTGTGATTGTTAAATCTTTTAGCCAAAATCAAGTTACCTGTATCATTTTTGAGAGCTTTTCTTCTGCAGAGCTCCAGTAGCTCATTAGCAATTCGCCTCTGAGTCGTGGGCGGAGACAGCTCTGCTCTGCACACTCGTCTTCACGCTAGCTTGCAGCCTGACATTGCCGGTGTAGTAGAAGCAGCAGCTAACATAGGAGCTATTCAGCCCTTGGACATGAATGTCCTTGGGAACATAATGAAAGTTAACATCATAATTAGCTTTCTTATGAGTATTCTAATCGACTAACGCACACGCTTGTTCCACAATCGTCTTCTCTATTTCTCAGAGTCTGGCCTGCATAGCGGGGCTCCAGGGGCGGAGCTTGGATTTGCTACGTAGGAAATCTCACTGTGTCTGAACCTGCCGTTTGGGTCTGCCAGAGATTCACAGCGATTTGAATGCAGAAATACTACAAAATGCAATTTCACACTTACTTTTCTCATGATATGTCCTTTAGCATCAGAAAAATGCCATATGAACATGTAGACAACAAGAAAATGATTTTCATCGGAGTGGGTCTTTAAAACTTAATTAAGAAAGACTTGTTGAACTCTACTTAAGGAAGATTATTGATAAAATTTTATATTATTTTATATCAAACTTTTTTAGATCATATTTGCAATGGCATCAAGGCAAACAGGAACAATGACTTACTATATATCAAGGGCTCTCTTATATGTGTAAAAGACACAGCAGTGATGAAGATTAAATTCAGATCTGGTGAATAATCGGTGTCAACCTCAACTAGTATTAAATCCTGCTGCTCATTATACAATATGGCAGAGTTAATTACTTATGCTTAGTACCTTATAATTTTCTATAGTCAATATTAAGTGAAAATCTTGATAGAAAAATAATTTAGCTGGTGGAGCGGCTCGATATAAAAAAACAAACAAGCAAAAAACAGTGCACCTGAATGCACCAGTGCGCTGCTATAAATGTTTCTTTTGAGGCTTCTCTATAACTTTTCCTCTCACTCTTCTGTCTGTTTGTTCATCCTCTACATCAGCCTTGTTATGCCACTTGAGATCCATTTGCTCCCTTTAATTTGTAAAACTCCAACAAACTGTCAAACGCATCCTGGCATTATCTCTTTCCAACTCACAGAGGTCCCTCCTGTTGAGCCCGTTGCAGCCAACATCTCTGATCTGTAACTTCGAGGCTCTGCCTTCGTAATGTTCAACCAGGGAGCAACTCCAAACAGCAAAGCACACCGCTGGTTCCGCTGTTTTAATGTGATTTTGAGGCCTTCTTGGCAAAGGATGTACACATCCAATAAATGCAGCGTCAACAAGAGTAATAGCGTTATTAAATGCTTATAAATATATAAAGAGATCTTTGTCTTTGATTTACTCAATTAATTTTCTTGAGCAGATCTATTCAACGTTAGATCAAATGTGAGGAAATAAAAGTCAGGGCTCACATAGGTCCTCCAGTGTTTGAATGTCCCGCAGAGGATTGGATGAATATTGCTTCTCTTGGAGCTCAAATCTTCCACACATGCCTCTGCTGGAAATATATCATAAGCCGTATATTGTGTGGCCATAAACCTGTTGGAGTAGCAGAGGCTGCACTCTGAAAAGAAGAGGAGTTTCTGCTTTGCGTATGTTGTTGACCGGGGCACTAGGCTGTAATGTCTGAAGGCTTTGTTCCCAAAGATTTTGAGCACCAGACAGCCATAACCCTTCAGGCTATGTTAGTGTGTGGATCTAACTCATGTGAAATTGATGTGTGGGGGGACACTGATCCGTGCTGAAATGGGACAACACCCGAAAAAAAAAAAATGTCAGAAACATTTTCATCCACGCCTCCCTTTAAGCACCACAATTTTCTCTGGGAGCCATGGCAGGTCAGGCATTCAAATCAAAGGGGCACATACACAGTTAAGGGCCTAGTTGTGACCAGCATTTCCTGCTTCATGAATCACGAGTGAGCCACAGATGAAAGGGGTTTCTCTGTCGGCGCCTGCTGTCCCTGAAGAGAGGAAGTAATGCGCAGCCATGTCATTATTCCCAGAGGAGCCTCTCAGCTCCGACATGTAAGTGGAGTGAAATATGACATGTTTTTTCTTTATTAGGAGATCATGTCTGTCCTAACACTGTTTTTTAACTTGTGTTTTTTTTAGAGGTACAACTGCCAACAACTACTGTGTTTTAAATATAACATCTGATGACTATAAATAGAAAGAATTAAGTTTGATTTGCTTTTACATTCTTGGTTAATAGGTATGGTTGATGATTGGAGAGATTGGTAATTATTATGAACCTTGTTTATATGGCCATCATGGCCCTATAGTGCGATCTCCACAAAATGAAGAGAAAAAAGAGAATGGAAAAAATCTGTTTACCCTCGCTGGTGCAGGGCTGCAAATACATTGACCAATGGGAGCCATCCATCCCAGAGAGCTCCTATTGGTCAATCTCCTGCTCCGCCTCTCCATCCAATCACCTCACTGTATTTGACACACCCCTCTCCTAGTTGCGACTCATCCCCTCCCTTTCTCCTGGCCCTCCTTGGAGCTCTGAGGGGCTGAAAGTAGCGTAAAAGTAGTAGAAGAACACTTCTACTTGCCCCACCGCCGAAAGTCTTAAGAAAACGCAAGCTGACAGAAGAAAGGGCAGAGTCGAAGAGGAAATGTGACCAAGCGAGGAATCTAACTCGAATAAACATCGGGTTATCCTTTGAGTAGTGGAGAGAGCGCTGTCAGGATTTGGGCCTAAAACAGATGCTGAAACAGCAGAGATTTTGTTGAACAGGTAATTTTTGCCTTTTATCATGGCACATGTTACATAAAAAACTCTTATAATTCTCTGAAATGTCAACACAGTAGCTGTCCAGGCAGCTGCAGACGGTGCTCGCTAGCAGAGCTGGCGTTTACTGCCGCTAGTCACTAGCAATCCAACATGGTGAATCCTATTTGAAGCTAGCATAGGATCCTCTGCCGGTCGGCTTCTTGTTCTGCCACAGGGGTGTGTGTCATGGGGAGGGCGATAAAGGTTGGGGGGGGTTATCGTGGAGCACAGAGGGGAGAGGTTTGTGTGTGGAGGGTGGGACGCTTTTTTCAAATCTGCCTCAACAGCTCAGTTTTTTTCAACTGCTTCTCAGATCGTCAACCATGCCTTGAAATTAATCATTTCTTCACACACCCGTTCATCTACACAGCACGTTTGCTGGCGTTTTGCCATGTGTTGTGAAAATCTGTGGACCATTTTGGCTTTGGTTGCCGCAAATAAAACAAACATTGTTCTTCCCCTCCACTTTTCCAATCATGATCACCTGGTAGTATCACCTAAATTTGGACACAGGCACATAGAGATTATTAATTCCATACAGGCACAAAACAGAAAAAGTTATGGCTGTATGCTATGAACCCTTTGTGACTGTTTTGTATCAACTTACTCAGTTAACTTTCTTTTCCATGGATGTTGTCTTTTGAGTCTGGACTATCACAGAGTAAACTAATTGTTGTTCACACTCCACTTGTGTGGCAGTATTTTCATTGCTGCTTTGAAAGATAATTAGCTCGTGGTGGTCATAATACCTCCTAATGGCGGAGCACTTACTGCACAGTCTGTTGTAAGCCTTGATATTGAGAAACTACTGTAATGATTTTTTTCCTTTCTTCAACAAACATTATGGTGTGAAAATACAGGAGTAATCTCCCCAATTAATGCAGTTTATATTACAAAGAATAAAAGAATCAATAATACAATTATACTATTTGTAAGTTGTAGCTTCCATTCTCTCTGACACTTGCACAGCGCAGTAGAGATAATAGTTTAATCTGTGTTTTATACCCCGTGTTGGGGTATGTAACGTCTAATATAAGGAAATCTCGCCTTCTTCCTCTGCATGTGATTTTTAAATCACTACGATGTACATTTGCTGCAGATGTAGATGTAGCTGAAAGTAAACAATCTGTTGGCTGTCTGAGCAGGAAAAAGACACTGTTTGGAGTAGGCGTGCTTCGTTGAGTGTTTGCAGGGCATCCGTGACAATAGCAGCACTGTGACTCGTGTGCATGTTCCCATCCTTAGATTACACAGATAGAGACACTGTTTGCACAGCAGTCAGTTCTCTATGTGTACAAGTCAGGGGCTGCATTAAGGTAATTACAGATAGATGCCAATTGGCAAGGATGTGGTGATGTCATGATGAGTTTCAGGTCATGTGACTGACATTGCAGGCTCATCATAAGACAAGGTAAGGCAAGGCAAGTGTATTTGTATAACACCATTCATACACAAGGCAATTCAAAGTGCTTTACAGACGCAAGGAAATACAGAAAAAATAAGTAAAGAAATAAAAAAGGAAAGATTAATACGATTTAAAATTAAGAAGACATAAAAGGATTTAAAAAAAACAATTTAAAATCAAAACAACATAAAATGTAATTTAAAATTATTAAAACGGAACAGCAAAGTAGGAGTTTAAGGAATTGATGCTATAGGAAAGCTAGAGTACATTGTAATGTTTTCAGCCCTGATTTAAATGAGCTGACAGTTTGTGCACACCAACGGTGTTAAGGGGGTTTGTTCCACAGGTGAGGGCCATAGAAGCTCACCTGTGGAACTTCACCCTACTTGGTTCTGACCCTTGGGAAAATAAGGAGACCTGAGGCATCTGGATGCTTCGTACCCAACTAGCAGCTCTGACATGTGACAATAATTGTGATGTTCAAATGATTTATCCTTCAGCTCTAGTATAAGCATATTGCATGCACATGATAACATGGTTACCTTGCTCAGGCATCGTCCCTGTGTAGGAAACACTTGCTGTGTAGCCTTCAGTGTTAAATGTTCATCTGCCACAGATGACAGAGATACAGGTGATGATGTCAGACAAGAGAAGCTAAAGGCAGTCTGCACCTTTTAGCATTAAAAAAAGCACTGATGTTCAATTTTCTTGTCACTGATTCACATCATCCCTGCACTGTATTTTTTTTACTGTGGAGCACGGCGCTATCACACCCACATTCCTAGCAGGACTGGAGGCATTTCTGACGCTCTTGTAACAGCTCTTAATTGACCTAAAAAGAAACATCTGGAAGGTTGTGGGTAAATGCGACATGGTCAGGACTCATTCACAAAACTGGAGGACAAATTGTGACTGACTCAGCTGATCTTCAGACTTTTTATCTTTTGACTAATCAGTTAAATTTTTATTTTATCAGGAACCTGGGATTATGAGTTAGTGATAACTCTATTCTCTTTAGTTTTGTGCTAATTTGAAAAAAAGTGGGGTAGTACACTGCTCACATTTGCACTGAGCTCAAACTGCCTATCTTGATGGCATGGCTGTAAACTTTTATAACTCTTGCTTTACTCAAACTTAAACTTGAACTCTCCACCTACAAACCATGTGTCATTTAGCTTCCCTGCAACTTTCACTGAACTGCTCTTAAACATGCCCTGCATTATCAATTGGATCCTGTCCTCTGTCCACAACTGTTTGTCTCAACTTCTCTGTCACCACCTATTCTACCTCTGCTAACACTCCGCTGATCCCTGAAATGCTCCCTTTCTCTGACTCCTCACCCACAAACCCCTATTGTTTAATCTCGTCTCAGTTTCATCACTGTGAGTAACTGATACCCAGTATGTAACAACCCATTGTACCATGGCATATATCAAAATAAAAGCCAAAACTCCACCAGGCTGTGAAAAAAGTGTTTTTGAGTTGAGCCCTGAGAGGTCAGAGGTCATGGTCAGTGTTAATATAAACTAAACTTACAGGGTAACTTTAAACTACAAGTATGTTTTGAAGACTTAAAATGTATAGTTTGATATGTTTAAAGTCTTCTTCCAGGCCTTACATTTTATCAGTAAAAACACTGAATATTCAAACTGATGAATAATTTGTCTTTCTGTCCCCATGCGTGTATGCATTATGTATAATATGCTAATGAAAATAATGACACTGATATTTAAGACAGCCTGTACAAAGCCAAAGCCACTGTTACACTGATGAGAGAGAAAGAAAACAGTGTTCCTACAATTTCCCCTGCTGTGTGGAAGCATTATCAGCAGCTATTTCAGTGCATGGCTGAGCTTTTCTGATGAAGCTGCCATTGCCTGAGAGCAATGATGCAGTTTGCTTGAAAGCAAGCTTTTATGTGATGGCCGCTGTATCAGCGGGCAGCAGATGATAATCTCGCCGAGTCGACGCTGAAAAGGATAATCAACTTGCTTATGGCCATCACGAGGGGGGAACAATACGAGAGGAGAGACGTGGAGCCTCTTTAATTATTAATACTCTGGCAGCTGCTTTTTTCCAGGAGGGGAGCGTGAACCTGCTTCTTGGCCGTCCGCACACACAGAGAAAACCATAGGAGGGTCTATGCTCTAATGTACCCAGTAAAATGGCACTGCCCTGACCACAGAGAAAACCTATTTTCATCATCATTGTGACAGGACTCTTGCAAAGTCTGGCTGCCCTGAACACTTGTAAACTGCCATCTGGCCTCTCTGACACAAACACAGAGAACAAATAAGGACTATGATTTCCTTCTCTCTTTGTCGGGCCTCCTGTGTTGCATATTGTTTGGAAGCTTTTGTCGAGTCATCTTCAGGAGTATGACTGAGATTTTAAAGTGACTTTTCCACATGGTGATGTTGAGAAGAATCATTAAGGTCAAGCTAAAAAAAAAGGTGATTTTGTAAGATAAAGTTCAGGACTCTGATGAATCTAACACAAATACTTTTATGAGACAGGTTTTAACAAATACAGATTGAAATAAAGGAGCACCACATAGCAGATGAACAAAAATTGAAACACACACACTCATCCAAACTGCATTGAAAATCCGAAATGCACAGTGTAAATGTAACCTTTAGACAGTAAAAGAGCAGACCGTGATTTTCTGCTCTCCTCCTTTCTCTTCCCTTCCTGCGGAGATGACCCTGTCTGAGAACAAAAAGAGGGAGAAGAAGCAGGTTTTACAAATGGCTGGGTCTGCACAACAGAAACCCAATGTCAGCAAAACCAGTAAAAACTTTCAAAATCGAGGAAAAGCCAAAGGTGATCAGTGGATATGAAACACCTTGGAAAAACAGCAGTTGGTGTGAAAGGAAGAACAGAGGAAAAGTCGCAGGGTTCACAGCAACAAAACAGCCGCTGAGGAAGAAATGGTGTCTGTATGATAGTTTAGCAGTTTGTCAAACAATGCTGTCTATACTATATAAGGGATAATGCATGGTGAATGGGAGGCTGTATGAACCAGATCCCAATGGGGACTCTGATTTGCATAACTGCTTTGTGTCAAGGTCTTGTCTCGCACGTCTAGATTTTAATTTACATACCTTACCTTTCCATTCACATTCATACAATACTGTTGACCTTTGTCCTCGTTTAGCTCAGCTTTCTCTGGGAGATTTGAAGTTGACAAACCTCTAACATAAAATATCACCACTGCTCATGGTTCAAGTTCCTTTGCAGCAATCGGTGACTTAGAAATGCACTCATGAGCTATGCTGCAGTTGCCTGGATTGCAGGACAGGATCAAATACCAAAATATCTGTGATGTTTATTCAATCCAACCAAACAATAACGAATGTTATTGCCATGCTAATTGCCAACATGATGCAAACAAAAAAATTAGTTTTTTTCTTAGCCTTGACAAGACGAAGTTGAATGTGCTCATCTATCTGACGGGGACGATGCACAACACAAGCTGCTGAACCAGAGTTGCTATAAAGCTGATTATATCTGTGGTCCCTGGACTTCATTGAAAAAGCAACAAAGCTTTTAAGTTCTTTTAATAGATTCTGAGCACAAGGATTGGATTTTGGACCTACAGTAGTGAGTGAAGTGTGTAAAGACAGAGCCACAGGATTGCCTGTGAGCCGTAGATGTGGGAATGAAGCAGCTGCCGCGGTGGCTGACCCCGCGGGCGATCAGAAGGCCTGGCCCATGAGGTTAATTAGCCTGGACAAGCTAGTGGTCTGTGAAGCCCAGAGTAGGAGTTAGCATCTCTCTGTCTCCCTGACAGCAGTCTGGCAGAATATTGACATAAATACACATCAGGGTAATTCCCTTTCTGTTTATCACTACAAGAAACCTTTTATCGTCATTTACCCTATTGCTTTAATTACTGTGTTGATTACAGCAGCTTTAAAGGAGCATTATGTAGTTTGGGAACAGCTGGGGTTTAATGGGGTACTACAATCTACGTTCAAAACACTGGAGACCGACGTCTCCCCCTCATTTTTCTCCTCAAAGCAGAGGCACACATAGGCCCAGACACCTGGGGACCAAGATAAGGCTAAAACTACCAGGGTTCCTTCACCACAAGTTCATATTGGCTGTTCAGTATGTGAACATTGTGCATATTGTTTGCAAATCATGGACCAGACCCTGCCAGTGCTAGCTGTATACTGAGCTGGGCATGTATCCATCACTGCGTTAGCTGTTTATAATTGGGGACACTTTAAACTTTTATGTTTATTTAAATAAAACGGTTTATTGTATATTGTCAATCTCCCTGTTTATCTTTATGGATATAATGTGTTTGGATTAGATTTTTTACTGGACTTGGACAACAGGGACTCTGTTTTTTTTGCACCCCAGAGGGGAACAGACCATTAGACTTTAACAGGTATTAACTGTTGTTTCACTGTTGACTACTGTTGCTTGACTGCCAGCTTTGCTACTTTCAAGATCATCTTAAAATCAGGCTTTACTGGTCTTGTGTGTTGAATAATGTCACTTCATTCCTTGAAAACTGAAAATAAGTTGGATTTCTGCTAGCGTCAGCTGTCTACTTCTCTGATGTAATAACCTTTACATCAGTCCTGTAACCTTTCTGCGCTCCAGTCTCTCATCATTTTTTCAAAAGCATCTCTGATTTTTATGGAAGTTTTGAAGCTTTTTAGATAAATATAGGCTTGTTTAGGCAGGGTATGATTAGTTAAATCAGGACCAGTTTGCACGCCTGTAACTGGTCTCATATCTTGCAACCCAAGGGGGGCATCCAGAATGGTCTTGTGGGGGCACTACAAAACTATTTCCCAAAATAAAAACAAACTATCCTCCACTGTACTCCAAACTTGGGAGGATACACTGGCTGCTGCATTGTTATTAGAGAAGCATGTTTTCTTAATGTCTGGTTCTATATACATATGTTGAGGATATTTTATGATTACTATAGTTTTTATGTTGCATATTGCTCCTTCAGGAACAACCTGCTCATGAGTTTGTTATGTGCACACATTAACAGTAAGAACAAAACCCTCTCTGATTCAGATCAGGGTCTAGAATTCTATTTTCCATAGTTACTGCTCATTATGCATTATTGCCAACTTAGATTACACCAAATTTAATGAATTCATGGTCTTTTAAATGCAGGAACTCAGTAACTCTTTGACAGACTGATGCCATCTGTTTGGATTTAGTATTTAACAAATACAACAATAAAAATTAAGATCTGTAACTGTGCATTTTTCTCATAATCTAAATGTAATTAGATTTTTTTCTCATTATTTCCCTGCAAACATTTTATGTACGATGTTCTTCATATTCATAGCAGCTCATACTTCTTTCTCATATTAAGATAGAGTAAAGTCTTCAAGGACCCATAATGCATTCTTCTGTTTTATGCTTTTACAGCTTTATGGAGAGGTTGTCAGCCATAAACATTATCTAAAAGCCGTAAAAAACCTCCAAAAGGACTCTCATGACTGAGGCCGTGAGTGCAATGTAATGGACCACGAAAGAGGCAGAGTTATATGTTGTGGAGTGATATGAGTTTGGTTGAAATACCATTATCTGTTGTGTCTGCAGATGGAGAGCTTTTCTAATAATATCATTCTGCGGCCACTCGGATGTGCTCTCGTTGAGGACATCACTGAGATGACCAGGCGGTGTTTAAGGAGTAATTTATGACACTAGACTCTCTGATTTTTTGTCATCAGAATCATCTTCCTGTTCATGATCATCTCAGATGATTGGGCTTATAATTTGAAATTGGACAAATAATTCATGTCTCCCCACATTAGTCATCACACGTTGGCTTTAAATACAACTCCTCCCTGTTAATCAACCTTTTTCATGCATGAGTCTCCATCACTCTGCCACTGCTGCAATGTGAAGGAAATAGCCTCATTAAATTTGACAAAAGTCTCCCATCAGCAGCAAAACAAAACATCCACAACCAATTTAGAAACTTTGTTCCAGCTGAAAAACTTCCACTGTTTGAACAAAAGCGTGTTACACTGAGTCGAGGCACACGCACTGTACCTGTTAGAGAAATATTCAAATTAAGATGCCGATTTGAAGCTCAGGGTTGTGTTTCCGCTTTTCTGTTGGTAATAATCAAATGCAGCAGGTGGTGAGGAAATGTGCATCTCAGCAATCATCTCCATTGACATGTGTTAATAGCTCATCAGACTAGATTGTACTAATAACTGCCTTCAGGAATCATGATTGCACATACTCCAAGGTCTTGATGCCTAATAAAGCTGTTTTTAATTCCAAGCGTGCATCTATAAAATGTTTTCAGAACCTGGGTCGATGTCTGATAGACCATTAAAATGTAATCACATATAGTGGATGTCAAATTGATGCTGTCTTAGTGAATGGTGACACATTTATGTTTTAAGTGGGCTGACGAACACTAAAGCAGATGCAGACTAATTCTTTTTCTATTCCCAACAGCTGTCTACTGTCTTTTCATTGAATTTAGAGGCTTTTGCAGCTTTATGTGAATTTGGCCTCCAGCTGCCAATTTTAGCTGCTGTTGCTGGCTGCACGCTTCAGGCTATATGCTACACACACACACCTGTGTCTGATAGACCAGAACTGCCACATTTTGTCACTCAGAATTAGCCTTTGGCCTTTCTGCCTATCTCTACTGTGTGAATAGAGTGCTGGGGAGAGACTATGCTGAATTTTAAGCAGATATGCCGCATGCAGGTTTGATAAAAGGCTTTATTTACTGTCCTATGGGTGTCAAGAACACAGAGAGCTTCACAGAATGACACAAATCTGAATGAAGAAAGAGTGTTTCTGAGAATTTAGGATGGGTTTAGAGATCCCCTCCAGGCACATTTTAAGGCTTCAAAAAGTACTTTGTCTACAGAAAGTTATTTACTGATGTCAGGGTACTACAAAATCCATCACAGGTTAACTAAAAATTTATAACCTTGCAAAAGCACATTTTTTAGAAGAGTTTGGTAAGAACTCACAAGATTCATCATTGATTGATAACATCTTGTGATGTATTTGCTTACCCCAAATTTCCACCACATGTGGAACAGCGGCAAAAAGGCTGTCGGCGCCAATGGCCACTTTTAGTTTCCATATAGCGGTTCAGCGGGCTTCGTAGCTTAACTTTGTAGATTAACATGTGCTTGGAAGGAGGTCAGGCACAGACACAAAATAAAACATCCAACTTCTTTTCAAAATAAAACACTCTATGTTTCAGGCGGATCGTATTTCACACCATGCAAGGGTGGACAGGGATGTAGATAGAGATCAATATTGCACTTACCCATGGTTAATGCTCAATTTCCGCAAAAGCGTCTGATCTACTGGTGTGGACAGAGTGGATTTCCCTCTCTGGAAGGACACAATCTGCTGCTTATGTGGTTATGCGGCTGCCTTTATAGGGACAACTCGTTATCGGGCAACTGCATGTGAATTTGCAGGTTCTTGTGAGTCCTTGCCATTCCCGCTGTCTGACCAAACCGAAATTTGGTCTCACGTTCAGTGTAAGGATGCATCTGAAATGATACTGGAAACCCAATACTTTATGGGTCAGAAGTAGGATGTCCACGAGGGTTGATCACAGGAGGAATTAACAGTTCAGAAGCCACGATACAACCAACAAATCAACTTCTCTTAACCATGTCTATAGCATCAGAACTTGCCCTGGAAAAGTAGTCCCACAAGAAGTCTTGGCAGCTGGGTCAGTTCACCAGCACAAAACATGAAGGTGGAGTTATTCTTCTGAAAGATGACTCACTGTTGCCGTTGTGTTGGTAGTGGACATGTTTAGGTGAAGGCATTGCTTTTCTCTCAATGGAGGTGGAGGCTCATGTTGAACGGAAGTAAATGACTGACAAGCGCACATCTCCCTGAGCACTGGGTGTTTGACATGTCTCCTTCAATGATAGTACAGCTTATGAAGGTGAAGGTAATATTTCATCCTCTCAGACTGGAAAATGCTATTTCAGTCGCTTACATCAGAGCCGCACTGGACTGTTTGACCTACATAAAGTACCAAACCTTGGGAAACTCTAAAACCCCACTGATTGGATTAAAAAGTATCCAAAAAGTGTAACAGTGTAGAGCCTGTCTATTTCCCCTTTTAACTACTTTTCTTTGTCCTATTGTCTCTGTTTTAGAGTTTCTGAAATGTGTTGCTGACAAAACACTTTCAAGGTAACCACATTAACATGTGACAGATCTGGTTTAGGCACCAAAGCGACCAGATGAGGTTAAAGAAAGGGACCATAGTTTGGATTAAAGAGGTGAACTACTACGAAGGAGTAAGAATTGGCTATTTTACATGGTGCTCAAACTCGAAACCTCTAATTGAAAGTCAAGAAGTTGAGTATTTGTTGTACTTATTAAACCACAAATTACCTTTTGACAAGACTACTGAACAAACTGCTCAATGAATCAATCCTGTTCCTCTGTAGAAAGTCCTGCATTTTGACCCATCCAGCCACCCCGATCTCCTGGTGGACCTGTGTCACTCTTGATATGATTTTACTAGACCCAGATGGCTCATTGGGATATTTCCCCAAAAGGGAATTTTAAGAAGGGATCCTGCAGAAGTACATAGAAATGGTCAGTTTGTTCCAAGTGAATAATTATTTAGGAAAATTATCCACAATTGCATGCTTTAGGACCAGGTCAGGCACAAAAATAACATAAATATTTTATCATGTTTAAAGTACCTTGGGGCTCTTACATTTCAATGAGCTCTACACTCATTTTTATGTGCTCATTGGAAGTTAACTTAACTGCTTCAGAGCTGTTCTTTCTCTCTGGCAAGAGGTAATAAACCACATTTATCAACACTACACACGATATTTCAGAGCCCTTAATTAACTTCGAAAAAAACATGTTGGAATAAAATTATACCCTGTACAAAGTACAGTACAGAGTTATTGTTGTCCATAGATCATCTGCAGCCCTTGTGCTTTAAATGGAATAAACACATTTTTTCTTGAAATTAAAATAACAGATAAAAAAAGACAGTATGAGTGTTTTTATGTGATCAAATTAACTTGTTCAGCGGTAATATTCAGCTCACGGTAATGATCTGATTTTATGCATTTCAGTAAAGCACAATCAGAGTAAAAACCCTGATATGATTCTGTCAGTAGGTGAGTTTCTCTACATATGTAAACCTGGTTCCCAAGTGTTCCTCCTATCAAGAAGATGGGCAGAAGCGGGCACAGGACATCAAATATTTAACTCCATTAACCATTAATCAGTAAAAGATGTCAGTTTTCATAACAGTTAAAGTTCTTTCTGTTTAATCTTATTAGAAGTGAATATTTATGTTAAAACCTATTGAAAGCCCAGTGGATTTCCCCTTATCTGCTGTAACAGAGAGGGTCCCCGCTGTACAAGACCAGCAAAAGACTCAATCCAAACCATAGACTGTATATACTATGGACAACTTGGCTCCCCCTTCCGTCATTACACGAATTTGAAGCCAAATTGCTCTGGTTATTTCCAGGATTTTCTCTATTTCCTGGAACCACCACTTGCGCAGAAGCATTGTACGCATTCGGCTGGAGAGTCGCCAAGAGTCGCTGTGATCATCGCAAACAGCGTATCCCTGGTGAGCAACGCAATCTTCGTACGTCCACAGGCTGTGTCAAGTGTCAATCATAGAAAACATGAACCTTCTAATAACTTTTAAAAATGGAGCCGCACATAAAAAAGACGACTTGAGCACAAACCAGTCTTACAGTAAGTTCATGTCAACATCAGAACCAGGAGGAAGAAAAATTTATATTCTGTGTTATTAATATCTAAAGTTTGTCCACAGCCCCATAGGGATTGCTGGAGGAGCGGGATTAATGACCTATACTGCAGCCGTCACCAGAGGGTGCTGTTCTCGGAGTGGCTTCACCCAACGAGGATGCAGATGGCATCCATTGTATAGAAAGTCTATGATCCAAACACATGTTGTCTGTGATCATGTAAAAGCCAGATTTTGATCCCAATTAATTTTTGAATCAGGGACCCCGGTGCAGATGATGCTCAAGGTCTATTGGGTATTTTGGATTGGAAGGAACAGGCCCTTTTAGCTCAGGACGGTGCTATAGAGAACACTTTTGGCTTACAGGAGCAGCTGTCAGAGCCAAATAGGTTTGTGACTGACATATACTCCCCACCTAAGCAAAGCTAGTTTACTGTCTGCTGCAACAGTTGTGCATTCCTGCACAGTGAAATCAAGTAGTGCTAAACTAGCCACTCTAAAGGATGATTGTTTTTTAAATTACATCCTTTTGAAAAGTTACAAAAAAAAAGGAAGATCAATAGATATTTTAGTTCGCTAGTGTGCATGTGAACGCACCCTGTGATACAGTTTGATCTGTAAAGCTGGCATCTGATTTCTTCAATGCAACCCTTCTGCAACAGAGGCAAAGTGTTCCACTGCTGAACCCATCTGCTTTCGTTAAGACCAAGTGCTGCTCTCCCCTCCTACAGTAATTGACATGTGGGTGAGCAATGACTTACAGTGGAGAGTTTCACAGACAGGCCCAGCTGAAGGGAATATCAAGAAGTAATCAATATCGATAGCAAACAGCCCAAATGAGAGAAGCAGACATCGGGGGAGGGGGCTGTTTAACAGTCTACGAGCGAGGGCTTGGAGACTTAGTGGGGAGCACTGGGAGTTTTAATAACACAGAATCAATGAGGACTGCCCGCAAACCTTTCACAGCGAAGTTATTAATTGGAGAAGGAACAATAGAAAAGTGTCACAGCAGAGTTTCCAGTAATTTAAGCAGGGCCATTTAGCCAGACAGGAGACATCCCGCCTGCTTTGTATTAATGTTTCACACTTCTTCGCTCAGACTCTCTGTTGTGTCTCTCATGGATTTGGAGGCAGTGGAAAAATTCAATCCACGGTCTCCTGTGTGCCATGCTGTTGTGCGAAAACATCCAGCAGTATCTTGTTAGTGCTTTACATGAGGTGGAGGCTACAGAGTGAGAGAGCTTTGTCCTCTGACAGCCCAGCATTACTCACCAAACAACGGCTGCGTGATTTATCTCAAAATCTATTATCAAAATGAGTAGGCAGAAAGCAGGCCTCATAATTCAATAGACACTTTATGGTGTTTGTTATTGGGAGCAGAAGGGTGGGAGCTGATGCTGAAATATGGCTGCTGACAGGCGCTAATAGAGCTGCTGGCCTACAAAGTTAAAACACACACAGAGGGCTCTTACTCTAGAAAGTGGTGACAAAGAGGTGTGTGTTGAAGGAAGTGCAGAAAGCAGCCGGCAGATATTTTTCTTGATGGACAAGAAGCTGTGAGTGTAAATGAGGTCAGGTGATATTTGGAGCAGCACCTTTGCTCTTGAATGAGCTGAAATCCTTTTAAGAGTTGAACCGCCACATTTAATTGTCACTTTGGATTTAAAAAGTGTCCCTTCAGGTCTGCTGCAGCACAGTGGAGCACATTCACTGTAAAAAACACATCCCTCCTCCTGAATGCTGCTAACATCGAGGTTGGACTTCTGCTTTGTTGGGATAGTTTGGTAGAAAATGACTTTGTGTTCAAGATGCTGTTCACAGTTCACAGAGACTCTCAACAGAAGGAGGGATACTTAGTTTTGTCAATCATTCCAGCCGGGGTCTGAAAAAATAAAAAAGCTGGTCTAGCCTTTTTCTCTGGTTTTGTAGTCAGTTCTGATTGCTCTAACATATGGCTGAAGCGCAGAAGTAAAATTCTAACCCTCAATATTTCAGATAAATTGCCGTCAATCTGCACCTATGTGGTCAAATAAACAAACAACATTTCTGTTCGTTACTGAGGCAAGTGGTTGGCAATCTTGTTCCACCTCACACTACACCAGTCTTACCGTACTCAGCCTCACAAAATCAATACTGTGTTAACATTTATCAGCCTCAGACTTTTTTACAAAATGATACACAAAAATACCCTTATACAACGACATCAGAGTCCTTGTAGATGTAAAAAAAAACACCTGTTCTGGTCAGCTCAGAGATTCTGAAACTAGGAGTATGTGGCTATTTTAGACAAACATGTTTTTTCTCTGTCTTGTGGACCAATGTTCACACATCAACAGAGTTGTAGGAGCTAAATACTGAGGTTTGGAAAACATCCTGAAGTGGAGATTTTTGAAAATGGCTGAATTATTGTCATGTGCAAAGATGGCATCCAAAACAGCTTGTTTACATCTGCTAAGTACTTATTATTCTTCACAATTATACTGCTGCATAGGTGAAATAAAAGTTGCTTGATCTTTCATGGTGATTTGCAGTGATGGACTAATTCCACAGTATCATCACTTCCTGGCCTGGCGTACTTCTATGAAGGTTATCAACTGTTTCCGCACTGCCGTGTGGATGGAGAAATATTCATTAACACCCCAGCTGTGATCAGGAGAGAAAAAGATCTGTTATTGTAAAGATCTGTGTTGTGTATTGTGCTACATGTGCCTCGATTTTCAATCAGCTTTTTGCTTCAGCAAAAATCAGGTTTTTGAAAGGCCTTGACATACGATGTTTTTTCCAATCCTCTCAGCAGTCAAAGCATTTTACTCCGAATGTCACATTCACCCATTTATACATTCAATTTTTTATGGCAGAGACTGCTTTATAGTGTCACCTTTAATATTACCTTATCCTATTTGAATGCATGTGCACATTATTGGCTATTCACTGGTGCAATTTTGGGGTTTAGCATCTTGCTGGGGGACGCTTGACTACTTGGGCTGGAGATGGAAACCCCAACCTTCTTGTTGAAAGATGCAGCAATTTGAATTTATAATAAATGTCTGAAGATTAATAATCTCAAATTATGACATTTATGCAGTCGTTGAAAGCGGCACCACCCACCCTTAATGGTGGGAAAATAAAGAAAAGCAAAAGTTTAATTCAGAAATCAAACATTAAGTCAGTGTCCTGTTTCTCAGACCTTATCTTGGGGTCTGTATGTTTAAGACGGTAAAGCTCAAATGGGAGACCTGGATTGAGGCATGAATGATGATTTAGATCGTCAGCGATGGAGTCAGTTTGAAAGGTAATAAAAACTGTCTCTGTTCTCTGAATTGACCAATCGTGAAGAGTCAGAGGTTTGGTCAACCTCTGGTAGGGTCAGTTAAGTGACCTGAAAGTGCAAACAAGTCTGGAAAGATTTATATCCTGTGTCCTGGGACTAGATAAGGAAACTATCCTGAGAGGAATGTGTGAGTTTCACATACAGGGTTGTCTTGATTGCTACAAAGAAGAAACAGCGCCCAGCATAAGTCAGTACACCCACTATTAAACGTAATGTATTAATCAATATCTAGATGAGCAAAAGTACGATTTCCAAAGTTTTGACAAAGCTGAGTTAAACATAACATTTTATTTACCATAAGAGGAACATAAGGGTGATATGGTAACTAAAATTGAGCTTTGTGCCCCAAAAAAACAAAAAAACAAAAAACTTTTTCATATACAACTTAAAAAATCTTGTCTGCAATCAAAGGCCTACATTTGGGGGAGTATTTTGTTGTATAGTCTTACATAGAAAATGTTGAATTTGGAAGAAAACTAAAGGTTTTCTGACAACTCTGAAGGGTGTAATCAGTTATGGTGAGCACTGTAAATCCTTTTTCAACACACACATTGGTCCTTGAGCTAAAAGTTGGACACAGGTTGCATATAGTCTTATAATCTACCTCACTTGGCCTGACAATATAGATGCAGCTTTTTCACTGTCCTGATGACTGTGCATTCAAAGTGTTTCAGATCATTACGCAGAGTTGTGTCAAAGTTGTACGTTTCTATTATTACTTACTTGTGCAGCTTTGTTCTCTTACTTGAATGTTGCGCACCGTCACGGTTGATCCCATTAATCTTCCTGAGTGAGGTAATGAATGCAGCCCTGCCGCTCTGTCCTGTTTGATGTTTAAATAATTAGCAGGAGAATTCACCTAAAGTTCATGAGCCTTATTAGAATCATGATATCGAGCATATAGGAACCGATGCATTTCAGGTTTCATGAGCACTGACACTTGGCATTTGGCTGCAGCGACGCGGTCTGCTTCCACAGGGAGTTGAGGTGTTTCAGGGGAACTGGTGTGGTCAGCCCTGGTGTAGAAATTGCTCCAGGCTTTTGTCACATGCTGATCTGTTGTCGAAAGTGGGGACTTGCAGAGGTGGGAAGGTGACAACCGCTGTGACTGGGTTCAGGTCCAGAGTTTCAGCATGAATTAATGCCATTGTGCTGGAGGGAATATAATATAAATGGTTTTCATAAGGGCTGAAAAGGTCATGGCACAAAAAATAGAACTGGTGTGAGAGTTTGAAACAAGACCGGTCATTTCCTCAAAGACAAAGCACTTAAATGCAGTGTGAATGTACAGATAGTAAATATAATCCTATTGGCAGATTTGAAATGACTCCTGTGTAACTCAGAGGGTGGAAAGGTCCCAGGAAATGAAAAATGTCATTTTCTGTAGAAGCACCCTGCGGCAGTAGCTGTTTTGTTCTGCTGTCCAACATAATGCACCGACACATGTCAAAAAACTGTTTCCTTTTCCCACTGAGACTACTCGAGTCTGAGTCACATTACTACTAGAAAAAGGTGATTAATGTTTCTGTAGAGGAAAAAAAATAAATCACCATCACATCTGTCTACACTGTAAACAAAAAAGCAGCGTGTAGGTTCAGAGCTTTAGTAAAGTGGTTTTGATACTTAAATATATTTGTAGATTTATTGATCTAGATCACTTCCCACTGCCTTGTCTGCACATTTAAAGTCTATATTGTAATGTCGTTTGGAGCTGTATGTGTTTTTCAATTTTACTGTGTATTATTTGCTATGCACCAAAAGGCACCAGTCAGCAAGAAGCTGTTGAGCACAGTGGAACATTTAGCAGCTTTAGAGACAGATATTTCCAGCTGGGTTCAGTGATAGAAGAGTAAAAACTGAGCTTGAATAAGAACAGATATGAAACTTCTGACAAAGTCGCTGAATATTTCATGGCTCATGGTCCAATGAAAATAAAACAAATGAACTTTCTTTAAACTGAAAGATAAGAAATATCCAATTTTTCTCCATCAAAAACTTTCTTTTAGTTTTTCATGTATTTTGATCTTCAATACACATTTCTCTGTTTTACTTTATTTAATGCAAAATCCAGTAGAGTTGAAACACAGTACCCTTCATGCACAGAGTGTGAGCATGTGTTTTGTGATGTTCAAGCAGCATTAAGCTCAGTATTGGCACAGCTTCAAACATTCACATGTGGGAGCTGCCCAAGAGAACTACTTTTTCCTTGTGTCTACTTTAGACCAATTAGCAGCTCCAATGAAGCAGTTGAGGATGTTTATTCTTGGCTTAAGGGCGCTGTGACAGTTGGAGCTGAGGAGAAGAGCATCCATCACTTTAATTTATCTATTTATATATTTGTTTGTTTATTAACTTAATCAATCAACCAACCAATCTATCTTTATTCATATAGCACAAATTCAAAACAAGTGTTATCTCAAGATTCTTAATAAAGAAAAGCTGGTCCAGACCATTGTCTATTCTCACCCCAACCATGAAACCATGAAACACCAGCCATCCGAAGTCACAATGACACTTTCCCCATTCACCAAGAGCTGGGTCAAGAATGTTTCAGTTTTATAGCGAAGAAGTCAGACTTTATGACTGATGCAGTGAAGAGAGGCGGTCTATAACAAGAGCCTGTACTAGGAGAGGTGCTGTACACTGTCTGCATGTAACAAGACAAAAAGAGTTTCCAAAGCCAGGCCAGACACTGTCTAAAAGACAGGTGTAGTCTGCATAGATGCTTTATGAATTAATGGCATTATTATAATTATTGATAGAAATCAACATGCAAGAAAAGCTGACAGTAACTTTCACTTAATCTAGACAATGGCAAAGAGGCTAAACCCAGACAAGCTTAAAGGCTCATGGGGAACAACAAGCCCCCCTGAGTAGTTGTGCCCCTAATGATGCGACTAACTGTGACAAAGTGGGTGAGACCTTGTCTGTATTTATCATTTGTCTCTTCTTATATCTCATCACTCCTGAACTATCAATTCATTTGCTCTGATTTACTTTCACCTTATGTAACTTTTGGATTCTATCCCGGGTTCGTTTGTGATATCATTGAGTTACAGTTCACAACAAAGTCAAACACAGTCTTCAGTTTTAGTTACTTGTAAGGTTTCAGGATTCAACTCTATAATTGTTTCTTAATCCATACTGACTTTTGTTTGTTCTTTGTTCCATCATTTCAAGTGAATCTCTTATAAAAATGAACCATTTTGCTGACCCAGAAAATGTAAAAACCATAGACTGTGTATACTATGGACAACTTGGCTCCGCCTTCTGTCATTTCAATTTCAATTTCAACTTTATTTATATGGCACTTTTCATACAGAGGGAGATGCAATTCAAAGTGCCTCACAGAGGTTAACAACAATAAACAACAATAAAGACAAAAAACCCAACCCTTTCACCCACCCACACACCCATGGACCCACACGCACACAGAGACACACACCCACCCTCACATACACACACACACACACAACCGCACACAGTGTGAGAATTTAAGATAAGATTTTAAAGAGACATGGCCTGACACCAAGACATTACATGAGGAACGAGCTACCTTTAGGAAACACTGGAGATAAAAATAAAGATAAAAATGGTGAAAAGAGTAAAACCTGATGGACTTAAAATAAGAAAATAATAATATTAAATGAACAAATAAATTAAAGGGGTAAAAGAAGTAAAAACCTGTGACGGTAAATTAAAAAAGGCTAAGAACAGAGATAATGAATAGAATGACATAAAATAAACATTAAGAACTTAGATTAAAATAAACATTATACAAATTTGAAGCTGAATTGCTCTCGGTGTTCTTGGGATTTTCTCCACCTCTTGGAACCACTTGCGCAGTAGCATTGTACGCACTTGGCAGGAGAGTCGCTGTGATGACGCTCTGCTCAAACAGCGTATCCCCTGGGTGAGCTACGCAATCTTCGTACGCCCATAGGCTGTATCAAGTTTCAATCATAGAAAACATGAACCCCCTAATAACTTCTAAAAACGGAGCTGCACAGACAAAAAAGGACTTGAGCACAAACCAGTCTTACAGTGACTACATGTCAACATCGAGACCAGGGGGGGTAAAAAATGTATATTCTGTGTAATATAATAGAAGACGGGATTTATGACCTGTACTGCAGCCCAACACCAGAGGGTGCTGTTCTCGAGTGGCTTCACCCAGCAAGGAGGCAGACTGCATCCATTCTACACTCACCGGCCACTTTATTAGGTACACCATGCTAGTAACGGGTTGGACCCCCTTTTGCCTTCAGAACTGCCTCAATTCTTCGTGGCATAGATTCAACAAGGTGCTGGAAGCATTCCTCAGAGAGCTTGGTCCATATTGACATGATGGCATCACACAGTTGCCGCAGATTTGTCGGCTGCACATCCATGATGCGAATCTCCCGTTCCACCACATCCCAAAGATGCTCTATTGGATTGAGATCTGGTGACTGTGGAGGCCATTTGAGTACAGTGAACTCATTGTCATGTTCAAGAAACCAGTCTGAGATGATTCCAGCTTTATGACATGGCGCATTATCCTGCTGAAAGTAGCCATCAGAAGTTGGGTACATTGTGGTCATAAAGGGATGGACATGGTCAGCAACAATACTCAGGTAGGCTGTGGCGTTGCAACGATGCTCAATTGGTACCAAGGGGCCCAAAGAGTGCCAAGAAAATATTCCCCACACCATGACACCACCACCACCAGCCTGAACCGTTGATACAAGGCAGGATGGATCCATGCTTTCATGTTGTTGACGCCAAATTCTGACCCTACCATCCGAATGTCGCAGCAGAAATCGAGACTCATCAGACCAGGCAACGTTTTTCCAATCTTCTATTGTCCAATTTCAATGAGCTTGTGCAAATTGTAGCCTCAGTTTCCTGTTCTTAGCTGAAAGGAGTGGCACCCGGCGTGATCTTCTGCTGCTGTAGCCCATCTGCCTCAAAGTTCGACGTACTGTGTGTTCAGAGATGCTCTTCTGCCTACCTTGGTTGTAACGGGTGGTTATTTGAGTCACTGTTGCCTTTCTATCAGCTCGAACCAGTCTGGCCATTCTCCTCTGACCTCTGGCATCAACAAGGCATTTCCGCCCACAGAACTGCCGCTCACTGGATATTTTTTCTTTTTCAGACCATTCTCTGTAAACCCTAGAGATGGTTGTGCGTGAAAATCCCAGTAGATCAGCAGTTTCTGAAATACTCAGACCAGCCCTTCTGGCACCAACAACCATGCCACGTTCAAAGTCACTCAAATCACCTTTCTTCCCCATACTGATGCTCGGTTTGAACTGCAGGAGATTGTCTTGACCATGTCTACATGCCTAAATGCACTAAGTTGCCGCCATGTGATTGGCTGATTAGAAATTAAGTGTTAACGAGCAGTTGGACAGGTGTACCTAATAAAGTGGCCGGTGAGTGTATATACAGACTATGGTAAAAACTGACAACATGCACATGTGTTATTCTAATGACATTTCAGTCACAAGTTTTTGCTTCCTTTTTACACTTGTTGTACAGAGGTGACAAAACATCCTTCATTCAATCCACTTTTTCACCCAAACACAAACAAACCAATGTTTAAGAAATGATGGATAATGTCTTTGGAGGACATCATTTATAAAACAACTGATCAATAGTCTGACATTAGGGTTGGTATAAACAACCCCCTCCAAATAAAGACATCCTGCAACAATACAGTAGAATACAAACTATATTATTGCCTAGGCAGAGTCCAAGTATGATTATCTGAATGCACCCTGCTCAGTTCGTGGTTTGTATCATTTTAGGTCTCTAAAACGTTGACCTGAAGTCACCCACTCTAATGTGAAAATCAGAAATTCTTGTAGTTTTTGCTCCCCTGTCAGATTTCATTTTTTAAGCTCAGTCAGGTTTCACAACCACAAGCAGATGCAGGGAAACAAGGTCATCGTTTTATCACACATGCTTAGACAGTTGATTCTGCACAGAGAAACATAAACAGTGCTCCACCTTATCACAGATCTGTTTGTGCGTTTGTCCTATTGTCCTGTAGCGCTGCTCCCATACATCCACACACTCAATATCCCTGCCTTTTATTAGTCGTTAGGCTGTGCTGCAGGAGCCACGAGGGAGGCGTGGAAAAGACCACAAAGCTAAGGAGAGGAACAAATCAGACAGTCTGTAAAAAGACAAGTGAGAGGTGTCCTCTGCCTCTATGTCAAGCAGGTAAGGACTACAAATCTTTAAAACTGTCAGGGAGAGAACAAACATCATTCATCCTCTGACTCCAGGGGCTCCACATCTAAAGTCAGTGTTCCCTCTCAGAGGGCTGTATTGGTTAGTTCAGTAAGTTTTGACTTGACTATTACTACTGAATGTTTCACTTGACTCTGAAGTTAAAAAAACAGCTCCCAGAACAATGACAGACACTGACATTGTTTTGGGAAGAAATGAAGTGTCTTTGCATTTCAGATAATCATGAATGAACTCCAAAATAAACAGCTCTTAGTGTTGTCACATATCTTTAAATAGATCAGAAATTTCTACTTTATTTCAGTCTATGTTTCTTTGTGTGTGTGTTTGTCTATTTAAGATAGGGTCGGGAGCATTGTTCGCTATCAATTCTTAGTTATCAGGGTGTCATACACTGTGCCGATATTGAGACAGATTCTGATATGAATTGACATAACATAACATTGTATCCCTTGTCAAACTATCCCTCTTAATCACATGTATTGGCAAAAATGTTTCCAAGACAATCTTCCAAAGGTCACTGAACAGTGACATTCATGGGCTGATCCTTCTCAAGAAATGTTCTGTGAATTCAGATTCAGATAATGAATGGACAAACCACTGTCATAATAAGTGCTTTGACTGTATTATTAAGTGGACATGCTGTGCGGCACTAATCTGTATATATACTTTATGTAAATCAGGCCCAAACTGAAGGATGTTTTTCCATTTCATTGCATACTCAAATGCAAAGACACTTAAGAAATCCACTTTTTCAATGGAACCAAAGGCTCTCACAAGACTTTTTAAGCTTTAAAATTTTAAAAACTATACTTATATCACCACACTTGAGAGAAACTATTGAGAAAGTATGCATTTATGTATTGTTCAGCACCACCTGTGGACAAAGAGTTCCCTCTTACTGTATATCCTTGCTGATTATCTTTTTTTTAAACAATACACCAGTTTCCACAACAAAAGCATCACTCCTGTAATTTTTTCCCCCTATGGAGACTATAAACAAAAGCTGTTTATCAGATACATGCCCGTTAAGATGTCAAAATAACTAAACTAGAATAATTAAGCTGTCCCTGATGGTCTGGTTTGCTTTGTGAGTTGTAGAGAGATGTTTGTACTATTTTCACTCTGTTTGTAACCAGCGGCTACAACAGGCACCTGATTTCTGTCTTATTGAAAGCATTAATCTTATAAAGTGTTCTTTAATTTATTCATTTTCATGAAAACATCTTATGTTTTGCTTTTCAGGTTAATGATCTGAACATTTATACTTGAAAAAAAAAGATTATTGTGACGTTCACAGCTTTTTCTTGTGAAAGTTATTTTGAGGTATTAGCTACTGATCCATCAAATACTTTCAAATATATACAAAAAACATTTTTCTATTAAGCAAAAAATGCTTTTGCTGTAAAATGTTGAGGAAACTGTCATCTGAAAAATGAATACTGTGAAGTGAAAGAGTGTTTTATGCAAATTAAGAATCATGGCAGAGTGAGCATGACCCTGATGCAAAGTAAAGGTGTTATTAGGTATAAACCAACCGACACAAAAACCCAGTCAAAATGATTTTATTGATTTAAATGGGATTTATTTATGCAGTCAAAAGAAAATTGTCCATCAGTCTTCCCAGTCGGTGATGTTTCCATAGCAACAGATTCCAATCCTCATCCTCGTGGGAGGAACTCACTTCAAACTGAACATTTCCATCAAAGGTAACATCAGACTTCTGCAGGTATTTGTGTGTGTGCACATTTCTGTCCCTTCTTTCATTTTGGAGCTTAGCAGTCAAAGTAACATTGTGAAAGACCTTTGTGCGTAGATAAGGCAAAAGTCACAACTTTGAACAATATCAGTGCAACGCCACTGTTTCTGGTTTGGACTACTTGTTGTTATCACACATAATGGTCCTGGCGACTGTTGGGTTCAGTTCAGGGTGAAATACCAACGTGTTGCACTTTGTTTGGTCTGCTTTCACACTACATTTGATTAAACCAACCAAACTGTCTGGACAACTTGGCACAGTACGACGTGTTGCCTCAAACAACACTTACGAAAATGAAGAGGACAGAGATAAAGAAGAAAATTATCAAAATGGAGCTGAATACCATACGGTTTTGCCAGCTTATTCACCAAAGTAACAATAAAGCAACATCAAATTTCACTTTTATATGTTTATGTAATAAATGTGTTTAGCAGGAAGGGCCCAGTATGAGCAGCAGGCAAGGCAGTAAACTGTCTAGCATGTGATTCTCTTCATGAGACGAATGAAGACCTCAAGCCCAGACAGCAGCTAGAGAGTACAATGTGTTGCCATGGTTACACAGACGCTGAGCTTGGTATGACCATAGACTGTATATACTATGTATATACAGTATATACTGCATATACTATGCTGTGATGACGCTCTGCTCAAACAGCGTATCCCCTGGGTGAGCTACACAATCTTCGTACGCCCATAGGCTGTATCAGGTGTCAATCATAGAAAACATGAACCCCCTAATAACTTTAAAACATGGAGCTGTACAGAAAAAAGGGGGCTTTGGCACAAACCAGTCTTACAATATCTACATGTCAACATCATTAATTAACATTAATTTCTAAAGTTTGTCCACAGCTCCATAGGGACTGCTGGAGAAGGCGGGATTTATGACGTATACTGCAGCACGTCACCAGAGGGTGCTGTTTTCGCAGTTCACCCAGCGAGGAAGCAGGCGGCGTCCATTCTATATGCAGTCTATGGGTATGACACATGGATGCACTGCTTGTTATGCTTAATGTTCACACTGCAAAAAAACAAACATTGGCAGTGATCCCCTCTTGTTATCTAAGGCTGAGGCTGTTTGTGGTCCTCACTGGGGCATAAAACTAAAGACTGCTAATGGTTTAACTTTAATGGTTTTGGCCAACTTTGTAGTTTGTTGACACTCCTTCAAAGATAAAGAGTTATTCTCAATACCTTCAGCCATACATGCTGAAAAAATCATATGAGAGGTCGTGGATCTTCTTTAAAAGGAAAGATGACAGTTTTTTGCACTTTTCGAAATACAAAAATATCAAATATATATATGCTGGTATTTTACTTTTGCCCTACTGGTTGTTTGATTAATTTACTGTTGTATCTAATTACCACTTTGAAAAGGGCAGTGGTTATATTGTCCTGAAGATGGAGAAATCACTGCACATATTGTACTTATTTCTCATTGAAATTTGTTTAAAAAAAGGTCTCATTTCATACATGTCGGTCCACTATGTCCGCCTCATGGCTTCACAGCATGCACACATCATAGTGCTGCACTAAAACAGTGATAAGACCTCTCCATCAAAGCCAAACGCTGCTATCTGAAATTAATCAACATCCCCTGAGTCATTCTGAATCCAGTATTCATGGCAGCCAAGGTATGAAAGTGTAATGAAATTTATTAGATCTAAAATAGGTGGGGACCCTAAAAGAATAATACCAGAGTTATTGAGTTTCTTGCACATCTCTGAGGAAAGAAATGACTTCTCATCCCTGGCACACACTTCAGTCCTATTCTCTGAGACGCCTGAGGCTTTTATCTAGGATGCATTTACCTAATATCTTTGCAGCACCAACATTAAAGGCATTTAGGAAATTTCTTGGAAGTTGGTTACATTGTGCAAAAATATCCCTTCAGTCAGCACTGTTATCTGACTGTCTAGAGCCGGAGTTAAAAATGCATTTGCAAATTGGAGTGAACTAGGCTGATTCTCAGAGTCTTTCCTAAGTTAAATTTCAAAACACAGTCGAACTGGAGGCATCGAAAATGCATCCCATACACAATATTTAGAGCCTCAGTCCACCTACACTTAAAAAAAAATGTTTTGAAAGATTGTTGCCGAGAGCCAAAAAAATGAAATCCCTCTTTTCAGAGAGCTGACAGAGATGACACAAGCTGTCAGTGTCAAAGCTCCTTAGTGACCTGAACAAAGAATTAAAGGAAAATTAGTTAGCCATGCTTCCTCTTTGGACACAGTTGACATTAATAAGAAGGATTTAGCTCGATAGCTGCTTGTCATGTTGGCCGCAGTCCCAGCTCTCAGTATCACTGCTGTTAATTAGAGCGACTAGTGTATCACCAGGCCTGTGTTGGGTATTTCCTTTTGTTTTTATTGATGCATGCTGCAGACTGTGGCCCATCTTGTTAAAATGCAGCACCAAGTTTCATCTGCAACTTTGTTTAATAGTTTTTTATATATTAAACATTATTCCACACACATACCATTCCCCAGGTTACTTGAAGTAATTACAGCAAACTGTTGGGAAGTGTTATTTATGTGGTTTTAATTATGTCAAACTTAAAGGAGTCCAACAAAGTTCCCGAGCGATGTGTGCAGGTTCTGCCTTCCCTCTCAGGATACCTGCGAGTCAGAGTTGTAGGGTCTAATCCATCTTCCTGCTCGCAGACGTGAAGGGAAAGGATTTGTCTTAGTTAGCTCTGTCACAGAACGGCAACTTGCGAGGACGGGTTTCCATCCGTCAGCCCACTTTAAAGTAGAAGAAGGTACAGACTTCGACCAACTTCACAGGGAGGAGGGAAGGATTATGAATTACTGTTTTTTCTTCTGAGAGTTCGATTCAAGCCATGTATCTACACTTCACTTTTTACTTTGTTTTAGAAAGAGAGAGAGAGAGAGAGAGAGAGAGAGAGAAAAAAGATTAAATTCTTTTGAGGACAAGTTTTAATCAATTCATTTTTATCTCAACATAACTCCTGTTGTTCACCATAACCTACAAGACCATCACATACTGTTATCTTTGGGTCATGTTTACCAACTGTGTTTTAGAATATACAGTATCTCTCATCAAAACCAACCTAAGCAGTTTTCAAAACAAACGTGACATTCACTTCTTTTCTGAAACATTAGCAAACACATAGGAGAGGCACAAGATTGACCTGTGTGCATTTGTTGGTGTCTAAAAACATAAGCCTATTGAATATCGCGCATCCAAACCAAGCATCATTCTCACCGGACAAAGACCCTTTCAATATTACAGACTTTTTACGCAGCAGGATTTCCATTTTCTGCGTCTTTTCTGCAAATACCACCTTTGCCTTAAGCTGAAAACGTACAGGATCTGTGTTGAACCGTCAAGCAGTCCTGTCTATCCTGGACAGGATGTGTGTTTGGAAAATACACATTCTATTGAGTTAGTATAGAGGAAACGACATGCTCACAACAGGTTGTTTTTCCTCTCTGCGGTCTATTTCCTGCTAATTTGGATTTTATTCAGTGACTGTTGAGCCTCTACTGTATATGAAAAAGCAACGTGATTTCACAGTTTCGGATTTTGCTGGTTTACTCGTGTTTAATAAAGTAAACTATGTTCCTTTATGCTGTGCTGTTTCCTTCAGACAGAGTTAGCAGTTAAAAGTCCTGTTGGGGTCCACATAGATCAGGGATTAACCACCAGATTGTTCTGTGTTACTGATAAATCTATACGCGGAAGTATTTCTCATCTACACAAACTGATACACAGTCAGGAGTCCGCATATGTTGTTCTATTTTGAAATACTGGATGACATGTCTGGTTTTTCAACAGCAAAAATAAACTAGTCGCATATCTTTCGCAGAGTAGCGCTCAATGCGCTTCTGCTATGAAGCTGCGAAGAAGCTGATACGTGTCCTGTATGCGATGCTGCACTGATTAGAATGGCAACCTATTTGCTGCGTAATGTGCAACGCTTACGGTACATGCTAAATACGGATCCTGTATGTTTTAGCCTTTACTCTAGTACTGTGCTTAAACTTGCAGTTCCACTACCTCCCTAGCACCTACCTGCACTCTCCAACTCCAGTGGCTTTTAAAATGTTAACCAATCACTCTTAAATTTCTTCATGCATATTTAATCTGTGAGGAGTGATGAGATTCAGAGCCTCTATTGCTGCAGTAAAGTTTAGACCAAATCAAAGTGATTTCACTGACATTATCTAAATGCCAAATATATCGCCGGCTCCTCTGTTTTCCTGCTGCAGCTTTAAGAATAAAAGCAATATCAACATTTCAAACATGATCAACATCTCTCTTTTGTTTCTGTCCGTTTTTCCTCTCCAATCCTAAACCCCAACTCTTAAATTTACTGGGCCTGATCACAGTAATTGCTGCATTTCTTTAGGCTTTATTTTATGTATCTACTGCCAATGATAGTGGGTATACTATACTAAATCAGCTTGTTTATCGTACACCTCCTGCAGCACTCCCTCTCTGGAGTCTTGTGCGTGATTGTTTCTAGATTTTATTTCCCTGACTTCTTTCTAATCACACTTTCCCTCCTGTTTGATGCCCTAGGCTTTTCTCAGGAACTCTCTAAAGACTGAATTTCTGAAACAACTTGGGAAGCTGTCAGTAAATGAGGGCTTTTGGCCTTACTCTACAGTCTGTATGATATACTTCAACTAACTTTAACTCTCTACAATTAATTACTAAAAATGATATCGCAATTAAGGAAGATCCTGTGCGCCAAAGTCAAGGTTAAAACATCGTTCATTTAGCTGAACACTCGTTAAGTATCTCTTGAGTTTATTCAGGATGGCGTGAGTGGTGGAACGAGTGTGTTTGATACTGTTACACCTCTTAAGCGCGTACTCTGGGGAAAACAGAGTGACTCTAATGACTTTCGATAACTTCTCTGCTCTTCATTTACTTACAAGGATTTAAGCTCTGTGATTCTCGTAATTGGTAACAAGATTGGGCAAGGGCAAAGATGAATCATACATTATTTAATAACCTGATGCCCACATTGTTTCTTAATTTGTTTACTACAATGAACAAAGTGCTTGTTGATACAATGAAAACTTGGCCTTACTTAATTTGTTGTAGCTAATCAGATTTCCCTCCATCTATTTTGTCAGCAGGAAAACAAAACTTTATTCTGTTACCCAGGGGGATTCAAAGCCACTTAGTATGACTGATAAAAAAAATCACAATGAATATATTACTAAAAGAAATAAATACATGTATGATGAGAAAAATGAACAACAAAAAAAGTTCCTGTGCAAGTATGAGGATGTGCAAAGATGTGTTGGTCTTGCTGAATCATTTTCTGTCCAGAGGTGGGGCGGTGGGATTCTTGTTGCTCAGCAACCAAGCAAGCTGGCCAAGGACAGCCAGAAATACTGTATGACTGTCCTTTAGGAGACACCTGGTCTCCACTACCTCAGACGGCAGAAATGCATGCTCCTGCCTCCTCAGATCCATGTCTTTTGCTGGAGGAGCTGCAGGTACTGGTCCTGCTGCTTACAGCTCTTTTCCCTCCTCCATGTCTCACAAGGCATCCCTCTCCCTTTATTCTTGCCTGGGTTAGAAATAAAAAACACGCTGACATGAGTCCAATAAAAGAACAAATCCTTGATGGCAATATTATGGTTGTGTGGTGCATGTATACAATTTTTTAACTTGGGTTTTAGGTGTAGACATTGTAAGAACTGCTAGTAGTCTCATAATCCTGCGAAATCTATGCCTCAACTTTATCATTGCATATAGCCCTTTCCAACTCTGATTGGATGTCTTCCTTGGTAAAAATGATGAGCAGGGCCAGTGCCTCGGTGTAGGTTCACTGATCATATGTCTTATTGTCTCCATCCATCTTGAAAACTGGCAAAATGCTGACTCATTGAACAATGCAAAGCAAATAAACAGTAAGCGAGCAGCTGCAGTCCTTTTAAACATGGTGGGCAGCATGAAAACTATGACTGCTGGACCAATCAGAAATGCTCAGCCTTTAGCCCCCCAAGAATACTAGGGCCATTGGAAAGTGCTACCCCCTGAGAAGGGACTTTCGGGGGGTAAATCACATACGCCAGAACTAACTTAAGACCTTAGTTCCTGTGGTTGTGATGCACAAGGATTTCTAAGTCCAGCACCCAGATTTTGATCAGTTGTGACATCATAGGGTTTTTTGGAAAATCTGACATGTAAGGTTCGTGGTACACAGAAAAAAAAATAGGCCTGTGTGAGGTGATGTTAATCTGCAGAAAATCACACACCTCTTCTGACAGAGACAAACACGTTTGAGTGTTACTTCACAGGACTTCAGATTCAAAAGGTTAAAGTCTTTGCAAAAAGGAAGTCATTTCAAGTTTTGTGCTTTTCAGTCTCAGGATGTTCCAGCTTTGAAGTTAAATTGTCAGTAAAAAAAAAAAAAAAAAAAAGAAAAACTTTGCTGAACAAGACAAATTATCCCCAGGATGTGAAACAGCCTCTAGTCAAAGCAGGTCATTGAAAAACCTGTAAACCTGAGACTTAACGTCTGCTGTCCTCAGTGCAACGACTGTGAAAGACTGTGACAGGGTTTAAATACAAACAGAAACCAAATCTGTGTGAAGCATTGGCTACAAACTCTGGCGGGAATGAAGGGAGCAGAGGACAAAGTGTTCAATCCCAACACCTTTTTCTCTTGTTTTATCCTGTTCAATCTGCCCCCACTTCCCTGAGGTTTCCAAACCTGCCTGCTTGTGTTTGACCCCACTGCCTGCTTTTTTCCCTCTAGGTTTGGATGCCTTGCTCGGACTGGTCCTTTTCTTTGGGTCTGTTAATTTGGACATTGATCCTGTAAATTCCTTTTCGTTCGACCGGCTCTGCTCCGGTGTCTGGATTTGGGTCCCTGATCTTATTGTACAGAGATCCTTCATGGGCAGTGTATATAAAGAAAAGGTTCAATCAAAGACTTTCAAATTGTTTTATTGATTGGTTCTGAACAATTGCAGTATTCCTTACTTTGATAGCACTCCTGTAAAATAGCTTTTACAAGATATCTGGACAGCCGAACCCACAGTGGTCTCACTTACAAATTCAGTTTATTCATAGCAATATCATCACAGGTGACATATACTGTAAGTCATTGCAAACAGCTGATATGGATGTTTGTATGCTTGGCTCTGAACTGGTTGTTGATGTGTTGATATGAAGCAGGTCAAAAACAAAACCTCATCAGATGAAGAAAGGATGTAAAAAAGAGGAAACTTTCCTAGCAAACAACACAGAGCTGTAAAAGTGACGTCCTGTTAGCCTCTTGCTAATGCTCATTGACACATCAATCCTATAGTAATACTCTGAAAAGGTGTACATCATCACTTATTGTAGCGGAGGCTGACATGCTTTTTTAATCGTCATTATGACTCTAACTGTCTCCACACACCAAGCATGAGTAAATTCCGTGTGAATGAATTACATGTTAAGTCAATGCAAAGACACGATTAGATGCTCGTACTACTCTGGTGGCGTGAATGACATGAATTGGGCGGGAGCTGAAAATGTCTCAACCAATCAGCACGAAAGTTATCGGGTGACGTATGAAAACAGACGGTATGAGGAAAAACTGATTATGTCAGTGTGTGGGTGGCCCGAATTATGATACCTTTTCTTTCAATTTCTTTAAAACCAGAATAGAAAAGGAGTGAGGAGGTCAGATTACCTGGTAAATTTTAAAAAACCTTTGTCTATCACTTGATCCTGCCAGTAGAATTGGCAGAGATTACGTTCATGCCTGAATGAAGCAACTAAATACTATTCATTCACACGTCTAGATTCGTGCGAATTCAGTGAGTAGATTTAACTTGAGCTTGGTGTGAGTGCCCCATAAGATAATATTAGGTGTACTTTCAGTCCCTTATTTATCAATGATTTTTTTCATACCTCTGTCCATTTTGAGTTTGATTAAAAACTTAATGTGTGTTTTTGTATCCTATTAATCTTTGTGTGTGTGTTCATCTTTACAGCCTGATTAACTATTAGGAATTACAAAAGGCAGACTATAAATGTTATGTGATAAGTAGCTGGTTTTAAGGTGGAAAAATAACTGACGTGGAGCAATGTTTTTTCTTCTTGCTCACTCATCCTCCCTCCAACACCTCCGGCTGTTTCTGAGCAGAAGGCAAATCAAGAACAATCAGTCGACTTTCACTCAACCACTGCCTCTGAACTACTTCACAATAACTGAATACTGGGATTACCTTGGCGAATATTTCCCACTTCAGCCAGACAACCAACCCAGTTAATTAGTTACCTTTGCATACCCACATCTTGAACATGATACAGAGGGGACAGACCTTTAAAATCAGAGCCACTGAGAGACTGATTTGCCTGCAGCCTCTCATCACTCTGTGGTGGCGTGATGGGGATCATCAGCGACACAGAGGCCATTAGAGAACAGGTGGATCTAATTGTCTTAATCACAGCCTGCGCTGCCCTGGCACCACTGACGCGGAAGTCTTTTAGAGGTAAAATTTCAGTCTCACTTCTTCATTAACTTTGTACAACAGCTGATAGGAACATTTTTCCCATCAAGAGATTATTATTTGTGTTGGAAAAAGAACAGATTAAACCAACACTGTTGATGATGTTTATGTAGCAGTTAGATGTCTCAGTATTCAATTACTGTATACCTGAAAGCTCATTAGCAGGGAATTATGTTGTTGAGACCTTTACCAAATGTCCACTGATTTTGTCGATGAATGCAGTAGGACTCAGATAGTGGAGAGGAGACCCAGACATACAGTTTTAATGCTTATATGATTTTTTTTCATCATATAAACCCTAATCAGTGTTGCCACAGTTGCCTTGATTACTTCTTGAAAATGTAACTTAGTTACTTTACTGATTTCTCAATTTTAAAAGTAACTAGTTAGATTACAAGTTACTTTATCAGTTACATTCAGCAGCTGCCAACAACAACCCCCAATGCCTCAACATAAAAATGAGCCAGTCGTGTTTAAGTGCAGCATTTCCTCGACAACACACCGCCTGACCAACTTCTTCAATTCTCCACCACATACTCATTTTGCACCAGAACAGCTTTGTTTGACTGTGCTGTACTTTGATGTTTCATCAAATCTGACATCGTGTTTTTGAAACTAGATAACACTTTATTGCCGCTGCCAACACAGAGTGTAGAATGAACCTTAATATTGTCGTCTTTAACAGACACAAAATCAAAGAAGTGACTGTATTTCCAGCTAGAAAACATTCTCCCTCCAATGTTGTTTACGTCAGTGTTGCTGGCTGCTTGGTATGTATTACACGTGAGGTGTCCTCATCCTGAAAACGTGACTTGTCACATACGCGACATCACTCCCTGAGATACAAGAAGAAAGCACATATTTCTTATTACCAATGAAAATGACAGAAACAGTAACACACAGTGATTTGGATAAGTAACTTTAATCTGATTACTGCAAAGATTTTGCATGGCTTAAGCATAGTAACATGTAAGACGTGTTTCATGTTTGTAAAAAAAACAACTTATTTTTTCTGTTGCTGAAAGACCAGCTTCATTCAACAAAGATAAACCTATGAGAGAGATCTTCTCAATGCACCAACTCCACCTCAGAACATTTGAAGGTGTTTTCAAAGGCTCTCACCCTCCATCTGTCCAGACCCACACATTTCACAGTAGGTCATGGGGGTCCTGAGACAATCCCAGCATGCATTTGGTGAGAGGCGGGGTTACGCTGCTGGAGAGGTTGCCAGTCTATCGCAGGTCTAATACATACAGACAAACATTCACACTCACATTCACACCTACGGGCAATTTAGAGTTTTCTTCCACCCGACCTGCATGTCTTTGGTCTGTGGGAGGAAACAGGAACACCCGGAGGGGGACACACGAGAACGAACCAACAACAAATAACACAATCTCATACTGTGAAACTTGACTTTTGACCCCCCCATCAATAAGAAGGTTAAAAGTGGAAGGTTTTGCTTACTTTGTTTTTATTCCAGCCTCATTTCCTTTTTTATTTTCCTATTGGATAAATCTTCGCTTTATAGGAAACTTGAGCCAAAATCTGAGCATCTGTATAAATGCTTTTATTAGAAGTAATGAATTTATGCACAGCCACCTACGGGAGCTATTTCCATGGAATTCAAATTTCTCAGCATGCCAGGGATGTAAAATGAAGAACAAAGCTTAATTTGAGTCACAATGCATACTAACACACCATTCCTCGCTCTGATGCACCTCATTCTCTATTCAGCACCAGAGTTGTTGTTTAGTCGAGTGCAGAGGAGGTTCAGTCCAAATTACCTCTTTTTTCACACTTTATCCTTCAAAACTAGTTTCTGATGCAGTGACAGAGCACAGTCTTTAGTCCCAAATAGAAAGAGTTTAAAAGGTTACCACCAAAGAACAATTTAAGCATTTGCTCATTTCATGGGGTAGAGTTTTTAGATTGAAGACAACACAGTTTTTGTCTTTCTTAATTGCAGCGCACAGAATTTAACTTCTTTCGTTTATATAGGAGTGAATGTACACAGTAGATGGACGTCTTTTCAGATTTGGACATCTCTTCGGTCTAATGTGCTAATTACAATCTCTAAGTTGCCCAAAGGGACAGGAGAGCAGCCAGGTGTCCATGCTGAATGAGCATCTTGTGAATTTAAGTTCAATAAAAAACTGAATCTTAAAGGGATATTCTGGCATAAAATCATGTTAGGGTCAAACACACAGTAACACCAAGTTATACACCTCCTCAAAAGATGCGTAAATGTTGCAGACCTCTTGCTTCTCTAGTTATACCAACTTTAGTAACAACCACATGATAACAATACACAGCGGTCGATGTCTCTACACGCAAACCTCAACCAAAAAGCCACTCTGTAGCCACAAATAATGCTCAGAACAGCACCTAACTTAATCAACAGTACATAAAGGGTCCTAGCCATAGTATAGCCACCAAATATCTTTTTAGCTTTGCCTGATTTCTTTAGCAAAGAGACTAAACTCAACTCATCCACTTTCCTCAAGCAGCTGCTTGTTTGAGGAGGGAGTCCTGAGACTTGTTGATCACAGAGTGCAGCTGATCATGTCCTTGACGTAATCATCATCATAATAATAATTTTACACTGCAGACACGGTAGTTCTGCTGCCTTAGCGTCTCGGTCTGATTGCATTTCCATGAAGAAATAATCATAAATGTTCTTCCTTGAGCAGTGAAACTCCGCTGCACTCGGTGATCGACTTGTCAGGGCTAGCAGTCAGCAACGTTCATCTCTCGAGGGGGTGTCTAACTCAGAATTACGGTGTGTTCGACCCTAACTTAATTTTACAGAGGAATATCCCTTTAGTTTGCAGATGCATCCTTTGCAGTCAAACGTGTCTTGTGATTCTTTGCATGCCAGAGTAATACAATACATTAATGTTTTGTACTCATAAGAATATCTGGCAATATTTTTTTAAAAAGGGAGAGGCCATGATACTTCAGGTTAAGTTATACAATGCTCGCTATGCTTCCTAGTTTGCCAGCTGGTTACTACTAAACAGGAAACCTCTTGTGGTCTATTCTTATCTGAGAGTAGTCTGAGCAGCCACTGAGCAAACAAAGGCTGGATCCTATATAAAAGGAGTCCCTTAAAGGATGCCTCCACTTAATTAGGATACAGCCAGTGACTCAAAGCGACCACAAAGAGACTCTTGTTTTGTGTCAGTCAGTGTGTGTGTGTATGTGTGTGTACCTTGTGTCTGGTGTTGTAATAAAAGGGGGTCTTTGACAGGACACGCTGTCTCGGTCTGGTCATTCAGAGTTCCTGATGCGTTGTGTTATCCAAACACTTAAAGGTGTTTTTGAGGATAGAGTCATCAACCTGAATTAATTCCCCTCTCCTCTTTTGCAGATTTACTCCAAACTGCCTCCCTCCATAAACCCCACCCTGAGTGTTAGCATGTATCACTTAACCTATCTGTGAGTGTCTGCCCTTGACTGGACCAGAAACCTGTCCTGGTTGTTATCAGCCTTTAGCCAAATGCAAGCTGGTACTGGCTTTAAAAACAATATGACCTTTCAGTGTGGGAAATAAAGACGTGAATGACAACTTGTTAACTTGAATTCAAGTTCCAAACATTTGCATCTTATTTGCCAAAAGCAGTCGGTCTCTTTCACTTTGATTATGTGCAGATGTTCCATTCATCCTGATCAGCTTCTTCATTCCCCAACGTCTCCGTACTTCTCGACATCGTGCTCTGATTAATGCTCGGATTCATGCGTTAAAATAGCAGGCAGGATAAACAGGAATATTTAGTGTTTGAGCAGAATGTGAAGCAGAGTGAGACCTCCTGCTAATGAAAATCACAGCACTTCCTTCCTTTTCTCTGATTAAACCTTCAATAGATTTGGTATAATGGAGAATTGTTTTTCACTGACGACGGAGAATAATTTGACAAAGTGTCAAGCATTCAGATAACTCTTGTAATCCTTTTAATGGGAAATGCAGATTTCTAATGGATTGCAATTTACTCCATTTAAAATCATGAAGCCTCCGACTAATTGCATTCTTTTATACATCACAAAGTCGTTTCAAAAGTTATAGGATGCAAACTTTTGAGCTGATTGCTCTTCAAAAAACACAATTCAGAACAGCATATAAATCATACAGATTAAGGCTGACTCACTAAAAAAACTAAATTTATTAAAAGCTGTTGATATAATTTGATAGTTGCCTTCTATCAAGCCTTGTCAAGCAATTTGATTTTTATGTTCATTTTCTGAGCAATCAGTGACAGCTCCCAGAGACTTTATGATTGCTGGGCAGATTAGAGGGCTGTAGTATGCATCAGAGCCTTCTCCAGGAAATAACAAGTGCCTCAGCAATCAGAAACACATCTCCTAAGAAAGGAAAAAGGGAAAAGAAGCCCCTGTGATTGCAGCATTTTCAGATTAAAAGACATCACACTGAGGACACCGCTATGGTGAATTCCCAACTGAGACAAAAAGCACCAACAAAGTGTGCAGGAGAGAAATCTCATTTTGTGACATGGTTGCTCAAGATCTTGTCGTGAGGCATGAAAAAAAAAAATCAGCATGGTAGCACGACATCATTTCAACGCAACACAGAGACTCCCTGCTCTGAACGGAAACACTTTTGAAGCGCTGCTCAGCATACAGTGCTTTCAAACAAATCAAAATCTCACTGAGCGAATTCAGGAATTTGACAAGTTTGGATGCATTGTGCAAATCTTAGAGAAGACTTTGCTGCATGTAACATTTCAACTTTCAGTGTTTAATCTGATCTATTTAACATGTAAAACCATGTATGTTTTTAGCCAAAATCATGTTACCTGTGTCATTTTCAAGGTCTTTTCTTCTGATGAGCTCCAGTAGCTCATTCGCAATTCACCTCTGATTTGTGGGCGGAGACAGCACTGCTCTGCACACTCCTCTTCACGCTAGCTTACAACCTAACATTGCCAGTGTAGTAGCAGAATCAGGTAACACAGGAGCTATTCAGCTGTCGGACACTAATGTCTTTGGGGACATGATGAAAGTTAATATCATAATTAGCTTTCAACTGTTAACATGCACGCTTGTGCTGGGTTTTAGCTTGGATTTGTGACATATGAAATCTCTCTGTGTCCCAGCCTGCTGTTTGGGTCTGTCGGAGATTCACAGCGATTTAAATGCGGAAATACTCAGAAATGCAAATTCACAATTTTTTTCTCATGATATGTCCTGAAGCATCAGAAAAATGCCATATGAACATGTAGACAACAAGAAAACATGATTTTTATCGGAGTGGGTCTCTAAGGTGGAGTTTTCCTGTGCACATTCTAATGAACTCTATCATTCATTTGAAGGTTTTCTTGTAAATATCCTTTTTTTCCCCCTTTGTTGAAGTTTGTCTCTTCTCGTCTGTGTTCTTGTGCCCTCATATCCATCTTTATTTGCATGCATGGACCTATTGTACTAATGGTACAAACAAGGCTCTATAAGGCTCCTACTCTTAATAGGGAACCATTATTGGTTTCTTTGGTCAGGCAATGGTGCAGAGCTTAAATTTGATCAAATTACATGATGAGTTATGTTTTTACCCTGCATTACTCAGCCTGAAGTTTCAAAAAGCTCAGACGCATCTACCTGCTCTACAGTTATGGTGTCTTTCCATTTGAAAGTAAAATTCCCTCTGCCTTTAAGTAATGAAGTGCAGAAACCTACACATTTCAGTGTGTGTCTCCTGTTTTAGAAGGCTTTACTGCATATCGGGGTGGATTTTACCTTCCTTTAACATTAGCCGTGTAAATCTGACGGTTTGGCAGATAAAAATTACTCCACACTGTTAGAAATGAAGGCAGATGTGAGGGTGAAGGAGAAGTTTTGTACTTAATCCTCAGTATCTGGTCACATGACCAGACTACCAGCTGTAGCTTTATTTCAAGGATCTGATCAATACTTCATTACTTATAAAAGGAATATGACTAATGTTCGAGTTTGATAACTATATAAAGGCTTTAAATTGGACAGTGTTTCAAAGACAGTGTCTGTAATGACCTTAGTGACCTGTGCGAAGGAGAAATGTACAACCATGCATATATTTACATTCTTTACCTGCTCAAAATGAGGCAGAAATAGACTTTAGCATACTCCAGTAAATCTCAACTTTCTCACCTCTACTATGACCTGTGTTATTTCTCTGCTAGCTTTCTGCAAATGGTCAAGAGCGGTTTAATTGGCTGAGCTAGGTTTGCCTTCTATGGAATAAATCTGAATAAATCTGTGAATGCACCTAGGTTCAAGAGAAGTCCTGCAAAATGTTGTGGTATTTTACAAAAACCACAAAACCACAAAACTTCATGTACATTTGTGTACTTGCTGATCTTTCATTTCACATACAACAATATATTATTTTAATAACACAATAATACAGGTTTAATTGTTCACTTTTGTAACTTTGTATGCCTTTGTTTTCTCGACCTAGCAACGAACTGACCTGACAAAAATACAGAAAACACTTTTAAAGACGTGATCAGGATTTATTATGACAAACAGATCTAATGAAGACAAACTACATATAGAAACCATCAAACAGACCAAGTCCCTGACTGAAGGGCAGGTCCATGTGCAGCCCCCCTTTGCCTTTCAGCAGACTATGATGCACTTTGTTGGCTATTAGTAAAAACACCTAAAAAAACAAACAAAACAAAACAAAACCGGGGAGTCATACAGCAGTAACAATCTTAAAAACGTATTTTCTGACACACAGTGGTCAGCACAGTCCCTGTTTAGGGGGAGCAGATCAACAAGGTCAGCAATATGAAAGAGATACAAGAATACATAGCCCATGAATCATTATCACAGCAAACTGCTGTTGAAGTAAAAGACAAGGACACCATTAAGAGCCTGACAGAGGCAAACTTGGGCAGATAAGACTGACCTACAGAGAAAAAGAGAGAGAGAGGAATCTTCAGCTGTTTGTTAGGCAGTCTTTTATTTTAAAGAGTTACACACAACTTTCTTCAAAGAGATTATCACCTTAAAGGGATATTTCGGTGTAAATTTAAGTTATGGTCAAACACACCGTAACACCGAGTTAGACACCCCCTCGAGAGGTGAATGTTGCCGACTGCTTGCATCTCTAGTTGAACCAACTTGAGTAACGACCGCACAATAGCAATACACAGCTGTTTACGTCTCCATGCGCAAACCCACTCACAACTCACCCACTCTTTTCCAGCAGCCGCTTGTTTGTGTTTGTTTGTGACCCCAACTTAATTTTACACCAGAATATCCCTTTAAACCCAGATGTTTGAGTGTTTTAATAACAAGTTCAGCTGCTGATCTTTCTAAATTTTGGTAGAAAGAAGGCTAGAATTATGCTAGTTTCCATTTGTTGGCATGATCAGATGAGTGTTGCACCATTACTGTAGTTAGATGTTTGTGTTAATGCACTCTCAAACACACCCACATGCAGAGATCTTACAGACTCATATCTGTGGTTATCTTCTGTTTGTCTAGTCTAATTTTGTTATAAGTTACTTGTTTACTTTTGGGACTTGTTGCGCTCCCACTCCGTTTGTGTCATGGCTAACAGCTCTTTAATAAACAGTCTCAGACTTCTCACGAGGCAGTCAGATAATATGGTAAAAACACCACACAGGATTTCATGGGCGCAGCAGGTCCTTCATTGCTAGCGCTGTAGTTGAATCTGTGGGTTTGAAGAGTTGGCTGTCTCTCTCGAGCTGCAACCTACAGTGTTTTAAAAAAGGAGCCAATAAAACCGTGTATGAAACTGCAGTTTATGCCAAGGGATCCTTTTTGTGCACCATGTTAAAAAACATCTTTACAGTAAGATTAAACGTGTTAAAAAATTATATTTATTCATATTTATCTCATTTAGTCCTATTCACTGTATAAAGTGATTTTTTAAATAACTGATCTGTTTTGGATTAGAGTCTGCTGTGAGGTGAAAGGCCCACCTCTGCTCCACCTCTTTGCCCGGATTGATTGAGAGTTAACTCGGGTCAACATTTCAAATACGATGCCACCTTTAATTGGGCTTCAAGAGGTCTGTTGAAAAACCCACGGGTGAGATGTCTGTGTTTAAAACAATCTGTGGTCAGGCTAATTCAGATGATAGCTGGTGGGTTTCCAATGAGGTTGTTTCCACTCTGATGACAAGACTGACTTGTTCTAACAGTCCATAAAACCACAAGCATGAGCTGTGTCTGGATTTCTGAAGTCTTCTTTCAGACCGCGTTTTACATAACTGTACATACACAAGCTCAGCCTCTCCCCTTTCTTTCTCGACAGGAGCTACGCCGACTCTTATTTACTCTATGTAATAGACTGACTGTTCATAAGTGCCTCGTGTAACCCCACATCAAATTCGAACTATCCCTTTAATGCAGGCAAGTAATTAACATGCTACTTTTAAACTGTGGTGAAAGGAAATGAACTGATCCAGCTCATTGTAAGAGCGTTCAAGGGAGTCCTTATCTCTGAATTGAGCGGTAAGCAAATTCATAAAGCTACAAGGGGGAAATAATTAAAGCCTAAAAGCTTTTTATCTTCCCCAAGAATGGAACCATTGATTTTTTCCCTCTTTTTGCTCAGCTTCTTCTCGTTTGTGCCCCGCTATGATCAGAGGAGTCTTTGTTTGGTGGGAAAAAAAGGGAAGAGAACCAAAGATGTGGGGAAGAGACAGGCAGGCTCATTATTGCCAGTAGCAAAAAGTTCTGGGAACAAAAGTCATGTGACCTGTGTGGGCACGTCTTATATTTTCTAGTGTGCGAAGACTCTTTGATTTGCTCTTACTTTCATATCGTAATGAGCCGTTCGGTCTCTCCTGCTCCGACATGAAGTATGCTCAGCGGATCCTCTTCTCTTCCCCGCCTGTATGGTGTTGACTGGTGGTCCCCGTGACCTGCCTCTGCACGGCGCTCATTTGAAGGATCATTCACTCGTTCTGCTTGGCGATCGCTGCGGCTGCTGCTGCGCGGTGTATTAATGAGCTGGTCCTGGGTCTTTTCAGCTCGCTGGAATCATCCATCAGCATAAATCTCCTCTAACAAGAGTGAAGAGTTTCAGCAACATGAAGGTGCTCATAGATCACACGATTCGACATCCCTCGGTACAAACATGAAAGATTCATTCATAATGCTCTTTCTTGAAGGATAAGGCATAGCAGCGAGGGCTTTTCTTGTTTTCTCCTGCTAAATCAAACCTGTATGGCTCCATTCATAATCATAATCCATCTTTAGACATGTTTTGAGATTTAATTTGTGAGGTGTACTTTTCCAACATGCGGACAGTGTCTACTCTGGAAATGAAACTTGGCCCATTTGGTCGCTGTCCAAAATCTGCTTTGAAAGCTCAATCCGTTAATTAAAGCAGCTATTTGATCTTTGATCTCTGTGCAGATCTGATTTTATAGTCCACTAAAACACTCTGTTCTCTATAACTGACCACCCATATCCAATTAGACACTGACAGAAACTGAGGGACTTTGACTGTTTCCTGTCCTAAGATTCTTCAGATGGCGGGCCTTAGTCATGCTCTGGTGGCAGCACATTCATGCACTTTGTGTGCCTCGCCCAGGGATCGAGGGTCTCCATGGCCGAACTGTGTCTAGAATGACTGGTGGAAGTTTCCAAAAGTAATCTATCTTACAAAAAAACAAAGAAAAGTATCACTCAAGGCGTGTATTTCACTTACTAACGTTCTTTTATTTCATGTTGTTGTTAATCCTGAGGGGCAAAAATGTCACGAACAATATAAACAAATGTGTTTGGGGATGAGATTGACCTTTTTTCTCATTGTTATCTTACTGTTCTGCTGTGTCTCCCAAAATATTTGTTTGGTCAGGATCAACATTAGGCTGGGGGTAAAGCCCTGGCTCCGTGATCTGCACTGTATTTTCTCAACTGTGACATGATGGAGTCTGTAGCTCAGAGTTCCACTGTGCTGTGTCTGAAATCACTCACTGCTCCTCACATCCATCATTCCCCACATTATAAACACTCAGTAGGTGATTTGATAGATAACATTAGCTTTTGGAAACCCCCTTCAGCAAATGATGCTCAGTGAAGTCTGTATCGACACTGGATGAGAGTCAACAAGAGAAAATTAAATTCCTTAAGAGTGTGTTGGGTTTTGGTTATCCAATTGATTCTGTTTCAAAGCGCACAGGTGAGTTGTGTGGTGGGAAGTTTTCAGGTGATGATTCTGCTCTCGATCCACTGGGGCCTGGAAGTCAAATTATCGTGTAATAGCATGACAAGGGCTTGTAAATTTGATCTAATTTTCAAATATATTTGCAACTAGGGATGGGCGATATGGGCTAAAAAATTTATCATGAAAAGATTTGCCATTATGGGGATAAAAATGTGTTGCGGGATGAACCTTACTTTACCTTTACAGCAGTGCAACTCCTAATCTAGTGCAAATATTTGGACAATTGCCTGGATTGTAATTCGATTTTGCACACATTGATGATCCCCAGATGATGCATCCTTCTCATTATGTGTCAGCAACTGTATTTTAGAACTGCAAGCATACAGTAATTTGTTTTCTAAGTTGAATCACAGACTCAGTGATTCCTTATCAAATTGTTCCAGGAAGTTGAGATCCCCGCAGGATAATTCCTACTAATTCTGGTTGTTCAGCAACCTTAAGCTTTATTTTAACATCTGCAGCTGATTGAGCTGCCATGTAATTTTGCACAAATTGTTGGTCCCCAGAAGATGAATCCCTCTATCCTTGGTGATGCAAAAACTCTTGATACAACACTGCAAGCAAGTTTTTAATGAAGGCATTAGTTGAAGTAGCTTCAGAGTGAAATGTCATGTAATTCTGAATATATTGATAGTCCCCAGAAGATGAATACATATGTCGAAGGATTACCGCTTTATTATCCAAAGTCATGGTTTTCACTCTTCTGTAAAGTATCCTGATATATAATATTGTGCAGAGAGTAGCTCCAAGATGGTATACCCTGTCGACTCAGCTAACCTCTTTATATTCATATCCAAATATTCTGAATGTCATTATAAAATTTGTCTGAGACCCATTTTAGCATGTAGATGTTAACATTTAGCCCACTGCATATCTCGTCTTATTGAATCAAAGCCTGTGGCTTGGTTGAAAAGCAGAGACTTTTTTTCTCATTCACCACCTGTGAGCTTCAGAGCGGACACTTGGTGATATATTTGCTGCTCTAAAATGTGATGGATTGTATTGTGGGGTTGTAAAAGAAGTGTGGATAACACCAACATTAATCTCTTTACTAGAGAAAGTTGTTTTTTGAGAGTAGTTTTATAGGCTTGAACTCATAAATTGTGAACAGTATGTTTCTGCTCTGAGAGGTAGATGTTTCCAGTCCAAACTTTTATTTTATGCTATTTGCTGGTCGACTTTAACCTCAGTTCCTGTAAAATAATCTATTGGCCAAATCATAAACGAAGAAAAGTCCAAGGTATTATCAACCCTAAAACTTGGAGCTTTGGCACTAAAACTTTGTTCTCAGTGAAGCACCTCCAGCTCTAGTCCTCCTCTCCAAACATGGAGTGTGAAGTTACAGGTTGAAGCTAAGTGTAATTTCTGCTTTAATGCTAACCTCCGTTGTTCAGTGATGTGAACAGCGGCAACAAATCAAAGTGGATGCCCTCCACAGTGTCTCCCCTTCATTTCCCTCTGGGCAAACCAAACAAATAAATTGCAAAAGAAAAGCAGGAGGAGCTGTAAACAGACTATCGGTGGCTGTGGTGAGTCAAGCATAGTCTGAGACCGTATTATATTTTCTGATGCAGGATATCCCCAGCTAGTGTGCCGTGAATGAGGCAGGAATCACACTGATTTATTGTTGTTTTTCAGGACTATTACTCAGTTTTATAAACAGTAATTGGTAGTAGTTTGTTGAAGGAAGAAAATTTAAGTTAGACCTTGAAGCAAGCTGAAAATCAACCATGGCCTGCTCTGAATGCAGTCTGGATGTGCACCTCACCTTGTTTACTTGCCTTGACTAATCAGTAACCCCCGTAGCTATTTACTTCACATATTATGCTTCCAGAAAGCTGAACTAAAATGAAGAAACATGGAGAATCTTAAAATTTGTGATTCTGACTTTGTGAACTTCGCTTCTAGTCAAAAGTGGGTGTAAGGATATAAAGAAAAGCCTTCAGATGAATCCTTTTACAAGCTGTCATACTTGCAGTGGTGTGATCTCGACAATGGCAAAGCTCCCGACAACATGGGGCTACATCATGTCACGATGTATTTAGGCATGCTTTGATAGGAGAATAGGGATATTCCTGCCCCTTTTACTCCCTGCATGGTGGATGTAAAATGGTAAGGAAAGACTCGGTCACTCTTGGATTATAAAAAAGGTTGATTTCTACGTTGTACACGCCATATTTTTCAAGGCTGACAAGAAATACTGGTGAAAAGCTTTGTGAAGGAACGCTACCTCAAAACTGCTTCATATTGTCTGCAATATGTGTTTTGAACAGTCAAGGTGATTATGTAGGAATAAGCGTTTAATCCAATTGTAGTGTAGTTAGTAGCATTCGTGGTTTGGAGGAATGTATGTGCTGTTTTCTTTTGAAACATGAAATCTGAAAGAAAAAAACCGTGACAAGAGGTGTTGTCTTCATCAACACACAGTTAAAGCTGTGCAAACTGGATTTCTCTAAGCCTGTTTCTCTCAGATATGTTTATTTGCTTTGTTTTTGAATGCAAAACTTGTGATAAACAGTGTAAAAAAAGCCTACTTTGGCAGCTTGCAGTCCAACTCTGAGGGTGGTTTCTGGGGCTGAGAGCACAACCTGGGCGTAACTTAATCAGCGGTACTTCTTATATTGGACTGGCTCTTTGACCTGAACTTAAACAGGGCGGACCAAGCCAGACTGAGACTGGTAATAACTGCTCTCAGTCTTATCATACGTGTTCACATGAACATTCAGGATGAGTGTTGCTAAGTAACACACTTCTATCCAGCTTCTTCTCCAATCAAAATACCAGATGTCGGTAGGCCTATGGATAACATAGCCCTAAAGATTGAGATTAAAGGAAAGTAATATGCTGAAACTCAAAGAGTTGCATGCAGAATATTATTCCTCACTCTAAGAAAAAATAAATAAATAAATAACACCAACACAAACAAGCAGGAGCTTTCAATAAGAAAAGGAGTGATGTGTCTGTGAACACAATTTTTCCGTTCATGTGACCTTGAATAGGCTAACTAGTCTGCTTGCTCCAGCCGAGGAGTAAAAGTGAAACCAATAACTATGGCTTAAACAAAGCATAAGTCTAACCAGTGTACAAGAATTAGACTTAAATTGGATGTAAAGCTACACCTAGGCATACACCCAGCTGGAGCACTTGGCCTGAAGGCTTTGATCCGAGTACACTTGACCCCAAAGTCCAGCTCATTTGTTCAGTGTGAATACAGCTGCACTAGACTGAGTCTTCTTGAAGAGGTGATCTTAGGGATGGCGTATGTGTACTTGTGCATGGTCTGCAGGCGAAATGCCAAGACAAAGAAGTGGACCCCATATAATGTCAAATTTTTTTGTCAGTTTCAAAGAAATTGAATTGCTCAGCTGGGGCGTTTTTCATCATCTGAGCTGCTGGGTAGATGTTGAAGTGGGAAGACCTGTGAGAGGGCCATCACTGACATGGTCAAACAATAAAAACATCCTCAGCATTAGGATGGAGTCCATTGACACCCAGTTGATCATGTGAGTGGTTACCATGGTTGCTTCTTCTTGTTTCTTCCTCTTGACAGATTTGCATATGTGCATACCTGCCCGACTTTGTCAGACTGCACACATATGGAAGTGCGCTTTGGCACTGAATGATATCACTATTGTGAAAGCAGACCAGCAGGGGGAACAGGGAGGTAGGAGCAATTGTACTCATACCTAATTCAAGAACAACCTCAGTCTGACACCTTTCTCGTGGGAGTGGTTTCAAGTATAAAAATAAAGGCATAAAAACAGTCAACTCTGCAGCAGATGGTCTTGTTTGCTTTGTTAGTCATATAGAGATGTTGGTCTTCTTTAAAAAGTCCTCACAGAGGCTTTGAAGGTGCAATGTGTAGAAATGAGTCTTAGCATCTGTGGAAGATATATAGATATGAAAAGGCTGATTTTGAGTCAATGAATAAGAAATGTTTTTTAAATTAGGGTGATTAAAAGTCTTAGATACAGTTTCTACAAGGCTGTTCTCCTAAATATCACTAAATACTTTACACACTGCAGCTTTAGCTTTGTCAACAGTGGGATATCAAACACCTCCAGAAACATGCATTTGGTGTTTTATGACCAGAAAAAATGTTGCATTTAAGATTTTGACTAGAACTCTCATATATCCTGAGTCATTCTATCTTTTGCTCAATGTCTCCTCTGTCCTTGTTGGTATGTTCAGGTGTTTTCGCTCACTTAAGGCCTTGTCACAGCTGTCTGCAGGAAACGTCTCTGAAACACAGCATCTGTTTTAAAGGACATTTGTTCACTTAAAACTGACAGTTTTCCTGATTTACAAACTTACTCAAACCATCCTCTGACTAGTTGCATTAGTGGGTTCTTGTGCAAAACAACACTGTATTTATTGGCTGAGATTAAACAAACAAACAAAAAAAAAACTTTACATTAAGAACATAAACATCGTAAATCCCAACGCTGTATTCAAGAAGTGTCTGGATTTCTCTCCCGGCAGCTCACTACACTAAGGGCCTGATCTACTAACCGGGTGCACTGAGGATTGCATCTGTCAAATAAGCAAAACAGCGTGCAATCAATTTAGCGTGTTTGCCTTCATGAATATGCAGAATGTATGTAGATAACCAGAACGCGCAAAATTCTGGGAGGAGCAGATGCAAATGAAATCATTTAGCATCCTCAATGGGATCTATCAAACCTGGAAACCGATTGCGGTCACTATTTTCGTCTATATTTAACACTTCTGAAAGCCACGTGCAAACTGGAGCAATATTACGCACGGTCATTGTGGAGAGTAGGATGCAGAAGTGCCATGATACATGCCATGATCCTTGTCCGAAAGCTTGTGAGTAAATGACAATTTTCATATAATAAGGTCAAACATGAAACAGACAAAAACATGTATCTGTTTGTCTCATTGATTTTAAATCATTTTAATCCCTTTTCTTGCATCCGTAAAGCACTTTGAATTGCCTTGTGTATGAATGGAGCTGTACGAATAAACTTCCCTTGCCTTTTATGCAGTTCCCCAAAAGGATATGTGCAACTCCATGGCTTCAAACACTCTGCTCTCATAAACTCTCCATGGTGACAGCCAATAGTGCACGCAAAATCCCTGTTTAAAAAGGGCAATCTGCACCACTTTTGCTCCCGCTATCAATTGCGCACGCAATGATAGTAGATCACCCGCAACATGCCCACTAATAGCATATGCAATTTTTTAGTTTGCACACGCAATTTAGCGTTCGCTATTTTGGATCTTAGCAGATCAGGCCCTAAGATGACAAACTCCTTTTTCTGTGTATGTAAGCAGATGAAGCCAGTCATAAATGTATTCAGTCTGAGCATGTATGCAGTGTAAGAGCAGACTCCAAGTGATAATAAAGATGCTGAGTGTGAACCATATGTGCACCCTTAACTTTATTTCACAGTACTTTGTCTGAAAGCAGATAACATAGTATTAAGAAATAAAAAAAAACACATCTTGTGCTCTTGTTTGTTTTGATGCACTTAAACAACAACTGTTGATCTTTCTAAAGGTTTTTATCAACACTTTAAACTCTAATTCGACACAGAAGTGCTACAATATGCAGTATAAAAAAACATGTGGCTAGGTAGCTAAATGAACTAGAAACCTGAAAGCTCTCAGCGGATACTGAAATGCTTTTATAAAAAGAACAACAAATGGAGACTTGTCAACGGTATCAACATGGAAATAAAACAAAAAGAAATTTACACTTGTACAAGTATCCCAAAATCTTAAGGCGGTTGATATATTAAGTCAGACAACCAAGTTAACACTTTGTAAATGCTTACATAACACATTCACATCAGGCTCATGAATGCTTCATTTCACATTAATGAATCATAACGGCATCATGACACACTTGCATGAAATGGAAGCAGAGTTATGACAGAAAAAAAATACAAATGGGCTAGCTGGTGCCTGTGGTTATACTTTCAAGCTTAATGTCTAATGGAACAAAAAGATTTGATGAGTAATATGTCACCCGAAAACTGCGCTCCCTCAGGGTCAGCTGTACTATCTGATAACACGCCCTAGACTTCTTCTTAAACATCCAACACATACATCTGTGACTCAGTGTGTCCTGGTTTCATGTCTTACACTTGACTAGTTTGATACTGTTTTCAGCGGACTTGTGTTGGCATGCACTTTTCTGAGTACGCAATGCATCACAAATCCTAAAAAAAAGATCAGAAACAACAGGAAAGGAAAGGCAAGGCAAGTTTTTCTCATAATTTTGACGTCCAGGAGATAAAAGTTAGTGATCTGCAGAACATTGTGTTTTGTTCAAGTTATCAGAGGGTGTGAAAAAGTGACATGTAACATTTGTACTGCAGAATTTAACCTGTTCACAGACATAGTTTCTTCTCTACATATCCCTTCATTACATTTACATTAATAGCAGTGCAGATGATTTGACTGTCAGGCAGGCACATTACAGCTCTTTGCCAAGAAGCTCAAGTCTTTCCCTACCCTGCAACTTTTCAATGTCTCTTCAGAAACCAATGGGTAATATCACTGAGACTACACCCATGTTTCATACAGTCTTTGGGTTGTAGTCAAACAGTTGCAATACAGACAAGCATGTCATACATTACACGTGTCACTTGACTTTGATTTATTTTCCAATAAAGAAATTAAACATTTGCCTTAAACAAGTTTCTGATCTTTAACACAGATCAAATTTTTGCATAAACCAAAAACAAACAATTATTTTCCCAATTATCCGGAAATTAAGTTCAAATTTACTCTTAATGTAAAGGAACTTAACTTACAAGAGCAGCAAATGAAAAGTAAAGAGGCCCTAAAGACAGGAGAAACATGTCATTGTTTGCGTGTAAAAGCTGATGACTTACACTTTGCAATGACTACAGCTGCACAAAATTAGCTTTAAAACACACACCAAGTTATAAAAGTATGACTTTAAATTGGAAGGACAGTATATTAACACATATTTATTGCTCATTCATTAATATGCAATGAATCATCATGAGCCTGTTTGTAATAAGTTATATAAACATCTTTCAAAGAAAAAGCATTAAACTTCATATTTACTCCAAAAATTTCATGATATACAAATTCACAGCCAGTAAGTCAGAGGATTCAGTTTCACATTCTCAAATGTTACTCTAGCATGTTGATATTTGTCTGGTACGTAGCTTTCATAATATACAAAAGATTCAACAGCCTCGCAGTTAAAAATCAAATGAAACCTCTCAGCAAGCAACAAGGCCCATCATTGTAACAAACCACTTTCCTGCATGTATCGGATCAGACTTTATGCAATATAATACACTGGAAGAAATACTGAAGCAAAGGAAAAGAAACACAGTTGTTAATAGCATGAAATAAATAGTTCCTTACAGATAAGCTGCCAAAGACGGATCAGAGTATATATCTGTTACATTCATCCATCGGGCCCTCCTGCAGGGAAGAACAGCTCTCTACCGAAGCAGGTGACGGAGTGAAGCTGACTAACCCTTTAAATGTTTGTGATGAATAATAGGGTTACAATACCATGTCTGGTACGCGAATGTGGTTATTTTTCCACTAGGGTTTTCACTTTTGAAGGAGTAACTGATACATTACACAGGAAAAGCAGTCGAGCAGGACTTACTGCTGTATGTTCGTACGCATCTCAGACAATGCAGAAATATTGTAAACATTTCAGCTTTTCTACTTTGGTTCTAAAGATACAAATGATGCTTCGCTGAGACCCTAATTACAGCGAGTAACCCTAACCTGAACAAGGTCTATCAGATTCCAGACGATGAATACTGTGTTGTGTAACCATGGGAACATTATAACATAATCTGTCCGCAATTTTTCAATGCATGTAAAAGCTTGAAAATGTAAAAGAATAATAAAAATAGGCAGTGAAGGTAAAAATGACAAACCATTTGAAATGCTTAAAAAGGGTACAAGTTATTCTAAATGAACAGCGCTCCGCTTGATAAAACCTGATTCACCTACACCTACTTTTCCACTTACACGGCAAACATTGCAAATATAGAAACCCAAATCTGTACATAGTTTTGTTGAATTAAATATAAGGGAGGAAGGAACGAAAGAAAGAAAAGTTCTTTTTGAATGAAGGGTCCAGGTATTTCCTCAGAAAAAAAGAGTGAGGTTTCAGTTGACATATCTTCATATAATAGTTTCATATTACACAACAGCAAATCCACTGTCACAGGACTTGGCCATGCGATACCCAAAAACCTATAATCCATTGTAACATATATATTATTATTAATTTGCAATATATTTTCTCTTTAATAGATAAAAGTTTTCCAGATGAATGCTTTACATAATATGACAAATTTAAAGAATCTTAACCCCATTTCCCTCACAGTCAAAACACATGGATGAGAAGTTGATTAATACATGGAAGTATCCATTGTTAGATGAGGTTCTTGTGTCATTTCTGCAATGTGTGGTCCATTTTAAAAACACCTGTAAAGTTTATGATTTATGTTGGGCTGATACACCTTTCCAGTAGTCTAAAATATCATGCAGGTCCTCATCCTTTGCAAACTGGACTTTCTTACGCAACGCATGACCTGCTGCCATGTACTCGTCGTCTTTGTGCCGTTTCCGGTGGAGTTTGAATTTCTCCCAGATGCTGTGGGGGGGTTTGCAGTAATATTCAGGACTGGAGGAGTAGCTTAAATTGTGGTACTGAGAAGACAACTGGGAATAAGCTAAGTCTCTGGAGCGGGAGTGAGTAAGGGGCTCCAACATGGAGGACTTGTGGCCGTCTGGTCCTTCAAGCTCCTCTATCTGAGCGTCAGGATACGAGTGCCGGTGGTCACTGTACTGGCGAATCTTGTCTGCCTCGGCCCTCAGGATGGCAGCGGCAGGTGTTACAGTGAGGATGGTCTCTCCTGTTGGGGAGGTTTTCTCTATGTACTTGGATTCAGAGCGATAAGGCCTGGGGCTGCGCATGGGCCCTCCTGTGGCAGTGCTGGGTCTCTTTGGCGAGGCATCAGACGACCGATGCCTCTGCAGGGAGTGATGGTAGCTGTCCTTGTATGCTGGAGATAGAAGGCCAGATTTACTCTGTGGGTGTTCTGATATAAGTACGAGCTGAGGTTCTGCAGTGGAAACTGCCCCAGATTTGACCCCTTGAAAAGAGGTGGATTCAGACTTAAGAGCATCTATACAGTTATTGATGATTTGATTGACTTTATCCACCTCTTTTGCAATCGTGGAAATCTCTGCCACTGACCCCTGGCTATTCCCAGGCATACCCATGTCACACTCCCTGCGATCGTGGTGGTCCATACTTCTCACCTCCATGTAATTTCCTTTCATCATTTTAGGAGTGTCACTTATCTCTTGAAATTTGTACTGCTCCATCTCAGAGGCAGTCGGTAAATATGGCATTCGAGCCATGCTTTCACCGGCCAACAACTGCTTCTGCGACATTCGAGAAATAGTCCCCCCTTCCAGTTCTTGTCCATATTTGAGTTCCATGATGTTTTTCTTCAGGCTACCTGATTTTTTGTGCTTTTCATCTTGCTGGCGCTTTCTCCGCAAGCAGTAGTAGACCACACCCAGAAAAATGACCATACTGAAGAGGCAGCCCAAAATGGTCATGATGTAATGGGTAGCAGTCGCATTGTTTACAGCTCGTACCTTTCCATTCCAAGGACCGGTAGTGATTGTCAGACAAGTGTGGTTGTGTCTGAGAGAATTACGTATAGAAGCAACACAGTATGTGTAGTCAGTGTGTGGTTTGAGATTCTTCAGTTCAATATCCTCCTTTATGTCTTTCAGGTTCTGAATGTCTGTGAAAAAGCTGTTGTTGTACAGAACAAGGATGTACATTTTCTTGAAGGGATAAGGAATTTGAACTGTGATGATGGCACCGTTATTGGACACTTGCTTCAGTTTCATCACAGGGGATACTTCGTCGTCATTGTAAGTGGTACTGATGGTAAGGTCTTCTGGTTCTGTACCTGAGGGACAATCTTCTAGCCCACACAGTGTTGAGTCCGGTGGGGGTGTGGTGGGCTCAGGAGGCAGGGGAATAAATGGCGTCACATAGTCATCAGTACACACGGTAGTGAGCATGTGGAGTGCATTTCGATATGTCGGGTTGTTTGGATTCTGACTCAGTAAACTATAACCAGAGACGCCAGCCGGCGAGTCGCACACCATCCGCTCGTTGGTCCTGTTTGGGAAAACTGAGAGCCATTTGACAAAGCCAAGTAACTCACATGAGCAGTTGAAAGGGTTGGTGTATAACTCGCAGGTGGTCAGTTTGGTCAAACTAGTAAACGTGGACCCATCTAACTGCTGGATTCGGTTCATGGAGAGATCGATATTCTCAATGTTGGGGCATTCCCAAAAGGCATTGGGTGTCACAGTCTCAATCAGGTTAGCCTGGAGGTAGAGGTACTGCAGCTTTCCTAAGCCCCTGAGGATCCCCTCTGTCAGGTTCCGCAATTTATTGAAGCCCATTTGAAGGACTTGAAGGTTAAACTGAGCAGAAAAGGCCCCGTCCTCGATGTAGGAGATTTCATTCTTGGTCAGGTTCAGGTAGGTCAAGTTGGCAAAGCGACTAAGGGCGGAATAATGTATACTTTTGATTTTGTTTTCATTCAGACGAAGGTCCACAATGGTGCTGTTGATATGCTGTGGGATGGCCTCATATGGTGGTTGATTTTGGCTACAAATTGCAAGCCAGACAAAGCCCTTTTCGCCCTCAATTAGCCAGCAGTCTCCACTGACTCTGCCAATATGAGTCAAATATACAATGGCTACAGACCAAAACAAGGCACTCATCACCATGCCTGAGCTGCAGGCCATTGGTGCTCCTCTGAGAGTCATATGCAGGGCCAGAAAAATGAGTGGAAGTTGACTCTGCTGTGGTTTCAGGACAACTGAGATGATCCTGGTGGGAAATCAGCTTGATGTTCTACTGCTCTCCCGGCCAGAAACAATCCTTTTATTTGTCTCCTCTTCATTGATGGATGGTGTTGTTCTCATACACCGATCAGAGAAATGTTGAGTATCAGACCGTGCATTCAGATTCTTTCACTGAGGTTTGCTCGCAGTTAACTTGTGATGTTGTTTAAAAGAGATTTCACCGCCTCAGCCTGGCTTGTGCTTTTCTCTTTAAAGGTTACCATCATTAAACGGTCTCATCTTATTATTTCTGCCACTGTTTCCCTTTGAGCATTGTTTCTCTGGCACCGAGGAACAACCTGCAAGAGACAAACACAAAGGTGACATTAATCGCAATTCATCAGAATAAGAAATGTACCTTTGTTGCATTCAGTGACATTGAAATGTTGCTCTCAAAGTCAAAGATTCATGTTGACTGCATCCTTTCCTTGTTCATGCCACACAAATTATTTTGGACACAATTTAAAAGTTGTTTGCAGTCCCTGTGCTAGACTGCAATTTAAGGAAACCTTTGGCCAATTACCACCTGACATGTTGGGGGAAGCAGGGTCCCTGTTTTCACACCATTAACCTGAGGACTGTCAGACGCAGCCGGAAAAGGCCGATGTTAAGGAGCTGCGCTGAATCAATTATACAACACCACAAGAAAATGACACTCTACATCAATGCATGGAGGATTCGCCTCAGAAGGCCTTTATGCATAAATTAATATCTTTTGAGCAGTGATTCTACAAGAGAAGAGGAAGTAGCCACAGAGGAGCTGTGATTACTGGGTTGTCCTACATTGAATTATGATCTTCTGTAAAGGAGACAAGTCCTGGAAGCAAAAATGGGCGTGAACAACTCTTTCTTTTTAATCTGCTGTGACTGAAAACCTTTGTTTTATGCTTTATGTTAATCTTCAGTCTCCTATTCAAAATACATCATAATGTCCGGGCAAAAAACTATACTTCTTTTAAAATACTCAGCTGCTGTCCATACATAAGAGTAAATCTAATTTGTGATGCAAGTTGAATTAGATTAACTTGTCAGAAAACACTACCTAATCATACACAGGACAAAATCAGTGAAGACTCAGATTACCGTGTTTAATCTGAGGAGGGCACACAAATCTACTCTCACCAAAAGTTCCTTACAGGACCTTTAATCATTTAAGCTTCATTTTGTAAAATTGGTTAGACAACTTCTGTTGTCACTGCTGGAGGGGATGACTTAATAAAAACAAACAGAGCTGAGCAGAAAAAAATCTCAGACACCACAACTGTCCTTCAATGTCAACTGTGAACTAATTTTTCAGTTTGCTCACACTAAGGCCTAAAATGGCAGGTAGTAATATAAATATTCGTGATCCGCCATACTGTGCTGCATATATGTTCAATATCTAGTCAGTAAAGTGTGTCATGTAGACAGACAGACATGTTGCAGAGTGTTGAAATATTTACTTTCAGAGGGTGGATTCTGTGCACGGCGGTACTTGACTAAATTATTAATTCACTCATTATCACAACCCATGTTATGGCCAAAAAGTGCCTAAAAGGTTCACTGTACTGCTGCTGATAGGGAAATTGAAAACAAATACCTAACCAGCGGGTGTGCTGCAGTGGTGGAACAATGCAATCACTTCTGTTGATGTGTCATTTGAAGCTGTTCAACATCAGGTGGATTACAGGCCACTAAATCTGAATTCCCTTGGCTTTTCATTGTTTCATTTCACCATCACTGATGTAGCCTGAAATCATTAAAGTCTCAAATTTATTTATCAAACTGCCAAGATGCTATTAATCAGCAAACTCATATATGATTATGACTAATCAGGCAAAACAATCTTACTATAATCCCTGATGTGTAATTAATAAAAGTACTGATGCTGGAAAGAGCTGCACAACAGTGGGGTTTCAGTTTGTTTGTGTGTGTGTGTTTGTCATTTACATTAAAGAAAATGTGATCAGTGTTGGACTTGAACAGATGTGATGGTTTTTGGTAGAGATAACACATATAGCGAGGAACCCTACCTGCCATTATAGACCTAAAGATTATTGCTGCTGACATCTGACCTTTCTATGAGACTCATTTATCGCATGGGTGCTGTAGTTCACTTCATTGTACATTAAAACAACATGTTCATGTCATGAGAATATCCCTGCAAATATCTGGATTTATAATATAACTGGCAACGGCTCAACAGTGCAGCATTTTCCTTATCATATCATCTATTTTAAAGGGGAATTGTGTTCAAATGGGACTATCTAGCAATGTGTAGCAGACAGATCTTGTTGAAATGCCCGCTTGCTCACCTCCCCAGAAGCTCCTGTGATACACAAATATGGATTTTTTTTTAACTCACAATTAAATGCAAATTAATTGCTCTTTTTTTAAATTGCCAACCATTATCTTTAATTCATCAAAAGGTGTTAAAAGCAATTTGCATGAAATTTGACAGCCCTTGATCATACAGTCCATAATGCCCTCCTTCCAGCATTGCTTTGAATCTCTGGATAATATATATGAAGCTTACCTGCCTATTTCAGGCAGGTCATCTCATCTTACCTTACCTATCTTATCTGCATGCAAAGCTGGAGCTGCTGAGTGTTTCGATCTCCCCCTGTCTTTATTGGAGTTCAGTTTGAGGATCTTCTTACAGTGAAGCAATACTGCATGCCAATGAACCAATCAACCACCCAATAACAGATTCCCTGTGTCTATTTTACAGCACCGTGAGCCTAATAATAAAAAACCCAGTGATAAAACCCCAAAGCACTGCTAACTTTGTGTTTCATTAAAAATATAAAAGAAGTTACACAGATTGGTAATAAAAAGCAGAATGATTTGATATCAGTGTTGATGGAGAAATCCTTTCAGTTCTGTATCAGCAGAACCATGAACTCAATACTGATAAGCATCCTATCAGCTGGTACAGATTGCTATTGTAATCTGTGGTTTAAATGTTTCACCCAGATTTGAATTCCCCTGCAGGGTGAGATTATGTGTTAATCTATGCTTTGCAGTATAGCCTATTTTCACTTCTTCTGCACATTTTCCATATATTTACTGTAAATGTGCAAGCTGTTCTATCTTTTTCACCAGTTCATAATTTCCACTTATCCATTTCCATTCAAAAACATGAGACAGGAAGCTATTTTGCAATGCGGTGTATGCTAAAACCATTTTCAATAAACTGACAGGAGGAGTCAGCATGAAGGTTTTATTGCCAATATGAGTGTGACAAAGTTCCAGGATTGAGGGCAGGCCATTGCAAAACTGCAGCTTTCTGTGCACAGCTGTGACTATGTGCACTGCACAGTGCACGGCCCAGAATGTATTGAAAGGCGGATAAAAGTGACATTTTAAAAAACGCAAATGAAGGGCAATTTTCGGTGCTTAGAAACAGATTTGAATTGCACTCGCCCCTGGTCCACACAGCGTTAAGGAATTAAATAAAATCTGTCTGAGATGACCAAGTAATAGCCCTGGTCAGCTTTTAAAGTACAGATAAATAGGATCTTGTGGTGGAGGACACAGCAACATAATGTCAAAAGCAGTCATAACAAAAGCACCTTTGTGATGACAAGAGAGTAGCGATGGAGGAGAGAAGAAACAGTCATAGCCGCTTGGAGGAAGAGGTCCCAAATCTAATGTTGCATGAAATGAACATGAAAAATACAGCTCTGTGGAATATTTACTGAAGCAAAAAAGTCTTTTGAAGAAAAAATATCATCTTGTTTATTCTCCAGCCTTTGACCTTTATCGCAAACAGCAGACGGCAGCGACTGAACTCTGACCTGACCCTAAACTGGCTCACAGCGCGGCTCTAGTGTGATACGCTTTAGCGGCTTAAAGGAAGTTTAAGTTGAGGCTGAGAAGTCTCCTCTCATTAAAATGCGTTGGCTGTGTTTTGTTTGTCCACTGTGACTCACTCTCAACTGATTCACTTCCTCGCCACTGAAACCATGCATAGATTAGAGCCGGGCTGGTTCTCCTTGTTAGGAGAAACACAAACACACACAGGCATGTTCACACCGATAGGTGTTGCTGCAGCTTCTGCATGACAAAACTCCGATTCCTCATTCAAACACGGTCTCTTTAGTCCTGCAAACATGTCTCAATAAATCCCCAGCACACGCCAACAAAGTAGCGCCCGCAGTGTTGAGTTGTGAGGGGAAAATCTGAGCAACCAAGTATATTAAAATTAATATTTAGTACTTTATTTTCATGCAGATCTCACACTGTATATTCAGACCTTCGAATGAGCCTAAGGCACTGAACAGTGTATGTTTCCTGATGAGAGCTTATGTCTATTTGCCACCACAGACCCACTTTCCATAATGACAGCAATCTGTGTGGTCCAGTGTGAGCCCAGAGTGCAGCCGGCCAGAACACCCAAGGCATCAGAGCCGAGTATGCTCCCCTATCAGACACAGGCAGCCATTGCACAGTCTCTTTTTCCATTTAGGCTTCATACACTGGGTAATGAAGGCATTTCTTTTTTCTTCTCCTCTTCTGTGGATAACCTATTGAAACCCTGCTGCTGAAGAATGATTCAAACACAACCTTGTAAAATTTCTGTAGCTCGAGGGTTTTTTTATACTTCACTTCTGCTTGGTAAATCATTGACTCTCTTCAGAGGAGGGAAGTACAAAACAACACAAATGCAGCGACAAAGGTAAAAAAAAAAAAAAAGGAGGTGTATCTTTCATGTTCTGGCGGCACAAAGAGTAACTAAATTTAAGCTAAGTATTAGATTCTTTGGAGTTGTCTACAGTGAAAAAGTCACAACAAAGGTAAAACTCAATCTTACAACCCTGGGCTATGTCTGGCAACCTTTTATGCCTCAGGACTGGAAAATCAACTTTATGGGCATTCCTACAGAGCCCGGGACATAACATTCCCTTTTTTTTTTAATTGGCACGTGCAATTTTGCATCTCACACGTGAGTTTTAGTATATTGCATGTACAATTTTGAATCTCGCACATGCGTTTTATTATATCGCAGGTGCGATTTAGCTGTTTGTTAATAAACAAAATTACTTCCTGCAAGTCTATATCGCCGACAGCAAAGTCACTGAGCCTTAAGGATCCTGATGAAGTGTCTCCTACTGAAAACAATACCAAATGTGGCTAAGCTACATCTCTTTGTGAGTCATACCTAAATGACAGAAAATGTTGATAATATGCTCTCTTTCCATGACACTGTCCGAGATACTAAATCGCACGTGCTAGATACAAAATAGCACGTGCGAAATAAAAAAAAAAAATTTTTCATGTCACCTCCGAGGCTCCGCACATTCCAGTGAAACTCACTGTTAGATATACAGAACATCCTAGTCCGTACTCGGTATAATTTACAGTTCAAATGCAATCACAGTTTAGGATTGTGAAGTCATGTCTAGGGTGTCCAATCAGACCTGGAGGGGCCCATTCCACCCCTGACATCCCATCCGTGCACACCCCTGCCTTTCGGATATGTTAAGTTGCAGGCCCCAGCTAAAGCAGGTTTATCCAGAAAGTTAACATGCTGCATTATAAAGATAAAAGCAGCACTTGCATGCAGTTGGTGGAAGCCACTATGGTATGAGCCCACTTGCTTTCATGCTATAGAAAGACAGTTTTTACTGCAAATGACAAAACCTGCTGATGTGTATGCGTGATTAGTCATTGCCAGGATTACAACACTTTCCATTCCATACAGCTAGATGAAGGATCTGTCAATAGAGATGACTAAAATGCCACTAACGCTGTAAAGGAGTGTGTTGAAAAGAGATCTTTCAGCTGCAGTTTTAACTTGAGTCTTTAAATGTGAAGCAGTGAAGTCACTCTCCCTCTCTCACACAGAGTCTTAGGAGTGCTGCTCCAGCTGCCACAAGAGCCAACGCTCCGAGGCAGACTTTGACACGAGCTCCAGAATGCCACCATAAGAAAAAAAGATCTTAAACCCACTGTCTCCTTCCCTATAAACAATCGTCTCCACACCAGACTGCACCTCATCACCCTCGCCGCCTATCTCTTCCTCTCAGTCTGCTCGTGTTTCTTTAGAGAGTGTGTCCAGCAATTTCACCGTGCATACTAAATGAGCGTTTCTCTCTTCTATCTCCGACACATGTGTGATATCAAAAGGATCTGTTTTTACAGTCTGAGGCCGCAGCGTTTTCTTGTTTCTCCCCTGTGCTTCCTATCTATTGCTTTGTGGCAGTGAAGGTGCTTCAATCTCTGAGGACCCTCCTCATCCATACCAATGACTGCCCTTTATTTGATGTCATTGAAAATGCATGCTGGGGAAGAATGAAAAAGAGTAAAAAGATGGGAAACTAGAAGTGGAGAATCAATTGAGTTGAAATGAAACTACTTCTCTTGGGGAGGGAAACATTGTGCTCACTTTAGTACCGAATTGCCTCATAGCGAAGGAGTGGGAGGGCACATATGCTCGGCTTTTATCAGAAGATATTAAACTCATACATTAATTACTCTTAGAATATTGCCTGGGAAAAGTAATGATGGTCCCATATTCATTGAAAAGTGTTCACTTCAAGTCATACACTTTTTATGGCTTCAGATATGCACTTGGTTTGTCATTTTAGCAGACAGAAACTGAGCAGATGGAGTTTTTGGAAAGTAAAACCAAACTTCTCTTATTAGTGAGGAGAATTGTGTGCCACCTCAATGAACTGAATTCATTTGTTTTCCAGACAAAACCCTCTATTCCCACATGACAATTGGAGTTGCTTCCTCATACAAAACAGAGTCAGATGAAGCTTCCAGCTAAGTACTTATCTCAGGATGACCTCCTGAGGCTGAATAACCGGGTAAATGTGCTGATATGAAATTGTATTTGGAGTAGGTTCTGTGGCGGATTCAAGGGCACATGTAAACACAAATTAGACTGTAATTATCAGATTTAACAACAATCAGAAAGGTTCTGGAAAATGATTCGAGAAGACTTCTCAGAAACCAGTAAAACCAGATTTATTTTCAGCCACTTGGAGGCACCGTGAACAAGCTTTGAGCAAAATATCAACTTCAAGGTTGACGACTGAAGTTACTTCTTTGCACATCTTTTTCTTTATCACAACTTTTGTCTTTCATTTGCACTTGTGTTTGTAGCCATCTGCTGAATGTGAGTCCAACAGGTTGTTTTATTTTGCTTCTCAGTGCCATCATTAGCTCTTCAGCTCCATAATCCTACTCTTTGGTAGAGCTCGATGCTGAGCCGGTACTTTGCAGTGGGTTTTCAGAGCTTTGTCATGGAAAAACTGCTGACTGCTGTGGTAAACAATTATGCTTTAAGGGTACTTAAACAGGGCTACGAGTGGACCAGAACAATAACATTGCTGCTGGACAGCTTGGAAATGAGCTGGGACTTGTTATGAACCTCTGTACAGCTGGGGGGGACTGCGGATTCAGGTCTTTGAGGTCAGTTTTGTTGACTGAACACGACCAACATGTCCAGTTCGTACTTTAAGCACAAAACTATTTTTATTTTATGTATAACTTCATTTCAATATATTTGGAGGAAATCTGAACCTTTCAGATGATATTAAAAGTTTGTTCAGGTTTGGAACTTTTTGACATGAAGAAAATAAACTCACATCATATCTTTTATATACGGCTGCACTTCAGTATTTCTTCTCCTGAATTGGTATTGCTCTCCCATTGTTTTCAGTTTCACACCTTTTTTTTAGAGCAGTGATTGATGTGAAGAATTTTCCAGTATGAACTGAACAAAGTCATTCAGCAGTGTTTGTCTGTCGGCTTTATATATTGTTATAAATAAGTATTTGAACGTCCTTGTTGCTGCAGTAAAACTGTCAAATGGATGTTTGATGAGTATTAAAGAACCATCAAAGTCCCTGTCAGGAGTTTTCAGCTGGTTAGAAACAAATGAAATTGATACCGATGTCCTTTTATAACCCACAAAAGCAAACAAGTCTATGAGGGAGACAACTAATCATTTCTATTAGCGACCCTTAATGTCTGAAGTTGAAGAGTAGATGTCTTGAGAAGTGATTACCGGACCACTGCCAAAAACAGCCCAGATTTTACCATTTTCTAGAGCAAAGATTCTTCATTGCTGATACATCTGACCGTGGAAAGACTGAATAAGATTATGGATTAAAAGACAACAATGACAACACTTCTTTTCTTCTTTTTGGAATGGCAGAGACCATTTTGTCCACAACACTCAACTAAATCAACACAAACTAAAAGTTCCCCACTGGAGCCAACCAGCATATTTGAGTTTAAAGGCAGCAGTAGGGCTGTTTGAACATGGCAAAAATAATAATCATGATTATTTTGATGGATATTTACATCTTAATTGCATCAGACACGTTTATGTAAAACCGCTTCATAACTAAAACACTGTCTAGCTCACCTTTTGTATTTACCAAGGCATGTCTGTCTGAAACTCGCTGAGTTGCATCACTCCCTTCATGTGACCTTAAGAGCTTTGGCTTAATTTTGGATATAATACTCACTCACTTAAATACTATTTTTTACTTGTAGCATAGAATTTCTACACAGTCATTACCTTGTTAGCGCTTGTGATCGCTACAGCTTCTCTTTTGTCATGCTTATTCTGTCCCTTGGCTTTTCAGGCACACTGACTTTCATCCTCTCCCTGCTCTCCTCTCTCCACCTGTGGCTGTCTGATTGTTTGTAGCGTTTTAACATGACTTGTTGAAGATGGAGCGAAGCCCCGACCTTCTCATGCTCCTTGACATTCTTTCACATTGCTTATAATGAAGTGAAAGTGAGAAACACGAACGGAAAACTCATGCTTTACACGTCTTTATTGCGGGAGAAAAACTGAGAAAATATGACACAGGGCCATCGTTTTTATACCTTCTTATGCAGTTATACTAAAGTTATGCTAAGATCAATAACGACAAATGAAATCCTTTTACTGCCAATTAGCATCAGTCCCTTCCAATTAGCAGCTACATTAGCATCAGGGTAATGAGTGTGGCTGAAGTGTGAGTTGATCTCAATTAATAATGATACTATATTAGCACTAAATGTCAGATGAGAGACCATCTTTGAGATCATTAAGGCTCTCAGTATAAAAGTCTCACAGATACAGACATGCACAGGCATCCAGACTTTAAAACTGCCTCTTGGTCTTTGAAAAAGTTACATTCAGTGTTCAAACTACTTGGTATTCAGCACAGGTGTCATACTTTGTAAAACTTTAAATGACTTACTGCCCTGCCATCTCTTGTAAATTTCCAATATCTCTCTCTATTGTTCTTCAGTGTATCAAGAGTCCTTCAGCAGGCTCATGACCTAGTATGATTCAAGCTTAGGGAGAACAAAAAATCTCATTAGAAACTAAAAGCCCTACTTTGGGTGACACCTCTTATAAAGATGATAAGCCATGGAGAATGGCGTGGAATCACATCGCACTGATAGTAACAGATACATCAAGGAAACCCTGCGGGAAAATTAACTCAAACGTGGTTTTGCAGTAAACAAAAGAGCAAAAAAATATATGTCCTGCTCAACCTTCCACATTCTTTTTTAACACTGATGCTGTGATCTCTGTACTGTGCTGCACTTTGTTTCAAAAAACATAACGGTTTAAGTCCGCAGCATGCATACTGAAAAGGGAAAAAAAGCCACTCGGCCATAGAAAGCATTCATCAAAGGGACAGGAGCAAAGTAGAGTTTAATTTAATTCTGTACGTTTGAGAGTAAGATACAACTTGGAATAACACCTGAAGGTTTAAATGCAATTTTCCAGGCCATCAACTGACCATCAACTCGGCGCGTTATTTTGGCCTCCGAGCCAAAGTGTCTGCCAGGAATGTCTCCGGCTGCTGACTCATGACAAGTCAGACTAAAGTGGGAGCCACTGGGCAGCCTGGGTGTGACATCAACTTATGGAAAACCCTCTACTGAAGCCGATTCAACTGGGTTTTCAGGCGCCAACTTCCCCTTTTTTTATGGTTCTTTTAAAATCTTACATTAAGAATTACCATAAGTTCAGATATGTCAACTAAATTCAGAAGCTGTTCTTATCTTAGTCAATTATCTGGCCATGCTCGGCCAAGGTTTCTCCTCCAATTAACCTTCAGAAAGTGAATGGAGCTAATTCAATTATGCCTCTGACTGACAGGGCAGCCTGCTTAACACTCCTGATTGACATGCTGTGAAAAGCTGGGCGGCCTTTCAAAGTGCTGGATATCTGTCTGATCCCTGATTGGCTGTCTGAGACTTTGAGTTGGCATCATCACAGTCGGATATTCTCCTTAAAACAGGCTGTAGGATTAGTTAAACATAATTTATTTTTCATAAAATGTATCTCTTTTTGAGGGGATGCTACAATTTCATACTTTTATATTTTTCTTTACCAATCTGTGTTTGGACGAGATATGTGTTTTTGTGTTAAACCAGAGAAAAGTTTTACTCTGATGATTCATGCTCAAGTCTTTATGACTTAATGAGTCTGTGCTTTACATTTCACAGCCAAAGAACAAGACTGATATATAAATGATAAATGGAGTCTATTTATGCGTCAGTCTTCTAACCACTCAGAGAGGTTTTTTTTTTTTTTTACATTACTTGTCACATTCACACCACACTCTCTGATGTACTAATGGCAGAGGCTGCTGTGTTGAGTGCCCTTCAGTTTAATAAAGGAATCCCATTCACACACAGCTGGCACAGACTCCAGGGGCAGTTTGGGGTCATGTGTCTTACCTCAGGAGACATGTGGATAGTGAGACATGGGATGAAACACTAAACATTTGAGTGCTCCACAAAAGGACCTAAGCTTCCAAACTTCAAGACTGAACGTTAATAACAGGAGACTTAGAAAACCGGCAGGAGTGTGGCAGTGAATGCTAAAGAAAACCTCTGACTTGAAAATGTTAAAACTATTGTAAAGTCCAACTTTAGTGACGACTTTTGATGCTAACTTTGCTTTTTTTCTATCAGTAGCCCTCTGCATCTTGTTCGAATTTCTACACGAATGTGTCTAAAACATTTAAAGTTCCACTCTGATTTTTTATTTTTTTGTAACTACTTAAAGTGTTCTCAGAGGTATTTAAATTGTGGTTTTGAAGTTTTTAGCCCAAATCACACTCATTAGCAATTTGCTTCTGAGTCGTGGGCGGAGACCGCGCTGCTCTCCACACTCCTCTTCATGCTAGCTCGCAGGCTAACATTGTCAGTGTAGTAGAAGAAACAGGTAACATAGAAGTTATTCAGCTCTCAGACACTAGTGTCTTTGGGGACATGATGAAAGCTAATATTATAATTAGCTTTCTCACAAACATTGCATTTCGCTACCGCACATGCTTCCTCCGTGATCGTCCTCTCTATTTTCTGAGTGTGACCTGTATAGCGGGGCTCCGGGGGCGGAGCTTAGATTTGCTATGTAGGGAATCTCACTGTTTCTGAACCTGCCGTTTTGGTCTGACAGAGATTCACAATGACTTGAATCCAGAAATACTCAGAAATGCAATTTTATACTTATTTTTCTCATGATATGTCCTGTAGCATCAGAAAAATTACATATAAACACATAGACAACAAGAAAAACATGGTTTTCATCGGAGTGGGTCTTTAACTTGAAATGAATGCAATGTTTGAAATGTATGACAACATGACTTGTCCCACTTCAGGCTTTGTAAAAGTGTAGAGGCTGCTGCTAGATGAAAATATCTCTCATTACGGGTTTCTGTATATTGACAGTTAATAATAGCTTTGCATTTGGAGTTGAGAGCTTGAACCTTTTATATGTCATTCTCCATTTTCTGCAGTCATTGTGCTTCTCCTTAAAGTTGTCTTTTTGAGCCTTTTCCAAAGTCTGTGGTAATTTAGAAGTCTGTATGATCATTTTACATTTCTTTGTGTTTCTTTTATCCTGTTTTAGTTATTACTTATGTCTCTTTGAAGTCAGGCTGTTTTTTTATTCTGCCTCTTTTTGGTTCGAGAACCTACAGTCTGTACATCACCAAGGATGGCTGCTTTGAAGGTTGTCCTGGTCAGTGACAGCAGATGATGATACAGGATTTATTTATTTTTTTAATCCATGAGCTTGTTATGTGACTGTGTGTGTGTGGGTGGGTGTGCAGTTGGAGCTCAGGGGTATCAGCTGATGATCATCGCATCGGAGAAGAATAATGACTTTGTGGTTCTCCTTGCACCCACAGTATGAGGTCTTTTCAGACACCAAAGATGCAGAATTACAGTTGGACATTGTGACAAGACAAAAATCAATCTGTGCTGGCAAGGATGTAAAAAAATCAGGCTCTCCTGGTGCTGCAATTTGATTCTTCTTTGACAAGTGAAGGAATGGAAGGAAGCACGGGGGAGGCAAATGGAAACAACCACCCTGTGCGAGGGCTTGGTAGCAGAATAAAACTGTCTCTGTCTTGAAAGGAAAGTTATTGTCTCTGACAGGGCAGATTCTTTCAGGCTCCATAAGGGGCAGACGTCGCTCTTGACACTCAAAATGAGTGAAAGGTTTTGTAGGTGCACCACAGACAGAGAGGTGTAGACTTGAAGGAGATCTCAACAGGAAATGACAGATACACCACTGGGAGGACTTTTATCTTTTAGGCTGGAGGATGCTACAAATAAATGCTTTAAATGCTAATGGACATTTGTGCAGATAAACGGGCATAAATTGCTCTGATAACATGGAGTCTGAATTTGCATTTTTATTGCTGTTGTCTACTTGAATTCGCTCACACAAATGCAGACATGGGAAAAAAAAGACTGTTTGCTTCTCTTTTATTAAAAAAAGTAAGTGTTTAATCACAAAGGACAGACATTACAGGGCACACTGTAAACGTGGTTACATATTCAGCTTGTGCCTGAGCAGCTCCCACATGCTATAGTTAAAGCAGCTGTTATGATGCTGTTTCAGTATATTCATGGACCCCCCTTGTTGACATCATTCCCTCTTGAAAGAGCCCTCTGAGGTTTTTAACATGTGGATCAGCTGTGTTCACGGACAGTGCAGTTCCAACATAAGAAAAAAATCCACCTTCTCTTGACTGTCTTTGAAAAAGTCTTGTACTAGGATGTCTCAGGAATAAAAATCACCTATGTTACACAATATAAGATACACTCCTCCAGAGCTCAGCTGCACAGATTTAACTGCCTCCACAACCAGATCAATAAATCAAAACAATAAAATCAAAACAATAATCCATGTGTCAACAGAGAAGCAGATGTCAATTTAAACAACTAACACGCATTTGTTTCACATAATTCATTTCATGTTCCACATTAATCTACTTTAATGCCAATCAGAGAAATCACGAAGGGAGGATTATCATTCAACAACCAAACCTAAAGGTCAAATCACACACTGACGACATAAAGTATGAAACTCACTAAGATGGATGTAAAAGTCTGATTTCTTTTAAGTGTGTACACACATTAGAATAAAGCAAATTCTGGTTGTGATCAGGGGCCAGAAGCCTCATGATTAGATCTTTTTATGCTGTGTTTAGGGATGGGAATTAAAAATTTAGCTATTCCAATTCCATTATCAACACTGCTTATCGATACAATTCCTTATCAATTCTCTTATTGATTCTCATTGAGTGAGAAATAAGATAATACAAATGGGTTTGTTTGCATTAACTCTTTAATATTGTCACGTTTGGACAGAAGATATGGCATATCCATGCACTAATCATTTGTTATGTGACCTACCCTTTGACCACAAATCTGGTCACAGCTCGGTGACATTCGCTTATCTTCGCCTCTGTCATTTTACTCTTCCCTGCCTCAAAGCAAGGGTTTGCCAAAGGTGTGCTAGAGCTACCTGCTGCAGTCTCTGAGCCAATGTGAGAGCCAGCCTCTGAGCTAGCTTGACTCTGTCAGTCATTTTCATCTGAGTGTAATTTAAGGAGATGGAGAGTATTTATATAGTGGCAGGGGGTTAATATGGCGCTAACATCTACACAACAGACAGGGCCTGGAGGAGTTAAACATTACCTTCAGCATTTCGAGCAGATGACGCTGAGACGTTAGCTCTGCTCCTGCTTTTGCCTGTAGTCCACCAGTCTCGCTTTCGCTAAGAAGCGTATCAAACACGTTGTACTTCTGCAAATAATTGCATGCTGGGTGGACAGATGTTTCTGCATATCGGAAGTATTTCCCCCCTTCGACAAAATTGAAGCTTGGCAAGTATTGCAAGTAGCCCCGGTATCAACTTTTTGCATGAAATATACCTTTTTTCTCTTGAGTGCTTTTGCCGCAACGCAGTGCTGGAAAGTTCTGAACCGAAACACACTTCTCACATACTATGTCATCATGCATAGAAACGCAAAAGGATCCGATTAGCAGAACCGTTAATGAGGCAGACAAACTATTCATAGGAATCGAATCACTGGGAATCAGTTCTAAAAAAGAAACGGTTATCAATTCTCATCCCTAACCCTGTTAATTGACGGTCGTCGCCTTCATCAAGCCCAGCAAAAACAGACTTGTCTTTGTTGCACCTATGTTTGCTTTCCTTTGAAACCCTTATTGCCTTAGCTCCAGTGGACAGGAATATAAATTCAAACAACATTGATGACCACTTTTTACACCTGACAGAAACTTGAGCGTAATCAAATCCTCGTCCATCTAAAGTGATTTGCTGCTCCTAGTCTGAGCGCATGTGTTTCTCTTTTCACCAGTGCAGCTGCTGTTCTGTGAAGTCGCGTACACACGGATCTCGATCACACCCAGGAGTAGACAATTGATTTATTACACCTTCAAATAAGTTTTTGGTTCACTCTGGCTGAGTGATTCTTTGTCCTGACTGTGACACAATCCTGACACGTCAACGTCCAAGTTGGACAGCCAGACACTGATACTAATCTATAATCCTTTTGAGATGCAATTTCCAGCTTTGGTGCCATTTCTCTAAAGAGATAACAGAATAAAGAGGCAGAGTTACAAAAGAATAAATATGTCATCAAACACAAATCAAGCCTGAAATGATTAGATCCCTTTTCCAACACGGCAGGGTATGACTTAAATTATAGATAAGTCCATTTAACGGCAAAAATTAATGACACAAATGTAGCCTTCTGATTTATCTCTTGCAATCTTCATCTATTTTTATGACAAAATTACCTCTTCAAAGAATCACTTTACAGTCTTAGAGGTGCAAAAGGAAGCATATGTACCTGGGATAACTTTCTGCATCAGTCTGAACCTTTTATTATAAACACTGAGTCACGTCACATTTGCTCAGAGCAAAGTTGTTAATGGCAAAGATAATTATACTTGCAAATGTCACTCAATTTCCAACAGATTTCTCTTTGGTCTATATTACTTCTCTTTAGAGGCATTTAACAAAGCACATTAGATGACGGCTTGGAAGAGAAGTAAATGTTAAAGTAAATGTTACACCAACAAAAGTAAAAAGAAGACAGACAAGCAGATGGCCGGAGATCCGTCTTTAAAGGTGAGTGGCCTCAAGTTTTTAATCCTTCTCCTTAACCAAAGCCTCAATTATGGCTTCTTTTCTCACTCGGGAGCCACCCTAAGTCCATGTTTTACAATAACACGCTCATTACAAGTGTTTGTTTTATGGTCTTAATTTGAATTTCTTTAAGTCTATTAGAGACAAGAGGCTTTGTGATCTGGCAGAATACCTGAACGACATGTGATGAAGATGTAACAAGAAGAATTAAGGTGTCATAGTTTGAGTAAAGTCTCCTGTCATGCTGAGAAAGAGACCGCGGCTCTGACTCAGTGATGTGTGGAGAGAAACCATGAGGGAGTCTGTAATGACTGCCAGACAGCTGCCTGTCAAATCTATGTAGTCTCAGTTTAACTTTGATTCATTTTCCTCAGATTTCTTTTTCATTGTTGAGTCAAACTATGGCTACCCGCACAGCCCACAATATACAGCTTTGAGATTATTTATTTCAAGAAAGGGGCTGACATTACTAATACTTGCCCTACACCAACTTGCACATTAGCTGTTTCATAAATCACACGAGGCAGTGTTATTTTAGCTTCTTTAAGATATTTACATTATTGTTTGTGGTTTTTAAGTCATGGAAATAAAGTCGTAATCTTGCAGGGTTAAAGTTTTAAACCATCTACTATGAGAATGACATTGTTATTTAATGTGATTAAGGTCATGTAGTTGTGATGCAGTCATAGTTTTGGTTCATGGTGATGAGTCTCTGTTTGCAGAGCATCATTGAAACTATCGTTACTATGAAAAGGTTGTGCAAAAAATAGCGTTACATGGCTAATTATTGACTTTAATCATTAATAACTTTGTTTTTATAATATAGCAACTTAACTCTTTCTACATAGTGACTTTAGTATGACTCTACTCAGGTAATTATATAACTTAATGACTTTATTTGAACCTGACTATGACTTTATCATCTTAGCAATATAACTTTATGCCCCAAACATTTTGACAGGATTTTCTTGCAACTTTATTCTTGTAATAATAACTCTTTTCTCAAAATATCAGTTTTTTTTTCTTATTAACGTGGTCCTATTACTGTCAATTTTTTCTATATCTTGTTGGTGCTACATGAGCTAACTCAAGCAGTATACCAATAGTTCACAGTCTTGGGTATTTTATGTTTCTTTTCTATGTGACCACAGGAACTCTGAACCCCTCTTGATTTTAACAGTTTCATAACATTTAGGATACTGTAAATTATGCAAGTTTAAAACAGACCTCATATTTGACATTTATACAGAAAAAAATGATTTGTCTTCCATCTTTTGATTAACACTTTCATAATACATGTGAAGGTTATCGAAAGTACATTGTACAGGGTTCAAGTCTAAGGCTAATTTCCTTATTGTGCCATTATGATTTTAGTTTCCCTGTTAGGGAACAAATATGAAAGGAGGTTTATCATACAGAAACTACTTTTCTAAAGGCCTCTGCTTGATTTCCAACGACTCATTACTCTGATATTTCATGCTGAGAGACATTTGAGCTTGAACAGATAAACTGGACATTTATTGACAGGCTTGGTGATTCAGATCCACTCATCTTTAATAAGGCAAACCTTTAATCCGGGGGCCATATCTCTGACAGAAGTTGCTCTGATGAAAAATTGATGGACTGGTCACAGCAATCAGATGAGTCCAAAATGGGAAAAGCACAAATATGGACCCATACGGTAAAAAGGAGGCAGCATTTTGTCCATGTGGACTTGGTTTTAATTTTATGTTACACAGTTGTCACGACATGTTCTTTTGATTTAGTTTTTCACTGGTTTTGTTATTTGACTGTTTTTTCTTTGTGATTTTCCCTAGTATTTCTGTTCCCTATTGTTCCTGTTCCCCTGTAGTCCAGTCTTGTGAGTTTTCAGTTTGTGTTTGACCCTGTTCCCCTGCTGTTCTCTGTGTTTTTTTCTTTAGATCAGTTTTCAGTGTTTGTAGTAGTTGAATCCTTGTGTTTCTAGTCTGGTTTTACTTACCTAGTTTTCCCTCCTTTGTTGATCACCTATGAGTTTCACCTGTGTCTCGTTTGTCTCACCTGTTGCTCGTTTCTCGGTTTGTATATAGTCTCTGTCTTCTCCTCTGTCCTGGTTGGTTCATTGTATGTTTGTCTGAGTGTGCATATGCCTGTATCCCAAGTTGCTACTTGTGATCTTGCCCCAGTGACTTTTTGCCTTTTGGATTTTTCTCTTTTTGTCACTTCTTTCATTTTGTTCTTTTTAAATAAATCCTTTTTTTTTTTTTGTAATGCATTTTGGGTCCTTTCCCTTTTTGTTTAACTCTGGACCGTGACAACAGCAGCTGAAATTAGTAATCAAATTCAACCACTTTTGAAGAACTGTAAAACCAGTGAACTAGCTTTGAAGGGGTGGTACTGTCCCCTACAGAGAGAAAAAGGACATACATGGAGATTGATCAAAGCTGTGTAAACAGACAGGTGTGTTTCCTGAATGCACTTATCATTTGATGTTCTATTTTGGTGCCAAAGTCCAAGACAGCTGTCAACATGCCAGTATGAGACACCAGGCCGAAGTGGTATTGATGCAATGAAGGATTTCTGAGGAAATTCCTCCAATGAGATGTTAGATGTCCCAACAATACCCAAGTTAAATCATAACTTTGTGTGACTAATTTAAGGCTCTCTCTGGATCCATGTCTCTCACAGGCTAATCCATGATACTCTTTAAGGTAATCCATTCAAATAACTCTTCTCGAGTACCACCAATTAGGAATCCAGGTTAGCGTGGGAGCTGGCACCATAGCTTGATAGGACTAAAGCCTTAAGCTGTTGTGACCTGGATGGAGAATGGCAATCAAAGTGATTAGTGACCTTATTGTGGATCCAGTGCCAACTTCATAGATAAACATGAAAAACACAAAAGTTATAGAGGGATAAAACTAATGGGAAAATATCAAACAATAAAGTTTTAAGAGCCTTTACAATTCCTACAAGAAAATGTTCTTTCCATAGTTTCCTGATACGTTTGACACATTTTGTAGAAGTTGTAAAGTCAAAGCACAAATCACTGCAGGCAAGGGGACAGAATTATATAATTCTCCCAAAGAAACTTGCTGTCTTTGTTAAGTAAAATAATTAAACTGGGACTTTTGTGATCCCCTCTCTCTTTCTGACCCACAAACATGTCACTTCAGCCTCCCCAGCAGCAGCACTACATCTCCACTTTTAATGGCAGTGGTTAAAACCTCACTAAACTACTCTTTCATGGGCTGCCAAGTCTGTTTTAGGGCGGCAGTAAATACTACATTTATATGAATATACTTTTGTGTTCTCTGTCCACAATGTAGTTTTATATCTATACCCATAAGAATGATGTAGACATATTTCTGGACAGTTTAAATTAAAAACAGATCCCTGTGGCTGTACTTGAAACACAGTGAGGATTAAATCAAAGTCAGTCTACCAACCTAGCATTAAAACACACATTTCCCGCTCCTGATGGGAATTTGATATGCAAGTCTGCTCAAACATCAAACTCCTTATGTAATTAACCACAACATAAATAACTAATCATTGTCTTTCAACTTGTACTTTTTAATATATTCCTCAAAAGTGTTCTTGGGAGTTTTTCTGACAGTTTTGTTATTATTCATTCTCTCTGTTACCCATGCAGGGTCATTATTATTGTTCCCCTCATTTTAGACTGTATCTCTTTGTTTGTGGGATTTTTCTGGCTATTTTGACATGAAATATCTACAGCTTAGGAAAAAGAAAAAGCTTACACTGATTCTAAGCATTCATAAGTCTCAGGCTAGACTGTGCTCTAAAATTACAGTGATGCTCACAAAATCTGACATAAATATGAACTTCATCAATATACGTCTTTGTGTGGATATACATTTTTAATAACTAATATTTACTTTCTCTTTTCCATTTGGCGCCATTAGACATGTGAACTCTGCTTGCTGCATATCTTCCACTCTGCTGTATTACGGTGTTCACCTTTGGCCTCAATTAAGTGAACAGCAAGAGGTGAAGGTACAGTAGGAACACGCTGTACTGCTGCTGCAGACTTAAGCCTTAATGAAGCCAAAGGGCGCTTCCCATCCACTCTGATTGACTCAACAGACTATAACAGAGTAACCAGTGAATGAGTTTAACCACCAGGATGTGGTGGTTTATCTAAAAGTGTTTCGGTGAAGTCAATCAGTGGTGATTAAAACCTTGAGGTCGCATCCTTTTTGTGAATGGACTTAATTACAGACAGCGCTAATTGTCCTGCAGTGTGAGCGTACCTTTCCTGTCATTGTGAATGCCAGAGCATTCAGAGGGGACAGGCAAGCTGAAGCTCTGGTTTGGATTGATGCTACCAAGCGCAAACAAAGATGAATAGAGGACGTTTTGACTATATATAAGAATATAGTCATTTACATGTTCAAAACATTGATTTATTGCTTTAGTCTAACTGGAACTGGACTTTTATAAACATGTCAACACATTAGTCGAGCTGAAATTAAACTTCTCATAGTTGGATTAACATACCTGGATAATGTGGTTGGGGATTAATTTTCTCTTTCATATAACAGCTCAGTCAAACTAAAACTTGCTGAAGCAGTCTGTGACCTGTTATCAGACATTGGGAGAAAGGACCAACAAATTGAACAGGAAATTACCACTTATTAAGGGCTTGTGTCCACTAATGGCTTTTTAAAGTGTGCAGCATCTACAAGTAAAATTGGTCTAAGTATCAGCTTTTTTGCCACATTCACATCACTCTTTGTTGAAAATAGTTCAGCTTCTAAAACACTGGAACTGTGGTAAATTTTGCTTCCTCTTCACTGAAAATATCTGAGTTTAAGACGCACTCCGATGAAAATCATGTTTTTTCTCATTGTTTACATGTTCTTATGGCATTTTTCTGATGCTACAAGACATATCATGAGAAAAATAAGTGCAAAATTGCATTTCTGAGTATTTCTTCATTCAAATCGCTGTGAATCTCTGGCAGACCCTAACAGCAGGTTCAGATACAGTGAGATTTCCTATGAAGCAAATCCAAGCTCCGCCCCCGGAGCCCTGCTATGCAGGCCAGACTCGGAAAAATAGAGAGGACAATTGCAGGACAAGCATGTGAGTTAGTGGTTTGCATTGCTCATAAGAAAGCTAATTATGATATTAACTTTCATCATGTCCCGAAAGACATTAGTGTCTGAGAGCTGAATAGCTTCTATGTTACCTGCTACTTCTACTACACCAACAATCTTTGGCAACAAGCTAGCATGAAGAGGAGTGTGCAGAGCAGTGCTGTCTCTGCGCACGACTCAGAGGCTAATTGCTAATGAGCTCCTGGAGCTCTGCAGAAGAAAAGACCTTGAAAATGACACAGGTAACGTGATTTTGGCTAAAAACTTTATAATGACAATTTAAAGACCACTCATCACGCTTAAAGTATTCAAAAAAAAAAAATAAAGATCAGAATAGGACTTGAAGTACCTCTGATACCAACTCTAACACTTTGTCAACAAAAAAGGAGAAGTAGAAACCCTTTGTGGTGCTATTCCAGGATGTCATTTGTAGGTCTAGAGCTGCTGCTAATAAAGAGAAAAAGATTTCATCATTTTTTCTTGAATAAAGTAAGTTGTTGAAGAAACAGAGCATCTCAAAACAGTCTGAATAATCTCCGTCTAAGGGAGGTGGATGCGCTGCGAGAAGATTTTTAATAATAATTGTTCACCACAAGTTATTGTTATGCTGCCAATAAATCTTTTTAAATAAAAGTAGAATAGTTGACCAATTTTAAGCGTACATGTTTCCTTTTAAATTCTTTTACAAACATCAAAATGTTGGTCTTGAAGCACTTTGAGTTCTACAAAAGCCCGGGCAGAGGGGGAGAAAAACTTGAAAACAACAACAACAAACAGTGTGCAGAGTGACATGCAGCCCGTCAACTGATTAACATGTCCTTTTGAGCAACATGTCTTTGGCTCTGTCCCTGTAATGTGTATTGACCAGGAGCTTAGCAATGGATTCTGTGTGATCCTCTTAGAAGGCGTTTGCTCATGCAGAGCTGCAATGAGCCAGTGCACCAAATACCTGCGCTTACCTCTGTAATCTAGGCTGAAGTCCTTGCAGTAAGAGACCATCCCTGGTGTCCCCCAGCAGGGCAGATGTTCACAGATTCTTTGTCTTCAACTCTGAGGAGAAAAAGAAGAGAGAGAAATATTTAATTTTAAAAAGCTTTGTTTCAGAATGAGCAAGTTCAAAACTGCTAAGACAAATGCTTAACCTTTTCACACAACATTCATATATTGAACATTTTAAATCCGTGTTAAAACCCTGCCTGTTCTGAGGATAACCTTCTTTTGGCATTGAAGTCTCTGTAACAAATTCAGCAAGTATGATTTTTTTTCTCTGCTTCTATCTGAAGATTTGAAACCACCTCATTAACCTTATCTAACAAGCACAAGCAAATGAAATCCTCTGTTTCAGTTTTGGCTCCTGCCAAAGTTAGTTTAACTAATTAATCAAACGTCATGTCCCCCTCCCCTATCATCTTAATGACTCCTGGTGAAATGAAGAGAATGTGCTCCACACACCACCCAGGGGGAGGAGGCTGCGCGGGCACATATCGTGCATTTTTATTGGGAGTTAGAATAAAAGGAAGGAGAAGCTTTGTTCTGCAGAGAAATGGATGTTTTGTATTCTCAACAATAAATATGAATGAAACATGATTTCCTCCTCTTTTGTCCACTCTTCATCCTTGCTTTTATGGTTCTGTTTACCACAGCATGGCAGCCATATTTCCACACCTACATGCATATTAATGTTTGCATAGCTTAGGATGATGGCCCAGTCAGGATTCATATTGCTCCTCATGCTTTAATGAAACAATTTTGCTTCTTATTCCTTGTGATTCATAGAATATGACATGTGGTATCAGATATGAAGCGCGGGCAGAATTCAACCTCCAACAATCAGTAATGGAAATCTGCAAAATGGCTAGATTTCTCGGTAAATGAGAGGACAATAGATAATACGATTCAATTAGCTGCTAAGGCCGCTATTTGCATTTCCAGTGAAAGGGGTGATAGTTTAAGTGGCCCCAGGCAGCTGCCTTTCAGCAAAAGGCCCGTGAAAACACAAAAAAGCAGCTGAACCAAAAGAAAAGGGGTAGTTTGGAAGTCTTCAGTGGTATTCTTTAATTACTCATCATAATGACTCCATTTAGCTGTTCAATGACCCGTTTTATGGCATTGAACAGGCATGGGAAGCTCTCTGTCCATGGCAGGGTCAGTCCTGCAGCTGCCCCGTCTCACCATGCTTTAACCATGAAGGAAGATTTCTTCTTCTTGAACAGAGAGTGTTCCCCAATATTTTCCCTTGAAACCGGAAACGAAACATGGACTCGATAACAATCCATGGAGGAACTAAAGCCAAACAAGAGTTTAGTACATGGAGGAGAGTCATTACTCTGACAATGAATGAGCATCTCAATCTAATCTAATAGAATAATACATGTTGCACCTTATTGGATGATATAATTTAACCCCATGATAGCCAGGACCATATACTAGAGATACACCGATCCAATATTTGGATCGGATATCGGCTCTGATATTGACAAATTAAGTTGACCGGAAATCTGATGAATGATGCCAATCCAGCGTTCTTATCTTTTTTTTTTCCTTTTAATTAATATCATACACAGCATGATATGATCTGTTCACGCTATATTATATGTCTGTCTATTCTTCTGCACTAAATGTTTATATGGAAGTCTTACTTCTTTTTGCTGTGTGCTAATTGGCAATTTGTTATTTGTTAATAAATAATGTTAAGTAAATTTATATCTGTGTTGATTCGTTACCATTTTTAACAAGGCTGATGTCAACCCTGATGCCTTCACTCACAGGGCAAGGTATACAGTTCATTCATTCAACAGTAGTATTGGATCAGATATCGGCCAATACACTCAGCCCAGGTATCGGTATCAGATTGGATCAGTGTTCTACCATATACGAACACTAATTTACCAACAAGCATCTATGAAAACCTGAAAATGATAAATTCTCCCATATGGAGTCAGTCTTTTGCTTTTTACTGCCAAGCACATCTCTCCTTTTGTGCGCCTCTTTTCATGAGACATGATGTACGTGAGGATGGTTTTAGGTCACAGCCCTGAAGCAAAGAGTGCAGGAAGAGCAGAGTGAAGGTGCCGGGGAGACACAGACCCCTTATGGTCTTGAGGAGCTGGAATTTCTGGCAAACCTCCAGGATTCTGACCCAGAGCGTCAAAAGGTTGAGCACTGGCACCGATCTGATGTGCAGAGATTGGAGCGTGGATATAAGGACGAAAATAGCTCACTGCGGTTTGACACAAGCATTCAGCATCCAAAACTACTGACTGTTTACTCCACTTCCACAGTGATGCGAGCACGAGAGACCTTGGAGTTCATTTCTTTTTGATAAGTTCAATTGCTGCTTGAAGTGGATGCAAGGGAAAAAAAATCAAATATTTAACATGTAATGAAGGGATTCAAGATTTTCTACTCATGCCTTGTTTTGTATCGTCTACATGAATAATTACAGCGGATTTAAGATCCATGAAGGACACAACCCCTGGGTCATGTTGTACATGCCTGCCTCATCTTTGCGCATAAAAGGCAAACTGTCTATCCTGTTGTCCATTCATTGAATAAAGAGATTTGTGAAAGGCCTCTGCAGCAAGACCAAGACAGATGACTGAGACTTTTAATGTTAATATCTCACTTAAATGAGAGGAAATCGACCGAAGAGATGCTTTCTCATGTTCACTTTAATAGACTATATGATTTTTTTAAGTGTAAATACAGCGAACTGATCACCAAAGTGTGTGATGACCTTTATTTACTTCATGATAGATGTGATAATTATAATCATGTAGCTCATTAACAGCAGTATACATAATGTGCAGCGCTTGTTAGATGCTCATTTTTGATTGGTAAGCAGCAGCACCAAATAAACCAGGATGCTGTTGCCCCATTTTGAAGGCTTGAGCTTATATGACTCTCATAATCCACCAAACTGTTGATTTATGACTCAATAAGTTTTGTTTTAAAAACACCAGAAACTTTTAAACTGCAAAGTCTAACTTTTTATGTCTTATATTTATTATAATTCTCCATCAAAGGATCCAAATTCCCAAAGACATTTTATTTTCTCTGATGCAATAAAAGAAAATTCCTTTACTCTGTCTGTAAATGTTGAACAAACTGATAATAAAACTACCCACTTATTAGTCTCATAAACACTTGGCCAAAACTGGAAATCTGCCATTGATATCAACATTCAATATCCCAGTAATACAATTCTAACTGAAAGAAACAACTAAAGTGCGAACATTACAACAGTGTGAGAGAAGACATTATTGCATGCACAGGGGTGCTTTGGTTTGCAAAAGTTAAATTACATTTAAAAAGTTAGAAGTACTTTTTTTTATTTTTAGTGGATATAAGAAAGTGATTGCAGTCTGAATGGGAAAAGATAGAATCTTAAAAAGTGTGCATCTTCGCTCACTAAATCTCAGACAGTCCTGCCCTTAGGGACACAGTTTAAAATTCAAAAAACAAAATAACAAAGGCTGTGTCTGAAATGAATCTCTCAATCCCTAACCCCTGACCCCCATATGGGGTTTCACTATATAGTTGACTATGTACTGAACTCAATCACCAGAGGTTTCGGACACTACATGGCATGACGCAATGCATGACAGGATGCCAACCACCGGTGAGTGACCATCGGATGGTCACTACATTTTGAGATGCTTTACGGGAAATTTTGAGTCGCCTATATAGGGCACTGGAATTGATCACTGAGGTTCCGGACACCCCCAAAATGGCGCTAACCCCCATGTAGTCATCTATATAGGGGTTAGGGATCCATTTCGAACACAGAAGAAGAGAAAATTAAAGGTAATTTTTATCGAAATTGGAAACAGGTCACTATTAGTTTTTGCCATACAAACTTATAGGGTCCTCTGAAACACGGAGAGGTCAAACATCCCTTAGCAAAAAGAAGTATGTTGAAGTGTACTTCAAATTTTTAAACTAAGTATGCTTTCAGTTTACTTTGATAAACTAAATTGGGCCAATTTATTCCCAAGAAGTTTACTTGTAAGTACACTGGTAGTATATTTGTATCAGTGTACAAAGTATACTTTGGGAAGTATACTAAAATAAACTTAAATATACTTTATAATGTAAGAGAATAATGTTAGGGATCATTTCAGAGAAAATAGAAGAAAAGTCTACCACAACATTTTTTATTAAGTTTTAAATCCATCAAATTCTGCATCCATTCATCTCTGCAGCCTATGCAAAGTGCTTGCACAAAGACTCCAGCTCTCCTTTTGTACCTTTAATGAAAAAGAAAAAAAAAATAATAATAATCTCAAGTGTTGTACTCCTGCATGAACCCTGTGGGCATCAGGTGTAAGCAACAACCACCAGTAATTTAGAGAAAGAGTCCTTAAAAAAGTGTTGACCCTGGCACCAGGAGCTATGCTACAGTTTTCAAAAGCTTTTGTGATGATAAGCCTCAAAATGTAGTTCAACTTAATTCAAATCATCTACTTGTCTATGTGTAAAAACATAAAAACATCAAAGTTAGGAGTGTGTCTAGCATTCAAAGCACATTATTCAGTCTGATTTATATCTCCTCTTTCATGGCGGTTTTATAATTGTCATGTTTGTCTTGGCTCACCAGGTCATTTCAAATGGCTTTCCACCAGTGAGTCCAGTTTTGCTTCACCGAGAAAGGCAGGTTTTCCTTGCCTCCCTTGCCAAAAGGTGTTAAATGCTTGCTTGGTGGATTAATGTTGTGTGTCGTTACAGTGCGGAGGCTGACAAGGCCAGCCAATCTGCAGACTGTAAACAGTTCTAGTGCGTGCTCCTGCATGGGGACCTGGAGCAGTTCTGAGGACATGTTTCCATTTGTGTGTTTTGTTTTTTTTCCTTTGCATGTGTGGTTTCTGTTTTATACTCGAATTGTTTCTGTAATTGGTTGTGCTGTTGTGTTAGAACATGTTTTCTTTCCCAAAGTTGTATTTGTTTTGAACCTGTGGTGCATTGTTGCTACGTTTGGGCTGCTGCAGATGTGTATAACTTTTGTTGTTGTTAGGACTGCAACAACAACTATTCTAATAGTTGACTAGTCACCGACTATCGAAACGATCGGTTGACTAATCAGATAATTATGGGTCTAACTGTTCAGTCAACATTCCGATGTGCCTTCTCCTGTTGTTCGTAATGTTCGTACATCACCAACTTGCTGCCATGATACACAAGGTCTGCTTTGCAAATCTTGTAATTTTATTCATTTATTTTTTTTCCCCCTTATCTAGGCTTAAGTGCTCCCAAATTTTGGAAGTTTTTAAGCATTTACTCGTAGCTGCTGTATGGGACACCAGTGCCGCTATGTTTGAGAACCCTACTGCTTGGCGGAGATGCTATTGCACATATATGACTCTAAGCAGAGATCGTAATGAAGTAAGATGCCTCACTCCACTGGAAAAATGCGTCTGGCGACAATGGAATTCATTATCAACTTTTTTCATTATTGATGTTTGTCGACGACCTCCACTTATCGTTGCAGCCCAAGTCAATATATGAATATAGTCGACTACTTTTCAGTGATTAAAATTGCAAAAGCCAGGCATTACCTTTATTTAATCTTTTGATGTTATTTTCCATCCAACAGTAACTCAGCGCCAGAATTAAATATCATCATGAACTTGGTACTAAATGTACACATGCTTTGCCTCTTGTCTGGTACACTTCAGTCAGGGTGGCTATAATTAAATGAGAACATTTTTGATGTTGCCAGGATGACACAGTTTAGGTGGTGAATAAATTTACTGTTTGTACCTCGCTGATCCAGAGCTGCCAATCATGGAGGACCACACTTTGCAGCACTTAAAAAAGCGTAGCAGCTGGAGTGGAGGAGTGAGTATGAAAGCCTAGCAAGTCTTTGTAGCATGCTGTCCGGGCACAAGCAACAGACTGCACAAAGTGAGCAGCAGCAGACCGGCTAAAAGTAATTGCTGTTCTTTTTTAAGGTCAATCTGATGAACAGAAAGTATGAAATAGAAAACTTGTTGTGGAATTGAGTTAAATATTCTGCTTCAAATTTGTGTTTGTCTGTCGTATTCAGAAATTCCTGCGAAGAATCACAACCTGGGGTCCTGCGGAGGCAGTATGCATATGCAGCCAGCCTCCAATAACCATGAAATGACTGAACCAGGGGGTGAAGTTATTAGATTTACATTTGTTAATATTCAGAATGTGAAGTTTTTGATTTTACATGTGAGCGACTCAGTCTCAGTGTAGCCTGGAGGTATAGAAAATGGAGAGCAACACATCCAGTTTCCCCTCTGGAGAATAAAGAAATATGTGCTGCCCGATGAACCCTCAAACAACAAGCCTTCAGCAAAGCAACACATACAAACACACTCTAACACACACACGCCTACCTCCATTTAAACACTTGCCCATGTGCATGTCCCTCCACACAGTAAACTTTGAAATTGCCTTTCCAAAAATAGACATGCACTTATACTTACTGTACCGTCAACCATAGCAAATGCTATCTACAGCAAAAAGCACATTTGAGACAGAATGGGTTTCCTGATAGCTTCACAAAAGGCAAGATACTGGTGTTCCTGTTTCTCCACTCATTCAATATTAAAGCTTGCTTTCTAGAGCACACATAATGATGTCGTAATGGCTCCGCTGGAAAAATAGAACATGGCTGCTTGTTGCTGAAGTACAAAAATGATCGCCTTTTGGGGTCACAAATGGCCACCAAAGAAAAAAAAAAAGAGGCTTATACGTAAACGTCGTCTTTACATGGGATTGTAGATCTCATAACATCTATTGATTGAGCGTCATTTCGTACAGCTAAGGCTGAAAAGCCTTATACATAAGGTTATTGTTGACATGCTATCTAATATAAAATTAAAACTGAAAGATGAAATATTTACTACAAAGCCATGTTGTAATGTGCCAGCCATCTAAGAAGTTAATGAGCACTGTATAGATTCTCGTGTAAATTCTATGAAGAGGTAGTTGCATGGGTTAAAGTGGACTTGGGTAAAAGTAAAATATCCTCAGAATTTCAAAGGCACACTGTAGTGTTAGCGTAGCACTAAAATGTCTCTATTTAGAATGGCAAATAACCTCAGAAAATCAGACGCATTGAGACTTACTCGGGTCTTCATCAGGGTGGCCCCCCATGAAGACCTGAGTAGGCTGCTTGTACAGTTCCTGGTAAATCTCTGAATTCAAAGAGAAGCTGTTTGTCCTTGAAGACCACACAGTCCTTTTATCAGTCACCCCCCATGCTCTGAATTCAGCAGTTTAACTACTTATTTATATTTCCTAAATATCTGTCAGCAGGATAAATATGTTCCTTCACAATATTTAACAGCGGCAACGGTGGTTAAATCTTCAACCTTTAATCATCTCAGAGGTGCAGGAGACCCTGACCCAGGGAAGCAAAATACTTTAAGCTTTTAAGTGAGATATGATTCATGCGACAACTCGTTGCATTTGTTATGGTATGTCATTCATACATTTTCTTTGTGTGTAAAACTTGATACTGGAGATTGCGGCACTTCGTTAAAGTATTTTCTTACGCAATATTCCATAAAAGTGAGCGCAACGAAAAGTGGCAGCTCTTTTGTTGTTTTAACATGTAAAAGCTCTGCACTTAACCTTTGCCATATTGAAGGAAACCCCGCTGTTGACACTTCATTTCAGAGGTGCTTTTATAATCTTTTGTTCAAGCCGTTTCTGCACTCTGTGAACACATTGCACCTAGGGGCACAGAGGCAGGAAAGCTATTAAAGAGCACAAACTTTGGGGCTGTTTTGTTTAGCCTGGGGAATCATTCATTTAATGTCTCATCTTTGCTTTAAAGTTTTTTTTTCTTCTTCTCTGCTTCCGTGCCGGCTGTGAATGGTTATGAATGGCTGCAAGAACTGCAGAGTGAGCCCAAGAGTGGCCATGAACATGAGCATGTGACAAAGACATTAATGTACTCCCATGTCTGTTTCTGCTCTCCAGGATTATTCATCAGGAACATCTTTTGAAGCACCATAATGACTTTTTATTCTCAGTCACAGCCAGATCTCTTGAGTGACACGAGCAGTCATTTGTTATTATCTGAAATAAGTGGGGTAGAATGATAAGGATGACAAGTATAACAGGGGCTCTACATAGTTTTACTCCACTGCTTTTATTGCTTTTAGCAGATTTACTTCAGGGCAGGACGAGCTAAAGACGGCTTTGTGTGCTGGTATTCTGGGATTGTCTGCAAGGCCGCTTAGGAGCATGTGCGCAGACTAATGCACAGGGGATCTTTTCAGGAAGAGAAAGGATTCATGCTAGATTGTGCACTTTCACTACAGAGAAGCATGAGGTCACATAAAGCACTTCCATTTTTTATTTTTAGTTGTAATAGTGTGCTGTGTTTCTCTCTAGTTTTACTACTCTTTGTTGTGTTGAACTCTAAATCTGTGGGCTTTTTCTGAATCAAGTAACTGGTCCTTAAGAGTATGGCGTAACACTTTTACAACCAAAGTGCACTGCATCACAGTGCGATGGCTGCTTTGTGTGGGACAGATAGTCTGATGAGCAAAAGCTGAAGGCATCTGAGAAGATATGCGGTGCAAAACAAACCCTGAAATTGCAGCGGTACTCCAGTCCAGCAGTTTTCTCTCTGTTCCACATAAGGATCTTATCGAGGCGAGGCAGCAGAATGACTGTATCATTCAGTTAAAACCTTAAGCAACAGCTCCAGCGTTCATTTAGATTAACTCCTGTCACCGGTGCCAACTTTAGACCTTGATTCAAACTGTGATTCACAGACTTGAAAGGAACTCCATGAACATCCCACGGTTTACCCTTGGCATTATACTGCATGACTAATTGACATCATCAATGAAAAATCAACATTACAGCATGATGACACTTACAGGCCAGATTTCTCCCCCTTTATCTATTTTTATTAGCCTCCAAACTATATATATATATATATATATATATATATATATATATATATATATATATATATATATTGGTTTGTATTATTCACTGAGGAAGAGAAATCATTTAAGTCCCACTCCGATCTTTTTTTTTTTTTTTTTGCTACTTAAGGTCTGATCGGTGGTCTTTAACCCTTAAAACTCCCAGCTATATTTTGCTATTTTAGGCTGCCTGTTTTCTTTTTTTTGAAAAATTTTTGTCTCAACTCTATTATTTCAAGCACAGTAAATATATATACACATCTTTTTTTTTCTCAGGACAACCTCAGCTGTCAGTTTATAGTGCAAAAATGATGTAAAATGAATGTGACAGTAGATTCAGATCCATCAAAGTCAACCCATAACAAAAACTGAAATTTATACCAACATTGCTATACACAAAAAACACATAAATGTACAGTAACCAAGCCTTTTCTCACCTGCTCATCATTCTCTCATGTCTTGGCTATCAAGAGAAGAAATATTGGGATTGAAACGAACACAAAACAGACACTATTGACATATTTACACTAATTCTTCCAGGCATTTTTTTGCTAGATTATAGTTGTTTATGCCACTCCTTGAAGCAGTTCCTGTCTGGGATGAGACAGAGTCACATCATACTGCTCATAATCTCTTCTTTGCTTGTTTCCAAGCATTGAGGACCATTTTTTTTCTTATTTTGCAGACAAGCAGGGAACTTTCTTGTCTCCTGTTGATCATTGGTTGCCTCTTATTGGACACTACCGTCAAGAGAACAATAGAAGAAGAATATGAGACCATGTAATTGGTCGAAAGTTTGACAGAAACAGACGTCATCAAAACAGCTTGTCAAACCTAGAAGACATTGGCGACTTACTTTTCCCATATGTCCTGTAGCATCAGAAAAATGTCATATGAACATGTAGACAACAAGAAAAACATGATTTTCATCAAAGGGGGTCTTTAGATGTCTGTTTGCTGTAAAGTTGTGTGGACAGCTCGAAAAGCAGCCCTTGCTGTGTAAAGGACAAAAGGTATAAGCCCTCTATCTAGAGGAGCTTGCAGTTTAATTGATGGGATCAAAGGAGACTTCGAGGACTGTGAGATGTAAAAGCCTGAAATTGCTGCATCCCTGGTGAGCACCTTAAGGCCCCGGGGTGGTTTAAAGACATTGTCACGATGACTGAGTGCTGCAAAATCCTTGCATTTAAGTTTATTATTATGCCTGAAGCACTTCAAACTGAAACTCTCAGCATGTGAAAATGAGTTCCCGCACACCCTAAATTTACTGTCAGCTGATGTATATCTGGGACATGAAAAATGACACTGCTATCTCCTCCCATCCGGCTCAGAAGGCTGAGAGTGCACACAGGACAGGGAGCGCAAGGCCCATGGGGCTGCACTGTACATATGTTAACACGGAAACCTGCAAGGCTGCAAACCTGGGAAGACTCAGCGTGCTGAGTGCCCTCACACTGAGAGTGTGTTCAAGCAGTTTACAGGGCATGTCCCAGCCACTCAACAGAGTGTGCAGGATCCCTCTCCTGCACACCATACACATTCCTTCTGTGTTCATTATTTAGCAAAGTAGTCAGACCTCCTGCTAACTCGCTCTTGTCCATTCATATATTCAGCACGGCTAAATGTTAAGAATCATTTTGGCTCTGCAGACATGATTCAAGTGACTGTTCATTAATCCACTCATGAATATGGAATCATTCAGACCTCAATGGCTCTTTTTACAGCCATGTGAGAAGTGAAAGTTTTGGAATAATCTCATGACCACGGTGAGCCTCACTTTCCAGGTGAGAGCACTTTATTCCCCCGGCTTCCCCTCTGCAGCAGGCCCACTCAATAAATCACAGTGCAACACTCCGCCTTCACTCTGCTGCCGCTAACACACCAATGTCAGTGACTGTGAGGATAAATTGTAATGACTCAGCAATCTCTTGGCTAAAAGAGGTCTGCTTTTGCTTTCTATTTCAAGAGCTCCACAGCAAATATGTAAAACGCTGGATTTGGTTTGGGAAAATGACCACGCACGGACAATCTCACTGCCAATTCCAGCTAAACAAGAGATGATCAATGTAATTGCCTCCTTCAGATGAATTGAATAATTAAATAGGGGAAAATGAACAGCAGACATCATCTATAATACACAGAGGCGAGAGTAACTCGAGATACAAACATGTACAGGTTATCTGTGAGAGACTATCAAACAGTTGGTGTTATATTGCACAGTTCAGTTTACATTAGGCTGCAGAGAGAGAAACTATTATTCGGAATGTTGAAAATTATCTCATGTACTTCTGTTCCATGCTTAGTTTGTGTATAAATAATCCGGCACATGATATTGATTGAAGTAATTCTATTAACCATGAATGCATTTGAGGTGAAGACCATAAACGAGAGCAACCTGTGCACTGCAGCTCCCTCCCCCTCCATCAGCACTTATAGAATGGATAGGGTAACAAGCACAGTGTCTGCACCAAAGGCATTATTCAGTGTCTCCATATTGATGGCTCTTGCCAGAGTTGATTCATTAAAGGGTTTGAGTGGAGCCGGTAATGCACTCTGGGGTCTGATGAAGCTACAGTGCGAACACTGAAGCCAAGCACTCGGTTCTACTCTGTGTATTACACTACTCTGCAATGTGCTTTCTGCACAGCAATGGAGAATGTGTCCTGAAATGAATTAACCAGTTTCTGGTATTTTCTAAAGTAATTTGCAGGACAATACCTCATCTCTTAATGGGAATGTTTGATAATGTGGTAATTTAGCGAGCACAGTGCATACGTTGCAAAGTGTACAGTAGGAAGCACCGCTGAAATTACCCACACTGTCTGAGTCATCCAAGGTATAAAGATATTAAATCCTGAGCAGAAGCCAAGTGGTTGGCCTGAGTAATTCTGCTGGTTAGTCAAGCAAAATTTATTTGACTGCTAGAACTGTTTTGTAAGTGCTTATTACAGCACATTAAGTTCATGTGCTTTATTTTCTAACTGTCATCCATGGCTTTATTAATTTAGTTAAAACTCTTTCTTCAGTCTAGTTTGGTTACTGTGTGCATTAAAAACATTTCCCTAGGTCTGAGATAAAGCTACAACAGCATGCACTATTGATCTGTGGTACTTTAAAGACCTCAAGAATAGTAACCACGGTTAAATCTGTGATATAGAGCCAATATCCTGAACCCCTAAGCTCATACATTACACAGATGATGCTGTCTTCGTACCCAAAACATGAAAATGTTTAATCTCAATTTGGACTTTTTGGCTGTAAATTTTTTTGCATGTTGCTGGATACTCTAAAGCTTTTTGGTGCTATATAATTGTAGGTCACTAAAACCTTTATCTGTAACCTATTTTGTAATGTACTGGATAAAAGCTTGTGCTGGTCTTCATTTTAGCTAAATTTTAAGAAGATCATCAGAAAGTTATACTTTACTTTTTGATTGCTTCCTTTCCTGTTTTAATATATATATATTTTTTATGCCAAAAATTGGATTATTTCTTTTATAACAGACGTTAACACAGACACATTTGCAAATATGTTATATCAGTCCTCATTGAAGTTCATTTAAAAGTGCTCTGGGGTCCTTTTAGCATGTGTTGAGTTTGATCCGCTAATGTCTCTGCTCCTTTTTAGGGTTTTCTGGACACAATTAAGGTCAGTGAGATGTAGAAAATTAAGAAACAATGCTGTTTTTTCAAGTTTATTATCAAGCTTTTATGCCATCATTTGAGAGATTGGTCAGTGGATTAAATTGGAAAATGGGATTAGAGAGAATTTGACGAAAAACCAACACAAAATAAAAATCCAGACAACATAATTAAATCAGAAACCACAGGACTAAGAACAAAAAGCTCTTAAAATTCAAATACTCAGATTTAAATCCTGATGTTAGAGACTGTATGATGTTAATATGCTTAATCTTTGTGTTTCTTTGGTGTGTAAAAATTACTGATGGTTACACAGTTAATGACAGATTACATGTCCATCACTGTGATGGATTACCTATTGCTAGAACATGAACAAAGACACATTCACCCTGGAGCTCAAATCAAGGCAACAGAAGATAAATTTAAAAAATGAAAAAGCTTGTAAACATGAGTGGGAAAGTGGCCACATGTTGTGTATTATGCATCTATAATCTATTAAACACTAAAGTGACATAATTGGATGGATTACTTGTCACTCTTTACAAAATGCAGACCTGATTCAATTCTACACTAAAATCCGACCAACACATCCCCTCTTTGTTGTCTTACTGCCCCATACACGATAACAACACGAAGATTAAAGTGTCAAAGCAATGACTTCTAGTGCAACTGTACTTATATAATATAGATAAATAATGAATCACCGCCACACTGTCTTGGGTTATATGAGGGCATCACGCACATTAAGGCTAATGTCTCATTACTAATGCTGAGGCAAGAAAACAGACCCAGTTTTCCCCGTTTGCCTCCTCCCTTCATCCCCTCCTGATCTTTTTTTTTCCCTCCAGAGGGTTCATCATCTTACACAAGTTGAGTGTCGGTGAGAACGAGGGAGCAGGGGAGTGATATTTTGTGGCATACCTTGACCTTGGACACCTTTACAAAGTTATGTTCGAGATGATTGCCCATAATCTTGGTTAGTGGATTTATTAGTACCAGTTTATCAAAGCATCTGAGCTGGCCTTGCAGTGAGTGCAACTGTTGAGTTGTTAAAAAACAGCTAACACGTGTCAAACTTCTGAATAAACAGCTCTTTTGGATATCAATACAGCAGCATCCACCAGCGTGGGCAGGCTTTTTGTTTACCTGCATTCTGATATCATCTCTCCTCTGAGTGATAATAGCACAAGTTCACATGGCAGTGATAAAAATACCACCTGCCATGCAGAATCATTGAGCAGCTTGCACTTTAGACTACTTTAATGCAGTGGGATTTGCCCCAACCCACAAGCTACATCAAGGGATGAGGTAGCTGCTGCATATAGCCGGCTGATGTCAAAGTGTGAAAACATCATGTGCTTGTTTTTTCCTCTTAGTTCTGCATAAGTTCTAGCATCTCTCATCCCATAAAACAGCTGTGCACACAAGTTAATCATCAGCTCAGTTGCTGTCTTCATGACTTCATGATCCTTTGTGCTGCATTTATCTTTGGAAATAATGCAAGCTGTGGTTTTATTCCTTGCTGTAGATCCTCTCTGTTTGAAGTGATTTACTGCTTTAGCTTTAGGTTGACGCATTCAACAAATACTGCTTTGCATTCCTGCCGAGCTCTTCATCTAGTTTAGATGTGGTGCTTTCTATTTCCAGGCATGACAGACTATCACGTGTTAAAAATCATCAGTTAACAAATCTTCCATGTTTTCAAGATTTTTGGGGGACTTTTTTCACTTTTGCTGAAATGAAATGTCATTAAGCTAGCAGCAAAAGCCCAATAGGTTAGAGGTAACTTTAAGGGATATTCTGGCATAAACTTCTGATCACGGATGATTGGCGTAAATTTAAGATCACTGAGTGCAGCGGAGTTTCGCAGCTCAAGGAAGAACATTTTTGATCATTACTTCATGGAAATGCAATCAGACAGAGATGCTAAGGCAGAAGAACTACCATGTCTGTCGTGCAAAATGATTGTTATGATGATTATAACTTAAAGGAAATGATCCGCTGCACTTGGTAATCGACTCGTCAGGGCTCCCCCACAAACAAGCGGCTGCTGGAGGAGAGTGGGTGAGTTGGGTTTAGTCTCTGTGCTAAAGAAACCAGGCAAAGCTAAAAAGATTTTCGATAGCTAGTACTATAGCTGAGACCCTATATGTACTGTTCATGAAGTTAGGTGCTATTAGGAGCATTATTTGTGGCTATAAGGTGGCTTTTTGTTTTAGGTTTGTGAGTGGAGCCATAGACCGCTGTTTATTGCTATTGTGTGGTCATTGCTAAAGTTGGTATAACTAGAGAAGCAAGCGGTCGGCAACATTCATGGCCCCTGATCAGGTAGAAAGCCACACCCTTGTCTGCAAAATAACAGCTGCATGCTATCTAGAAAACAACTATTTGCACCTTATGTAATCGGCTTGCTTTAAAGATGTTTCCACTCCTCTTGTTCAACTGCATGTGTTTTACTTGAACCTCCAGTTTCCTCATTTCCTGCTTTTTACTCTACCGTCCAGCACCTGGCTTTGAGCTGGAGATTTGGTACCCTTACTCACATCTGTTTTTGCTGGCTGTATCTCTGGGCTTAGCTTGTCTTTCTCTCTGCCTCAGACCTCCTGCTGGGTTTGTCATCTCACAAGACAACTCCTGCCAAATGTAAGCATGCTCCCTCTCCTGTCAATTATCTGCTGTGTGGTTTTACTAATGTGATATGTCATTTCTCCCCCTGTTGAAGCTTTTGAATATTCAAGAATCATTTCCTTAAATATCTTTACATTTCCTTGAAGTAATAACAGCTCTCTGCAGGTTGAGAGTAAACACAGAAAGCCCAGTGAGACAGACACATTAATTTTAGTTTGGTGTGGCATTATCGGCTGTAATCTCCACTATAACTCTCTTTCTCTCTGTTTATAAGGATAATCTCTTGTCTTATGAGGAGTGTAAGGATTTTAAGTGATAGAGCATCTTACTGCTTGTATTTAAAGCTCCTGCAAACACACTGACATCTTGATAAAATAATGAAGTCATAAACAATGACAGATCAACCCTTCTTAATACAGGAGAGAGCTAGCAGACGTGTTCACTTTCATCTCATGCTGCAAGAATATACAGCCCACAAATTCCCTTTGGTTTAAGTTTAAAGTGAAGGGGTTTGGGATATTTAGAAATATACAGTTAAAGTGATGAGTGTGTAACCTGCAGATTAATTAAAAAAATCAAACATAAAAAATTTAGTAATGATTGATTGTTAGCAACATGGAGCAGAACAACTTTATAAAAATTAGGCCAGAAAATCTCACAAAATATCACATTAATACTTAACATCCCTATTTGAGGCTTCTTGATGAGAGTGACACAGTTGGAAAAACAGTGTTTATGAAAACTCCAATGATTTTCCCCATTGAGAATGTTTATAATGGTATGGAATGCAATGGTTTTCCCATAAGCCCTTTGTGACACAAGTGCGCTGCTGAAGAAGGCTGAAAAAATAGGCTGGTTTGAGGTTAAGACTACAATTCTGGTCTCCAGCAGGATAAGCTGAATTGTGGGTAATGTCATTGACAGGTTTCAATAAGAGGCAGAGAAAGGATACATCTTGTTCAGCTGCAATGTTTTTAAAACACCTCACACAATCAGCGAGCACCATAAAAAATCTGGAGTACTCTTTTAAGAAAGGCCACCCTCGTTATTCTGACCTGTTGCACTGCACACGACTGTGAGTGTGCATGGCCTTATTGTAAGTGGAAAATACAGCAGCATCTAAATGAACATGTTGAGGGTCGAATAGAAGTGTTTTTAATTAACTTTATATGAAATGTCTTTGGGGTATTCAGTCAACATAGAACATAAAAAAGAAAACATATGGAGAAAAAGGTGAGATACGTCAACCTGAGTCTACGAATGCTGGCTCTCGAACCATCCTCACATTTTTCCCTACCTCTGCCTCAGCCGGGATTAACACTTTTGGAGTCGCCACCACGATGTAAACCTCTCCGAGCCTGCATGAATGGCTCTGATGCTCCACATTAGGGTTGCATTAGTGTAGTATGATAACAAATGAAACATTCTTGTGAACAGCCCATTAGTAAACCTTATCTTTTCACTGCCTCCTACAGAGCACACAAAAGCCCACCAGCTGTCCAAGACTGAAAAGCATATCCTCTTATTCCTCTCGCTCTCTGTCCCTCCTCCTTGTTTTTTTCACTCCTGCTCTCTTTAACTGAATGATCTTTTTCCACATGCTACGATGTGAGCATATAACCCGCCTAGTTGGGGTTGTTTTCAGTGTCACTGCCCTTTAAAGTCTGTACATTAAATGGGACATTCAAACCTACAGTATGTTGGGGTTTCTCTTTTGGTCACATTCGAGTATGCAGCCCATGTTGTATTAAATGGTTTCGCCACCTTGGACAAGAGGATACCCAACCCCAGCAACCATCTGGCAGTGGTAAAGAGTCAGTCCATGCATGAAAATCTGTGTCTACAATCTCACTAGCAAACTAAAAAGCAAGAATGGAGCTGAATAGAAAAGAGCTGAATAGAAATAACACGGCTACTGATGTTTTTTTTTTTTTTTTTGCCTGCTCTTGCATGCTGATTTTTGTTTAAAAAATGATGCATCATGCAGGAATTTGGCACATTTACCCTCCAGACAGACTGTTTTACGGCTCTGACCACAAATGAAAAGCAAAACACTTTAGTTACCAAAGCACTGCCCATCACAATTCTGCTTTTTTCTCATATAGAGCTTAAGAAATTACTGTTAAACGTGTTTTATGTAAAGACTGAGTTATAAATGTTTCTATAGGCACGGTTTATAATTTGTAGCTGATTAAAAACATAAAAATCCAAGAAAAATCAGACAACATGGCTGTTTTCAGTCCAAAAGCACATCACACACAGTTTCGTACTCACTTTGGATGAGATGCTGAATATTTCTGCACCCTTTTCTCACTGATTTTCACACCGTCGTATCACCTGAAACTCTGAATACTTTTCTAAAGGCAGAAGGAAGATCATCACTGTAGACTTCTCAAAGAATGTGTAACTACTTATTACGCATACAAGAGCATGAAGACTGAATGGATGTGGGTTTATTAAATGTCTGTTTGAGTTCTGACCCCCTGGACTGGCCTCTCTTGGTGTGACTCAGACCCGATCGCTTGGATGTGTTTTTGAGTTAAGTGTTTTTCAGGTCAAAGTTTAACAGTCAAGGGGACGTTTCAGGTTATACCCGAGTCATAAATGTTTTCCTTCTCCTCCTTTTTTTGAGCCGCTGCACTTTAAAAGTGGAATCTAAAAGGTATTTGTCTTTGCTCCTGGGAAATCCAAATGTTTTCCCTTGCCCTGCGCTGCATTATTTATGAAACCTGAAAGTCAAGGCAGAGATTGTGTTCACCTAAGTGTGATTTGCAGCACATTGCTCATGCCTCCTTGCCATATGTCATTCTACCTGGCTGCACACCAGCCACCTAAAAGCCTGTGTGCTTACATCACCGCTCCACTTGGAGGGGATATGTATGGCAGAACGTTTCTTTTCCCAAGTCTCCATTTTGCAATCAGAGCCATGATTGTTTCAGTGGTTGGATGAAAGTCTTATGACGACACATGCAGGATCACTGAAGCAATAAAAACATGATGTAATGAACTTCTTCTCCTCGCTCTGGGGGTTGTAAAGTATCCACTGGTCAATTTATAGTACGATACTGTACAATCTCATCTTTAGCAATGTCACACGAGAGAGTAATCAGAAAATAGGTGGTCTTTTAATGTCTTACAAACCTCACTACTAGCAACAGCACTCTTGAGTAAAATATTAAATTGATTACAGAGAGAGGTAAAGGTTTACGATGCAAAGACAAACAAGTTCTGAATGGATGTAACTTGTGGATTTAGGAAGATTTGGGAAGCTTCAGACCAAAACTGATCCAGATATTTCTCAGCACAAACTATGTACTGTGTTTAAATATATAGAGCTAGATCCATTAAAGGGACAGTACACATATTTTCCGTCATCATGCTACAGGAAGATCCAGTCACGATAGTCCAGATTTAGTCTTTACGAATTTCTTTAAACAACACATCCCGGAGTTAGAAATATTTCGCATAAGTGGGATCATTTTTTCATAATCATTGACTCATCTGTCCTGCATCTCCATCCTCAGCAGGTGTTACCAGGTGAAGTCAGTGACATTAAAATAACAAGGCACCTGACTCACCAAAATACCAGAAAACTAAAAGCAGGGGTGGATGCTGTTATATAAACTAACGTTGGAATTGCATGACTTGGACCCTGTTTTACTTTTCTTTGTGTGTGTGTGTGTGTGTGTGTGTGTGTGTGTGTGTGTGTGTGTGTGTGTGTGTGTGTTCACACAGTGGGGCTCCTGATCATCATGTTGAGATTTGCGTCAGGCCACTCATCAGTTTCCTATCAGAGGTGGGATGTGTTGGATTCCTCTTGACCCACTTGTGCCAGATTCACACTGCGCTCAAAAAAATTCTGGAAATTTCCAGAGTGGGTTGCATGTGTGAACCCGAGCAAATATTCACCCTGACTTTGTCCTGCCAGCCCCTCTGGTAAATTCTAACTACATTGGAGGCTACTGTAGATTTACCCTTAGACAAAAAATGCCTTTTAGTTTTGTCTTCTTTAGTCTCTTTTTTACCCTTTCAGTCCCAACTCAAAGCAGCCATGTCTATTTATTTATTTATTTTTTTATTATTATTATTTTATATTTTTGTCATTGTGTATGGTTAAAACTGTCTCCTAATGAATCTAATACAAAAACCTAATTAGAACTTTTTAGTATTTGTATGCAGACAGATCTACGAATCAACTTTTCACTGTCCTCACACATTTACTGGAGTAATATCCGGACTCTATACAGTTGTTGGATAATCCGGCCCAGACTCTCTCAGTACAGTTCTGCAGTGCTGTCTTTGCTGATTTACTAAGATAAGGAAAATGCATTACACATAGATAAAAGTGGAAACGGAGAGGAATGATCCAAGTGAAGAAACACAGTACTCTTTCTCTGGACCCCCGGGCTACATTTAATTTCACATTATTAAAATAAAAGGGCAATGACTGCAGATACGTGTGTCCATAGAATAGGCCCATGTTGCACTTTCACTGCAGTCCCCAGCAGTCTTTTTATACCATATGGTCTTATCCTATAATTTTTGTTGATACCAAAAATGCATCAATAAATGGCATTAAAATAAAGGCAACAAAACTGTGATCATGGTGTTGGACTCTGCTACCCCATCATCTTGGATATCTTATAAGGCAACTACTGCTGCGCCCCTGCCTCCTCCCTTGTCTCCTGTCCAACAGGAAGAAAATCAATCAAAGAGAAAGAACTATGGATAATGTCAGGGGCAGGCTACCCCAGAAGGTTTTTGGGTGCACATGTGAAAAGGATCTAAATCAGCCTTAATACAAGCCTGTTCTGGTCTCAGCTCCGATGGGAGGTGGCTGACCTGTTTCACAAAGGGTTAAACTCTGAAAGTTGCACTGGGCCAGCTTCAGGGTTAGTTACACTGCTGTGTCCGTGTCGGTCTAGAGGGTGCAGTGATTGCACTTTTATAAGAGATGTGGTATTGCAGCAACCATCGGACTGATTTAGAACTTCCTGAATAGGCCGGATCATATGCAAATCTCCCAGAGCACAGATTCAGAGTGAAGCAGCAGAGAGCCCCATTAAAGAGCCCTGAGAGTAATCTGCGAAACTAGAGCTACAATTCATGACTGTCGTGGCCATGGTGATGTCAGATAAGTCTGTTCAATCTATAGAGCTGCACTCAATAGATGCAGAAGAACAATGTGCCGCCAAAGGCAGCGAGATGCACACTTCTGTAAACGGCTGCTTCACTAATGAACATCAATTCAATGTCTGTCAAGTCGAGATGTCTAACTAGTGTAATCAGCAAATAAGGACAAAATTCAACAATTGAGTGCATAGTATCCCATTTAACATCTCCAGACTGTGATTATATTAAATAAAAGATCTATCACAAATAAAATCTGTTGGCACATAGAACATATTTTAGATCATTAATATGTGCATCACACTCAGAGACACTGTTAGAGTGTAGGATCTAATCAATTCAACCAACTTTATCAGCTTTAGTTGGCTCAAGTGTTGCACTTAGCACTGTCAGGTGTTACTTTAGAGCATGAATACATTTTTTCCGAGTGTTGTAACACTATATTCTTCACATGGGAAACAAATCACACCTTTGACATAACACACTACAAAACATGCCTGAGGAGGGAAAAAAAAAAATCCCTGCCATTGTAAAGGAGCAGAGAAATACAATCTGTATTTCATGGTATTTTCTGCCGCTGGTGTCGTGTAGTCTTTCTCTCTTTGCAACACGGTATAGGGCAGAAACCATTAATTGCTGAGATGTAGATCAATAGAGAAAATTTATATAGCTATAAAACGGTCTTCATTGATTTGCAAAAGTTTTCTGTAATGGAAATATTAAAGATAGCTGCCTTGGGAAAAATGTAAAGTGAACTAGGACAAAATCTATATGCTCTTCACATATAATTGTATCATCCTTACTTGTGTAACATGGCTATTAAAGCTTATTTTGACAGTGGTTTTCTAAAGCAAACACAGCCGTCGAATAACAAAGTGCAAAGTGAAGTGTAAGATTGTAATGATGAAAAAAAAAAAACAGCCTTTTCTACGAACTGATGGAAGACAAACATCTCTCAGACCAAAAAGGAAACATACTCAAAAGAAGAAGAAGAAGCATCGCCCAAGAGACAGGGTTTCAAAAATGGACCGTTTTCACACCACGCAGACACAGACGACGGTTTCTCAGAAGAAGAAAAAGAGCCGACTGTCAGTTCAGAGAGGGGAACAGCTGATCTGTAGGAAGAGGTCTGTCTTCTTCTCCAAGAGAGCTCCGAGACTGTCTATCTTTCTTTTCACATGAACCTGTTCAGCTGCCAAGATGCACGGCAGCAAATGATTGGTGTACGTCGCTTGACTTTTTCTCATCACCTGACACACGTCCATCACGGTTATGTGTTGAAGGACTCATGAATCAGTGCTCAGTGGAGACAGGGCTCATCTGTCTCCTGCAGTTTACTACCTCTGCCCCCTTTTCCCTGTTTTTGTCATCTTTGTGTGCTGCTCTGGTCCTCATCAAGTATAAGGGGACAGGTCCATTATCTCTGCATGGAGGTCAGTGTCAACATTTTGGGGGAAAGAGATTACATAAGACCAACGAATTAAGGGATAAAGTTTGCTGGGTAGTGTTAAATTTCAGATAATAGGGCTACAAATAACGGCTGTTTCAGTAGTCGACTAGTCACCAACTATTGAAACGATTGGTCGACTAATCAGATAATTACGTGCCTTTTCCTCCAATGTTTGTGCTTCACTGATAACTTGCAAGGTCTGCGTTGCAAACCTTGCAAGTTATTATCGTAATGAAGTAAGATGCCTCACTCCGCTGGAAAAAACACGTCTGGCGACAATAGTGGGCAATGAAATTTAACGTCAACTTTTTTCATTATCAATTTTTGTCGACAACGTCAACTGATCGTTTCAGCCCTAACTGATAATAATAAAAGGTTAATAATAGTGAAAAGATGAAGTTTAATTAATACCTTAAATCAGTGCAGTTCCACTTGGACAACATTCATGACATTCAGACATGTAACATGTATTAGGACAGTGTTCTAGATCGTATCAAGTCATATAAACTGCATTAATTAGATAAATGGTCTTCTCATTGCTCTTTTATTAATAAGCAGCCACATAGATAATTGATAGTGAAAATTCAGAGAGAGACTGGACCATATTTTAAGTCCAAAAACACAGTTGACAGCCAAAGTTAGTATTCAGCCACTTTCTGGACACAATTTACAAAATTTAAAAAATAAAATAAAAAAAAAACACCCAGATGGACCAGGAGAAACATTTTCATTAGCAAAATAATTACTGAAGATGAATAGTTTAGGGGCACCAATATTTATGTCGGTGTCTATTTTTGCACTGGTAGCTATAATAAGCTGTTTAATTAGTTTTTTAACTTGAAATATTGCTCCTGATTCTCACTGTCTAATGTCTTTGTGTCTGCTTATTGATCCAGGAGCTCTGGAGTTACTACAGTTTGTCAGATTATCAAGATTTACACCTAAAGCACAGCACTAATACACGATAAAGATCTATGAATGTACAAGTTTCCCACCCTGGGTGTGACGTCATGAAGAGTGCTGCTGTGGGAACATCCTCTAAATGTTCTCTTTAGCCTTTTCTTACATGCAAAGCCTGTACACTCTCCAATTTTCATCATTTTCAAGACATTTTGAGTACTGTGAAACCATGTCAGAGTTTGCAGGTTATTTTCCCTCTTGAAGATGGATTACAGTTGCAGGGCACAGGGGCTGATTGAGCTGCAGAGGACCTCGAGCACCCCAAAGGGACAGCGCTGTCACCCTCTTTGTCATTCACCAACCCCCCCACCCCACCACCCGATGTCAGGCTTCAATCAGGCGACTTCTACAAGATCTTGAATGAATTGAACGCGTTGGATCACTTAGGGGAAAAAGGAAACAGTGGAATCCTAGAGGAGACCCTTACCGCTGATGAGGCTTTACTACCACCAAAGCTATAGTGACACAAGGGGAGAAATCAGCTGGTCTATCTCCATGTTGATTATGGGGTTTTATTTCTCCTTCTGCACTGAAATGAGAAGATAAGTGGAACTTGGTACTAAGGTACCCAAAAGCACGATTTAGGACATTTGCGACTTGAGCCTAAAGTCTTACACGCCCGGGTCATGACAAACTATAAAGGCGAAAAAAGTCCTCTAAGGGGAAATCGCAGGGACAAGAAAATGAAAATACTTTGAAAAAAAAAGTGAAGAATCTTCCATAAGAGACTTAGGTGAATGCATGTTACAGCCCATTAAGCTTTCTCTCAGTGAGCAGCGGTCAGTCCTCCTCTCTTTGTGTTGTGAATCTGTGGAGGCTGTCAGGATAAACAAACCGTGGGCCAGAGCGTCCGTGTTGTGAGGCCAAGGCTAGACGGCCTGGAGGCAGCAGCAGAGAGGAGACCCAGGTCTTTACTACATCTCAGACGGCACCTGGTGAGCTCATGCAGCTATAGAGCACCTTCAGCCTCTGGCTCCACACCCCAAGGCGCCATAAGGAGCTCTCTGCTCTTTTTTAGCAGTGTTTTATTTCAAGGCTTTGCTTTTTGTCTAAGTTTGGGGGAAAGTTCTGCATGTAAAGAAATCCCAAGCTGTTGGTGATCATGAAGACGCGATAGAAAGACTCTGCTCTGTTGTGTTGTGGATTTTCTCTCTAAGCCTCTGCACAAGGCTGTGGGACTCAGTCACAGAGTTTATTGAATTTCATTGTCGTATGTTGTTCTTAGTTAGACCAGAAATACTTGTTGTAACAATTAGAGCCAAAAATAAAATATTTACTTATCTTTTGGGGGCTGCAAATTTGTTCTTTCATTCAATCCAGTTTGTGGAGAAGCACCAAAGGCCAGTTTCATCAAGACAGGAACTCACAAGTTTGTATTTTGCTGTTTAAAAACTTGGCAATCTATCTGTTGTCATCTTCTTTAAGGAGCCAGAAGTAACCCTCTGTATCTGGTAGAGTGAACACATTGTATCACATCCGTACATTTTTATTTTTTTTGTGCGATTTTGCCTTTTTTATTAATAGTACAGGGTGAAATGTGGGGAGATAGCGAGAGAGGGGAGAGGATTTGCAGCACATGCTCAGGGCCGGACTCAAGCTTGCGACTGCTGCACAGGCCATGGTCCCTATACATGAGGCGCGCTAACCCACTCGGCCATCTGCGTGCCGCATGATTCTGTTCCTTTAGAGAGGTCACAGAAGGCCATGCCCCAAAGGAAACCATATCCCAGTCCATAACCATATTTGAGTCCAAATAATAAACAAACTGAATTATCGTCATGCATCACTGAAAAAACATAGGGCATCTGTTGTGTGTTTATTATTATTATTATTATTATTGTTATTATTATTATTATTATTATTATAGCTGTCAGGTAAATGAAGTAAAAGTACACAGCATAAACATACGTTGTATTTGAGGGCAAATATTGCAGATGATTGACACTTTTTCAATTTTCTTTTCTTTTTTTTTGTTGTTGTTGTTGTGGTCAGAAAATAAACTTGTTTTAAGCTTGTGTAGGACAAAAATCAAATCAAAATCAGAGTTTTCTTTTTACTGCAGCTTTGTCCTTCACGCTCAAATATAACTTATTACTGGCAGTTTACGTGTTAAATGATGTAAAGGCACATTGGTACACAGTGCCCTCTAAGATTACTGCATCTTGGTCCTTTCTTTTGAATTTGGACTGCATTTTGAAATCCTCTCCAGACATATGAGATCAGGTGTTGCACAATGGAAATGTTGTCAACCTCTGAGTGGGTCATGCCCGTAGCAATAATATAGATCATGTGATCTGATAACTAATGCCACTGAGTCCTCGAGCCCTTTTCACCACCAGATTCCCTCGTTCCTGCTGATGTTCAAGTAAAGAGGGCATATTCTGAGCATGACAAATAGTGGATTAGAGGATTAGGGGCAAGCAAACATGAAAACAATCTTATGTTTTGAATTTTCATCATGCCTTGGATGTATGCGTTGCACAAGGGAGAGATAAAGCCCGTGCAATATTTCAGCATGTGTGTGAAAGAAAGAGTGCTGGTCTGGCTGGTTTTATACATGTGCTTGATGTGTAGGTCCGCATGCAGCAGAAATCAATTTACAGAAGATAATTGTTCATTGCCGAGGGGAGAGGAAAAGGCAATAAATGGCAATGAAAGATTGAGTCTATATCGCTGTACACAAATGGCACTAATGGGGGACAGTGATCATCTCTAAATGAATCCAATTACAGAGCTGTTATTCTCACACCCCACATGTCTCCATGTGGGCCCAGTTATTGTGCTCACACAGGCCCATAAAAAGTTGTTGACTACATCACACCTGGCTAATAAACTCCTATCTGCTCAACCAGTCTGACAGTTCAATGGAAACAGATGACAGCTGTCCAGGAAAGTTCAACCCAGGGAGGTTGTTGCTGTTGTGCAGCCGATGGGATTACCTGGGGGATTAGGAACTGTAAATACAATAACAAAAAGGCTTGACGAGGACACAATTACTCTGCCATGTTGCAGACAAGCTGATAAGGCACGCAAGATGAGGTCTGAGTCAGTGTCGCATTGGAAAATAGGCTCCATCTGAACTCAAAATATGACTTAACCCAACATTAAATAACAAGACACTCTAATAAACACTCGGTTCAAAATTGTTGCAGTGCAGGTCACTGTGAGAAATTGTTAAGGCTCAGTGTGAGAAACACTGACACTGTACACATCATGTAAGTCTCTGATCTACAGCTCCTCGATTTACTAGACAATATTTTTGAGTAAACTTGTCCTTGTTGCCTTTAATGTAACTGCGCCAGATTATCCTGTAGATTTTTTTTGTAATTTTAAAGCTACTAGCATAGGAAACCAGCTCACTAGCTAACATGCATTAATAGCATCAGATGACACCACAAAGTCAAATCTTATTTCTGCTAGCATTGTAACCCTCCATCAGTATTTTAGCTTTAAATTCTTCCTTGAATGTTGTGAGGTTAACTTTTATTTCTTGTTTGAGGTCTTTTATTTCCCTCGTTATGTGTGCTAGCACCTCATGTAGCGTTTCAGCATTAGCACTTAGCATGTTGTCAGCTGAGTTTTTGTCGATATAAAGTTCCTAACTTGGAGTTTTCGTGTTGTGTGTTCTGCTTACTTCTCCCACTGATTACTCTGAGTATTTATTGATGCATTTCAATTTTTATCCGCGGGGAAGTCGATTTTTCTCAAAAGAGTCAGGAGCTCACGTTTCAAGCTGCCATCAGCTTTGTTGCCTTACTGGAAGTCGATTTGTTAGATGATATTTTTGACTAAACTTGACCTTGTTGCCTTTAATGCAGATGCCCGATGCGACAAGCATCGGAAACTAGCTCACTAGCTTAATAGCATCAAAGGACACCACAAAGTCAAATCTTATTTCTGCTGGCATTGAAACCCTCCATCAGTATTTGTAAAATTGAAATCCCTCCGCAGAAACCCCCCAAATACATTTCCCAGTATCTACTTAACCCAACATATTGAGAAGCCTGCACACCATTTGGAGTGTAATCAGCCCTCTGCTGAATTTATATTAGATTGCACACTCTCCTCCATGAGACTCTCATCAACTTAACATTAAGCTTGAAGCTGAGAAATTATGGAAAGCATTTGTTTAAGAGCCGACCTCTCTCCGCTGATGAAACCTTTTAGGATTGGCGCACCGCAAAGTCACGCATTATTTTCTTTGGGCATTAAAAAGTCTAATCTGAAACCATAAAAATGAAAAACTCTCTCTCTCTCTAAGCCAGAGAACCAGTACTCAACCACAATGTCACACTGATGAAGGGCCCTCCAAATGAATGGGGAACAAGCTGGGATGACTCAGGATGGTTTGTCTGGACCTCTCATAGAGCTTTACATTAAAAGAGACAGGACAATTGTTCAAAGCGATGATAATAGAAAACCTCCTATACCACCACAGTTTCTCTCTTCATCAAGCTGTGTATTAATGTAACGTACTGCCTCTTTGATTAGAGGTCATCCCTTTTTTTCTAGTGTCTCACATTGATAATGAAAATGTCAGCAGGTCAAAGTCTTCTAAAACAGGAATAATGTCTGAACGCTGCACTCTGATCTCTGGCAGAATATTAGAAACCCTGTCAAGCTTGGAAATGTTAATTGGAGAGAAAGTCTACAGCCTGAAGCACAAATTTCCTTTTTTTTTTTCCAGGAGTAATGGGTTAAATCTGTTTTGCTATGGTGCTAAATCAGAGATTAGAGAGTTATTACTCAGACTGGAAAATAAGTGGATGTGTCCAGTTGGTTTTTAAAACCCTCATTCATATAATGTTTAAAAGTGTATACTGATATCCTCCCTTACCTTGGAAGTATACAGGATAAATCATTTCCCTTAAGCCAGCAGCTGAGGGGATGACAGGGGTATGACCGAGGGGCAATAGCCTATAGCAAAGCCAGCAGGTGGACACAATGCTGTGGCTGTGAATGCTAAGTTCACATTGTATGATATAAAAAATACAACCATCTACGGATTCTGTTTTTATAACAGTAGCTTTTGGACTGTTTTTTTTTTCTGCAATACTCATTATACAGGATACTCCCATCAGTTTTCAGAGATGGAAAGCATTCATGACAATAATAACAATAATGCTAATCCTAAAAAAGATCTTTGAAGGCTTTCAAAAGTGGTGTTAAAAATATATATAAAATATATATAAATAAATAAATAGTACAGATATATATATATATATATATATATATATATATATATATACAGTATATATATATATATATATATATATATATATATATGGACTGAGACAGGTGAAGGGGCCTAGGGTCTGATGGCGGAACACAGTTATGTATAGGAGGCTTGTTAGAGCCCAATATGTAACAACGACCCGAAATGTTATTAAAACAATGAAATAAAACCCGAAATTTCATGATTGTTCAATAATGTAACAAGATACTAAGCCGAAAACATAATAACTTTTGCCCAAAATGGTGCATGTTTTTGATATATGTTTTTTTGTTTGTTTGTTTGTTTGTTTGTTTGTTTGTTTTTTTAAACTACATTTCAAGCTCAACACTTGTGTTGCATTATCGACCAATTATTACATTTCGAGCTTTATTACCTTTTTTTTTTTTTTTTTTTGATAACATTTTGGGTTTTGTTACATACTGGGCTCTAACAAGTAGGTTGTGGTGATGTTTGAGATCTTATTCAAATGCAGTCAGAGCCATAAAAGCCTGAAAGTTAATCCCTTCATGGATGTTATCTCAACATCATTTTCCCCTCCAAAGTTAAAGTATAAAAGAGCAATCAACAACAACTTCATGTGAAGCAAATGGGTTGGTAAAGTGGACTGGAATCTCTGTAATGAATGACTAATGAAACAAGGGGATGATTTAATGATAGTTTCATTGATCTGAAAGTATTTGACATTTTCTTGTCTTGTACCACTGTCAAAAGCTACACTATGTTTTATTTTGTGTTTGCTTTGTGTCCCTGTTCTTCCATTCAGTAGACATCTCCAATCTCCAGACAGAACCAGTACATCAGCACTGTTTTATTGAACATGTGAGTCCTACGGCAGAGTGGAGCTTTGTGTCGGTGCTGGTGTGGAGTTCTCTTTGCAGAAAGAGCTCCTCTTAAGCTAAAGTGAAAGTGTCTCAAACCTGTATTATTTCCAACAGCCATCGGGGAAAATTTGCTCGTTGCATAAATAAGTCTGATTGTGTGAAACCAGCAGAAAGAATGAAACTCGCGTCTCAGTCGAATTAGTACTTCACAACGACTACATGATCTCATTAACCATTTAAAGTGTTTTTTTTCATCCCGGCGTGTAGATCATTCTATTCATAGCGGTCTCATTTAGAGAAAAATAAAGAGGATTTTTCACAGCATGGCTACCTTTCATCAATGACACTCTATTCTAGTGACTCCTCAACCAGGATAAAGACTCCCGGCTTCAGATGGATGGTTCAAAACTTAAAGGACTATTTCACAATGCCCATTTATATACTGATATTTAGTCAGTGTGTAATAGCAGAGCAAAATATGCATCAATATTGATCCCTTTGCTTCTTTTAATGCACATTTGTTTGAGATGCATGTCTGTGGAACAAGCCAAGATATGTAAAAAGATATTTTGTCAAAAAAATTTCATTTTTCATTTCTTTTATTCTCAAGGCAAGGCAGAGAACAGTGTTCTCGCTCACCTTGAGAAATTGAATATTTAAATGTGAATGGTTCTGATTTCCGAATCCAAATGAGCAGGATGTGTTGTTTCTGCTTGGATAACAGCAGAAATGGGACATTCTCTTTGGAATTTGCTGTCAACGAGGTGTGGCCACAGAAACAAGGTTGAAGGAAGCGGAGAGATATTTTAGAAAGAAGGGGTTAGAGGGAAGAGAAGAAAAACAAGGAGTGGAAACAAAGCTAGAGCCAAGACGATGGGGAGGAATGAACAGACGAGGACAGTGAGTGCTGCCAGCTCTGTGTCTGTGTGTGTGAGTGCATGCATGTGGAGCTGTGGGGATAATATGACCAGGGTGGCGGATCACACATCTCACATCACACTCAACAGGTGGGTCAACAAGGGGCATCTCAAACAGGCAGGCAGGAGCTTATCTTAATTCTGAGGGAGAGAAAATCCAAGATCCTATCCACGGTGACTCTGTGTAATCGATGCTGACAGGTAATTCAGAGCGGTGCATGGGGAGCTTACAGCTTGCCGGAGTGGCAGGACATTTGTGTGGCCTTGGTTTGCTACACTCAATGCAATCAAAGCGCCTGGCAGTTCTAATACATGTCCAGATAAACACGTATTTTATACTAGCTAAGAACCAATTCAGCGAAGCAGTAATGATGACAGACAAGATGAGAAAGTAAATCTTGAAAGTCACCGGAAGTTATCAGTATCCCATCACCGTAGCTTCAGATTTCTTATTCAATGAAATATGGTCCAAATATGAATGAAAAATAAATAAAAAAATCTGGGTTCTGAATCACATTGAATCGGTGCGATATCTTCAGGTGTTTTGTGCCATATCTTAGTCTCGTTGTTTGACTATTACTTTTAATTTGAAGGTTTTAAACAACCACACATCTTCATGCATCTTGTCATTAATGGATGAGAAATCCGAAAAAAGTGAAGTCTAATTTGAAAAAAAAAAAAAGCTTTTGTTGAGTAAATTTTAATTTCATCAAATATAATCATATGATGTGATAATGCAGGTATTTGTTGTGGTATTGATATCTGCATCAGTACATATCAAGCTCAGGTCTTCCTTGTGTTTCCAGGTTGTCAATAGACACACCTCAGTACTGCTTCTGGAACCTCTATTTCCTCTCCAAGTCTTTTACCCTCTGCTTCTCAGCTGTCTGAGTCAATAAAAACAATGAAAGCATGTGAGCGATCCTCCCACATGTCTCTTTAAGACCAGTGCTGGTGTGTTGGGGTAAAGGCAGAAGAAGCTGCAGGAGAAAGGTTCCAAACAAAGAAGGCAGAAAACCAATGGAAAGCGTATGTAGGCTACCAGGGGAAGAGTGATGGCTTATAGCCGTGTATGCAGAGCACATTAAAAAGAGAGGAGAAGCCTGGTCTAGCTGGTTTCTCAAAGCTGCCATTGGCATAGCTTCAGTTTTGTGAGAGGACTTGTTATGTAATTCCACAAAGCCTGTTTTCTCGTTCTAGACAATGGCTACAGCCAACACGGTTAAGAAAGAAATAAAATACATGCACTCAATGAGAAATATTTTCTAAAATCTTATGAATGTGGGCTTATAGTCTAGGATATAAATCTGCATTCTCTTTCCGTGCCTCCTTTGCAAACACGCAGCTTAAGCAAGAGTTGTCTGATATTAGAAAAATAGAGGGGTGTGTTGTGGACCAAATAGCCATCTGAGCCCAGATTGAGGTCCGTGCACAAAGTATTTAGCTGTGAGCATAAATTCCAGGGTTAATGAGAGAAATACAATTTTTGCACACAAACATTTAGACTTCCTTGCAGCAGCATTAGGGGCCTTCCTTTTGTTCCATGTGATTGTTGTGCCTTTGGTTTAATATTTGCACTCTGAGTGAGGGGGTTTATGCAGCAAAAACAATGAAAATCAATGTGTCGTAAACAATATTGTTTGTTCTTGTGGCAAATATACCCTGCTCTGTACAGCGACATCCACTGCTGGCTGTGCATCAAACTCTAAGTGGTTGATCTAATTTCAATCCAGCAAATGCAAGAGCTAAAGCTCTGATTTGACACAGAGAAATGACTGGATCCAGCGTGATTACCTCCTTCACTGGAGGCCACAGATCTGCTCACATGCAGCTGAAAGTGGTAAACAATGCTCCCATACACCCTCTACATATCAATCACATTATTTGCATTCAATTCATTAATATTTCAAAGATGCTCTATATATTTATTTTTTGTTTCCTTCAGGCTTTCTTTCATTCTTTTTCAACATCTGACAGTCAAGAGTTACAAGGCCCTCAGCCACACTGACAACATCTTGGTTATAGTGTACACATCTCTCAACACAGGTCACAGTGAAGCCCCTTGTGGTCAGGGCTTGCATGGTTTGTGATGCATAAAAATGCAAATGAAATGACAGAACCCAAGGCAGCCTTGGCTGAGGCAGGAGCAGATGACAGACTTTATATGGGAAATGTGAACCTATGATATGTGAGAAATGCTAAACTGAAATGTTTGCACAGATTGAAATAAAATACTTCATTTAGAAAAAAACAAGTGCTCTGAAAATATGGTGGACACAATGCAGTGAGTGCCTCGTGCGCATTTCATCTCTGCCTCTTGACACAGCGACTGAAACATTAATATCCATCTAAGGCTGGTTTTGAGAGTCGGGATATACTGATTGTCCAGCACAGATGTGAAATTAGCCTGAGGACCTATACTAGGTTAACTATTACAATGGTGATTATTGACAATCTTCCCCATGTGGAAATTCATCATGAGCAGTATTCGCGACTTTTTCTCTACAAAAGAGAAAATCAAAATCAGATGTTCCTCTCTTTTAGTAGAGGTCTCTTCAAACTATTTTCCCTGGACCTTGGCTCTGTCTGAGCTGCAGGGACAAGAGCCAATTCTGCTTGCAGAGCTCAGCTCAAATCTATCAGCTTTTCACCACCTGTGAAGTCAGAAACTAAAACTTAAAAAGCCTTGGTGTAGATGACGGTCAAAAGAGAACGGCATATTTCCACCGCGATATTCCCATTTTTCATGCACAGAAACATCCTGTACTGCGAAGAGCATGTTATCACTTTGAACACTGTCCACATTAAACATTTATGCATCATGACACAATTCTTTCTCTTTCCTTTTTCTTATTATTATCGAGCAGCTTTCGCACAGGGTGGCAATTAATGTGGAAAGATAAGCATGCTTTGAACTATTCACGTTCTGCAACAAGTGAGTCCTCTTTAATATGCACAGATTGAAAAAAAGTCTATGAAAACCCTGTAAAAGTGTTCCCCACAGGATGATGATGGATTAGGCACAGTGTTAGTACTTCAGCTGTCAGATTTTTCGATGGAAATGGAACCTAACTTCTCACCATACCGTAAACATTGACGCTGTATATCTCTGTAATCAGATTGAGCTTCAACAGTAAGAATAATGAAAAGTGAAGGAGCTAATATTTTCAATTACAAGTACAGTGACACTGGCACCTAGCAGTGGGCATACGCATTTAACTGTGCAAATCAGATTAGACAGAAGAGGATACAGTTAGTCAAGCCTGAACCTTTAATAACAGGGTGCTGAGCCTGACATTCACCACACTGTGCTCTCCTCCTTATGGGCAGATCCACTTCCTCTGATGTGGATTTATACGCTGGTCAAAGTGGATTATACAATTTAATCAGGCTCACATCTTAGGAGAGTATCGAGGGAAAATTAATTGAGTTTTCAGCCTCTTTTATGCGGTGATTAATGTTGCTATAATAAACCTAATCTTTGATTTACATACCATACTGAGAGCTTGTCTCACATACTTTTCCTGGAAAATGATTTTATAATCATGGCAGGAAAATTCAATCTATCATGACTGATAAAAAAATAAAAATCTTGAATCTGACTGCTTTATCAACTTCAAGTCAAACTGTGTTGAAAACTGTCTCTCTAAGCCTAGTTCCTTTATATCACATTATGTTACCCTAAAAAAAGTCATCACATTTGGCTCTGTTATTACATTACTGCTTCATTTGGATTATTATCTATCTGCAGGGCACAATGTGTCTTTAGTCGAAACTAAAAAGTTTGGTTTCCTGACTCAAAATAATTCACTGCATTTTATTTTATATTACATTATTCTATATTTAGATTTTGAACTCATTATGAAGTTTTTCAACAGTAGTTATATTGCTGTTCTCTTTGGCCCCTGTTTTCTTTTCTCCTGTTTTCATATTCACTATCATGCACAAGTAGCATCAAGACAAATCTCTTGTATTTGTAAACCCTCTTGGCAAAAAAATAAATAAATAAATAAAAATTGATTCTGATTTTGATATATGCTATCGTGACAGAACAAATGATCAGTGTTAATGTTTGGCTCATTTTGCCAAAGACTGTCAGTAAAATGTATGTTTTTTGACTATTTGCCAAGAGAGGAAGTCACTGATAAGTTTATGATCCTGCTAAAACTGGCATGACCATGATTTAACAGATGTAGCTCTTTGAAAACTCCCCTGGAGGAGGGACTGCAGGCACAGCACAGAGGAATTGACAGAGGGACTGTGCCCGCGGCGGATCGGAGTGAAGTCTGAGCAGACTCACCCGCAGGGCTAATAGGCACTCGGGCCCTCGAGGGAGGCTCTGTCCTCGAATAAAACATACAGTGTATGTATACTGTAGTCATATTCACAGCTCAGCCCTCTTCCTCAAAGCACTTCGAGGCTGCTGAAAGACCTGAGTGGTGTTCTTCTGTTTTAATGGCACAGGGAGTTATATGTGCAGTCTGAAGAACATCTCTTACTTATACAATATCTGCCTTAAACACTCCTCACTTCCCTGGAGGTGTGCTCATCTACATGACTGTGCTGCATTGTGCTGCTGCCTGTCTGTTTTTAGAAAATGTTCTTCTTTCTGAGAACATCTTGTCGTCTTTTCCCACAGTGAGCTGCTCTCTGGAGGGAGGACCCCTGCCCTGGTGTTCATCACTCCTTAGGTCACAAGGTTCTTTTCTTCTCTCAGCTACAAAAGGTTCGAGTTGAAGCCAATGACAGAAAACAAAACAATATATACTCCCATTTTTTTCACATATTTCTTATTCTCATTCTTAGAAATGATATAGCTCTCTGTATGTGGAGATATTTTGAATTCATGCATGCAACAGCAGCTCAGCTCGCAGCCCCCGGTAACATAACAGGGCTGGCCTTTTTTTTTTTTCTTTTTTTTTTTTTTTTGTTAGCTATAACCAAAGTTACATTCTCTGTCAGTGCTGCATTGTTGTCGTGTGATAGCATACCACACTAAATGAGGTCTTATTCAGTTAGCCGGTAACGGTTGTTAGCCAGAACACGTTCAGGGTGTCAGTGCAGTGCAGCTTAATGTCATACACAACTTTTAGCACAGAGTTAAAGAGATATTGTGTGGTTAACATGTTGGTTTATATATAAATATATAAATAAATATGTATATGTATATGTATATATATATATATATATATATATATATATATATATATATATATAATATATATATATATATATAAATATAATATATATATATATAATATATATATAGGAATCGTTTCAAGTGCTGGTAGGGTCATAAGTTCCCACAGCCCTATGTTCCACCTCTGTACATTAACCATTTTGTACACATAACATCACACCCATAGACCTCTTTCCACACCTATTTACACAGAGTTACAGCAGGGCATGCACCGTGTGATGAATCTCAAATGTGAGAATATAGGACTGTGGGATCATAGGCATGGACATGTGCTCAGTGCTAGAATCAGGTCCATCTGATTGGAATAATATCTCCTCTTCCCATTGCTTTAAAACTGCTATAAGGTTTTTGTTTTTTTTCATGTTTATAAAACAGACTGAAATTCATACTGAAGCCTTTTTATAATATTGAAAATTAATTAAGACCATCAGTGACAAGAATGATAATATTTATATTGACATTTTTAATGCTTGAGACAGGTGATGAGACAGGGGGTAGGTGTCAGCAGAGCAGCTGATGCAACAGATCTGTTTTCTACAGTTTCTACATTAACTATTCATCCTTAAATAATACATTTAACTGTTACAAGTCAGAAGGATAAGATGGTATGCCAAAAGACACTTGTACCCCCATGAAAATACTGCATTTTATGGGGTTGTCTTTTACAAATTCAAACACATCGTCATGGTGATTTTCTGCCTTGACACCATTGGGCTTCCATACACACCACCTCTCTAAAGAAGAAATCCCAAACTATTATGGGAGGTCTTACTGTTATTCTTAATAGGACTATGCATGTAAAGTCAAAGTGGTCTTCTTGTTCTTCTGTCATTACAGTCCTCTCACTCACTCACTCACTCACTCACTCACTCACTCACTCACTCACTCACTCACTCACTGTGCTCTGTCGTGAATTGCTTATTGAATTGCATATCACAGCCAGTCAACCTCTAGGTTCATCAGCAATGTTTGCATCAAATGTTCAAAGAGCAGAAAACACAAAGGTGAAGACCTCTATTGATTTCTAACTGACTGTTAAGGTGTAGTTCGTAGATTGAGGCTATTTTTAGACCAAATACATGGAAGGGTGAAAACACATCGGTTAGACTTAATGGTCATATGTAGCCAGAGATGGAAATGAAAACCGCTCTTAAACATGAACACAGCAGCTAAAACCAGCTAACCAACTAACTGGGACTCATGATTTGGGCGGATTAACCTCTGCAGAAGAAATACAATATACAACTTTTCAAGGAATTTGAAAGACAGACAAATTTTCAAAGTCTGAATAAGAAATATTATCTTATGTCTTCAGCCTTATGCAAGTCATGTTGTTCACTGTTATGCACATAGTCATCAGTCAACAGTAATCTAACACTTACATTAAGAGGGCTGCAGGAATTTCTGTCCACTTTTTCCCCTTTTTCTCGCACATACACAGATACATACGTATATACATACATACGTGTGTGGGTGCATGCATGTGTATGTGCATGTGCATGTGAGCGTGTGTGTATGTGTAGGTGGGAGGATTTATGATCACGAGTCAGAAATTATATATTCATGATATTTTTGGGAAATTGTTATCACCTTATTATTATTATTAAATTATTGAATTTCCCTTCAGGGACTAATAAAGTTCCTGTTATCTTATCTCATTATTCCTGATATAACTGATGTAACTTCTGCTGTAGTCTTGAAGTAAGCGATTCAACAAGGTCTCCAGTTTTTGCCAAATCTAAGTCTGTGACTAAAAACTCAGTGACTTGTCAGCACGGTGTCTTTAATTGCGAATGGCTGCTGGATGTTTGTCTTTTAAAAGTCTCTTTAACCTATGGCAGGCATTGGTTTGACAAATCCATAGCTTTTTAGTCTTCAATTTTACTCATTTCTGCAGGTTTAAGTTGAGCTCTGCTTTTACTGCAAAAGAACAAAGTGTAAAACTGTTAAAGCATGATATTATCTGTATTTTCCTTCTTGGAAATAACTCACCTGCAGTAAGAAAATTCTTCATTTTTCGTTTCTAACAGAGGTAACCCTTTCTTTTATTTGGCAGCTGGAAAAAAAAATGTGCAAAAGATAAAAGCAGTTTGGTTCCAAGTGTCCTTGTTACTATTTTAAGTGTTACTGTTGAAACAGACCTGTGTGGGAAGAATGAAGAGTAAAGAGACACAGGACTGTGGGGTCTTGATGCAGCAGACAGAGGCTGGTTCTGATGCTGGCTTCTCTGAAGAAGAGGGACTCTGCAGGATATCTTGAAACCTTTGACTTTCCTGGCAGTGGTGCACCACCATAATTATATTGTGTTTGTTGTTGTTGTTTTCCAAGCAACATTTTCTAAACTGAACCAGGGAGCAGGTTTCTATGACCAATAATGGCAGAAAAATATAGCACACATCTATATATCATATTCCAATCTGTGGTAAGACCTTTAAATATTCAGGTGTTGCAGAAAAGGTTTTATTGGATTACTCAATATGACTTGCCAGTTCCTCTCTCTGTAAATGTCTGCAAACATTAAGTCACTTCTTAGCCACAACCTGAGGATAAATCAAATATCCAGTTTTATCTAACACCTACCTTGATGCTAAAGCACTGCTCTCAATGGCAATGTGAATGGACACTATACAGGCTCGGGGGAAAGGAACGAGTCTGCCCTCGCAGGAGAAACACTTAATGGATCTAACCACTCAAACTTTTATTATGAAAGGACAATCTATTTCCTGAATCCACTGAAAGAACATAATCTCTCACTTTTCTCTGGCTCCTCCTCAAGTAATCTGGCACACATTCATTAAATCACAAGAGACACTAACTGTACGTTTCTCTTCAATGTGCATGGCTTCACGCAGGTTCCAAGTGGTCGTACTGGAGAAGTGGGAAAGCATAATTGGCACACATGCCATACACATAATCTCCATATTTATTTGAGGAATAACACCTCACAGGCCTGACAATCTGGCACCCCAGATCCAGTCTCCCTCTGTGCTCTGGTCTCGCAGTGGGTGATCATCGGGCTGAGTTGATTCGGCCTGAAAGGCAGCGCTGTTTAATGAGCAGCACAGGGCGTGAGTGAAGAGACAACAGGTGGGGCGTCAGATTAATGCTTTGCAGCAGTGGATGGACCACTTTCCACACCAGCTGTCGTCCTGGATAATAATCATTTTTAAAGTATGTTTGCAAAAGTGATCATGCCACCAAGACGTTTAAGCTCTGTAAACTCTGTGCACAAGATGTTTTTCATCTGCTGGCTGTTGTTCAGAGACATCAGCTCTGAGCATGGCACTAATCCAGCGAAATATTGATATGTTTCTGATTCGCTGCTGTAAGCAAAAGCAAGAAAGCTGCCAAGGAAGGTCTCACATCCAATCTGAATCATGATCTGTAGTATTTGGTAGCAGCACTCCAAAACTTGGCAAGCTGCAACACTGACTTCATTGCCCTGGGTCCACCAAATATAGTGATTTTTTTTTCCAGTTGATGTGGCCCGGCACAGTTATTGCTCTGAAAGTCCGACACTGTGCTTTGCTTCGCTGCTGTGCAATCAATCTTATTTGTAATGGACACCCTTTTTTTTTCTCCAACACCAGTGTAAAGAATCCCACTGATTCATTTGTGTTTGTGTCTTTGTTACTGATTAAACAAACACTTCGAGCCTTCGTTAATTAATCACGTTAGCTGTTTCACGGTCCCTAAAGCAAGTCATTGTGTGGAGCACCTACACCGAGGCCTTTCCAGGACTGCATTGATGACTGTGGAGAAACCGGGCCCTTGAATAATCTGCATCATATTAAAGCCTCCAATAGTGTCAATGAGCAGTAAGTCAAGTATGCAGTGACGCTCTCCAATCTGAGTGTTATGGTACACTGTGGCCTGCTGATGGTGTGAACACTGGCACATTTTTTATAAGTAGATGCTAGTATGTTTGCTCCAAGTTTGGAAGCAGTTTCTATGGTAACAATGTCCTATCTCTTCTATCTCTTTCACTGACAATCTGTAGATTTTGCCATGATTAATGATGGAAGAAAAAAAAAAAAAACTATTCAAGCCTGAGAGCAGCTACTCGATGCACGCTTGAAAACATGTTGCACTCTTTAATCATGACAAGACACATGTGCTGAGTTAAGTTGTTTGCTCGCCAAAACTTGAAGCTGTATATCTCAACGGATGCGCTTAAAGGCTTTTTAGTTGACAGGTAAAGATGCATTTGAGGTTTTCTGGCAGGCTGCAAACCCTTTGAGTCAATAGCTGTATTAAAAGATCAATCACTTAATTATTTTCCACACAAAACTGACCTTTGACCCTCAAGGAACAATAAACAAAGGCCACTGTGAGTAGTTGTCAACCATAGACTGTATATGGACAACTTGGTTCCGTCTTCTGCCAGTAAATGGATTTGAAGCCGAAAAGCTCTCTGTATTTCTGCGATTTTACTCCATTTCCTCAAACCAAAATTGCGCAGTAGCATTGTACGCATTTGGCAGGAGAGTCGCAGAGTCGCTGTGATGACACTCTGCTCAAACAGCGCATCCCCCGGGTGAGCTACGCAATCTTGGTACGCCCAAAGGCTGTATGGACTACATGTCAACTACATGTCAACATCGCAAGCAGGGAGGAGAAAAATGTATATTCTGTGTAATTAATTTCTAAAGTTTGTCCAAAGCTCCATAGGGATTGCTAGAGGAGGCGGGATTTATGACCTATACTTTAGCCTGTCACCAGAGGGTGCTGTTCTCATGGTGGCTTCACCCAGAAAGGCGGCAGATGGTGTCCATTTTATGTACAGTCTATGTTGTCAACTCATTGAGTTAAACTTGACTTTGTTGATCTTTATCTTGCGATGTTGTTAGCTACTGGCCCCTGCAAGGTGGTTTTCCTATAACACCAGACCAGTTTAAGTCCTTTTAAAGAGGACTAACTAAAGTAGGGAATCTAAATTGACATTCAGTTATGCTTTCTTCATTCAGACAAGAACTAATAAAGCGAGCAGATGTCTGAATTGTTGTAAGATATGAACCGTCTGTTACAACATCTGCACACAGAGTCATGAAGCTGCTGTTATCAGAAGTGCAAATGATCACCCACAATGTTTGGATGACATCATTTGTCTTTGTAGATGTGAATAAAATCCACGTCTACGCTCACCTCTTCAAAACAAACATACAGCAGAGTAGGATTTACCAAATTATAAAATATCTGTTGGCATATGACAAAAATTGCTCTAGTTAAAGAAGAACTGTTGTCCACCAGCAACATGACAGGCTTTGGCCATGTGCAAGTAAACAGTCTATGGTTGAGGAAAGACAACTACAAACGACAACAATGTGTTCTTGTCTTTCTTAATTATCACCAGAGTGTGTTGGATACCTCCTCCAGGTTAGTCAAAACCTCAATGCGATAAAGACAACCCATCAGATATATCATATGAAATTAATCCTGAAAAAGGAATTAGTGACATTTCAACTCCTGCCTGTTGACACTGTGGTAAAAGTGTTTGTTGCAGTCCAAGTTGGGAAATAAGGACAGTTTTAAAGCTCTTAATCCTAACCCTTGTTAAATGAGTGCTCACCAACCATCTCTGATCGAGAAAGGTGTGGCAAGACCCTACCAAGAGCTGGTGCATCTCTAAGCATCCAGTCCCTACAAGTAGCTGTAGTGAAAGTAGCAACAATAACTTAGTGGTGAGATTTGACCCACTAATGTTTGATGGCCCTGTCAGGACATAGGGTGACATCTACATAAAACTAGGGCCCCGTTGGGGCACTGGCGGGCCCGAGCCGTGTCACGCCGCCCCCAGCGCGACCGCCTCCCCCACCCGATCGCGTCACACTCAAGGTCCAAAGATGGTGTGCGCACTTGTTTGTGGTCAATTACCATTATAATGAACGGGAGGCGCAGTTTCTACCAAAGCGCTCGCTGCAGAAAAACTCCATGTCCTATTTGAAAAAAGTCTGGACCATGAGTGAGGGCACAAACACAGCTAAGATATATCCAAATGGCAAGTTGCTCCTCCTTTCGCTTTTGCCGAGAGAGCAGTGCGTTTGAGCCATTGAATGATGAACAGGAAAAACTTGACTTTATTCTCCTGCCATGGGGGGGGCGCTCTTTTAACGAGAAAAAACTCCTTCACAAATGTGTTGATGGCTGGACATTGCATCATCCTAGAAAACATGGAGGCCAGTGAGGACAAAAATAAAAAGTTATAAGACTTTTAAATATGTGGATTTTAGGGTTATCTTTGGCGCCCCCTAGAACCTAAACCGTGGGGTGCAGCGTCATGATTTGAATAACTTTTAATGGCCATGGGGTGTAGATTGGCCTGAGCAAATGTGGTGCCGGTGGAAAGAAAGCCTTCGGAGGAGTTAGCGAAATTCCAATGTGTGCGAATCTGCAAAAAATGCGAAATAACCCTTTAACCGTACATTTTACAGATACGTGGCCATTGACTTTTTCGAAGATCTTATGGAAATACACGTGTATGTAAAATTTTGTGTCAATACGACAAAACATACAGGCGTAGCACTCAACAATGTGTATTTTCACCTTAGTGGACAAGAAAAAATGGACTTTTTTCTCCTGCCATGGGGGGGCGCTCTTTTGGCGAGTAAAAATTCCTTCACAAATGTGTTGATGGCTGGACATTGCATCATCCTAGAAAACTTGGAGGCCAGTGAGGGCAAAAATAAAAAGTTATAAGACTTTTAAATATGTGGATCTTAGGGTTATCTTTGGCGCCCCCTAGAACCTAAACCGTGGGGTGCAGCGTCATGATTTGAATAACTTTTAATGGCCATGGGGTGTAGATTGGCCTGAGCAAATGTGGTGCCGGTGGAACGAAAGCCTTCGGAGGAGTTAGCGAAATTCCAATGTGTGCGGATCGGCAAAAAATGCGAAATAACCCTTTAACCGTACATTTGACAGATACGCCCGCACTGACTTTTTTGTAGATCTTATTGAGATACATGTGTGTGTCAATTTTTGTGTCATTTTGACAAAGCGTACAGGCGTGACAGTGAATATGTGAATTTTCACCTTAGGGGGCGCTATGGAGCCATTTTGCATTTTCTTGTTTGGGCGACTTCGGAATATCAAATTTTTCACCAGGCCCGGTCGTCCTGCCAAATTTCATGAGTTTTCGCCAGTGGGAAGTGGGCCATTTTCCAGTTCAAAGGGGAGGAAAAATAATAATAACTAGGGCCCCGGTGGGGCACTGGCGGGCCCGAGCTGTGTTGCGTCCCCCCCCCCCGGCCATAGCTCTCTCTGGTAACGGCCATCACTGCAAAAACCCCTTTGCTTCATTGGTGTTTGCTGTTCTTCCTGCCATTGCGTGTTGCTTTCACTTTCACTTGCCACAGCCAGCGTTGTGAGTGCCTGGCCTGGTTTGAGCTTTGTTCACTATGATTGTGTGACCTAGGTATTGGCTACTTGGGAAGTGTCACTGTTGTGGCAAAGCTTTGTTTGCGTGTTGTGTGCAACCACATTTTTTCTATGGATGTGTAAGTAAACCACTTTCTTTTTTTATACAATGACACACTCATACTTATCATTCACTGTTGGTATTTCAGAATGCTGTGTTTGTTGCTGCACAGACGTGCATTTCAGGTGAGAGGCTGGACTCGCTTGAAGACACAGTGTGGCTTAAAAGAATGTACAAGAAATCCAAAAACAGCAGAGAGTCAGCTCAGGCTATCTGAGAGCATGATGTCTGAGCTCACTAAAATCTGTAAACCAAACACTAAAGAGTTAGAGATGAATGATATGCTTTGCTTCAACAATTAAAAACAGAACACAACTTGACACAACTACAGCAGAGGATTAGGACATCATTTATGTTTTTTTATTCTTTTAAGATTTAGAGATTAAAGTTGTAAATTTTGGAGAAGGAAGTCCTAATGTATTGAAAGTCATAAAGTTGCCTTTGTGAAGGGGGAAATTACTGAAGCTGGTTATGTGCAGGTTTATCTGTGGATGTGAGAAACAATCAAACTGATGATGATCAACATTTGTGATACAGAGGGAGTTGAGCTTTGATGAGCATCACGTTTCAGACATTGTGGTAATTTATGCCTGCAGAGACATCAACACCTTATTCTGGCATATGGATACATATCATAAAATAAAGTTCAATGTCATTCACAGATATTCACGGCTACATTGACAGATGTATCCCTAGCATATTAATTTCAGCCTCTACAAAAGCTATTTTTATGGAGTCAGAAATGAATATGCCGAGGGTATATTTGTTTATGCAGTTGTAAATATTTGTGGATGACATTGGGCTGTGGTTTCTAAGAATCCATATGCCATAAGGTGTTGTTGTCTGTGCAGGTGTAGGCTAGTGATGGTGTCAGAGATGTGGTACTCCTCTGAGCTTGATCCACTCTGAAACACAAATGCTGATTATTATCAGTTTGATTGTTTCTTCAGAAACCACTAGAAGTCTATGAATTACCTGTTGATACATCGAGCGGTAACCCTGCAGATGACCAGCTTTAGTCATTTCCTCCTCCACAAAAGTAGTTTTATGACTTTATATACCTTATGAATTATTCTCCTAAATTTACAATTTTAATATCTAAATCTTAAAAGAAAACTTAATGTTGTCTTGAGACTCTGCTGTAGTTGTGTCAGCCTTTTGTATGTTTTTGATTGTTGTAGTAGAGCGGATCAGTTGTGTTGAAATATGTTTGGTTTAGAGATTTTTGTGTTTAGAGATAAGCTCTCATACAGTCTGAGCTGATTGTGTTGTTTTTAGATTTTTTGTATTTTCTTTGGGGATGTGCTGTGTCTCCAAGCAAGTCAAGTTTTTCACCTGAAATGTGAAGCTTGCAGCGGCATGCAAAGTATCTACCAAGACGCTTGCAAAAGAAGAACCCTTTGATGGATAATACACCCATGACAAATTTTGTCCCTTTAGTGCCATCTGATATGTACATCTGATAATAAAGTAGACAGTCCACAATTGGAATACAACCTTTCCACTGAAAGTCAGTACAATAACTCAAGATGTTTGAATGGTAAAATGAATTAATTCATGTACAAGCACAGCGGATAATATGTAATATAAATAAATTATTAGAAGTGATGTATATTATTATTTATTTATTTATCTATCAGGGACAGTGCACAGTGATAAGCATGTCAATTAATAAAGTTAAAAGGCATGTAAATGCACCAGAGTTAACCATAGATAGTTTTGTGTGTAATCCTAGAGTAGGTTATCAAAAATGGTGTGATCATTCATACAAAATTCATATATTTAAAATACATTGCAATACATATAATAAAAATTTAGGTACAAAGGAAATACAAATTAAATATCAAAATGTATTATGAAATTAAATTATGTGACTTGTTATTACAAAAAAGCTGAGAAACAATTACAAAAATAACAATTTCTGGTACATGTGAAGTGTGTGCTGCATCCCTTTTTGGGTGGATTTGACATAGGCTGATCTCTGGAGTAGTAGCGGGTTGAGTTGTTGGTTACAGGCTGTAAAGAAGAGACAATATATTAGTTACATGTTCACATAATCAGAATCAATGAACATATAGTGATAACACAGTTGCTTAGCATGCATTAGTTTCTGGCTGGAGTTGGCAGTGGCTGATATCTCCTGTGATGGTGGTGTCATGGGATAAATATATGGTTACATGTTGTGAAGAAGACATGACACATCAGTTACATTATCACACAGTTAGAATTATGATAATTGCAATCATATACCACTGTTGTATGCATCCCTTCTGAGGAAGAGACACAATGAGTGTTTACACAAGTAGTATAGTGTATGAATGAAAATAGTCAAGTATAAATTGAAATTCACACTTACCAATTGTGTATTGTTTCAGTAATCCATCAGGGTCTCATCTCACCAAAGGTGGAGTAATGATGGGCTGGTCAGTCTTCAGCTGGAGCAAACATAAGATGTATGGTATATTTGTTGAAACAGTGAGGAGAGGAGAGATCACATCAGTTACATGCTGACAAATGAAGGAGTCATCATATTGGAGAAATAGTAAATAGGCGCATTGCTAATGTTTTCATTCTTTGTAGTTAAGTTGTGATGTTCAGAATAATTGCAAGTGTAAATGAAGTGGAGAGGTTATATATCACATGTTAGTTTTCATACAATCACCATAAATGTTCATACTTACAATGTCCTGAAGTGGTCACTTGCGTTGACATCATGGTTTGTCCAGGCGTTGTAAATTGATCCATTAGCCAGCTGTTTGGAAACCTGCTAAAACACTGTTACATCTACTTTTCTATGGAAAGCATTAATAATATCAAAAACAGCAGTGTACATGATTAATCACAAATTTTAAAGCTGCAGTAAATACCTTCATGGTCGCTAAAATATGAAGGCATTACTTCAGCTTGTGTGTGGAAAATGCCCCCTCTCACATAAACATGATCAATCAAAGTGCCTCGCTCTGTGGTAGGCTGGGTGATCACCTGATCATAACCTCTATCTTGGAAAAATTTGCAAATTGAAGATGCCTTCAATATGTCATCGTTGAAATCTCCCATGACAATAATGTTTTTGCCAATTTGTTCCAGCCATTGGAGTAATTTGATAATATTTTGTTTGAATAGTGTCATGGGGTAGGTTGGAGGCCGATATATGACTGTAAGGAAAATGTTGAGGTTTATGCAGTGGTACACCAAACATTCCACATTGAAACAAGGCACCTTGATGATTGCAAACTGCATAATTCCATCACAATACATTGCAACTCCCCCATGTTCTTTTGCCTGCAAAGAGGCAAATGGGGCAGTTTGACCATCATATGCCAGAGCTCGTGGACAACTATGCAGAGAGTAGTTGGCTATCTTGAGTGTCTCAGAGGAACAACCTGGATGCAACCACGTCTCAGTCACAGCAATGCACTCTGGCTGCAAATGCTGTGTGTGCTGAGCCAAGTCAGACACATGGCGTCTCAAACCCTGAACATTCATGAGGAACACTGTCAAAGTGTCCTCCACTCTCCCTTGCCAGGTGATAGGTTCTAGGAACGAAGCCATCCTTGAAGTGGCCTGAGCGATTTCTGGCCGACAATAGATTTTTTTGGGATTGAAATCTTGAATGATCAATCCCATAAGAGTCCTGACACGACTTAAAGCCACGTAAGCCTGACCAGCAGAAAACACCTTTTTCATACTGACTATGGCTGTATCAACTGTGAGGCCTTGTACTTTGTGTACAGTACAGGCCCAGGCGAGACGAAGCGGAAATTGACGGCGCATACCTCCCTTCTTTGTCACTCTTTCTTCCTCCGGTGTAATAGCCGTGGAACCAACAAGATGATCTGACACCCTTCCTGACTGTTTCCTCCTCTCAACACCAACTACTTCATCATCAAATTTCACAAAAATACACTGAGGAAACTTTTCATTTTCAACACAAACTACATCTGTTACTGTGCCACATGCACCATTAACCAAGCCGTCAGCCAAATCTAAATTTTTTGTCAACATGACACGAGAGCCAGTACCCAATAACAATTTTGCATCTAAACAAGTGTTATATGTTAGTGTATGATAGCCTTTTTTCAATTCCAGTTTGCCTGTTTTTGAGTTGTTTATATAATCCTGAGCCTGTATTACATGGTAATCTGGACATGTTCTTTGCAGCTGCTCAAAGTTGTGCTCATTGACCTGGCTATTTGTGGCAAATATATGCAAACCTGAGCATTCTTCGCCAGTTTCTCGCTGTTTCAAAGTGGTGATATCACTTTGCAACATGTCTGAGTCTTTTGGATGCGTCCGAACTCGATTCAGTAGTCCGGCAAAATCTTCGTCTGTCTGCCGAATTACTTTTGTCAACTTGACAACCTTAAAATGAGTGCTCCAAAGATCAACTCCAAGTGGTTCCATGTATAACGGTTTTCCTTTCACTGGAGGCAACTGATAAAAATCCCCCACTGCCATGACGCTCACATTTCCAAATGGAGTGTGAATGCCTGTCTGTTTAATTTGGCGAAGTCGCCCGTGCACATAAGTGAGCATATTGTGATCCACCATAGAAATTTCATCAATTATCAAGATTTGGAGATCACAATATTTCATTCTCAATGTGTTTAGCTTTTCTTCACCTATTGGCACATAAGGGAGGCGAACATCTTTCCCTATGCTAAATGTACTGTGCAGGGTGGTTGCATGCAGATTATATGCAGCAATCCCTGTTGGTGCAGTCAACAAAATACTGATATTGTCAGGTTGTCGACACATTGGTGACAATAACCTTGTGGCCTCGTATTGAATCGCTCTGATTAAATGCGATTTTCCAACGCCAGCACCACCTGTTACAAACACATAAAAGGGGTCTGGGTTTCTACCTGCTGCTTTAACAACGCACCACTGATGGACCTTGTTTAACACACGCATCTGGTCATCATTTAAAGACCTGCATAATGCCAATCCCTCGCTTCTACTTAAATTGTTGCACTTAGTTACCTTAGCCTGCTCTATACCCCCAGCCAGATCAGGAATATGTTCCACTGGGTTATTGTCTACCTCTATCTGCTCTGCCCGTTCCTGGATTGACTCCAGGCGTTCAGTTTCTTGCTGTGGGAACAATTGCCCCCACGCATCTTCTAGAGGACCATCAAAATTTACAGAATCCAAAACCTCATCTAAGTCATCAGCATCTATTTCATAATTGCAGCGATTTGAGTCCACAACTGACTTCACTGAACGTAGCTGTCCATCAGCAATGATGACACGGCCAGTTTTGTAAAAGTCTTCAAAAGTGACAAATCCCTCTGGCTTTAGCTGTTCTTCTGTACGATACGGAAGAAACAGCTGCAAAATGCTTTGGTGAAATAACTCTGGACTTTTAGTCTCAGAGAATCTTGCGTACCTTACAACAGCAGGCTGCGTACGGGTTCTTCTCAACACAGACCCACAGCCGTTATCAAGTTCAATTCGGTTTTTTGATTTTTCACCTTTGTAGAGCACACGATACTCAGCAGCAAAGTGGACAAGGCACATGGCTTCAAATATATGATCTCTGGGTCTGTTTTTATAACGGTCAACAAAGTTGATCATCCACATCTGTTCTGTGGATTCAGCAGCCATGTCTTTTAACACAGTCAATGGCTTGCTGATCCTGACAACATTATCACCTGTCGGTACAAAAACCACCTTCCGAGAGCACTCTTTTAAGTGCATGTTGCTGAGCTTGTAGACTGCCTCCTGAGCTCCAACATCTCGGTTGTGAAGGTAAACACTTCCTAGCCTGTTCAAAGCCTGTTTGGCACTGAGGTTGTCTTCCTTAGATGCTTCACGCTGTGCATTTGCTAACATCAATCCCATCTGTCTTTCTGCTTTAGAGATGTATGAAATGATGTAAACTACACAAGCATAAGCATCAGTCACATACTGGATGTCCATGTTTGCATTCCAAGCTTTTAACAGAGTCTTGGAATGTGGGTTGATCCACGTATCAGTAACCTGCCGTCGCATAATCACCTCTGTCTTTTTCCCTAACCTCCTGTATGCTGCCTCAAATGTCTCCTGTCGTATACCTATACTCGCAAATAGCTCATCTGCAGTTTGAATTGTGCAGTTCTCGTCTGACAACGCTTTAGCTATTAATTCAAAAACCTTAACAGCAAATTCCCCTTCCTGCTTGTGCTTCTTCTCATTTTCTTCCTTGCCACAAGTGCACTGTTCTACTATGTTATGGACGTTGCGCTGACACACGCACTCCATCTCAACCTCCTTATATGCCCTGGAAATGAAAGTCCTAGCAGACACTGGTTTTGGGAAATTGAAGCGGCACTGTTTTCCACCTTTTTTACAAGTTTTGGAGTGCTGCTTTGAATGCTGCTGCACTGAAGAAACAACCTCATGTAAATCGTCAGTGTTGTTAGGTAGTTCACATGAAACATATCTATCAATAAACTGAACAACCTCATCATCTGTGTTTACATCAATTACAGGGGCATTCTCAATCCAAAACAGACAATGAACGTGTGGAGAGCCACGCTGCTGGAACTCCACCCTGTAAAAGTAGTCGAGGATTTTGCCAATTGGATTTGCTGGAGACATCAACACCTCTTTCAAAAACAGATGCCAGCGATAATCAAACATGCGAGCAGCGAGTACAGGATTACGACGCAACAGGTCGCACTTGTCTGCCCACTCCAGGTCCTCAAATGTCTGTGTTCGCCCCTCTGCCCTAAGAATGTTCTCTAAATATTCCTTCCACCTCAAATCTGCTGCAGAAAATGAACAAAACCATGCAGGTTTGCCAAGCTGTCGCAAGCATGCTAACAAATCCTTCTGAATTCCCTGCCAAAATGCTGGAGTACCCCTTACAGGTTTTAAAAACCGGTACCCATCATCATGATTTAAAAGGTCACGCAGGTTGTCTTCATCTTTCAATACATCACTAATCTTTGTTCTGACCTTACTGGCTTTCCCTTTTCTCAACGCAATTGACACACTGGACATGACTTGGTGTAACTCAAGCATGTAACAAGCATAAAAAATAAACTCAATATTCTGCGCAAACCTACCATCAGCATGATATAGCCTGTTGCTCAAATAGCGGAACAGAGTCAGAGAAAATTTTCTATTATCAAAAAATGTTCCACGGCCTTTTGGAAACAACACAGGGAAACACTTGGCCTCGTTCTCCTTTGTTGTCAAAACCTTCACAGGGTTCTGTCCATCAGCTGGAGCCAAGTTCAAAACACCATCAAAATATTGGTCCAGCGCTTCCTGGCCAATATCAACAGGCATTGAGCATGTGTCTTGAAACATGCAATGCTGCTGCCGATCATGCAGAAGTTCTTCCTCAGCTGCAGCTGCCTCAGCTGCAGATGCCTCAGAGCTCTCTGCATTTGATCCTCCCTGTTCATCAACAATACTCTGCTGCTGTTTGTCAGCACTCTCATCCCTGCAAAATTCATTTATCCAGTCATCATTGAATTGCACATCTTTGTAGAACGGATTGTTCTCTTTCAGATAATGCAGTGCTTTCTTGATATGCATAGGGTCAACATACTCGTATGCATAATGTCCTTTATAAGTAAGCTTGCGCTTCAGTTTAACGGGAATAACTGAAGAACCTTCCATGTTTGAACGTGGCAACGCGTTACTGGTTTGGACAATGTTGGCTGGAACACATGCAATCGGCCCATGAACACCATTTTGACCACCTCTAGGAAGAGCTACCATCTTCAAAAAGGGGATATGGAGTGCAATTAAATGCGACTCTAGGCGATTTAAACAAGCCAACTCAGGTGGAATTGGATCAACGGTCAGATTATTGGATGCGCTCTCAGCTGGCTCGTCACCTTTACTGACCTTGCCATGACATGAATGACAAATCCACAAACTACCACGAGGGGAAGCTTTCAAAACACATGGTACGGCACAAGAAGACATACATTTATGCACATACACATCTTTAATACATCTAGCTGCGACACCAGCTGTCTTTGTATTGCTACTGTACTTGTCTAGCTTACAACGCGAAACCTGGTGTTTAAACAACAGTCTATGGCACACACTGCACACAAATGCTGGCCCATCTTTGATTTTTTCCAAAAACTGCTCAATTACAAAGTCCATCTGTTCTAGTTTTGCCTTCCTTTTTAATATTCTAAGTTTCTTAGATGCAAGGAAGTGTTCTGGGTTCTGGTGGTAATTTGTCTTTACTAAGTTTATTTTTGTCTGTCTAAATGCAGCTTTTCCATATTTAACCTTACTTATTTCCCTGCTTCTGTCTTTAGTAATTTGTCTGTGGGTATTATCGTCCCTATATTTACTTTTGCTTCTGTCCCTGCTTCTGTTTTTAACAATTTCTCTGTGGGTATGATCGTCCCTATATTTAATGTTGCTCCTGTCCTTGCTTCTATTTTTAACAATTTGTCTGTGGGTATTATCGTCTCTATACTTAATTTTGATTCTGTTTTTAACATCTTCTTTGTGCACCTCATCTAAGTATTTGACCTTACTTAAAGCCTTGAGTTTCTGTTGATACAACAGATTGTGCTTATATCTATTCCTAACATGTTGGTTACGTCTGTTGTAATCCAAGAAGTTTTTGTGGTAGTTAATTTTCATTTGCAAAAACTTCTTCTTTTAAGATATTTTGACAACCTTTTTTCATGATGTGAAGGACTTAAAATGTGATGACTCTGTTGCTTGAAGTCCTGACATCCTGTCCTGAGGTTATATGGCGCATCTTTGCTCACCTGTGTCAAACCATAGTTGGTACTATGTGCAACAGCACCTTTACAGAAATCACAGCAATCACAGTCCACATTAGGTTGTCGAACACAGACAACAGCCTCATAATGGATGTTATTACAGTTCTCCAAATACACTGCCTGTTCTGATAATTGTCGACCTTGACAGCTGTATTGAAGCCATCGATTGTCAATGTAGGTAAAAATGCTAACCCCGAAACAATCTGCTGCAGCCTGAATCTCCACTTCTGTGGCCCAACTACCCACATATCGCATTCTGGACATGTGAACATATTCTTTGACAGAGGTAAATTCATTTCTCAGAATGTGCTCATATGATCCAGGATGACATTCAATGTGTTTACAAACTGCCAACCTGACTTTCCTGTGAAACTTCTCACTACCAGACAAAACATGACTCACAGCTCTGAAGAAGCAATTGCCATCGCCGACAATAGGCTGCTTCTTGCATGGAGGTCCTAATATGCCTGCTACAAATCCTTCCACATCAACTTTCTGACATTCTATCCCTAAAGTGTTGCACAAAACTTTGGCAACCTCTAACTGAAGGGGGTTAAACACTAAATCTTGTTGGGCTCCATTACCAACACACATCACATCGTCGTCAGTCTGGCTTATTGCATCATCAATGCACACAACATCATTACTATTATTTGCACTCGTGTTGTTTGTGTCTTTAACAATGAATACATCATCACCAAAATTGTTCGTCTTTGCTCTCTTGGCAGCAGGAGCGTGCACAAAGCGTTGACGTTTCAAGCCTTGCTTCCTATGTACTGATGTACTGGATGAACACCCCTGCTTGGAGTGTGACACTTCCTGCTGTACATCTGCATAGACACTCTTCATTTTGCTCAGTATTTCAGTATGTACTCTTGAGCTGGATGGCAAACACATACTTTCAATTGCTGACATTCTGGGGATTGCACGCACACCAGCAACTTCAAAAGCCTGGTTGCTCACATGCTGTGATGCAGCCAAGGCTAATGCATGTGTATACAGTTCCTGCAAGTTATGGAAATATGCAACAACACTTCTGCCATCAGGATCCACCAGGCCCAAAGCATTTCGAGCATGAGAATCAACAACAGCAAACATATTATTCTCATGAATGACAACACATGTGCTGCAATGCAATGTCAAAAAGCATGTGTCATATTTGGCAAACAGAATTTGTAGACTATGCAGCAATGTTGTCAACCCAGGTGCAATGGGTGATCCATCAGTCTGGTTGATGAGTCCAGACATGTAATCACCATACTCAAAGTCAAACTCCATGCCATCAATTGTGTGTGAAGCAGGCAAATCAGGAATACACAAAAAATCAGAACCGCCACTGATTTTGTCATTATTTCTCAGATATGTGTACAGTTGATCCCCACAGAGCAAAACTGTGTCGAGATCAGCCACACTCCACGAGAAAACGCTTTTGACACTGTGTTTGGCAACGCTGGCCAGCCCAATTGCCATACACTGTGTTCCGTGATTACTTAATAAATCACTTCCCTGGTGAAATGATCCTTGGATACTGTCTCTTACCCAACCTGGGTCAGACATCTCACTCTCAATCTCAGTGCACAGAAACTGTACTGCCTCAGTCTCCATACTGCTAAACTGCACAGGTGAGCGATCAAAATCACCAAACACAAGAGGGGGGTGAGGAAGATGTTTATGCATACTTACCTGTTCCACCTGGGTGCCTCCATCTGGCTGGGGTGCTGACAGGATGGCAGTGTCCACCGTCACCACGCCCTGGCACGTCTGGAGCTCTGCCACCCTCTCCAAGCCCACCTCAGGTGAAGTGAGTTCTGTAGCAGGAGGCACCTCAGTTGTCTGCAGCTCAGCTGGGCTCTGGACACGCAAGGCCCTTCCCTGCACACAAAAGTTTGTGTATAATATATTGTCATTGATAAAAAGGTCAAATTGAAAAAACTGTACTTTTATAGTTGAAGAAAGAATCATTAACTGATGATACTAAACATCCTATTTGTGTATGAATTAAGAAAAAACATTTTTTGAAATTAAGGGCCAAGTAAAATTTCTCAATGTTATTATTCCGTTCTGTATGATAAACTTGGTTTAGATGCAAACCTAGCTCTGCGTGCTTGCATATTAATACACCATGTGTGCCAATGAAGAAACAAACCTGCTTCCTGGTAGGGATCCTCCGAGATGCAACCACAGTCCTGCGTGGTTCCACACGTGGCATCTGAATAAAACAATATTTCTTCTAAGCATTGTTGTTGTGCAACACAAAACATATTATGAATGAACAATCAAAGTGCTGCTGTAGTGTGACATTTTCACTGACCTCATCATCTTGTGGAACAGGGTTGGGAAGCTGGGATGGCGAAATCTTCTCCATGGCATCCAGCAGGTGTGGACTGAAATGGATAGGGTTGAGACGCACAAAACAGTCTCGCAACCCAACTGTTGACAACTAGGATGGAGGGAGAGAAAAAAAAATAGAATAAATAAAGTAATAATTTAGAAAAGGGTTTCTTCTCAAAGAAAATGTGTGTAATCCATACAGAAATTGTGATGATAGTTGTGTTGTATAAAGGATGTCAAACCTGCTGAGTGCATGGAGCAGAGTCCTCCACCTCGTTGCCAGAGAGATTCTGCTGTGATAAGTAAGTTGAAAATTAACAATACTGTATTAAATACATATACTATATGTATATAGACACACAGGAATTATGTTTACCTTGTGCACCTTTCCACACACTGTCCACTCAAAGGCGTTGGATGGTTGAGGTGCAGGTACCTCTCCCCTCACAACCACCTTTGGTGTGACAGTGCTCAGGGGGCGAGCGCCTGCGCTGCACTGACAGCACTGATGCAGGATCACCTCTATCCAGTTCAGTGTACGCCGCCTGCCAGAGACGCTGCCCCAGAATAGGCGACCCACCATCATCACTGAGATGGACCTATATAGAAGACAAGACAATTTTCATGATCACAAATTTGCATGATGCAAAAATGTGTGCATTTATTATGAAGTCCATATGAAACATCAGATGAGTAGGGATTGTACTAACAGAATCCCTGCACCACAGCTTAAGGCGTCTCAGGGGGAAGTCATCAGCAGCAGGGCAAACATATCGAATGCCTGTTAATGTAAAGTGAGACAAAGTGAAGCATTAGTACAAATTTGTGTATTTTACCACAAACAGAAAAGACAATTATTCTTTCACTGTGTCCATAAAATGTACAGAGTTGTGAGTTACTCTAAAAAATACATGTAATTTGTTTGGGTTTGCTGTAGATGTTTTATATGATTGGTTTTATGATGATATTGTCATTTAGAATTTTGTCATGAAGGCGAATTTAAAGTGTTGTAAAACGTACCCATACGTGCTGCAACTCGACGGAATTCCTGCCGCAGCAGCTCCTGATGATCCAAAGGGTGGTTCAGCCGAGGTGGAAAGTCATACACAATTACCTATAAAAATAGCAAACACACCAGAAGGACAAAAAACACAAGAGTTATTACTGAGCATAACCATAATTGAGATACTACAAAATGTGTTAATGACATCATAGCCCCACCTTGAACCACCTTCCAACGGCAGTGGAGAGAAGTTTAGCAAAATCTGTAGACGACTTCTCAAGAGACCCTTGGGTTGTAAGGTTGTTGCTAGGAGCCATGACAATGACCAAGTCAGGATTGCGAGGCACAGCAGCATGTACCATCTCAGTCCTCAGTCCATCAGCGCAGGCCCCTGGTGTGGACATGAACCCAAAGGACATCCGTCCTTCAGGCAATGGCACAACCCCATCAGCAAACGGGCGCAGGTGAGAGTCACCAACGATAAGAACAAACTAGGATGAAAAAGGGAGAAGTACTAATTAAATACTGTATCAGCTGAAATATGTGTTGTGAGGGTAAAAAATAATGTCAGTTTCATGCCTTCTTGTCAGGAACCTCAGGAGGAATGACCAATTTGTGTTGCCGACCAGTCAACACAGATATTGGCCACTGGTTAACACGATGGCGATAACCAGTCCCGACAGTGCCTATTAAACAGATAACATTGACATGTATTATTGTAAAATGTAAACAGTAAACCTGATTTGTATGTGTTTTTCCAAGATACAAAGAAATAAGAAACTGTTTGCAATATAGTGCGTGAAGAAAAAATGATACATTTAAAAGAAAATGTTACACACCTGTAGGCACGTCATCACTGTGGCCTTGTGGACCAACAATCAGGAACTCGCGCTGAGCGCGGCGCCTGGTTGCGGCCTGTGATCGACGCCAACCCTTCACTTTTGGCATCTGAAAGTATAGATAATACATATAATACCTATTATATTTGTAAAACTTCATATCAAAATTTAAACATGTGTGTTATGTTATATAAGCACCAAAAAATACAGAGAGAATAACTAAACAGTGAGGCTAACCCATTTTGGTTGCACACTAGCTACTTTGTTAGCGACGCTGTGTAGACATCAAATCAGAACGCCTATGTTAGCCACAACAGTTTTCCTAGCATGCATGTTTAAGCAGAAATTCTCCTTCAACAACAGCGAAACACCACAATAATCCTAAAAACACAGATACAGATCGCAAAACCAGATAATAGCCCCTCTGCTATGCCAACGCAGACAGCAAAACATAAAATAATTGCACCGCAAAACCAGAAAATAGTCCGTCTGCTATGCCAACGCAGACAGCAAAACATAAAATAATTGCACCGCAAAACCAGAAAATAGCCCGTCTGCGAATCAAGAAAAATATTGCATTGCAATGTCGACACAGATTTCAAAACTTGAAAAGAGCCCGTCTGCGATGCAGACACAGAACGCGAATCAAGAGAATAGACTACCACCACCACCGTCAAATGCTAAATTATGATTTCCAAGAATTTAGTGAAGTCACAGAATAACGAAGTTACAACTAGCTTACTGTTTTCACAGCGCCGCTAACAGTGTTGCACACTAGCTACTTTGTTAGCGGCGCTGTGTAGCAACAAATCAGCACCCCTGTGTTAGCCACAACAGTTTTGATAGCATGCATGTTTAAGCAGAAATTCTCCTTCAACAACAGCGAAACACCACAACAATCCTAAAAACACAGATACAGATCGCAAAACCAGACAATAGCCCCTCTGCTATGCCAACGCAGACAGCAAAACAAGAAAGTAATTGCACCGCTAAACCAGAAAAGAGCCCGTCTGCGATGCAGACACAGAACGCGAATCAAGAAAATGAAATACCACCACCACCGTCAAATGCTAAATTATGATTTCCAAGAATTTAGTGAAGTCACAGAATGACGAAGTTACAACTAGCTTACTGTTTACAAAGCGCCGCTAACAGTGTTGCACACTAGCAACTTTGTTAGCGTCGCTGTTTAAACATCAAATCAGCACGCCTATGTTAGCCACAGCAGTTTGTTTAGCATGCATGTTTAAGCAGAAGTTCTCCCTCAACAACGGCAAAACACCACAATAAATCTAAAGACACAGATCGCAAAACCAGACAATAGCCCCTCTGCGATGCCGACGCAGACAGCGAAACAAGAAAATAATTGCACTGCAATGTCGATTCAGATTTCAAAAGCAGAAAAGAGCCCGTCTGCGATGCAGACACAGAACGCGAATCAAGAAAATAGACTACCACCACTACCGTCGAATGCTAAATTATGATTTCCAAGAATTTAGTGAAGTCACAGAATAACGAAGTTACAACTGGTTTAATGTTTACACAGCGCCGCTAACAGTGTTGCACACTAGCTACTTTGTTAGCGTCGCTGTGTAAACATCAAATCAGCACACCTAGTTAGCCACAACAGTTTGGTTAGCATGCATGTTTAAGCAGAAGTTCTCCCTCAACAACAGCAAAACACCACAATAAACCTAAAAACACAGACACAGATCGCAAAACCACACAATAGCCTCTCAGCGATGCCGACGCAGACAGCGAAACAAGAAAATATTGCATTGCAATGTCGACACAGATTTCAAAACCAGAAAAGAGCCCGTCTGCGATGCAGACACAGAACGCGAATCAAGAAAATAGACTACCACCACCCTCAAATGCTAAATTATGATTTCCAAGAATTTAGTGAAGTCACAGAATAACGAAGTTACAACTGGCTTAACACAGCGCCGCTAACAGTGTTGCACACTAGCTACTTTGTTAGCGTCGCTGTGTAAACATCAAATCAGCACACCTAGTTAGCCACAACAGTTTGGTTAGCATGCATGTTTAAGCAGAAGTTCTCCCTCAACAACAGCAAAACACCACAATAAACCTAAAAACACAGACACAGATCGCAAAACCAGACAATAGCCCCTCAGCGATGCCGACGCAGACAGCAAAACAAGAAAAATATTGCATTGCAATGTCGACACAGATTTCAAAACCAGAAAAGAGCCCGTCTGCGATGCAGACACAGAAAGCGAATCAAGAAAATAGACTACCACCGCCGTCAAATGCTAAATTATGATTTCCAAGAATTTAGTGAAGTCACAGAATAACGAAGTTACAACTAGCTTACTGTTTACACAGCGCCGCTAACAGTGTTGCACACTAGCTACTTTGTTAGCGTCGCTGTGTAAACATCACATCAGCACGCCTAGTTAGCCACAACAGTTTGGTTAGCATGCAAAATACGACAAATAAACCCAAAAACACAGACACGGACCGCAAAACCAGACAAGAGCCCCTCTGCGATGCCGACGCAGACAGCGAAACAAGACAATAATTGCACTGCAATGTGGACACAGACCGCAAAATCAGACAATAGCCCCTCTGCGATGCGGACAAAGAACGCGAAACAACACAATACACTTCCGCCACCACCACAAAATGCTACATTGTGATCTCCGAGAGTGCAGTGAAGTCACAGAATAACGAAGTTACAACTAGCTTGGTGTTTACACAGGGCCGCTAACAGAGTAGCACACTAGCTACTTTGTTAGCGGCCCTGTGTAAACAACTCAGCACGCCTATCTTAGCCACAACAGTTTTTTTAGCTGCATGTTTGAGCAAAACTTCTCCCTCAACAACAGCAAAACACAACAAATAAGCTGATAACACATGACTTACCGTACTGAAGTTGTAACAGACGAGATGAGCAGCCGTTCCGTGGATAGGTGGAATAAAAGACAGTCAAACTCAGCCGAGGTTGACCGTGAGAATTTGTGTGTTGTGTGTGTGTGTGTGTGTGTGTTTGTTAAATGTGAAAGATGTAGTGGAAGATGTGTATATGTAGATGTGTATCGGTGAAGCGTGTAAAAAATCTTCAAAAACAGATCTGCTCGTAAAACTCGCTCTCTGTCGAAGGTAGTCTGTTATCCTCAAAAGATCAGTCAGACGAAGTGAGCGACAAAAATACTGGAAAATAAAGAGGAGCTCGACCAATCGAAAAGCTGGATTTAATGACTTGCGACTGAGGTTACAGTCAGAGCCAATAATAACAGAACACCATTCGGCGGGCTCCACCCAGCCCTCCCTCTCCTCCATAGATACAGTTGCTAAGCGAGGAGACGCCTAGCACAAGCACATTGAACAAAATGGCGGCGGCTCTACTTTGCACATGAAAATGAGTGCTGTAGCTGATGTTTTCATTGATTAATGTTTGAGAAAAAGCTTAAATATGTAACAGAAGTTGTACCAACAAGCCCTGCAATATGCAGAGGAAGAATTACGCATATTATTCAGTTTTGTTCGAACAAAATAGGAGTTTTGCATGGTAGTGAGGGCGAATGTGAACAAAGCGCAGTGATTCAGTAGGATGTTGTGCGGTCCAGAATTTGAAGCCTTTTACATGTTTTAGTCCGATTACGGTACAATGTCAATACAGGTGTAAAGCCGGGCTGTTGCAGAGCTACTAAATACTTTATTGTAGCTCATTTCGTAGTATTGCTGTTATACCGACAACTGTTATCACGGACTAGTTCGCTCTTGGCGGAATTAGACCTTACTCTAAGTGGTTACACGGAGGATCACGTGAATAGGCACGTGAAAGGGCTCATGTGATCCTGTGTTATTGTCACAGAGTCAATCGGCGTTACCGACACTGATAAACCACATGAAATCTAATACTTACATTAAATTTCAGCGACCAATTTTCTTGTGAAATACTCAATGAGACCCAGGCTTTAAGATCTGAAGGTGGGTGTGTTTTTGTTTGTTTCGTATTAGTGTTTTAACCGGATATGGCGAAAACACTGGCTACGCTCCCAAGATGAAAGTAGTCCCATAAATCGAAATCAGTTCTGCAACCTCCAGTTATCATTTTCAATAATCAACTCTTGAATTGTTGATTAATATTGATTGTGTGACTTCGGTCTATATGTAGACGTTGAAAGGACGTATAATTGTTTACGTCTAAATCACGTCTAAAAAAAACCGAATCCTGACGTTGAAATGGAGTATAAATTTATGCGTGTAAATACTCTTTACATCTATACTATGCTCAGGCCCGGATTATACCTTCTGTAACCCCTAAACTAAGCAAACCTAATAGCCCCCCTATCCCACACGCGCAAAAAAATGGCAGTTTTTAGTAGTACTTTTGTCGAATTTACTGCAGTTATGGGTGGTTATGTGACGTTTTCCACTAGCCACCAGCTGTAGCCAAAATACTGGGTGAACTATGGAAACGAGACTCGCTACGTATTGGTCCACGTGACAGAAATGGCTTCACCCTTCTGCATATTCGACTGCGCGTGCTCATGTATCACTCACCGCACAAAGGAACTAGTTCGACACCGAAACACTGATTACTATTAATCGATAAGATGGCAAGAGTAGATATTTCTTTTTAGTTCTTACTGTCAATAGAGCTATGTTATGAATCACAGTCTATGTTGCCCAACTGAAATGCAACGACATTTAGTTTCTAGGCACTTTTTCCTCTGTGGCAATACCTGCCCTGAGGCTTCAGCCTCACTATGCCTCATGATTGATTGAAGCAAAACAATGCTGGATATCTTTGCACGGTATCATAACTAATGTAATCCGGACGTCAGTTATGCACATGACAATTGCTTATTGCATAAAAAGTTATCAAAAAATGAAATTGAGGGCGAAGTATAAATCACGTCTAGAAACAGCCCGAATCCCGACATTAAAGAAGCATACATTTAGGATAGACGTCTAATATCGGTCTTTTACTCAGTGGAAAAGTCGCTGCCATTTTCAACGCCGATTTACAGAGTTTCTACCTCAAAAGAGCCTACCGACAGGTTTATTTGTAACGCTGTAATAACCGAACATAGAAATACACAAAAAAAGAAAAAATTAAAGCTGTCAGAAAGTTTTGTAGTGGGCATCTGGTAATGACGTTGAAGTGTTAGCAAATATATATATATATTTATATATTTCTATGTATACAATTGCATTGTCACATGTTCATTAGGTAAGGGAGTGTGTTACATTGTGACGTGTTCATCAGCGCAGTGTGTGATTGGCTGGAGTGCCGTTACATTGTGACGTGTTCATCAGCGCAGTGTGTGATTGGTTGGGGTGCCTGCTTAACAGTTCAGTGTCTTTAAAACAGAACTGTAAAGCTACACCAATTTAGTAGCTGTAAAGCAGAACTGTGAAGCTGCACGTACGAGGAACAACAGTGGAAACTACAGTAAGTACAATTTATTTCCGTATTGTTTAAGTGTTATCTAAATGGATGATGTGCTATTGATGTAATGTTGCAAACATGTTTTTTTTTTTTTTTTGCAGATGGCATCACCTGTAAAACTGCCAGCTGGTGCTACTGAAAACTCCGACGTAAGGGAGATCAGACTCCGTTTTCAGGTTTTATCGGTAAGTAAATGGAAAGCACAAACATATATTATGTGGATTCTACTTCATAGTAACACGACTAAAGTAGTGAATTTAAATTATTTGGATTAGATTAGAGAATGAAGTTTAAAGTTTGTGTTTGGCAATTAAAAAGTTGTACGGGATCTGATTTGACTGTTATCATGTGTTGTGGTGTATTATCTAGTGACGCGAAGATAGTTTTATTGGTAAAGAATTTTTAAATATATATAGTGGTAGGTATTCCATTATTGAGGACATGATGAAGAACAATGTTTTTGTGTGAACACAGTAATACGAAAATGCTTTGTTATTACGTAGGTAGCAGCTGCATTGCTCAGTATACAGATGTTTGTGCATCAGAGCATAAATTCTGTAGATGTAGGAGTTACATTAAATGAATTGCATGTTAATTATGTGTGTATTATTGCACTGATGAAAGTAAATGTTACATTTGTGGTTAAATGTGTGTGCTGTTGTGGAGCATCTTGAAAACTTAAATAATATGCAACACGACTGTGTGAACTTCAGAAAACATTGGCTTCTTATCCAAGAAGCTTCTCTATTTCAGAATTGCTAGGGTGCATGTGTGTGATTTACTGAAAGGGCCCAGAAAACAACTGGGAGGTGTTGGGTCGTCAACGCTGGGTGTGTCCCCTTTTAATTTAATTGTTAACCTGAAAGAGTTAACAACTTGGAGAAAGCCCTCAATGACCACACCCAGGGTATTTTCAATGAAAACAAACAGGGTATTTCATTCCAGGTGGAGTCTGAATGTTATGTCCTATAGTGGTGTTTTAGGTTCAAATGACCATACTTTGTGTTTTTGATGATGTTGTTATGATTACTTATTCCTGTCTGTTTTTTGTTTCAGTATGCAATAATGGACGAAACCCTAGACAGACGGGCCATCTTCCATGAAAGTATGGCGTGCCATACTTTTGCACTCACGACAACAGCAAGAATGGCACGCCAACTTAAAGCAGCAGAACAACGGTCTGCTTGTCTTGAAAGAGCAATGACAACTCAAAAAGAGGAAATTGCACGCTTACAAGACACGAACCTCACTCTATCAAAGCAATTGGAGGAAGCCCAAGTGGGTCTTGACAGCATGTGTAAGTATTTATCAGTCATGTTTGTCTTTATATAGGTGAAAATTATAATGTGTTATTGAACACATTGAATAAATGTAATATGTAATTCATGTATTGCAGTGGTAATTGTTGTATTTTTATGTGTGTAATTTCTTTTTCACTGTTTTGACTCATATGATTTTTTTTGTGTATGTGTTGTGATGTACGTGGTCAGTCTATCAATAATTGATTAAGTGTTATTTTATATGTGTTTAGGTGAAGCAGTTGGTTTTTTTGCAGATGAAGACAAGGCTGGTGAGGGTGCCAGCAATGTCTCAGGATTGCAAAGTAAGTATGTGGCATTGTTTGTAATGACAAAGATGAAGAAGACAATAGAATTCAAAATGTGGGGACAACAATGAGGTGCTGTGTGTGTGTTCATGTTACACATGTGGGAATGTTGCATGTCCTGTTTTTATGTAAACTGAAAGTGATCATTTAAAACATTATTAACATTGATTTGAATCATTTTTAGGTATACCACCAGTGGAAGCAGCTGACAAAGACCTCACCTCAGCTGACAAAGCAATTGCTGGTGGCCTTGATGTAGTAGAGGAGGGGTGCACGTTAGATGAAAACTGTGACTCTGGAGAAGTGGGAGACATGTCTTTTTTTTTAGATCCATTGTAGTTAATTATTGATTATGTGTGATTCTATGTTTACTGTGTGTAGTCGTGTGGGTGCTTTTATGTTTATTATGTGTAAATTTTTTTAAATATCATAGTTATTGACATTATTAGAAGTTCAGTTTGTCGCTGTAGCCTATATTTCTTAATTATGTAAATAAAGGATTGTTCTGTAACCCTTAAGTACCCATTAAAATTTACAGACACTTGCTACACTCGTGGTCAAACATTCATATTTCTGTTTACTTTAAAGCATTATATCTTGTCAACAACTTCAAACCTATCCATACATATAAAGGTTATTTTAAAAAAACATATTTTTTAGGTCTTTTGTCGTGAGAACCCATGATTTTTGTAAGTAGAAAAACAAAAAATATGCAATAATTCCAAAAATGAGGTGCAAAGTGAAAGATTTTGGATAAACATATAAAAGCCCTGACTATGTCAACAACTGATACAAATATTGATTGTGTTGTATAATTATAAGTGCACGATCACAGTTTCCAATATAAACTTATACTGCTTACCCTCATGCCAAAAAAAAGACTTCTTATAATCTTGTAAAAGTGCGGTGAAAAACCTTATACATCCCAATTTTTTCTTTTGCTTTAAATCATTATATCATGACCTATCCATAGATGTAAAGTGTAATGAAAATATAGATATCAATTTTTTTTAGGTTTTTAGTCATTTTTATCTAGCAAACCCCTGATTTTTTAATTGGAATAACACAAAAAATGCAATAATTCCTAAAATGAACTTATTAACAACTTATCTCAAAAGTGAGGACCTCAACCTATATACCAGTTTTTAATTTGTGTTGATAGGTCAAATAAAACCAGAGTTATGATAAATTATGTCCGCGATACTTTTTTTCTGCTTATTTTGATCACGTTCGGCGCTCGATCGCGCTGTATGAGACAGGAAAACATAGCATGCAGACATTAGCGACAGGTCTTACAGGCGGAAAAGGCTTGCCAAAAGAAAAAAAAACACACCACAACATCTCTCCTATTGGTGGAAAACTTCACCACAACAACCAATCCAAAATTATATGGTGACTGATTGACAAGGGGCGGGCGCTTACGTTCTTCCTGCAACATGAGAAGGGAGGGAGGGACTCTCAGCAGGGATGCAGTCTGGGACACGTAGTTGCAAACCTAGCGACTTTGTTGTTAGATTCAATGACTTTTCAGACCCCCTAACGACTTTTTTTTAGAAAGAAAGTGACTTTTATCGACTTCTTCTGGAGTTTAGAGACTCTGACATGAAGCAGGCTTTCCTTACTGAGGAGTTAGCAACGCTGCTAAGGGTGCAGAGCCACACATGCGCTCAGAGCTCTGCATGGGAGACTGAAGCTGACAGAGCTGCAGCAGTTAGCAGGTTTCACCCTCAGAGACCACCAGGGGTTCATGTTGAGGCATTTTCAGTTTTTTTTTTTTTTTTGCCATAGACACTGTCAGCACAATCTGCAGTTACACTAACAAAAATGCTGCAAAAAACAAAGAATTATGGAAAAATTACACATGGACTGACATAGAGGAGGATCTACACAAGTTTTTTACATCATGTTTTACATCATGCATCATTTACATCATGTTTTTTTGTAGTGGCATAAATAAAAAGTGACATTTGTGAGACTATACAGTGTTTTGTAAATAATTTTACAAAGAACGCCTGGGCCATTGCCTGCATTTTGATGTAAATAGAGGTAAATTACTATGTTCTTTGTTAAAAATTTGCATATGTTTTGAAGTTTACAATTTTTATTTGAAGTTTAAGTTTAAAAAACAGTTCATCACAGATATTTGTGGTTTGATTTCACATTAATTTCCATATTGTATAAACAACTGGAAAAACTTGAGCCCCTGCCCCTGTATAATCATGTGCATGTCTCTGTTCTACCTCCAAGGTGAATCTTCACTGCTCATGTTCTCCTCAGAAATAGTCACCTCACTCCCCTCAGGTTACTGTACACATGCACCAACTATCTGCTTCAGGTTTGAAATGGAGCTTCATGGTTGTCTTTTGGAGAAATGAACAGTCAAGTTGTGTTTGAAATTTGATTTTTTTCAGGGGCAAAAGGAAGCCTCTGCATTCTTGTCAAATATGTAAACAGCATGTTTTTGCAGGTGCTACAAAACAGACTCTGAGTGTGTGTGTGTGTCTGTGTGTGTGTGTGTGTGTGTGTGTGTGTGTGTGTGTGTGTGTGTGTGTGTCTGTGTGTGTATGTTGGCGTGTGTGTATATGTGTGTGTATCCTGCAGTACTCTGTACTCCTGCAGTGGCCAAAAAGACTTTTAGGAATGTGGATTTTTGGGTCATCTTTGGCGCCCCCTAGAACTGCAGTACTCTGTACTCCTGCAGTGGCCAAAATGACTTTTAAGAATGTGGATTTTTGGGTCATCTTTGGCGCCCCCTAGAACGTAAACCGTGGGGTGCAGCGTCATGATTTTTACAACTTTGAATGGGCATGGGGTGTAGATTGCCCTGAGCAAATTTGGTATCAGTGGGACGAAAGCCTTAGGAGGAGATAGCCACATTCCAATGTGTGCGAATCGGCAAAAAATGCAAAATAGCCCTTTAACCGTACATTATACAGATACGCGCTCTTTGACTTTTTCGTAGATCTAATTGAGATACACATGATTGTCAATTTCTGTGTCAATATGACAAAGCGTTCAGGCGTGACACTCAACAATGTGTATTTTCATGTAAGGGGACAAGAAAAAATGGACTTTTGTCTCCTACCATGGGGGGGCGCTCTTTTGGGGAGTAAAAATTCCTTCACAAATGTGTTGATGGCTGGACATTGCATCATCCTAGAAAACTTGGAGGCCAGTGAGGACAAAAATAAAAAGTTATAAAACATTTAAGAATGTGGATTTTTGGGTTATTTTTGGCGCCCCCTAGAACCTAAACCATGGGGTGCAGCATCATGATTTGAATAACTTTTAATGGCCATGGGGTGTAGATTGGCCTGAGCAAATGTGGTGCCGGTGGAACGAAAGCCTTCGGAGGAGTTAGCGAAATTCCAATGTGTGCGGATCGGCAAAAAATGCGAAATAACCCTTTAACCGTACATTTGACAAATACGCCCGCACTGACTTTTTTGTAGATGTTATTGAGATACATGTGTGTGTCAATTTTTGTGTCATTTTGACAAAGCGTACAGGCGTCAGGTGAATTTTTCACCTTAGGGGGCGCTATGGAGCCATTTTGCATTGTATTGTTTGGGCAACTTCAGAATATCAAATTTTTCACCAGGCCCGGTCGTCCTGCCAAATTTCATGAGTTTTCGCCAGTGGGAAGTGGGCCATTTTCCAGTTCAAAGGGGAGGAAAAAGAAAAAAGAAACAAAGAAAAACCACTTGGGGAATAATAGGGCTCTCGCAGCTGCTTAGCAGCTACGCTCGGGCCCTAAATACTGCTGCAGGAGTCAGGTTCAACTTGACTAATGTTACTTTCAAGGGAAATGTTCAGTCTGATTTTCGTTTGTCCTAAAAGAGTTGGTCATTATTGACCCCAGAATCAGCAGGACTATTTTACCTGTATATGTAAATCTTTTTTTGATCATGTTTAAGTCAATATTCTGTGTCGACTTGTTTAGTTTGCCCTTAGTAAGAAAATGTATCTTGGGGGGTGGATATGCTGATTATATTTGTATTACAGAGTCCAGACTCTGAGGTAAAGGTCTAGCCCAAGCTGACTGGGATCTTAATTTGCATAACAATCTGTTTGCGATATGTTTATGTCTTCAAACAGATATCTCCATACAAGTGCAGCCAACATCTTCACTTGCATGGTGACTCAGCTCCAACTTTTTGCTTGCTTAACAGATCTTAAACTCAAATCCATGAGCTCTATTCGAGGGTTGAACTTGAAGCCTTGGTAAGTAAGTTTGTACTCGTAGATTCTTTAATTATTGATCAGGTTTCCAAGAATTTAGAGCCATCATCTTTGTAGCTCTCAATGCCAGCTCAGTACATTCATTACATCACATTTGTGACAGGTGCATCTGTGTAAGTGGAGTTACCTGTACTTTCCTTGACTGATTTATTAGTTTACTGTTTGAAAAATGCTATAACAATAACTACCGAAATAATGTCCTTAATACAAGTGACAAATTTAGCCCCTGAGGTCACTACTTTTCTATGATCAGTTTGCCTGTCGTTGGCCGTGATAACCTTCCTGTATGTGACAGCGGGAGACTTGTGGGCGTCGACTGTCAGCCATCAAGCACTCAGGAGATGTGGTTAGTCCCCTGTATAGCTCCTATAGTCGCCTCAACAGGAAGCAATCGGTTTGCACAATCCATCACCCTCTCAGACATTTGTGCAACAGCGTGGTCATCTGTGGTGTGAAGGAAGATGAAGGGATGACCTTCACACACCATCAATGTGTGGATGAGTCTTATAGACTGATCATCTGATTGCTCCTTGTCTTCTTGGTTTTCTCTCCACATGATTGTGCACTTGAAAATTGTTTGTGTAGTCCCTTAGGGCTAAAGTGAATGCACTTCAGTGAAAAAAAACAAACTTCACAATCAATTACCAGAGTTCAAAAAACACAAAAGACATCATTCCTGCAAAATGTGAGGTTACTCTGGGTTACAAAGGATTTCAGGTTTCTTTTGGAAGAGTGAAATGACAATTTCACATTATTGTATTTTTTTTATTATTTACTGCAGTCTGGACAACATTATGACATTTTTTCTTTTATTGTGCTTCTTTTTCAGATCAAATAAAAAGTCTCCAGAACAGAGGGGCAGCCAGGGGTGGGGGCTTGTAAGCATCAGAGCCTCTGAATGAAGGGATAGTGCGTACTTCTTTGTCAGAAATTTCATCTAGTTATTGCAATGAGATGTCAAAAAACTAAAAAAGGCTCAAAACTACCTCAAAACAATGACAAAGAAACAGAAAATGGTCAGATAAGCATGCAAAATGACAACAAGTCCATGCCACACTGTTTCTTATTTTCTTTGAGGGTCTAAAATCTGTGGAGTTATGACCTTTTTTTTTCTATAGCAACAGTATGTCTTCTTTGTCTTCCCAGTAGCTGTTTGTGACTACAGGCCTCTATTAAGCAAGAACAGTGGTTTATTGTCAGGATTATTTTAATCAATTATATCTAAGTTTCTTTGGCATTATTTTCAATCCTTTGTAAACATTATTTAAATTAATCCTCCTCATTTTGTAACTACAGGGGTTCAAGGCTTTGTATTTTAGCTTTTTCAAGCTGCATTTGAAAGCCACGATTAAAAAACAAAAGAACTAAGTGTAGGAGGCATGGTGAGCTAAAAAGTCACTCCATTGTTTAGTTTCTTGGACATGGAAAGGATGGGACATGAACTCTGAGAAAATGCTGTCTGTATTAAATCCTCATTATCAATGAATCAATGAATCAATGAATCAATCTATCTATCTATCTATCTATCTATCTATCTATCTATCTATCTATCTATCTATCTATCTATCTATCTATCCATCCATCCATCCATACATACATCCATACATCCATACATCCATACATACACTTATATATACATATAATCTTTTTTATGTTTTTACATTTTTCTTATGAGGATGACTGCTGCTGTCTAAACTAATCACAGTTTTATCTTTAACTGATTAAGTATGATCTTTTGCATGTGCAGGAACCATGGTTTATTCACAGTACCTGACTGATCCCGTAGGTGTGTCTGGAGATTAAACAATCAATCAGTGAAGTTACAGAGCTGAAGGGTGGGCATAAATGTTCACTTTCTGCTGAGCAAGTGTCTACAAACTGCTAACAATCCTATTTTTATCAAACTTAATCAAACCTTGGACCCTGTGGTTGAGTTACGTGAGCCGCCTGCTAACAGGAAAGTTACAAACAGCAGGATGACAATAGCATCTACTTTGTCAAGGTCTATCCCGGACAGATGTCTGTTCAAGTTTGTGCTCATTACCATCTTTTCTTTCATAGTTGCGACTGAGCTCACATGCTGCACTACTCTTGCTGCCATTTGCTGTAAAATCTTAGAAAGTAAAGCACACATTTCTTGACACCTCTACAGGTGTTCTATAGCAGGAACTGTTGAACTGTTGTTGGATGAGACAACACATTAACACACTTAGGTGAACACATGTGCTTTAAATGATATACGGTAAAACAGTCTTTATCAATACTAAGTTCTTTGAGTTCAAGTCTGAGTCATCAGTCCTGGTATTAGACTCCAGTACTACAGTACTGTCTAGGATGGTAAGCAAATCCATTTCTAAATATTTCACTGTTGTTCATTCAAGGAAAAAATACAAAATTAACATTTTAATCATGAAAAAATGAAGTTGATAAATTAACACTATGTGGAGTGATGTGGCACTTTTGCAGAGGGTTTGCCAAATGGAATAGAAAAAAACTTCATATTTGCAGAAGTCACTGAAACTTGCTAATTCCATTAGTGCACCATTAGTATATGAGCTGTTTACAAGTGGCGGGCTGCATCACTTAGTATTCATCAGACAGAGCTCCATGTATTGATTATCACGATACCACTTTTGGCACATATCGACCTCAAAGAAATTTCTCACCGTTTGATGAGAAGCCTTCAATTCAGCGTGTGGGATGGGCTTCATTCATTCACAGAGCATCTGTCATCTTTTAAGGCTGTTGGCTTAAATTTCATAATTGTTAGGAAACTGCAATCTGCCTAATTATGCTGTATTACTAAGCACATATCTAATCAGCTACGTTTGAAGGCTTTTTGTATCTGCACTGAAATTTATTATAATTATCAAAACGAGAAATGTGCAGCTTGTAGAGGAACACCAATTCAAAGTTTGCTGTTTAAGATTGCTTTAATTTGATCAACTGTCAGTTCAGATTTATAAATATATGTCTTTAATGGTAGACTTGAAGAGCTTTACACTTTGCAAACCTACTTCTTGGTTTTTTTTTTCCCAGAGGAACCAATTAATGTGATTGGTGTCCTGTCTTTTCAGAGAGAGAGAGAGAGAGAGAGAGAGAGAGAGAGAGAGAGAGAGAGGGAGTGTGGGCGTGCATGTTCTGCTGAAGTATCAATGCCTATTTGTGCGACTTCTCCGAGCCAGAACTTCCTGAAGTGGTTGCCAGTCATTGAAATGACAGACAATAAATAAGAATCTTTGTTTTTCTGATCCTTAAGCTGTAACTGAGCAGCAGTGCTGTACATGAAAATATGAGGACAGCGTTTCCACTCAAGATAAAAAGCTAGGGATACGTCATCATGGCACACTGTCATCTTTGTTCATTCACAGCTGTCAGCACATTCACACAAAGCCTGGTACTTCTTATTCATGAAAATCCCTCTTTACAAGTTTATTCTTAAGTTTGGCTTTATTAATAGGAGAGCCGCCATTCAAACTTTAGTGTGAGGACATGAACGAAAATGTGGATTTGCGTGAGACCTCTTATCTTCAACTTCTATTTTAAGATCTCAAACTATAGAGCCTATTTTGATAACATTGTATTGATTACTTATCATCCTCATAAAGCCACATTGTTAGATGTTTAATATCGGTTATCACTGACTGAAAGAGAGGGGAAAGCCTTTTGAATACTGCCACGATCACATTTCCTTGATACTCTTTTGGCTAGGCTGGTCCATTTTTAATCTGAAAAAAAAAAAAAGTGTTTGGTGCAGATTTAAAATTATGTTGTGTATTTGTTTAGTAGTTTACACATGGAGAAGTAGAAACTATGAAGATACAAATAGTAGACTAAGGTGTGCTGAAAGGAACAAAATAGCAGAAGATTAACAAAAAAATAAGGTTCATTTCAACTTCAATGATGTCCTGATTGAAATGAAAACACTGCCAGCTCTACCCTCAATTTGGAAAACAATTTGGGGTGTTATTTGGGTGTCAAAATAAAAGTTTATGTGTGATTGTGTGTCTACTATTAAATAAATAGTAAGCATGATCTGCTCACATGCACTGCTCATTCAAAAAAAACAAAAAAAAACAGAAAATGAATGACACTTTTATATCAAATTTTGCATGATCTGATGTTACAAAAGGTTGTTTTCATGATGACATGCACAAATCTTGTGACAAAACTCTTCTTAATGGGTAGCTTTGATAGGCTCTGGTGTGCAGGATATTCACAGAGCAAAGCAGGTGCTTGCAGAAACACGGCCAAGCTGGTTTGCATCCCAGCATCTAATTATATTGCAGAGGAGATTGCAAGAAAGAGACGGAGCAATGTTCAATGTTCTCACCCTGCCATTTTGTGCTGCTTGTTTACTAAAGGCATTTCATCTATCATACGGCAGCCAGCAGGTGGCTGGGGAAACTACACAGAAACGTTTCTGGCACTCTTGGGTGGATTAATTTTTGTGCACTACTAAATTAATTATGACTGATTCACACCCTCGAGTGAATCCCTACATCTCCGGCTTGATCCCCACAAGCTGTCAATGGCACACTCACTCGTTCCAACTTCTCTGTGTCCTGCTTTCTTCTGGAGTACACACAGCGCAGAATGTACAGTTTGTTCTGGTCACTTGTCAGGGACGATACATACATATTATTTAGAAAGCAGGCACCTGATTTCCTTCAGAGTTGAAGACGCTTGTAGATCAGTTTCAGGGATTTTATTTTGAAATGTGACCAGAATCCAAAGGGCCATCTGTGCCTCTATCAATTAACTTCCCCAAGACTACTCTACTAATGCGCTTCTTTGTGAGGTAAAAAACAATGTGAAGATGTAGGGTGTGAGCAGCCAACTCTAGATCAGGATTGCCAAAGATGTGTATGCTTTTGTAGCGATGTAATCTGCATGTTTGTTCTGCATTTGGGAGGCAGCAGATCTGTTTGTATTTTCTACTTCATCTGTTTCAGCCTTTTATGAGATACTGAACATCTTTGACCAATTGCTTTCCTTTGCTGAATGATAAGTTACTGTCAATGGTAGGGCTCAGCAACATGGCCTCAAATCAATATCACGATATATTGAGCAGTTCACCTCGATAACGATAAACGGATGATAACCATCCACAAGCTGCTCACCCCCTTCCACATTCATTTCGTCTACTTCAGCGGCTGATCCAGCCGCTACAACTTCTGAACCGTCCTCTATCTCCTCACCTGTCTTTCCCTCTTTGTTCCGGACTGGATGGGGTGGAGTCACATCTCCGACGTAGGACAGCGTCTTATAGGGACATGAGACCATAGCCTACCTACACACATCCAAAACCAACTTTTATTTATTTATTTTTTTGACACCGATTATACTGATATGGGCAAAATGATGTCGGTTATTGTCAAAAATTTCCGTATCTGTATATTTTTGGTTTATCGCCCAGCCCTAGTCAATGGCATTTTCTTTCCTTATCCATGGTTCAGTAGCACACCTTTGATGAATAATGATGGTAATATCCTTCACAAAACAAAACCATTTTGCATATCCAGCCACTATAAATGATTTTTAAAAAGTGTATATATTTGAAATGTTTTCCCAGAGCTATTTGAATAAGGTACTTTTTTAGTTTTGGTCAAAACAACAATTATCTCCTACATCAACAACTACAACAACAACAAAACCTTTCGTGCTGTAACATATATCCGCTGTAAATTAAGTTTGTGTCTGAGTTCATGTGTGCTTGTTGCGACAGGTGTTGCAGTGAGAATTTATTCCAGAGTCAAACCAAAGAAGAGCTGATGAATGTATTAAAAGTCCAAGAGAACAAACCTTCACTTCATAAATTACCAAGCAAGTGAACAAAATCTGCTACTAGGGTTTCCAAACATAACTTCACGATGAGGACCACCCTGTGCTTTCAATTAAAAGCCTTTTCTGTGAAAAAGGTTGTTATCTTCAAAAAAATAAAATAAAACTACGGTAAGCCTCAGGCTGAGTTATCAAAGTAACTTCATTGTTTTGCTTCTGTTGAAAAAATATAGTAGGTTTTAAGCACATCTAAATCTTAAGTGCATCATGTCTGATGCATGTATCTAAACACGTAAATTACTGCCGAATAAATTGCATAAATATTTCCCCTCTTTCTTATGTCTCCTTTAGGGAAGGACTGAATGGCCTTCCTATGTCTCACATAAGCGCTCACAGTTTTTTTTATAAAGCACACTGTCACATGGCACACTTGAGACTAAGGTGCTGCAACAGCTCTTGTAAACTGGCAAACACACAACAGCAACGGAAGTTACTGATACAACTATACAGTGAAGAAGGGCTGTGGAAGTGCAAAATGGCGTGCTGTTGGACCATATGTTTCACAGCTCTGTCTACACACCCTGACGTGTCCCTTTGATTACACTTTGCACAACCGTATAACCAGCAGAAGCAGTGTCTTCCAAATGCAGTCAGCCAGCCTTGGCAAGTTTCCAACAACATGATGCCAGTGCACATATTTGAAACTTTGAGTGGGAGTATTTTATCCTCAAATTTTGAATACCCCTTTTAAACACACTTAGGTACAAAATAAAAAGCAGTTTAAGACAACTCAGAGAAACAGGTTTGTATTGGACTTTGATACCAGAAAGTTCTAGATGCTTCCATTCAAACTACCCACAGAGGAAAACTGTAATGTGCACAGCTATTTCCATTTATAAAGGTTGGCCACATTTTTGAAATGGCTGTCCCCTGCAGGATATCTATGTCTCTCATACAGCAATTTATTGAACGGGGCAGCCTCGTCTTTTCCAACCCCTCCACGTCATGAGAAGCTGTAATTCTCTCTCAGTATCCTCTGCACGATCTCCCTCTCTTTCTCTCTCCTCCACAAAGAACCAGGCTAAGGCAACTTGCATACAAAATAGCTGACTCAATCATCCAGCTGCATAATCAAGATAAGGGAGACGGGGACAGGAAGAGTGAAAAAGATGTGAAGGCTAATGCGAGGGGGCTTTAGCAGCAGCAGCAAAACTAAGATGCTGTGAAATAGTGGTAACATTTTAAGTTGGAGCAAGTAAGATTGTGATTTATACTGGTGCTTAACATTAAGCTAGGGCTGATCTTCTGTAGGAAATGACTGGAGCAAGGGTAACCAGTCATAATTATTCCAACTCTTGCAGTACAGGGACATTAAATAGATTGTTTACGCTTCATAAATACCTTTCTTTCTCCTCCACTAACACAATACTTAGCAAGAGATACAGCAGCCACACTCCTACGTCCACAGTGCAGCTGGGTGGAAAGCAGGAGAATTGTTCCTGTGGGGTCGTCATTTCTTTGCCACTTTTTTTTTTTTTTTACTCGTGAAGAATTTTCAAACTGGTCAATATTTCATTATTGACCAGTTTAAACTCAACTGACCATCATCCTTTCTTCTTTCTCTGAGCTGTCTTTATTTGTGTAAAAGCTGGCTAAAAAAAATCTATGTTAATTAGTCAGCTTGAAATCAATCCATAGGAAGGTTCGCTTGCATCCCGAATAAATCAGCACACCAGGCGTGCAGTTTATAGTATGCATTTCCTAGACAGATGGCACAGAGGAAGCAAAATCCTCAGCTAATCTGAGTGAGACTGCACACAGGGTTACTGTACTGAGAGCACAAGTCTGTGTAATGACAACAGAGAGCGTACAGCTCATACAAGCACTTTTTTCTATGTTTTTAAAAGTCAGAATGGTTGTACTTTTAAATATTTACTGTAATGCATGGTTTTATCTTCTACTACAATGGCTGAAAGGATTTTATCATTTATTTATTCGTATTTAAATCACACTAGATGTGGGTTATCCTTTACTTTAGCGTGACTTTTCTCTTAAATGGGGTTATACAGCATACTTTTCTTGACAGGACTCTGATTTGCATTGGAGGAGCTTGTTGGGGAGCTGTCCGTGGTGCTGAAGCGACAACTCAAATCGGCGTGCGCAAAGTAACCACTTCTCTCTGGAGCTTTATCAACTATAATATGCCATTATACGCGCAAGTACTTAGTCTAATGTATAACCATAAGTTTCAAAAGGAACTTATAAGACAGTTTGCGACACACACGGATCACAGCCAAAGCCAAAGTCTGCCTTTATAACCCGTTCACAGAAGACAACATGCATCTCTAAGATTCTAAGATTTTCCATAGCACAGCTCGAAATTCCCCGATTCAACCTGACAGTGCACAAGTTCACAAAAACATTTCTAGGATCTGAATGAACCCGTTCGTGGAAGAATCGGTGCTTTATGTTGCACAAAAACAGCCGAGCAATCACATCAAAATACAACCACTTATTCCGCTCATACACAAGTGTGTGGCGTGAAAAAACTCAGTAAAATGTACTAGCAGAGTCACAGCTTACCTGCCTGACGATCGCGGAGCACGAGCCTCCTCCCGACACAAAGCTGGCACCTTCAGGTACTGTATGTCACCACGAACACGAGACGTTTTTCAGAGACACATTTCATAACACTGTCAGATAAGCAACTAAAGAAAAAGAGAGCAAGAATCCCAGTTTACTGTGTTCGGTTTGAAGACGCACACAGGCGACAGGCTGCGTCGATGGAGAGTCTCAAAGATCCATTTAGCGCTGAGTGATCAAATTCAGTTCTGTGCTCGCCTTTATGTATGCTGAGCAGACCTGGAGCCCCGGCTTGAGCTTTTCTATTACATTGAGAGCTGACACCGGCGTTTAACCACTATCAGAGGAGGCGGGTATAATAAGGTAGCTAGGTAGGAATAGGTAGATCGTGTATCAGTTGGGTAACTGAAGGGAATAAGTGCAAGAGGAGCGCATGTTGATCCTCCAGTCTAGCCGAGGCAAAGTTTAAATCTCATAATAAGATTGTTTGTCACCGCGAGGCTATAAATGGTGGCGGATCATCACGGATGCCGGGAGGGTTATGGCAACTCCTCCGGCTAAAGCGCAAACAAACGCGTGATAGCCGGTGATTGAAAAGAGAAAAAAACCTTGAGTGGGTTCTAGTTGATTAAAACAGCCAAAGAGTGGAAAAGTATGAGCTACGTCACACGAGCTTTAAGGCTCAGCAGCCTATGAGGCACCTCAACCCCCCCTCCTCCTTTTTTCCTCTGGTCTGCGCTGGGAATGATTTGGAATTGCTCAATTTCACAGCTTAGTTGGGGGTATGTTTAATTTGGTATTGCATGAAAGGAGATACTTTTTCCCCGGACAAAGTCCAATGGTTCAACCAGCAGGGGGCTCCATAATAATCAAAGTAGCCTTAATGTGTCCATGCAATGCTGTTTGGTGACTGTGTGAGTCCTTAAAAACAATAATATGAGTGATCAACAGTTTTCTTTCTTAGACGGTCTTTCTAACGTTCAAGATATTCAACATCTGACGAGTTTACATCCTGTTTGCACTATTACAGTGCACAGGGACACCGATGTAAATAGAGGCCATTAAGGGCTCCCTTTGGACAAGTATAAACTGCCACACAGGGATGGCAGAGGTCTGTAAATTTCAGGGCTAAATGGAGGGAGGGCAGGGAAAGGGAGGAGGCGGGGTATTTATTGAAGTGGACCATACTTCACAGAAGAGGTCAAGTCTTGGTCTCAGTGAAAGTAAATCGATACATATCAATGATAAAATACTGATACAAAAACGGAGCAGAAAACAAATTACAACTCGCACGGAGCTGCGTTCATAGGTCCTGATGGAGTGAGAGGAGGATGGTACGAATGATGGTATTTTCCTTTAGGTTCAAGCCTAAACATGACCTCACAATTCCTACCATTGAGTTATGGCTTTGCACTTTCTCCATATTACGCGCAAAAGGGCCAAAAGAGGCTTACAGCAAAAACAGCAAGCGCGCAAAAATGATGATACTTCTCTGCTAATAGCCATTAAATAAAATCAGATGTGCCTCAAGGGTTAAACCCACATCTTCTGTCGCTGTGTAAACACAGTCCCAGATTTAATTTATGGAGAGTGCAGCCTGATGTCCTCTGTAATGACGTAGTCTGGGGGATGACCCGAGCGAGTCGGGAAGCGACAGCCAGGCTGCAGATGCTCTTCTCAGAGAGGGAGCAAGTGCCTGTGTGAGGACTTGGCACCGGCGCTGCGATGTCTTGTCTCATTGCAGCAGTCACGTTGGAGCTGTGAAATGTGGATCTGGACGGCCAGGCACAGGAAGTCACAGCGATGCAGCTGCAGCACTGAAAATCACACACACCCTGTATTATGAGGCTGGCTTATTTCTTCTTAGGGACCTTAGGCCATATGCCTGCCGATATATGACCTCATACATGCCTCTGAGTCACCCTGTTTTAATAAATATAATGGTTTTAACGTATTAGGACCCACATCAGGTCGAATGAAAATGAAGAGTACACACCCAAGGTCTAATATTTCAGATTTGTCTGTTTATTTTTCATTCACACACAACAAAAGGACTCTGCTTCTATCAGAGTGCGGCAGAGAGGCTGGGCTTGATAGTCTTCTATAATGAACGTGCCCATTTGAATTTACCTCAAGGGCATAATCAGGTTGATGTTGTCCAGGTATGAGCAGTGAATCTCAATGGATAGCCCTGTTTTTGTTTATGCTGTAGCAGTGATTTATATTTTTCCCTGGGGGATTAGTTTGTAAAATGGATTATTTTATGCTGCAAAATCCAGACATATAAAGACAAGATGTCTGTGTAATCCTCCTGCTATACTGATTCACAAAAAGTAAATTTTTTCAGGCTTTTATGAGGTCTCTAAATCTAGTGTCTGTCTTTATACATAAGAATTCTATATGCAGTAGAGAGGTTTTGTATCCAGGTAACAATAGGCTTGTTTACATTGCAGGATTTAATCATGTTGTTTCTCTGTCACTTCTGTTAAGGATTTGCGTTCAGAGTGATTGTACTTTGATTGAAAGTTATATTGATGTAATTGTTGCTTTAAATTAGTCTTTACAATCTAAATTTAAGCTCAATCTGAAATAGTCATATGAAAAGCCAGTTTTACTCATTCTGTTCAAATATTTTATTCTTTTTGATTGTTCGACATGTGCATACTATATCATGTGTCATAACTGTGCTAGTATACCTGTGCACTTTGCAAAGAAGCTAACATGGTAAAAAGAAAGGTCACAGCAAAAGCTATGCTGTTTTGATGTAATTCACATTGTTGTGCCAATTAACTCCTCAGCTTTTTGCGGTACCTGCAAGGTTAATGTGACTGCGGTTGGTGGGAGCGTATCAAAAGGTAAAACAACTAATTGATTTTAAAGTGGCCATTTCATCGCAGAGTTGTTCACCTAGATCTGGGTGAAAAAAGTGTCTAAGAAGTAGAAAGGGACTGTTTAGACTGGGGTTTTATTTTACCACAGGGGACTACAGAGGAGAAGAGCTGAACTTAAGTGCACAGGTGATCCCTAAAGAGCTGAGTCTTTAGATTGTTCTTAAGGTAGAAAGGGTCTTTGTGAATCTGGTAGTTTGGTAATTCATTCTAACCATCGACTGTATATAGTATGGATGCTGCCTGTCTCCTCGCTGGGTGAAGCCACCACAAAAACAGCACCCTCTGGTGGCGGGCTGTAGTATAAGTCATAAATCCCGCCTCCTCCAGCAATTCCTATGAAGCTGTGGACAAACTTTGGAAATTTACTACACAGAAAGTAAATATTTCTCCCCCGTGCTTGGGATGTTGACATGTCGTTATTGTAAGACTGGTTTGTGCTCAAGTCTTCTTTTTTCTGTGCAGCTCCATTTTTAAAAGTTATTAGGGGGTTCATGTTTTCTATGAATGACACTTGATATAGCCTATGCGTGTACAAAGTTTACGTGGCTCACCCGGAGGATACGCTGTTTGAGCGTCACAGCGTCTCTCCCACCAAATGCGTACAACGCTACTGCACAAGCAGTGAAATGCGTACAATGCAACTGCGCCAGTGGTGGTTCCAGGAAGTGGAGAAAATCCTAAAAATACAGGGAGAAATTCAGCTTCAAATCTGTATAATGGCGGAAGGCAGAACCAAGTTGTCCATAGTATATACAGTATATGGTTCCACCACAGAACAAAGGAGAATCTAGCTCGTGACTTAGGGTCAGTAGGACTCAAGTAGCAGGCGGGAGGGAGTGTACACCTGGATGAGGGGCTGCATGCAGGCCGGAGCAGTTTTTGTTGTGTTTTTTTAGGTAAGAAGTAGGGCTTATTATTTAAAGCAGGCTGCAACTTAAAGCCAGTGAAGAGCGATGAACAGCAGAGTGAAGGGAACCTGCCAATAAGGAGTTGCAGTAGCCAATGCATGATATTGGCTGTGCTAGGAGCTGACCCTGTCAGATAGGGTCTGATTCTCTTGATGTTACGAGCTTGAAAAAGCATCATACCAAACAATCACAATTATTTTCCAGGGCAATAATAATTGAACCTGTTGAATGACAGTGAACTCTCATCAGCAGAATTATAAGACACTACAGGAATGAGCTCCATGACAGATATCTAGATCACTGACATTCGTGTTTTGTCATGGTTGATGGCGTAGAGGTTGGACACAAGTCACACTTAGTGCAGTTTGTTGCTACAAGCTACTTTCTATGTATCACACACACCATTGACTTGATTGACTGCCAGCATAGACACACTTAATGGTATGTTATATTGACTTAAGCACATGTCACATTGGAAGACAGCTCTAGGAACATGAAAAATGCCACAAATGCCATGGGAGTGTGTATCTTTAGCTGCTTTTCACATCCAGTCAGCTCATAGCTACATTACGATTAATGTTGAAGCAGAGTGTGAGTGATGCATAGCGAGACAGAGACTAGTTAGACACGTCAGATGTTGCCGCTGCACAAATGAAACCAAGCGTCTTCCTCAAAGGGAGAAATGCATGCTATTGATTTAACACTGGCATTGGATCAGCTCCCAGAAGATTTTTCTAAAACTAAAAGTGAAAAAAAAATGTATTTACTGAGAACAAATTCACACAAGTAAGGCCTATTTGATATTTGCTAAAACTCAACTGTGCATGACTGAGCTCTAATTCAGATTTTCCAATATTAATCTTTAAAATTACAAAAGATGAAAATGACAGCCATGCTGATTTGAATATTTGACTTGTTTGTGCTTTTCTGAGGCTGGTTATGTTTCATGTAAACCATGGACTATTGCCACTAATGAAAGGATTATAATGTCACCAAATGAAGCCTGAGCAGTCTGGGTGGAGAGGGAAAAGATGGAGATAGGTGGAATGTATTATTCAAATCCTTCATTTACTGGCTAAGCCAATTTGGTGCTGAGGCAAGAAACATGGGTGGCAATAATTCAGGGGAGGAGACGGAGACTGCTGGTGTATATAATGGAATATGTGCTGTCAGTGAAGTGCAGGAGATCCATCTTACCGGCACAGCAGTGGGAGCGACATCTACAGCTGCTTCACCAATGATAATGTGCTGAGGGATATAAAAGAAGGTGCTCTGAAATGTGCATGTTGATTCTTAACAGCGGTACTTACATACCTTTTTATTGTCCTCATAGCAACACACAAGGAGCTAACAGGTTGAGTGTCGCTCCTTAGAGAGGAAACAGTATAAAGGGAATGTATGTGACAGGGCACTGATTTATTATAAGCATCCTTCACCTAGTCTCATCTGTAAACATCAGATGACACTAAAAGCTACAAAATACATCAATAAAATGTAAAACAGAGGAGAGGAAATTGAAGCTAATCCTGCAACCTGATTGCAGTTTGGATTGAATTGGATTTGTAATGGATTTAAAATAACCTGTAAGAGAGTTTTCAAAAGATTTAATTTAGGAGAAATTTGTTGAAATGTGAAATATTGAAGCTGGTCAAATATGATATTAGAAAAGTAGCCAGAAAAAAGTCTTTTGGCAGAACTGGTGAAATCGAAGCCGGTGGCCAAAGACATGTCCCACTTAAGACGCTCACTGTCAGACAGTTTATCACAACAGACCATGATCAACCAACATGCCTGGCAAATATATTAACAAGAAATTTGTGACTAAGTTAAATAAGAAAAAGATGTTTTTTAGAAGTGGTATAAAAAATATTGAAAATGATATTAAACGAATGTGATTACATAAAGGGGAACTCAAAGCCCACACAATTTTCGTAGAAACTGATGGGAAATCCCTCACTAAGCCCACAGATATCAGTGATTATCTCCATGATTATTTCACAGATAAAATAAATAAATGAGGAATGAAATGCCAAATACTGCTTACTAAAAGGAAAAAAAATAAAGATAAGAAAACAATGTGGATTTAACCATGATTTATGGTAGAAAATTCACAAGAACTTGTAGAAGCAAACCACCTAGAGTTGACAGTCTAGACAAAAAGCTCCTTGGTCACTGATTATCACGCCCCTGCTATTTATCATGTCAAGAAGTGACATGATAAATAGCAGAAGAAGAAGAAGAGATGTTTTCTGGTGAAGAAGCATCCGTCTTTCTTTTAAAAGTCTAATGTTTTACTCACACTGAGTATTTGCAGGCTTTTCCATCAGCTGTAGTTGTGTGGTTTGACGCCCACTCCCTCACAGTAGTTTCCATCATTAAAAAATTCAAGTTGTCAATCCTCACCATGATTGCTATTTTTAGGTGGTAAAGAGGCATGACTGTTAATATCAGTCTGTTCCATAACCAGCTAAGAACTCCTCAAAGGAGCTTTAATGTAAGTACTTTGATAAACAGAGAAAACTTTACTTCGTATTTCACAACTAGAAGTGTGTGTGTTTGCTCCTAAATGGGTTCTTCTACAACTATACGGAGTGGACAATAACAGGCAGTGAAAAAATGTTTGAATGAAAATGATAAAAGGGGCCTGAAATGTATGCAGGTGGTGTTTTAACCTGATCCAACCAAAGAATGGCAATGAGCAAACTAACTGTGAAGGATGATTTGCATAAACACTAGGTACAGCTCTGAGTGGGACTAGGTTATGACACACATCTCATGCCATCAGCCTTTGTGGGAGGACCATTTGCATTCATTTAAATATTTAGTCAGCTCAGATAAACTGTTTGAGATCATATTTGATATTTGATTTCCGGCTGTGTTTTCAGGCTTTGAAAAACATCTGGAGAGGACTCACGGCGCTGATTTTTCATTATCACAACTTGGTGTCTGCCTGGTGGAAAAACTTCTTCTATTCTAATTATCAATCGACTGTTAACTGAGATATGTGGTCAGTTTGAGATTGAATGCATTTATTAGTGGCTCTGCAGTGATTTGATCTGTCTATTAAGCCGAAGTACTACCCTTAATGTAGTTTATTGCCTCTCTGCTTTGCCTGTGTCGGCACTTCAGAAGTCAAGGTGTCAGACTTTCATCATAGCTTCCCCAAATAGGTGGGTCAAACTGTAATTAAGTGAAAATTATGTTCACACTCGGCACTTCTCCTCCTTCTGCATGTTCCCTGTGAAGATATTTGACAGCTTGGGTACAAGGTGAGACAGATATCTCAAAGTGGAGAGCTGAGCGTGGGCAAACTCAGCCAACACTCGGCAAGGAGGGCTGAGGCCCCATGGTGGCTGCCCCAGCGTGACCAGTGGGATAAACACACCGCCTACGCTAAAAGCCTTACAAAAGAGAAGCAGCAATTCCAAACAGCTGTGACATATAGCATGTACCCCGTGACTCTGGAATGAACAAGGTTTATTTATGGTTTAGATGGAAGAACGGCTTAAAATACCTGGTGTTGGTCCTTTCAGCTCTCCCAGCTGAGATACTCTGGTTTAGGTTTAGGGCTTGACGCTCTAATTCTGGCAGGGAAACTGTAGCTCTGTGTCTGTAAATAGTGTACAGCTCATGTCGCTACACTTACAGGGAATTCATGGTGGGGTTATTTCATAAGGAGTGGAAGACATATATAATTAAAAAAGGCTAAGTGCTAGTGTGTATGCTTTAGTCATTTTTGCTCACTTCTCCATTTAGCTTGAAAGCTACGATGGAAAGAGGCCCATGGTTATATATCTACACATAGTTAAGAGGAAAATCTGCTCTACATGCATGATTCAAAGACTTGTTCAGCCTTGTCGGCTCAATTTATTCATCGTCAACATGTACAGTGACTTGACACAGATTTGAGGTTGTGTGACAGATTGATTTCATTTGAATATCACAGCAATTCGACATTGTAGTCAAATAAAAGTGCTTGCTTCGCATGTCCTTGTCCATCAAGTTGATGACAATAACTTAAAGAGATACTGAGTGCTACATTTAGAGGCCAACAATGGCTAAACTTTGCTTTCTGTCAGATAAGGATTTAACAAACAGAGGCTAAAGATGTAGCATGAACTCAATTTCTGAATATCTCTGATTTGAGAGTAGTCTGAATGCAGAACAACCCCCCACTAGACTCTTTTATTCACAGGCTTGGCTACACCCTGTAAAACCATGAGATCATCTGACTCAGTGCCATCGTTTATACAGTCAGCAATCCTCTCACCTGTCTGCACTCATACTGGCAGCCGCTTCCTGCCCAAAAAGATAAAAATAACCAGTTAATTATTCATCGTGTGGAACTGATGCCGTCTTTCATCTTAAGAAAAGCCTTGAGTAACATACCAGCTAGACACCACAGACATTTATAATATCAATAGAGATGTAGCGGAGGGGGAAGCCTCCTCTAAGACATGAAGAATTTCCTCCCCGTTAGCTCCTCTACAAATGTACTTTATACCAATTTGTTCAGCAAATATAAAGACACTCTCAGAAATAATAGATAATTCATAAGCCCAGACCCACTGTGTCCAAAAAGTTCTGCCTGAAAAATGCTGACACCTTCACATAGACGTCCCCAGTACGGAGTACACTTTTGTCTCTTACATCTTACTTAAAGGGATATTCCGGCTTAAAATTAAGTTATAGTCAAACACACCCTAACACAGAGTTAGACACCCCCTCGAGAGATAAATGTTGCCAACTGTTTGCTTCTCTAGTTATACCAACGACCGCATGATAGCAATACACAGCGGTTTACGTCTCCACGTGCAAACCTCAACCGAAAGCCACTCTATAGCCACAAATAATGTTGAGAACAGCATCTAACTTCATCAACAGTACATATAGGGTCCCAGCCATAGTACTAGCCATCAAACATCTTTTTAGTTTTGCCTGGTTTCTTTAGCAAAGAGACCAAACACAACTCACCTTCTTTCCTCCAGCGGCAGTTTGTGGGGGGAGCTCTGACGATCACCGAGTGCAGCGGAGTTTGGCAGCTCAAGGAAGTTACTGAAGTTGGTATAACTGACTTAATTTTATGATATGGATGCAGTTTATCAGTACCGGTTAACCTGACCACGCAGAAAAAATAAACCGGGTTTTTAAAACAAAAGTCATGCATTTTGATCTTGTAAGAAGGCTTGCTTATAATAATAGATATAAAACACCTAAATAAATGAATATTTCATTCATCTAATCTATCTATCCGTTCATCCATCCATCTATTACAATCCTTAATTGCAAACCATCCATTCATCCAAAACTGTCTCCTCAAACTCTGTGTGCGGAGAGAAAAATAAGCCTGTCAGACCAAAACAGTTTTTCCAACCAGAACTTTTTTTGGCTCTTCTAAAACTGCTTCATGTTTCGGATCTGGAGGTTGCAGCTTGGCGTGCATTCTCATATGCTTGGCCACATTAAGACCTGCCCACTCTCCCTGTATCCACAGCAAGTGAAACAAGTGGGTGTATCTCATTAAGGTAACCCTGTTTTCCATATAAATAGGAAGCAGTTTCACAGTTTATTAACTTTTGTCTGTATGATAAAGCTCCATGTTTTTTTTACTAGTTTATGATTGGAGACAGCAGGTATGGCACACTCTAGATTAATCAACAACCATTATATCAAGACCCCAACTGTTTAGCATAATAACTTATTAGTTTAATCCATGAAAAAGTGCTGTGCATGAAACATACCTCATCCTACACAATATTTTTTTTTTTCATTCACAATGTCTGAGTCATGATTGAAGATGTAAACAGACTGTTGGTAGGTCAGAGGCTAGGTAAGTGGACTCAGGCACACATGTGTTGTGGATTCATATCATTTCACGGTCGTTTCGAGCTGACTGTTGGTAAAGGATAGCCTCTGTTTGTTTGTCTGACTGCAGGCAGTTAGCAATGAGGCGCCCACTAGTCTGCATCTGTCTGACTGCAGCTAGGGAGCCCAGGCTTTCCAGTGCCCTATCCATAAGAGAGCTGAGCCCAGCAGGCAGCCCACACAGATGCTGCACAAACCGACAAAAGGACATCCGCCTACACTGTGTTGTCTAAATAATTCCCCAGCTCACGTAACGATATAAAGCCCAGCAGATTGTAAAGTGTATGATCAGTGGAGGTTGGAAAGTATTTAGAGAAATACTTGCTTCAGTTCCTGCAAAACTTTTCATTAGTGCTCTGCAGAGTTCCCGCAATGAAAAGAGCAGGGGTCAAAGGTCATGAGACGGTTTATGATTTCTGACAGATGGTGCAGGGAGAGAGATTGTTGTGATAAACTCGGGCTAAAAGTGCCTCATTCTTCTGAACGCTACTGTGCCTGTGAAGGTGAGAAGAGAGCAAGTGAAGTGCACTCACACACAGCAGGCGCATGTTCAGCTGTTATTGCAAGGCAGTGTTATTGAAGCTATAAAGCAATAAAAGGATGACACTCTCAAACACACATGCATGAACATACACACACATATTCCTGCCCAAGGTTAAGTGTGGGTTCAGTCTAACAAGATTTTTTTCACCAAGGTTTGAATAAATCACAAAATCCTGTATCGGCTTATAGGCTTGATATGCGCAATATCAGAGTTGAATCTTGATAACTGCGTTCATTAAAGTCACAAATTCATAAATGTCAACCTAATGTCCTTATGATCTGAGAACCGACTGAATAACAAAGAAAAAAGTGTTCTGAAAGACTGCAGAGGGCTAACTTCATCTGCATGCAGCACTTTGCTGTGTACACTCACATAATAGCCAAGTCATCCAAATTATTAAAAACAACCATTTTCTCTGCCTTAAGGTCAAGTTGCCAACTTTTTACACCAGAGGGTTTTTTGAGAAATTAGTTTTCAACACCCCTCTGCAGCCTTTGAAACAACTTGTTGAAATTGATTTCATGAAATCAGATAATTTCAGGCCTGTGGTGCTCCTTGATTAAAACTACAAAACACAATACAAGAAACTTGCGTCAGAAATCAGTGATTTATTGTGGACCTGTTTATGGCATTGAATGTTAAACAGTGCTGCACTGAGCCTTTACTTCTTCTACCAGCTCTGAAAGCACTCGAGGTATCACTTACAGTCATATGTAGCTGCACAGGCAGTGATGTCATAGATCCACCTTGTTGAACAAAAGCTGCTAATTGTCATCTTCCACAAAGATAAGTACAGATAATGAGCAGACATTATAACACACTTTGCAGGATGACATATTGTTCTATGCTCTCTCTGATGGATAAGTAAACCTGGTTGAATCTATACATAGCCTATGGACTAACCTGTGTTGTAACTAGGTCTGAAACAATTCCTCGGGTGGCTTGATTACAAAAATGATGGAGGAATTTTCTCTGCCTTGAGTATTCGTTTAAAAGCTCAAATCATCACTGTTTCTCACGGATTATTTTCAAGGTGACACAATGCGATTACGTCACCACAGTGGAAGAAGGAGTAAGCGCGTTTTTTTTTTGTTTTGTGGAGTGGAAAAAATGAATAATGAGAGGGGTTTTCTTTTGCAGAGCTCCAGAAGTTCATTAGCAATTCACCTCTGAGTCGTGGGTGGAGACAGCGCTGCTCTGCTTACTTCTCTTCATGCTAGCTTAGAGCCTAACATTGCTGGTGTAGTAGAAGTGGCAGGTTACATAGGAGCTATTCAGATCTCGGACATTAATATCTTTAGGGGCATGATGAAAGCTAATTTCATTATTAGCTTTCTTACGAGCATTGCAATCTGCTAACACAAACGCTTGTTCCGCGATAACTGCACTTTAACTTAAAAAAAAAAAAAGTTTTATCCAATTACTTGATTAATCGATAGAATATTGGGTAGAATACTCGATTACTAAAATATTAGATAGCTGAAGCCCTAATTGTAACATATTTGACAAGCCTCAATTCTCTATGCCAATAATGTGTTGACACATGATGTTTTTTTTTTAATTTTTGCTGTAACTTTTCGATGTTATTATTTTGTTGACAGTATAATCAAATATTTATTGTCTAAATCTTTATGAATTGTGTTTTTTTTTTTGTCTTTCACATATACAAAACATCCTCTGTTCCTGCTAAAATTTTAAATAACGAGACCTGGGACTGATACAATATGTGGACTTTTAAACTTTTTGCATGTCATAGTATTGGCTTGTGAAGTAGAATAATAATGCTTACACCATGAATTTAATTTTGATTACACTTGTATTCAAAAAGGAAATTCAAGCATTGCCTTTGAAGAGCGTATCTCAGAGGAAAACACTTTGAATCATGCGACTATATCACTCGGGGGTCCCTTGAATGAGAGTTATATAACCCAGAGAGAAAGTAAAGCAGGATGTCTCTTCAGGTTCCATGGGAAGCTTCATATCGATGAATTAAAAAATCTTCTGCGGCCTTGCAAAAGCAGTGTTTTTAATAATTACTGTACATTTTAAAGATCCCTGCAACTCTGCAGTTTTATTGAGTGTGCCAGGAAGAGTGATGAATAGTTCTCTAAGAAGTATTTTCAAAGGTGTCAAACATGCAAATCAACAAATATAAGGGCAGCAGCTGGTGCTGTGCTGGGAAAATGGTCACATATTCCCCTCACACCCCTCTGAGACTGAGAGTGTTTTTTTTAACGCTAGTTTCAGGGGATAATTAAGACACATTCATTCATGTGACAGCCATTGTTTGGTCGTAGGAAGTAGCTTGAGTAAATGAGGGAATTCGAGTGACACAGAGGAAGGGTTTTAAGGCAGAATGAGTCTGGTCACACACATGCAAACCGCAGAGCCCCAGAGACAAAAGCAGCATCAAGGCAGGACCGGCGAGAACAGCTCGTGCCTTGTTCAGGGCCTGCAGCTCTCATGTGTACAGTGTGCAGCATATGGAGGCATTCGTGTAAGAAGCCTACTGGGCCCTGCGGGGAATCACTATAGATCATTGTTCTGTTCGTAATGTACTTCATGTTGTCTCACCTTCGCACTTGAATCTTGATCCTTTGGAGAGAAAAAAAAAGAATTACCATTAAATGGAGTATCACATTTTTCTCCATCAAAAGTTAGATCAGAGGGTTAAAACAGCTCTTATCTGTATGTTAACACAAAACTGGTTAGCTTAGCCTGTAGACTTTTTGTACTATGGACAACTTAGCTCAGCCTTCCGCCAGTATATGGATTTGAAGCCAAAAAGCTCTCAGTATTTACAGATTTTTTTCTCTGCTTCCTGAAACCAACATTGCACATATAACGTTGTATGCACTCAACCACTTGCGCAGTAGCATTGTAAGCTTTCAGAGAATCGCTGTGATGACGCTCGGCTTAAACAGCGTATCCCCCCAGTGAGCTACGTAATCTTTGTACACCCATAGGCTGTATCAAGTGTCAATCATAGAAAACATGAATCCCCTAATAACTTTTAAAAATGGAGTTGTACAGAAAAAAAGAGGACTTGAGCACAAACCAGCCTTACAGTAACTACATGTCAACATCGCAAGCGGCTGGGAGAAAAATTTATATTCTGTGTAATAAATTTCTAAAGTTTGTCCACAGCTCCATAGGGATTGCTGGAGGAGGCGGGATTTATGACCTGTAATGCAGCCCGTCACCAGAGGGTGCTGTTCTCGGGGTTGCTTCACCCAGCGAGGAGGCAGACGGCATCCATTCTATTTATCCAGTCTATGGTTTAGCCACGGCTGAGATGTCCAGTGAAAAAGCTGAGGCTTGGGTGACACCAAGCAGACAGCTAATGGAGCCAAACTGTCAATCGAAGGAGCTGGGGCAATATCCATGAACTTAGTTATTTTCACGACTAAAATGGGTGCTTCTAGATAAAAGCTCAGCTCTGTATACTTGAAATGCTTTAAGAAATGACACCAACGCGGTTTCCTTTTTCAAGTGAATTCAAGAAGTTGTAGTATTACTGAAGCTCTGTTTTATAAAACATGTTATGAAAGCTATTTGAGCTGACAAACTTTTAGCATTGGTTCTCGGCTATAAGGGTCTCTCTAATCTCCTCATTAATCTTGTGTCAGGAAAGCACAAAAGGGTAAATCCTAAAATGTCCTATCATTCGTTTGATTCTCTTTAAAGCAGCACAAACCTGATTTGTCTTTTATTTCGTGTATCCAACGACTGACATTCTGAGCTCCTTTTAAACTCAATTTTAGATGTTTTAGATCTTTTCTCCTACATCATCTTTTGCCTAAATACGATTCAAGCGAGATGTTATCTCAAAGCCTCCACATGAAATTGCTTTTCACATTCAATTATCAGTAGACACAAAAAAGCTGGGATGACTTTGTGACTGCCAAAGTGACTTTTCTCCCCATGGGCTACAGCTTCCTGTGGTGGGTTTGTTAAATCCTCAGAGGCTCTTCCATCGTTACACGACCCTGTGAATCCACCTCACAAACAGATGTCATCATAGCTGCACAGACGTACACTGGTCCTTTCTTTTCTGTCTTTTAGGCTCTGTAACATGAAGCCATTAAAATGATGAAGGTGTCTCTGCTGCCTGGACCAGGTCAAAGTGGAGCCATGCCTGCTCTGACGACTCTGACCACTAGATGATGAAGACATTTGCCTGCTGCTCCGCCAAAGCTAATGTCTGCATGTTTTAAGGTCAAGGGCGATAAACACTTGTCGCCCTTTGGCAGGCACATGTGCAGGCATACAGAGTGTTTTTAATTGAAAAATCACACGAGCGTTTTTTATTCTGCGCAACATTTAGGTACATTTTTAAATGATTTCCACTGCCACGATATCATTTGGGTTGTCCCCTGAGCAGAGAAAACCAACTGAATGTACAAATAAGCCCCTTTCATTTCTAAATAAATGGTGGCTGATGGGTAATGCTAGCCATTTGTGCTCTTCCCGTTTAATGACTGTCGCTCCCACATATTTTACAGCTGCATCACTTGATGACACTCGAGGGGAACAGATGTGCTGAAATGAATTTACAGAGAACTCTGATGTGAGAGTGCTGCTTTTTCATTATTTCCCTGTCATTCCTCTCAGTGCAGAGTCATCAGCTGTGCAGCAAGACATTCAAAGGCCAGGAATGAACCGTTTCAAAGTCTTAGCATAGTTAAACAGCATGTACGTAGCTTCACAATGATACATGAGCGTTCATTATTATGCAAATTAGTTTGGGGCTCTTTAGGGGTTCCATGATTTCATTTTCAATTATACCATTTCTCTGGCATCTTACAAGTTTTCTAACCAGTTTCTTGTTTTTTCTGTGGATCAGATTTGTTACACACGGTGCCTTAAATCAAAGCTGTAATAGGAGATTCAGAGTATTTGGTTATACCATATCACACCAAATATAATCACAATCCTGGCTGAAGGATCTTTAATACCAAAGTGCAAATGACATGCTGCGGGTTCATACACATGAATATTGTGCTTTGGATTTTTCAGAACTTATTACAGGCAAAAGACCTTCTGATGTATTGTGTTTGCTTTTTGTCACAAATATGCAAACATCATATGGGTTTGACAAAAAGTTCTGTCCAAAAATGTTACACAAAATACCAGAAAACCATTCACATTAGACATTCCCTTGGAGTGGTTGAGTGGTTCAAAGACCTGATCCCAGTTTCCAGCCTAAAGCCTCAGCACCAAACCATGCATGGCAGACTGCAACGGTGGCAGGTTTGGTGGGTCATTCAGTCCACAAAGGCTTGAGATGATAGAAGAATGAGGAATAGGACGGACTTATGCTGCCTTAGAATAATAGAAGAATTAAGACAACCTCAAATAGTTTTTTGCAATTTAAGCATTTATATATTTATTTTAGCGAACAGTGAGTCCTCTAGGAGACTGAAAGTGGGCTCAAAGGGAAACATCCTTTTAGCTTTGCCTGGTGTCTTTAGCAAAGAGACCAAACACAACTCACCCACTCTCCTCCAGCAGCCGCTTATTTGTGGGGGGAGCCCTGACGAGTTGATCACTCGCTGTAAAGTTGGTATAACTAAAGAAGCAAGCAGTCGGCAACATTCATCTCTTAAGGGGGTGTCGAACTCGGTGTTACAGTGTTACTGACCGTAACTTAATTTTACGCCGGAATATCCCTTTAAGACCTTAGTGAAGCAACTCACCGCTGTAATGCAAACCAAGCCTGACTGTCAATACTACTGAAATCATCTGTGAATGAGGGCTGATCTGAAGTAAACACAACTATTTAGTTAGCTGGCCATACAAAAAGTTCCAAGATTATCATTCACAACAGACTGTTGGCAAAGTCTACTGGCAAATGTGTTTGCAGCTTTCATCAATATTCATTATGTAACTCAGAGTTAAACTACTGAGGCATGCGAACTAGCTTCACATTCACAAAAAAAAAGACAGAAAAATGAAGATATACTGAACTCTTACCATTTGAATGGGTCCACAGAGCTAAACTGTCATCTTTAAAAAAACAATTCCGATCAATTTTTAAGAGATGAGCATGTATGAAAGCATCCTATACAATGATCCTTCACTTTTTCCTGTCAAAAACTGAAGGAATAAATGTGTTAAGTCTGAACCGTGGTACAGGTCACCTTCAGTTTGATATTCCATATAGTGATTTATGAGTCCTATAGCATGGCCGTGTAGAATTTCAACAGCCTAGCTTAGAGGACATTATGCAGCTCTACACAAAGCTCCTACATACAACATGAGTTCTCATCATGCAAATGGCACACACTCTTTATGCAGCTTTCATTATAATCTGAAAGTCACTTCACTGGTTTTAAAGACCCTGTCCGCATTTGTTGAAATATGTTAACTTAAATGTTGAGTGACCATCCAAAGGTTGTATCTCATCAAATATAAATGACAGGTCAGATATGCCTATGCCACAGCTACAGTGTGCTCATTTTCTTAATGGACAGGCAACTTAAACCTTAAACATATACTGTATGGTATTTTTTATCAGGCCCCGAGGAGTCACATGTGCACAACGCACTTTTGCAAGTCTTGAAAAGAAGAAGAGTCAACCTTAAAAAGTAAACTTTCAGTGAAGAATCATATTGTCAAAATATAAATTAAAAATAAAAATAAAAAATGATAAGAAACTACTGACCATTTCCACCATCATCAGGATGATAAAGGCTGTCCTCTTTCAAATAAGGGATAATATAGGACCTCTGACTACATGTATTGTCCAACTATGAATGAATGAATAAATTAATGAATGAAATTTATTTTTGGTTATACAGTACATTACTTTATGATGACAAAGCATTACAATTTGTGTGAATCTAAAACTACCAAAAAAAATAAAAAAAATACAAAACAAAATATTATATGTTCTCCCTGTTTTCACACAATATCCCCTACACAATCATTTAACCAAAAAAGGAGCAGGCTGAAGCCCAAAGGCTTATTTGTACCTTTCCTAAACAAACCATAAGATATCCCAGAATAAATGAAAACAGAAAAAAATATTAGCAAAGAAAAAAACTAACTGAACTAAACTAAACTAAAATTAAGACCTGGAAAAACATGGCAGAGAAATATTGGTTTGAATTTAATGTCATTAATCTAAAACTTACTTATATAGAAGAAAAAGCCCCTCCGATTTCATGGTTGGTAACTCTTCCATGGCTTAGATACAATTCAACCTCTTTGTAGGATTAACTAACATTAAACTGAATATTTTAAGATGAGGTTAACTTGATTAACTAACATTAAACTGAATATTTTAAGATGAGGTTAACTTGAAGCACCTCTCCAGACCAGCCTGAGATGGAAACTGATGTTTTTGCCACAGTGTCAACAGGCAGAGATGGATAAAATGATTGTGTTTTCGTGATATGACATGTGTGATTAGGTTGTACTTGGCTTTGTTTTTGCTTTTGAGTATTAACACTTGGTAATAAGAAAATTATTAAAGTTCCCTGCACTATTTTTTTCTTTTTTTCTTGGTATGTGAATGGGATGATACTTAGTCCACCTTTACCAAGCCCAGTCCTGTGCTGCACTCAATAATAGTAAGGAAAGGGTCATAATTATGTCTTAGTTGGAGAGAGTAGTTTTTGAAAGGACAGTTTATATTCAAATGTCATTTATGAGTCTCATAATTAACTCCTGCACCACTAAGAATAGGTGGTGTGAGTGTTATTATAGGAGGGAAAATCACCAACTAATGTTCATGCCAACAAATGACTGATTTGCATGTGCACATTATGCAAACTACCTCATTTGAATCCAAAGTGAGGTAAAAAGAGCAAATATGGAGCAACATATGCAGAAATAATTCATCACATTAAATACCGTGAACCGTCTCTGTCTTGTCTTTCAGTTGACATCATTACACACAAAGCATGCAATCTCTTTGCCGAAGTTCTCATGCCATAGAAGAAAATGACCCGTAAGTGCTTCTTCTGGGGTCTTGAAATTCATTTAACCTCACATTAAAACTTGCAGGGGCTGACAGTTTCATTTAAGCCACATGGAAGTGCACTACACGGCAAGTGTCAAAATGTTTCACATATGCTGTGTCTCATGAGTATAAGCCTTTGTTTGTGTGCATCACTCAGTGTTCAAGTCCAGGTTATGCAAGTCAGTTAACACCAAATCTTTCAATGCAGGGAAGAATGGCTTTATGAGAAGCAATGTTTAAATGAAATATCTAAACGTTCCCATTATTGTGCGAAGTTGGCGATCATAGATGGTAAACATTGTCTCTGGAAATGCTGCAATTGTTATTCCGGAAACATTAGCAAATTAATGTGATCATTGAGCAAAATTCACTGCTGTTTTCTCATTAAAATATAAAAAGGACTTAATTAGAGAAGGATATCTTTACTTTCAAATACAAGCAGCCTCATTAAATCCGCCACCAGCAATTCATTAGTGCTACCATGTGGCTATCATTCAATCTCAAAAGCACAATGCCAGGAGGCTATTTTCTTTAATACCCAGCGAGCACTGTAATATGACCACTAGCATATGCCTTCCTTTAGACAGACAAAATAAAATACCTATTAACCTTTTAAATTGCTCAGTGCACATGTAAGAGTTGGATTCCCAGAAACCATTAATAAGTCTCACTCCGGTGGCAGATCTGAGACCCCGCGGATATGCAAGTGAGCAAAGACTGACTTCATCCGGTTCCCTCATCTGCATACAATCAAACTGTGCAGTGAGCCATTAAGGAGGAAGAAGACAAGGTGGGAGGCTGATGAAGGAGCATATTTTTTTTTCTGACCAACAAAAACAGAAAACTAATCCGCCCGTCCCGGGCAGTCATTGAGCTGCCTGTCGGTGGTAAAAGCCTCCCTTGCTTTTTCTTGCTGCTGGGGACATCAGGCAGATTCAGAGTGGATGTGTATCCGGATACCTCAGGCTGTGGCGGCCTGGGACACACTTCTTCAATGCAAAGATGACGAGAAATTGAAGCCAAGCTTTCAGTGTCAAAAGAAGATAGATAATATTCACATAAAAGAAAAACAGACTCATTATTTTGATGAGAAACAGCTGGTGTGCTGCCAATTAGACCCTGAATTTACATTATTAGGGGAAATTTGCTGCTGGCAGTGATGGTTTTTCTTTGTGCGCTTGAGCTCTGAAAGAAAATTGGCTCGACAGACAGGCTTCCTCGTCCACTCTTCACAACAGAAAGATATTAGTTTGGCATAAGTTTGGAATAGTGATGTGACATGTATGCGGGGGGGAAAATGTCTATATGAATCCTGGCAGATCAACATGGCAGATGGTGTGAAAAATATGATACCGGTTGTCCTCTTCAAAGGCTCAGGTCTATGTTTTATCCAGTCTTTGACATCAATAAATCATGATAGTTTAGTTGCACAGATGGCATTTTTGTTCTTTTCAAATGAGATCATAATTTTCAATGAGTGCTTGCAGAGTCAACTACAGTTTGATCCATCAAATATATGCCAAGGCTCCCAAAATGAACCCATTCTCAACCATAATTCAGTTGCTAATAATAACACGGCAGCCAGAGACCATCTCAAAGGCTAAAGGAAGAACCTTTGTGACCTTTCCACAACAAGTATCTTGATATATCACAGTTTTAAATTCAGAGAACACTTCTGCTCTTTGGGGAGGTCATTAAGGTGAGAGGGGACAGAGCAGGACGACATTTAAAATGATAATTTTATCTGCTGCAAAGAAATGTTGTTATTCAAATTGTGATAAACTTTGCAAAATTAACATTTGCCCTGTGTAGCGTGGTGATAAGAGTATTTTTAACATGTTTTGAGCAGCTTTTTATTGTGATGATCTCTGAGGTATTAGGTGATAAAAGTACAACATAAACAAACATGCTACAGATTCCTTTGGCTAGTCAGTTATTGTTACAAAGAGTGAAAGTTTGTCTTTGAGGACTTTAACAGTGATGCCTCTTTAGGAACCTTAAAGGCTCATTTATGCTTAACGTTACATTTGGATCTGAATACGGACGGAGCTCTTCAGCTGTGCTTTCGGTTCTTTTTGTCCATATTTCTGCATATACCCTTGAGGTTTACAGATACCGGCCAGCCGGAGCAGAACCACTGGAAACCGTGGGAGCAGTGTTGCTGCTGTCACTACCCAATACTTATCTCTAGACAGAAATGAAGGTGACAATGGCGGGGCTTTTTGAGGATCATCCTCAATTTCTCTCATCGATACTACTAAAGAAAATAAATCCCCATCCTCCAACCGCGAGGCATTTAGTGACCTGACCGACCACCGCCTTCTCCAACGCTGCCTCCATTTCTGTTTCCTAAGCAAAACATACATAATCACTAGCTTCTCCACAGTCACCATGTTTCTTTTTGTGACCAACTTTTTATTTCATTTTTCATTTTTCATACATACCCACCCACCCACCCACCAGACCCCCAAGGAGTAAGGCATTATATCTTGCATTGTACAATGTTTTTCCACATACAATTGCTAGTATTTGATGGGATGGAAACCAGCAATAAATAGATCATATATAAGAACAGACAATATATACATGATACAATATACATATATACATATACACACCCATGTATACCTATGTACGCACCTATGTATATATATATATATATATATATATATATATATATATATATATATATATATATACATACATGCAAAGGACGCATTTAAGTATGTGTAAGTGACGGAACCATCATTTTAAACAGACGCCTACATTTTCATATGTATGGTGAGTATAAATGAGCTTTAACTCTGTCAATGACAGCGGCAGAGAGGTTATATGAAGGGAAAACTAACCACATCCAGAGCTGCTGATAAAAGGTCACGATTTCCATTAATCATTTATTTTTTTAAGTTCTATTAATTGAAAACAAAATTGAATAGATAATTTTTATATGTGGCAAAGTATGAGTAAGCGCCGGAGGAAAGTGCTCTTAAGTTTAAGAAGAAGGCGTTAATGGACACAGCCTCCTCATCCTCTCTGTGTTTTTGGTCTTAAAAACGGTTTGTTGGTCGTTTGGACAGTTGAATTAATGTGGTTCTGTGCATACTGGGACTGTATTTATTGACAACACACCATGTTTAATTACACCATACAGCCTGGGGGAATCTTATGTCCTCCTGTTACCCAGTGTTGGACGGTGACAGCGCTTCAAATAGCAGCTACGATTCTCAGCAGATGGTGGCAGCATCATTGTAGTGTAATTACAGAGGACGAAACACATCAGGTAAGTCAATCAAAGAATATGTGCACCCCACATACTAATACTAGTGCACATCATCGGCTGTTCCTACTGCTTATCACACTTACTGGAGGCTGTATAGGACAATATCTCACAACTGAGAGCGCATTTCACCTATGTCAGCAAAAAGATGGCAGTAGCTGAAACATGGATGAACGAGCAGCATCCTATCTGCTCCCATATGCCTGTGACATAACTACCAGATCATTCACATGATGTCCCAGCAGCTGGTGATCATGCAGAGTCATGTGAGCTTACAAACATGCAGGTGATTGCTGAAAAAGCAACACAACTACACATTATAACATAAGCTGCGTTTGCAGTTTTTGTGTAGCAGAGCTGGGTTCATTTTTCTAGTAATGTAGTAAAGCTAAATTAACTAGTAGCTTAGCTCACAAACAGCTTGTCGATCAATGATCAATGCGGTGTTTACTGCTTTTCTCCTTATCAAACCACAGTTGTGTTTCCTTCTCTCTCTTTCCTTCGGTGTAAATCACATCACATATGTCCCTGGCTGCTGCAGTTGTTGAAACCTTACTTAGATCAAATTGCCTTTTAATTCTTAGGATCTGTGAGGCGCACAATTACCCAAATATTTGTCCTGATAATGTGTAATCTTTGACTTTAATGATGTCACTTTGTGTGATTGTGTTAGAATTAAAGCCCGAGCTTTGCAGCTGTGAACAGCAGAGAAGAAAGAAAACAAGATAATAAGGTGATTTGTTACTGATACAACATTTTCATTAAAAGTTTGTTGATCATACTTTATTAACCGGTGATGAGAATTAGTTTGAATAAAACAGCCTTCACAATATTGAAGTTCTCTCTGGAAGAAGTTGTTCTGAATTGGCTTTAAGAAGCTTGATTAAACCCATATAAACAACCGTTTAATTCACTGGGACCGTTTTATTTCAGCTATTTCAGCCTTTAGAGGTGGGACTAATGTTCAAATCAACATATTGGCTGTGTTGGAAAAGGCTATTAGCATTTGTGACACTCAAACAGAGCGCTTTTTTTTGTCAATGCTGAGTGACCCTAGGGATGCATTTTTAAAAACCTTGTGGGATTAAAAGATGGAAGATTTTTATGGTGCCCCTCTGCAGTGTCATTCTAAAATCATTTTCATAGCTAATGTAATTGACTAAAGAAGACCATCGAGCTCAAAAGTAAATGGTTTTTCTAGCATTGACGTATCCCTGCATAAATCAGGATCTCTGAGCCATACCTTTATCTATATTACACATGTAAAAACTATATGTTTAACTCTATAACTAACTAAGGCTTTAAGAGATGAGAACGCCTGCTTTATTTAATAATTTATGTGCAAATTTGTAATGATAATAAATATAATATTAATAATGTTTATTTATATAGGACTTTAAAAAAAACAAAAAACAAAACAAGGTGCAAAGTGCTTTACAAAAACATCAAATTTCATCAGTGAAAAACACAATAAAAAGCAAAATCATTGATTCAAAATCAAATATTACACCAAGTGGTAGGAGCAAGTTTGACAAATTCGTTAGAAGATTAAAAGAAATGAAAAATTGGATGTAATATTAAAAACCTTGATGGAAAAACAAACATTTTGACAGGGGATCATGAATAAAACACAGTTCACAAGAAGGTTATGTGTTCAAAGGGATTTAAAAGAAGAAACTGATGTAGCCTGTCTGATCCTCAGGCGGGGTGCTCCATAGCCGAGGCACCCTACTAGCAAATGCTCTGTCACCTTTTGTTTTAAAGTTTTGAAGAGGTGGGAACAACAAGGTGGTTCCTGCCTGAGGATCTCAGGCTGCACACTGGATGGTAAGGGGATAACATCTCAGATATATAACCAGGGGGGCAGAAAGAGAAGAGCTTTAAAAGTAAGAAGTAAAATTTTAAACTCAATCCTGAAAGAAATGGGCAGCCAGTACAGGGTCATTAAAACAGGAGTAGGCTAATATGCTCTCTTATCTTGGTTTTAGATAAAAGTCTTGCAGCTGAATTCTGAAGTGTTTGAAAATGCTTTATTAATTCCTGATGAACACCTGTTAAAAGCCCATTACAGTAATCCAGTCTTCAAGAGATAAAAGCATGAATAATAGTTTGCATGTCATTAAAAATAAGTGCTGATCTTATTCAGGCAATATTTCTATGGTGATAAAAACAGGACTAGATGGTTTTGTTGATGTGCTTTTCAAATGTGGGACTATTGTCAAAAATTCCACCAAGGTTTCCAACATGGGGGTTCACATTTACTGACAGAGGACTTTGTAGTTTGATGTAATTTATCCAGACTAATGATTAAAATTTGTGTTTTCTCAGGATTAAGTTTCAAAAAGTTTGCAGACATCCGCATTTAGACAGTTTTAAGGTCAGAAAGATTTGGACTGATGTTTGATTTCACCAGGAGAACCAAATGTATGTCATCTGCATAACAATGAAATGAAACATTGCGTCTCTGTATAATTTGGCCTAAATGTAACATATGTAATGAAAATAGAACTGGTCCTAAAATTGAACCCTGTGGGACCCCACAGCTCAGTCCAGAGTAAGAAGATACCATTTTAGAAAACACAAAAAACTTTCTATCTGATAACTATGAATGAAACCATTTCAGAGCTGTTCCTGATAGACCAAACCAATTCTGCAGCCTTTCAATCATAATGCTACGGTCAACAAAGGCAGCAGTTAAATTTGTCAAAACAAGGACAGAGCACACACCAGCATCGGCCATTTTAAAAAGAACATTTGATACCCTAATAAGCAGTTTCTGTACTATTATTTTTTTCTGAAACCTGATTGGAACTTCTCATTGATTTCATTTTGTTTCGGTACTTCTTGAAATTGCCTGCAGACAATTTTTTCAAGACTTTTGCAGGAACAGTTCTCTTAGAAATCGCTTTGTAAATACTGCAGTCAGATGGGTCAAGACCGGGTTTTTTGATGAGTGGATGGACACCGGACAGTGAGTGATGAGGAGCTGTCAGTTATTTTAAGTTACCAAGGAGCTGTCGCATCAATAAGTTTAAAGAAAAATTTAGGAGGCAATACATCAGTTGGATTGTTGAGCACTTTAACTGAGTAACAGTAGTTATCATATCATTAAAAGAAATGGGCATAAAACTAGATAAAATAGCACAATTGGGAGATGGGACATCAATAAGTGAGTCAGGTGTATGATATTCAATTGAATTTCACTGATTTTGTCATTAAAAATCTTAAGCATCCCTCTGCTGATGATACACTCTTACTAATACAAGTAGGATTTAAAAGACGGTTAACAGTGCTAAAGAGGACTCTAGGGCTGTGCTTATTAGTGCGAATTAAATCAGAGAAATAGCTGGTCCTTGCATCCCTGACATGTTCATTAAAAGAGATCATACATGCTTTGACTTGCTCCATCTCTGTTACACTCTTCTACATTCTCTTTTATATTTGTGAATCCTATTTTTAATCCATGGTGCTTTTTTGGGTTTTTTTTTTTAATTTTGCACAGATTTGGTTTTGAGAGGTGCAACATCATTTAAGGTGGACATGCAAAGGAGGTTAAAATTATTCATTAGGGTCTTTGTGTCTGAAGAGTTGGACACAACATTGCAGTCTCGAAAAAATGATCCAAATTTTGAGACTGTTTAATCATTTAAAAAGAGGAGCGTTTTATCCCTGTCTAACTTCCCACTTCAGTTTGAATAGCACTAGTAAATAAACTAGTAAATGAACCACTTGTAAAAAACAGATCCAGGGTATGCCCATGCATGCTTATGTATGTTGCTTTAGACCAAAAGCATTAACTGCATCCAATAAGTCTTTTGCAAAAAGATCACAAGTATTGTCCAAGTGAATATTAAAATCACCAGCAAGGATGATTGTACTGCACATCAGGACTTACGATGACAATACATCCAGGAATTCAGGTAAAAAGTCTGATCAGGGCAGAGGAGGGCGATAGATGGTTCCACAGAGAGGAGGTGTCACATACTTAATAACAAAGATAAGAATCTCAAAGCTACTGACCTCTGTCACCTGAACAGGGAGACATTTAAACTTGTTAAAAACAGCAGCTATACCACCAACACCAGGCCCCTTCTCCCTAAAACAGTCATGCTCTGGTGGACATATTTCTCTAATTTAATCATTCTCTCCGGGTTTTATCCATGTCTAAGTTAAAAGAATAAAATCAATACGCCTTTAACTTATAAAATCATTCAAGATAAAAGTCTTAGTAGTAAGAGCTTTGACATTAAAAAGACAGAAACTAGCAGTGGAGGATGGAGCTACATCTGATATTGTGGATTTTGTAGTAATAAAAACTAAATTGGACTGGTTGGCAGATCCATTAGGTCTTGCAGGTCTTTTGGGAGTCTTTCTGCGGTCAATTCTAACAGGGATTAAATATATGTTTTTAATATTTTGTGTCCATGTTTTACATGGTTTGAATATTGATGGATGGTGTTGGGGGTAAAGTCTTACAAAAGTTATCTCATTTGTCACCACAAAATAGGAATGCATTTGCACAGTAAGGTTTTTGTTTCCCTCTATACAGTAAAAGTGAGGGTTGAGAAACAGTTTGTAGAAGTGATGGTGATGAAGACCTGGTATATTTGTGGTAACTGTACATGATCGGTCAGCACTGGTCAGCCAGCAGGTAGCTGGACTTGTTCTTTTATAATGCTTTTAATGCTTTAAGTGCTTTTACACCACTCGGCACATTCACTCATTCACACCCCATCCATACAGGGATGGCAGAGGTGAGGGGGTCACCAGTGTTACCTAATCTCATTTTTATGTTTTAACTTTGAACAGAGGAGTAATTCAGGATCCGGTATCTTGCTGAAGGACACTTTAGCATTCTGCTACAGGAGCTGGGACTGCACCAAACCTTTGGACTAGGAGACAATGTGGTCTACCTCTGAGGTACGAATTTTATGTAAAAAATTAAAGAGCAGTTTCTGTTCCTGGAAAGAAAGCCAATGCAGAGTCCAATTGTGGTCGGTGGAAAGGCAAAGGAGTCCACATCAGACTTCTAGCAAATACATTGATTTTTATAGCTGAAATAAACATAGTCACAGCCTGGTGTAGTAGACAGTTTGGGGTACGTAGCTCATTTATTGTACACACTGTGCAGAGGATGATTTTTTTTTTCACTTAATAATACATCAGTTAAGGAATTATAAAAGTCAGAGTTGCACATATATTTGCATAATTAGGAGCATGGCTGATTTGACTGACAGAAAGGTAACCCCATGAGGCACTTACAAATTCTGACACCAGCTCCCAATCCACTACGGCAAATAGAAGAAGGCTCTACAGGTCATCTCCTCTGAATCACTGACCCGGTCTAACCTTACACACATAAGTCCTCCCACGGACTGCTGCGGCTCTGTCACAGGACATTTTAAGTCTCTAAGTATATCTGAATCCTGCTCCTGGTCCTGCAGGACAGCATCCTCACTAACTTCTGTTGTTGTTTTGTCTGGGGAGAGGGGGCATGCATTATTCTGCTCACCTGGCCAGGCTAGTAAGTATCTGTGTATCTGATCTTGCATCTTAATTCTGCTTCAGGTCCTTGAATCCTGCTAGTTTGTTGCACGACTTGGTTTTAGTGGTGGGGTCTCCCGAGGTTAAATCACTGTGTTTGTTTTGCAGATTTAAAATAAATCACACAGCTTAGAAAAGTGGATGCTGGGATTTTGTTAAAAAGCTTTTCTGACACGATAAAAGTTAATGCTTAACTAAATATTTCACAAAATGCTAAATGTTGAGTTTTGCTAAATTAATATTTAACTCAATTCCACACAAAGAGTTTAGCAGACTAAATATTTAACTACATTTAAATGGAGAGTTTTGCTAAACTAAATATTTAACAACAGTTCGGGCCGAATTTGACAAACCAAATCTTGGACTGCCTGTTGGATGTAGATTATGATGTCTATCTTCCTATTACTGTATTTCCAACTACAGGATGACTGTCTCGCCTGTTGGAGTCAATTAACTTAACTCACAGATTTCCAGAGAAATGCGGATTCTGTTGTGTATGTGTGGCAGGATTTAATGAAGCAGTCAGACAGCAAAGCTACTCCCTTCAGAAGTACACACATCAGACATTTCAGACACCATGTCCCCTTATATCTGAGAGGGGAAAGGTCTTTGATTAGGATAGAAACCTTTATAGAGAATTCAATTTTGACCTGAAAACAATATATCCCTATTCTCACCAGCATGCTGCTTTGAGATTAAAGGCTGCCTCAGGCATTTCCAAGAAAGAGACTTTAATTAAAAAACACTTATGTTCAGGGTTTTTTTTTTTCCCCTCTGATGATTTCACTCAGTGACTGTCAAAAGAACCGAGCCGCTTTGTACAACAATAGAAATAATCCATATTAAATACAGTCCATGCACAGAAACAACACAAAGAGTCAAAATAAGAGCATTATTTTAGAGGCAAAAAGGAAGGAAATATAGAAATCCTCTGTCTAAGATCACATTGCATCAGTTTCTGGAGTCTTCATCTTTGATCAATTGAAGATGATATTCATGTAAATGTGAGATAGACCCCTTAGTAGATCTCTGTTCTACCTCCCTGTGTGATGTGTATTGTACTTTTTAAATTTCTATTTGTTCAAAAAACAGTGCACTTTCAAAATGTCATTGTTGTTAAAATTGAAAAAGCAAAATCAAGGCTCTACCAGGACGCTCTTGTGGAAGCGTTTTATAAATCTCAATGAGGCTTTTCTGCTTAAATAGAATGAAATCAAAGTAGTTGAGGCATAAAGGCTTTTCTACAGTGAAATGAAAGTGCTGATTCTGACATGGAGGCACAGAGGGTGCTTGAATATTTATCCTTAGTGTCCATTAAGTGAGGCCAGAAATTGTAAGAGCAGAGCAGGTCAGACTGGACCTCATGAAAATAATGAAGCTCAAAGTAACCATAATTCAGGCAAATGTAGATATACATATAAATATGTGTAGCATAGAATAAAGGCAAGTTTTTATTCACTTTACTTGAAGGAGGTACCACTGTTACCCACAACACCACATGCACAAATCTCAGCAGGTTCTAGTGTTGTCAGGTGAGTTGTGGCTAACACAGCTGACAGTTGTGAGAAATTAGCAGAGATGAGGGGCCTGGCTTTTAGGGCCGCAGCTATCAAATATTTTAGTAATCGAGTATCCATCGATTGTTTGATTAATCAATCAGATAAAACTTTTTTTTTTTTCAGTTAAAGTGCAATTATTAATATACAAGAGAAAATAAGACATTTAATCTAATAATGAACAATTGTCTTCCATTTTTAGAAACAAGGACATGAAACAAGCGTGTGCGTTAGCAGATTGCAGTGCTCGTAAGAAAGCTAATTATGATATTAGCTTTCATCATGCCCCTAAAGACATTAGTGTCTGAGAGCTGAATAGATCCTATGTTACCTGCCACTTCTACTACACCGGCAAAATTAGGCTACAAGCTAGCATGAAGAGGCGTGTGCAGAGCAGCGCTGTCTCCTCCCACGGCTCAGAGGTGAATTGCTAATGAGTTACTGGAGCTCTGCAGAGGAAAAGACCCCTCATCATTCATTTTTTCTGCTCCACAAAACCAAAACTGCGCTCATTCCTCCTTCTACCATGTTGACATAAGCGTGTTGTGTCACCTTGAAAATAATCAGTACGAAACAATGACGATTTGAGCTTTTAAACGAGTACTCGAGGCAGAGAAAATTCCTCAATTTTTTTGTAATCGAGGTTCTCGAGGAATCATTTCAGCCCTACTTGCTTCAGAGTTAACCTAACTTAAAACTAATAACCATTTAGCCTTCGCTGTTTTTGTTGACTAAGCAGGGAACATATCACAGGATTATTTGGCTCAATCCCTCCCATGATGGTGAAGTCTTAATAATCTGATGGTTTAAATATGAAACTACTAAATTTGTTCTTCTTGGTCCTTTGGGTCTGGGGTTACCAACTGTTCTGTTTTAGCCATTACCTCCTGTATTGTTGACTAAGTGGATTGGTCCCATACATCCCTGTCCTGTATATCAATACCAGTCTGTAACCACCAGATCACACTCTACTAATCTTAGATCAGATCTGACACAGACAGTTGCCTTTAAAGCACTGATCACATCCACCAGGTGACACTTGCCATCAAATCACTGCCCTCTGGCCTGCATCAGAAAAGTCTGATTCCCTCTGAAGTAACTTTTGTGAAGTTTGACGTGGTGCACATACGTGGATAAAAATATAGAGAAATTGGTAAATCCCAAACTTTTTTAGCTACTTGAAGCAAAGGGAAGAAAGGTGCTGGGTTTTGTGGGTCAGCAGCCATTCATAGAAAGCCCTCTACACTTCACAGGGTCAGCATGAGGACGAGCATGATCTAAGACAGCATGCTACTACACAGATGTGCAAGAAGGCCACGCTGTCAAAAGATGCAAGCAATAATGGTGCGTTTTTGTCAGCTAGGACAGCTTGAAACTGTCAGGAGTAGCAAGAAATCTCTGTGGAAAAAGTGAATCATGGCTCTCTTTTGGATTTTGAATCCATTCTACCTTTTGTTATTGCAAGGCTCTAGGCTGTGATTTACCTTTTCACCGATTTTCAAGTTTACTGTGGAGTGGTTCTTGAAGTGGAGTCCAGGGACTGATGGGGAAAAAGGAGTCTCAAGTTATGAGAAGATTTTCTATATATTTTTTCCCACTTTAATAATTTTATAGTTATTACAATGATAGCATGTTAAACTTTTGGTTATGATTTCATTCACTCTCACATACTGTTCAAAAGTATCAGAAACTACTCTCAGATGGAGGTCTGTGGCATACTTTGTCATTTAAGGGCTCTTTCTCAGGGAAAGAAAGTTTAATGATAGAAACTCACTCAATAATTCAATTTAAGTTAAACTACAGATTGAGTCATCGAAGGCTACACAGCTAAGATACTTCCTGAAGCCTTTTAATGCTGTGCCCCTTGGCCTCATGATTGTGGTGTATGATTATATGCTTACATTTCAAATGCCACCTTCAAACTGCAGCTCAGTTTTTTGTTCTTGATGGATTTTGGATTTAAGCGCCAAGGTCTTTCCTTAAGGACTGAGGGGTGTCAGGTTTGCTTAGAAAATTTTAGTGTAACTTCAATTTAGAGGACTTACACTCTCTGCAGTCAACCACCAACTGTTTTCTTACCTGCACGCCCACCAGGTATCAATCACCTGCATCAGCATCAGGCGCTCTCTACCTATAGTCAGCACAGTCAAAATACCAGCGTGAATTTTGGTCTTTTTTTTTTTTTTTTTAATACAGTGTCTTAACCTTTCTATTAACACAGCTGGTTACAGGCTGATTTCTCTGTGGAAAATCAATTGCCTTGATCATGTCTTTGAATACAGGATATTTAACCACCTCGGCAGTAATAATTTTAGAGAAATGTAGTTACAATCAACACTTTTGTCCCTCTTTTGGTGCTAAAAAAAGGAACGTATTCTCCTTCAATAACGAAATGTATTGTGCACTTCATACATGCACTCAAATCAGATGAAGTGGCTGCTTTTATTCTGCCTGCGTTTCTGTGCATCAGCCCACATGGTGTATAGTTCACTGCTCATAAACAGCAGCAGGAGCGTTCACTGTAGTCGAACTCAGAAGACTGTTTCCTGTGACTGTGATTTAGTTGCCCCGTTTTAGCTGAGGACAGTTAATTTAGGATATGCATGCGGCAAATTAACAAAGCCCACATGTGTGGGATGCATTTCCCTCCAACAACACAATGTTTCTTTGGACTTCATTGATGGAATGGCCAGCTTGACAACTTAATGTGCCTCCAGTAATTCTCTTAAATTGTCTTTTTGGAATGCAGCCAAATAGCAAGGCCTAGTAATGCCTGAACTACATTAAAACTGGGCTTTAACCCTTTGGCGCTGATTCAGGTTATGCACTAGCTAATCATTGTGAGTGCTTTACAGTTTATTAGGATGGCTCTATACAAAAACATAACATACAGGGCCAACATGAATGTGCATGACTGGTTTACCCGCAATTTGTGTCATCTGAGAAAGTCCTAATCTAAGCCTTTTAGGCTGTGAACTAACATCAACCTGGCTAATAAAATATAATCATCTCCATACTTCAGCAAAGACATACTTGAGGATCAAATTCATGCATTGCATACAGGTGCAGATAGAGATTTATTCAAAGATATTTACAGAGATAAGTCAGCAAAAGTATTCAAGTTTGCAGGAAAATATCAAAGTCAATCTGTTTTTCATATACCAACAAGCTCAATGAGTAAATTAATGACTGTTCCGTGTGTAGCAGCATATCACTTGAAACAAGAGATCACTTTACTTTCATACTCTGAATGTCATAGGGATTTGATTTCTGTAAAACTACCATATTAGGCGGACAAAAGCATGCAGAAACAGCAATAATACACTCTGCTGCATGAAGGTTTTTCCTTTATTTTGGTCTATATATAATTTCTGAAGTAGTATTATTGAAACTATATTGTTTACTGAATCCTGCAGAAATCTGAAGTGAGCAGCAAATGTACATGGTTTAGCTTTGAGAAGCTACGGCAGAGGACAGACAAATACAAATCCAAACAGCCTGTGTATGTACCTCACCAACAAAATACAGCTTCCATTGTTTTCTTAAGAAAGGCTGGATATCCTAGACGATATACAGTATGGGAAGAAAAACAGTCCACTCCAAACAACTTTCAAAGTAAAGTGCCAACCAACTCAGTTCAGAGATTATTTGCCTTGGAACTCACCGTGCTGACAAATAATGTTTATAAGAGTCCGAGTACCTGAAAATGTTCCCCAGATCTGTACCGACTCTTCTGGCTGGGTTCAAAGTTTACAGGATTGGTTTTCAAGGAAAGTGCAAAAACAGTGAAATAAAACTTCTTATCACTGCAAGAATACCATCCTAGGTGTTAGTAATCATTCTAAGACAGAGGATTAGGGCCACATGAAGAGAAAAATAATAATTACAGGAAGGAGATTTAAGTCGAAATTTTGAAATTAAAAATTGAAATTTCGGGATTAGAGTCGAAATTTCGAGATTACAAAATGTCATGAATAATGTCGACTATTGTAGATTAAAAAAAAATAAACATTTTGAGATCAAAGTCGACATTTTGACTTTATTCATGTAATTTCAATTTTTTTTTAATCTTGAAATTTCTTCTTTTTTTTTCGTTTCAACTTTTAAAAATTTTAACTTTGATCTCGAAATGGAAATTTAAAAAAATAGCCCTCAAGTTATTTTTTTTCTTTTCTTCACGTTCTGGTGCTTCTCCCCTCAGAACTGAGTAGGGTTTTTTTGTTTGTTTGATTGTTTTTTTGTTTAAAAAAATCACATTTTCAGGGTTACCTCTCTGATTTTAATGATTTATTATTCATGTCTTTTTTGAAAAAAAAAAAACTAAAAAAGTTGCTTGTTCATACTTATCCCTTACTTGCTTGACAAATGGGGTAGTGGGTTTAGGTGGATGCGTCTCATGGGGCAGAAAATGACATCAGAAACACCCTACATAAGCAATGACTACACACTGCCTTTTTTCTCTGAGATCCTTGCACTGGAAACAGATAATAATTCAATCATGGCAACTGGGTCTTATTCCTATGCTGTATATGAATCTTAACAAAAGACAGAAAAGGTCTCTATTTATCAAAGGTCTTTACACCGATGTAACTTTGTGGTTCTCTTTGCTTAAGCATGTCCCATAAGTCTCTTGCCTCATAGTGAACTCCACTCATTCCACCATGGTTTCTTTAAATCCAGAGGACCACTGACTGTCGCTATGTACAAGTTTCCATCAAAAAGGAACGGTGGTTGAAATCATTTTCACCGTTTTATTACAGCAAACACTGTTCTGGTTTCCCTCCAGATCAAAAATTGAACTGAGAAATGTGACTGGAGCTCAGAGGTCGGATGGATGACGACTACAGAATTTGCCCACGCAAGTCTGATATCTCAAAACATAAAGAGGACTGTCAAGTCTAACACCATAGCAACACTTCTGCTTCTGCTTACCTGTGCTACCCACTCATGACTCAGTGGCTCTAATCCAAACACTGATCCTTTCTGTAATGTTAATGTGAAGACACTCTGTGATGTTATAAAACCATCAAAGAGCTTCTAATGTGGAAAACAGAATGGAGAAAGATATGAAAGGAGCAGTCCTCCTCAGTCTCTGTTTAAATGTACTGTGAGGAATTTTGAACTGGTCGAAAAGCAAGCTGAAGCTAATAGTGATACTTCTTTATAACCTTAAAAAGCAAATAAGACCATACGCAACAACACAAGACATTTTTCAGGTGTAAACTTTGATGTCTTAAACTGCTGTGAGGGGTTAGGTGTCAGACCAGATGACTGACAGCAGAGGGAGGAGACAGCATTTATACAACTTTACCCATGGTGAATACTCACAGTGGGTGGTACAATTTAAGGTTAAAAAAAAAAAAAATCAAGGATGAGGTTTTGACTAAAAACATTACTTTCACTTGTATAGAACAAGAGAAGAGATTAGCAGCTTTAATGGTTTTATGACAAGGCAGCCATGTCAGTTGTCTGTGGTCATAGAAAAAAAAAACTGTTGTTACCAAATTAACAATAACATAAACAGAACTTGATATGTAGCCTACACATAATATATTTAATTGTAAGAAAGATAATTATGATATTAACTTTCATCATGTCCCTGAAGGCATTAGTGTCCGAGAGCTGAATAGCTCCTATGTTAGCTGCTACTTCTACTACACTGGCAATGCTAGGCTGCAAGCTAAAGCGAAGAGGAGTGTGGAGAGCAGCGCTGTCTCCACCCATGACTCAGAGCTAATGAGCTACTTTAGCTCTGCAGAAGAAAAGCTCTTGAAAATGACGCAGGTATCGTGATTTTGGCTAAAAAATTCATAATCACAATTTAAAGACCACTGAGAACACTTTAAGTAGTAAAAAAAACAAAATAACAATTGGAGTGGGACTTTAAGTATCATCCAGGAGTAAAAAGCATGATCTAAAAGGAAAATTATCTAAAAAAACTGAAAACTTTTGCAACCTAACAAACTCCTCACAGCTAAACTTCACCGGCTGAGTGCAGCCACTTCCAGGTAAGTGCTGAATATTGACTATGTAAATTTTAAAAACCTGAACAGAGCTCAGGCACCACAGTTCAGTATAAAGAAACAGCCTGCCCTTTCTCTGATGATATCATCTTACCGTGCAGGTTACAGAAAGGCATCAGTAGGGAATGACACTACTCTTCTCGTTTTGTCCCAGCATTTGATTGATTGATCAATGTTGCAATGTGGAAATACATTAAACTTATTTGACAAAGATGCCTTTTCACTTAATTTAGAGTTTTAACATCAATTTCCTTCAAAATAAATAAACAGAGTAAAACAATAACAATCCCAGTGTGCCCAGTGTTGGTTTCTCTCAAGGCTATGCTAAGTGAAGACATGGATTATTCATAACTGTGACTCCATCATTAGAAATCTCTAATTAAATGCAGAGAAGCTGCGGGGCGAATTCCCTTTCAGCTGGAGCAAAGTTAACATTTTTCTAGTGCTTCCCAGGGATCAAGTATGATGAAAATGTGTTACAGACATGGTTGGCATTTGCCTTTGGTGATTCTCAAAGCCATTCCAGTGAGATTTGGAAACAGTCATAGGCCCAGCACTGTAAGATGACTCTGAGCTCTGGCTTTACTGCAGAGGGAGATGTCAGCTCTCTTATCAACACAGCACTGGAGAGATATAAAAGTATTGGTATTCAATGTCATCTTTTATGATGTAATGAATAAATAAATTAAGAGTATGGGGCTTCTTAATGTAAAAAGAAAGGCCAACATGAACAGCTAGTCAGCCCAAGACAACACCAACTTGCATCTCATTTGCAGGTAGAAATGCTTTACTTTTCACTGTGCATATCTAATAACTTCATCAGGACTGTTTCACTCATTTCAATACTCTTTCTTTGTCATTTTTTCACAGCACAGATGCTGCACAAACCTGTCCAAATGTCAGCTTTGATGTGTCGCTTTTATGTTTTTTTGGCTCACTGCACCGGCAAACTTCACAGATCCAATTGACAGCAACAGGTGACTGTTCAAAACCCTGACGAAGTACCAACGCATCGGATTATGTGATGGTCTGTTATGTAACGCTCTGCAAGATGACTGAATTTACAGTCGATCCAGCACAGCAGCTAGTGTCAGTCTATTGTGATGATTGGAAAGATTGAAAATAAAGTTTGAATTAATGTACATTTAGTGACAGCAACAAAACAAAATGGAATGAAACTCCCATGAATGCCTTGGGCTGTTGACTGATGCCTTATTTGGAATTTGAAAACAGAACTAGCTGTTCAGAAATAGGTTGGCCATACCTCTTTCACCTGGACTTGTCTTCTTTTTTGGGGACTTTTCCTGCCTTGTCCGGGAGAGTTTATAAAATCCTTGAAATGTATGGAAGTTTTGAGTTTGTGTCGCATGGACTTACTGAGTTAAAAGCATGCAAAAAAACACTCGACCCGACCCGAAAAACTCCCACGTAGTTGTGTCCTCTTTTTGGGGATTCAGAATATGGTCATCCTATCAGGGAAGCTTGGGTAAGTTAGCAATAGTGAAATCCAGTGAGAGGTGCTCTAATGTTGGAAAAAAAAAAAAAAAAGCCTGAGTGCACATAAATCTCCCATTTTTCTGAGTGGGTCTAATATCTGTTTCCTCTCCTCCTACTTGGTTATTGGTTTGAGCTGTCTGAAATCCTGGCTGCCTAAAGTAGAATCCTCCCCCTGCTTATTTTGAGTTTATTGTATCAACCATTGTGGTCTTCATTTGAATAATTTAATAACAAAAATGCCTTTCAGTGGGTGAGTAAATTAGAATATGTGAAGGATACTACCAAGGGGCAGATAAGGAGCCCAAGTCAAACACAATGTTCCTGTTCAGTGAGCACATTACACTGTCAGATTTCTGCTGTGTGTACCTGATGAGCTCTGGACACCGGGTGCACTCAGAGAAAACACAGCCTTGAACATTTCAGGCTTGGCTGGGAGTCTTTTGGAAACATGCTGTAAAGCAAAGCAAACAGCAGCGAGACCCGCAGAGGTACACACCTCCGTGACCTCATCAGACACTGCCCACACGCTCTGTACACCTCCAAACCATCCACTCACACATAACACACACACCGTGGTCTATTGATGCTCTGGTGCCTTTGTGAATGATGACAGGCAGTGCACTCCCACTCTGAACTGCTGCTGCCATCTTGTTAATTTAGTGGGCTAGAGAGTCAAAGAAGAACCAAAAATCAGGCCGGAGGGGGATTCACTCCCTCGGAGGGAAATCTCAGAGCCCTGAAGGAAAAATTCAATGCAGTAAAATGCAAATTCAGGGGGTTTATAGAAGAAAATACGCCATTTACTCTCTATCAAACTCTATGTTTAATTATCACCCTGAAATATTGGACATTTCAGATACATGTTGAGACAAATTCTGAGTTAAAATTTATCCGAAAGTGTCGGAGAAGACTGCGGAGTGGCTTTTTTGTCCAATGATGACAGGATTCAAAGTGTTAGTCAAGAGAAAAACTTTATCTTAGCAAAAGAAATGACTGGAAAAGTAGTTGTTGATTGCTATCTTATAAAACTTGCATATATTTAAGATATTCTTCCACATGAGCCAAGTCAAGTTAAGCAGTACAGGCAGACAGGGACAACAAAAGGTACATTTATCTTTATCTTTGCTAATTTTTACTTCAAAGCAAATTAAATAATTCTCGTGCTTTTACTTATCACATAACATGGCATGTTGACAGTCCAAGGAGAGTGTATTTATAAAGCACATTTCAGCAACAAGGAGATTCAAAGTGTTTCAGACAAGACATTAAAAGAATCAGTACAGGGGTCAGAAAACCACATAAAAATCATGAAAAAGTGACATTGAAAAATTACTGATTCTATTATTACAATTCAAAGCCAAAGAGAACAAATTAAAGTCAAATAAAGCAGCAAAACAAAAGGTACAGAACACAACAATTTTATAATGGAAGCATAAAAGGTACAGTGCAAGGTTGTATATTGAAAATAAAGTCAGCTATTTAAACAGTTTGTTGAATTCATTTATAATGTTGTTTTTGCTGACTTTGCTTCGAAACTGTTTCTCAAAACCAAACCAAAAATAACCTACCTTTTAGAAAGACTTACAACAAAAGATGATTTAATAAGTTTAAAATGTCACAAGTGAGAGTAGGTTAGACTAAAATGTCTAAAAAGCACTGCAGGGAGAGCTCAAGCGCTGAGGAGACAGTTTGAAGTTGGCACAAAGTTATACAAGTCGCATGCATCCTAGAGGTAATCGGCTGTGTTTGAGTATTTTTCATCTTTTCTGTCCTGTGCTTCTCAAGAGCTCCAGGTCAAGACCAGTCACTTTTCTGCCTTACATTAACTCTGTGTACAAAGCCAGTTTTTAAGCTGATAGTCTGTTTTGCGTTTATGGATCATAGAGGGCATCAGCATTCATCTCAGGATCTTTCACAACTAACAAAAACTTCCTCACAGGAGCTTTAAACGCCAAACATTTACTCTTTCAGCTTTTAAATTTTCAGGCTTTGACATTATTTTTTCATTTGGTGTGGTGGTAATCTGAATATCTTTGCACAGTGTGACAAAAGACATATCTTCAGGGATCACTTTAGGATGTTGAAAGGTTATTGCAACAGGTATGTACATATCTTTTTTAATTGTCATGCTAAAATGACAGATAAATGTCAAACGAACATCTGACATTGTTTTCTCTTACAGTACTCATAGCCTTGGTTAAATACTGACTGTTTTCAGGAACACTTTTCACATTGCAAGTCTTCAACAGCACCGTGACAAAGCTCTTCTATTACAAAACTGATGTCCCAATGCATGAGTTCATGTGCAGCTAACATGCAGCAGGAGGTTGACAGACACAGTGATAACGCTGCAGGTTCTTGGTGACCCGGTCCTGCCCATGGAACGTCTCTGTTACTACCTCTGATGCTGGCACAGTGGTGGGATGACCTGATCCCACCATCACACCCCTGTCACATTGATAATAAGGTGAGAAATTACAGGAGCACAAATACTACACCTTAAATATGAATAAGGATACTGCAGTAGATCATGGTTATCATAACATTTAAGCCATAACCACAAACCACGGCTCTGTTTCAATTATGCAAATAATCTTCTTCACCCTCTTTGTTGTATTAAAGGGATATTCTGGCGTAAATTTAAGTTATGGTCCAACACACCATAACACCGAGTTAGACATCCTCTAGAGAGATGAATGTTGCTGACTGCTTGCTTCTCTAGTTATACCAACTTTAGTAGCGACCACATGATAGCAATACACAGTGGTCTATGGCTCCATGCGCACACTTCAACCAAAAAAACCCCATCTTTTTAGCTTTGCCTGGTTTCTTTAGCAAAGAGACCAAACACAACTCATCCACTCTCCTCCAGAAGCCGCTTGTTTGTGGGGGAGCCCTGACGTGTCGATCACAGAGTGCAGCAGATCATTTCCTTGAAGTGATCATCATAATAATCATTTTGCACTGCAGACGCTATAGTTCTTCTGCCGTCTCAGTCATTGCTGAAAATATTGCTGAAACAAACACAACAAAGCCATTTTTTTAAAAATTAATTAATCTATATATATAGATAGATTTTTTTTCTTCTATTTTATTTATTTTCCTGTTTTTTTGTGTAGAAATGTCATGTTTTACTTTTCTGTTTGAGTTTATTTATATATGTGCACAAAAAAAAGGGGAAAAGAGAAAAAAAAAAAAGAAGGGTCAAAATGTCTGTAAAACAGTGATATAAATGATGAAAAAGAAACACTGATGAAATGGCAATTGAATTGTATTGCTATATGTTATGGACCTAATAAAGTATAGCGTCTCAGTCTGGTTGCATTTCCATGGAGTAATGATCATAATGATCATGGAGTAATGTTCTTCCTTGAGCTGCGAAACTCCCCTGCATTCGATGATCGACTCCTCAGGGCTCCCCCACAAACAAGCGGCTGTGGGTCTATGTAACTGATTTGATCAATAAACTCTGTTTGTGTTGAAGAGTGCTATTCATAGATGTCCAGATTCACAGTCCAGATGTGACTGTCAGTCACAAACTCCAGGAATGTTCATTATTCAATCCTGTGAATCATTCATAACACCTTTTTTCAATCAAGGTCTTGGGCATTTTTATGAATCCAAAAGAATAAACCTTCAGGTGTGATTAATTCTTCTTCAAAAACAATGACAGCTTTGAGTTTTTGTTTTCTCCTCTTACTCATCATTTTCCCTTCAAATATCATGAACCCATACAAAGACCCCAATGATGTAATGTATCCACAAACACAAAAATGTATCAGGTAGCATTTATGCCCTACAGCCCTTTATTCTTCCTCATCCCTGTGGGGTGGGGAAACGGCCAAGCTAATGTGACGCAGTCAAAGTTCTGATCCTGAGTCGGAGCACATAGTTCAAACAGCCTCCAGTGCGGCAGACTAACACATTGTGCGAACAAAGACCTGTAATGGGATGGAGAGGCAATTTGCTGCTGTTCTCCATTTTTCCTCTGTGACCTTTCTCAGGTATGTGCGATGTATTTGTGTGCCTCCTACTGTTCTGAATAATGCCAAACAGTCTCTGAGCTGCCACCGTACCTGCATTCACTCTTCCTAAAATGCCACTGAGTCGTCAAACACACAGAGCAACACTGATGAATGAATCTAAGGGTGGTCTGCTTACATAGACATTGCTATGTCAGGGTAAAATATTGTGCCCTTTGTGTCCCACACAGAAAACAATGTATTTATCAAAACAACAAACTGAGCGGCAGCCAGATGTGAGCCTGATTCTGACAGTGAAATCTATGACGCTGTGCAAAATCTAGAGAACCAAATATTGGCTGGTATTTCAAACTGGGGATCTTCATTTCAAATTAGCATAAACGTCACACATTGAAGAAGTAAGCTCATTTCTGTTCATTTTTCTTTTTGCCTTTTTTCTGTCAAGTCCTGACACTGTTCTCAGTGTGCATGAGCAGTCATCACAGTGGTGATAAATCATGCAAAATGACACACAGCAGCACAGAAACACCCACCACAAACACAAAAATGAAACTCCCAAAAGAAAGTCTGTGCTCAAAGGAGAGAGCTCTGAGGACTGCTTGTAGATTAGAGGTTTAATTTCCCCTTGTTTGGCCTAAAATCCGCTCACAATGTTTCCACTTTTAAGAATATTAGATGACGACCTGTTGCGACCCATATCTTATGAATTTTCTGCCATTTAGAGGCCATGGCTGTGTTTCTTTTACTTTTTTTAGTCTGCTGACAAAACCGAGACCACAGAACTCACTGTGGCAAACCTCCTCAAATAAAAGAAAAAAGAAGAGTGCTGAGGGTGATCTGTGCTTATATTAAAACCAGTGTTTCATTAAAACATGCATGTCATGTATGGACTTACTCTTAGAGATCTAACAAGCTGCTCCATCATGTACCACAGTTAATTAACCTGCATGAGTCTGATATGCTTTTGTTTGTTTATTAGAGGGTGCTAAGTGAATAAATCACAACACATTACCCTCTTTAGACTCAGAAAACAACGTAGAGAGCTGTTCCACATTTTTTAAGCTCCTCATTTTCTACCACATGAGGAGTTTCACTCTGACACTCTACATTCACCTCTGACTAGTTACGGCTTGTTAGCTTGCATATTGAGCGCCATATTGATTATTAATCAATCATTTTAAAGCAACTACTCAAGATAACAAGACTTACCATTTCTGCTGTGAAGTATACACTGAAAAAAAATTGCCTTAGTTACTTTCCCTATATCCAATATTAACAGTGGGTAATAAACTTCACTGTAAAAAGGGCAAATGGGGAACTTCCTTTTGTAAGAGGAGATGAAATCAGCAACTGATTTCAGGGTTTCTGCTCTGTCCACAGGGGGCGTTAAAGTCAACACAGAGAGAAAGTTTCTCTTAGGAACTTTATGTAAATGCATAGACTGTATATAGGATGGACGTCATCTATCTCCTTGCTGGCTGATGCCTCCATGGGAACAGCACCCTCTGGTGACGGGCTGCAGTAACCCTAACCCCACCTCCTCCAACAAGATGAATAAAGCTGTGGACAAACTTTAAAAAATGTATTACATTGAATATATATTTTTGGTATGATTGACACAGCCTATGGGCAGATGAAGATTGCGTAGCTCATATGGTGGATACTGCACAACTGCCGGTTTCAGGAAATGGAGAAAATCTCGGAAATACTAAGAGCAATTTGGCTTCGAAATTGCACAATAATGGGAGGCAAAGCCACGCTGTCCACTCTATACACAGTCTATGCTAAATGTCACTGAAGTTACTTGTACTTGTACTTGGGGTACAACATTTTAGTATTCTTCCCCTGCCAGGAAAATTCTCTAAACAAAAGTATTTCTAAGTCTGAAATGTATTGGATTGAAATTGATGTTTTGCAAGAAAGTATATGTGTCAGTTTTTCACCATATCATAAAAAATGTCAGTTCAAATTATATATAGATATATAGGTAGGTAGCTAGATAGAGAAAGCCATATTTTATAAAATGTGGTTTGATTCTTAAAGGAAAATTTCTACAAGCCTGAATAAATAATTAACAACAGCCACACTTGTCTAAAAAGGAATAATTCCCTGTAGTTCTTCATTTGATTTCCCCCTTTTCACACTAAGAATTGATATGGATCATCTCATCTCCTCCCTATTGGAGCCCTGGGTACTAAGTCCACTACAGTGCTCACGCTTTCCTAAAAATGAACATTGCATCATACCTGATTTTATGGACATCAGTAAAATGGGTTTAATTTTTATACCTGCAAAAAAAGCAACATGGATGTGAGAATGATCTTGAGAAAGTGAATATATTTAACGTCAGGTGGGGGAATACAGCCAGGAAAACTGCAAAGAGCACAGCACAGACCCTAAAGAGATAGGTTTCTTTTGAAATGTGGCCATGGGCTTTAACCAGCCTTGAAAAGGGTTTTATCATGGCACTATATAGGTGCACATCTGTAACACTCAGTATTCACAATGGTTTTCATACTATGATTGGACTTAAATGTTAAAAAAAAAAAAAACAGTCTCTCCAATCAACGTTAAACAAGCGGTCTTCAAATAATAACCATCATGGAGGATGAAACAAGACACTCAGAAATTAACCTTCTAGCAATGCAAATAAAAAACCAAGATCTTTCACCCATCAGGAAAATGATAAAGAACATTCTTTTCATCTACAGTGTTCTGTCCAAAACAAAATAAGTTATAAGTCAAAGGCACATCCTACATTAAGGGCACGGCTGTAATCCTTCTTCCAGGAGGCCTCCTGTGTTTTGATGTCACTGACTTTGGGTGTGTGAGTGAATCCTCGACAGTCCTTCAGCAAAAGAATAGAAAAATAATGGATGCTATTTGTGTCCATTTCCTGGGGCGTCTGGAAAAATGACCCTTTGCTGTTACCATCTGTGGGAAAACTTAGATGTACTTTTCTTTATGTCTGTTTCTGGTTTTGTCCAAAATCAAAGAAGTGTACTTGATTATTTGACATGCATTGCTGGGATAAAATTGACCTGTTTTTTTTCCTGATGTTAATTCAAGAAGAGCACTGAAGTTTCAAATAGTGTATATTAAATAATTCAATTAAGGCTAATACTGCTGCATATGGTGCCGCTGAATATCATAATTAATTGTTTGGAATATTTAATTTTTCAGCCAGACTGCTCTGAATGCCTCGTGGCTGTCTCAATCTAATGAGGTGCTGCATCACAGAGCAGACAGATAATCAGTGGCACAAATTAACAAAGTTATTTGAATTAATCAGGTGATACATTTGTCTGAAAATTTAAACAACACTAAAGGCGACCAAACTTATGTTTCATTTACATGCAAGTGTCACCAGGCAGTTATAACTGATTACTGTTAATGAACCCATCAACCAAATATGCTAAGCTATTTAGAGGCAGTGGGCGAAAACCATTAATACCTCCTGACTTTGTTTGACGACACAAATTCCATCTTGTCTCTGCTATTATATTCCTCTCAGCAAACATGCATGGACATAGATAAACAAAGTTTGAGTCTAATGAAGGTCATTAGAAATGATTTATGATCACAAATACATGATTGAGCACCAAATGCTGACACTAAATGTGTGACAACAACGAAAATGTGAGGCGCTTTAAATCATAAGCACCTCCCAGATGAGAGCAATTTGTTAAAAGCAATCTTCTCTGCAGCTAATTACTCATTTATCTTGCTCAAAAGGTGAGAATAAATGTCTTTTCACAGTAAATAGAAAAACCTTTGCTCAACGTTGCAGAGGAGACGAGCTAGGATGTCTGAAAGTGTAATCTGCAAACAAGGACAAGCAAAGTATACATCCACGGCTGACCTGAATACAAAGAAATCTGAAGGGTTACCTGTTATATAACGCCTTCCAACTTGCAACCAAAGGACGAGGTTTCACTTTCAACATGATGGAAATATTAATAGTGCACTGAGCTCCCACCTCCACTCTGCTGTATGGATCTAATCCACCTTTGCTTTCAGTACAATCATCCCATACATCAGTGTACACAAACACCTTAAACTCACATAGTCCCAGCAAAACAAAAGCCCTTTGAAAGAAAGTTCAGGCACATTTGAGGACATTATTTCTTTGGGAGAATAATTTCCTTAAAAACTGAGTCCTTTTTTCTTAAATTGAGAGAACAACAGGAGAGCGATACTGTCCTGAATGTAGCATGACCACGACAGGATGATAACAAGCATTTTCCTTCACTACCACATATGCATTACAAGCTATGTTGCAAAACATAAAAAAACGTAACATCTAAAAACTATTTTTAACTCAGGAAGCCGGTGCGGCTCAGCAGCTATTTCATATGATCCATATGCAGAGGTTAGAGTCCTTGGAGTGTGTAGTCAGGGCTGAAATCTGACCTATGGCCCCTTGCTGCATGAGATCCCTCACTCGCTTCATACTTTCCTCTCCTTTCCTATCCTCTACATAATCGTATGCAACCCCCATCCTATACACCAAATGATGTACTACTTCTACCTCTGCTTTAATATGAAAATTCATGTGATTTCCATAAAAGACAGCAGTCCCGTCTGAAACTACATTCAAACATTGAGTGCCAATGAACCTGGTGGTTTGTTTGCCTTCACAAAACGCCACTGAATATCATTTTTGCATTATACCGCCATATATATTTTTCCAAAGGCGGCGTGTAGTATTCAATTGCAAGAAACATTTCTGTAAAATTTCTGTTAGGAACTTTTGGTTTGGTCAATTTCAGCATCCCTCCATTTACAGCTTTTCGTTTAGCTAGTCTTGTCCTGCACTGCAAAGGTTTTTTTTTCTGCTTTGTAATTATGTCAATATATATTTTTGACCATATGTGTATTGCTAACAACATCTTTCCACTGCTTACAGTTGGCTGACAAGCTCTGCTGTATAGTTTCAAGTATTGTTATGCACTCAAGGAGGCTGAATGATACGTGAGCTCCTATCTCATTCTTAAACATTCTGGTCCATCTCGTAAAGGGCAATTCTCACAAACTACTTAGTATGGATTCTGACTGAAACAACAAACTTAAGTATCATTTATAGTATGATTTGTGGTTTCAGACTCAACTAGCACTGATCCCATCTTTAGCGACTGTTTGACAGCTTTACATCAGGCAAGCGCAATGTTCAACAAATACGTAAATAACATTTCCAAAGCTGAATAAGATTACTTGCGTTTTAATTACCCTCTGACAGTATTAAATTCACAAAATCCCACCTCTGTTTTCAAACTGTGGTCAAATTGATGTATTTTCACTGTCCGTCTTATAGATCATGTAAGTGGGGCCGTCAGGGAGCCCGCAAACTTCATGTTTTCACATATCAGAGTCACAAACTCTCCAACATGTCTGGTTACAGATGTAGTTTGTGAAATAAGAAGCGAGACCTCCGCTCTGAAGTTATGTTTTTTTTTATTTTATTTTTTTTGACAGATAGCGTAATCGGATTACAGTTGGATTATAGTTGGATTAAAAGATTACAGCAGCATGCTGCGTTTGTTTCCTCCAAACGTATTAACTTTATTACACCTTGAAGTATAATTGGCTGCCTCTGCACCGGCTTTCCAGGGGAAGCTTCACGCATTGGCTGCTGGTTTGTACATTCATATGTGCTGGGCCACTGCCCACAACCACCTCTGAATGAACTAGAGCATCAGATCTTCATCTATAAAGACATGGGAAGAAAATAAAAGCAGTGTAAGCCTCAAACTTTTGACCTTAATAATCTCAGCTTCAAAGTTATTGTTGCAGTTGTTGATTTTTCTTGTCAGCTTTATGAGATTTACAGCAATTTAGTGTGCTTTCATGTGTGACCTGAGTGGAGCCACTTACATACAAATATTATCACTGAAGATAACCTGACTTGAAAAATAAGATGACAGAGGATTGATGTGTCCTTGCTGTCATCTCAGATTTTTACCTCTTTCCTCAATATTTAGATCTACTTCCTGTTAATCAGAACTATGACTGAAGGACAGTTACTACCCACAGGCAGTTCGATTGCTAAACTCCTGACAGTACCACTATTACATATCATATACATACATATCTATTACTTATTTCCTGTGCAATACCTCTGCCATAACTGTGCAATAACCTACTGAACTGTGCAATATTATCTGTTATGTCCAATATGGCAATTCATACCTCATTTATGCCACTGAACTTATCCCCCATTGCATACGTTCACACTCTGACAGCAGCTACTGCATTGCTTGTGCACTTTGTAAATATTTCTGTCATACTTTTTATATTTTTATTATATTGTATTTTTCCTAGTGCTTTACTGTGTGTTATCTCTACTTCCTTGGGTCGAGTGGTTCTTCTCATCCAGAACATTTCACAGCATTGTTGACTATGTTTAACCTGCATATGACAAATAAACCAATCTGCATTTTCAGCTAAGAGAAAAGTTGTCTTAACTCTTTGCTTGTCACTTTTTCTTAGCGCTACAAGAAGCTTTGAAATAGGCTTGAGAAAAACATGTCTTACATTGTTTCTAAGATACCAGTTTTATTGCTTTTCGCTGTTGTAAAATTAGAAGTAGATTAATAAAATGTGTCAAAGAAATGAGATTTCATAGGGCAGAGATGTATTTGTTCTTTAGTTAAAAAGAAGAAGTTGAGCCAGTGATGTAAACAATGTCATGTATTTATTTCAAATCCATAAACCCAGACTTTAAAAAAAATCAAAACTTCTAAACCACGGCGCCGTGGGGGTCCACAGGGCAGAGAAGACAAATCACACTCTGTTAGGGCTTTCTAACAAATGCCCTGAACATGTTGTTTTTTCCCCTTTGGTTTGTCTTTGCTTCTTTTTTAAAAACACTTCTTAGAAAACTAGCCTCAGTATTTAATCCCACGCGGCTTGAGTGCAACTTCCAAATGTCACGGTAAAGTCGCTTTTGAGCTCTACCTGTAATACAGCACAGCACTCTAGTGGCCACGAGGGTAGTAATTGTGTGTACGAGTGTGAGTGTAAGATGAAGCATACTGAGGAATGAAGGTGCCTTTTTGCCCCCTTCAACCTTTCTGAGTCTCTCCACCGTTGTAAGGGAAACACTGAAATTACAGAGGAACTTCTATTGAGGTACTCATAAATCAGAAAGTGCAAAGAGAGACAAAATTACCCTTCATGATGTGTGCTCAGTGTGTCCCAAAGAGAGTTGATGAAACAAACATGCAGCAATCAGAATGTGAAAATGAAATGCAGGGTGGTGGTGGGCAGGAAGGGTTTCATCCAGAAAATAAGATATTTTCATCCTGGATGACATCTTGACACAAAGAGTCTGCAGACAGAGACAGAGAAAATGCTTGACTAGTCATACAAACAAAAAAGCGGGATGTGTCAGTGAAATGGAGAACTCTTAAGGACCATCAACTCTTTTGGAAATATGTGAAAGTTTAACTTCCAGGATACAGCTACTGTGTGGAGCATTTTATAGCCCAAAGATAGACCCAAAAAACACATGTCAGTAACATCTAAAAATATTAGAAGTGTCACAAAAAAAATATGACTCAGTTTTATTGATGCAACTAACTGAAAAATCACCTTTAGAAAAAATAGCTCTAAGATTCAGATTTCTAAGGTGTCCTATGCATTTTCACTGCCACTGTAATGCTTTTGTTCACCAGACTGGTTGAACGATTACTTGAAAAAAGACAGTCACATACATATTCTCAAGCACTCCTATCTTTCCATGAATCACCTTATATTTAATTAACTGTTATTCATTTTTCATGGAAACACTTCAAGGACCCTTAAACCATGTGACCGTTACCACATGTGTGTCCAGTGCAATTTATCATACAGGGCAAGACCTGAATAGATCAAGCAGATCACAATTAAATGGAATAGGTTATGCGAAGGTAGAAGGAAGGAAGTCTTTCTCTTTATAAGCCTTGTATAAACCACTCAAAAGCACTTCCTTTACATCTCAAGGCCCAGCTGCTTGGAAACCTCACAGGTATTTTTTTTCCAGTTCCAAGGTGAAGACCAAGATGCCGCAATATATGACACAATGCACATAGATGCCAAGCCAGGTGGCTAACTCCAGAAACAAATTCCTCCAGCTCCTTTGAAATATGACTCCAAGTGGCAACCTCATGGTGTTTGAGTATGAAGTCAGTGCTGAAGTGCAAAAAACAGTACAGCTTCTTGGCTGTCCACTTGGAGCTGCCTCCAAAAGTCAAGGAGTCTTCATTAACACCCATGCTTACAGCAGAATTAAACAGACCAGTACATGGTCTGAAGAGCTTATTTCTTTAACTGTATAACATGCAAAGGTGAACTATTTCATAACTCTTCCCTTTGCTTATATCAAGAGTTAAATGGCTGATCCAACAGACAAGTAAGCAATTTGCCGCTGTTTTCCAGGAAGCCTCAGGTATCAGCTTTATCTCTTTGCCTGTTTCTTGATAAATCAGAAGTTTGGATGAGTACGTTTCATATATTGTGGATGACATTTTGAATAAAATACTTCTTCAGAAACCAGCGGGACACATCCCTGCGGCTATATTCATGTGCTGTACAGTCTGTGCATATTCACTTTTTCATATTACATGATTTAGCTTTGTCTTGCCAAGTTTAACTTGCATTAATTATCAGTTCTAACTTACATGATATCAGGTAAAAAGAAAAAAAAAGGTTCAGGAATAAAAGTAGCCAAAATAGTTCATATCAAAAAATGCCTTAAACCATGTAATAATGGGGGAGTAATTGTGACCAGATTGACCCTCTTTATAGTGAATGGATAGATGTGAATCTCACATGAATCTGCAGGAGGAAACATGCGCTTGCAGCTTCATCTTGTGGTTGGCTGGAGCAGCAGCTTGATATGCTTGATAATGCTCATCTAAAGTAACAATATGAAAGAATAGAGAGAAAACAGAGCAATTTCACAGTATATCTCTGTGATTTGATGCTATAAATTGGAAAAGCAGAAGGATATCCAATTCAAAGTGTTATGGATGGATTGTTCATGGACAGGTCCAGGTTTTAAAAATACTTTTTTTCTTGCATTTACTGCATGTTGTCATTGTTCATATGGGGATTTTGAACTCTCCAGAAAGGTTAAATATAACTTATGTGACAGCAATGCTAGGTCACTGTCAGGCATCGTACAACGTCATCTTTTTAAAGTTATATTTTTTGTCATTTTTGCCTTTATTGGATCGGACAGCTGAAGAGAAACAGGAAATGTGGGGTGAAGAGAGCAGGGGGAGACATGCAGCATAGGGATGGAGCAGGGACTCAAACAAGCGACCACCACAATGAGGATTATAACCTCAATACATGGAGCACTTAAACCACCGGGCTGTGAGCACCCCAATGATGTCATCTTTTAACCTCACTTTGCATCATTCTAATTCGTTTCATAATCACTTTTTTAACTCGCCCTGATGTAAGTTTAAAGTTAAAGCGGTGATGTACTTTGAATATCACATATCAAAGATTCACGGCTGTTCCCTCACAGGCTGATGGTTCAGCATTACATTACAGTGCTGTATTAGTAATCCTTTAACACTGTATGGTGGTAGTTGCATTAAAACTTTGTTTAGATCACAGTGATCTGTCAAGGACAAAGAGGGTCAGCCAAAGTTTACAGGGAGTGGTCCAACCAATTTCATACCAACAGCCGCCTACTCTCTGTGCATAACAATTCCGCTGAGCTGGCTCGATTTGACATTGTGAATGTGTCATGTTCACAGAGATGGCTCCTTTTGGAACCCTCTGATGCAGCACTTGCAGACTTCAGTGGAGCCTCACATCCACCTGAGAGGGAAAAAAAAAATGTCACTCACGCATTTTGCTGACAGGGACATTTTCTTAACAGCTTGATTCTTCTGCAGCCATCTGAGCAGGTGTGACTGCTGTTGGGCTACTATTGCCCAAAACATCAAAGTGTGAAACTGTCATCATTGCCAGTATATAAATTTGAATGTAGTTTAAATGTCAGATTAATATCCTTGCTGTTTTGAAAACATGATGATTTCTATGAGACATGTTCCAAGTTTGCCAATCAATACAATCCGTAAGTTATTTACACTTCTATTTACCTAATCAATAATAAAAATCAGCACTGCCAGACTTTCTTCATCAGTTTTTTTTAACCTGTATGTTTGCATCACATTCATTTTACTCCTCTGGAAATAAACAAGAAGACCTTTTAGTGAAAAGTGAAACTATTACATAAAAATTATTGCCTCAAGAAAAGAAAAAGACACAGACTGATAAAATGAAAAGCAAGACTTTATCCACTTCTCAAATTAAAGCTCCATTTACAGTTAATTAAAAACCTCTTGCTTCCCTGATTTCTTGCTTTGGAAGAGTTGTTTCTGTTACTTAATATTGATTGAAATGTACCCGGTTGGAGGATCTACTTAATTTTGGAGTCAAAATAATTCACCTTGGATAATACTCCAGTCTAATCATCCACACTTCATCAAAATGACTATGCAAATTTTGTATAATCATGCATTAAACAATGTTTGAACCTTTAATTTATAACAAATAGTGTTACCAAAAGTGTACCAAATCTACAATGCTTAGAAAATCTTTGGAAAAGACTATCATTCCCATCAAATGTGTTCTACTGTTATAATTTATTAAAAGTCCCTGAAATTAGGTTTCTAAGGCAATGAAAATAGTTTTACTGTGATCATATCCTGTAACACAGGCATTAAAGTTAGGACTGGAGAACATGAAGTAAAAATACTGCACTGATCAAGTACATTGAAAATATATGACTAGTTTAGTTCCTCTAAGAACTTTAATGGCAGTGAATTCAAATAGCCTATTTGCATCACACTGGGCTGATGTATTATTAAAAATCACCTTGATAAGTGAACAATCTGGTAGAACATAAGAATCAACCCTTGTTTTTCTGTCTGCCCCTATTAAAATGTACAAAATGAACCACTAACCCTTCAGGCAGTCAATATTTTCGATCCAATTTGTCTGTTTTTCATTGAATTTCATTAATTTCATTAATTAATATACAGCCAAATTATTCAAGCAAGCTGTCTTGTGTTTCATAATTACAAAATATTCTGCATTAGTTTTACAAGATCGTATTTTTGAGCCAGAAACTAACCCGTGCGTCAGGCTTTGCGTTCTGTTACGTCATCACGCAGAGTTGACGTTTCAGGAAGCGAGGCGCGTTTGGTTTTGTGGCAGCGTGAATGACAGAGCGGACCTGAATTTGCCCCGAAAAGTCGTTTTAGTTTGGTAGAGGTTTCAACCGTGCACAGACGAAGAAACGGGGTGAGAGTTTATGTGTTTTTACGCAGACGTTGACTAACTTGAAATTGTTGTAACGACTGTGAAGAGCCGAAGCTAACAGTGGGGTTAGCCGCGGAGCTAAAAGCCCATGAAAGTGTTGCACACCCCCGGAACTGAGCATCACTTCAAGCGGGGCTTATCTTTCACTCCTCTGCTGTACGGTTCTGCATATAATACATCTAATAATGGATTGCGGTTTTGGCATGAAAATTGTTTGAATTGTATGTCATATTTTAAGTATAATTTAAGTGTAACTTGCAAAAATACGGTTTGCATAATGCGCTTCCTCTGTCACAAAAAGCGAAATAATATCACTGAATACTTCCTCTGTTTCCCCTCTACAGGAATATCAAAATGTCTTCTCCTGAACCTATCATTAGATCGAAGCAGACGGAGACAGAAGTCAATGGAGTTTCAACACAAGTCATCTGCACTGAGTTCAGTAATTACATATTTATAGTTCTGACTCAGTATGGCAAAATTGGGACATTAGTATCTGTGACACCTGACTCCAGATCCAACGATATCAGCACCTCCACAATCTCCACCAAAGTACTGCTGGGCAAAGATGAGGTACGCTGGATGAATTTAATCTGATAAAAGTGTGATTAGTGTGATGTGAACTTGCCCACAGGAAACCAGGCGGGCTTGCTGCAACAAAGACTATCTCATTTTACGCTGTGAAAGGGCAGATGAGATTGGCTCTGATTTTTGGTGGTTAATAGACAGAATAAGATTTGCACTGGCAGGGAGCCCTGTAAGGTGAGGTTCATACAAGGAAACCATTTCCAGCTCTGAATGACACAACACATCACAAAATTCACCAAAGTAAATTGATTTTGAAGCTCTAAAGATTTAAATAATTGTTTATGTGAGAAAATCACTATTTTCATTGAAACACTTTTTTTTTTTTTTTAAATGTATCAGTTTTTTAACAGAACTGCTTTGTACAGTTTAATAACTTATCATATTTCTGTTTTCAGCCACTGACTCACGTCTGTGCCAAAAACCTGGCAACCTTTGTGTCACAAGAAGCCGGTAACAGACCTGTCTTGCTGGGACTGGCTCTGAAGGATTTCTCCTTGGAAGCAATAAAACAAATGAAAGACGCCATCAAAAGTTGCCAAGTCTGGTAGAAAGTCAAGAAAGTGGATCAAGGATTTGAAGGGACAGATCTTCTGAATACCTCCAGTGGTAAATCATGCTGATATTTCAGCAACTACAAATACAGAGGCAGTCCGAACACACACACACTTGGTTCTTTTTGACTCCTTACTCAAAGCCCACCATTAATTTGAAAAACCCAAAAAAAACTGACCGAAGACAGTAATATGATTAAATTGTATTTATTTTTTTACTGGTGAGACATTTTGAAATGTTGGGAAATCTTATTAATATCTATCTGGTTGTAAAGAAGGATTTTCTGCAAGCCATACTTTTCTAAAAAGAGACTGTGCTTTGAGTTGAGTCATAGTATGTGAAATGATGACCAATAATTTAAAATCCATCATTGTTCCAAATGTGTTCTCGTGTGTCTAAATTCTGTTTTGTACTTTGCAATACCAGTTAGTAATATCAACATTTGTATTTGGTTGTGAAGAAAATAATTTGTTCTATGAATAAAAAAGAAGTCAAATGTGTTGTTACTGTGAGCCTTTTGTTTTTCCTTTCTTATGAGCTAAATGAAAAACTAATGCACCTTAGCTGAAACAACTATGAGGGACTCTGACCTGAAGAAGACACTAGCACCCCCTGTGGACTGAAGTGGCAAATGTTTAACCCATGAGTCCACAATACACATTCAAAATAATGTAATTGCATAGAAAAATGTAATAATCTAGCCCTTTCTTTTAAGCCTCGGAGGTCTCTCAAAGGTTTGAACCAGTCGCACAATACAGTGAGAATTACAGTAGCTGTAATATTTTGTCAGAACACTGAAGTGTGGGGGTTACTGTATTGTTTATAACCTCTGAAAATTGTCTAAATAAGAGGTGGGCAAACTAAGGCCCGGGGGCCACATGCAGCCCGATGAACAATTTCATCCGGCCCGCAGAACCCTCAGAAAAAAAAGGAACATTACTCCATGAGCCAAATATTGTAAGCTTGATTTGTTAGAAAAATCCGGCTTGCTAACATGTCCTCTCAAGAAAGTGGGGCCAAAGATCCTTTAAAGCATCATCTACCTCTCCCGGTTGGGGTGAATTAATAGGCTCTTTAAATTTTTTTGCCTGTCATCAAACGCGATTATGAGTTAACACCAAATCTGCATTGTTCGTGCACCACCTGGCCGGCCTGTCCATTGATAGCTAAAACCCAATGTGGCCCTTAAGACAAAATAATTGCACACCCCTGGTCTAAATGAATTTGTAATGAAATAAAAATCTAATCAGAGATTTACAACATAACCTATATTTATAAATGGTAAAGTTTTACTGTTGAGGGGTTGGGAATATTTTTGCGCCCGGCTCTTAACTGGAGTACGTAAGAGGGAGCACATTACTCCCATCCTGGCCTCCCTCCACTGGTGACCTGTGCATTTTAGAGTTCATTTTAAGATTCTTTTATTTGTTTTTAAATCTTTAAATGGTCTGGCTACATCTTACCTCTCTGAGCTTCTCCACCCCTACACCCCTGCTTGGTGCTTCAGGTCAGCTGATCAGCTGCTCCTGGAGGTACCAAGGTCCAAACTGAAGCTCAGAGGGGATAGATCTTTTCCTGTTGAGGCCCCCAAATTATGGAACGAGCTACCCCTCCAAATCAGACAAGCCCCCACACTGTCCATTTTTAAAACTTGTCTTAAAACCCATTTTTATTCATTGGCTTTGAACCCTGCATGAGACTCGGCTCCTGTTTTAGTGTTTTATGGTTTGTTTTTAGTTATTTGTCTCTATGTTTTTAAATTAGTTTTCAAAAACATTGAAACTATATTTTACTTTTTAATATCTGCTTTTATTTTATCCATTGTTTTAATTGTTTTTTTATTGTTTTTTTTTATGTCTGCGTTGTTTTGTCTATTTATGTACAGCACTTTGTTCAGCTGTGGTTGTTTACAAATTACAAAGTGCTTTACAAATAAAGTTGAGTTGAGTTATTTCTTCAGTATTTCAGCTGTCGTAGTTGATTATACTCTATTGTAAGCCAAATACAGTAATGAAATGAGAATATTGTTTAGTTTTTATAAAATGTCTAGAGACTGCATGTGAATCGCTGTGTTTTAATGTTCTTTAGGCTTTAACCTTAATCCTTCAAAGATAAACGCAACGTGATGACGACATTTGTAGAACAGTTGGCACGTGATCAGTTCACCTGTGCTCAACCTGTTTATCTCTTCCGCTCCCTTGACTCGCTGCTTAAGGATACATACAAATCCCGTTTTGTTTACTCTCAAAGTTTGCTTTTGACTGGTTTGTCCGAGTGTACGCCTTGGGCTACCGCGTTTCTCTCTCTGGGCTCCAGGTTAGGTTTGAGTGTTTTTTTTTTCCCTGGCCGGCCGGCTGCGTGGACTTCGACCTCGGTCTTGTACCTGTCTCTAATAAGGAAGTCCAGTCTATTGAACCCGTCTTTGGCAGAGACAACAAGCCGTTTGTAGATGGCAGTTACCGAGCTCGGTTAACTCCTACAGTAAGGCGTTTTTATTTTCAATGATCGTCTTGTAAGGCTGGATTGAGGTAGTCCTGGGCCGAGTGAAACGAGTTTAAAGCTGCGTCTGCCCTCCCAGGGACAAGGTGAGCGGTTTGATACCGGTAGAGACACTGGTCCTTTGAACACCTACCTGAATGACAGTATATTTCTTGTTATGTTGTTTATTTGCTGTTTTATGATCAAATCTAGGTTTTGTTTGTCTTCCATGATTACTCTGCCAATATGGGAAATAAAGCCAGAACTAGACAGGTGCTCATAACATTGAACCCATATGACCCTTCCTTATATTGCCAATCTGTGCTTTCTCTCTGTCCTCAGATGAGCGCTTCTTTGGTAGACATGGATCCATCAGTCGAAAATAGCACTCTAGTTCACCTGGATTCACCTATCCTCCCAGACAAGTCTGACATCTCCAACATGACCATCATTCGGACCGGCAATGGGTCTATTATAGAGAACCAGATGTTTTTGAATACAGTAACTGCTCGGGCCCTCTCAGGGATATTTGTGTGGTCTGCCTTGCTCATAACATGCCACCAGGTGAGTTAAGAGAAGCACCACATAAGAATATGCTTAATAGCCATGTCTTAAATCACTGCTGCACTGCCTTCCCATGAGTAATAGAGCTTTAAAGCACTGCACTCTCACTGATGTAAATGTGTAATCAGAGATGGTTCAGACAGATTGTACCTCCCTTGCCAGGGGACAGGAACAAGCTCCTGTATCCATAACCTTACAGCGCGCTGTGGTAAACTCAGTGTCTTAGCTCACAAAGACACTTTGTCTTATCTGGTCATAAAATATTTCATTCCGCCCGAGCAGGTATTATTCTCTCTGCTTTGTGTTTGCACTGCCCCACTGCATTGTGGGAATGTTTTGCCTCCTTCAGAGTTGATAGTGACTATCAGATTAAAATGGAGGAAAATCCTCTAACTGATTAGAGGACAATGAATTCACAGTGGGCTCTCTCTGTGTGAGAGCAAAAGATGTCCGTGAAGAATCAGCCGTTCAGCACAGCCCACCTTTACCCAGAAACTATTTCACTCCTGCTGTAAATGAGTGTTTCCTCTTGTGTGGGTGAGTTACCCACTGTGTGCAGATGATAGCTTATCATTATGGTTTTATCATTTGCAGAGAATGCGGCAGGGTGCAGTGTATTATCAGCAGGGAAATCAATTGATATTGAGATACCATTTGCAGCGTTACAAAGGATGAGCTTGTTGTTTTTGTGCGCTGTGTTTTTAATGTCACCAGGATCTAGTCGGTTGGGTGTTCACCCATCCAACATGCATACTGTAGCTGGTAGTGTGCTGCAGATCATGTTTATGTTAACACACACATGGCCATTACTGTTTCTGCTCAAGAGAGTTTATGCTTAAAGCGGCTATTTTAGCTTTTTAATATCCTCACAGAGCATCCACATGTTGCATCCTGTGATCCAAACTCTATCATTGTTTAGGGATTTGTGACTCAATATACAGCAAATTGGTTTCTATCTTTTTAATATAGCACTTGTTTGGCCAAACACTTGCCAGCAAGACATTCTAATTGAACAAATAAATAGCAAGTATACCACAGGGAGAAAGGAGCTGGTTTGCTACAGGCGAGCATCTGTCACACAGGGAGAATAAAATGGTTTGCGGGACTAGTGTTGCTATGCTGGCGGTGTTTCATCAGACTGGGCCCCAGAGTATTATAGAGACCTAAACTCACATTCTGAATACCAACACAGACAATGACCTTAGTTCTCCTGTGCTGCAAAGTTGCCGATGCTTTTTTTTTTCTTGGACTGGTAATAGCTGGAGAATGAGTCGATGCATTAATTGGTTCTTTTGCAATTGAAGAGCATTTGGGATTAAGTACAGCAGACCAAATGTTTTAAGGTAATATATGACCGAATTATATTTCCCACAGTTCATTGGTAACAGTATATTGAGGGTCATGTAAGATATTAGTAATAAGGGTTCTGTTAAAGTACCTATACTGTTGAGGCAGAAATAAGTCTTTATCTTTGGGCTCGGAGGAGTTATTCTTCGTACAGCTATAGATGAGCTTTTCTGGCAAATATACAACATCACTCTCCAGTCTGCTTCATTACACATGTTGAGACTTTTAAATACAACATATCCTCAATCTCACAGCAACCAGGCTTTGAAGCGCAATCATTATACAAAGCTGAATATGTTAAGCAAAGCGAGACTGCATGTTGTTTAGTCTCCTCTACAAATAGGCTATGACTTCAGTGTCCACAATGCTCATGACAATACTCGACCAATCATATCTAAGGGTTTCATTTTCCGCCAGTGTGCCATCCAGTCAGTCAGGAAAGTCATATGACTTAAGATTACTCAGTTGTTGCTTATGCTGAAGTAATTACTTACTTGGCTGCACATGCTCAGTGAGTAAGGTAATGGCTGATAAATGTTTCTGTCAAATTAAATAAAAATGTTTATGAAGGATGAGCCATCAGTCATAACCAGACAATGACGGCCATATCAGTGGCTTTGCAAAGAAACCTAATTTGATGTGATTTGAATTCTCTATGCTACAATGACATTAACTGAATGATTCATTTATTTAAGAGTAAAATTCATTTGCAACAAAATTAATTCACTTTATTTTATTTAAAGTTGTCAGATCTGAGTTGATGGCAGGGAAGTGGGCCGCGTCATGCAGTGAAATGTGTCAGCCTGCAGGTCTGTTAGCCTTATGTGGAAAACTTTCCAGTGTTCAAATATTAAATTAATCTCATACTGTATGTGTGGCTCATGGTTACAAAAAGGAAGTGTTACATTTGTTATGTTCACACACTAAATGACAGTAACAGATAGGGAAGTTAGACAAAGACACGCCGTCTATAAAGGTTATCATCCAGCTAGAAAAACATTTGTTTTATTGCAGGTGGTTGGCGTAACATGTTGATCACACCCATGTGTTTTATATTGCTTTGAAAAACGTGTCTGTACTTGTAGACCCTCAACAAACCAAAGTTCCTAAATCATGAAGCCTTTTTTATGAGGTGCAGTTATGACCATTTTTATATTTATGATAGGCTATTATATGATTTCATTTTCCGGTATTACTCCAAAGTGGCAAACCATTAAGTTTAAAAGTGATTCATCTGCCCATTGTTAAATTCATGTACTTTGTTTACATATTAAAAATAAGATTGAGTTAGTAAATCTGTCCTCTGAATCAGAAACACAGCTCATCCAGGGAATGTTCATCTTCCTGTCTGCCCCCGTTTTTCATACGCTTTGTTTGTGTTTGCACTGCAGATCTATACACACCTTCGCTCCTACACTGTTCCCAATGAGCAGCGCTACATCATCCGCATCCTGTTTATTGTGCCAGTTTATGCCTTTGATTCCTGGCTCAGCCTGCTCTTCATCAGCAACGACCAGTTCTATGTCTACTTTGACTCCATTCGAGACTGCTACGAAGGTAAGTACAGCCCGGGGAGGGTTGTTGCCCTGCAATCATATTTTGCCAGGAACGGAAAGGTGAGGAACTGACCAAACTAGTTTTTCACATTAGCCTTTGTTGTCATGATGGTAGACCTCATTATGAAAGGTGTTGCATTTCAAGGAGGATCCCTTTCTGTAAACCGGATTTGTCTTTTCAAACAACAAAACGAAACAAATCCACAGCCTTCTTTTTAGTTGGGATAGATGTCCTCAAGATTTTTTGTTCAAATATTACGTAAAATTTGACCCACATGTTGTTGTTATTATTTTTACCTTTGTACCAGCAAGTGTATGTGTAGATGTTTTAGGCCAAAGAACTTAATCACTGGGAAGATGAATCTTATGAAAAATAGATGTGGAGCAATTTGGGAACAGGAAAAGTAAGAAATATTTTATTCAGGAGATTAGTTTCCATTTGCAGGCCAATTTTGTGGCTGATTGATAGTGTAGTGCATCAGAAAACAGGGAGGATAGAATACCACCAGCAGCTATGGTTAAAACATAATGAACCCTCTCTTGACTGGACACCATCTGCATTAGCCTCATTTAATCCCTCCTTAAATAGCAACAAAGGATTAGGAAGGGATTTCCAAGACACAGAACCCTAGGAAGCTTCTTAATGTAAGGACTGAAACAGTTATTGTTCCAAAATGTAAGTCTAATTATTTTTATCATGTGTGTTCGCAACGCAGTAATAAGTTGACCCTTTTTTAATTAAAGATGTATTCAAAGGTGATGAGAAACGTTTCTACTGTCCATGAAATGTGGTGAGGTGCAGAGTTCATAGACGTCACTCTTCTCTTTGTCTTGCAGCATTTGTCATTTACAATTTCCTGAGCCTGTCCTTTGAGTATTTGGGAGGAGAGAGTGCAATCATGTCAGAGATTCGAGGGAAGCCCATACAGTGAGTGTGCTCTCTTTCCATCCTCCTCTTTACCTGTGGTTCATGTGTAATTTGAACCCCTAACTTGAGGAGTATGTGTCATGTACATGATTTTGATCCAGTCCTGCCTTGTGTTCATGTTGAGACGTGATAACTTTTGAAGACAGCAAATAACACTGTTTAAATCATACACTACTAAGAGACATTTATTTAAATCAAGTATATCTATCTATCATTTTTAAAACTCACAGGAGTTTACAGACAGTCCCTTTTCAGACAGTGTTGAGTCTCCGATCAGCTCCCTGATTGCTACTGGAATAGAAATGAGAAATAGCTTCCTCCACCATCACTCTGACAAAAAAAAAAAAGAAAAAAAACAGCTTTAACTTTAAACTTTTTTTATTCTTTTAACATCATATGAATACAGATTAATGCATAGCCACAAGATGAACACAGAATGTCAGTTTGACTGCATTGTCAAACATGCATCCAATCCATTCATCAGTTCAGTAGTTTCCAACCATCGTTATTAATACTGTAATTATATTGCACTATCATGCAGATTTTCACTAAAGCTCAAAACTTGAAAAACACAAAGTTAGGACCATAAATATTTCATATGATTTGGATCCACTTTTTTCCCTCACCCAGATGGCAGCGATTCTTCCTTAGTAAATGAATCATAAATGTTTCATGCACATCTCCTCCTCTTCAGGTCAACTGCCACAAACTGAAGTTTGGGTTCGTCCTCATATTTACAATCAGAAAAGATGCAACGTCCACTTCTGCTGCCCTTGAATAAGCATTAAGATCGAGTTTGATAATGACCATGCAGCGAAAGGCATACGAGAAGCAATAAACAACAGTGTTGCTTAACTGTGAGAGTTACCCTTATCTCGCAGGATTCGACCCGTCTTTGAAAGCTGTGTTTTATGGCCCAGTCAGCCACAGAGCAGCAGATCTTTGCCAGGTCTAAAGACAGTGGAGACACTAATGTTGTGCCCTGATGAATGATAGCTTTTCTTAACACAAGCCACTGGAGACAAATGGAAGAATAAACTCTAGATCTTGCGTCAGCTGCATGACAGCGAGCTGGATCACAGTTTTTGTAAAGACCACAACCATGATCACAGTAACAGTTCAGCGTGCTTGAAATTATGAATTGATGATTAAAATACAAGTATTTCAAGAGCATGTGAGCTTATTGCTATTAATAGGTAGATAATAAAATGCATTTCATCATTAGTATGGCAGATAACATGCAAACCATTGAAATAACACCTCAGACATACAAAGGCTCTTTGTGAATGAACAACACATGCACGGGCTGTTCTTACCCTGAGGCAAACATCAATTTGTTTTTCAAATTGGACTTGACTGGAGCTTGCACACTCATTTGCAAGTGACAAGGGTGGAGTTCAGTTTGAAGCATCAGTAAACTTCTTGTTTTGGGAATAAAGAAGAAAAAAATCAAAAAAATCTGTAACAATTCCTTTTTCCAGTCTGATGGATACAGACCATAGACTGTATATAGAATGGACAGCGTCTGCCTCCTCGCTGGGTGAAGCCACTCCGAGAACAGCACCCTCTGGTGACGGGGTTCAGTATAGGTCATAAATCCCGCCTCCACCAGTAAAGCTTATGGAGCTGTGGATAAACTTTAGAAATTTATTACACAGAACATAAATTTTTCTCCCCCCTGCTTGTGTTGTCAACATGTAGTTACAGTAAGACTGGTTTGTGCTCAAGTCCTCTTTTTTTCTGTGCAGCTCCATTTTTCAATCTAAAACAGCATCCACATTTTGAAGGAGTATTATAATTAAGTGGCAACTTTAATGACTTGTGCAGACACCAGAGCATTTAAGGACAAGTGCTGTCCAGTTCTCAGAGTCCAGTTTGTTGTTGATTCTGTCATGTACCAAAACATTTTAAATGATGATAAGTAACCCTCACCCCAAAGAAATCAATAGCTCAATAGTTATTTAAATGAATAGCTGTATTAACGATTTTCAGGATTTCTCAAAATAGCATTAATGCCATATTTACAAATAAAGGTCCAGGTAGTTGTTTCTGCTTCAGGAATTTTCAATAACTGTGTTGTAGTGGAAGAAAATAATCTTTGAGAAATATCACAGGTTTCTCTGTAGCTTTTTTCATGCACAACTCAAGCATTCGGGTTTACCTGAACCTGAACTCCACCTTTGGATTTTGTCATGTAGGCAGCTTTGCATAAACTTTTCAAAACTATTTCACAATTTTTTATCCTGGCTTTGATTTTTTTGTATCCTCATATAATCTGATTTTGTCCAAATATTCTTATTAAAATGTATACAAACATTGGCCATGCACCAAAGTCAATTTTTGTACCATCCATAGAGCAAAGTCAACACGCAGCTACCTAAACTTAGGATGCCAATTCAGTCTGCGTTATTTGCCAGAAAGATACTGATAAATAAAAGATACTTGGGGTCTGACAAGGTGCCTTCAAACATCTTATTTTGTTTCAGTGATGGTCTAAAAAAACAGGTGTAATCAGCTGACAAACTGTCAAACTGTGACTAAGCAAATTCTCAACTCCCTGACTGGATAAAGCTGGCAGAAAGAAACGTCTTGCATTTTTAATATGGAGTCAATTATTGAATCATATATTCATAAAAAAAAAATCAGAAAACTCTGAACTGGATGATGGATTACATGTACTTATGATACACGTGCTTTTCACCACTTGTTAGACATTACATGTGCAGGCTGGACATTAACCTTCCTCTGTTATCTGCTGATAAGGAATCCTATTTCCGTGTTGACATGACATAATGGCTCATCATCACTTCCTGTCATCTTCACAGGTCAAGTTGTCTGTATGGCACCTGCTGCCTTGTAGGAATGAGCTACTCCATCGGCTTTTTAAGATTCTGCAAACAGGTGAGCTTTAATCATCCACTTGCGACTGCTCCTTGCTTCTTGGGACAGGTGAAATAAATTTGCACACATTGGAAATAAGAATACGTAAAATTGGTCTTTTGAAACAATACTCCACTTTGAATTATTATTCCGTCCAGATCTGCGGCTCCTTAGAAATGACAGCTGAAATAATTGTCTCTGTGTTTTCAGTGGATAACATCCACTGCTTAAAAAAAGAAGAAAAAGCAATTGAGGCCAGGTGAAAGCAGCTTGATAATAAACACTGAAAGATGATATGAGCTGTCAGTGTAAAGCTCCCTCCCTGTGTCTCAGAGTGCCGCACAACCTCCCAGTCTGATGGAAATTGAAACTGAGAGTTATGTCCTCAAAACAAAATACAGGGAGTTGTGAACGTTTTTAATAAATAACAAACACACAGAGCTCCTTCACAGGACTCCTATGTGAAGTTTTCTCTCTGGGTGAATCTTTTCATTAAAGTTAGTAAGTCGTTATATTTAATAAAGTTAGTTTCTCTGATGAGACGACATAAAAGATCACCAGTTATCTGCTGCCACGCATACTAATTTATTAAAACCAAGTTTTTAAAGTGCTTTATTCTATCGATCACACCAAGCAGACACTTGTGAAAACAGTATGTAGGTGTTAAGATGCTGCAAAGTCTTATCAAGGACGGTGGGAGAGTATCTGCATTTGCTCATCACAGCCAAAGCGGGAGACAGCCTTGGTCCATGTTTTTTTTTTGTGGTTTAAAAAAAAGAAATAAGAAAAAATAAACCGAAGACAGTGGAATTCTCTGCACGGTTAAAGTAGCTTTGGTGTGCGGTGAGAAGAGAGGTCAGCCACTGAATTACTGATATGGAAAAGCAGCCTACAGTAATGGTGGTTCTTATAGATAAGGTTAGAGGATAAGCTGCTTACTGCTTTTTTTTAATCAGAGTCTTCAGTCATTTATCACATTGTAGGACACTTAAGGGTCTTATTTTCTTAAAACTGTAGAAAAGTTAAATCCTATGAAGCCCAGGGGCCACTGTTGTAAACCATCAGGGATCCAAATAAGTATGTAATAAGGAAGAGTAGGTGCTCTTTACTGACTGTTTTTGTAACATTGATAGTTTAAACTAGACTCTAAGCCAAAATAATGGGCAGTCACAGGAGCATGAATGCTGCTGTTCACATCCACAAGTTGCAGTGATTTAATTAATGACCTTATGATCATTCGCATGTGCTGTTTGCAGCACACAGCTGTGTTATTCCAGGCAGAGTAAAGATGCTCCTGGTCAAATATGACTCAAATACAAATGAAAGCTGCTCAGTGACATTTTCACTAGAGTTACAAGTAAAATAAAATACTCCATACATACAATTTAAAAAGAAAAGTGTTCAGCAGTTTTGTATGTTTACAGTGCACAAGCTCAGTCAAGAATACAATTGTATACATACATATCAAATTTTCCTTGGGTGTAAAAAATCGTATCTTATTTTTTCTCACCTGCTTTTTTCCACTTAGAAAACATAATTTACATCTTTCAAACTCATATGTTCCATATTTCCAGATTTATAGCAAAAAAAAATGAAACCATGACAGGACAAACTACAAAAAACACCTGATGATTAGGGAGAATAATAGCAGTTAGAAAACATGCCATTATCTTATAATTATTATTATTTTTATTTTTTTTATTAATTAATTATTTAATTAATTTATTTATTTTTTCACAGCTGAAGGGACAAAAAATGACTTAAAACAAGTTCAAAAAGCAGAAAGTTAATTCAATGACTTGCCTGGTGGGCAAATCCAGTCCAGGCAATGGGATAAAACTTGCATCAAAGTCAAAACAAGCAAAGAAGAAACTGTAGAAAAAGTTCAACTGCAATGCAAGAAATGCTCAGCTACATACCTTCAAGTGTTTTCTCAGGTAGGACAGAAAAGTCTCATTGGCAGTGATGGTGTTTCTGCGACACAAATCATTCTTGGTTTCAGAAACCTCAAAGAAGGTTGTAAAGATTGTCCATGGGTGCTCATGTGAAGAATCAATATCCTTCTCTGAACAGTCCAATCTGAGAGACAGTGCTCCACATTCAACTGTGGGGATATTCAGCATTCATGTAGAGCAACAGACACAGATCAGAACAAAGTTTATTATCAGCACAGGTGTCACAGTTTACTGAGACAGTTGTGTTTACTGGTGTTTGAGGGGTGGCAGGCTGCGTGCCATTGGAAGATGCGGCTCTACCATCTTTACAGTGCGCTGAATCAGTGTAATCTCCCACTGAGTCTGCTGCTTCATCACAACCTTTAGCAAACACACAACTAATTCTGGTGATGAGTCAGCCTGATGAAGGTCTGAGCAACGTCATGAAGCAACACAGTAAATCATTGGAATATCTTTCAACATTTTCTACATCTCTCTCAGGTGTGCAAAACGTTTTAATAACTGAATATGTCTTTTGGAAATTGAACTGGGTATTGTATCATTTATTGTTGCTTACTCTGAAAAATAATAAGCTTAATTGCCAGAGTGATCCCTAATCACTGCGTGTTAGTTTGTGATGGGCTGGGTAAGTGTGCGCATTATGTGGAAACAGTGTTTGATTATGAATGTTGATCAAACTGTTGAAGTGGTTGTTTGATTTTGCTGGTAGAATCAGAGTTGTAGATACAGTACTCACATCTGTTCCTGGTTATATACCTGCTTTAGCTAACTGAATGAGCTCAAACAAATGTGTTGCTCTAGCAGCAAAAGTGGACTCTGACTGTGCTAGAGTTTTGAAATTCACAAATTCTGCCCTTAACCAGCTGCGTGTGTTACCTATTGATTGAGTAAAGAAAAGACAGCAGGAGTTTTCACAATAGATCGATATAAGGGAAACATCAAGTCCAGCAGAGATTTATAAAAAGAAAACCTGAAACTGTCATTTTTAAAGTCAAAGACACACAAGTGGACAGCAGCACTTAGTCATGGAGAAATTACTCCAATCATAAACATGACAGTAAAGCCAACAGCCTTGCGGTGCATTGATTTCATAATCAAACTTTTATCGATGGATTAGCTTAAAGGCGTGTACTGCGAAACACAAAGTTGAGAGATGCTGCTTTTAATTGGACTCAGGAGGAATTTCAAAATCAGTGCTGTCAGTAATTGCAAACAATGAATCATTGCAGTGAGAAAATCCTTGTGGTCTTTTGAGGGGGTTATTTCTCTATGGAACATTATGTAGTGTTGTAAAGAAAGTTCTGTATAGGTCGCTGCAAAAGGTGGAAAAGGTCGCATTGATTTGATATAATAGAAATGGATGACATCCTAAATTTATACAGCAGTTGATTGGTAGGGCTGCTATTCAAGCATGTAAAATTAATTCTCACAGATTCATAAAAATGTTCATTACTTGAAAGGATCCAGCTAATGACTAGAATAATTTGAGGATGAAACCGTAGTTGATTTTTAATCCAGCAGCATTATTAATGCACATTGGGTTTCTGAATGTCAAGTACGTCATGAAGTATCGTGCGGAAAAAAAAAAGCTGCTTTGAGGATATTTAGAGTGACACGTTGGCACTACAACCAGTATGTGTGGAGCAAAGACTGTCAGTACCAACAGCTTCAAAGTAAATCAGTAACATAAATGATCATTGATGTCATTTTGTCAAGCCCACCACCAGCTCTGGACATTTTCAAACATCTCCCTTTGGCTAATCAAGTCGAACACTCCTGGTCTGTTGCTTTCAAGTGCCGTAGTAGTGATGGGAATTTGGAGCAGCCTCTGTCAAATTGGTTGGTTCAGGCTTCAATACACAACACAAAGGACACCTGTCCTCTAGTTTTATATGCCACGCAGGTCCACACCTCCCCGCATCCTGTAAAGTCAGCCTGTCCCTCCCCATGACAGCATTTCAGCATCAGTGCAGCTAACTTTCTTTGACTTTACAACAAAGGACTTATTGTTGACCTTTATATATCACTTTCTGTCAAAGCACTTTGTTAACACCTGTTTTTAAAAGTGCTTTATGAATAAGGTTATTATTATTATTAGTAGTAGTAGTAGTACTATTATTATTATTATTATTAGTAGTAGTAGTAGTAGTAGTAGTAGTAGTAGTAGTAGTATTGTTGTTGTTGTTATTATTATCATTAACTGTATTATTAACTTCCTTTGACTTTACAACAAAGTGCTTATTGTTGACCTTTATATATCACGTTCTGTCAAAACATTTTGTTAACACTTGTTTTTAAAAGTGCTTAATGAATAAGTTTATTATTATTTTTATTATTATTTTTGTTGTTGTTATTATTATCGTTATTGTTGTTATTGTTGTGGTTGTTGTTGTTGTTATTATATAGTAAGCATTTCAAGTATTTGGATTAAAGAAACTCTAAGTTTACTTCTTGTAGATGTTAGGTAAGAAGATGTATGAAAGCTCTTTGCAGAGATGTAGAGCGGGGAACACAGCGGTCAACTTTTGTCAAAAACAAAGTGAGAAGTAACTCTAGAGAGACTCCAGCAAATCATTTTTTTTACATTTCAGAGTTCTGTATTGACTACACAGTAAAACCTGTTTTTTGTGAAATGTGCACTAATGGGCAAACATGGAAACCCTGAGAAGAGTTAGACTAGCTTTTATAGTATCCATAATTTTAATTGATTGTTTTTAGAGCGGGGGGAAACATCAGGAAACTTATTGTCCACATCCTCTTCATCCTTCATCCTCCTCCTTCTTCATAGTGTCCTTTTTTTTTCCTGTCCGGGTGTCTAACTCTGAATTATAATGTGTCCTCCAGGCGACTCTCCAGTTCTGCGTTGTCAAACCCATCATGGCTGTCATCACCATCATCCTGCAGGCCTTTGGCAAATATCACGATGGAGATTTTAAGTGAGCAGCACCCTTTTTTTTCCCCATTTGTTCTTTGTGTATCTTACATATCCATGTCATGGCCAGCAGGCTTGTTTGCTTTTCGCATGCACATGAAGGAAATTTGCAAATGGAGATAATTGTATCCCCTCTTCAGAGTTGGCATGAGAAATGTTTTAGAATTTAAAGGTTTCATATCAAGTAGATAGTGCCAGACAGAGTGCAGGTACACCCCATCTTATTGTCCCAGTTGTGTCACTATCCTCACCATAATCTCTGCTTCTTGGTTGCTGTTGCTGTTTCAGAGAATAATTTTGAGTTATAAACTAAAGAATTGATATTGGCTTGAAGAAAGTGCCCCCAGTTGTGTTTGTTGTGCTCTGAGATGAAGATCCTTAATTCTGCTCATATGATGCATTTGGCGAAGCACAGTACCATAACAGGAGAAGCATTGTTTGATTTCACACTCCACTTTGTACATCAAGGGATCCGAAGATGAGGAGAAACTGCAGACTGACAAATTTAATTTTAACGTATTTTCACCTGTTCCTGAAGAGCCAATAAGAGTCTCCCCAGATTACAGAGAGGGTAATAAATTCAATGAAACTGTCTTGTTCTGTAATCAAAGGCTATAAAATGTGTCGTCCATAAACTCTGCTTGACTTTTATTCAGGTGCTCCTCTCCACCTCTCAGTTTATCATCTTTCTTTAAAGATTCAGACGTGACAACACTTGTTTCTGAGCCACTCGGGAGAGGCAAAGAGTTCAATGAGGAGTCAAGACAGACGTTTCCAATCAGCTTCTTGTCATCATCCTCTTACTGTCGGCTGAAAGATAGACTTGATTAAATTCTACCTGCTTATTTCTCCATATACTTCAACAGCAGAATTAGCAGAGGCAAAATGAACCATCCCTTTTTCAAGTCTTTTGATAAGCTGCGTTGCACGACCGTGATGATTCACAGATTGTTTACTTAAACGCTTTCAGCGCTCTGTACTGTATAGGAGTAATTAGCGCAGTCACAGACGAGTCCACGGAGACGCTCTCTCCAGAATGTAAAGAAGGTAGAATAGAAGTGTGACAATTAAATAAGGGCAAATATGGGTGTTTATCTGATGCATTTGAATATGAGAAGGCCAAGTATAATGCTGCCTCCGATAATAGGACAAGTGTGTATTCCTGGTTGACTCTGCAGAAAAATTTAAGCTTTAAGCCCAAACATTTGAAAACAACCATGCAAACAGTTATTTCAGTAACACTTTATTTGACGCCTATCTCTTTAACACGTTAAAAAAATATGTATAATGCGTTATAATCACGTTATAGTATTGTATAACTTTAGTTATAAACACTCATAAATGATCATAACACATTAAAAAGCATTTTACCATGATTTACAAGGTCAGGTATTATGATATAATAATGTTGGGCAGCACAGTGGTGTAGTGGTTAGCACTGTCCTGGGTTCGAATCCGGGTCAGGGCATTTCTGTGTGGAGTTTGCATGTTCTCCCTGTGTCTGCGTGGGTTTACTCCGGGTACTCCGGTTTCCTCCCACATCCCAAAACATGCCTAAGTGGGGTTAGGTTAATTGGCCACTTCCAAATTGCCCATAGGTGTGAATGTGAGCGTGGATGGTTGTTCGTCTCTATATGTCAGCCCTGCGACGAACTGGCGACTTGTCCAGGGTGTCCCCTGCCTTCGCCCGAAGATGCTGGGATAGGCTCCAGCCCCCCCTTTATTGCCATAAAGCATTATGATCATTTATGAGAGTTTATAACCATGGTTATGCAAGGCTATAATGTGATTATAATGCATTATACATATATTTATAATGCGCTATAGAGATAGGCGTCAAGTAAAGTGGTATCTTGAATTCTAATGCCGCTGTTATTAACACTAATTATGTTTCCATGCAGCATAAACGGAGGATATCTCTATATCACAATTATCTACAACTTCTCAGTCAGCCTGGCCCTCTACGCCCTCTTTCTCTTCTTCTTTGCAACAAGTGACCTCCTCAGGCCGTATGAACCCGTTCTCAAATTCCTCACAATTAAATCCGTCATCTTCCTATCTTTCTGGCAAGGTAAGTCAAATCTTTTACCTTTTTTTTTTTCTTTTCTTTTTTTTCTCTTGTAGCACTTTGTGAAGAATAAATTGCTAACGAAAATGTCCTGTCTCTGTAGGAATGGTCCTCGCCATCCTGGAGCGCTGCGGTGTGATACCCAATGCACTCTTCATTAACGGAGAGGAGGTCGGCGCGGGCACGGTGGCGGCCGGCTGGCAGAACTTTATCATCTGCATTGAAATGTTCTTCGCTGCCATCGCCCTCAGATATGCCTTCACCTGCACCGTCTACCAGGAGAAAAAAAATGACGTGCCAGGTGAGAGCCGTGGTCCATACAGAGAGCGGACAAAAGCTGATCATTACCTCTCGCCCTCGCTTTGAAATACGTTGACATGTTCCAGGGCTAATTGCCCTTCTCCCCCGCAGAATAAGAACTGACAGAAGCCGGGGGTGTTAGCAGTAATCGTAATGCCATTGCTCTGTGCCTTTTGCAGCCATTTAGCCCAGCAAGACTCTCTTTTTGAGTTAGATCTTGATTCAGCCTCTTATATTGGAGCTTGGATTTATGAGAGCATATTTACACATTTTCACTAACTGATTATGTGGAGCTGTCTTGACTACTTTGTCAGTCAGAGTGGGAGTCTGCAGGGGCTTTCAACTACCCTAAGAGGCCACATTTTCACAGAGGGTAGTTGTCAACCCCACAATGTAGAGAATGATGAAGAGGAATTTGAAACCATAGTACAGTAGCTAATATGGAGTCAGCGGCATCCCCTAGACATCAGTGCTGCCTGTGAGTAAGGGGCGAATGGAAGCCATGGGAAAAGCCTTTAACAGCAATATCAATCATTTTGCCTTTTTTCCTCCACTCGACAATCGTCTACCTACCCTTGAGCTACTTTAAATGTGCTGGAAGCGACGATGAAAACTAAATCATTTCTATTCGAACGCGGTAAGGCCAATTTGTTTTTAATAAAAATGTAAAACAACGAGGGCAAATGACAGAATTATAGTTTCTGTCCTTGAGGATTTGACATAAAAGTCTTAAATATCTGCGCCACATTTTCGTGTCCCTGTTTCCTCCCTAGTTTCTCCTCCTTTGAATGATTTATTTGGGCACTAACATGAACACTCCAGCTCTGCAGCTGCTGCACCCACACACTAAGGTGTTGATGTGTGTGATTACAGAGGTTGCCGCACCTCTGGCTTACCATCCGCCCGCCTCAGCCCTGTGGAGCAGGCAGGCAGGCTGTAACAAGAAACTCAGCAGACTGTGCCTAACTGCTCCGCACTGAAACCAGCCCCACTCCCATCCCTCCCCACCCTTTCCCTTCTCTTTGCCACCTCCGTAAGCCACCTCCAAAAGCCCAGCCAGTGACCCTTAAGCAGAAAGCTGTGGATGTCTGCCTGATTTTCTGTTTCTTTCTTTTTTTTCTGACTTGAAGAGCATTTTAGTTCTGGGGTAAATTCGACCTGGCTCACTGCTGGGTGCTTGAGGACTGTCGGAGGGAGTGATGGCTGTGACTGAACTCTGCTCTGTCCATTTAGGCTGTTTCTGAAAAATCCTGGGATGACACATAAACTCATTAGCCATGAAATATTGCGACCCTTTGTCTGGAATTTGGATTACCCTTTCGGACTGTCAGACTGGGCAATTTAGCACAGAGTCTACTAATTTGACAAACCTCAAACTCATTTATCAAGAAAGAAAATGAAAAATATTTTTTGTCCTGGCTTCTCTAGGATGAGAATTGTTTGGATTACTGTTTCATACGACTTCATTTTAATCGTGTGGTCAAAGTGATAGGATGGCTGAGTTACTATACAAAGTAAATGAATCACTGGTTAGCTGTGTCGAATCGGCAGACCATTATAATAACAGCATTTCACAATGAGTTATATTCATTTGGTTATGACACAGCATTTCTTTCTAACGTAATCTAGTCCTTCAATTTCTCAGCACTGTATATTGAGACATTTAGATTGATCATCTTGTTTTGAGTGTGTGTAGAAATACTCACACAGGAGTAAGTCATTTTGGGAGTGGTTGTCTATGCTCCTTTAGGCCAGACGTGATGGACTGTACATAAAGACCCACTGAGAAAAAAACACAATTTGACACATCCATCAGCGTTTATTACAAATCAACCTGACAACATGGGATGTAACACTTAACTCAGCCCAGCAGAGAGCGCTTATGTCAAACATAACGTGTCAGTCCAGGCAGTAGCTCAGGGGTAGAGTGGTTGTCCAATAATTGGAAGGTTGGCGGTTTGATTCCCCCCTATCCCTAGTCTGTCTGTTGTGTCCTTGGGCAAGACACTTAATCCACCTTGCTCCCAGTGTGTGTCCTCCACTGGTGTATGAATGTGAGTGTTGTGTGGTGGTGGTTTGAGAGGCTGTAGTTGCAAACTGGCAGTCACGTTTCTGTCATTCTGCCCCAGGGCAGCTGTGACTACTAAGGTAGTTTACCACCACCATGGTGTGACTGTGTGAGCGAATGTATGATGTATCCAATGTAATGTGCTTTGAGGGTCACTGATAGAGCGCTACAGAATCTGATGCATTATTATTTTTTTATTGAAGTACATAACGAACAGTATCGGCAGCACAGTCATGAAAAAGACAGTCACAGGCAAATCTCATTTAGTGACAATGGACATGGAATGGATTCATTATAACTGCTGCATTTGAAGAGGCAGATAGTCTTTATGCACAACATAAATAACTTTTGCATGTCTTTTGCACACATGATAACGCGTGTGCACAAAATTAAATCTTTTATTTTATTTTTTTTGCTTAAGAATGAATAAGACAAAAATTCTCCCATCCTCGTATATATGCAGGATCTAGCTGCCAGTTTGGTCTAGAGATATCATGAAACAGCTGTATAGATAATGACAATAACATTCAAATTAGATTATTTCTAGTGCACTATCTCATGTCATTAATCCCCTCTTGTCCTCTATGTTTTACTCACAGAGAACATCCCTCCCATGCAGAGCATCTCCAGTGGTCTTAAGGAGACCATAAACCCAGGGGACATGGTGCAAGATGCCATTCACAACTTCTCTCCAGCCTACCAGCAGTACACCCAGCAGTCCACCCAGGAGGTGGTCCAACCCAGCTCCAATGGAAAAGTGGCCACAGGCAACAAGGGCTCCCGCAAGTCTGACAAAATCATGCTGATCACCTCCGATGATGAGTTCTAGGCGTGTTTCCAGCAAGATCCAGGTGTTTAAGTCCTGGCCTTCCTATCCTTGACCCCCTGTGGAAACAGCTGTGTCGTATTTCCCACAGAGCTGGATTGAATCAAGGTGTTTAATTTTCATTATCCCAGTATTAAAAATGGACCACTTATTCTGTCCCAGCTTAATGAATAATTTAAGCACCGAGAGAAAAATGAAATTAATACTAACTTTAAAATTTATAGCTCAGTGACCAGAGAAGTGCTCCACCTCAGCTCAGCAGGAAAAATCTCAGAAAAAACATGTCACCTTCACTGTATCAGAGAAGTCCAAAACTCCACTTTTTTATCTATACATCAAGCTGCTGGTTGTTAAGCAGTGTCCCTGATCCTTATTCTGTCTCTGTCATTTTGTCTGAGCTTGTTCTCCAGCTGTCTGAAGTGTGCTCCCTCTGATTCTTGACGGTTTCAAAGAGGAGATGATTAATACGTGACTCCAGGTGGGAAGCAGGGAAGCTAGTGATGGCTGGGAATGACACTTCATGGACTTTGTCTCGCGTATGCTAGTTTGAAGTATTTGCTGAGCATTCCTCTGCATGGTTTCCTGACAAATGGAGAGATTTTTTCAAAGACGCACTCGTTTTGGAGCAGGCTCTTCAAACTGCACACTGTAGCACTTCACAATCCTTTGAATCTATGGACAAATTGGATAATCCTGCCTCCTACAGAGTGGGAGTTTAGGTATTCATATTCTTCTTCCCAGTGAGCAAAAGTGTATAATTCTGTGCAACCACTAAGAATAAGTTGTATTGGAGCTTCTGCACTGCTCGCAATGCTTTTTGCAGAACCTTTAAATGTGTGACATGTTCACAGCACTATTCCTGATATGATTCCAGGATTATGAGAAATGTACAGAATTTGATTTGTGTAAATTCGGATTATTTCTTTCTCTGTTTGTGTATATGAGTGTAAAAAGTTTTAACTATTAAATATAACGATGAGTTAAAGTGTGTGATTCAGGCTTAAGTAAAGCAAAACCAGCATTTTATAAGAGCGAAGAGAAACTGAAAAAAAAATGTGAGTCAAGGGACTTTTTCTTTTTAAACAGTTTTATTTGGAAATATTAAAGCTTTTTATAATGCAGTGTGGGAGTTGATCAAATTTGTTCATCAAGCCAGGTTTTTTTTATAACAGTAATAATACACTGGTGCCAATGATAGCTGTCTTTGAGGGAAAGCTGAAAGTCATTAACAGCCGGGTACACTTTTACTTGAAACTATACACTCATAGTCGACTTGTGTGTCATAGTTCTGTGTGGTTTTGTGCAATATTAAACCATTGTTTGGCTCGTCCACCCTGAATTTGTTGAATGAGTGAATTCACACATATTCTCAACAAGGAAAAAGCTTTATTTGAAAGTACAAAAACAGACACAGCAGACCTATTTTATAGAAATAATTTACCATACTTAAAATCAGATCAGAAAACAAATACAGATTTTATTTGTACATGAGAGTAGTTCATTGAGAAAACATGTAAATAAATGAATGTAAAAATAATTTAGGTGTTTTTTTTAATAAAATTACACATTTCAAAGAAATAAATATAAAATATATATGAGCAGACTAATGACAAGTTTGTGAAGGGCACATGATCATTTTATGCTGCCTTATTACTGCCCTTGTTTAAAGTCACTGTTGACAGTTACTCATTAAGCCTCAACATGTTACCACAAGACTAAAACCAGGATATCATTATAACATTGAATCCACAGTCGTTATTAAACTAACTTGAAATATACTGTATTTACCCCAAGACCACATCATCGATACACATGCTTTAGTCCTTCTATTACAGAGCTTTACTGAATTTGTAGTCCAAACTTCCTCAATCTACAAAGCTAACAACAGTCTCTAGCTCTGCTCTTATTAAATACTGTAGCTTGTAGAACTGGCAAAGCTAATTTGTGAAAAGCTTATTCAATCAGAGAAGTGTTCAGAAATAAATTTTTAATCCAATGAACCTTGACTACCTCATCAACATATTCTTGCTCTTCCATCTCTATAAATCCTCTCAAACATTATGAATCCTAACATGAAAAATGTTAATAACCTCGGAAATCTTGAACAGTTTCATTACAGCTCGTCAGTGTGTCCAGCTTCGGTCACTTCAGCGGCTGACCGGGCAAAGTCTGGTAAACATCTGTGGCAGGTAATGGGTTTGCCCCAGCTTACCCATTAACTATCTATTTTTATAATCCTACCACAACTTAAATAAACAAAGTGGCTTATCAGACTATAAATTATGTCTAACCAATGTTTGCTTGTGGTACACAGTCTTAAGAGCAACATGTGTGACAGCATGGCTGGACTTAGCTTGGTCATACTGGATGTGGGACTCACAACAAAGTACTTAGTTCACCTGGAGAGAGGTTTGTCTTCTTCACGCCACAGTCAGGAAATATATATTTGAATCACTTTAATTAAAGTATGGTCAAATACAGTAATAAGTGCTCAAGTTAAACTATGGTTAATTTTACAGCATTTTGTTTGAAAACTACCACAATAGGTCATTGTGAGGCTTATCAGGGAAAAGCTTAAAGCAGTTGTCCTGTGATGAATTCCAAAAACATGACTTTTGTAAACATTTAGTACGTGTGTGTGTGTATGTGTGTGTGTATTCTCCTGACTAAGTGAGGAACACAAAAGAGGTCTGAATGGACTGCTTTTCGCAGCTTTTGCAATATTTCCTGACAAGCTTGAATCATTAAGTCATTACATGAAACTGCTGTTTCAATTTGTCTTTTTTAAAAAAAGCAGATCAAGTTTTTAAAATGTCAATATAACAGAATAACTGAGGGGGAACTGTGAAAAACCCAAACAAGATTAATTAACGATTATAATTTATTTATAAGGTCATTTAGGTCGTTGCCAAATTGTAAAAATCCGGCCAATACAGCTTTACATCTGATCTTATCAGACCCATAAGCCCATGTGTTTGCGTCTGTTCTCAATATATAATTAAGGGTGGGAGTTGCCTTTACATCTGATACATAGTGTTTGTTCTGACACTGCTCAATTATAACCTCAATAAAATGTGTCAGATACACTTTTTAACCGTATGAATCTGTGGTCAGATATATATATCTGGACTGTTGCAGATAATAAGCTGCAGCATGTATGTAACACTAGTCATGGACTGTCCAATGTGTGAATAAAGAAAATCTCAACTGTGCTGAGAAGAACTATTCATAGAGTATAAATAGGCAAATTCAGGACTTGTGTCAACCGAATAGTTTTCTCATTGTGTGTGTGAATACACCTTTTTCATATGAAAAGGTCAATATCAACGTAATTAGACTTCAAAGGATGATTACATAATCACACCACTCCCAGGATAGCAAAAGACATAAATATAGAAAAATATGTAATATATATTTATATATTTATATATTTATATATTGAATATGTATATAAAACTAAGTATCAGGAAAAAAAAACATAGGATGTATCAACAAAGAAACCAATTGAGAATATAAAATGAGAGTAAGAACACAGCAATGCCCCTGCTTCATATCACAGCAGGTTGTACAGCAGCAAAGTTCCCCATACTGTTCTTTGCAGCTATGGAACAGGGGAAGAACAGTCATGTCCTCTTAGCCAAGAGAAAATCCTGACATGAATAATCTCTACTGACTTCACTCCAAATAAGGAATGGATCCTCCATAAGAACGGCTTGATTTCAAGTGAAATTTGCATTTAAATATATATCAAAACGAACAACAGGAGGAAGGTGTTTACTGCATTTAGTTTTCATGACACCGTTTTTTCTTTTTAGAGATAGGCGTCAGGAGTTCTCTTGCAGAAGAGTGTGTCAAAAGCAAAGTAAATAGCTACTGTTTCAGAGTTACCAACACCAGCAGCAGCACTTTTAGTGACCCAGCAGTAGGAATGATTTCTATTTGGACGGAGTTATTAATGTAAAGTGACGACGGAGGCAGTGGGAGCATTAATGTGTCAGTATTCTGTAATATACAGGAAGTAAGTTGGATTGCATTTCACTTGTAAAGACCTCTCTCATTATCACTAAATCCAATATGGATTACCTACCGAAGAGTGGCACATAAAGAAGAGGCAAAACAAAACCCAATCAGTGCTGTAGCAGATACTATCCTCTGTTATATAAGGCTAAACTCACACTAGGTGGTCACACCACATTCAATAATCATGCAGTTTAAACCTCTATAACTTCAGAGATGCAAGTAGGGTTTCAATCTGTGACCTCTTTCCAATTCTAGGAATCAACTGTCCTGTGAACTGTTTTCTTTTATACTGTATCCGTACAGTTAAATTTTTTAAGTGCTAATAAACAATAGGCACAAGGCAACATCATGTCCTCTGAATCCAAACAAATCAAGTCCATTATTAAAGCTCCATTACTACTTTCCAATTTTAAATCCAAATCTTTCTCAATCTGCCTTTTTATTGCAGAGACATCTCTATCTGTGAAAAACAAGTGCTCACATCTTGCATTTTTTCATAATCGAAGGGGAAATTGTTAAAGCCGCCCATTGCTGACTGTTCACATCAATCTTCAGCCGCACTGACAAATAAAGTGATCTTTTAGCTCTAATACTACAACATGATAAGGGTTCAACAGATGAGCTGTAAAATGTAAATAATAGAGATAAGGCACAAATGGACATCTTATCATAAAAGACTTCCTAAGGGTCTAATCAACCATATCACCACAGCCATTTCCTCTGCTGTAGGCTAAGGGCAAGGGGGTTTTATAATGCCACACTGCTGTGGACATACTCTGAGGCTCCTCATAAAGGGAGGGAACCTGAAAAAATATCATCATCACTATTTCCTGATTGATCAGAGACTTACGAAAGAGAATTAGGTCCACAAGAAGAGAAAAAAATAATGACAGGAGGGAGATTTTTTTTTAATTTTCCATTTTGACATTAAAGTCGAAATTTTAAGATTGAAGTCGAAATTTTAAAAAGTCAAAATTTAAGGTTAAATATGAACCTCAAAATTGATAATTTTTTTTTTATCTCGAAATTTTGACATTATTCACATTTTGACATTTTGTAATCCCAAAATTTCATCTTTAATTTTGAAATTTCAATTTTTTCAATCTCAAAATTTCGACTTAATCAACTTCTTGTAATATTTTTTTTCTCTTCATGTGGCCCTAATCATCTTTTGTAGAAACTGGATTGACAATATGTGGTCCAAAAATCTAACAGGGGACATGTGGGCGTATATTTAGATGGCAGCTTATATTAGCATTCAGCCACTGTTCATACTCTAATAGAGGTGTCAATTTCTGGCTAATGAATTTGACAATACTGATTGCCAAGAATTGGTTGCAAGCTAATTGTCTCTCCAGTTGCTGATCAACCAAAACTTGATGAAATGATACCGCTCAGACTGTTTTCTTGGAGATTAAATGGCTTGTAAACCTCGTGCATCTTTGTGACACATTAACAGCATTTGAGCTTCCTGAGCGTAGGCTAATGTCAGAGGACAATGACTGCTTTGTGAATATAGTCCAGCAAAGGCGATAATAATAACCCTGACCTAATGGGTGAGCATTAAACTTCAAACACAAATGTGACCTCAAAACTTCTAAATGAAACAGGCATCAGCTCAAGTATGAAAGCCCTTACTGAAGCGCACAGACTACCATCCCCTCCAGCACCTCTTTCAAAATACACAAGCTATTTGGCATAACTGACCACAGAGTAAAACTTTGCATAACCAAAGAGGAAACATGAATAACCACCAATCATGAGTTTATCCCTCAAGCATTGGTCAGTCACCAAACTGCATAATGCAGAGCTTTCTAAGTGGGTCATAGACAGCCATGTGTTAGCAGCTTTTCACTCCAACCAAACACTACATGAGGAGATCTTCCTGCTAAGCACCCTTAAAACAGGAGAGATACTAATGGATGAAAACATCTGTTGTTTTGGCGACTGAGAGGTAACTACCTGACCTCAAAGCTGGAACAGAAAATCCTCTTTGTGTAACAATATGTGTAAGGGTTTGATAATTTATACTTTTAAGGCAACAGCTTCAACGGCTCACTTTACACTCAGACACCTCCACACATCTTTAAATTTGGCATAGGTTTCGACTAAAACTTTACGGTCACTATTTAAGTCTCAAACTTTACGCTTTGTTGCATCAAGTGTGCGTGCTGTCCTTGGCCAGTGCTGCTATAGTATGGCATGTTTGATACTTTTCACACTGGAGTAAAAGCAAATCTTTTTTCTATCAGTCAAAGTGAAGGGGTCACAGAGGTCTGATACCCTGCGGGTGCTGGGAATCAGGGAGAAGAGGTTTTGCACAGTGCACAGACAATGTAGATAGTGTAAGAGAGACACACAGAGGGAGATAGAGTTGTGAACGCTGTATAACATCCCAGAGAGCTTGTCACCCCATCCCATCCTTCAGTCTAACTACTGAGCGTCCTCTCAGCACAGGATGAGTGGATTCAAGCTGGGTCAGAACCAGAAAGGACCAGGCAGGAGTTGGAAAGCCCAGTCCTGTCAGCACTAGGAGGGAGTTGAGAACGGCTTTGGGCTGGAGTCGTTGTGGTTGGCCGACTTGACAATGGTAATGACGCTGGTGGTGGCTACCTTGCCTGGCGAAAGGGGCCCTCGGGTCACAGTCCGAGCAAAACACTGTAAGGCCTCGTATTTTGCTCGCAGGGCGTCCAGCTCCAACCTCATGCTGGCGTTCTCGCGGGCGAGCTTGTCCACCTCCTGCTGCAGCTCTATCTTTTGTCTCTCCAGCTCCTCCTTCTGGGTGACCCGTTTGATACGGCAGCTGGCGGCGTAGCCTCGGTTCTTAAGGGTCCGTCGACGCTGCTTCAATCGCACAACATCCTCCTTGGTTAGCCCACGCAGGTGCTGGTTGAGCTCCCGTACGGACATGGCCACCAACTCATCATCGCTGAGTGCCGGGGCATTCTCGCCCACCTCCCTCTTGACCTGCAGGAGGAAACAACCAGTGAGTGAAGAAGAGCACTATGAATGAGATGAGGAGTGTGTCATTGACTTTGTCCTACTTCAATTTACCTTTAAAGCTTTGCTCGTCTTAAAATGAGTCGTCATTCCCTGCATCCAGACAACTGGCCAGAATCTCACAGAAGACACACTAAAACAAGGAAAGAAAAAACGTACATGTAAACAGAATATTCGAGGAAAATACGAACAATTAAAGGTGGGATAGGCAGGATTCCATTAAAGAAGCATCTTTTTTGTGGTGTATATACAAATTCTATACATTTCTAAAGTGTATCCACAGCTCCATTCAAACTGGCACTTCCTCAGATCCTGTCTACCCCACCTTTAACAATATTTCAGAGATACTTGAACTGATAAAGAATTTTTCTTTTTACTTTATTTTACTTTTATTTTATATTTTTATTTTATTTTTTATCATTTTTATTTTACTTTATTTGACAATTCAACTGCTTTTTTCTGGATGGACTAAGATTTCACAATGGACGATCATTATGTACAATGTGTTATGTAATTAAATGTTTTTAACTCTAACATAATTTTACTAAATATAACTGATTTGGTGCCTTCAGTGGTGATGTGATACATCTTTATGTAACATAAGCACATACTTTAGCTGCCGTTGCACATTTTGATGTTGTGCAGATCCTGGGAGCAACACAATGTTGGCACTCCCTCACATAAATCTTCTTTAAATACATCACAACAACATTCCTCTGTTGCGTCATGTGTCAATATTTGTGTTTGCATGTTCGTCCTCCTTCATCCAGCAGAGGGCAGCACCACACCACTGAACACCCACTGTATTGACTTGTCAGGGAAGGAGGGCCTTGACCAATGTAGTTCACTAGACCAGTTAAGATTAGAAACAGGCAATCACGCTCCCTCTGTCGGCACAGAAGTTTGCTTTGTAGCTCTTGCTGTGAGTGAGTTTGCTGGGGTAGTTTGGAGAAAAGCCTCTCCGTGGTCACTACAGTGATCCACATGCTTTTCAGACTGCTGCCATGACCAAAAAAAGTGAGAGCGCTGAGCTGTGATCCTCTGAGAGGCACACATCCCCCCAAGGCAACATTTCAGGACTTAGAGTCCAGCCTGACTACAGGCGCACTATTCCATGGTCAACAGCTACCATGGAAACGCCCTGTGAATGGGTGTGGGAGTGTGAGTCACATGGTCACCAAAAGGGTAAACAAGTCTCATTCATAACCGCAACATGGCCTATACATAGCCCAAATAAGTAGCGCTAACTCATGCAGGCGACTTGGAAGTACTCGGTGTTCTGAATTCCTTTAGCTTATGATGTTTCTCTTCATCCTGTCGCTTCCCTTAAGCCTGACCTCATATAGGTTAAATGTGAACTCCTCCACTCAGCTGTCTCTGAGCGTAACAGACCAGCCGAGCCAATCTACCTCCTCATAAGACGTTACAGCAGAGTATCACATCAGCAGAACATTTACAGTGATGCTGAACTTTACGCGGCACCTGATACGCATGTGGAAAATTCCTGCAGATAGAGTGTCACACAGAAATAGTTTCCCTTTATAGTCACTGATGTATTTTTGCTAAGAGACAATGTAGTCTGTTGGTTTAGGGCTCCGTCTCGCTGCTTGGATCCTCTTACACTGGGCTTTCCTGAGCTGCTCCATGCCCTTATTTAACTCCAGTGGATATATTTAGCTCACAGTGCTGACACAAATTTCTGCCAACTAAACAATTTAGGTGAGCATGGGATAAGTGATACTTCAAGAGGGCAAATATTCTCAGTAGAGCTTTTAGCTGCAGCTTACAGGGAATGAAAACACTCTGGGTCTGGGTGGGGCTGTTCCTTTTGGGAGGTTTATCACATTTTCACATGCTATGGCTTTAATGCTAATGCAGGACTTTGGAACTGCTGGCTACAAGGAAAAGTGCAGCCAACATGACAAACAACACTCACTGAACAGAAGTCAGTAGGCTATAATGGTTTCAACTCAACATCACTCGCTAACAGAATGTACTCTGGTGTTGTTTCCTTCTCGGTAAATGGTCCTTAAAGACCTCTGCTTCCAAAAACAAACACAAAGACCGACCAGACAGCTTAACCCAAAGCCACGTAAACGTATGTTTAGAGATTTAGGGAACATCTGCAGCTCCGTCTGATCTCTTTTGTTTATTTAACAAAGAATTACATAATTTAGATTACACAACCTTCAGATAAAAAACGAAGGGCTATCAAAACAGCTTTCCTCGACAGCAAGTTGGCTAAAAACACCATAGTTTTAAGTGGAATTGCGTCAGAGGGGGTCCCTGGGTATATTCCTTACAAAGATCATGGAAAAGTGGCGTGGGGCCCTTCTCTCTTCATACAAGAGGCCTCCAAGCTTGAACTAAGAGGCCAGGTTGTTTCCCTCAAATTCTTTGGGCATGTGTTTATGTTTTTGCAGCCCTCAGAAGGCATGCTTTCTGTTGAGCAGGACGGCAACATTTGCAGAAAGAGGAAAACAGCATTTGTAGTAGACATGAATCCCATTGACTAAAAGTTAGGTTTAAAACAAATCATAGCTTTTTAAGATAACAACACATGCTCTTTTTTTGTGCCTTTTGTAACACGAGGAAAAGGAGTCTGGGAAAATGACTCACAGAGAAGCCGCAGATGGTGGGCTAAAGAACAAAACCACATTCCTGAGTGAACACACATGTGCAAACCCTCACAGGTCACAGGCACAAAGCAGGCAGATCTTTACTGCAGTGGGAAAAGCTCCGTCTGAATCTGTCCTGCCATGCACTTTAGCTCTGGGGGTGGGGTTCAGACTATCCCGCTTGTAAAACAACAGCTTCAAAATTCACAAAATGTCTGGAATTCAGAAGTGTCTCGCAGCTTTTTACTTGCCTGAACAAATTAAAGGCAGCGTGTGCACATGTGTGGAAATTAGCGGTCCTCGACTCTTTTTTTGTGGATATTGTAAACAAACAGCTCCTTCCTTAACTAACTCTCTAATCAAACATTATTATTCTGTTTACGATGACGACACTCTGACGACTCTGAGCCCAAAACCAATTAGCTGCTCAGAAATTCAGTTATCAGTAAAATAAGTCACAGAGGAAGTCTTGATTTACTACCACTTCATGCCCTCTATTAATATTTCCGGCTCTTGCTTTTAACAAGTGTCTCTTTTGAGGAGAATGGCACAACATTTTCCAAGAAACTAATTTTTAAAAAATCTTTTTTTGTGCTATTCGTCTTTGGGAGCACGCACAGCCGCAGATGCGCTAGTTAATTTCAGGATTGTTTTTTTTTTTTTAATGGTGGAAAACAAAGAGCTCTGCAGAGATTTTTGTGTAGGTACAACTGTTTGTAAGGAAATTTGAGTCTATTTCAGTCAAATTAAGTTGAACGAACCTATAGGCCGACCGTTTCCTCACTGATGCCATGTGTTTATGTTTTTTAGGTCAGGCATCTGGTCAAGTTCAAGGCTGCACTTCAGTTTCAGCGGGTCACTGTGGGGCCCAGCTTTCTCCTCTATAAACAGCATATCAAAGAGCTATGTGCTCATTCTGCAGTGATATATGCAGAGCCGGCTCGCCTGGGCTCTTGTTTTTTCTTCTCAATTGGTGTAAATTCGGCAGTGGGTAAAGCATAATGTAGACAGCCTGATAGCCTCTGCCCAGACAGCTCCTGCTTTTCTAGCGTTTTTCTCAGGAAGGTGGAGAGATTTCTCCACAGTCTGCTGCGCCCAGCACTCTGCTCTTTCTCCAGCGCAGCACATTTGGTGGGATATTATGTGAAGGAAATGGAGAGCATAGCTTAGCGATGAGTCATGCTGTTTACTGGTAAAAGCGACGACCAGCGGCAGGGAATCACACCCTCCCAATCTGACGTTTCCTGGAAAATCCCGTTGTTTCACGGGAGGAAGGAAAGAACAGAGAACCTTGGAAATGGTTGGCATGACCACCAGAAGTTAGTTTTTTTTTTTTTGTGGAAAGGGAGGAGAACTCACAGAATGTCTGAGCTAAGATTTTCCTCAAACCAGGGACGGCTGTGTTTCTAAGAAATGTTTGGAATGCAAGGAAAAAATATGTGTCCTACTTTGTATTAGCTGTCACTGCAATCGTGTGTTATGGAATAAATAGATTCATATTCTGTTTCCTTAAATCTCCAAGATAGCAACAATATTTTAGGTTTTCTCCCTCTAAAAAGCCAGACTCGCCTTAGTCATGAGGACAGAAACACTGTAATAATAATTATACTCATTATGTGTGTATCATGTTGAAATCAGGATGTTGACCAGAACAAACTCTGACATGAAACCAGGAAGTCATCCCCATTCAGGACAAATACAAGGAATTCCCAAGAAGACAATCCCTCAAAATAAATACAATTGTTAACCTGACACTTCCTCCTCTCTGACTCTGATGAGGTGAAAGCAGGTGGTTTGTGACAGGATGCTGATCACCGTGGGTGGCAGAGCTGTCAGGGAGTCTCTGTGGATGGCAGCAGCAGCAGCAGCAGCAGCACAGGCAGGCGGGCTCACACGTTTGTCTGTGTTCTCTCTGTTTGGCATGTTCAGCTGTAGATAAAATCACACGCTCTCAAAGGCAAAGCTTGACATCTTTTTTCCAGTGAGTGGAGCAAAAACACATCATACCAAACGTGTTCCCTGTGAGTCATCCCATCACCGACCACAGCTATGTCACTTTCACAATACTCCACCACAAAAACGCTTTGCATTCTGGGCTCCTTTCAACCATCACCACTGAGCGGCAAAAAAGAGAAATCTGATACGTCTGGTGACAATTAAATAATATCCTCTTTTTAAAAGGGGGATTTCTCCTGATGTGCTGTGTCAATGTCACATACTATGGTGGTGGCAAAATGAGTCAGCCGCTGTAACTTCTCCATCTAGAGAAGACATCATCACTCTGTGATTGGACCACATGTTAGCCCCATGACAGAGGAGTTCACCCATTCCCACTACCCCCCTTCTGAGAGCAGCACCCACAAGAAACAAACACTGAATCACAAAAAGCTTCACAGGGACAAATCTGTGACAGGACTAATATTTGCCATAGAATCATTAAAATGATCTTAAGAGGTCACAAGTTTACGCTCATCAAAATAAGTCTATGAAAAACCCAAATGTAAACTCAAAACAGAGGAATGCGGTGCTTTTTAAGCATTATTACCATGTTATTGTTTGGTAACAGCCAAAAATTCCAAGTACACCTCCCAAACAAGGGTTCTTAACCGTGTCCATGTCATTCAAATGAAAATAGAGCAGCAGTGATAAACACAAAGATAAGATAAAGTCATTTTTTCTTCCGCACTGATACACTTTGTGGAAATATGCGCTCCTCCTGCTGTTTGTTTCCCCTGAACACACCAGTCAGCCTTGGTGGTCCAACTTCACATCGTGCCCTTTGTCCCACATGTCTAAAATGCAGACCACGTGTTGTTTCCAATGTCAAAAGTAGGTATGGGATTTTGCGTTTATAGCAGTCTGGATTAAAACTCGTGTAAAAATGCGAAAAAGTGAATTTATAAAAAGTGAAGCGATTCTTTTTCGTTTAAAGTTTACACTAGAATTTTTCGCTTTCGTTTCCCCCTAAAAGCAGTTCTGAGGCTATAAATAAACAAGAGCCGATTCAGGAAAATCACAATATGTAACCTATCTTGTGACACAGTTATGATTATGAGCTACCTCAAATAAAAGAGTAAGTTATTTAAAGCTATTTTAAAATGTGAGCGTAACTTGAAAGTCGAGAATAATTTCTTTCTTTTCTTTTCTTTTTAAATAACCATATAAGTCAAACTTTTCCCGATAAGCAGAGATTAAAACTTAAAGAATTTTTTATCCAGGTAAAATTTTTGTAAATCTTTTAGAACTTTTGAGAAAAAGAAAATTTGCGTAATTTTGGAATTCGAGTTCCTCTTGTTGGAGTTTTTTCCTCTTTTTTTCTTCCGTCTCCAACTCTCGGACATTTGGAGGGACATTGTGTTATGTTACTCTTACACAGCACGTGTCCACGCGACAGAAACAAATCAACATCAAACTTTCATAACTGGGATCAAAACTTATCCTACACGAAGAGCGCGTGCCTGTCTGCGTAGACGCCAGTACGGTGACAGCCACCGCCAGTAACTTGAGCAATTTAGAAAGGAATGTCCAAACATAGTCTATTCCCAAATATTAAAAACACCTCACCTCTGTGGACGCGGGTATCTGTGGTCCGGAATGCGTAAAAAGTAGCGAAGTAGGTCTCCGTTTAGAGGCACCGAAGAAACTTGACACAGTTGGTATAGAGCGTCCCGCAGACGGGCAGCGGTGTATCCTCGTACTAAATTAACTACAAAACAACAACAATGTACCAACATTCCACGCTCTGCTTCCGCAAGCACTCACGTCACTGATTCCTCGTGACCGCCCCCTCCATTCATGAAAATAACTTTCTGCTGACGTCAGTCTAAGGAGGAGGGGGGCCGGGGGAGGCCAGAAATAGAAGATAGATACTGCTGGCGACTGCTTTTGCTTACTTTACAAAACTAATCCGCACAAAGTCAGCTCTTATTGCTTGTGTGAACAATCAGGAGCTCTCAGAGGAGGAAAACTCAACTTTTGGTGCCAAAAGGAAGCTCCAACTTGGTGCTCTCTTGGTAAATAAACCCCCTCCTCCCCTCTCTCTTAAAGTAGACTCTTTCATGGTCTTCACTACAAGGCATTCAAAAATGTGCATTAGCTGAGAGAAAACAGCGACCTCCTCCCTCCGTCTGCTTTGGGAGCAGCAGCATTCCATTCCTGAGGAAAGTATGTGGTGTAGTAGCCCAGCAGTCACAGGATTTCTCTTATTTTAACTGCGCTGCAGCCAGTAACGTCACAGGTTATTCTGGGTAATTAAGTACTGAATGTAAATATGTTAAGTCAGTGGCCTTTTAAGGGCTGCTGCACTCTCATGGGTTTCCCTGTTCCTGAATCCTTCATAAGAGGAGCTCAGCTTTGAGGTGGCTTTAGACTGTGCTGCCTGTTAAAAACAGATGAAGTGTGTTTACACTATAAACACTGTGGGCTCCACAGTTCAAACAAGGCGAGAAAAAAGAAGAGGAAAACGCACTTTCACTTTTTTTTTTTTTTTACTCTGCTGACATGCCTCAGAGCAAATTTACAAAGGCTTTATTTATCCTGTTATATCACTGTTTTTTTTTTTTTTTTTTTTCATTTTTATTTTAGTTTTTCTTATTGCAGGATGTGCTGTCTATGAGTGAGGCTAAATCTATTTTTAAAAAAAAAACACTTATATATGACAAGAGCTACCTATTGACCAAGAGATTTTGCATTCATTAAGAACCTCAACTAGTAAGAACAGTAGACAAACAACCTCCTTATTAAAAGAAGTAAATATCTGCATCCAAAGTCAGTAGAATTTATCTAAAGACACTAGGAAACAGCTGAGATGTTTGCTGCAATGAACTTGACCTGTCTTGGATTGTTTCAGTCCCAGACTAGTTGTGTATAGTTCCTGGTACCGGGTTTTAGACGAACAGCTGTTGCTACTAACTCCAGCTAACTCTGAGCTGAGTCAGGAGGTGCATCTGAGGCCAAAGGCAAACTATTCATCTGAGACCAAAGACTGTATATACAATGGACAACTTGGTCCCGCTTTACGCTAGTATATGGGTTTGAAGCCAAGAAGCTCTCGGTAATTCTGTGTTTTTTCTCCATTTCCTGAAACTAACATTGCGCAGTAGTGTTGTACACACTCCTCCACTTGCACAGTAGTATTGTGCGCATTCGGCTGGAGAGTTGCCGAGAGTCGCTGTGGTGACGTTCAGCTCAAACAGCGTATCCCCCGGGTGAGCTACACAATCCTTGTACGCCCATAGGCTGTATCAGGTGTCAATCATAGAAAACATGAACCCCCCTAATACTAAAAACGGAGCTGTACAGAAAAAAAGAGGACTTGAGCACAAACCAGTCTTACAGTAACTACATGTCAACATCGCAAGCAAGGGGGAAAAAATTATGTTCTGTGTAATAAATTTCTAAAGTTTGTCCACAGTTCCAGAGGGATTGCTGGAGGAGGCGGGATTTATGACCTAAACTGCAGCCCATCACCAGAGGGTGCTGTTCTCGGGGTGGCTTCACCCAGCGAGGAGGTAGACAGCGTCCATTCTATATACAGTCTATGTCTGAGACCCCTACAACACATGATCATACATAACTCAGCCACTCAGTCAAAACAAAAAACTTACTGAAAAAAAAAAAAAAAAACATCCTAGTGAAATTGTTGTGAATAGATAACTTATGAGTTCCTTTTTCTGGCCTGTTTTGTATTTCTGTAGTGAAAAGCACATTAAAAATTGGCTCTAATGGAGCATTGGCAGTGTCAAGCAGACACTAAAAAAACATTGGCTTCACCTGAGATTGTCTCTTGGAGTGCGCCAAGAAAAAATTAAAGCTGAAAGTAGTGATGAACAGGCCTTTTGCATCTTTGCACACATCAAGGTGGAAAGTTTCCCCATCCATAAGGTGTGTAAAAGCCAATGGTCATGCAGCAGCTGTGTGATAACCTTGAGTGAAACGTAGATGTAAATCTATTCAAGGAGTATTTTGAAGCATGTATAAAATTTTAGAAATAACTTTTACCAAATAAGAATCAGAAATACTTTATCAATATTCAGAGTATTTTGATGACACAGCTGCTATAACACGCAGTATAACCATAAATATTAAATATAAATGCAGAAATAAAGCTGTAAAAAGGAAATCAGTAAGTTATAATTAAAAGAAAGAGCAAATCAACTAATATGCACCACATAAATATCCTAATAATTGTGAACAAGTGTTAATATTGCAGTGTTGATTTTGTATATATGTACAAGTATGTTTTACATAACTACATCTCCTGCTTGAATAAATTAAATAAGAAAGAATAAAGGAGGTATGAACCTGCTGGCTCTGAGATGAGTGCACAGGTCAGACAGTGTGTTTGACACTCAGAGGTCAGAGGTGGGTTTGATCGTCACAGGCATGAATGACTCCTTGTGGCTTCCTTGTCCTGTAGTGCATTTCTAGTTCATCTGCCTCACACTGAATGTGCTCCTGAGCTTTTGCAAGATGTCATCAAGTGGGCTGAAGACACTGTCTGAACAGCAATAAAGCACAAGTGGGGCACTGACTAAGACGACTATGACGACTATGACCCTAACACCATGTGAAGGCGTGTTCAAGACAGTGCATTAGTCAAACAGAGAAGATAGAAAAGCTAATTCAACACTGTATAAAGGAGTTCACACGGTTTGTTCCTAATAGGTGACCATGACCATAATGAAAATGTCAGGTTGAAGAGTTCATACTGGAGCTGTCATCAGTCCTCTGAAATTTGAAGCAGATCAGACAGCATGAAATTCAGTACCAGGGGCCTTGATCATATAGAGGAGTGACAACTTTACAACCAAGTTTGACAAGCTGCTAGTATGACATCTATGCTAAGTCCAGACAATCCAGCCGGAGCAGTTTTTTTTTCTTGGTTTGTTTTGCACCAAACCCCTTTTTTATGTAGTTATTTAGGCAGATATAGAAAAATTACTTGCCTCCAGTAGGGTCTTTGTAACCATGAGGTGGTTGGGCTGTAACAAAACAAAGCCAGAAACACTTCACAATGTTGACTGGCTGGACCCACTATTCACCAATGAGTAGTTTTAGTGAATGAACTGTGGTGGCAGCGTCAGGAAAAGATCGTAAATACACATTCACGGTGAAACGATTGGATTTTAAATGAAAGTTACCTCATGGCCAAGTAAATTTACTATGTTAAGAAATGCCTGTGTCACTGCGTTTGTTCTCAAATATTGCCACATTGCACAAATAACAGCTGTGTAACCAGTTAGCAGGAATAATCTGCAGAGGAAATAAAAAAAGAGGGAAAATACTAGTAGCAGTTCCAGAGAGGAAGAGTCAAGTAAAGCCAGTTCTCTGTACCGATAAAACGTTGTTATTGTAGTGTTTTAACTATCTGTCTATCAGCCAAAAGTAAAATTATCTGATTATTTTTGCCCCATGATATCGTCTCTCTTATCCGCCTATGCTGCGTTACTCCAGAGACCACACAGGAAACAGAAACACACAAATAAAGGCAGACTCATTGTCTCTGATGCATGAAGTCATCGTGACCTTTAAGATTCAAGTGTGACCAGCAGATGACTAGGGAATAAATGCTTCACAGTGAGTTTGTTAGTGCGGCTATTCAAGCCAAAAAATAGCAACTTTGACAAATACTTGGAACAGTTGTTTGCAGCCTTTCCTGGCACTGTTCTCCCGAAGCATTGATGTAAGAGAAAAACTCAAATATTGACTATTCTGAGTCATAAATGGAAAGCTCAGCCAGAGTCTCCTGGGAATTTATCTCTTATAGGCCCGGAGCCAGATACGCAGATTGTCGTAGGTTTAGGGTTGTAACGTAGTTTATGGTTACTGACTCATCAGATCCAGCCCTTCCTCTGAATCTCATGTGGAATCACTTTGTTACCAGAGATGGTTTTAGTTGGTGTTTTCATCTGCAGCTGGAGCTTGTTTCAAATAAAAGTTCAGAAACTTCACTGGATGAGCAACCAGTTTTGTTTTCTGGTTCGCTTGTGTCGCCAGCTTATTGACCAGAGGCAATAACACACCATCATTTCCTGTGTGTGGCTTTGCTGTAATGAGTTAAAGGCAGACAGAGTTAAGTTCAGGATTTTATCTGTGTTGGACAAAGTGAGACATTGTTCTCTTTTAGATGAGATGGAATTAAATCAGAATCAATGTCTTTAAAGTAATAAAGTATAAATACATGATTGAAAGAGTAGAATTATGTAGTGGCTGAGTTGCAGAATTGGTCATTTTTCCATTATATGAGTTATTTTCCAAAAAAAAAGAAAAAAAAAGAGAAGAGATTCTAAAACATGTTTTCTATTTATAGGCATTTTAAGTTCCTCACAGAGTAATTCTGTACATAAAGCTGATCTAAGGAGCTTTTAGATGAACGACTAATAATATCGAAATCTTATGAGAAAACCGGATCCTTCAAGTAAAGACTGATTGTTTCTAATCATCAATTTTAATGTCTGAAACTGTTGCCAGGGGTAAGGGTCAGGGGAGGTGATAGAATGCACGCAGCAGAAACACACTTTTTTTTCACAGCAAAGAATCTGAGAGTGAGAGTCAGGGGGCTTTTTGGTTCAAAAATAACACTACTTCCACATTTAAAGAAGACACACAGAGGGACAAAACAGACGCAAACCAAATGAAGAGTTTAATGGATTGGTCATTTTTCTACTAATTAGTCCAATTAAATTAGAGATGTGATGGTACACATTTCATTAGATTACATTAAAGCTCCTGTACGGGATTGACAGATGATTGGTCTTTCACAGTCCTGTCCCATAAATGTTAAAGTGATGTTTTTAAAACCAAAAAATCTTCATTCTGCTTTCTTCTATATGTCAGATTTGTCAATTGAACCATGATGAGATCAGATTAGGGGTGATAAGGATGGATCAGACTACAAACTGAGATTAGATAGTATAAGGATGAGGTTGGATTAGAGCATATAACAGAAAAAGAGGGATGAGGTAAGATTACATGAAGTGAGATAGCATGAGGTTAAGATCAATCAATCAAAGAAGGTTTCAGATGATTGGAATAAGATCAGAGGTACATATATGGTAAAGATTAGATTAAAGAAAATTTAGGATTAGACTGGATCATATTACATATTACAGAAATCACACAAACTATCTCGAAATAGATTCATGTTCATAGTGGGAATTCTGTCGGCAAAGAGAAAGTGCTGAGGTGAAGTTTCTGCCCGACCACCTCTGAGTTTCACCACCACTCAGACATCCAGCTGCTCAGCAGAAGCCACACCAGCCAATTACTGTCCGCAGATGACCTGAAATACACCCATTGTGCTGGACTAAACAACAACAGAGGAGCATGTGCAGCAGACTCGTCAGGTTTTGGACAGATCGGCGAGCTGTGGGGTCTCATAGGTCGTGTAGGATTACAGGAAGTAACAGTGAGTCAATAATCTGGCTTCTTTCTGACTCAGACTGGTGAACTCAGAAATGTGATATGGCTCAAAGAGGCCCCCTGTTGCTAAAGGATCTCTTTTTTTTTCTCTCCCTGGTGCTTCAAATCGTTGACCAAAAAAAGGCTGATACAGATATGACCATGCAGATTTATAAAAACAATATCAAAGAGCCCAATAAACCCCGCTAGATGATATCTTCGCGTTATTAATCCCATCTTCCTCCTGGGGTGTTTTCACATGGCTCAGAAATATCCAAGTGAGAAGGCCTGACACATGAGACGGCTGCCTCTGGCACTGAGTGGGCTGTACGTAATGTCAGAAGTAAAAGGATTGTTTTTGCAGATTTGTCGACTTCCCAAATGACACAAGATTTAATTTGGAACATTAACTGGACATTCCACTGACTTCACCGAAATCTGTTTCGAATGAAAACACTTTACGTAACAGGCTGGCAGGTCTGAGCTGCATGGAAAGGAACATGGTGGAGTTACAGTAGTAGTGGTGGCGGCAATTGGAGGAGGCTGCGGTGAAGTGTTTACTGAATAATAGTCACCAGAGGAAGACAAAATTCAAGTTTTAAAGAGCAGCACAGCTCATAAACTTATAGAAGCAGAGAGTTCCCCTTTTCTTTACTAGATGGCCTTGTGCTCTGTGGTGTTAAAGTATGAAAAAAAAAAAAAAAAAGATCACTGCCTTTGACCGAAGGCAGGACTAAATATGGACATTGTTAAGGCTGGCTGGGCTTTGATGCTCTGACTTTGAGGCAAGGATACTCTTACAGAAAGAAAGCAGTTGTTAGGATGAAAAAATACGTTCTCTGATTTCTCAGGAAACCGTGTTCCTGTTCGCTCTGTTCTGTGACTCATCATCAGAGGTTTTCTTGATGACTTAAGACTATAAAAATGAGCATCATGCTTCCCATGTGTACTTAACTGATGGTGAACTTTGTGGCTGATGTGTTTGGTGTTGACTACAGTTTCATTAATCTATTTTTTGTTTTGTTTGTTTTGCTCTTTAAATGTGGAGACGAATGAATAAACACATACACAATTTGTTGTCGTGCTTTGCCTTCTTATGTGGGTTCTTGTAGTCTTTAACAAACTCACCGCAAATTGTTGTTGATCATCCAGTTCAGATCCCAGTTTGGTTTTGTTGGGTTTGATAAATATCAGTGTTACACACATGCTAGATAAAAACCTCCATTTACATTGAAGAACTGCTCCCACTGATGTGAATCAGAGAGGAGACTGCTGCCACCGTGTGTTACATTTGTGGTAAAAGGAAGCACTCAAGTGTCAAGTGATCTCCGCCCCAGGCAGCAAGAGTTAGAACCTTGTGTCGAAGTAGATTGCAGTTGAAAAAATGTACTTACTTGCTTGCATTGCACACATGCAAGCAAGAGTAGAGGCTATTTTTCCCAACCAAGATTTAGACTGAGTAAATTTCCCTCTCATCGGCTTAGACCTCTTGAAAGAAATTCTATCTAAAACTGGGTGAAAATCTTTGAAAGGGTTAGTTGTAAGTCACCGACCTCATTATGTGATACTTGATCAGACAGCTATGGTAACAGTATCCGACCACTAGATGGAGATAACATGTCAGCCTGTGCACACCTGAGATTACCTTCAAGTGGCTCTTGGACATAATTGAATATCTTTTTTCCCCCTTGAATAGCCTATATCAAGGCATTTCAGCTCTGCTCAGTCCTTGACAGTCAGCCATAGATATCCTCTAGGATGCAAAAATGAAGGGAAATAACAACTAGGTTAGTGTTTGCACCTTGATATGACAGTAAAACTCAAAGTCACACTGCTCTCTAGTGATAACTGTGCGCAAATGCAACTGCGTCCTCAGGTATCAAGTTAGTGAGGAATGAGTATCTAAAAGTGTTACTTCCGTGGGCGAAACTTTCAAAGTAAATGTTTCAACAAAGACAAGTAGTCAGTCACGTAATGGAAGATGGCAGCAGCAAAAACGCCATAGTAAAGACAGATGAGATTCAGAGCAGGAGGCAAAAGATTGGTTTCTGAAAAATTATGTTAACACCGCGGCACTAGAGGGCGCTGTGGGCCGCCAGTGTTTGATAACGGGTCGCCGAAGTAAAGAGAAGAAGTAACCATCATGATTGTCTGGAAGCTTTGAGTCGGCAAACGTGAATATTTGGTCAAAGTGCACTTTTCAACCTCACTGCGATTAGTCGAATGAAATCGACACACATGTAAGGCATGTTTTAGTAGATTTTGGTAATCAAAAGACCACTAAACCTGAACAATGGCTGATGCGACGCTTGACAAACGCTAAAGCCGGCTAATAAAGCTAGCAGACGGCGCTGTTGCTGTGAGAATTGTCCTTAGCCGGCTTGTTTATGACCAGAGCACGTTATTTAGACTGTGTGACCTGTCATGAGAGTAAACATAATGTTTTTTGTTACTTCAGTTTTGTGTCATCGCTTGAAAATGAGTTATTTCGCTCAGCATTGTAGCTCATTGGTTGTAGAACCAAGACTTGTTTACTTTGGTGGAGGCATCAGACCTTTATGTTTGATCATTAAATTTTGACCCATGTTTTCTTCACATACAGAGTACTTCACACTGGAGTATGACCCAGGCTTAAACTCCTGTGATATTTTACCCTTTGCTTGATGAGTAAGATGAATCGCCCAAAGCCAACAACTCTCAGACGCCCCAGTGCGGCAAAACCATCAGGTAAAACATGATACGTAAACAGAATACAACCAACCACTCATTTAATCAGGATCAGACTCATATTGTGATGTCTTTTTTTCCCAGGCCACCCACCTCCAGGAGATTTCATTGCTCTTGGATCCAAGAGCCAGGGTGGAGAGCCCAAAGCACCCGCTGTGCTCCTGAAGCCAGCATCCTCAGGGTTACCTGCTGATCGGAAGAGAGAGCCGTCCTCCACCCTGCCCTCTACGTCAGGTCTGTCCAGCCTTGCCAAGCGACCTAAACTCTCCACCACCCCTCCAGTTAGTGCCCTGGGACGACTCGCTGATGTTGCAGCTGTGGACAAGAGAGCGATATCCCCGTCAATAAAGGAGCCGTCAGTGGTACCTATTGAAGGTAAACTCTGACTTCTCTGAAAAGCTTGTGTAGTGCGGAAATGGTTACAAAACTGATCATTACCACAGGTCTTAAGCTGTCCTTGTTTTTCAGTGTCACCGGCAGTGCTGCTGGATGAGATTGAAGCTGCAGAGTCAGAAGGAAATGATGATCGCATTGAGGGATTGCTGTGTGGAGCAGTGAAACAACTCAAGATGAACAGAGCGAAGCCTGACATCACTCTGTACCTCAGTCTTATGTTCCTGGCAAAAATCAAACCAAATGTTTTTGCAACCGAAGGAATTATTGAGGCAAGTTTCTGCTGCTGCATTATACCATTATTACTGTGCAACAAAAATCTTTCCATCCAGCCTTTGTTTTGTGAGTATATCCTTGAAAGTGCTGACTGTTTAAGCCTTACTTGGACATCTTCAGTGAAGTGGACGTTCTAGATGCTGTAATTGATCTATGTATTATTTGACTATCTAGGCTTTATGCAGCCTCCTCCGTCGGGATGCTTCAATCAACTTTAAGGCAAAAGGAAACAGCCTTGTTTCTGTTCTTGCTTGCAATCTGCTGATGGCAGCCTACGAGGAGGATGAGAACTGGCCTGAGATTTTTGTAAAAGTAAGAATCAAAGATAAACAGTCAAAGGGTTTTTTATAAAGTCCTCCTTATTTCACAACTTTCTGTGTTTCTTTTTTATTCTCCTTGCACTCAATCAACCTAATATATGTCTCCAGGTGTACATTGAGGACTCTCTGGGGGAAAGAATCTGGGTGGACAGTTCTCACTGTAAAAATTTTGTAGACAACATCCAGACTGCTTTTGGGACAAAGATGCCCCCAAAGAGCATGCTGCTTCAGGCTGACACAGGACGTGCCAGTGGAGATCTCAGTGCAGGTGCAGTCATCACAAAAACACACACTTTGTCACATGAATACTTATGGCTGATGCTGGAAGCAGGTTTAGACGGATTTTGCTGTGTCTGTGTAACATAGGAAGCAGCCCTCATCCCTCAACCCCTGATGAGGACGACAGCCAAACTGAACTTCTGATTGCAGAGGAGAAACTCAGCCCTGAGGATGAAGGGCAGGTTATGCCAAGGTAAAAAAGTACAAGTATTTTCTAGATGACAGGTATGCTTCAGTGTACAAAAAGATGTTTTAACACTGATTTCCTTGGAGATAAAACTCACCCCACATGTGAACTCCCTCATTTGTCGTATGCCTCAGGTATGACGAGCTGGCAGAGAGTGTGGAGGACTATGTGCTGGACGTCCTCAGGGACCAGTTGAACCGCAGGCAGCCCATGGACAACGTGTCCCGAAACCTGCTGCGTCTGCTCACAGCCACGTGTGGCTACAAAGAGGCGCGGCTCATGGCAGTGCAGAGACTGGAGATGTGGCTCCAGAACCCAAAGGTGAGTCCGATTTATCCTGAATGAAACCCTATTTTTAACATCTGTTTTTGCTGCGTCACACTAGCCTGAGTGTCCATGCCATAAATACTGGATTTAGTGAGACGTTTATGGACAACATTAGCACCCCTGAAGTTTGATGTTGTAATTGTAGGTGAATTCATTGCTATATACAGTTGTGCCAATACTTGATGAAATGAATTGCAAAGCTGAAAGGAATTGACATTAAGATAAGTTTGAGCACTGCTGTCTCTAAACATTAACTCACTCTCTTTGTTATTGTGTTTGCATAGCTGACTCGACCAGCCCAGGACCTCCTCATGTCCCTGTGCATGAACTGTAACAGTCATGGAGCAGACGACATGGAGGTTATCTCCAACCTGATCAAGATCCGCCTCAAACCCAAAGTCCTCCTAAACCACTACATGCTGTGTGTCAGGTCTGTGAGAGTCTCAGTAGGGGTGGGAGAAAAAATCGATACAGCAGCATAGTATGGTGATATTTTTTAATATAAAGTCAAATCTATGATAATGGAAAAATAAAATTAACTGTTTGTCCAGTGAGGTTGGCAGAGGTGACATCATAGAGCAAAAGAAAGTTAGTACCACAAATATAGCAGCACCTGGGGAAAGACATTAGGAATGCAAGCAGCACACAAATGAGATGGACCTTACACATAGGGTTTGCAAGATGTGCTACATGAAATTAAAATATTATGCAAATAAGACAAACTAAAAGGAAAGACAAATGCTTAAGTAGCTAAACTGTTGAAAAAATTGTATAAATTGCAATATATTGTATCACAATACTCAGTGTATTGCAAAATGTTAAAAACAGCAATAATATCGTGGCATGGCCCAACTATCACAATAATATTATATTGTGGCCCAAGTATCACAATAGTATCGAATCATGGCCCGCCATTGTGATAATATTGTGTCATGGCCCAAGTATCACAATAATAATGTATCATGGCCCAAGTAATAATAATAATGATAATAATTCATTTTATTTGTACAGCGCTTTTAAAAACACTCAAAGACGCTTTACGTAGAACGTAAAACCCAAGATAATAAAACAGAGACATGAAAACAGTAAAATAAAACAGTTAAATATTAAAAGCAATTTTAAATAAGTGAGTATTTAAAAGGGATTTGAAGGTAGTGGGGTCAGGGCAGTGTCTGATGGAGGGTGGGAGGGAGTTCCAGAGGGTAGGGGCAGCTGTGGAGAATGCCTGATCCCCCCAGTACTGTGATAATATCGTATCATGGCCCAAGTATCGTGATAATATTGTATCATGGGGCCACTGGTGATTCCCACCCCTAAGTCTCAGTATGGTTGATTTTGACATGTTGCTACACACAGTGACTCCTACTAACAGCTGCTTTTACTACCCAGAGAGCTGCTCAACGCTCACAGAGACAACCTGGGCACTATGGTGAAGCTGGTGATCTTCAATGAGCTGTCCAATGCAAGGAATCCAAACAACATGCAGGTCCTGCACACAGTGCTGCAGCACAGTCCAGAGCAGGCTCCCAAGGTGAAATAAAAAAGAAAGAAAACAACATAGTATGTTGAAATGAAACCATTTCTTGCTTTAACCTGTGTGTCAACCGCCTCCCTCTCTCATGTTGTGTCGTAGTTCTTGGCCATGGTGTTCCAGGACCTGCTCACCAATAAGGACGATTACCTCCGGGCCTCCCGAGCACTGCTGAGAGAAATCATCAAACAGACTAAGCATGAGATAAACTTCCAGTCTTTTTGCTTTGGTTTGATGCAGGAGAGGAAGGAGGCAACATATGTGGACATGGAGTTTAAAGTAAATAAACCTGATGATATAATCCCTAACATCTGCTTTTACACTGCAAACCTGACTCTGACTTGTTCTTGTTCCTTATCTATCCTGCAGGAGCGTTTTGTCATCCAGGTGACAGATTTACTCACCGTCTCCATGATGTTAGGCATCACCGCTCAGGTCAAAGAAGCTGGTATTGCTTGGGACAAAGGAGAGAAGAAGAGTAAGTGCTGTTTTTTCTTTTACTCCATCATATTTTTCTATTGTCACAAAACGCCTTGAGCACATCTTTTTTTTTTCAGATTTGGAGGTCCTGAGGTCGTTTCAGAATCAGATAGCTGCCATTCAGAGAGACGCTGTGTGGTGGCTTCATACCGTGGTCCCTACCATCAGTAAAGTTGGTGCAAAAGACTACGTTCACTGGTAAAAAAAAAAAATCAGCTGTTACCTTCATGTCCTCGCTTCCAAATACTTCTCAGCTCCTTCAAACATGATCTGTATTTTCCTCTTTGCAGTCTTCACAAAGTGCTTTTCACTGAGCAGCCTGAGACGTATTATAAGTGGGACAACTGGCCTCCAGAGAGTGACAGAAAGTGAGATTTCTTTTAGATAAATATTTTTTTTTGTGTTGCTAAAGTGTCACCTAACAAAGGTGTTTTTCTTTAATCCCTCAGTTTCTTCCTTCGCCTCTGCTCCGAGGTGCCTCTCTTGGAGGACACGCTCATGCGCATCCTTGTGATCGGGCTTTCTCGTGATTTGCCCCTGGGTCCTGCTGATGCCATGGAGCTCGCGGATCACCTGGTTAAGAGAGCTGCTGGCGTTCAGTCTGATGGTGTGTGACCATTTTTTATTAAAGTTACAGCAGTGAGGATTAATCTTTGTTTTAATCAGGGTGTTGTGGGTTTGTACCTTTTGATGGGATTCCAAAACTATTAAACCGACTGTTTGTGTTTGAGCAGATCTGGAGGTTCTGAAAGTGGAGAGGATCCAACTCATTGATGCAGTGTTGAATCTCTGCACATACCACCACCCAGAGAACATCCAGCTGCCTGCAGGGTAAGAAAACTACGGTCCTTGTTTGCTTTTCAAAGTGTACTCAAACCATACCGGAAATGACAACCAACCCTTTATGTTTCAGGTACCAACCTCCAAATCTGGCAATATCTACTCTGTACTGGAAAGCATGGCTACTGCTGCTTGTAGTGGCTGCATTTAATCCCCAGAAAATAGGTATAGTGATCCCAATTTACTATATCTGCACATTATCTACCCTTACGTATATATTATAATGTTTTAAATCCATGATCTTTTAAATTTCCCTTTCAGGTCTGGCTGCCTGGGATGGCTATCCTACTCTGAAAATGCTCATGGAGATGGTTATGACAAAGTAGGTGAAAAGTTTTTTTTTTTGTTTTAAACAGTTAATGTGTTTCTAGGTGAAGTAAGTGAGTGGATGATATACAACTAACTGCCATGTCCGTATGCTGCCACAGTAACTACACCTATCCTCCATGCACCATTGCGGATGAGGACACAAAGACCGACATGATCGGCAGGGAGCTGCAGATCTCCCAGAGAGAGAAACAGGAGATCCTGGCCTTCGAGAGCCACCTGGCTGCAGCCTCCACCAAACAGACCATCACAGAGAGCAACAGCCTGCTGCTGTCTCAGCTCACCAGTCTGGATCCCCAGTAAGAGAGCAGGGAGAAATTTTCTATTCAGGGCTCGACAGTGCAACTGTTTCACTCACATTTACGACTAAAAATAGATGTGTGCGAATTGTAAAATGTATTTAGAGGCACATGTGCTCATAAAAAAAATCAGCCCAGCAGCCCAGGCAACAAATGTTTTTTCATGTAAATACCGCAGTGAAGTTAGTTTTAGGTTGGATATTCACTGCAGTTCTACCGGTGTCTTCTCATCTCCACCGGGAATGGCAAGACCAGCACAGTTAAATTTACTCGACACATTCGCTGTCAACGTCGGGTGTTGAATAAGGGACCGTCAATAACGATGTTTTCAAAAAAGGCTGTTTTCCTTCAATAGCCTCTGTGTCATGTGACCAATTGACCTAAAATTGATTTCAGCTAATAGTACTTATGTTGACCAATAAGACACACCTCTTCATTTCCCTAATTTGTCCTCAAAAGATTTTTGGTGTTAAATTTAAAGGCAAATTTTGAACATTTTCTTCATCAGCTTCCATGTCATGTGATCAAAAGACCTGAAATTGAGTTCAAATAATAGTACTAAGTTCAGACAATAAGACACCCATTAATTGATCAATTTTCATTGTGCCCCTAAAGTTCTTTGTGTGTTCCTTACTTGTTCAACGTATGAGCACATGTGCTCCTTGAGAAAAAAGTTAGTGTCAAGCCCTGTTATGCAGCATGTTAAAAACGTGATTAAGAAACTTTTTTTTTTTTTTATTGAATCAGAGAAAAAAAAATCCTGACAAAAGAATCAACAGTCCTGTATTTTTTTCTGATGATATCTTAAACCTTTGGTATAAGTGTTTATAAAGCTGTTTTTCTGGTAGTGAAACTTATTGTTGGTGTGTGTGTTCAGGGGTCCGCCTCGTCGACCTCCTCCTCAGGTCCAGGAACAGGTCAAAAGCCTCAACCAGTCTCTACGTTTGGGACATCTTCTCTGCCGCAGCCGCAACCCTGACTTCCTGCTCAACATCATCCAGAGACAGGTAATGAACAAAACTGAGAGTAACACCTCCAGCTGACAGAACAGGGTGTTTCACTATCAAATCCTGATGCGGCTCTGAACCTGCTCCAGATAACAAGAATTAACATTTTATTTGTCTTGTTTTGACATCGGCCTTTTACTCAAGTTCATTTTCCTTTTTTCTCAGGCTTCCTCTCAGTCCATGCCGTGGTTGGCTGATTTGGTCCAGTCCAGTGAGGGGTCCTTGGATGTCCTTCCTGTGCAGTGCCTGTGTGAATTCCTTCTGCATGATGCTGCTGATGACAGTTTGCCAATAGAGGATGACGAGGAAGGAGAGAGCAAAGAGCAGAAAGCCAAGAAGAGACAAGTAAGCTGATGAAACACCACCAACACCATATGATTTATTCTGGATCCTGTTTTTTAATGCTCGGTTGCAGCTTAAGCTAACTCTGAGTTTTCTTCCGTTTCTTGTTAGAGACAGCAAAAACAAAGGCAGCTGCTGGGGCGTCTCCAGGATCTGTTGTTGGGTCCTAAGGCTGACGAGCAGACCACATGTGAAGTGCTGGACTACTTCCTTCGACGCCTCAGCTCCTCACAGGTGGCATCGAGAGTCCTGGCAATGAAGGTGAAGAGTTAGAAGCAGAAATGATCGCCACTTAGGTCGCTCTGCATTATAAAAAAGAATGATGTCATTTACTGTTTGTATCTGTGCGCAGGGTTTGTCTCTGGTGCTGATTGAAGGAGGCTTGAAAGATGGAGAGGAGCGGGATCAGCCTATGGAGGAAGACTCTGGAGATGCTGAGCTCTTGCCTGGCTACCAGTGGCTACTTCAAGACCTCCCAAAGCTGCCGTTATTCGACAGCGTCAGAGGCATGACGTCCACTGCTTTGCAGCAGGTTTGCGTCTCACTGGAAGTGTGATGAATAAACTTTCAAGACTGATCACTGTGACTTATGACGATATATCTGCTTCTTTTCTAGGCTATCCACATGGAGACAGATCCACAGACCATCAGCGCCTATCTCATCTACTTATCCCAGCATGCACCAGTGGAGGAGCAGGCTGCTCACAATGACCTGGCTCTGGTAATAACAAAAAGTTGCTTGAATTAGATTAACAGTGTATTGAAAGTGACGCCCCCTGACCTGCCAAATGTGAGTGAGGGCTCATTCACACCAGGACTGTTTGGTCCTTCTAAAAGGACCATGTTTCCTTTACCCCTGTGGTCTGGGTGGAATGAACGTGCAAGCGAACTGTGGTCCAGATCAAACAAATGGACCATGGTCCTCTTGAAAATGCCGGACTAGGTCCCCTTCCAAACGAACCATGATCCGGTCCACAGCGGTTGTAAACGCAGCGCTGATGCAGACAGACTTTTTCTATGTCAATATAAACCAATAACACATTTACACTGTAATAAAGCTGGGAAATTATGCCCTGCCAGAGGTTGCAGCAGATGGAGAACAGCGGTCAAGACACCGGACTGTCTGTTAAACTGGATGAATGGCAGAGGGTTTGAGTTCTAATACAATAGTCGGGGGATAAATATTAAATACTTGGATGTTCTTCTGTTCAAGCACGTTGACAATGTGTTAAAGGCATTAATTTGCATTGATGCCCGGCGTTTCCTTGCACAACGTCTCCGCCACCTCTGGTGAATTGCATGAAGCAAGATGAAGACAATAAAGACTGTGCTCCAAATGAGCAGGTGGCAGACAGTGATTTTCTCTCGTAGTTTTCCCTCTTTTTTTCAACCATTTGGTTCGCTTAGCAAAAGTCCCCTGTGAACACTAACCGGACCAAATGCAAAATGCAACAATGTAAACACTTGGTCCCTGATCTGGACCTTCTAAATGGACTTTGGGTGAGAAAGGCCTCTGAGTTTCAGCTGTGCAGGTAGCAAAGGCACACCCACTTGCCACTTTTGGGGGGATAAAATTGATCGATATTCTTCGTACATTGTAGTCTCCTTAAAAAGCATCTATAGAAATTTCTGTAGCTCATCCACTCACTACGCAATCATTCATTGCATTCTGCCAACTGCATGTGACAACCTGTAGTGCATCGAACACGCTCTGCTGCAAGTGTTCAGAGAGGGAACATTTATCGTTATCGAGGTGAACTGCTCAATATATCGTGACATTGATTTGGGGCCATATCGCCCTGCACTAGTTGGTAGCTAAAGATTTGATGTGAAGCCCTGATCCCCCTTTCTGTTATTTCACGGAGAAGCTCTGACATTAATCTCATCCTCCTTCTCTTCCTGTAGGATGTTGCCAGACTCATCGTGGAGCGCTCCACCATCATGAACAGCCTCTTCTCCAAACACTCCTGCAGACCTGAGTCTGACGCTGTTCTCAGTGCCTTTCTCACCATTTTCTCCACCTACATCAAGAGGATGAGGAAGACCAAAGAGGGAGAGGATCTTTACAGCTGGGTGAGCACTGACTGAAGTTTTGGTTTTGAATCATCATTACGACTGTGTCTCACTTTGAAGTTATCCCCTAACAAGCAAAACTCAGAGGTGTATTTTATTTAAAATGCACAGTCAGATCTTTTTGAAGTCAAAACAGCTGTAGTGATTTAGTGGATCAGTGATCTCCCGTTTAGCTTTGATTCTGCAGCTGAAGTTTCTGCCGTCTTTTCAGTCCGAATCTCAGGATCAGGTGTTTCTGCGCTGGACCACAGGAGAGACTGCCACCATGCACATCCTGGTAGTCCATGCCATGGTCATCCTGCTGACTCTGGGGCCTCCCAAAGGTAGTCCTGTTCACATCACAGTTCAGTGCTGAAGGGACTTAAAGAACATTTTCATCATTGTGTTTCTTTTTTCACAGGAGAGAGTGACTTCTACGCTCTTTTGGACATTTGGTTTCCTGACAAAAAACCCTTACCCACCGCCTTCCTGGTCGACACATCAGAAGAGGCCCTCCTGCTTCCTGATTGGTTGAAACTAAGAATGATCCGATCAGAAGTTTCTCGACTGGTTGATGCAGGTACAAAAAAAAATCTTTGGTTCTCACTTTTTTGATACATTTTAAACTTTTAATAAAAAAGTCTGGCATCCCTCTCTCAGCTCTCCATGACCTGGAGCCTCAGCAGCTGCTGCTCTTCGTCCAGTCCTTTGGTATTCCTGTATCCAGCATGAGTAAACTCCTGCAGTACCTGGACCAGGCGGTCTCCCATGATCCTCAGTCCCTGGAGGAGAACATAATGGACAAGCGTAAGAGTGTTTTGCATACCCCACTATAAAACACTTTGAGATTGACGGTCTTGAGGTATTTAAAATCTGTCTCATCTATCCTGCGGCAGACTACATGGCTCATCTGGTGGAAGTGCAGCACGAGCGAGGCGCCACTGGGGGGCACACTTTTCATGCTTTACTGAGCTCGTCTCTTCCTCCAGACAGAGGTTTGTGACGTCAGCTTTTAAACGTTTAACGTGAAGAAAATGTTATTGCTCATCATATTAAAGCGTTCAAGAAAAATCTGTTTTTTTTCCCCACATATAGTCTTGACCTGAAACTGACGTGAGGTAATATGTGTTAATAATCTTGTTAACCGTCTGACCTGACAGATTCTGCTGAAAAAAGTAAAGTCAAAGTTACCATGGAAACACCCCACAGCTCCGTCAAGATGAGAGCAGCCACTCAGCTTCCTGCTGTCGGGCCAGAGGACGATCTAACTGGCATGTTACTTCAGGTGCGATTTACTTCTTTGAATATCATTTTTGACCTCCAAACAAAAGCTCCTCTTATGTTTATTCAAACTACTCTGAATAATTTAATTGTCTTACCCTCTTGTTTTGATAGATATTCCCCTTAAAGGTGGACCCCCGCTGGCACGGCCCCCCTCCCAGCCAGCTCTCTTTGGCCCTGCAGCAGGCTCTGGCTAAAGAGCTGATGCGGGCCAAGCAGGGACAGATCCAGCAGTCCGGGTTGGCATTCAGGCTTCTCCAGGCCATCGCAGCTCTGCTTTCGTCTGCTCATGCAGGGCCCATCATCATGTCCATGCATCGAAGCCACGCTCTGTCCTGCCCCCTCATGCGTCAACTTCACCTGTATCAGGTAAAGGCTCGCTGACAGTCAGCGTATCTTTCCTGTTAAGTTCATGAAGTGTGAAACTCTTTTTCTCTTCTAGCGCCTGGTGTCGCAGGACATCGCTTTCTCCTCACTGTTCCTCAAAGTTGTTGTCGAGATGTTAATTTGGTTGGACAATCCAACTGTGGAGGCAGGACCACTGAAGACCCTGCTCAAGTCCTTCGCTGGGCAGACCTCTCACAAACACAGACACAGTGACGGTAAGAGCCTCATCTTATCGTAGTTTTATTCATCTTAATACGAACTGTGTGTGATGACTGCTTCTGCTCTGCAGTGCGTACAGGTTTCCTCCACCTGGCTGAAGCTTTGGCTTATCAGAGGGATACTGAAGTGCCACTGAGGGCCATTATTGCGATGCTGAAGGCTGGAGACAGATGTAACGCAGAGCCCGAGCTCATCGGAAAAGGTGTTTATTGTTGAGACGAGAGTGTGCTTTGGTTTTGACTAAACATTTCAGATGTTAATCACATTGTTTCGGGTTGCTTTGGAAATGATTGGTTAATGTGAGGAATAATTGATCAGGTTTGATTTCAAAGTTTGTTCAAAACACATTCAGTCATACTTTGAAAATGTTACAGTCAATTTTCTGAGAGTGTAAAGTCGACGTCTAAGCATGGTGTTTATTGAATCCCAGTGTTGCAGGGTCTGGTAGAGGTGAGGTCGCCATATCTGGAGGAGCTTCTGTCGCTGCTGATGACTGTTGGAACACAGAATGGGACAGCTGGCCCTGTTGCCACGGTTATTTCTCTGCTGCTTCAGGAAAGCGAGGAGCGAGCCGTGAAAAAGGAGGCCGAGTCTAACAAGTGAGCACAGAAACGCTTTTTCTCTTACAAGTCCCTCAAGAAACATTTACATGGGACAGAAAGTGAACGACAAATTCAGCTGTCACGATAAGATTTGCCATTCTGGTGGTAATGATAAAAGTCTCGGTTAAGAAAATATATTATTATAATCACAATCCATGTTTTTGATTCATTCTGTCTTGAGAAACCCACAAACATGTTCATGGATGGCACTTATCAGTTGGTACAGTCAAATAAGACACTTGACCACAAGTTTAAGTGGTAGGTTATGGAAAAAACTGGTGACATCAAACAAGTCTGAAATGTAAAAACACTTTCAGCATTTATTCAAAAATCTTATTGGACGAAGTGAACAGCAGCAGATCCCCTGTCCGATGTCAGGCATACCTGACTGCACTCGTCTAAGCTTCAATCTTCACAACCTTCGGCCATGTTTGTTTGTTATTCTGATCTGTGTGAGCTACGGCTGTGAGTCCATTGCTCATGTTTACGTCATCAACTTTTTTAACTACAGACTTTATAGACATTATAACGGAAAAATATTCTGCATTTTACTTCAATTGGATTTGGATGAGTAGACATGTAAATGTAGGAGACAGTTGATTTGCATTATGTGTTTTTTTTTTTTAATTGTAGGGTATCCCTACAACATAACAAGCAGAGACTTGTAATTTGAAAGAGTTGTCAGAAGTCATATTGGTTCATTATGAATTGGTTTAAACAAAGCTTCATTCAGTAGTGATTTCAATCAAGTTGTGGACATCTACAGTGTTTGTATTCAGAGCATGGTGAGGCTCAGTTTAACCCTCGAATAATATGAATTATGTTTGGCTGATTTAGACTTAGATATGGATAAATCAATAAATGTTGAGCTGCATCCTCACATGGGTAACCTCTCATTTCCATCTTTGCTTCCAGCTCTGAGGTGACCAAGTCAGGACTGAGCTCTGGGCTGATGGTTGACTGGCTGGAGCATCTTGACCCTGAAGTCACTTCAGTGTGTCCAGACCTTCAACAGAAACTTCTGTTTGCCCTCAACAAGGTAAAATCAGCATGCCTGCAGAATTTTCTTTTTTCTGATTGATCAGCTCTTCTGACGCCTCCTGTTTGACTGTTTAATTGTTCCAGACCCGAGGAACCCCTGCGTACAGACCATATCTCCTGGCGTTGCTTACGCATCAGTCTAACTGGTCCACCCTCCTGCAGTGTATCAGTGCTCTTCTCAGCAAACGCAGAGACTACAAGTACTCTCTCTTTTTAAAATAAGCTTGAATTTTTAAGAGTAGTGAGTCCACATACAGTGTTTTTCCTCTTCTGATGAGATTGCATCAAACATCATATTTCTTTGAGGTTCTGAGAATTTACCATTTTCATGTTTTTTCAGACTTGACCCATCATCTGCTCTGGACTTCTTGTGGGCGTGCAGCCATATCCCACGTATCTGGCAGGGACGTGACCAGAAGATCCCCCAGGTATGATCAGAGCGAGCGCCAAGAAGCAGAATACCCCCCTGTCTGTTTTCTTTCTTTCTTTCTTTCTTTTCTTTCTTTCTTTCTCCTTTCTTTCTTTTCTTTCTTTTTCTTCTTTCTCTCTTTTTTTCTTTCTATCTTTCTTTCTTTTTTCTTTCTTTCTTTCTTTCTTTCTTTCTTTCTTTCTTTCTTTCTTTCTTTTTTCTTTTTCTTTCTTTCTTTCTTCCTATCTTTCTTTCTTTCTTTTTTCTTTTTCTTTCTTTTTTTCTTTCTTTTTTCTTTCTTTCTTTTCTTTTTTTCCCTCTTTCTTTTTTCTACCTATCTTTCTTTCTTTCTCTCTTTCTTTTCTTTTTGTCTTTTTCTTTCTTTCTTTCTTTCTTTCTTTCTTTCCTTTTTTTCTTCCTTTCTCTCTTTCTTTCTTTCTTTCTTTCTTTCTTTCTTTCTGGCTTTTTTCTTTCTTTCTTTCTTTCTTTCTTTCTGGCTTTTTTCTTTCTTTCTTTTTTCTTTTTCTTTCTTTCTTTCTTTCTTTTTTTTTTCTTTCTTTTCTTTTTTTCCCTTTCTTTTTTCTACCTATCTTACTTTCTTTCTTTCTCTCTTTCTTTTCTTTCTGTCTTTTTCTTTCTTTCTTTCTTTCTTTCTTTCTTTCTTTCTTTCCTTTTTTTCTTTCTTTCTTTCTTTCTTTCTGGCTTTTTTCTTTCTTTCTTTCTTTCTTTCTGACTTTTTTCTTTCTCTTTTTTTTCTCTTTTTCTTTCCTTCCTTCTTCCCTTCTTTCTTTCTTTCTCTTTTTCTCTTTTTCTTTCTTTCTTTCTTTCTTTTCTTTCTTCAACATTTCTAATTTATCGGTTGGAAGGAAGCAGTAAGAAGATAACCAAGTGCCGTTTTTTGTGTGTGTGTCTTTGCAGAAGAAAACAGAAAAGTTTGTGCTGCGTCTCAGTTCGGAGGAGCTCATCAGCTTGGTGGACCTGATCTTGTCAGAGTCAGAGCTCAACAGTCGGGACTCACCCCTTGATGACAAAAGCAGCCTAGACCAGGCCTCTTCCTCCCTTATCCAGTCCAGGCTGCCCCTCCTTCACTCCTACTGCAGCGGGGAGCTGGAAAACATCAAGAAAGTCTCTGAGTACCTCATCAACTGCACAAAGAAATGGGAGGATAGGTAAGCTCGACTTTTCTAATCTCTCTCCTCGCTCCTATCTCATCCCGTCATAATCAAAAGCGCGTATGCTCATCACATTTTGTCATATACGGTTCACCACAGTGCTCGCCTGTTCATTTTGACACGTCGCATTGTTCCATCTAATTAGCAGAAAGTCATTTTTTCCTTGTAACCGTGTGCTGATAAACTTGGAGGAAATCGCACTAGATTTTCCCTCTCGGTGCAGATGAACTTTTTCGACTTCCTCTGTCTGCCTCAATGCTGCGGACCAGGGAAAACTCGATAATTAGGTCTATTGGTGTGAAATTAAAACCAGCAGAAGTCGTCTGTACTGTGATCTCTTTAAAAGCTCAGTGTATTATAATGAAGCCAAGAGGATTAAGGCTGGAGCTCTAAACTTGCCTGTGTTGTGAATTCCTGCTCTGACTTAGCTGTCAGAGATCAGGGTGCAACTCTTTGTGGAGTCAAACCCTCCTTTCATGAACATGTCTCTGCTTATTAAACCACTTTAATGAGGAAACTTTGGCCAAGGTCAAGCAAAATTAGCTCCCGAATTACAGTATTTTAAGTAGAGCTAAGCTGTCTGGTAAAAAAATGGTTGCTAGTGAAAATATATCAGGATAAAAAATAAAAAAAAACATGTTTAGAGGAAAAGGGTTTCGGCCTTGTGTTGAATAAACACTTTTAGCATTCTTCTTGTGAAACCTCGCTCTCAGATAAGCTGGTGTTTATTCCAATTACACACAAACTATTGAGCAAGCTCTGGACTCTCTCCTTTCGGTCAAGGTCGTTCTGATTCCCTTAATTCGTAGCTGTAATAAACTCTTCAGTAAGTAAAGAGTGCACATTTGAGCCCGGCAAGAGCCTTAGAGGATTATAGCAAACCACAGTGACTTGAAGGAAAACGCCCCAGAATTACACTACTCTATTCATGGACTTAGTTGTGTTTATGCACAATAATTATGTTGTTTTGAAACCGTAACAATGGAGAGGTTCTTTATCGAGCTTTCACATCTCGCATCAGCTCTGTTAGTAATCTGTTCAAAGAGTCGGGAAATGAAAGGAAAATGTGAGTTTAGTCCACTTAAGTTTGAAAAAAAAAACTTTCAATGGCTGCACAAAATGGACAACCAATCACTGTCAATTACAGCGCTTTAAGCTACACAACTTAATAATATGAGGGATTACAGTCGAGCTTATTTTGTCACTAAGCTTCTAGCTTTGCCCTGGGCAGCCACACTGTCTTAAAACAGCGTTTCCTAAAGTGAATTTCTGTAGTTTGTTACTTTTCTCTTCGTGTCTTACATCAGATACCATAAACACGTCATTACGTTTGCTCTGTCCTTTAGTGCGATGAGTAAGCGGTGCCAGAGCCTGCTGCTGCAGATCTATCTGCACTTCCCAGAGGTCATCCAGCACGTCACCCTGCCTGAAGGCACCTTCAGCAGCGGAGGGGCTGCGTACGGCGGCAGCTGCAAGGTAAACAGCTCCAGCTTGTTTGAAAGTACCGTCCTTAAATCAGCGTAAATGTGACTGATTCTGATATTTGACTTTTTTTAGCCACGTCACACTACAAAGGAAAAATGATGTTTGTTCAATCTATAGAGGAAATTGACACTTTATTTGATGCCTATCTCTATAACGCATTATAAATATATGTATAATGAGTTATAATCACATTATAACACTGTATAACTATAATTATAAACACTCATAAATGATCATAATGCTTTATAGCAAAAATCAAAACACATTATAAAGTATTTTATCATGACTTACAAGGTGAGGTATTGTAATGTGTTATAACTGTTAACAACAGTTGCATTGCGTTATCTATGTGGGCATTGTCAGTGAGTTGTTAACAGTTATTACACATTATAATACCTCACCTCGTAAGTCATGATAAAATGCTTTATAATGTGTTATGATTATTGCTTTAAAGCATCATGATCATTTATGAGTGTTTATAACTATAGTAATCACTGTAATGTGATGATAACGCATTAAAAATATATTTATAATGCGTTACAGAGATAGGCGTCAAATAAAGTGTTACTGAAATGGAAGCTGGATATTTTAGAGTTGAAAGTCTTGAACATTTGCCTTCAAAATCATCCCAAATGAAGGCTTATGTCTCTCATAATAGACCAAAAAACAGATAACCTGAGCCTCATCTGTGCATACTCTACAGGAGTCAATAATCTTCATGTAACTTTAGTTCTGATGTCCTCTTCTTTTGATTATATTATATCTTATAAAGCAAAATCTGCATGTATAATTATTTCTGCATGTATTTGCCCTCAGCTTGATGTCCTGGTGCATCGCCTGGTTACGCTCCTCGCTGATGTCGGCGAATCAAAGTCTGCTGAAAACCGAGCATCTGATGCCAACCTGGCCTGCAGAAAGCTGGCTGTGTCACATCCCGTCCTTTTGCTCAGGTGAAGAAAAGCTGAACTTCTTTCAAGTCCACCGGACCCTCTGGTGCCATCAGCGAGGGTTCAGTTTACTGACTGTTACTTTTTTTCCTTTCTAGACACCTGCCGATGATCGCAGGTCTCTTACACGGTCGCATTCACCTGAACATGCAGGAGTTTCGGCAGCAGAACCACATGACCTTCTTTAGTAATGTGCTCGCCATCCTGGAGCTGCTGCAGCCACTTGTTTTTCACAGCGACCACCAGAGGGCGCTTCAAGACTGTCTTCTGTCCTTTATGAAAGTGCTTCAGGTGAGCGGCTGTATTATCATCACCATATGATTTATAATTATTGTATTCTGTGAGCTAAACATCTGAGTTTTACTCTATTTATGAATGTTTCTGCTTTTTTTTTATTTCATGTAGAACTTTCAGAGGACTCGTTCTCCGTTGCTCTTCATCAACAAGTTTCTGCAGTTCACACAGAAGTACATCACTCATGATGCAGCAGCTGCCATACCTTATTTACAGAGGCACTCTGGCATCCTGCAGTAAGCAAATCATGACCTTTTAAATATCATGAAGGATTTAGCTTTTTTTCCCCCATCTTTGTAAGTGATTGTTTGTTTCACTGTTTCAGGACTCTGTGCGCGGAAAATCCAGACCTGGTTCAGTTGAAGTCTCTGCTGGCTGGACTCACTCTGCCGGTTAAAAGTTCTTCCACTGAGATAGCTCCTGAAGAAGGAGAAGGTGTGTACAGAAAAGTTTTCTGATTTCATGGTGTGGTAATGAATAAAAAAGTAATTTCAAGAATGATAAAAGTAACATACATGTCATTTACAATTGTTAAATATTTTTATGGTTAATTCAAGGATCTTTTTGCTCCTTTTCAGATGACATGGCCACTGGCTCCCTGCCCCTCGTCAACATATCTGCCTCGGTTTCCCTGAGTGCAGCTGACATGACAATGTACCTGAAGAAGATGTCGAGAGGAGAGGCAGTAGAGGGTGACTAACATACCGCCGCAGCCGCTTCACCTACACCTGTATAAATCCTGTATCTCCATGAGTAATTTGCTGTTTTTTTTTCTCACTCTCTGCTATAGATGTGTTGGAGGTGTTGACAGAGGTGGATGAGAAGTCAAGGAGGAGCCCCGAGATCATCCAGTACTTTATCGTGAGTCATAAACAGAAACAAAAGAAAAAAAGTGTAGTGTGTGTGCATATGTGTGTAGCGTCCCAATCACCGCTTTGTGTCACTGTTTGTAGAACGATCTGCAGAGACTCATGGCTTCCTCGGAGGACTTGTGTCGGAACATGGCCTTCAGTTTGGCCCTGCGCTGCATCCAGAATAATCCCTGGTAAGATAACAACACTCTTAAGACAAACAGAAGAAAGTGTTTCTAAGTTAATGTTCAGTAATTCCCTGACTTTTCTCAGTATGTCTACATTTACAAACGGTGTTTTTTTTTTGTCTTTGTCGCAGCCTTGCAACAGACTTCCTGCCGACTTTCATGTACTGTATGGGCAGTGGGAACTTTGATGTTGTACAAACGGCTCTCAGGAATCTTCCAGAGTATGTGCTTCTCTGTCAAGGTAAGAGGATATTCTGCAGCACTCTTTTTTTTTTTCTTTTTTTTTACCCTAAGCTGCAGTCACTTCTGCACCTTCTTCTGTCATATACTCTCTTAACTACACCTTATTTATAGCCAGATTTTTTAAAGTAAATACCAAACCAAAATCCCTGTCACATTTAGGACCATGGCTAAATGCTGTTATGTGTTTTCTTTTCTTTTTTTTTTTACCCTCACAGAACACGCAGACATCTTGCTTCACAAGGCGTTTTTAGTGGGAATCTACGGACAAATCGACACCAGTTCAATGATCGCCGAGTCGATGAAGGTCCTTCACATGGAAGCAACCACGTAACCTGAAAAAAGCACTCCACTCCACGACAAATTGAAAACGGTGTCATTCATTCGCCGCATTCCAGAGCTAGATTAATATTTTTCTATTGTCTTTAGTCGCTAAATTGCTCTAATTTGATCACTGCAGATTAAAGTACGCCGTGGCTCTTGAGTGTTACAGATGAAAGGGTCCTGCAGTGAGCTGGTAGTAATATAATAACTTCTGGATCATTTAATGACTTCAAAGTGTTTCAATTTCCTTTCAACGATCTGAAAATGTAATAATTAAAACCATAAAAATGGCTGCTTTTGTACTAATTCCATAATTAAAGCATTTATTACTTTTCAAATGTCGTAAGCTATTTTAAATTAATGATGTACCACAGAAAGTAATAATGAGAAGAGAAAAGATGTGAAATACTGTGAGGTGATTGTATTAAATTCGTTCATATGAGACTCAGTAAATAAACAGGAAAAAAAACTTAAATATAGAAATTTGCTATTTTAAATATTTCAGTCATCCAAAAAGAGAAATGAGAAATTAAATATCACATTTTCATCCATCTCAGAGGGAGCTTTTTTTGTTTTTAATTAAGCAAATATTCAATAACGTAGAAATTATTACTTCTACACAGCTCGTGTCATTTTTGTCAGCTTGTTTGAAAAACTTTGAATATGCAGTCAGTTCATAATCAGGCTCTTTCATATTCAAGTATTTTTAGGTCTTGTCGAAAAGGCAATATGGTACTGTAATTTTCTTCTAAATTTAGTGTTAAAACTCTAAAATACAAACTGGACTAAAACTTGGTATCATGAAACCAAACTCTGTGATTAAATTCAAGTTAAAAAGTTTATTTTCTCAGGTTGAATTCTTTAAATAGTTTAAATAAATCTGCTATGAACATCATCCATGAGCCACCTCCATATGAACTTAATTCAATGATTTCTGGAATATTCCGATCTCAACCTGTTTTGCCTGATTGAAAGCAACATCAGCACCTCATAATTTTACTGTAAAAAATTCTAAAACCAGATTTTACAAGACCTCATTATAACCATTCAGAATAATACTTGAGCTTGTAAAACAAGATGGAATGAGGGAAGTAAATGACAGTATGTTACTGTAATTTTCTTCTTAATTTAATGTTAAAACTCTAAATTCCAAACTGGACTAAAACTTGGTATCATGACACCAAACTCTGATTAAATTCAAGTTAAAAAAAAGCTTTTTTTCGAGGCTAAGTTTTTTTAAATAGCTGAAATAAATCTTCTATGAACATCTGCGAGCCTCCTTCATGTGAACTAAATTAAGTGATTTCCGGAATACTCCGATCGTAACCTGTTTAGCCTGATTGAAAGCAACTCCAGCACCTCACAGTAAGAGTTATAAAACCAGATTTTACAAGAACCAATTATAACCGTTCAGAATAACACTTCAGCATGTGAAACAAAATGGAATGTAGGGAAATAAATGGTGAAATATTTGTGGCTTTCCATTTAATCCCAGTAATTTGTGCATCCTGATAAGACTGGAAACAGCTGTCATAGGTACGCTCCTTCTTCACCGGCGTGTAACTGACAAATTAAAGGCACGGTGCGCATGCTGTGATGGAAACCATTTTGCCATGAAAGTGTGAGTTGTTTTGCCCAGTGCAACTGACTTCATCTGAAAACCTCTTGATGGAGTCAAAGGGGACAAGGTAAACTATGTGTGGGCATGCAGGTAAACTAGGAAAGAGCCAGTCTCTATTGACAGCAAATTAACCATGGCGGTAATTGTTCAATCACACAGACCAAAGGCTGCTTTCCAGATGGGATGTGGGTAGGAGGTTTTTACTGAACACACTGTTGCTGGTGTTTTGTTACATAGGAGGACATGGAGATGGAGTTTCAGGATGGTTAAGGATACGCAGAGAGGGTGAGACATGCCTACACTGGTGCATCGGTTGAATCTGCCACTCAGAAAATACAGCCGTTCAAGGTGATACACGGGCTGGATGTCTGACAGCAGAGTTTTTAAACTACATTAATGCAGCTGTGAGTGGAAGGCTGCTCAGACTTACTTCAAAATCAAAGTGTCTTTTAAAATTCAAGACACTAAACTTTCATCATACGGTATATATTTAACCTTTGTCTCCCTGACCCTCATACAAGCCCCCAAATCCACGTTAATGAATATTTATTCACACACCCTCTCTTAGAATTAACCTGCTCATATGTAAACCCGGCCCTGGTCTACCCATCACGCCTCATACCTGCTGATCTCTCTCTGCTGGCTCCGTCTGATGTGTTAATTGCACCTGTATGGTGTCCTATGACTGGTGGAAAGCTCTGTTTGTGGTTATCAATCAACTTGCGACACAAGTCCGAGCAGCCTGGGCTCTTGGTCAGGCGCCAGCATCCTATTGGCTGGGCAGCAGTGAGGCAGAACAGAGATGAATGACAGCTTAGGAGGAAGTGGTGTAAGGACGGGGGAGGAGGAGCAGGGGGGATTTGGACTGTTTCTGTGTGACAGACCCCTGACAAGTTAACAACCTCTGTTTTTCTGTATGATACCAGCTGTTGAGGCCTGACTTCCTGTTTGTCCTTTCACACTTAAATCATAAAACACCTTCAAAGTAAATGTGAACAAAGAATAAAAACAGAAAGGAATGAATTAGTTTCTTTTTTTTAGTGGAGTCATAACATTTTAACCAAAATATATTATACAATCAAATACATAGTTAAAAACCGAATTTGAATTTTACTCATCGGTTCTTTATATAGTGAAGACCTAAGTCGTGTTTAAAATATATTTATACTTCTAATGTTTCTGACCATTTTGACATGAACTTCAACTCCACAATCCTCATTTAAGCAAGCTAAAAATTCAGCCAAAACCAAAACATAAACAACTTTTACAAATAAGATTGAGCAAGATAACTTTTAACCCTGTTAATTATTTAACTAGATTAGAAAACTTTTGACCTCTGTATTTCAGTACCTTAAAGCACCTGTGAGGAACTTTAAAGTTTGAGTCAACGTTGGTGCCCCTTGTTGACAAAAGAGATCTTGCTGAACTTGTCCCCTCAGATAAGTTAAATCTCATCCTGATGACTTCTGGTATTCATTTATTGTGAATATTTTATGTGAAAACTATTCGGTTGACACCTACCCCCTGGCCACAGTTTCAGGCATCAAAAATGTGGATATAAAAATCGTCAATCTTGTCACTGATGATTTTATTTTCCTTTGGATATTCAAAGAAGTTAGCAAGATGAATTTCAGCTGTTTTCATTAACATTTAAAAACTCCTCATTGGAGCTTTAAGTTATAGCACTGATTACAAGGAGGTCTAACTTATCAAGCTAAATCCACATTAGGAGACGTCTGTTGCATGAGGACCCATTTTAATTAATCTCATGTTAAATGTATTGTGCTGGTGATCAGCGGTACTAAAAGTTAAGTAATGGCTTCTCCGCACTGACCGTGATAATGCAGACACATGGTCACCAGTTGGTCTTTCCTGCCCATGTGAGAGTGGACAGTGAGCGAGCAGGGAGAAGGAATGTGACCAGTGTTGGTTTCTTGGTTTCTTGGTGTCTATCCCAGCTTGAGGAGAGGCCCCGATGTGCTGCTACCTGCCCACGCACATCTGTCTGCTCTCCGTCTCCCTCTCAATGGCACCCTTGCCTTAGATCATCTCCTCTCCCTCCACGCTTGAGTTGCACTTGGCTTGCGTGGAAAAAATGTGGACCGTCTCTCGCCTCTCTTCTCTCTGGCACTTTGATGTCTCAAGTGTGATTGCTCTTGGATTGTGGCCGCTTTCCCTTGAAGGTTTTGACATGAAAAGCAGGCTGGGCTCTCAGGTTTATCCCATGACCAGTGATCCAGGACTAAAACAATCAGCCGGCTCACTGTGGGATACTATTACCAGGGAGAGTGAGGCACCAAGCATAGGGGCTTCCTCAGCCATGAAATACACTTTTCCTCCAAGTTACAAACATGTTTTAGGCGTGTTGATTGAATTAAGCCAACCCACGCTCTCGTTAATAGATTTAACTCTGAAGTTTGTGCTGGCCGCCAACACTGAAACACCAAGAGTCCATTCCTGGTGTGTTTGCACAGAAATGGACGACTGAAATGATTCAACATTAGTAATGAATTAAAAAGAAATGAAGCCGGTAATTGCAGTTAAGATTGACCCGATCTGATAAGTATGATAATGTGACATGTCATTAACAGCACAGGCACAAGTGACAACCCTTAAGCTTCACTTACACTTTCATTAAATATTGATCTTATCTGTGCTCATTGCTGCTCCAGCCTGCAAATTACACCAGATAGATATATTCCCATGACAGTGGAGCTGACGATAATCATCCATCTTGGCGTGACATTTGGCAGAACTCTTGTTTCATTCGCTGAAGTGCCATTGTAGTGGATGAGAAAGAATAATCGTGTGCAGTGTTCATGATCGCCATTATGTTAGATTGCATCTCCATCAGAATGAGGGCAGTCTGCCACAGTTAATCCACTTTAGCCATGTCTGTCAGGGAAAACAGGGGTCCTGCTTCATCCAAGTCAAAATGAAACTCACTGATAAAGTTTTATTAAAGAGTTCACACTAGTTTACAAATTTGTTTTAGTTAAATATTTGAACCTTTTGGAATTTTATCCATAACCAACATGCTTTTTCTTGTTTTTGTCTTGATTATTTTTGTCTCTCCGCTCCTTAAATATTTATTTAAGCCTCAGTGGGACATAGTGGACAGCAGTTAATTGTAAATGAGCTCTAAGAAACATTTGCACACTACACCAAATAAAGGATAAACAGCTTGAGAGTTAAATCGTCAGTCAGCTAGAGTTTTCAGAGACCAAAACTGAGCGAAAATCCCTGCATTCCTCATCTTTGAAGCAGTGCTTAAAAGTTATATGGTTTCTCTAAAATTACTGGGAATACAAGAAAACAGAGCTCAACACTGAGGTGTCAATAATATCTGTTTTTTTCTAAAATCAGGCTACCACAGGTCTAAAAATGAAAGTTTTTTTAGATGACTAAATTTAGACCAAGTTTAAACTAGCCAGCTAACACTGTACATTGCTCAACGGCTATCATAATTATTTTGTTTAAGTACTTGGAGATCAGTTATGCAACTCACAGTTGCTTTTTGAAATAAATAGTTATCGAATAATGGGTTAAAGCGCAACGTCTAAATTCTGTAAAAATATACAGAATCTAGACGGTTGAAATTAGGTCAAAAAAATAAAAAAAAATAGACGTCTAATAGCTGTCCATTTCAGTGGGTTAGAACCACAGAATAACAAATGAATGTGAAGGTATCTACCCGTCCCTCAACTCTGCACATACACCAGTCCCATTTATCTGTTCTTTGAAGGTGGTGTAAACTTGAACAAAGCACATCTCACTTTTCTGTCCTGTTATGACATCTTAAGTAGCCCCCGGTGCATTATCTGAGATCCAAAAACAGCACACATTAGAGGGGTACTGTTCTTTCCTACTTTGCAATGAGTGAAACAAGCTCAAACAAGTCCATTTCAAACTAAAGACATCTGAAGGACGTCCCGTTGATGGCTCTCTAAACCCATAGATAATGCACATTCTGACCCTGCAGCTGAAGATCTGCTAATCATTCGATGATTGCCATGCTAGCTGTGACTCTTCAGTGCTGCCTTGTCAGCAGGGAGCTAGAAATACCAGAGAAACCAATAAGTCCTGGCATTAGCCATTACTATTGTTGTCTTAAAGCCTCCTTCAATTACCGACAAGCAGCTCTTTTGAGCAGCCACTGTCAGAACCTCCCCCCACAGGTTTTTCACCAATTTTGTCCCTGATTATCTGGATCAATGGGCTTTAAAAGACCCAGGCAAAGACAAACACAGTGTTTTGGGGGTGCTGGGAGATGGGGTCTACTTTCAAACAGACCAGAAATCCCTGTAACTACCTGTGTACCAGGGACAAATGCAGATGGCTATTTAGCCGTCAGTTCCACCACACACTGTTTATTTAGCCGCAGCTCAGACCAGACACTTTTAATCTATTTAGCTTTTCACTGCAGAACTCGAAACCCGAGAAATTGTTTCTTTCAATCTTTGCCAGACTATTTCTTCACACACACACACACACACACACACACACACACACACACACACACACACACACACACACACACACACACACACATGCAGAGATACAAACAGACTGAAGGAGTAAAAGTTCTCCGCTAAGTTCATCAACTGGAGATTAGAAAGCCGGTGATAGAAAAAAATATATATTTTTGGATGGCAGGTAAAGAATTAAGTTGAAATTCTACATCAAGAGGATGTAAGAGATCTAGCCAGTTTTGCTTGACTAGATTACAGCATCTTGAGTTTTGGGCTTGGACTCAGGATGGTGTCCAGAGGAATGGCATGGCCGCCTTTAAAACCTGATTGGGTACCTTAGGGGCCATCTCTAAAGTTAACTTTCTGAGCTGTGTTGCAACAGAGTAATTGTAGCTTTCTTTGCATGTTCTGTTGGCTTTTAAAGGCACTGTGAGGAGTTTCTAACTGGTCGAGAAACAGGCTGAAACTAGTATTGATGGCCTTCAAATTCAAATAATACCATCAACAATATGGTGGATATTTTTAAGTGAAATTTTAAAACCAGACGATGGAGTTTTTGTCTTAAAAAAAATAATGAAATAAAAAACTTTTGCACATAAGGGCTAAAGATAAGGGGTATCACTTTGTTCACTGGGGGCGCCAAAGCCAACACAGACCAAAAGTCCCTCACTGAGACATATAAATGTAATATTCGTAAAAACAATAAATGTGTATAAACGGGGTTTGTTAACATTTTCTTGGAAGAGTTTGTATCCCGACTGTCCCGCATTCATCTATGTAAAAGCCTGAACATTTTTTCTCTGATGTGGAATCAAATTAAGAGGAAATAAACACCAGCTTTCAGTTCCAAAGAAATCCAAATTGCTCAGACCCACTCAGGCTTTTCTTCAGTGTTTGAACAGGTGTGGATGAAAGGGCCACAGGTGAGAGAGTTGCAGTTTTGGAAGAATGACCGTCCGGTGACTCACCTGATCTCTGATCAGCCTTCTCCTCCTGCAGAGGTCCTGAGTTGATCAAAGCCGCCTCAGCTCTTCAGTTCAGCAGTGACGACACTGACAGGTGAGTGTTTTCACCACCGTCTGAGCTGATGAGCAGTTACAGAGACATGTTGTGAGGTGAAATGTATCTACGGATTAATTGTCACACCTGTGTTTAATTCACATAGACGGTGCTGACGTTCATCTCATCAGGGATCCATCAACACTAAGCTACAGCTGCCGTACTCCGAGAAAAAAAGTGTTAATAATCTTCCTGTCTTGGATGTTAATGTGTTGATGTGCATGCTTTGATTTGAGATGGGAAAATCCTGTATCTGATGACAATGACTACTTTTATAACTTTACAAAGCTGGTAATATACCCTCACTTATTGTCACAGCACATTAGTCAGTAACAAAGTGTAAGACAGGATAAAACAAGTTAAAACACTTCATTGGTATTTAGGGAAAAAAAAAAATAAAAGATTTTTAGAGGCTCTTTTGTTGGCTTATATATAAACTTTTGAAAGTTGTATCCAGAGCAAGTTTGGTAACAAACTTACTTAAACCATCAGTTTTATCAATCAATCATTTTTTTATCTATATCTTATACACAAATATTTGAGATGTGCAGTGTGAGAAAACTCTGTAAATATATACAGAACAACCCTGAGTCAACAACAATCTTAATTTGTCAAATACAAGCTGCCATTATTTTTTCTTTTTAATGATTTTTAATTGAAGAATAATGCTGATGATAATGCATGAGAGGCTCCCTTATCCATTAACTACAATAACACAAATCATAACAATAAGAAACATGCTTCTTTTCTTATTATTTCAAGTGTAATTTAAAGATCAAAAGCGCCTTGTTGGAGTGAATAGTTGTCATTTTACTAACTGTAGCAGCTGATTTAAGCTCCAAGGCATTTACCAGATATTAATCTTCACATCAGGCTGTACTTTTCTCATGGTTATGATTCTATCCTGGTGGAGATGATGGTTATCTTGCTGGCTAAAATCAGGTGTGATTGAAGGATACTGTGATCTCAAAGAAACTCCTGTTATTTTGGTGGTAAAAAATAAACAGACTTATCAGCTTTTCACCTTGAGATAACAAGATCTTGAACGAATATCTTCTAAGTTGTCTGGTTAGAATCTCTGTGATAAATAAATAGTGGAAAAGGTCAAAGATAACAGGTATAAATGTAAACATTTGACCTCTTTTCAGTTTTAAATAGTTCATTTCTTCTGTTATACAATGATATTTGTGTTACTCTGGGGACTGTGAAAACTCCACCACTTCTTCTTGATGACATTGGAGCTTTTGTCCTGCATATCTTGAAAGGGTTAAAACACATTTAAAGAGTAAATCTGAGGTAGATTCAAACAATGTTCCCATAAATATTGAGTCAGTTTCAGGTTGGTCCTGTTGCAGAGGAAAGGGTGTTTATCTTTAAACCTGCTCCTCAGGGTCTGCTGCTTGTTTTCGTACCAGTAAAGTGAACAATTTATGTTCTCATTTTGTCTACTCTAATTTGTTCTCATTTATTTTGGTGACTTCTACACAGCTCAGATGAGAGCTGTGCAAATCCTCTAAATGGATACGTACAGCTCCATGGTTGAGTTTTAACACAATGAGCTCCTGTCCATCTACCTGAAGCTGAAGATGTTGCAACTTGTCCCAGGAAGGCAGAGGGAGACAAATATTCAATTACACATGCAGTGATTGTGAAAAGTAATGACAAATACAGCGTGCAGGGATGGAGTAACCCTGACAGTCCACAGAGAGATGAATCACAGGTTTGGTTTTCACCTGTGTCCTACAAAGCCAGTCCTGCCTGTGTTTAGGGTCATGTGATCAGGGAAAGGAGGGGGAGAGGACTGGAGAGGAAGAGTAGAAAGACAAGGTGAGACCACCTCCACCACTTAAATCTTACCTTTACTCCTCAGGCAACACCAAGAACCTGGGCCTGGCTTAAATAAACAACTCAATACAAGCAGTGGGAACAAGAACTTTTCACTCTCTGCTCTTTTTTCAGACTCTGGATGTTTTGATGCATTCAGAAAATCCAGCAACATCCTTTTGAGAGTCAACCTGACCCTCTCCAGTGGACAGACACTTCATTCTGGACTCCTATGAAGACTCTTTGGACATGTTTGGCCCAAGGCAGCTGGTATCTACTCTCCTGCCTGCAGTTTTCCATTCACCTTCAGCTCACTTTTTCCCTGCATTCCCAACCAGATTGGGCTCTCAACCTCAGATCCTGATCCCTGGACCCTTTATCAGCTATGAATCCCTGAGGACTTATCTGCAGCCTGAGCCGTGCAAGGAGGCTCTTCTGCTGGCCACACACTCAGTTGGGATTGGGCCACTCACAGAGGGCATAGGTGAGTACAAAATCTCAGCCACTGTTGTAAAAATAATGGGCTGATTCTTAAAACTGGATTCTGTGCGCCAAACTGGCACTGCAGAACTACAGTCTTTTGGATCATCAGTCAGCGCCATCTGATTCCAGTGTAAATGTTTACAAAAGATTAGCTAACAGCTCGTAACTAACAATCAATTATCAAGCAGTGTTAAAGTGGGCCTAATGATCGCTGCGTTAATTATCCAATCTAGAGCCATTAGTTGGTTGTCAGCCGTTGGCGATTGTGTAATTGGTGCTTGCGCGGTGCTTTCCAGATGAACAGAGGCCAGTGAAGCAGCGTCGTGCGCGGGCCAACTACAGCAGCTGGCAGCTGGAGGAGCTGGAGAAGGCCTTTGAGACCACCCACTACCCAGACATCTTCATGAGGGAAGCCCTGGCTGTCAGACTGGACCTCATCGAGGCCAGAGTGCAGGTAACTGGCACGCAATGTCAACTCTGCACTCATTCAACTTGTTTTGATATTACTGTGTAATTTTCAAATTAGACACCTCTTCTTCTGTTGCATGCCCAACACCCCCAGCTTTGGTTGACAAACAATTACTGAATTTAAAGGTGAAGCTAAGCCTTGCAAAATGCCTAATTTTGGAAGATTGCATAGATTTTTAATTTTTTCATAGAAGTCTAAAGCTATTTTATGTTACTACTAATTCTGAATAATTTATTTGCTAACACTTATCTTGACGCCTATCTCTATAACGCATTATAAATATATTTCTAATACATTATAATGATGTTATAGCACTGTATAACTATAGTTATAAATACTCATGAATGATCATAATGCTTTATAGCAATAATCAAAACACATTATAAAGCATTTTATCATGATTTACAAGGTCAGGTATTTTAATGTGTTATAACTGTTGACAACTCACTGACAATGCCCACATAGATAATGCAATGCAACTGTTTTAACAATTATAACACATTATAATACCTGACCTTGTATTTCATAATAAAATGCTTTATAATGTGTTTTGATTATTGCTATAAAGCATTATGATCATTTATGAGTGTTTATAACTATAGTTATACAGTGCTATAACGTCATTATAACGTATTAGAAATATATTTATAATGTGTTATAGAGATAGACGTCAAGTGAAGTGTTACCCTTTATTTATATCCAGGTTTGGTTTCAAAACCGCCGCGCCAAAATGAGACGACAGCTAAAACTCCAGGGCCAGCTAGCGGGACCTTATGCAAACAGAGACATTGATGAAACATCTGACAAAGCCGGCAGAAATCTTAAACAGCAGACAGAAAAGTCCGACAGGGAGCACTGGGAGAGACAACAGGAAGAGGACAACAATCCATGGACAAAAGCTGTGCACACTGCACTGGGTGTGTGCGTGCAGCCCGTGACCCAGAGGTCAGGGAAAAGGGAGAGACCAGAGGGGCCGAGCTCAGAGGGGCTGAGCTCAGAGGAGCTCCGCTTCAGCAGCATCGCCAAGCTAAGGGCAAAAGCCCGAGAGCACGAAGCTGAGATCCACAGCACTGTGAACACGACAGGGGGTGACGCACAAACACAGGAAGCTGATGCCATGCATGATGATTGATCATTTTACAGTCTTCCTGTTTGTTTGATCAATCGTAGCCAAGAAACAGTCATGCTAAATCCTTTCCAAACACTTTGTTTTTTGTTTTTGTATAAAATGTGATGTATTTTTTCTGAAAGTATGAACAAGATTTCATTCCTCTTTAAAAATTCTCTCAATGTGATTTTCTCCACCACTATCAAAGAGTTTTCTACAGTTTACTGGAGTTTGTTTAATATAATCCAACACAGTTTTGTCTATTTGGATAACAATCTATCAAATTGCAAGTTTTTGCGCCCCACTCTTAGTCAAAGTCATGCACATTATTTCATATTGTTTTATACTCTTAAAACTGTTAAAAATACTGATTATAAGGGAGACATGCTGTAAACTGAGTCTAATACAAATCACAGTGACAAATGAGGAAAGCTGTCTCCTCATCTTCTCAGTCCATCAGGGCTGAAACTGAATACAGTGAAAACATTTCCTGATGATTTCACCAATGACAGCTCATCCCTGACCTCTGAGGTTAAAAAAGATTTGCGCATGCAGCCACACGTCCTCACAGGAACAATGGGAGGCCAACAATGGGAGCTGTTGGCTGAAATCATGAAAAGTTTGTTCATTTCTCTATTTTTTAAACTAATACATACAAACACTTTAACGAACATTCAGAAGATGAAAAGAATGATAATACCATGAAAAAAAACATTGTTTAAAATAGCTCCTGTACACAAATGACAAAGTGACATGGTGAAACAATAATAAAATAAGGTGGTTTTGTAAAAGTTATTTCTAGAAATTAAAAACTACAAACTTGTAAAAGCTGATCAAAATATTAAACTTGAGAGTCTGAAAGGGTTAACGCTCCTTTATTTAGCTTTAAGTGCAGCCCACTGATTTAAACAGTATATTAACTCAGTGAAAAAGAAAACCATCACAGCAAGAAGATTTGATAAAATCATCAAATGTATCATTTTAAAATGTTTTTTTTTTGGAGCAGTTTTGCCCCTTCCAATCATCAGATAAAATCAGCACAATAGAAACTTTTATAAAGGAATCTAATTAACTTTAATTATTTTTTTAATTGTTAAAAAATGTTTGTTTTAAATCAATCAGATTAATAATTCAAGTTAAAGCCCAGAGTTTTAGAAAAGTACACCTGCACTTAAATGTTTCTATTATTTTCAATCTGGAGCACTTCCTATGTGTTTGCTGTCCTGAGTGACAGTCTTTTAACACTGTGGTGTGACACTGCCACCTTCTGGGCATGAAGACATCTTTGACCAGAGCAGGTGAGAGAAAAGACAACTCACATGCTTCTTTCTGCTCAGCTGTGCTCACACGTTATATATTTATACTGTTAGTGAATCTCATAGGCGTGTTAGTTTGTTGACGTACTTGGAGACCCTGAAGTTGTGACAATTAATAATTAATGTCTCACCGTGAATGAGGTCAATGTTGGTGGCTCACGTTTCAAAGACTTGAGCTCAGCTCTTGTCTGCAGGTTTGAACACCCTTCAATGACATCTTTGAGTCCAACTTTGACCATCTTTATTAAATGGGTCAGAAAAGAAGATTTTGTATCATTTTGTTTCAAATATGATGATTAATAATTAATTTATCATGCAAAGGTTTTACTATGTTATGTGACATTTTTCCTTAAAATTTTGGGACGCTGTATGTGCTCATTAAGAGGGAATTTATATATGACAATAGTTGCCCTCAATTAGGCCCCAATTAGGCCCCACACAAATCTGAATGAGGGGGGAAAATGCATGTCATAGATCCTCTTCCTGGTTCTCATGCTGCACATTGACCTGGATGTGCTGGACGAGATAGCGAGCCTGGTGTTTAATTACTGTAGAAATCCCACAGCATAGTTCTCCTTTACTGACAGCCAGAAGATTAATTTAGTGGATTATATTAAATGAAATATTATTGTAGATGCCCACATCAGCTTTATGACGACTGAGCTTTCTGTCCTGAGAGGAGAATTCAACAGAAATACAGAAGTGCTGCAGCATTTACAGCCACTGAAAAGAGAAATCAAAATATATAAAATGTGGTTTAAAATTTTGCCATAATTCTTGTTATGGATACTATAATCTTCATTTTAGGCTCTAAACAGGAGGATCGTCAATATTAGGAAAGTTTTCAGAAGCGAAACCTCTGACGGTTCATTCATAAACGTTAAACAGTAATATGTCATAGTTATTATTCAATAGTTATTTATATTATTACATTTGTATGTATGAAGACACAAAGAAATCTTCTAAGTCTTTTTTTAAGTATTCAAAAAGATGTTCATCTAAAGTCACAGAAAAAATATGAACAATGATAAACAAACATAAGAAAATGTTGTTCATTTTAATGATCACCCCTGGTAGCCAAAATAGGATTGGGGGGGGCAATATGTCAAGAGGGCTTGTGCCACCCCTGGTCATCCATTTGGACTCACCCCTGCGATGCAGAATGGGGGGGGATCCTGCGTTTACATCAGTGTAGAATCAAACCTTTATGTAGTTTGAATAATATTATTATTGCCCCACCATAATTTTATAGTATTTTAAATATTACCAGCCTACATAAGACAGTGTTTATTGTCTCTCTAGGTTGTTTCATTTCAGGTCTATGTTGCTCCAGGTCTCTGTCAGACCTTTGTACTTTTATAATTGTCAGTTTTTACTTTACAAAGAAGTACTAAGTATCAGTTTTAGTGTGGCGTAATGCGCACAGAAATATACGTTTAACACACACAATATACATTTAACACACACACACACACACACACACACACACACACACACACACACACACACACACACACACACACACAAACACGCACACAGCAGTTCCTCCAGGGGGGCTCAGAGCGCGCGCTCAGGTAAAAGAAGGAAACAGGACGCAGCTGCGGCGCCGCAGTTCACGGTCAAATCCTGAGCACAGACTTTGTGTTTATCTGTCTTTCCTCCGGCTCCTCCGCACTGAACCCTCTCCTCCTCCCCGCCTGTTGCGCTTGTTGTCTGTCTCACTCTGCTCTGCGTGAACAGTGTAGTGGAGCATGGCTGCCATCAAGGCTCTGGAGCAGTGGTGTAAACTCCACTGTGAGGGTTACCGAGATGTGGCCATCACCAACATGACCACTTCTTTTAGGAACGGACTAGCTTTCTGTGCGCTTATACACAAGTACAGACCGGACCTCATGTGAGTACTTCACTTTGAAAAGTTGCGTGAAAATGAAGGTTTTATTTTTCTAGAGACGTTTAGTCTTGAAGATGTGGTGTCCTTTTATAATTTTGTCATCTAAATTAATTGGAAAAAGTGCATCTTAATTTTTTTAAGTTTTTCTTTGTTTTGGACTTAAAATTCGCTAATTTTGAGAATTTTTGGCATTAATAAATGCTGCTTTTGTATATACAGTAGGTGCTTGTTTTAATGGCTGAACCCTTCAGAGTTTTAATGTCATATGAGGGTTTTCCCCTCCATATCTTCTCTCCTCATTGTATTCCTGTTTTTTTTCCAGAGACTATGACTCACTCAGTAAGGAGGATGTGTTTGAGAACAACAGACTGGTAAGAAGTCAAGCTGTTGAACTTTTGTCAGTGTTGACTTTGTGCTCCAGCTGTATAATCTGACATGACACTAAACAGAGTCTTTATTAACCCAAGAGTCATGAAGACACATCCAGCATTAATCCGTATTTGTTCTTGTCTTAGTGTTTATGCTGCAGAGTTGTTCATTTTTCAGCTGCTTCAACATTTTCAAAGTACAGCAAAAGCCACTTTCCAATCCTGGACTCATTTCAGAACTTACAACCCTCAGATTGTTCTTCTGCCTCTGTCCACTAGACCTCATTTATTTTGTTAACCCCTTCGTGACCTGAGCCGCACAGCCGTGACCTCTCCATTATTCAGACTTCTTCCATTTGAGCAGCTTCCTCTGAGAGCGCCACACTGGGCACGCTCTGTATGACTTCCTTGTTGTCTCGGACGATCCTGGCGATGTCAGCAACAAACCCGAGCTCAGGGAAGAAGCTCTCCAGGACATCCATTTTGAATGAGGCCTACTATCATCTGCCACTTGATCCTTATGTTGACAGCTCAGTTGCTGCGTTTTTATCAAATTTATAACACAAGAAAAAGACCGGTAAACCTTCGCTGAAGCCAGAGCGTGGCGTGGTTAAACAGGTTTTAGTTTTGAACTACCTTTAAACACACTCAATGAAGCACAACACGAGAACATGACCTGTGCGGTAATTCACACCCTTCTATTTTTCATGAATAGTGTCGTGTTTCTCACAGGTGGTTGTTTAATAAGAAAGTGTCACTGTAGTTCAACCATTTGCAGCTCTGAGTGCCTTTCTTTTACAGACAGACTTGGTATTCAGCAAGGCTCTGCTTTAAATTTAATGAGCATGTCCAGACTGATGCTAAACAATGCCCCGCTATCTTTCTCCCTCTGTCCTTTTTCTTTTCCCGCGAGCTCACAGGAAGAGCTCTATTCATTATGAAGCCCTTTATGACCTCTCTGGCCTGCTGCTGGTCTATTTAAGGGAAACCGTATTGTGTGACATTTTTAAACAGGCTGCAGACATTTCTGCGCTCGCTAAGAGATGTTTATATTCTGCAAAAAATGCCTCCAGTTTTGTGGTTTTTGTTTCAGGCTTTTCAGGTAGCGGAGGAGAAGTTGGGAATCCCGGCTTTGTTAGATGCAGAAGACATGGTGGCTTTAAGGATCCCAGATAGACTGAGTATTCTCACCTACGTCTCTCAGTATTACAACTACTTTAATGGACGGCCTCCCAGTAAGGACACATTTGATTTAAAAATCTTTGAAATTAATCAGCTAAGACTCATTTCATCATCTTTATAATTAAAACAGTTCTACGCTTTCTTTACTACACGTTTATTTTTCAAGGTCTAGGTGTAATTATTTTCTTTTTCCCACCTACAAAACTGTGATATTTGAAACTCACAGTGCTCTGCTTCTCCTCAGTGGGAGGTGTAAAACGGCCAGCAGAGGGCTCCAAGGAGGAGCCATCAGAGAAGAAAAATCTCCCAGTTGTTGCCAAAACCTTTGTGTCTAAAACAGCCACTGAGAATCGCTCACCTTCCACCCTCAATGCTCAGATGTCTCCCAAGTTGGCAAGAGCTAATGTTCAGGTCAGCAATTATGGACATACAACATATTTTTAATGCATTTTTGATCACTTTGAAATACTTCTTATATCAGAAGTGGAAGAAGTATTTTTTTTATTATTTTAGAGGGGCTCTGGTGGATGTTAAAAAGATGGCTTTTTGGATCAAGTTGTGGTTTTCTTTTGCAGAAGGGGGTTCTTGCAGAAAACAGCAACAAAAATGGGACTCTTAACAGCAAGTGTGTTGCATGTAAGAGTCATGTTCACCTGGTTCAGAGGCACTTTGTGGATGGCAAGCTCTACCACAGAAGCTGTTTCAGGTAAGAACTGAATCTAAATCCTATTAAATCTTTCTGTTTACTGCTTTAATACCCTCATATTCACATGTCTACATCAGGTGCAGCGAATGCTCCGGCACGCTTCATGCAGGAGGATACAAACCTGGGAGGAATCCAGACACTTTTATCTGTAATGGCCAACATGCCAGTCGCAAAAGTTCCTCCTCCAATACTGGGATCAAGAATAACGTCAGCCAGACCCAGCCTGCATCACGCCCCTCCTCTGTGCTGTCAGCTCCTCTTAACATTACCATCAAGCCGTCCACTCCTACCCCACCTTCCCCATCCTGGACAGTCTCAGCCCAGAAGACTCAGTCAGCCAGGCAGAGGTTTTTCCAGGCTGCACCGCCACCGACAGTAGAGACCACAAAGGGTAAAGGGAAGCCCACAGAGCCCTTAAGTGTTTTGGGAAGGCCAAAAGTCCCACTTAGCACTGATGAGGAGAGGAACAGAGCCAGGACAACCATAGGAAAGAAACTGGCAGAGGAAAACTGCAACACCAACAACAACAAACGCCTGTTCACTGTTCGACCAGCAGAGAGACGGTGAGTTTTGCTGTGTGTAGATTCCTGTTTGCAAAATCAGTATACTTCTGTTTCCTGCATAATTTTATTTATACTTTTGTTGATAAGAGCTCCCTTTTTTATTTGCAGGTTTGGATATGAGCCAACTTCAGCTGACAGCTCCAGTTTGAGAGAAGATAAATGCAGCCGAGGCCCAGCAGGAAACCAGGCAGGACAGCCCTCCACCGGCCAGACAAACAATAAGGAATTTCCACGTCTGAAGGCCATCAGCAGAGACAACACAAGGCCAGCGACAGTACACACAACTGCTGCAGGCAAGCGCTACTAAATTCATTTTAGTTGTTCTTGATCCATTATTTGACATCTAGCCAACATTCACCCACCGCCTCGCCAATTCCCCCTGTCTGTCTGCAAACGCATTCATAGAAAAACAAAGCCCTTTTGTCATTTTTTACCCTATTTATGCAGCTGCTGCATTTAGCATAATGTTAGCTCCATGTGTGATATTGACATTTTAATTTCAGTGTCACACTTTTAATGAACTGTCATAGTTGGGCTGTCATTCTGCTGGGATTGATGTGCATGCAGGAGCGCAGCAACCTGACGGATAGTCCTCTGTCAGACAGACTCTAAATTAGTTTTTGTTTTAAAATGAGAGGATCCTAAAATTACCATGTTTGATTGAAGCCGTTTGTATCCTACAAAGTAATTATGTTGCATAAAGATACGGAAAAGCATTTATGTGACAGACTCCACATTAGGACCAGTCATAGACCTGTTCTCAGAGGTGAGTTTGACGCAGAAAGGTCAAGAGTTTTCAGTGCACAAACTTAAATCGCTCCAGCTGAACACTTGATACCTAGACATGATGTCAAAAGTAGGGCTGGGCGATATAGCCTCAAATCAATATCTCGATTTATTGAGCAGTTCACCTCGATAACGATAATGGATGACAACTACTCCACAAGCTGCTCACCCCCTCCAACATTAACTTCGTCTACTTCATCCGCCGTTCCAGCCACTACAACTTTTGAACCCTCCTCCATCTCCTCACCTGTCTTTTTGTCTTTGTTACAGACTGGATGGGGTGGATTCATGTCTCTTTAAGACAGCGTCTTAAAGGGAGATGAGACCATAGCCTACCTACACACATCTAAAACCAACTTTTATTTATATATTTTTTTGACACCAAATATACCGACATGGGCAAAATGACGTCAGTTCTTGTCGTAAATTTCGGTAGCAGTAAATGTTCGGTTTATCGACCAGCCCTAGTCAAAGATTAATGTGAGAACTTTTCCTGGTTTTTAAATCAAAATCAATGTCACCATCATGTGACAGAAGTATAGTAGCAACTCTAAAACCTTTTGCTTTTACTTTCACCAATCATTCACTTCTGTCTAAAATTATTTGTCTGCAGATCCAGGTCAGGAGAGGAAGTCTAAGCCCGAACCTGCAAACACTCATCTAGCGCTACAGTAAGTATCTCCATCCTCAAAATCTATTTAAGAGCTGGGAATGTCACACAGGTGGACAAAGTAGGCTTGTCTTCCAACACCCAGGAGCTCATTTGCTCTCCAGACTGTAGAGTTGCCCAGCTTGGTCTCTATCTGGCTCAGAGTGCATCTATACTGTAGACCCTCTGTCCCCCATCCCAACAAACCCTCATGAAAGGCCCAGCTGGAACTTTAAATGTTCTCACACTTTTTTTCCAAACCCCTGTTGGTAATTTCCTCATTGCTTCGACAGGAAGATGAGGCCATTCCTTATATTTCATTCTTTGGGAAGTGAGCGTGTGTAATGGCCACAGGTGTAAATCAAATCTCCAGCTTTGGGGACTATACCTTCTGTACATGGGGCAAAGATGTACTTTTATGAATCTGAAATTGTGAAACACCCAAAGTTTCATTTCATTGTTATTCTTACAGAGAAGCTGGAACAGATCCATGCACCAAGCAACATGAAGCTGGGTTCATGTTCCCTGCAGCTCCCTCTAATGTCTCCATCAGTACAACGAGGCCTCCCTCGGCTCCAACACCTGCACAACCAGCAGCCAGCATCGCCCTCTTTGATCCTTCACAGTTCAGAAAAATGTCTCCCCAGAAACCTCAGCATATCTCTAAAAACCAGGGTGAGTCAAATCTGTACATTATAGCGAGACACATTTGTATTATTGTGGTCTTTTTCTCTGTGAAGGATATCAGAAGTAAAAAGAGAGTTTGCAAATACAAGTCGGAGTATGACATTTTGTTTAACCCTGCAAACTCTCCTGGGAAAAGAGCTGACAGTCAAGCTTCTACATGTTTCATTCTATTCACCAACTAATCCCCTACAGTGATTGAGCGTATCGAAACAGCTGCATAAATCAACTGAGGAAAAATACCATATTAAAGCCCCAGTGAGGGACTTTTAGTTTCTGATAACTTTGGCGCCTCCTGTGGACAAAGTAGTCCTTGCTTATCTTGACCTATATATGTTTTTTCCAGACAAAAAGTTCCATTATTCTGACTTTTAACAGTCTAGATTATTATTTATTGTGAAACTTTAACCTGAAAAATGTAAAAAGGGTTTGTTTCTTCAGCTGCTTGGCTGACACCTACCCTCTCACACTGGTTCCAGGCATTTAAAATTACTATATAAAAAAATCCTCAATCTTCTTGCTGATGGTTGTGTTTGCTTTTGTGAATGACACAAAGGCCTCAACATGAATTTCAGTGTGTTTCAAATAACTACTCGGAGGAGCTTTAAATGAACCCAAAAAGTTACACTTAAAAGTTTTGTTAATTTTAAAATGACCTCTGTCAGCAGAAGATAGAGGTCACATAAGGCTGATCTTTAAATGTTTTTATGAAATCTGATTTTAGATGTCCATTCAAAAGTTAATGAAGCTTCTGTGACAGACAGCGGTGATACCAGTGAAACCTCTGACCTCCTTGCTGAAACTTTCCTGTCATCTTTTCTAACTAAAAACCTCTGTCTTCTTCTTTTGTTTTCAGTATGCTGTTAATACTCTGCTCTGACACCTACCCTTTTACAGCGATTACAGGCTTTAAAAACTTAGAAAGAAAAAGTCGAGGTTGCTGATGATGGTCTGGTTTGTTTTTGGAGGTCGTAAAGTGGCAGCACTGTTAACAGCAATCTGTTAAATAAACTGCTAAAAACCTCTCACAGGAGCTTTAATATCTTTCCATCTGATTTATAGTAGTAGATTGATTGACAGACAGGTCAGCGTTGCCATCCTATGACTCATAATACTAATTCACTATTACTATTATCCACACACATATTCCCAGACTGACATGCTGCTTTGTGTTTAGAGTTTCTTGTCAATATTGTCGACTAAAACAGAAAAATTCATTAGCAGACAGAACTTTTGGCACCCACCTGCCTATCTTTATTTTAGGTTTGAAACAGCAGAATCACTCATCTGTGAAATCCCCACCTAGACGGCCGGCTGTGGAATCTATTAGCTCTTCAACGACGGCTCCAGTCGATCACGGAAATCCATCGTGTGGGTTAAAAATATCATCATCAGAGCCATGCATTCATGTCCTTAACCATCTTGTTGGTTTCATATGAGCAGTCAAATTTTCACTGAAAATAAATCAGGTGAAGTCATATGTGACAATGCTTTTCTGAAAAGCTGCCATGAAAGGACTATCTAATCCTATTTTATCTACCTCTTAGGTGCTAAAAAGGGAAAGTATTTGTCACCCACCAACGCCTCCAGGACCGAAATGAGGTCACCCTCTGTAAGTTCCCTCCATTAAGTCTCTTATGAGATTAATTAACAGCTCGACAAATATGCTTTCATTACATTCCCGGCAAAAAAAAGAAGAAGAAATGTACGACCTTCTCTGCGTTTAAGCGACCAGAGTTGGAATTTTCAAATTAGAGTTATCTGTATTTGACTGAGACTCTTAAGTTCTTTTGTTTTATATCAGGTAAAGTCTTATCATATTCCCGTGGAGCAGATTGAGAGAGAGCTGAATGATATTGAGATGAACTTGGCTCACTTGGAGAGAGAGGGTGTGGAGCTGGAGAAGAAACTCCGCAGCTGTGAGGAAGGTACTTCTTACCCTGTGACTATTTTTTTTTCATACCTTTTCCATTTTGGGGGCATGTAAATAAAATTGAATGTTTACAAGTTGAAAAAAAGTGCACAATTTGAAAACAAGCATCCTCTCAAACAACTTATTCAAAGGATAACAGTGAAGGAGTCACCGTTGCTCCCATAGCAGTGAATAACCTTAAGAAAACTCTCATATTTTATTGTGCACACAGCAAAATCCTGCTGCTGCCTCAGTGAGAGTATCCCTGGTGCAGGGTGCAGTGTCCTCACACACACACACACACACACACACACACACACACACACACACACACACACACACACACACACACACACACACACACACACACACACATTTAACTCACTGTCAGCTGTAAGTTGGGGTGTGTGTGTGTTTAGGGGACACACTGGCCATTTCTATTACTGTTTCTGCAGCCAAATGAGGTGAGAGGCGCAGACGGCCCACAGGGATGTTGCTCCTCTTAGATAGAGCGGGAGTAGGGGGCTTGATTGCTTCGCTCAAGGTCAACATGACTCGGGTGTCGTAATGTATATTCTAGTCAATTTCATACTTTTTTTTTTTTAAACAGGTGCTGCAAAAGGAGCCTTAGCATTCGGTCACTTGGCCAGACTTTCACTTCAGTCGTGCACCACCTTGGAGATCATCAGCTCTGACTTTAAATATGTCATCTTTAAAAACTAAACCCTGACTCTTGAGTTAAAGCCAGAATATTACCATGTTTGTTCTGGTGATGCCAGGATCTTAAGTTGGATTTGGCACAGTATTTATTCATAACCTTTCAAAATATGTGATATGTTCCGAATCCACTAACGAAATTAAATAAGTAAAGTAGCAGAGACTAAATACTGCTGTGTTTAGAAGGCTGTGCCATTTAACATTAAAGTATTGAAAACTGTCTTTGCCATAACTTCACTGTTTCGGAATATTATTATTCTAATTTTATTTATATTATTTTATTAAAAAAAAGAAGCCTGGCCCTCCCTGATTTTTGCTCAGTCATTGTTCAAGGAGTGAAAATGGCAAATGCAGACCTCATTATGTATTTGCTCTTTGTTGATCTTTTGTATGTTAAAAGTGTACGACTGTGGTCAATACGGGTCTTGTGTATTCACTGTGGTACTTCAATTTTATGATTTATTTAAGTATTAACAATCTACATTTATTTTTTAACTATTGTTTGCAGTAAATGCTGGAAAATTGTGACAAATCTGACTTTGTGCCTATGACATAATTGAAGTAAAATGCAAATACCTTATTTTTATGAAATAACTTTCATACTTGAGTTATTAATGTTGACAGGAGGTGAAATAATAATCAAATACTCAAATACTCACATGAAAAAAGAAGTGTATCAGGTGAAAATAAAATGAGCTGGATTAAAAGGGGCTACGGTTTATCAATAATAAGGTGTGTGTTATTCACAGTTTTTGAAATTGTCTCTTTCAGGCGGCGATGGAGATATTCTGATGGACCCTCTGATGGTTGAGTGGTTCAATCTCATCCGTAAAAAGCAGATGTACATTAGGAAGGAGTCAGAGCTTGTTTACATGTGAGTACCTTTTGTTTTGTAGCCCAGAACCTCACCTCATGAAAGTATCTGAATGAATTTGTGTACTATTTTCAGATCTATTTTAATGCATATGAGTCTCACCTAAAAAAAAAACTCTAAAACTAGTAATACCCTACTGTGTTTTTCTCAGAGCAGATGAAGCCTGTTCTCATTGTCATTATTATTACATTTTTTCCACTTCAATCTGAAATGTCATGTGCATTATAAAACAGCTCAGCCTCATTTTTTTCTTTCTTTCATGTTATTAATGGCGGGGTATGTAAGAGCCAGGACTCAGGAGCTGGAGCAGCAGCAGCCAGGTGTGGAGGGAGAACTCCGCAGGTTGCTGGAGAAGCCAGGTAAGAGACTCTCCTCTCGACTTCAGTTCTGCTGCTTTTTATTTGCAAACACTAAAATCTGTCAGTTTGGCTTCACAGAACATTTAAAGTCAAGAGAGGAGCAACAGCAGGAGAAGAAGTTGATGCAGAGGCTGATGGAGATTGTAGATGGACGAAACGCAATTGTGGAGGGTCTTGACGAAGACAGGCTGAGGTAACACACTTCATCTTATATTAAATAAAAAAATAAATATGGAGTTTAACGTGGAGAAGAAACGTGTGATGCGGCAAAACCAGAGCTTTTTTTTTTTTTTTTTTTTAAGGGAAGTGGAGGAGGATCAGCAGTTGAACGAAATGATGAAAAATATTGGTAAGTATTTGAAATACTGATTCATTTAGATGTCAATTTCATATTTGAATGCTTTCTTCTAATATCTGCTATTTTTTTCGGTGAATAGGAGTAAAAAAAGCCAAAAGTAAGAGGAAATCCTCCATCTCTAAACTGTTCAGGCGAAGAAGTAAAAGACGAGTGGAATGATAATCTGGTAAATGTATTATCTAATAAGTGTTGTTGAGTAATCGCCCGGAAATAATTAAGTTTTTATATTTCAGTATTGAGGAAAAAGGGTGATGTGATGATGGAATATTGCAACATTTCCACGTGTAATGATGATTTCAAATGATTTCTTTGTTAAAATCTCATCTGCTCAATATTCACTCTTCACTTTGTGTTTACTCTTTCTAAATTACACGTAGTTCAAGCTTTTTCATAGTTTTCATGAAGGATTATTTTCCAAAAAAGTTTATTCTTATGCTTGAAACTGACGGCATGTCTATTACATTGTTACGACAGCGATGAATGGGTGGCAGATGAAACAATGTTATTAATAATGGATGCTTTGTTTGTAAAGATGCTGTGTATTTATTTAGATAGTGATATATAACATCTTAAAGTTCACTCAGATCAGTTTAAGCAAATTCACACTCACTGGATCAAGATCAAAATTAGAAGTTTGAAACAGAAACTGTAAAGATGTTCAAGATACAGAGGAAATAGTGTCTGTTCTACATGTAAAGAGGAATAGGCAGACGGATGTGTAATCCCTCAACAGGCTTAATCCAAATGAAATTATTTTAGCATTTATTCAATAATGGTTTTTAACAAATTTCCGGTAAGAATATTAGCAGGAGAAAAAGCCTTGACAATGAAGTTAAAATGGCTGTGGAGTGTAAAATGAAGAGCCACACATGTTGAGCTGCCTCTCTGCAGACTGTTGTTCCTCTCCCACGCTGTACTGTAGGTGGCAGCCTGGGTATGCTGTATCACCAACAGGAACTTGGAAATCCAATTTGCCACAGTACGGACAGTTAATTTCTTTGCTAATTTTATAAATGCTTCAAAAATGTTCAGCTGTGCTGATGCAATAATGTTATGTGAAAGAGGATTAGGCAGAGCAGTAGCTTATGGCCGGGGAAGGCTTATAAACTATAGGTTGTATTGAGCTTTTTATCTTCAAACTGGGTTTAATTAAACATTACTCTTTACTAATATCTGCATCTGAAATTCTCAGTACCTGCTCTGTGAAAGCGTTCAAAGGATGCCTGGACTCAGTGAAGTGTGAAAATGCCATCCGGCTGCTTATAGGGAGCGAACACTAGAGTTGCTTTTACTGGTTTTATTGAATGGCATGTACTTGATCTCTATTTATAGTATTTTCTAACTTGAAATCTGTTTAATAAATCCTTTGAAGATTAGCGTGTATGAGTTATTTACTGAATAACAGCTTCCCTTGGCACACATTTTAGCATTTATTTACACCCCTGAACTTTCTATCACTCCGCTTTCCCATGTTACAAGCTCCACCAATGACTGTTGATTCAAGATCAGACGCTGTTCTGGGTAAGGAATCAACAATGCCGCCACTCTCTTGCATTAAAGCTGCGCAGTTATCACAGAGCTGCATCAATGCATGTTTTTAATAAGGATTTTTAAGGATGACATGTTGATAATTCACTGGCGTCGATGTATTGCCGCGATTTATAAACTACACATCCCTCATTTTGAGATGCATGAAATTGTGATCATGAACTTGGAACACAATCTTTCAAGCCCAGCAGAGTTGGGGATGGTATTGGTACAAAATGCCATGCATGATGTGGCTGACAGTCGAGACTGAATGTGTGATATTAGAGTTAATTAAAGCTTTGCGCCCCATCTACTGCAAATGCTTGCACTTCTGCAATTAAGAATCAAAGGCGAGGGCTTAGTGTCAGGGGGGTGTCTAATACATGGTTTTAACAGGAATGGGACCTGATTTGCCGAGCTCCTAGCGACAAGCATTAACAACAGCCTCAAATTAGAGGGACATTAATATTCATAAGTAAAACAATTCATCCTGTGAATGTGTGATGAAATGGAATCCTCTGAGGTGAGCTCTTGTGTCCAGGCTGCCATCGTTCATTAAAATATGCCATTACCCATGAAGTGCTTAATCTTTATGAAAGGGTGGTAAAATCTGTTTGAACTGCTGTGACAGAAAGGTGGAAATAGTAACACTGTTCAGCACCTTCCTGTACATTTTTAAAACATGTCCGACACTATAGCTTTTTTTTTTTTATGTCTGTTTAACTAGTGAGGCTCCTTAAAATAACATACAATATGAGATCCTTCACAATACACCTTTATTCTCGAGTATGCTGCCATGTGCTACACAATCTACTCGTCTGTGTGTGTGTGTGTCATCTTATTCCAGTCTCAGCCACAGTCTCTGCCACTAGCCTGTAATTATGATCCTCGAGGTAATTTTATCAGGCTCATTAGCTCTGATGAGTAAACGAGAAGCGTGCCTCTAATTTATTGGCCATCCAGGCTGGAGACTTAATTCTCATCAGAGAGATCATAATATTTGTACAGAGAGACAGATATACAGTACATATACTTAGCTAAAAGCCTCCTAAACTAACACAGAGGCCGAGACTTTTAGCGACTTCAAATTTGTAATTAAAATCAAAACATGATGTTTGTTTGACAAGGAGGATTATGCTTAAATGATTTCCATTCTTAGTTGGGGGAAAAAAATATGTTTCTTTTTCGATCTGATTGAGAAAGAAAGGTATCGTTTGTATTCTTCAGACTCTTGTGACTTTATTTTCCTGCACAAAATTAGATTCTCAAACCCCAGCAAACAAAATAGCATTGTTTCTTTCCCCGTGTTCGACGGAGATGATCCATTTTCTGTGTCAGAGAATGTGTTAAGGGAGCGGGGTAAATATGCTTACAATTTTCAGTGTGTAGAAATTTGCATTGAGGGGAAATTATGCATGCTGGCTAGTGGAAATGAAATGTATAAAGTGCATGACTGGTAGACTTGACAAGTGCAGCTTTCATCCATCTCAAATGAATAATTTTCACTTCCCTTAAACATCCTTAATCCAACCATGTTATCAGCGGGCATGCAGGATTCTGCCAGACTTTCTCCTGAACGGCACAGCAACTTTCAACTTGCCTGAGATTCTGCTCTGCAGTTGCTTACCACATGGTCTTAGGGACTCACTCTTATCCTTTCCCGCTGGTTTTGTGGATCAGTAAAATTCCTTCAAAACACAATATATACATAAGGCAAGTCTTAATAGATAGCAGAATGTCTCACTCTACCCTCCTGTGTGCTGCCTCAGAGGTCGACTTAATGCACTGTATTTTACCTCTGATTCACATTGGCAGAGAACTCAGAGGAAGGTGTCTCTAAAACCTATTTGCTCTGTGGCCCTTTGTCCTCTACTTTAAATTTCAGTGACAGACCCCTCCATGCTGGACTAATGTGGTCGGGGAAATTCACATAACCGTATAAGGGATAGAAAAGGATATTCACGGTAAATGACTCATTTACAGCTGTTAGAGGTTTTGTTTGTCTCCTCACTGTAATACACACTTATACTGTGGAAAATACACTGCTTAACACCCAAATCCTTTTAATGTAGCATGTTTTCCAAATGCTCCTGACAATAAACAATTAAATGTGTAATTGCTGTTTATGCTCTAATCCTTGTGATAGCCTCTTATATTAAGGGTTACCTGGCTATTTTTCAATATCCACTTTCACAGAAGCCTCAAATTGTGATAAGAATATTAACCTCATCAATTTCAGGTAACTTTCAACGCTTTAACATCTTGTCTTAAAGACCTGCATGTTAGCAGGAGTCTCAGCCTTGGCATTTAGTGACATTTTAAGCCTTTTAACAGAATCCAGACAGGGATTTGCAGTTTCCACCAAAGGAAAATAATTTATATCCTCCTTTCTCAGAAACTGTGGGTAGAGGGATTAAATGCACCAGAGAGATTTGTATGTGGTGCAAGTAAAACAATATTGTGACTCAGTTAATACATTTCCTACCATCTACTTTCATGCTTTGAGGAAGTCAGGAGTTGTTACTCATCGCGCTGAAGTTGGCTTTGATGCTTTTCTTGTTTAATTTTCTCATTTTCAAGGTTTTTGGAGTGTGGGTCATAGCGATGACAGCCCCGTGTACCTCTGTTCCTCTTCTTACAGAGCTATGAGACACCTTAAATAAGTGTCTGCAGGGTCTGAGGCAATAAAGAGTCTAACCCAGACCAATTATACTGCATTTATTTCCAATCAAACTTCCTTAAAACCTTTGAAACGGGCAAATGTTTTCACCCTGCTCGGAGTTATATTTAAAACATGATGATTTTCTGTGCAGAGAAAGGGATAAAAAACATTTCTGAATGACAGTTTGCAACACAAAAGGTCTTTTCTGCATGTTGGATAGCTTGCGGACTGTGTGTACGCCAGTGTGTATGATGGCTGCTGTGTAGTGGAGACATGCAGGGCTCTGTTCTCTCTGTGGGCAGGCAGCTTTGATGCACTGCCTCTCTTATCTCACGCCTGGCAAGGTTAATGAAGTGGTGGCACTTTTGGAGGAAGTAGAAATGGGATGAGTAGCAAAGACCAGAGGAAGCTTGGAGATGAAACGTCCTGCTCTTAGCGGCTGTAAGTGGCAATTTTGGTGAATTACATAGACAATAAGAAAGGGGTTTGTCATCCTCTTAAACACAACAGTCGGCTGAATCAGGAGTGGCTGATTGCATCTCTTTCAGCTTGGTTCATATAAAATTACATTAGCATTTAGCCATTGCTTGTAACTTGATCTGTCAAACATCACCACATAAGGCCAAGATGGTGTTTTTTTTCTGGCATCGTTTAGGTTTTGTGCTCTGCAAATGTTATAAAATTGTACAAAAGAACATTATGAAATGCTAAACTTGTTTTCCCCTTTGAGCGTCAGATCCTTCCTCATTTAAATCAGGACAGCTCACGTGGTTTTTTCAGCAGGGTTTAGTCTGCTCCGGTCCTTTGAAGGCCTTGTGGAAAAACCCACTTTGCCTTTGTCAGGGGGCAACAAGTCTCACTTAAGTGACAGAGTTGGCTTATTTTATTTGTGATAAGTGCTCAGAAGTTGGCTTTTGGTTACAGCTTAAACAAAGGGCAAAAATGCGTCCATAATATAAATATAATAACAGGTGATGTACTGCTAATGCTCTGTATTCCTTAGCATTTTGGTTTTAATATACCAATTCCCCTTGCATCTGAAAGAGCTAATAGGTAAACAGTTCTGAATGGAAGAAATGAAGCAGGTCTACATGCCAATGAATTAGCATATAGATGAGTTCATCTCATACAAATAGTGCTCTTTTGCCCACAACTCCCTGTGCTGAGCAAAGATCATGTATGTAAAGTATGCATGCAGGAAATGTAAATCCATTTCAATCATCATTCAATCTAATAAGATTTTTTTTGCTCCCTCTCATTTGTCCACCTACGCTCAAATGTCCAGAGATACTGTGAGGGCAGCGAAACGACTCCCCCGGGCAGCTTAATTGTTAAGAAAAAAACCCTGAAACATGAAGCCAAGCAAAACAAAATAAAATTTTAGAAAAGTAGGAGGATTGCAGATGTAAAACGGATGCTAATTTGATCCAAGCGCTGCTCTCACAAAGGCTGGATTTTACAGAAATTAAAGCACTTCAATAAAACAATGCTTTTATTTTCTAAGCTGAAATTCCATAAAAGGAGAACCATCAACTGTATGTTTTATATTTGATCCTCATTATTGTAATTCCATAAACAAACACCACCTCAAGTATTTGTTACATAGCTCATGTTAATGTGCCCAAAGAAGCTTATAGAATTGGGTCAGCTAATTAAGCAATTAGCTCACTGCAGCTCTGTGGTCAGGCTGCTGCTAATCTATGGCATTGTGAGCTCCGATCTGCCAAAAGCGAGAGGCTTGTGTGTCTGCCTCTCCCATCCCGTCTGACAAAGGATCATGTTTGAAGCCATCCACTCCCTCGGTGGAAAGGCAGAGGACTTGTCTCTGTTCCCTAATGCTCACGTTTCTCATGCAAATCCCTGGAATTGAATAGGTTGTTTATTGTCTAGTTAATATATTGAGACATTTATGTAGTGCTGTTGAAGTGTTTGCTCTCTGCATTTGTAAGTATGTTAACACACATGAAATCCCAGACAGATTAGACTTTGATAGCATTAAAGCCATGATGAATGTTGGTGGCTTTTAGCAGAGCCCACCACGTGGCTTCTTAGCAGGCGTCTGACGAAGGCAGAGTTAGGCAGCACAACTGTGGAGTGTCAAATACACCAGTGCCATCATTTGGTTTAACTCTTAGTCTTTATAAGCCACCAAGTCAAATACCCTCAAACTTCTCTGCAGTTACTGTAGGCTGTTACCTCCTGGTTCAATTCTCTAAGCAGGTATCCTAAACTGCTCTTCTCACACTATGAGAACAAAACTGTGAAATTTATCATCATTAGCCATTGTGTCTCTTTTTTAAAGTCTGATTGATTGTCTTTTTTTAAACTGTTTTTGCATGGCTCCACCACTGACGCTGGTGCTATTTTCTGAGACTACGTTTACACCTGCCCAGCTATTTTCATAAATGGACATTTTAAAAAAAAAATTCAAAAAAAAAAATATTACTACTTTTGGACGTACAAGGTTGGAAATGAGGGGTATCTCTTTGTCCACTGGGGGTGCCAAAGCTGACACAGACTGAGACTATATTTACACTTGCACGGCTATTTTCATTAGCGGACATTTCACCCTCTTCGTTTACAAAAAATCAACTGCGTGCACACCACTACGTTTTCAGAAAAGTTTTTGTTTACACTAACCTGTGTATATATGTCATCACAAGCATATCAAACATGTGAGTGGTAGTGTTGCGAGAAGCTCAAGTCCGGTTTAGCCAATCAGAATCCCACGCAGTATCAACAACAACAATGCTCCTTCCTCCTTCCTGTGCGCAATTTGCCATCAGCCACCCAAATCTCAGTTTTCCTGTGTTTTTCAATGTTTACATGCAAACGTGCAAACAGAGATTTCCAAAATCTCCACTCTGGCCGGATATTTTAAAAAGCATTGTTTTCAGGGGCGAATTCTCTGTTGTGTCTAAACTAAGGGTGCAAACGATGGTTAATGTCCCTGTTTTTAAAAATAACCTAGTACATACAAACAAAAAGTATGGATGTCAAACAAATTCACTTTGCCCATGTTCCTCTTTTTTCTAGATCTCTTTAGGAAAATACAAACACTCCAGTATCCAGTACATTTTGCACTCCACCAAACTTTCCAAAGGCATGTGTCATTAAACATCTACCCTTTTTTGCCTTTTCAGTTCATGCTCTTGTTCTTGTTTCCTGTGCAAATACTTGACATGCATATGACGTGCACATGACTGATAGTAAATACTGAAAGTCAGCAGCCACGTTACAGCGTTTGAGTTTCAGACTCTATATGGAGGAATGTGATTTCTTGTGATTAACCGACTGAAGGCAGTACTTCGCTCCTCCTGATTGCCATATGCACTGTTGAACGACGGATAATGCTGTCATTTACAATAGTTAAAAGCTAGCGATGCTATAGAAGTCTAGTATATTTTTACACTATAGTATGCTAATAACATTTTGATGAGAGAGATCTGAGGGAGAAGTGTACCTAATTGAAGCAAAAGGCTTGAAATGCATTGTTAACGGGTCAGAGAGGCACCACTTATGGCCATGATGATGATATGCAAGGTGTGGAAATGCATTTCCAATCTCCCTGGCTTGAGCCCATCAGTTTCCATTCAGAAGTGTGTGCACTTGTTCATTAAGCTTATGCGTATCATCAACTGGTGCACTCATTCTATCAGGCAGATATGGCAGGGATAAAACGATGTGAAGGATGGAAATTCAAACAACCATTCTCATTTGCAAAGGTCATTAAAGCCTAGCATACATTAGAAAATCTGCTAATTATGAAATGGCTTAACTCCACATTCAGTGGGATTATGTCTGCTCATTTAGAATATGTTGATCCCCTCCCGTACCCGTCACAAGACAGTTGATGTATGGGACTTGTGGCACAGAACTAATGTTCCCACTGCTTGTCGGTCATCTTAACTGACTGTAAGAAGTCCATAAAAGTGGTCGTCTTGTTCTGAATGAGAATCTGCATCAACACCACAAGACAGGCACAAGTTTTAGAGCTGCTGCTGGCTAAAGCTGCTGTACTGATGATACTTGGCTCAGCTAGTCCCTCATATGTACTTTTTTATTACACTTATAAAGCAAAAACTGTGTATCAATGAATGGTTTTGGTTAAATTACTACAGTAGCAAGCAACAAATACATGTCATGTATTTCAGGTTCTTAAGGGTCAGTTTGCATGAGAAAATACTAACTTACTCAGGCATAATAATATACATTTATATGTACACGAATAAAGCAGTTTTACTTTACCATCCATCCATCTTCAACCACTTATCAAGTTGAGTTTTACTTACTAACTTAGTTTTACTTTACTCAATAAAAATATCCTGGAGGACACAGTCACATGAAAAGACAAAAGTAAGTCTTTAGGTTTGTATTAAATGTGTTCAACTTTAGTTACTGATTTCACAGCTTATTTTTAATGAAACATGCAAAATGCCATGAGATAAAATTAAAAATATGAGAGCCTTTGGCCTTTCGGTTTAATGATACTGAAGATTTATTATTGTGCAACTAAAATGTTCCCCTTAAGTTCTAGAGAAAGTAGGGCTTGACGTTGTGAAAAATGTGATCATCAATCAAATTGTTACTTTCCTTCAGCTGGATGATTTGCTCTTTGCGTACAGAAGTTGTTGTAGACCTAAAGTGTGCTTATTTCAGCCTGCAATCTTTGTACTCAACTTTAGTTTTGTTTATTATTTGAAAGAAGTTTCTTTCATAGTTTTATGATGGTAGACACAGTCTCTACAGTTTGCCATGGTTTAAAACCATACAGCATCTGTTTTGCTGGTATTTGGTGCATTCTTCTGTCTTCTTCTGTTGATATTTAGCAGTAAACAAACACCTTTCAGATTGGCAGTATAGGCTGCAGCCACTGTGTGCTAGCTGTGCTGCTTTTAACCAGGCCTGGTAAAAAATAAAAAAGTTTTGGTTAAAAAATGAGGTAATCATTTTTAATAAATTAATGACTTTTAAACAATGAGATTGGTTACTAAAATAGCACAAGTCAGGGTTCCCATTCCATGTTAACTAAACATTATCACAAAAGAGAAAGTCTGAAAGGCTGATTTTGGAAATCATTCAATATTGTTTCCCAATTTCTTTAAGTTGCATTCAGTTCATTTAGCTCTAGCTTTAAGTGACCAACACAGTCTAGATTATTGATGTTTATTTCTACAGAACTTTACTCTGTCTAATATTTCTCAAGAACTGATTCTATCTCTTTTCTTATTGAGGGTATCATTGACAGTTAACCTAAAGACATGCCTCCATAATGTTTGTTGCATTCCTATAATTGATTGAGAATCCTCTCACATAATTAACTTATGGCAAATTGAACCTCCTTCATGGATCTGATGCACGCATTGTCACTGCACAGACCTTTCAAAATAGCCTCCGCATTGTCAGTCTTATTGGATCAAATCACTCTGAATTTGGTCTATTTAATAATCTGATTGCCAATTAAGACAGGCGGCAGTGCTTAGATCTATAAAAGGTTAATAAGCCTCAGCTGCAGTGTGTTTCTCTTGGGTAAATGTCACTTAGATGTGGGCCACCATGGGTCAAGATCTCCCTCCAGATCTAAATTTAATCACATAGCATCGCCTGGCCCCGTCTTCACCCTCATTAGTCCTCGGCTTGTGCAGGAGTATGATCTGCCCTGTTTTTAGCCCTGGCACCCTCCTTCCTGACCCCCCTGTGCCATCGACCATCAACCAGCAACTGCTGAGACCAACAACTGCAGATCTACTGTCAGTTTGCATAGTAACGTGGCCATTCAGGAGAGTCTTGCATCAGGGGATGCTATGAAATCTGCTCCTACCATCATATAGTCTGATCTGTTGGCTGAGCTGTCACCTGGTGCAGGCCTGTGCCACCTGTCGGCCCATCCCACATAATGACAGAGTGACCGGTGCAATTTCCAGCAGCCGTCTCATCTTAATCTTCTCCTCGGAGTTTAATTAACTTGCTCGTGATTGGCCTAAAGAGGGGGAAAAAAGCAGCTCTGAATCACTTGAAAGCCAGGAGAGATCATTGTGAGATTGTGTTTTTGTTTAAAGGTGCATCATGTCGGATAAGTCTTGCAAGGCTGTGCATGACAGGCACGGGTAAACTTCCGTGTTGTTGGTGGCAGCTCTGCAGGGAAAACGCCGTCGTGTGCTTTGCATGCATCTTGAACATGTCACTTTTTTTTTAAACCACTGTACGCTGCAAACATGTCATGGAGCAGGCAGTTTGCATGGAACAAGAATGCAAAATCATTAAGTCCTGAATGTTAATACGAATTACGAGCAAGATTGGTAATAATTCTTGTGCCCTACAGAAATGATTAACATAATTCTGATAAATAGGCAGATGGCAGAATGTGTGAATTGAGGTAGATTTATCTTAATTAATATCTTGAACCTACTTGGAGAAAGGTAAATGGCTCCATCGGGGCCAGAGATGTTCCTCTGTCTTGTGTGTGTATCTTTCTCACGGCCTGACATGTAGTAGGGGCCTGAGGATATTAAGTTGCTCTCCAGGTATGCATCAAAACCCAGGCAGCCTGCTGATAATGAACATATACCCAGGCAAGTGAGCAACAAAGACACATACACACACATGCACTCGCGTACGCACATAGATACACACCCAATCACATGTCTGACTTTTAATCCACAATAAATAAACATTTAAACAGTTTCACTTCTCTCAGCTGCTGTGTGCGTTTATCCTCCTCCTTCCTACAAGCTCAAATTTCTCCCTGCTTTACTGCTGCCGATGAATAAAGTGTGAATTCCTTTTACTCATCACAAATTAAGGCAATTAAAATGTTAATTATTACAAGTAGAAAAGGGACAAAGGAATTCAAATAAATTGATGTATTGACGTTTTTTTTAATTAATTCATTCGGGTTCCTACTGTGTTGGATAATTATGCTTAAGTGTTTAATTACATATTTTGATGGGATCCTCAATTACTCCGGCTTAATAAAATATCATTAGCCTGTCTCCCAGGTTCTAAGCTGTAGAGACGTACAGTATTAGAGGATGTATTTAAATAAAATATTAGATTACAGCCTGGTTGGGATATGTGACAGGTCTCCAGCCCTCAATCTCCACTAAATCTCTGTTAACCTGAAAGCCGCCACTCACATCAAAGTTTGACACAGCAGTAAACAAACAATGTCACATTTACATATTAATTAGTGTCGGGCTATCAGCACGGCTGATGAATTCAAATGTGTAGCCCTTTACCGTGGCTTTGCAGGGATCCACAGCCACAGTGCCGCCTGGCGGGAGGCTCAGCGCTCAGAACAATGAGAAATTACCTGGACCCAAAGGCCAACCAAACCCTCCCCATCACATGCAGGTTTTATTACATGGCGAGTGTAAATATTCAATATCTTTTCTCTGACTGTGTGTCTTACAAATCAATTTGCAGTGTCACGACATCCACTGCGAAATATGCAAAGCACAGATAAGTACCCGGTTGTCAGCCATCCAGTGTTGCTCAGTCAACCTCCTCTGTCAAAATGCACTGAAGGAACGACGGCTGCCACCTGGAATTATCTTGTTTAAATCCTCTAAAGGTTAGCGCAGCTCTGCGAGTGATCCTTCAGTTTTTTAACCTCTTTGTTATAGTGCACAGAACATGTTTCCTCTGTGTATTCTACAGGCTTTACCACTTCATGTGTTTTACATCTTCCTGCTAGGAACAAGGATCCTTGGCAATGGCTCGGAGGCAAGATCCTATAATTAGAACACAGTTCAGTTGGTTAGCAGGTAATTTACCTTTAGGGGGAGAAGTCTAATTATTGTCTTTGAAAAGCTAATTTAGCGTCAAACACTTCAGGTGTCTTTTCCCCTCTCTTCAGCAAAAGGGAAAGGTATCCTGGAGCACTGCGGGGTCTGAGCCATCTCTTGTGCCTGCTGCTTTTAACTCATTTATGTTTACATGGCTGATTCCTACAGAGAAAATTAGGAGCTATAAAAGTAGCACAGCGCATCCCACCTCTTAGGTTTCTTCACCAGGTGTGTGCATGGGGCTTCTTTTGAGAGGGGGCACTGCTCTTTGACCTGCAGATAAATACTCTGAACAGGCGGATCAGTATTTTTATTTTTTTTTAAGCAGATGGTGTTTGTGAGTGACACCGGTTCCCAGCAGAAGCAGGCCGAGGGAAAACGATCACAGTAGAGTCTCTATAGAGAAAACCAGCCTGGTTACCTGACGGCATATGCTCTGCTGTGGCCTACACCTGCTGAAGGATGGCGTTTACACCCCGGTCCCTGGACTCCACCTCTGAGGAAGCTGTTAATCACAGCTCAGCACTCATTCAGGCACTTTTAAAAAGCAGAAAATAACTGAGTAGCAGGGGAGGTTCCTCGCTTGAACTAAGAAATAAGACGCTGTTTTCTAACTTGGTAGTGTTATTGGGACATTAGGAGGCTCTGGGAGTTGTTGCTTTTGGATGAAAAAAAAAAAGAAAGATTTTTGTATGCTGCTTTTCTCTCTTTGTTTTTGTCCCTCTGGCAACATCCAAAGAAAACCAGCAAGCTAAAATGAAAACTGGGCCCAAGTTCCAAACTACTCGCACATTTTTAGCAGTTTTTAAGTACATTTACTCAAACAAAGTATGAAAATTAAAATAAAATATACATAAGAAACTGACTTTGCTGATTAAATCTGGCTATTATGGGCTTTTTTTATCACACTGAAATGAAAAAAAGTAAAATTTCATCAGGAATTTATGACAAACAATAACATTTCTATTTTTTACAGATTTATTCCTACATTTATTTAATACTGCCTTTTTAATGTTAGTCAGATAAAGTGATTTGTACGTGCAGAATGCAAAGAGCCATAACATAAATAGACTAGTATGGACTGTCAAACCATCTTCATGAGGAGAAATGTGCAACAGATTCAGACACAATGCACATTCACAAACATAGGAAAAAGTCGGAAAAGAATGCAATAATTAAACTGTGCGGCAAAAGAACAAAAAAAAAAGGGGGGGGGGGGGGGTACAAAAAGATTTTAGAAAATGCAGACAGAAAATGTGAATCCAAATTCTTTACATGAGCAATGCAAATCCAGAAAACACATGCAAAAGCAAACATTGCCTCTTAAGAAAAGAGAACAGTATTGCTCCAAAGATAGGGTGAACAAATTCTGACTTCCCAAATAGAGGACACGACTACATGGGGGCGGAGTCACAAAGTTAATTTTAAGAGTTTTTCAGGTTGGATCAAGTTTTTTACGTGCTTCTAACTCAGTCAGTCCACATGACACAAAATCGAAACTTACGTACATGACCGTGGACATTTGAAGGATTTTATAAACTTCCCGGGATGCGATTTTTTTTTGTAGGATCGTAGGGAAAGTCCCGCCTCCTTCGTCTCTGATTGGCTAGAAAAGCTGGAAACGTCATCACACACTCAAGCCAAACTCGGCTGTTGGCTCTGTACATCGAACAGAACATTACAAGACATTATCGCACTTCTGAATCTCCTAACCCTAACGCTAACCCTAACCTGACAGACGATGACGTTTCACAGCCATTATGAATAACCATTTGGAGCCCAGTACTTCTAGCCTATCAGAGGTAAAGGAGGGCGGGACTTTCCCCTACCATCCTACAAAAACAAAAATAAAAATTTGCTTCCCGGACAAGCCTGGTCAGCCCTCAAAATAGAGGACATGTCTGGGTAAAAGAGGACGTATGGTCACCCCACCAAGACTGGAAAAGTTGGGGCAGTTTACTAATTATTAATGAAAAACCACAGATCTTAAACTGAGGAATTGTTCCTGATGGACAGCTAGCTCTGCATGAAAACGTGGCCATGAGCTACAGGGCTCAATTAGCCCAGCAGCAGCCCACCATACTTTTATTGTAACTCTGTGACAATGCAGCATTCTTATCTAAACAATAAATCTCAGTTGTAAGTGTGCCTGATAAACAAATAGTCCACATCACTAATAACCTGTCTCACAGAGCGCCCCTAGAGGCCTGGAGGATTTTGGTTGACCAGTCTCAGTTTGCTGTGTTGTATTTTTGCACATGCTGTCTGTGTTCGTTTGTTGGTTTAGGTGCATTAAGATTTGGCATTGTTTTTACTTTTTCAGAATGCTTTTTTTTTTAATCTTGAATTTTGCATTTGTTTTGGACTTCGGCATTTGTTTGTAAGTTTGCATTGTTCCTAAATTTACAGCATGTTTCTTCTAAACATGAAAGCAATTCGAGCTGTTGTGAATCAGTTAACCTTGTATCATAGTTCTAGGTTGAAGACACTACCACCTTAAGAAAAGTTGAACAGCTCACTGTCACTTGTAAGTGAAATATATGTTTATTTTTTCCAGCAAATTAAACTAAATCGTCTTACTTCTATGAGCTGCTGAGTTCTATATTTCAATTCATTACAAGAAATAAGCCTTTCAAATGACTCCAGGCGCCTCTGCCATAAACAAATCTTTTCTCTCCCAAATAAAGGAAACTTCAATTTCAAGTACTAATTGACCCAGAGTACATCAATTAGACACCCACTTGTGTTTGTTTAATGTTTTCATGTTTCTTTTAGGATAAACGAATCCAATTTATGCATAACTTTATAGTAAATGTAAGTACAAAACTGCAGCCACTTTCCCTGCTCTGGCTCTAAGAGTGTTTATCCCTCCATGCTGGTAAACTCCAGCCACACCAGCAGGGACCGAAGGACAACAGTGTCCACAGTTGCAGGGATCAGTAACAGGTCCACTGCTGAAATATGTGCAGAGTGTCAATAGTCTGCAGCTCCTCTGTCCAACTGGAAGCAATCGAGCTGCTAAAACAGAAGTGGTGATTAGGACACAGTCACCCCAGTTGGTGCCAATTCAGATGTCTCAGCTACCCTGGGCACGGCAGTTTGATCTGCCTCGCTGTCATTGATTCACAAGGCTTCCAGCTGGAGCAAAGATCCCCATTGAAGCGTGAGATAGAAACCTCTCCATCTTGGCACATCTTGGCTGGCTCAATCCCCTGCAGGCCATTAGGGATAGAATATGTTGTTTTCTATTTTTTTTTCTCTCCTCCAGAAGAAAAATACAGTCTGTCTTCATGCTATAACAGCCATTACTTAATTGTGCTGGATTTTCCGAGCAGAGTGTTGCTTTAATTAAGCAGCTAATTGCAATGTAGCTCTTGATTAGCTTTGGGGGATGGGAATGTTCAGACAGGCTGATACGTTGTGCACACTTCAGAATCATTTACAGAAATTGAAGCTAATTTCGCTCTCTGTCTATTGCTGCATTAATTTAATTTGGGTTGCTTTTAGCTCATTAACACTTCTAATTAATACGTTGACATCACTATTAAGATGTCTCTTTGAAATTGGTGTCTCCTGATAATCAGGATGGAGGAGGCTGACGGATGGAGGGAGAGGCTGGCTGGGGAAAATGTGTAAAACTCCTTCAGACTGAAGGGGAGGGAGAGACGCCGTCCTCGTTTATAAACCTCTAATACTGTATTATAGTGGACACTAATAGGGGTCTGTGGCAGGTGACTAAATTGGAAATGAAGGGAAAGCTGATTGTTTTAAAATTTGATTGGGGTTACTCTCTGTGTATGTGTTTATACGAGCACATGTGTGTGCATTTGCGATGCTCTAGGGAGTTGGGGGCGGAGGTGCGTCAGGGCCAGATGCCATACACAGCTGAAGATCACGCCTGAGTAACTGTGTGTTTGGGTTTGTCATTTTAATGAGGAGAATTTAGTGACTATGGGCTGGTAACGCTGCGTGAGAAGCCCCATTACATTACCATCACTTTAACCAACCTCCACCTCGTACAGATAATGTAGGATTATTTTTTTCTGGAGTTATTTTAGAAAGAGAACATGTTTTGGGGTTTATGTTCATGCGCAAATTTAGGTGTGCTCTTTTTGTGGTCTGTATTTTTGAGTTCAAGTCTCTACTCTTGTATCCCGAAGCTTCGATTTTGAAAAATTAACCCTTTTAAAACTCCAAACACCCAATAAAGTGCAATTTACCGCTGAATTATTGGCAACATTACCATCAAGAGGCATGTTTTTCTCCACATGACAACCACACACTCAGTCATGTGCCCTGAGCTAATTTAACCCCTCTCTGATTGACTTTCTCTCTCGTTGTCTTCTATTAGCTTCCATAAGTTGAGAAATAAGCATTGATTGGGAAAGGATTCAGTTATTTGGCATGCCAATCAATAGGGGACCTTGTTTTCCTGTGAAGTGCTTTCTGTACCCGAGTCTTCCTGAGGACAGGCCACACGGTAGGAAAGCCTTCTGTTTAGCACTTCATTAAAACTGCCTCTAATAGGAGCCACTGGGGAGATGCTCCCTGCATCGTGTGTAAAAGCGATCAACATCTGCATCAATTAACCCCTTGGTCCCCGTGGGGCCCATTAGAAAGAGGAACACCCTTTAAAGCTGCATATGGTTTTAACTCATGATAGAGGGGGAACAAATATAATTGCTTGTTTGCTTAAACATTTTTTTCAAATGTTTGTGTATCCAGATTATCTTCATCAATATTTCTGCAGCTTCTAAGAAACTAAGAAATACTTTACACGAGTTAAAAAAAAAATATCAGACTTTAAGTGAGGTCTATTTTGGTGACAAAATAATATCAACCTGAACTGATCATTATTCATCATTTTAAGCTAAAGGGAGATTATGGGCTTGGTTTATGGCTGTGCTGCAACATCAAGAGTCAAAGCCTTCTTTTTTCTGTTTCTCCATAACAGACAGGTCCAATTAGGAGCATCACCAGCAGGGTGGACACCTGAAATCACTATTGACAAGATGTAAAGAGCAGTAAAAGCTTCCAAGGTGAAACATATTGGTTTTTTTTTTCATGCAAGAGACACTAAAAGGTATTCTTAATATGCATCTATTAGGAAAAAAAAAACTTTTATTTCTTCTTGTTGTAACTGCCTCACATTTAGAGTAGTGATCGTTTATGCAGCAGATATCAGTAAAGCAATTTTTTATTTACAGGAAGGCGTCATGTTATGGAGGTGCAATGTTTCAACAAGGACTTTTGACGGCGGGAGAACATCTGAGCGATAAAATTTGCCTAATTAGACCCCGTTTGTTTCATTCAGAGTGCAGAGCAATATTATGTTTAAATTGGAAGTGATTCTTTGTGGCGCGATAAGTGACTTCACGCTGAAGCCAGCCCTGCGGTGTCTCATTGTGATTAAACCAAATCTAGCTTCTAATTTAAAGCAGGAAGACATGACGCAGAGATAAAAAAAAAACGTATATTTGTACATCAGTAAAGTATAATTTTTAAACTTCATCTGAGAATAAACGAGCATGTTGTTTTTCTCATCACTAGTCCACGTGTGATTATCTCCCAGTATGGAGTGACAGCTGAGCCCTGCAACGTTTAACAAACCCCAAACCAAATCAAGAGTAATAAAATCACTCATTTTGGTTAATGAGCATATTAACAGCAGAGGTAGTGTTTAAGCACAAACAAGAACAACAACATTAATAATTGCAACTCTCTAGTGCCTGGCTGATGTAAGCTTTAATAATTAACAAGTCTTTGTCTTATCCCCTGGAGGCTGTATTCCTATTATCCAACTAAGTTACAAACGAGTAATTACGCTGTCACTGAATGGTCACAACAGTTTGCCTCTGAATATCCCCCGGTCCACGTTTAATACCTGCTTTCAATCTAGAGATATTCAGCTTACCTGACAGATGCCTCTGTTAAAGGCACGGCGTGGCATTTCAACTTATTTATTTCACTTTTTTCTCCCCTTATTAGAGGATTACTCCTCTTACCTCCTGTGTTTACATATTAGTGCTAATCCAATTGAGTCAACAAGGGCACTTAGTGCAGGCTATGAACTGAGTCTGAGGGACTTAAAATGGGAGGGGTGGGGATATTAATTTACTTCTTCAGATTTTAGGCTTCCAGGGAAAATAGTTTTGAACATCTGCTATGACAAATGAAGCATTGCGAGAGAGAGAGAGCGTGTTGTCAGTGAGAGACTGAGCTGGCTGCTGTTGGAGCTGGCAGTCGGCCTGTAGAGGGAGCCCCTGGTTATGACTCTGTCTATGAACTAACTAACTGTATCTGCACTTTTATGTAGAGTATATATTTATGTGTGGATTTTTTAAACAGTCTTTAGGGAAGCACACAGCCACTCTACAGTGTCTGATTTTGTTCTACTTCTGCATATTCCTCTTAGACACTCACAAGGCAAAAAGCACCAAAGTTTATATTTTAATAAGGGGTGTGACACAACCGATTGGAAGAGGAAAAACTACTCTTGAGTTTAGTCTTTAAATTTGATGTAAAGCGCAACAATTTCTACTTAATGAGGATTCAGGTCCCTTGGCTCTTCCCTACTACCCCCTCTCTCCCCCATCATCTCTATAACATCAGTCATGATCTTTGACCTGAGGGCCAGACCCCGTGTCAGCTCAAACTAATTAGCCTTTGATAGCTGGTGACGTGCACAACACCAGTAACACTAGAGTGCTGCTTTTATATCACGGGATCTGGTTAACACGCAGATACACATATTTCATCTGTAAGATAGAAAAGAACAGGTTTTTTAATATTCAAGGTTTGTACTGGCTTTAGCTTTCACCATGTAAGGTCTAATATTGAAGAACAGCCTCGTGTACAGCTCAATTATTACGTCTTGCATTGCATCGGCTCATTACAGGGCCTGTATTTGTATAGTTGAACCATTAATCTTCCCCTAATTAGTTATAGATCAATAAAGCAATTGATTTTGCAGTATGCTCAGAAATCCAGTGGAGTATAAGCATGAAAAAAGCAATAAAACCTGACCATTACGTACAGACAGAAACATGACTCCTCAGATTTCCCTGTAGACTCTGCATTGTCAGACGTAGCGTGTGCCAAAAATATCTCATGAAGCGCTGATTAGAAATGCAAACAGCGTCCTTAAAATTCTGTCTGTGTTTTGAGAAGCAGAAACAAATCTGAGCTTAATCAGGTTTGTGAGTGTAAATGATCTCCACTGGCTTCACGGAGGGTAAATCGCAGCGGTAGTTCACGTCTTTAGAGGACACGGGATGACATGTTGTGTTTTGTCAAAAGCTTTTTTTTTTTTTTTTTTTTTTGCGTTTTTATCATTAATCATTAGCCTGTCCCTCTTTCTCCAGGGCTCAGAGATGATGGCAGCTAATTAAGTAGTGGCTGGTGTCAAGTGTGCTAAGAGACCGAGTTAGGTGAGGAGCTGCTCTCTCAAACCACCGACGCAAAAAAACCCATTTGTCTTTTACAGCACTACCTTACTATTTTTCCTCAAAAGGAAGAAATTTGCTTTTTTTCCTGAACACTCCTGCAGCAGAATAAAGAGCGTTAAATTATACAGCATGAAGGGTTCAAACACGCAGGCATGCAAAATGTTTTGGCTTTGTTCATAGTAAGCTGGTGGAAGACAAATTTGGCAGCATGAGTTGAGGCATTTTGAGCAAAGAGTTAGAACAGAGTATCATCACAAAATGAATAAGCACTTTATTTTCTTCAGCAGACGTGGAGCTGCTAATGTTTGTATTTTATTTTGACATGAGCGAAATGGTTCAAATTGTAATTGCTTTTTTTTTTTTTTTTTTCTCGAGAAAAGGTGCAGGAGGAAGGAACATTGAGTGGAAAGGCTTTGTGTGTGGTAGCACCATGCTAGTAAAGTAACACCCATTAAAACGTAATTTGCACCTTAAGGCAGTTCATTAATATAGTGAATGGTAGAATCACACCAATATAGTCTGTCCTCACCTTAGGGCACCATCTCTATTCATCAAAACACACACACTCAAACACACTTCTCATTTTCACTTACATTAGTCACCATCGCTGAAGTAAGGACCAGCACTTGAGAGACAACAGTCACATGTCCTGTTTTTAGCTGTCGGCTGCCCTGGAAGCTGTCTGTCTCTGGTCATTATTTATCATTTCAATACTGAACAAGGTTTGATTTGATCTGTGTCTTAAACACTCACACATAAAAGAGCTTTCTGACATGAATTTCTGCCAGTTTGCACTCTGCCTGCCAAGAGATGTCACAAAGAAAATAAAAACACGTCATCTTATCAACACGCTGCAGGGAAATCATAATTTTTTTGAATGGTTTGCATTATCACTCGCCTTAAATATCTATTTCAGCGAAGGTTCCACTTGATTAGTTGCCAGAGGCTGCGGTGATCCAATCAATGAGCGTGAATGAACTTCATACACTCCACTGTTCTTAACTCTCAAACACAGGCCTTCTTAAGGAGGCAACACATCTACAAATATGACTCTAACACACTAACACACACACACATACACCCTGAGGCTGGATGACAATGGCTGCAGTTCTGCTCTCCGCCAGCAGATGACCAATTCTCTGTCTTTTCCCCCGGTGGACCGTTCTGTCTGGGTTCTCTATGAATTTCCCTTTCTTTTCATCACTCTCTGATGTCCAGCTGCTCCTGTCAACACCTTCTTACAGCGAGCAATTCATTGCAACATACTGGCAGCTGAGACCCCTGTGATGAACTTCAATCTGCCGTTTGCAGAGGGGGCTTCACCCCGAGTCGGGCTAATCAAGGGAAACACCCCCTTCCAAGAGGGAGGGCGTCTACAGACAGATTGAGCCCAAGTTACCCCGTAATTACCCTGCCACTGCCCCTCTGCTGCAAGCTGCTGCTTCTGAACCCAGTCAGCACAGAAACAGACACTTTGGTGATTACTTTCCAATCTGTTTAACAGTGAACAACAACAACCTATGTGCTTCCATTACGCTCATAAACCACAACTTTTTCTTTTTTTTTTTCCCCCTCCCTGAAAACATTTCTTCAGGCTTTGGAGCACCAGGCGTTTTGTTATGCTTCCTACGGTAACATAGTGCAAATGTCTCTTGCCGCAGGTTTCGATTATTTCCAACTTGGTACAGTCCCCGGGGGGAAGTTCTCGGGGCTTTCTGAATTTTATTAAAGCCTCTACAGCTGATTACTTGGAGTGAGGTGCACAGGTTGGTGCATTTTAGGAGTGGAGTGGAGGCCTGACAGGGTCATGTTTAACATGTCCACAGGCAATCAATTCACCTTAACCCCTCCTGGTACTCCAGCCCTCTCCACCTAAGCTGTCCTTAATAACCAGGCAATGGCGAATTACTGATAAGGCACTAGGGTCTCTGACCTATATATCCCCCCCCTGTATGTATTGGAAAAATCCACCCTGAAAGAAATGCACATTTATAATGCATAGAATTGGTCAAATTAAACAATCACACATTGAATGGCTGTGAAATTCACTTTATTCCTCCACTTGCTGAACATGCAAGATTTGCCTGCTGTTTGCTGGGTGAAATAATAGACCAAATTGTCAGGAGGTAAGTATTTTAGGCACATGCAGAGCAAGGAGAGTTGAGTGAAAATCAGTAAATCCCACACAAAAAACACCGGATCAAACAACAATACTCTGAAAACAGCAGCACCTAGTCTGTAAAAGAGGGAGTGCTGCTTTTTGGCATGCTACACTTCCTCAAATACTCAACAGTACTCTTTTAAAAAGTGAACAAAGCCAGGTGTTTCTTTTGTTACACATCTGATGATTAAAAAAAAAACACATTTAACTGCTTACAGTTCTGGAGCGCTGAGGCTCCAGAGTCCTAAAATATTGTAGAGAAGAAAAAAAAAAAAGTGTGAAAGCCTGAAAACATCAGTACAAGAAGCTGGCAGTGTTTGCTGCTACTCCACTATCTTTGCATGTGGTTAACAAGACCGAGTTAGATCATCAAGCATAAACAGATTTCTTGTACTGGTGGAGTTTCGTCTGCCTTATTTTACTCTGAAAATCTTCTCTAGCTCACTGGTTCCACTGCATTTCTCTTACATGTCAGTGACCCCTGTGTAAGTTTTTACTTAACAAGCATGCAAAGGGTTCTACATTTGCCCTCATATGACAGTGACTAATTGCCCTGAGGATGCGAGCTGCTTGTTAGGCAAAGGGAGGATTCTCCTTCTCCTCAGCCGGCTAAATTAATTATTTCTCCTTTTCAATTCACTCTACCTCGTCTCAGAAAGGTTAGAAAGCAGAATATTTCCTTTCTCTAATTGTAAGTTGATCATTTTTCCATGTGGGATTGCTCTCCCTGGATGTGTTTCTCAGCATGGATACTCACATAGAGGGGCTCTTAAGAGAGCTGTTTCATAGAAAACTGCAGCAAAAGCATTAATTTGGCCGTAACAAAGTATCAACAGAGTCATAGTTTTGTTTTAGTTTTAATTCTTGGGCAGAGTTGGTTCAGTTAATCAAAGCTACTGTCATGCTTTTGAGGTTTTTGCACACATAGGAGGTTTGCATCAGAGAGGGACGTGTTTGGATATGTAATCTAATATAAATCTGTATTCTTGTGCAGATTAATTGTTCTTTTTCATCTGTATAGGTGGGGGAAAAAAACACCTTAAAAAATTCTAACAAAAGGTTTCGCAGCTGTTATTTTATAGCATTAGATGTCCTTCATATAATACTAAAAGTTTACCAAAGTTTTACCACTAGAAAGGTGTCATTTTCAAGATGGCGTCCATATTGGGTAGGAAGCCTGGGGAGACACCCCAGCTGAATAGGGTAACATTTTTAACAGTTATCATCATGAAACTTTCCAAGTTTATAACTTACATTAAGACAGATATTTTTTGTATTACAAGTTTTGTCAAATTTTATGTTTGAATATGTAAATGAGGCAATATCTAATTAAATATGCATGGATTTGCATACATTTATAGTATTATAATGTTATTAAGGACATTTCATAATATAAAAAACAACTGAGAAATCATCATATTTGACTAATATCTTTTTCAAGTATTCTGAATTTGCTCATATATTCATATGATTGCATTTATCGTGAAAAATAAGTCCGTTCAAGCTTTCCGTAGGATTACTTTGAGTGTTTGCGTGATGCAAATGCAAACATACAAACACTGATTTGAACTTTTTCCTCTGCTCCACTCTGTGTTTTGTTGTCAGCTGTCCTCTTCCTTCCCGTCTGTCTGTCCTATCAGAGAGGTACCTGTGCAGCTGTCGGGGTCGTGCCTGTTTAGACAATTAGGAATGTTAGATGGAGGGGGTTAGTGAATCACTAAGAACATCAATCTGGCTGGACATTGTGCTCCCGCATTACCACCCTGCTGTTTTGGTATTTATGCCCACTGTTTACACAGAGCACACAGAGGGGGTCCTCCAATCAATGCCATTATCTTTGTTAATACTGCCAGAGCAGGGCTACCAGACTCTTGTGTCTTAATGAGTCAAATTAAGGTATGTTGCATCATGGGAACTTTGTACACGTACATCACTTAGCATTAAACGCTGCTTTGTGTTCTAAAGCTGTTGTTTTTTTTCTCCTTCAATCTCCATGTATATACAGTGTCTCAACACTTTCCCTTGTGTTCAGCACCATTTCACCCCACCTTCCCCCAACCTTTACCGCCCCATGCCTGTCCCTGGACAGGTTTCAGCATATAAATTTGAAAATGATTTGTCCTGCCCTCTTAATAATAGATGAGAGAGCAGAGTCAGGGTCCCCTTCATAAACTCCATCCGTGCTTTAATTAGTGAACAAAAAAACGTCAGGCCTGCTGAGGACTCTGGCTTTGGCTCTGTGTTAGTAATTAAAACTGAAACCACCAAAAGGAGAGGAGAGAGGAGAAGGCTCTATTTTTAACGGGCAGGCTGTTTGGTGCCGAGTGCCCGTATAAGGTTCTGCAATAAAGAGTGATAATGAAGGTGTGAGACCTCTGGGGGCTGACTGGGCGCTCGCTACAATGGCTGCTCTCACACCAGACTGAAATACAGGGAGCAATTAGAGGAGGCAGTGCATAGACTGGCCACCAGAGATTAGTTAACACCTCAGGAGCTGCGCTTCAGGACAGGCACATGCTTGTTTTCTTCCTCTCTCCTTTGCTTTCAAGATAACGCACTGAGGCCTTAATGATGAGATTTATTTGATTCAATTGTCAACTCAGTCAGATAACAATTCCGGCTGTTGTTGCAGGTTGTGCGAGTAAAGACACGCCATTGATCCTTTAAAGAGTTGTAGTTTTCTTTAACATGATTCGCACACGCATAAATATCCTCAACTCTCAAGCTTTTTGCTCCGCACACCATGACAAGCACTGCCTGAGTTGGAGGAGACCTTAAGCCCAAGAACCAATCAAGAGGACATTGTTAATGGAGGCCACATATAAGCCGTTAAGCCAGTATATGCATAATGTTATTTAATTGGAGTCATAAAAAGCCAATTAACCCCCTCCCCCTCTCTCTCCTTCTTTCCCACTCTTTCATTCTCTGCCACTTTCTCTCTGTCAAATAACTGTGAATGTGTGACAGAAATATGAGAGGGTGATGCCATGTGCTCGGTTTGTTTTTACATGAAATCCTGCTAACTTGGAATCATTTTTTGAAGCCTATTCCTCTGATCTGAAATCATACCTGGGACACCAGATGAGTATCACCGTCTATAAATAGGCGAATAAAGAACCGAGTTTGATCCCATTGAAATATTCTTAAAAAGGGGAGATCCACAATAGCGAGGGCGCTCCGTGTGATCGCTCTTTCTGCCTTCTCATTCTCTGAATATGGGGATTTTGACAATATATTTGCTCCCAGGAAAATAGCAACAGTGGTTAGCAATATTGGATCTGTCAGGCTCAGGCCATTTAAATTTCAATGGCAGTAAAGTGGGGGAAGCAGACACTGTTAAATATGATGCTTGAATGAAAATCTAAACCCTCCAATACCTCTAAGCAATGTAACTCAATGAGATGAATTAACTGTAAATGCCTCATTCTCTGTGTGAGTGTCTTCCAATTTAAAATCTCATTATTCATATAAGATCCTGAACAAGGTGACTCTTAGGATAGATCGAATAAGTGAAGATAATCTTACCGGACAGTTTTATGCAAATAGGAAATGTATTGAATCAACTATGAGGAGAATGGGGAATCAAATAAGCTAATAAAGTAGAGTTAGGATGAAAAACACCATGAATAATGTGTCCTCCCTATCTGGGCTTGGTGCGTATGTCATTGCCTGTGAAGTTACTAAGTGTATTAATTCAAAGGATGCTGTCATTTGATGTGAATTCTCTTTAGTATTTGTGAAAAGTATTAACAGTTGGCTTCGAAAAGCCCCTCAATGTCACAAAATCAATGAACTGCTTTATCTCTGTCACCACAACCTTCCAGCCATCAGATTAACAACATCGTAATATTTACCTCGCAACAGTTTTTGAAAATAAAATAGAGGTGTAATTTAGACCTTAAACGCAGGTAATGATCGCTTATGGAAATATATTATAGAGACAGAGCAATCGCTAATAAGTGTTTGTTGGAGAGCTCCATCAGACAAGGATTGATTACAAGCCATCCCAGTCAGGGCTGCGCAGGTCTGCACAAGTTCATCCATAATTCATAGTATAAATAATGTAACATTCATTACACAGAAAATATGAACTTTTGTTATGGTTTGTGTTGCAGACATTCTGCTTCTAAAGCCAACATACTCAGTGCTTTAATTTGCTCTTCACCCCAAGGGTGAGGCAAATGACAAACGCAATGATATAATTTTAGAACGGCCTCACAGACAAAAGCTTGTAGATAAAGGGACTCTGACAAGACCATGCATGCTCTTAAGAGGGGGATGCATTGTATTTATTAACCTGCGAGATTAACCCTGTGCAGAAACTATACGTTAGAAGTCAGATTAGTCGCTTATTATTTACATTTGGTCACAGACGTAATCTAAGAGAACTGCTCTGTGTTAATGGAAATGCAGCTGTACCTTTGACTGCCTTGCTCCATCGGTTGGAAATGAGTTTCTAAGCAGTGGTGTATACTTCCAGTGCTGAACCAATTCACTACTCAAAGAAATCTCCAGAGAGAGAGTTTTCTTTCAGTGGATTTGCAAGATTTATTGCAAAGACAGCTGTGTGTCAACGGCTCTGAGGCTACTGTAGGCCCACCCATCACTCCACATTAGGGCTCCTTTGAACATAAGTATATTTCACTCGAAGTTGGTGACACTCCGTGTGAATCTGTGGATATGAAATTACACACATTCGAGCACAACAGTGGTTGGAGCAAGATAAGAGAGGAGGAAAGAGCTGGGAATTATAAAGACGATCACTTTTAATGTATATTACGGGAATGAGCTAAATTCCAAGACAAAAATGCGCGCAGTTTCCCTCCATTTCATGGCTAATAAAAGTCAAGCCTCTCAGACAGACTGACAGAAAACTGTCATTCAAACAACCTGGGAAATAAACATTTTTCTTACGTTCCGCAGAATGCAACAAAGTTTGGGACAAAGTGAAAGAATGTGAGGACAAACATTGTAAATCTTGCACAGCATTCAAGCTGAACCTGCAGTATAGTTGAAAAAAAGATAAAACCAACTGAGCCTGGCTGTAAATATGCCACAATAGAGGGAAACCTGTGGTGAGAACAAGAAACCCCTTCCCTCTTCTCCTCCCTCATCTGTCTCCACTACACTGACCAGGTCCATCTGGATCAAAGCAGCTCATGCAGAATCCTCATCTGCAAATCCCTCCACACATATTAGCCTAGCATCAGGCATCACTTCCTACAGAATATTTACCACAAAGCTTCCCTGGCATAAATCTGTCCTGGTGTTTGGCATGATTTACTCCAAATTCATACACGGAAACTTCTGGACATCAGCTTTGTGAGTTCAATCATCACCCAGCATGCTTTGAACTCAAAACATATGCAGCATGAACAGCATTTTTCTCTGCAGTGAAGCACTTCCTGGCAGGCCATCCTGTTTGATTTGATGGGTTATTAAACACCACTGTCAATAAATAGCGTGGTGAATGCTAATTTCTGAACCCTCCATCGATAAATGACCATGAAAGCGGTGCAAATTAACCTCTAAATGTCATGGGAAAATCTGGTGACACAGCCATTACTGTATGAGCTGCAGGTAGGAAAAACTTAGCCATGTTCTATATATAAGCTGTATATATTTCAGCAAAACATTTTTTAAAATCTGTGCATTAAAAGTTGCTTTAAGAAATCTTACTAGTTGCTCAGTCTGCTGCCAACACTGGGATTTAATAATACTTATGTGAGCTGTGTTAGGCCTGAAGAGGTGTTGGCTTCACAGGAAGTGAAGAAATGTCAGAGGCTAAGTCAAAGATATATCTACTTGTCAAAAAAAGGTGGTTTTAAAGTGCTATGAGGCATGTTTGACAAGTAGATATATCTTTGACTTAGCCTACCTTCAGCCAAAAAGATAAACTACACTAAACTTACTGAATAAACGTTAAAAATCTCCAACAGATTATTGTGTTGATTTAAAGAAGACACTCACAGTTATGAAAAGTCCAGAAAGTCCTCTCATCGTCCCACCTCTACCCAGCTTATCAATATAAGAGCACCTAAAGAGTCCAAGTTTGTCCAAAATCTGTCAGTAAAGCACCATGTTAGCATTAAATAACTGGTAGAGTAAAAAAAATAAAAAAATAAAAAAGTAAAAACTTCACAAAATTGACTTTTCAATAAAAGGCCCTAAACATGAACGTAATCTTTATAAATAACCATAATACCTGCATCCCAGCTTGTTTTGACCCCTTTGGCACATGGACCATTTAGGCCAGCTGACATTTTTATTTTAAGAAATCAGAAATAGAGAAGAACCAAATAAGAGTGATGTGCAATGACTTTGGCTGATGTAATAGTTGAAGACAGAAGTGTTTCTTTAGTGAAAAACCCAACATTGGATACTTCCTGGTAGCTAATTCATCTCAAATTCTAGAAGACTCTAGATAATACCAATACTTACGGAGGTATCGTTCGGTCTTTAATTTTATTATCAAATGAAATGTGTGAATACAAAGATTCTGATCAATGTATTTGTTACTCGTTGTAGTTTCAAGGACCGTGTAATAAGACATATCATTCTTTACATTACAATAAAACATCATCATATGCTATTGCAGAGTTGAGAAATGTTCTTTTTCATGTTCTGTTACACAAAACTATTAATTCAGAATCTCCCAACCTGTGTTTTTAATATTGCTCAGTATTCATGAAATGAGATTTGCTTTCAGCAGAATTATGTATGCTTTCCGAGAATTTTCAGTCAAATAAAATCCATTAAGGCAAAAAGTGAGGGAAATGCAAAAACTGGGGTTTTAATGCAACAAATAATTTGCCATTAACCTTACCTGTTATTTTATGGTAAGTAGGGTCTTTGTTATTCTAATAATAACTTCTAACAGAATCCAATCAGGTTGGGATCAGACCGCAACATAAAAAACAGTGACACCGTGACCCTCCATCCATTACACTCACTGCTTTTGGACATGCTGCTTAACAATGGGGCTTTTACGTTTTGCATTTGTGATGTTTCAGCTGTTCCTGACCAACTGTGATGACAAAGAGAAAACAGCCCCTGATATATGATCCTGATCCAAGTCAGTACCACACCTCATTCAGCTGCAGATGATACGCTGTGAGTCTTACAACACAGGCTGACAGAAACGAAGATACATCTGTGTAAGTCTCCACTGCTGCTGTCCTTTTCACTGCCAATATCAACAGAAATGTCAACAGTGAGCGTCTGTCAGCACCTTGTGTCAGATAATCGCAGGAAGTGGTGCTTGTTATGACTGAGTTCATAATGTGCTCCTAAATCCCTCACTGGGCATCGAGTAGGGCAGTAATATTCTCTGATAAGCAGACGTACTGTTTACTCATAATAGGATTATCAGTTATACCTTCTTCCAAACAAACATGACTCCACATGCTGTGGAGCTAAAACATACACATAAAATATATTCACTTGTTTATCATGCTTTGACATTTGAATAACAATCGTGTGTATCTTTTTTAAATGTTAACATCCGCACGGTTCTCTGAGATGTGCTCTTTGGAGTCGTATCTGAGTGCAGAAGTAAGCATTTATTTACACAGCCGATGTGAGTCTGCAGCAATATTAAATGTCTTTGCATAAAATGCTCATAGGAATTCATGCAATAGATCCAAAGTTTGTTTTCACAGTGTTTCTTAGATACTAGAAAGACACGGGTACAGCACAACCGGAGATCTTTCACACAGTGGAAGTTATTAATTTGGTTGATATTGACGCTGTCCCATTGGTATCACCATAATGGCTGAGTTAAGTCTAAGGGAAAATCAATCCGAGGTGCACGCCTGTCTTGGATGCTAATGCTTTTGTTATGTTTTCCTAAAGCACACCATGCAGCTAAAGCAGGGAAATCGTATATGGATGGTGGAAGTATCCCAGGCTGCTCAACAGTACATGCAAATGTTTCTCTTTTCAACTCAGTGCAATATTCTGCTGACATTTGGCAATTGTGTTTGAAATGAAAAGGTTATAACTCAGCAGTCATCGGAGATATCATTTATGCTCTATATGGTGCTTTTGTTTCAATGTTCTCACTCAGTTCTGAAAATCCTGCAGCTTATTCAGACTTTGCAGACAGAGATGATCAGGTGTATGGATCTATGTTCACAGATTCCCGAATATGTTCATATTTGAAGCTAGATATGGTGCTTGTTAAACTGCATGACTGCGTCATCTCTGTTCTTGCTTTATTGGGAATTGCCTCTGTCATGACTGAATTTACTGTAGATACATACTTGCAAGAAAAATGACAAAATTAAAGCTCCTATGAGGGGTTTTAAGCTAGTAATGAAGCAAGCTGGAATAGATGAGAAAAAAAAAAGAGGCAGTAGCTTTAAGTTTGTCTAGTTGTGATGCAATAAACAATCAATCAATCAAACTTTATTTATAGAGCACTTTTCCTGTATGGGCATATAACACAAAGTGCTTTACACTCACAGAGAAAGAAAGAAAAAGCAACATAGACAAACAATTACAAATAAAGCCCCTCCCTCCCACCCTCCATATTACACGTAATGGTGATCCAAGAAGAGATTAGCCTGGACGGAGCGGCAATTGTGCCAAATATGCTTTCCTCAGGGGTGCAATTTAAAAACTAAGTGTGGTTGTATTCACAGTTAAGTTGAGCTACTGATATAGCTTGATTAGTTGATGTAACTGGACCACTGTCCCTGTCTTATTGTACAAGTACCCAACAAACATGGAGTTATTGACAGAAGTATGGTTGCTATGGTAGGTGGTGACATGTCCCTTTTGGGTCACCACCTCGGTGAACTATCACCGGGGGGGGGGGTAGGTGGAAGCGAGAAGACTGACACAACAGCAGACTGACTGTTTTCAGTTCTGATTAGACACTAGTGTTGAGATGGCTGTCTGTCATGATAGCATGTGCTGAGTCGGGGCCAGTACCAGATAAGCACATTAAACTATAATCCACAAACGTAAGGTAACAAACGAAACCTAATGGTGCTGTGACAGCAACGTGATTGAGTTTGAGACAGTGAAAATACATATGGTATGTTGTATGTGAACAGGTTAGCCTATGAGCTAAAGTTACTTAGCACAGATGAAAGTTAAAACAAAGACGTTTAGCAAACTGTTAAAGCACAAAAACCATCGTTATATGAGAAATCCGACGCTGACGCTGATCTGACTCTCCACAAGTTGTCCTTCAGGTCATTATCTTTGTAATGTTTGTGTCTTTTATCAAAAAGCACTCTGTTCTCCAACATGTAAACAATCAGCCAGTCGGCCATGAAATCCGATTGGCCAGAAGTGGACACACAGTATGGGAAACTTTAGAAAAATCAACCGTGATCGGAAAGTAAATGCTGCGATATCGCAGGACGGGAAAACGTCGCTGATGTGAACACTTGTATTGACAGGATACGTGTTCGAAAAAAAAAAACTGACTTCCGAAATAAGCGCATGAAAAAAAGAGCGTGTAAGGACCTTTAGGCTAATAGGATGTTCAAAGCAGTATGAAAACACCATCACCTTTACAGCTCAGTACATTTGTTTGTAACATAGTGAAGTTTAATCTTTCTTCTTCTGTCAAGATCTTGTTTACTATCCGGCCTCCTAGCGACGCATTTATGCTATTGAACTTCTGGCTCAAAGCCCAGTGCTGGGGCATGTGCAGGACGCTTAGGCCAGTTTCTGGTCCAGCTGAGCAGTATACATGGAAGACAGAATCAGTCCACAACCACACCATACAGGTGTGCTAGTCTGACTACAAGGAGTTTGATTCAGAGTGATTTTATGTACTTTTAAAGTCCAGATTGAGATGAACTGAAGTAGATAATAGATTCTTCTCAACAATTAGTAAATGTACTGAATGATGGAACTGTAGTGGCATAATTACTGATAAAGTTAAAGAAGATTTAGATACATCTGAAGTCTGTTTTATGTTATATTTGTCTTAAAGGACGGAGGGTGGGTACCCTTTAATTGAGAGGACTGCTGAAGAGAGAGAGATAGAAAACAAGGAGCAGAGAGCAGGTGAGATCCTGCAGCAAAGGGTCTTGATGGGGAGTTGAAACAACAACTAAGATTATCACCTCTGGACATTCTTGGTTACTGTCGGGTATTGCAGCAAGAATATAAAGTTTAGAATATAAACTGATTTTAAAAAGGGTTTATTTTAGCCAAACCTCAGAGCTCGTATCTCTTTGCTGCTTCTCACCTTTTTATTTTTCCACCTCTCTGTTCGCACCAATAAGTCTGAGGGTAGCTTAACGGCGTCCGCTCATTTGTTTGTTTATTGCACATACTATTATTGCAAGAATGATAAAACTGCGACATATTGTGCAGCTCTACTCATGATTTTCAAATGTACTACATAGGAGTGAAATCAAGAACTGCAGACATTCATGTTTTTTACTTCAGTGGGTTTAAGACAAAAGTTCTGTCTGAGCTCCCGACTTTAAAGACACTATTGTGCATCCCTGCCCCGGACACACGGGGTCGGTAAATAAGAGTGAGTTTACCATCATTGTCTGACACAATCAGAGGAGTCCTCCACACACACACACACACACACACACACACACACACACACACACACACACACACACACACACACACACACACACACACACACACACACACACACACACACACACAGTCGGAGACAGGCTGATACTGCACAAATCAGCTTGCTCAAACACCCTTGTTAACATTTTAAACCTACAGAATCGTAAAAGGTGAGTGTGGGGAATTTTGGACCTCCTCCCCCCCGACTAAATCACACACTCTTGATTTGCAATTCCAAATCTAGAACATTAATACGGCTTCACGGCAGCAGCGTGAATCCAACTAAAAAAACCTTGAATAGATTTTGAATTTTAAAAGCGAGATCAAATAAAAATCACACAAAAGCACCAGCAAGTGGAATTGAAAGTGTGATACAGATGAGGGGGGTGTTGGGAGGGGGGTACGGATGAAAACAGGATTAGACTCCACAGGCCTGGTTCCCACAGATTGCCTGAAATGGGGAACAGATTTAAAGCAGGTACTGTGTGTTGACAGGGTTTTTTTTTTTCTTGCAGCGGCATTTCTCCTTCCTTTTTTTCAGCATGTCTTACACATTTAACTAGACCCATGTCAAAACCTGTTTACATGTCATGAAAAGAAGCGTAACATGTTCAAATCGGGTAAGCTATTGAGGAAGAAACTTGGATGATTTGACAGTTTGAGTCTCTTTAATGTTGCCCACTTTAAGCAGGCTGAAACAAATGATACGCATGTCTGCTGTTTGCTGTTCCCCTGCTATTAAACGATGTTGTAATTGACGTTGATTAAAATAAGTCCGCTCCTATGTTGTGTCTGAGGGTATAAATTCTGCCCTTGTCTCCGAGTGTTGCGCACACACTCAAGTGCACAGTGGTTCAGAGGCCATGTTGTCATACCTTGATTTTCTTGTATAAACCAAATACAGGCTGCGTGCTTAAGCGTTTCCTCATGTCAGCAACTTTTAGAGATTAAACTGTTTCATGTTTAATGGGATAAGGAGGAACATGAGCTTCTATCCAATCCTGGCCCAATTGAGTGTTTTTAATGCAATTTGTCAACTCCCTCTGCTAGTGGGATTTGTTCCATACTGTTAGATGTGGAGTCAATTACATAGTATCTCTGAAGAGTATTTTGCTTGAGAGATTGCTCATCTGGCAATATTAAAGCTACTTAGTATATGTTTGGCTGGAGTGAAGGAAATACTGTTAACAGGTTTTTGAAATTCGGCGTCTGCTTTTTTATGATGCTGTTTGAAAATGTTGACGCTCTTTCTTGTTGTGCACGGCTCGCATTAATTCAGAGCTAAGTCACTGTGGTGATATGGATTGCTCCTCAAAACAGAGCAGAAAATAAAACATTCACTTTATTCTGTATATGATTCTGAAAAAGTCCAATATAATAAATCATACTCTCATAATATTACAAATGACTTGCCGGTTAATGTTAACAAATATCCTCCCTTAAGGCTCTCTATTAATAATTTCATATTCTCTTCAAATATTTTTCTATCCACCTGCTGCGTGTGATCACCCCCCAACACACACGCACACACACATTTTTTTTTCTTGTTTTGTGATCATACATAATTTAGTCCCCGGCCACATCTAATAAATGATGTTGACATATGCTCTTGCGGAGAGCACTGCCTGGAAGTGTTGCTCGATAAGCTTCTTTGCATTCTCACTGGATCCAATTTTGCCCTATCAGTACACGGCTCTGCTCACATGGTCCACTAGGCCTCGAGATGTCCCAGGGCGTCCCGATTAGTAAAAACTGTTTGGGGGAGGGGAGGATTTGTGTAAAATTCAAATTTGTCACCAATAACATGTTTTTCAAGGGTCCCATTTTCTGATTTTTGACCATGTAAACAGGAGGTGGTATTATTAAATCAGATTTATTTATTCCTCTCCTCATGTTTTATTGTCTCCCTTCCATTATAGTTTTTGTTCTTTGGATATTTTTTTTCACGTTCTGTCAAAACAGATGAAAAATGACTCAAAATAATTGTTTTCAGGTGTGTGTGTGTGTGTGTGTGTGCGTGTGTGTGTGTGTGTAGGGTCTTGAAAGGGTTGGATGTGGGTGGACAGGGGGGTCATAAGCCAGTTCCACACCAAAATGCTGCAAAAATGTGGTGCATGAACAGTCTGCTGTGCCACCAGAATGTGGAGATGGATTAAAAATTAAAATTGTTTGTATCCAAATATTTCTCTCTTTTTCTTCTTCTTCTTCTTCTTCTTCTTCTTCCTCCCAGCCACTAGCATAACAAGAGTAAATCAATCCAATCAATTCCCCTCCACCAATTGTTTGTTGTTGTTTTTTTTTCTTTTTTTCTGCTGACCACACCTCAAGGATTAATATTTGATTAGCCTTTAGGAGAGGTGGAAAGTACTTATTAACCTTATTTGTCAATCTGTCAGTGCCACTGTGTGGATTGTGCCTTGCGGCGGGGGGCGCAGGGGCTGGAAGGGGGGAGGGGATCACTTCAGGGACTATCATGTCTTCCAATGACTGTTCTCCTCCGGATGTTTTATCATAATTATCCATTTTAGGCTGGCGCCACAAGCATGACATCCATTTCAGCATTTTGAATACGTTTGTTAATTGATAATATGATCCGTCGTCCCAGAATAATGTAATGGTATTGAAGTTTTTCTGCTGTTTCCATACACAATTTGGCCAATTATGTCTAATTCTTTTCACACAAATAAGAGGATAGTTTTGTTTTTACCTATTTTACTCATTATGATTGTTTGCAAACAACAAAAAAAGGAGTGTGTTGCCTTTGAGGTCATTTTCATTACAGTCCATGAAGACAAAGCATTTACTCAGTCTGAAATTGATGAGTAAACTTCCACACTGTAAGCAGTCCGTTTTTTCATTAGTAATTTTAATTAAGTCTTCTGCACAACACTGAAATTGACTTTATGTTTAATTGTTCATTATACGTCTTGTTTTCCTACAATGGGGAAATTAAGGCGCCTCAAATGGATGAATCCGAGACATGATTAGTCTTGTTCATCCCAAATGTGTAATTTTTTTTAATGCCTGGCATGAGCTTTGCTGCAAAGTGAAATTGATACTCGGTATATGAAAACATTTAATGAATTGCCAATTCTGTTGTCAAAATCAAGCTAACAGATATTCATTGGGGAAATTTAAGGGGAGGATGTGCATTTGAACACTGCAGAAAAAAAAACATTTATGTTGATTTTTTTTTGTTTGTTTTATTCACAATTAAAAAAGCTCTTTTCAAGAATCAAAAAATACAATTAAAAAGATATACACACAAACACACACCATATTTAATAACTAGCGTCTCTATGCGTCTTTGTTTACAGAGTGCAACTCTTGCATCACCACTGGCGTATTTCAGGTCTGACTGTCTGCGCCTTTAAAGTGTTTGGGTCTGCCTCTCCTTGTGTTTCTATGATAGCACCTCTCTGCTCTCATTGGAGGCCTCCCAGATCCATCCCCTCCACCTCGCTGTTATCTGTGATCATACGCCCCCACACTATCGAGCTCAGTCAAAGACCATCCCATGGTTTGCAGTGTTAATTACAGATCCTTTGATGTGATAGAACACAGCCCTGTAGAGATTGATTACTCTTTGAGCTAAGTTGTCTTCCAATTACTTAGACAATTAGCCAACTAATTAAAATACTTACCCTGTGCGTTGAAAGAGGAAGAGGAGTGCTGCTGTGAGAATCTCCCTTGATATATGAGCTGCCAGGGATTCTCAGAGAGTCTCAGCTGAGCAGGAGAAGGCCTGGTGTGCCGGCTGCAGCTCAGGAGAAAGGCCCCAAAAACAGCCAATGCAGCAGACTGTGATCATATAGTGGATCTAGCATTTGAAGACATTTATCACTCCTTGTTTATTGAGGAAAAGGATGTTAGATGAGCGGTGACTCTATAACATTGTGAGAATGTTTCTGTCGACGTCTGACAAACTTTTTCGGTCACTTTTTTATCTCCACAGACTCCAGAGGGACACAAAATAACATAAAGAAGCTATATTCAGCTTTGAGTTCCCTTCAGACAAATAATAAGACATTTGACTAGAAGTCACCGAAGCATGACTGAATATTATTTATGTCCAAATGGTTTGTTGTTAGTCTGAAAATTGTCAGTTTGGGACTCTTTATTTCAAGAGTCAGTGGAGGAATTTGGTCAGCAGATAAAAAGAGCAGAGAAATGATTTCTGAGATTCTCAAGAGGCTGAAAATAATTTAATAGCAAACAGTTATATTGCTCCCTCTGTTATCAAAATATTGAATATGTTGTTCATTTATTCGTAGGCAGTAGCTCTACTTGGCATATTTCTGTCCCTATTTCTGTGGTTTGGAGATCACTGTGAATTATTTCTCACGGAACAAAACAAAGAGACTTAAAAAAATTGCTTTTAGTTTTCATGATTGTAACAAATGAGGCCGTCTCGCTGGTCTGTGGTAGTTTTTTACCCACAAATGTATGACCAATATACTTTTAAAATGCTATCACACACTAAGACTTTTGATCACACTGCTCATCTTTCATGGAAGTTAAAAGTGAGGGGTGAAAATTTGAACAGTGAGTGATTTTAACAGCCAAGAACAGAAACACAAATACATTTTGACCCTTTTATACGATCTAACCAGAACTGCAACAAAAAAAAAAAAAAAACATTATTATTATGATTTTTCCCTAGAAAATAAGTAAGCAAACAATCATAACAGACTATGCTGGCAAAATCAAAGTGTTTTTTAAATTTTTTTTTAACTTTTAAATTTTTTTATCTTAATGTGGTAAAACATAGTTTATAAGTTCCCTTTTTAGCAGAAAAAATCATGCTTGAGGTCTCAGAAAGGTCCAGAAACAACTCCATGATTACTGCCTGGTGGACATGACTCCATCTTTTTCAGTTTTTTTTTTTTTTTTTTTTTTTTCACATATATTTTAACACATCATCCAAAATACTGTGCTGTGAATAAACAACATCATATGTAAACTTAGATGGGACAACAGCAACAAAAACAGCACTAACTACAACAACTGCTTTTGTCTTGGAGACCTTTGGTGCTACAAGATGGAGAAACATTGGCTTTAAAACTATTATCATATTTGTAATATACTGTGTGATCAATCTTTCCTTATTGTTGCAGCACACTGAGTTTAATTTATCACCTTGGTGTGTTGAAAATCTGGTGTATGTTGCACTCAAACAATGCTAAAGATAAGTGTGTGTTTTGTCTGAATGTGCAGTGTTCTCATGTGTTGGGTGTATCATTGTTGAGACTCATCACATGATGTCTGTGATTTATTTGACTCTACACGCCCCCCATTGAACAGAGGGAAGAGTTGTTTTCTTTTCTTTTTTTTGTTTTTTGGTGCCCAGCATCTGACTGAGGCTTGTCACACTTATTGTCATGTCCCTTTAACCCCAGCTGGGCAACTCCATTATTCGCCTTCCATTGTGATGTTAATGCTGTGTTATCTGTGCAAGGGACAAATATGCAAGGGACAATGGGGATGTAGACATCCATTAAATTTATGCATCCATAATTGCTTTTGATGATGTTGATAATTATGTTGCACTCTGGAGAGTTTCTGCACAGTTATTATAGAAAAACCTTAAAACCTTTAATCTGCCGTCCAAGTAAATAATGTTTTGAGGATATTGTTAATTCACTTTGGTATCAACTTTGGAAATCACTTAGGTAATAACAAAGTCTGTGTTTTTTCTAACCACAACTAAAAATAATGCATAATCACTTTTGAATAGCTATAGTCGAGGATTCAGAGGCATGTTTTAAGTTAAATTCGTAATTTGTTTTTCAAGAATCGCATATGAGACCAAAGTTAAGGTTGATTCACACTCAATCAGAAATGCATTTTTAACAAACACAAGTACTCTGATTGTAATCTGGTGTGAATCTCCCCTGTGGTGTGTCTTTTCCTGCTGCCAGTTTCAGACTGAGAGTGTGTCTGATGGAAGTTGTTGGGGTAGGTTGGATCGAAACACCCCCTGATAAAGGGTCAACCAGTCTGAGGATCAAACTCTCCTTCCTCATCCTCTAATCACAGCCTATATAAAACAATCTTAGCACCACTTAACCTGTGCAGGGGCCCTGATATGGCTTGGCATGCTCTGTCTCTATTAATCAATCAACTTCAGGCCTTCATGAGGACTGGGATGCAAATGTGTGATATGCTGGAGCTGAAGCTTTTATTGCTCAGTGTTTTTTTGTTGTTACCGTTTAGTCCTGGTTTGTAAAAATCTTGTGACATACACAATACAGCCTAAACACAAGACTAATACAATATATTGTTCAGAAAAATACCTCTTAAATTACAAATGATGTTTATTTCATTAGTCTGACACCAAATATGACAAAATACTGAAGTTGCAGTTTGCTGAGTTAGAAGTCTGAAATGATAAAAGGTTTAGGATCACATAAGCTTGATGCCGTCTTCCACTGGAACCTTTTGGTGTCAAAATTTGTCAAATCCTCCTCTATTTCCCCAAGTTTATTGTCATTGAAGAGTGGGCAATATTATGAAAGTGACAAAACAATAAAAGGGCTAAACAATCTTTCTTTTTTAAAACTGCCACTGCATTCAAATACAGTGTAGATGTCTGGATAACTTTTTAAAATGTCTGTACTTTATCTGTCAAAGCAAGAATAAAATTAGCTCATCTGAAATGATAATAATAATAATAAAAAATAAAATAATAATAATAATAATCATGATAATGCGAACCAATTGAAATAATTAGTCAATCAAAATCTCAGAAAACTACCTGACAATGATTTTAATGGTTTGTGCAGTTTTGTGTTAAACCAAGGTAACCAGTTACCAGATTGCATGTTTTTATCTTACTATGTATCATTGACTGTGGAGCCAAAATATTTAGAGCTCCCCCTATTGTCTGGATGCAGTACGGGTCATAAATCCTGTCTAATCCATGTTAACAGATGGGAAGGGAAGGAAATGTAGACACAGATAATTTCTGTCATTGCAGTTAGTTCTTATCATGCTGATAGATGACCATGGCTTTATGAGCATTAAGATTTAACCAGTTATTTAGTTTGTTAAAGATGATGAGGATATTTAGGATTGTAAATGGATATATTTCTTTCAATCATGATTAATCCCTTAATTTCAATAATTAGTTGTGATCAATCAGATATTTAGGTGCATTTTGTCCTTGTCTGGAGTTTCAAATAGTTGCTGACACTGAAAGTACTTTGATGATGTTTTAATCTTGCTTGACATAGAGTTCATTAAACTTTTGTGTCGTCAGCTGAGTCATATCCTAAAGTGGTGTGTGATTCAGAAGTGCAGTGGAGTCCTTATTGACCATGGAAGCAGCAAAAAGCAGGACGATTCTGCAGAGGTTAACTACAGTATCAAAAGAGACCAGATTTTTAATGGGATTTAAAGGAAATATTAAGTTAATTTTAAAACTTTAAACCTAAAGCAATTGACACTTTAATGCTGCACTTTAAAAGCCCTAATAATAACAATAAAAGACTGTAACAGCTAAAGTGCTATTATAATATAACCACATTTGGGCGGCAGTAGCTCAGGAGGTAGAGCGGTCGCCCAATAACTGGAAGGTTGGCGGTTCGATTCCCCCCTATCCCAAGTCTGTTCATTGTGTCCTTGGGCAAGACACTTAACCCACCTTGCTCCCAGTGTGTGTCCTCCACTGGTGTATGATTGTGAGTGTTGTGTGGTGGTGGTCGGAGAGGCCGTAGGCACAAAATGGCAGCTACGTTTCTGTCCGTCTGCCCCAGGGCAGCTGTGACTACTAAGGTAGTTTACCACCACCAAAGTGTGACTGTGTGAGCCAATGAATAATGTATCCAATGTAAAGCGCTTTGAGGGTCTCTGATAAAGCGCTATATGAAATCTGATGCATTGTTATTATTACATCTGTGAACATTACTAAATCTATTTAAGAGAAACACTAAACTGGTTAACAGGCCAAGTCTGATAAACGATCATCGCAGTTAACTTTTAGCCACAATTAAACGTCATAATTTCATTTATTCATATGTTCACCCTGCACAGTTGTCAATAATCAGGACATTAGCAAAAGGATTTATCCTATTATTGCTCTATTTTTTTATTTTTTACAAAATAAAACAAAAGAAAAGGATAAAAATCCATCCACAACATTGGCTGGTGGATGTTAAAATAGCTTGAATGGCAGGAAAAAACATGACCATTTGTTATTAAGAATGGTGTCTATGACTTTAGCCAGGACTAAGATTATGATATGTTATGCTTCTCGTGCCATTACACCAAACAGTTTTCTTGTTTCAATAGCTTGCTTTTAGTTTCTCAGTCCTAGATGTGCGTGTAATGATACTGGGGGTCAGTTTCATTGTGAGAAACGACATACGTTCCACTTATGCTTTTTGACTCTGTAGGCCGCTTCACTGAGGCCAGTCCTTGTAATGTCCCTCCCTGCTGCTGTGTACAGTCAGGGAGCTTCATGGAATGGCTGCTCCATCTTCTGAGGGTGGCTGGGCTGCTTATGAGAGGAACATAAACTACCACGCAATATCCCATTGTCTCTGGCCACTTAGTTCCTCTCATTGTTAGAGGTTATTTTGCCCTTATGAGGGGCAGAAGGTTTCTGGTGTCAGTGGAGGGTGATTAATGACTCACTGTGGCTCCCTCCTGCTGAAAAGTGCACACTCAGTCTAGACTAAGATTTCCCCAACCTACACCTTTTCACCAAAAACACATCCATACCAGTTATTGAGGACTTTCATACCCCACTGAAACAACATCTTTTTGAACTTATTTGATTTATTTGACTAATTGATTTTGAAGTGAAAAGTCATGTTTAAATCACTCTTAATCAAGCCTTGTTAGGCAGACAAGAAAAACAGAGGATATTAAGAATCATAACACATGGTGTAACTTGAATTAAGCATTGGTAGGGAATGCTGCTTCATATGAGAAATAGAAAAACAAGGCCCTCCTTGCATAAAATGCTTAAAAATACCCCAAAACATAGAAAAGAGGGCCTCCGTTTGCATTTTGAGTGACTACCATAAGAGAAACTCATGAATAATGAAAGTGGAATCTCGCCACATTACAAAACAGGAAGAAAATGATGAATATATTTTATGTTAGAGGTGTTTCACGGGGACACCATGTCTCCCCACTATGCGGGAAACCCACCTTTGTTTCCTGACCTTTACTATCAAGCACTATTCCTGTTTCCAAATCCCTCTGAGTGCAAGAAACAACATGACTCTGCTGGGGCCTATATGACTCAAATTATATCATTTGTCCAATTTGCTATTGTTTCATCCATGTCAGGATAATTTGCTTTGGGTTTCTCTGTAATGTCTTGGGTTTTGTCTGCCCCTCTTGAGACATGTGCTATACAGTGAGTGGCCTAGATAGACTGTTTATCAAGTGCCCCTTGTTCTGTCAAGTTGACTTTCCAACCATGATGCACAGACAAAATGTACAGCTCCATTTCTTTGCTACTCCCAGGAGGAGAGAAAAAAAAAGTCTGTGACCACGGCGAGAATCTGTTTACCTGCAGCATTAATTGGGTCAGAGTTAAAAGTGTGTGGCGGAGACGGTCTCACTGAGGATAAAGACGAGGCAGTCATCATTACTCAACACCTACTGTATAATGACAGCTTCATCTCTCCCTCAGTAGCCATCCCACTCCTAATTAATCTCATCATTGCTGCTAACAGTTGGACAGTCGGCAGCTAAACAGATCCAACATATGTTCGCAGCACTTCTACCACTCTCAAACAATTTTTCTTGCAAAGCGAATCTGCTGTTATGTTTCCCCAGTTTGATTTTTCCTCGATGCATTTAATTTTCATTTCAGTCTGCATGATAGATACTCCCTTATTAATTCATTTTCAATGCTAAATTGATTAATCAAAGAATACAGGCTCTTTTTCAAGCTTCACAATTAGTGTCATATTTTGACAACCGGTGGCAGCACACTCATTAATCAACTAGTGAACTCGGTCATTTTGGCCTCCTGGGTTCAGACAGCAGTTACAGACAGCGACCACCAAACGCAGTGGACTCCCTGACAGCTCCCTCTGCCTCCTCTGGATCACAGAGACAACCCTCCTCATGATGAACAGGGAGAAATCAGTGCTCTGCCACGGATAATGTAGAAGTGTTGAAACATCATCCTCAGTAGGCTCGGTGTCATGCTTCTCCAATTAATTGCTCGCTTGCCAAATGTATCTGTGCACATTATCTTGTTCTATCTTTTGATTGCATGTGCTTAATCCTTATCATAATTGGAGTTGCACACTGCCACTGGGCCAGTCATGTCTCATACCAAATTAGGCTTAAAATTGTTTACCCAAGCTCTGATGCTGCTTTTTCTCTAGCTATGAATTTAATATTACTGAAACCAATTATCCAGATACATAAAAGATGATGAATTCAAGAAAGATATAGTGCCATCTAGTCCGAATATCTGTTGTTTTTTTCGCTATTTTTGGGCTGTCCGGTCCTTTTGCATCACTCCTTTGTCAACGATAGGACATGAGCACTTCCTGGAGCAAACAAATCAGTCTACTCAGTGATCCCTTTTGCAGAGATTAAGTGAAGCCAGGCCTCTCTGACGGTGTCTTTATCTCTGGCTGTGCTCAGAAAGAGCTAACAATGATAACCATGAAGTGTCTCCATGTGTAAAAGAGCTGCCCCTCTATTGCAATGTGAAGGTGTTGTTTTCACACAAGATGAGCAATGTTAGCACATTGTAAAGGCAGCAAAAGGTCGAACAGCTCCCAGAGTCATTAGTAAAGCTCAGAGGTGATGTATTAATTCAATAAAACATCCTTGCCCCCATACTGAGCAGTGCAGACCTCTGTGTGTTCACTTAACATACATTAAAGTGGCAAATGTTGAGTAAAAGTGGCAATCAAATTAACTAGTAAGAAAAAAAATAAATTACTTGTCCAACAAAAAGGCTTTAAAGCAACAAATTTTTCTGAATTTTAACCAAAAATATGCAGAATAAAATATTTTAATCCGTGTATGCATATGTACAGAATATGACTCACACTAAGTGTAAGTAAAATCATCTACTCGCTTAATACGCGCGAATCTAGACGCATAAATGAATAGTATTTACTCCCTTCAGTCACGTGTCAACGGTAATCCCAGCCAATTCAACCAGGGTGATCAAGTAATAGACAAATGTTTTTGACAATTTACCAGGTAATCCGACTTCCTCACTCACTTTCCTCGAGGCATTCTAGATATCAGTGAACAACTGTCCGTTTTCATATGATACCCTGCAACCTTCGTGCTGACTAGTAATCACGACACGACCATCTGCTCAAGTTGAGACATTTTCAGCCCAATTCGCGTCATTTGCGCCGCCAGAGAAGTAGGAGCGTCTAATCACGTCTTTGCATTGACTTAACATGTAATTCATTTGCACGAATGATTTTACTTGACTTTCTTAAAAGTAATGTTGATTTTAGTTTTCTCGTGTACAACTGAAATGGATTATAGGGAAGTTCATCAAAGTGTCAAAGTCAAGTTCTCAAAATTTAGTACCTCATCCATAACAATATGAAGACGGCCAATGAGACCTTGAGCCATGTCAAACCACACCTACTTAGTCCTGTTGAGGCAGGTGTAAAATCAAAACTGCTTATGTATAAAATACTCTTGGTTGACAATGAATACTGAATAGGGGAGTGAATCAGATTTAAAGCCTAATTAAAGGCCTGGCATTAATTGTTAGTATGACACTAGAGGTGTATTGTTTGGTCGTCTTTTTCTGCATGTGTTACAAGAACATGTAGTGAGTCTGAACAAATGAAATACCATTGTTATGTGTGGATAAAGCTTTGTAATTAGTATTTGTATTAACAGAAGTTTGGCCACCAGATGAACTACGATATATTAAAAAACACACACATAGCTCCTCTGAGGATTTTCAGTTTACTTTGGCACAATAAGAGCAGCACAGAAGAACAGCGATGAAGTCAAGTGAGCAGTTTTACAAGTTAAAAACTAAAAAGGCTGATAATAGTCGTGATTATATTAAAGCTTTTACTCTACAACTGAAGCCCAGCACCGGCTTTTGTCTTCCAAACTGAACTCATGCCGTTTTCATGACTTTGTCTGTTGATTATTGAGCGTACAGTTGACTTTTTCAATGATCTGGATCAATGTTATTTCGAACTGCAAATTAAAAAACCTCAGAAAAGGTTTGTGCCATAAGTCCAGCTGTTGGTCCAGTCTTAAGGCTGTATTGCAGGTTCTTGTGAAAGGTATGTCTTATCCTCTGCAGTCTCTACGGAGGCGTATTGGCAGACGCTGTTTGCTCTGTTAATTAAATTTCCTCTTTGCAGCAAATGAGGTCATATTCCACCATTGGTGTAATGTCTCTCTCATGTACAACAAAGGGAATGCACAGAGTCCAGGAATCTTTACTGAAACAATCAAGTATATCTCTTTTTTTTTTTTTGTCTGTGGATCTATATTTTTGAGGAGCACTGCCATGGCGAAAATTTGATGCCACTGCTTGTGGTTTTTATTGCTTCAATTTTACAGACAGTTGGGATTAATGTCAGTGTCTATAGCTTCCAGGAAAAAAAAATGGGCAATAATGTGGGAGCCACTTCCATTATTCTGAGGCCATACAGGATGAAATCATTTGTTCTTAACCCAGCTTGCAATATTGTTAAGATTGTAACGGTGTGCCATTTAAAATGCCGTTCATCATGATGCATGTCATATTGACTTACTTAGAGATGATCTCCAGGGTGGTTGTTTGTGCCAGAATCATTTCTCTGAGCTATAAATACGAATGTTATTTATGTTATTGGGCATATTTTGTTCAGATAAGTGTGATACTGAATGACGTATGTGTCTTATAAACCTGCACAAGTGAGAATCTTTGCATTCTGGGGCTCGGTTGACAGGCAGCAGGGTTAAAAGAGGACATTGCTGAGTGTCATGTTTGTTTACACAGGTACAAGCCATTATAACTAAATACCCAAGTAAAAGATGGGCCTTTGAAATGGGCAGAAATTGTTATTTTTCTCTAATTGGAAATGCTCACTTCCAGGGAATGAGTTGGGCTGCACAGATAAGTTAAAGTGAAGTGGCTATCCAATTAAACAGCCAAGGAAATTTCCATTTTGATATCCACTTTCTTTCTTTTGTTAAGAAACACTCAAGCTGAAATGAAATCAAAGGTTTTATTTACCTGTTCTTAGCCACCCCTATAAATCCAGGGCTGTGTCTTATGCAGATATGATGGTCATTTCCCTTAAAAACCATTATGTGTGTGTGACTGTTTTAATTACTTCAGAATTCGGCATGACCAAAACTATTTTGGAGGGCCTGAAAGCCTAAAGAAGGTCCAATTCAAAATGCTTCAGGTGTCCAAACCAAAACAATTGTATCTAATATTTTTACTGATTAAAATTTATTTTACCAATTAGAGTTTTGACTCTTAAATTGTTTTATGAAGTTTTGATAAATGTGTCTCAGTCTCCTCGTGGACTTCAGTAACTTGAGTTTTTTCTCTAATTTTGGTTGTTTATGAACATTGTGAAATGGCCAAAAGAGGCACTAAAATGTAATGACTATTATACCTTTATCTTCTGCCAATTTCAAAAGTTTGTATAGATACATATATAATTTCTAATTTACCTTTCTAACATCAGATTTATAATCTAAAGGAAAGGACAATTCATCCCCTGCTGCCTTCGTAGCTTAATACAGCCAACACCACCAACGCCAGTGAAAGGCAAGTTCATTAGTATGCATTTACATAAGAATGCTCCCATTGAAGACCACTGATGCATATGTGACTGGTGTTCAGCATCCTGCTTTATAAAACAACAAAGAGTCTGACATGAGCAACACAAATAATAAGAACAGGGACTTGGCAAGACAATGTTTATTTAGTGTTTATGAACAACATACAAAGATGCTTTGGGGCTTTAAGACTAAAAGAAGAAAGAAATATATTCTGAGACAAATCTGTGGCTTAGGAACCAGGGATTGTTTTATCTGTAGCAAAGGCAGCCGAACAAGAGGACGGTAAAGTGTATTGTATTGTATTGTATCGTATCGTATTGTATTGTATCGTATCATATTGCATTGTATCATATCGTATTGTATTGTGTTGTATCATTCCAAAGCAGATCCTGTCATATCCTAATGTATCTCAATATATTTTTGCTTATTAAATCTTATCACATCATAATGTATGGTATCACATTATACACTATCAGATGGTGTTGTATCACATTGTGTCTTAAAGCATCAAATCCCATTGTAGTGCGTCATAATATATCATATAACATGTTGTATTATTTATTATATCATATCATGTTGTGTTGCATTGTACTGAATAGTTGCATTTATCAAATCACATTGTATCTTACCATGTAGTATGTTGTATCATATTGTACCTATTCCTATTATACCTTGTTCTCTAACTCTAGCATCATTTTGCATTGAATCGTGCCATTAAATATAGTGTCTTTAAAAATTTCGGCCACTCTGCGTTTCAGGAGTCAGCACATCACAGATGAACAGAGTTTGTTAATGACAGATGATGTTCACAGTCTGGAATAAGATGTCAGGGTGTTGTAAAACCTTAATATTTTCAAGTGGACTTACAGTGGAGCTGTTTTGTGTGAAATAATAAATCTCAGGCCCTCCCAATATGCAAAACAGTAGTCTACATTTATTTGCAGTCACAGTCTCAAAAATCTTGAAGACAGGTTCTCATTATAATCTTTTAAAGGGGGAAAAAAAAACATTTTTTATATGATTTTGTTGTTGTTGTTGACAAGGTAGAACTGTCTAGGAAAACAGATTTAAAAATAACATAGAAAGTAATAGAAAGAGTAAAGCCTCTGAGAGTATTTCTCTCGTTTTCTCTTAATATCTCTAATAAAACTCTTCTTCATGACAGTTTAAAGGAAGTTAAGCTTGAATGTGAAATTTAAATGATATTTTGAAAAGTGTTCAGTTGACCCAAATGGATCCACGACTGTGTCTACATTTTAGCACTGAACAAACAGTTTTACAACATTAAGTTCCTGTATTTACTTTTGATACAGGACATCTGAAGACACTTTGACAGAAATTCAATCCAGCAGTCCTGCAATGACATGAAAAATTATGTGAATGATATGTGACAGTGACATGTCCCACTGAGAATTCAAAGAGGTCACTTAGAGATCTTTTTTCTGGTGATCAGACTCAGTATTAAAATCACTGCATTCGACAAATCTCAACCCTGTTCACTGAGCCGCCCTCGGGCTTTACGGTGGGTCTTTATTTATTTATTTGATTTTATTATGAGACATGTTCAAGCTCATGATGGGAGAACAGACCTTTTATTACTGTTATTGATATTTGTGTACAGCATAGATTTCCAGATATCCAACACAGTATTTTTTGTTTATGTCAACTTAAGTATATTTTTGACAACAGGAACACATGAACTGATCATTAAAACACATTTTGTGACCTTAAGATCGACTCACTCAGTTTTTTTGTCTTCTATTTCTTCATGTTGGCATAAAAGGGTAAAAACCTTTAGCAATACGAAAACGTCTCTCAGGGAATTACTGTTCCACCAATTCTATTTAGTTCTAATTATTTTGTTTTTATTATACACATACTAAAAGAACAATATTTCCCTAATTGAAATTAAAGATTGTATCTGGGAAAAAGCCAATCCAAATAGAGTGGGGTGAAAGGTGGGGATAATATTAGGGCCCCACAGCTGTGGAGGGACCATAAAAATCTTTGTATGGTGTATGAATTAATTAAGCAAGGCCCAGAGCAATATTCTTTCAAGGATCCCTGAATTCCTAGCTTTGGCCCTGCATGATGTATTCCTCCTTAATGAAAAAAGGGAATGGTTATGCTTTTGCAGTCCAGAAGTTACCACTCAGGGCTCTCCTAGCAGAGTTCAGTTAAATCTTTGCACTGGGTTTTTGATGCAACACTCGATTAAAATGTTATTCATTAAAACAAGATATATTTAACTGAATGAGGCTGTACTGATTTGTAAAGTAATTGATATCACTTCTTGGGATGGTGCTTTGCTGTGATATAAAAGCCCAATTTACAATTGTTTTATTGCCTGTATATGTGCTGCAGCTCCAAGGGCTGTGCAAGGGCAAACTGTGAGCCAATATCAGTGTAAATAATGTTAAATGTTGACCATCTACTTTACTGTGAACGCATCTTAAAAGCCTCTGATTTTGATTTTTTGTTTTTCCTGTGATTGATGTCCAATTGAAACTTTAATTCATAGCGTTAAAATCAATGTAAACAGCATGTTGAATGATCAGTTGTGTTGATTTTATAGTCTGAACAAGCTGTCACATCAGTGCTTAACAAATCTTAAAATAACGCATCACAAGAAGTAATGTCCCTTTATTGTAAATAAACAGATTACTAGTGATTATGTCTTTCCTCTGTTAACACAGTTTCTCTTGGGATCTATTTGTCCTGGTACTCCTCTAAAAAAAACTGTATACACTAGAGTGGCAGGGGCTGAAATGTGTTGCCTGTATGAGATGAGCAGGATTTTCAGCTGTAATGCAGGTTTTTGGTGAGGCTGACACTGGAAACACATGGAAGATTAAAGTGGCCGATAGGAAGTCTCTATTAAATTTGCATTAACACATTGTGTAAATCTGCTGATGATTGCCTCACAGAGACCCTGTGGTTCAGCGTTCCAGCCCCTGCTCCTGTACACTGGCCAGATGGCCACTTCAGAATGAGATTGACACAGTGTTTTAAACTGATTTCATGCTAACTCTCTGGAGAGGCAGACAGACCATCCGCTCTGTGGGGAATCGGGATTACAAAATAGCCAATTAAAAAGGAAAGTGGTGAAATCTTGGCCTGATAAGGTGGAGATTAAATCGGTTATAGTTTATTAGGCAAAATTACTTATTAGCAACTATTCCTCTCCAAACAGATTTCCATTACCAGCTGAAGTCCTTTTTATCTGCACTCCTTTATCTGATGGCTGCACTCTGTAATTATAAATTCTCCAAATAGCAATTATGACACCAGTTGGACAGCGTTTCCTCATACATTTCATTTATGCTCCATTATGGCTTTGAAATACCAAGCATCTTGAAAATTCTCCTTGGAAGAGCGCAGCTGCGCCTGACCTCACGTCTACATTCAAAACATCATTTGAATTATGATGAAAATAAAAAAAAAAGAATTCCGCCTAATTTGTTGCCATTGAACCTTAAAGGAAAAACCATGTCAGATTTCTGTCCTTGTTTCCCAGCATCCATCATGTGCCCACCCGGTGCCATGTGTAATTACTGCTTGAGAATGGCTGAGCAGATGCGAGGGCTGTGGGTGAGACAGAATCAGGAGACTCCAGCGGGTCCCGGCGTCCCTGGATAACTGTAGCTCGCTCTGCTTCGGAGGCATCTGTGCAGCACCTGTGGACAGAGCAGCGCCCCACCTGCTACCAAACATCAGCTGTCTATTTTTCCAACCAAAGCCCCAGGCCTCCTCTTCAGCCTCTCCCCCCGGGTTGGCCAGGTTCATGAGAAAGCCCCGTCTAAGCCTTTCTCACCTTCCTCCATAGTTCCTGAACATTACTGAGCTCCTGAGCTCGTCTGGGGTTGATCTGCTACCTGGGACATTCTCTGACCCTGACGCTGCTAGGCCTGCCTCCTTAAACATTGTCAATCTCACACCATACCTGAAGGCTCAGCAGCTATTGGCCAACTGCAAAAACACACAGGCAGTTTATTATACTTTCCCTCTTCGCCCTAACCAAACACTGAGCTCATATCTGAAGGCTGCCGCTGGATCCTTTCATTCTCCTCTAAGGGCCGGGAATAGTCGCTGAATCAGATTGATATAGATTGAATTCTTACCCTGCCTATTGTGAGCGACCATTTGTATTCATGAAATCAAAGTATTTACCTCTGAGATGAGCATCTACAATGTATCAGTACATATACTGGAAGCTGAAGTGTTGATAGCATGCAGCAATAATACCTGATCGCATTTCCATCTCACCTTTCATCTGAGGATCCCAGAGCCCTCTACTTTGTGTGCAGATAACCAATCCTCTGCCAGCACAATGCATACAGGAGAGTAATTGCAGCATGGGGATGAGGATTCATTAATTTTTTTAGAAAATTACACCAGCGTGGTTTTGACAGTAGACTTAATACCTATAAAAGCTTTAGTGCATGTTTTTAATCGTCATGGGGATGCATTGCGTCTCAGCTGCATTTAATCATTTCTTTCAGCTTATTGGTGAAACTTAATTTTAGAGTACTGGAAGCAAAAAACATGCGTGTTTTTTTTTTTTTTTTTGAGAAATTATTATCATCCTTATCAGTGAAGCTTAGCACTAAAATAAACATTTGACAGGGGAAAAAAAACATGACTGAAGTTTACAAAGTCACATTTCTATATTGAAGGATTAAGTTTTTGTTGCAACATTTGTTCAAAATGCAAAGTTTCACCTCAAATCTTCAAATCACTGCACTGCAGACTCTCTGTTTTTGCATCATTGCTTTGGAGCCTTGACTAGTGATTTTTGGCAGGTCTTAAGAGTCACTGTGTATGCAGTCCATCAGGCTGTTGGCGTATCCAGAATAAAAAAAGAGGCTTCAGCTGTTCTATCAATACAACAAAATAGCTTAATGAAAAACTGGCATTGTTTCATTGTGCCATCTTTGGCATAATAGCATATGTGATGCTGCTGCCTCTGGTAATTTTCATATGCATGTTCATATGTTACTCCGTACAGAGAAAATAAAGGGGCGGGGGAGTGACGGGGGTGGGGGCTGGGGGTACTTCAGCTGGTGGAGCAGAGGCTTTGAGTGCGGTGCAGATATTGCACACAGCATTGTGATGAGGGATATTGGGAGACCCTATTTGATTTCATTAGAAGGAAAAATTAGATGAAAGTCCTGATCTCAGAGGACACTCAGCACTGCCTCTGGCAAATTGACAGACGTAATGCTGTTTGATTTGCAACCCAAACCGAACAGCTGACTGGCAATTCATGTGGTTCACAAACAGGCTGTCTGGTTAAACAAATGATGTTACGCCTATTGATAAGAAAAAGAGTAATGGAAAAACAGCATGGCAGAAAACGAAAGTGTGTCTGTAGTCTATTGCTCTGTAACAGATATGTAGTCAATAAGGCAGCTATGATAACGATTATAATGGAGCAATTCTGAATCAACAAGATTGCATGAGAAAATTATAGGCATTAGTTACCCGAGTTTCTGACAGTTTGTTAAATCTTGCAAACTTCCTTCATCGAAACCTGATCTCTAAACTATAGCTCATGTAGTTAAGTGACAACATAAATCTCATTAGACTCATTATAAACACATGTCGACTGGGCTAGTCTGGAATAAATGTCTTATTCAAATAAACTACAAGCACAAATTTAAGTTCTGATATGCTTGTGATGAGTAAAAAAAATCCTTTATCAGGATAAGTCATTGTAACCATTATCCATTTTAAAGGTTTCTTGGATTGAGAAATCCTTATTTCAGTCGAAATGTTGCAAAAGTCACTCTTATTTAAAAAGACTGTTCAAGTATGACTTTGAAATGGTCTTCAAATCAGAAAATATGACACTTTTTGGTAGAAATGATAAAAATTCAATAAGTGTTCTTGATTTATCATTGCTCTGAAACAATTGTTGCAGCTCTCCCAGCTCTCCGTTTCACTTTGGTGCAGTAAATTTTTAACTTAATGGCCCATCCTCTTCATACTGGCCCTCTGATGATGACAATTGTGCCTTTTTACACAATTACTGGTCACATTTGCCAGCCCCTGGCCTACACACACATTTGTTTTCACATGGTGTTCTGGTCTGAGTGGCTGTCAGGGTCTTCTTTATTCATCCGTGGCTGACAATCATACTTTATTGAGAATGGAAAAGTGACGGCTAATTGATTTTACAGTGATACCGATGGAGAGACAATGAATGTGCCATCAATTCAATCCGCTATTTAATGGTTCCAATTTAGTCTGTAAATGCTCACTAAACTAATTTCACCGGGTGCAGCAATCTGAAAAGCTATCATATCTCTAATCTCCTCCTATATATTCATAAGGAAAAGGGAATTTACCCAATTCCAAGGTGTGGAGATGATCTGTTAGTGCAGTGTAAATGTTTAGAACGCGGCAATTGAGTTCATTTATAAGGATATGAAAAGTTTTATTGGCAGGGTCAGTGGAGTGGAACTGTTGGATAATAGGCAGTTACCGAGAAGTGTTTGAAGGCTATGAAGCATAGAGATGTAGGGAATAAAATGCCGGGACATACCGTAATCGGAAGCTAAACTGAAATTCTGAAACGGCACGGCTGTTAGATTCCCACTGATAAAAGGTTCAGTGGCAGAGGCCATTGCTATTCAACCATCTATTTATTTTCCTCTGTGCAAGCTCTTCAATTTTGGCCAAAAGTGGGATGCAGTGAGCCGCATATGCCAATGTGGTGTGAGATGGTGATGTGGATGCAATGGGCTCTATTTTCCCATCAGAGCGTTCCACAAACCCAATCATCATCGGATATGGCTTTGTTTCGCAAAGAGAACAGGATGTTAATATGGCTATTCTCTCAATAAAGGGAAAATACACAGCAGTCTTTTAAAGATGAGTTCATTCAATTCACAATACAATTCAGTGCCCATCAGTGTGACCCCAATACTTCCTTTCCTTTCTTCTGTCATTTCCCTTCTTTTTAGCCTCATCTCGCCATTTATTTCTCCATCCCTTATTTGGCCTCATATGGACCAGTACACACCACTCACATTTTATCCCTCCTTACTCTTTCTGTTTCTACTCTGTTCCCTCTTTCTCTAAGGTCCTCTGCCTTTGTTATTTTACTGCCAGAATTACCTTCTTTTTGTAGGATGTATGCATTTAAGGTCAGAAGTCGCCCAGATTTTAAAAATGCATCCTCTTTTGCAGTTTGTTACCCGGATAGATTTCAGCAGGGACGTGTCCGATCACATCCTGTCACTATGGAGATTCCACCTGCGTACCCCCCCTGGAGTGTCAAGACCATTCCCACTTCACTGCTGTTTGTTTATGGGCTGCCTTTTATGCCTCTGGTTTGACTACTTAGGCTGTAATATGTGTTAGCTTAAACAGATGGCGGCAGTCTCTGCGTTTGTTTTCCAAATCAAGGCCTGAATTACGACCTCTTACTGGCTGTGACAGATGAGTGTGCAAAATCAGTCTGGAATTTGAATGATGATTGCTTTTTTCTTTTTTTTTTTAATAATTGATTTTAAGAAAGTGGTGTGGACATGTTGAGTGCTGTCTCAGTGGTTGTACGCTTCACTAACAGTCTAGAGTAGAGTATTTTACAGATGTGAGAGATGCTGGTGTCAAAGCTTCATGATTAGTTTACTGTGAGATTCCTTCTGGGGATGATAGCCCTACATGTGTTCGTTCCCATGAGGAAGTGAATAAATATACCGAATATATTGTAGAGACAACTTCAACTTCCAGGTGGCCTATTGTCTCCTTTAAACCTGCATGAAATATAGATGAAGCTATTTTTGAGTGTTTCGGAGGCTTCTATCTGAACAATAAATGTGTTGACAGATGGGTCAAATAATGTTCTTGAAAAAACTCTAATCTCCTGTGAAGAGTTTTCAGCTAGTCAGGAAACAGACTGGAATCAACATAAATGTCTCTATATGACCAGCAGAAGCAAGCGAGACCATCAGCAACCAAAGATATTACCACTCTGTCCACAGGGGGCGCCAAATTCAACTAAAACTCGAAGTTTCTCACTAGAGCTTAAAACTGTTTTTAAAAGGTAATAGCAGTACTTTTTTTTTTTTTTTAACTATGATTCTACACATCTTAGTACAAACTTTTAATTTATATCATCTTAAATAATAATTTAAAACTGGAACTTCCAACTCTTCCCTCTTATTGAGAAACTCAATTAAAGTATCCTTTATGAGATCAGTTTTTAGTGTCGGTGTTGTGGCATACTTTTGTCCAACCTCACTCTCCTGACTAAATTACTTTATATAAGTTGCACCGGAGTATAAGTCACACCAGCCAAAAAAATACATAATGAAGAAGAAAAAACATATACCAGTATAAGTCGCATTTTGGGAGGGAAATTTATTATACAAAATCCAAGACCAAATTATATATGAAATTATATATTGTATTGTATATTATATATTTTAATATATATAAGTCGCAAACCCAGCCAAACTATGAAAAAAAGTGCAACTTATAGTCCGGAAAATACGGTATATTAAATCCTACAACTTCTTTCTTTCCATCTTTTCTTCTAACTGCCGCATTGTCAAGCCCCAACATATACTATTAAACTTTTCTTTTCAATTCCTATTGTTTTATTTTCGCTCTGGAGTACTTGGCTGCTCTGATGTTTGTCCAGCATGATTTGCACAGGTCTGTGTGAGCCAGTATAACTTGGAAAGAGGCCTGTGGTTTGTTGGGTGAGAGTGATGGCACCATGACCTGAATTAGAGAGCTGCTGTTGCCAAAATAAGGATGCTGCAACAGAGGCAGGGAAAATACCTTTAATCCCTGACAAACAAGCATCTTTGGCTGGGAGTGATTTTGTGTATTTGGCTGTGAAGCCATGACAGGGCCAGGGTTAAACAGAGGCCTCCCAGTAGCCAGGGGAGCCCAGCTCAACACAGATAAGGGTGATCATGCCGAAAATGACTCATAGGTAAGACCCATATCTCTGGATACCCAGCTAGAACAAGCTTTATCAAGCCTCAACCTGATCTGGATCTTAAAGACCAAACTGTGTGAATTTCTCTGCCAGAGAGGTTACACAGTGGAGCCATGGGTGCTCACTGCTTTTGAGACGAGGGCTCACCTGCAGCCACATGGAGTCTAGATTTACCAGAAGTGGATGGAAACCATGTATCTATTTTTATGTCTTCATCTATTCTGACACATTTTCAAAACAAAAGAGTTGGCACAAATATTCATCTCTCAGCCAGGGATTTTGATTTTGCTGTTTCACCAATCTGGCACAAGTAATGAGGCTTTTGCAACATCTTAATGTCGTGTTTGTTGGGCCAAAAATAAATTAATGACTAAAAAGAAGCTAAACTTTTTTCAAGCTCTGCTAGGGTCAGGTTTAATTCTTGTTTTCCTCTGATTTCATTTCACTTAAAAAAAAATCTGGAGCTGATTGAGGGCTTTTACTTTCCATTATATCCTCCTGCTTTGCTTGGAGTACATTGTGCGCCAAAGCACCCGGCTCAGGCCGTCTGAGTGTGCAGTGCTTAAGTGCACAAACCTCATTTTCAAATTTATTTCAATAGTGTGGAAGAGATAACAGTGTTTCAGCGAATCAAGAGTATTCCCTTTCAAATCACATCATCCAAGTCCCAACACACTTGACTCTGGATTAGAGGAACCAGATTAAAAACCTCAATTTAATTAGAGTGAATGGATAGATCTAGCACTTGAAAGAGCAATAAGTAAGGTCCCACTTATAGAGAGATATCTGCCGGCCCACTGAGGTCTATACACCCCAGGTAAAATTGAAGATGTAATCTTTCCAGTGCAAGAATAAACTCCTCTGGCAGCCAGCCGGGGATACACAGAGCCTCATGATGTGCCCTGCTTTCCAATCACAGGCTGCAGCCTTGTAGCCTTAATGTAGATCAATTATAGGGCAGAAGAGTCACTGTCACATATGATTCACAATATCAATTTCATGCTCCTGGAAACTGTTTGGCAAGTGTTCTCTCTTTTTACATCTGCTAACCAATCGGAAGGCAACATGTCAACGTGAAAGTCAATTTAATGGTGTGACAGTTAACCAGTGAGTGCAATGTAGGAGATTTTCCCAGCAGTCTCTGTCTGTCATGGGCTGATATTTATTTATTTGCTGCATAGCCCCGCACAAATAAAATGTCACATCTCATTTACACATCCCGTTCTTTTGTGATGCAAAGATTCGCTTTAAATGCTAACTGTGGGGACCGCTTGGGCTGATTAAAGACCCCTTGAAGCGTGCTCAAATAATACTGTGTGGATGTTTAGAGAGGGACAGAGGAGATGTTGCAGCAGTGAACATCCCCAAATCTCCTGATCTGAATGAATTTCAGTAAATAAATGGGTAACCTATCACTCATGGCTTTTACTATCTTGATACTGGCCTGATGGAAAGAATATGTCAAAGGAATTGTTCAGCTTCTTGGAAACTGATTCAGCGGCATAACTTAGCCAAACATGGAGAGTGGAAACACAAGGAGTCTATTCCCTCTTTAAAAGGTAATAATAAAATTGTGGGAGCTGTGCTACCAGACATGAGTGAACTGTTGCTACATAACATGAAATGTTGCAAATGTGCATCTCCCTTAGTAACTTGTTTTAAGAGTTATTTATCCAATACAAAACAATGTGTGTTTTATGATGGTAATATTCATCTGTGAAACTGTTACAGTCTGGAATACCTAAAGGGAGCTGTCTGAGGCCATCGCTTTTCTCAGCCATTACCAACGACCTTTCTTTTATTCTAAATCACGCTGGGGTAGTTATGTATGCAGATGATACCTTTCTTTATTTACTGGCGCTATCAACTCAGAAACTGTAGGAGACTGGATAGAAAGTTGGTGTTAAACGTGTATGAAGCAATAAACTGGTCTTCAATTAATCAAACAATAGAAAGTATTTGGTTAATTGAAGACCAAAAGCAAGACCAGAGTTAAGGTCCTTTCACACCGGGACCGTTTTTTATTTCGGACGTCAAAATTTTTTTTCAAACCCGTATCCTGTCAATACAAGTGTTCACATCAGCGACGTTTTTCCGTCCTGCGATATTGCGGCATTTATTTTTTCGGATCATGGTCGATTTTTAAAGTTTCAAATTCTGTGTGTCCACTTCTGACCAATCAGATTGCGTGTTGTTGTGACGTCTGATTCACCAGTATATCCAACATGGCCAACCGGCTAATTGTTTACGTGTCGGAGTAGAGAGTGCTTTTTGATAAAAGACACAAATATTACAAAGATAACGGCCTGAAGGACAACTTGTGGACAGTCATAGCGTTGGATCTCTCATATCACGATGGTTTTTGTGCTTTAACGGTTTGCTAAACGTCTTTGTTTTAACTTTCATCAGTGCTAAGTTACTTTAGCTCGTAAGCTAACCTGTTCAGATTCAACATACATGTATTTTCACTGTCTCAAACTCATTGCTGTCACAGCACCTTGAGGTCTCAGTTGTTACCTTACGTTTATGGATTATTATTTAATGTGCTTATCTGGTACTGGCCCCGACTCAGTAGATGCTATCTATAGTCCAGCAGAATAGTATGCTACATGCTACAGACAGCCATCTCAACACTAGTGTCTAATCAGAACTGAAAACAGTCAGTATGCTGTTGAGTCAGTCTTCCCACTTCCACCCGGGATGTGTCTTTTTCCCCCCGGAAAGTCATAAAATCATATCGGGCTTGATGTGTATAGTCAGGCGCGTCAAAATTCTCCTCCGAATATTTCGTTGTTTCGCGTTCTATATTCACGTCGGCCGCGGTGTGTAAGGACCTTTAAGCTTGTTGGTTAAAGACGTGCATGTTTAACAACAGGAGGAAGTTAAACTCCTGGGTGTGACATTTGACAGCAGATTGAAGTGTTCAAAGCAGGTTAAAAACTGTCTGAGATATGGGGGAAAGTCTGGCAGTTTACAGGAGATGCAGTAAATTTCTACCACAGTATTGCATCTCTTGAGTTATCCAAACATAAGTCCTTATTCACTTACGTGGTCTCCTGCCCAGCATTGTAGGAAAAAAATGAATCACATACAGACCTACAAATACTAAAAGAAAACGCTTCACTGTTGTTATACAGATACTGGGATGTGGATTGGCCTTTCTTCAGCCATTATAAGTTCAACCTGTAAACCTACTATCTGACTTTTGGCAGTCAAATGATCAATTTTTAAAAGAAATGAGCGGTTCACTCGTTTTTTTCCACTCACACCAAAAATTATAAAAATCTACAGTCTTGTTGCTGATAGACTTATCACAAAAATGTATCAATGTGAATTTCAAATTTATTTTATTTGGCTGGATGTATGTAATGTATGCTTTTCAGAGATTACTTATCAATAAATCAATCTTTATTTATATGTTATCTCAATACACTTTACAAAAAGAGCAGGACTAAACCATAATCCTTAAAAATATTTACAAAGACAGGATGAGACCAAGTCCCATCACTCTTATCCTATCTTATAAAATGTTATAGTGGAGAGGAAAAACTCCCTTATGACAGGCAGCGACTTTGAGCAGAACCAGACTCTTGTCAGACAGTCTGCTGCTATTGTGATAGTTATAATGTGATTTACTTAATGGTTAGTGACAGCTTTATTGAGGTATTCAGGGTTTTTGTTTTTGCCTTTTCAATTTTATTATCATAACTATTGCTGTTACATTTTTTTTCTTTGCCTTTAAATAATATAATCTGTGTGGATTGAAATTCCATGTTTGTATGACTGGACCTCAGGAAGAGTAGTTGCTATCTAGTTGCTAAAGGTAGACATAAGGTAGTGAGTAAGAAAGTAACCTGTATGAGCTACACCTGTGAGCACAAAAAAACAACATTTTTAACCTCAACTTGACCCAGAATTTTTCCTTTAGGGGTAGATTTGTGTAAGAACACAGACGAAAATCTTCTTTTCTGGGTTCAAAAAGAGCAAAAAAGAGATTTAGTTATAGTGTGGGGTGAAAACACTCTCCCTGTCACACCTTTCATATATTATCTCCGGATGTCCAGGGAACAACAAGGGCATGTAACAGTACTCCTCAGTGTTTATGTCCTCACACATACACAGAGACAACAGAAGCTGCTGATTCCTGTGTGTTCTCATAAGGCCAAGTGGCGACGCTCTCAAGAAAAGGACAAGATGCTCCCCTCATCCTTGGAGGCACAGGTTTTTGAAAATAAACATGCAGCAGTGCCAAAGCCATTTCACATTCTGAAAAGGCGACAGTCCACTAATCTATGAATAGGGCGCCCAGGAACCCTGGTGACAAATGTTATCTCAGTGTGGCATAGAGGGTTCAAACCCATTCAGCCCCCGACTCACAGACCACTGCTAAGATTATGTCACCATAATCCCCAAGCAGGCTTTTTGTTGCCTAGATGGGCAGGTGATTGTATGTGTGAGCAAAACAGCAGTGCAAGGGCAGCAAGGAGAAATTATTATTTATTCTTGGCATGACAATAGAGGTTTGGACAGACAGAGTGCTGTCATATTGTATGTACACATTTGAGGTTTGGGGAGATGTAATTCCAAAGGTATGAAAATACAGTAGGAGATGGATTATGTTTTCATATCGGGCCTTACATTCCACCTTTATCTGCAAGAGTGTATCTCAGAAGAGGTAAGGAAGAGGAAACAAGCATTTTTCTCTCTCTTTTTACGTTGATTGATAAAGTCTGTGTCTCTTTTTTTTTTCCAAGTGGTGAGCAAACATATTTGTGGTTGAGTGTTATACATGTTTGGATGCAAATGGAGACAGCACAGCTTTCAGCTCCCAAAGGGACCATAACTTTCGGTGTAAAAGCTGTTTAAATTGATCGCTAGAAACGTATTGATAAGCCAAAGAAGCTGCTTTCATATTGGCTCTTTCTTCTCATTCTCAGGAGACGTAAAGGACATTCAGATTGCTGAATTGCTTTACAAGATATCCGTCACCTGATACCTACTGCTGATTTCACTGGCCCTCTATGATTTAATTGGGTTTGTATTGGCTTTAATTTATATGATGATGCAGCCTTGGATGAGGTCACTCACAGGGTTGTGATTCAGTGCAAAGTAATTGAAGTTCTCTCATTGGAGGAGGTTTGGGGAATTAATCGCTGGACGCTCAAGGACACCGAACCAAGATGTCCAGAAATAAGACAGGATTAATTGAAAATCTTAATTACTTTCTAAGGGCATAAACATCTCAATATCAATTAAAATGTGTTTCCAGCGCACTTAGAGGATATGAGGTGCAGCAGTTAATTAGATGTAGAGACTGACGGGTGAGCTCACCGGTTTTCAATATAAGCCCTTCAATTGAACTGCTATGATTTAAGGGCATAAATAATGCATGCACTGCTTTACTTTTAGAGCATTTTTACCTGTTATGTGGAAATGTTCGGAGTCACTAATTCAAAGTTGAACAAAGTTGAAGGTTAGATAGATAATATAAAGCAAGGCGTATTCGGGTTATAATTCAAGTTTCTTAAATTATAGAGTGCATATTAAGCAGAGTTATATGACTGGGGCCAACAGGGAAATAATATCCTCCAGCCGCTTCGCTAGTGCTGTGCGGTTGACTGAGCAGATAAAAGCTCGGGTAAAAATGGCTAGTGGATGAGGAAATGTTTTGGAGGTGTAACAGTGATTGTTATTCAAGGGACAGCCTTCTACCACAGCTGCCAGTGTGGCCTTGAGGCCTGTCTGTCATCTTGCTGAATTTCACACTTCCCATTTTCTCCTCCTATTTATTCATTTATCTATCATTTTTCTTAATTCCAGTTTATCTTTTGGGAATTGTTCAAGGCCCTTTGTTTTCACTGTATGTTATCCCCGCCCTCCTCCTCCTCCTCCTCCTCTTCCTCTTCCTCCTCCTCCTCCTCTTCCAGCAACCACTGCTTTTCTGCTTCAGCCGAGAAAAAGGACCAGTCATGAGCCATTTAACCATGGGAAAGCAGGAGGGCCCCTCTAAACTGGTATTTCTGAACCAATCTAGGTAGTGTATTCGAATTGCAGAGTAACAAATGGACAGTGGAAGGGGTTTGTAATGGTGATTAGAGTCTGAAATTGGTTCAGATTTACAGTGTCAGTCAGAGATGGAGGGAGAGGAATAAGCAGTCTAAGCGGTCTAATGGATCCATCAGCTTGCTTCGGCTGCTCAGTGGGCCGAGTGGGGTCACCAGCCATCCGCAGGCACCACAAAAGCACTTCAATTTTGTTAGGAAATGTATCAATTTAACTGACTCGAGCGGCACACTGAAAACCTAATGAATCTGGACTCAATTTTCCAGCACACTGCCTCTATGAACCGGGGGAAACAATGTTGGTGGTGAGGGGTGAAGCCAGGCCACGGTGATTGGCTGGCTCTGACTTCCCGGCCCCCGGCGCGACCAGTCAGGAAAACAGGGGCAGGCCTCCGTTTATCTAGCGATAGTGGCAGCACCGACTGCTGTCACTCATCTAACAATCACGTCATTAAAGGTAAATTGGCTTCTATTTCAGCGGGATGATAATGCTAATTGAGTGGCAAAACATAATACCAGGAACTGTTGTGTGCCGTTAAGGGGAGGAGGGGGACAGATTAAATGGCCATACAATGGTGGGCGTCAGGCATGGCAGATGTTGCTTTGTGCTGAGGACTGCATTGACATATCTCTTGCTTGTCAGGCCGGGGCTTTAGAAGAGACTTACAGGACAGGGGACCAGATGGTCTCATACAGAGGCTGAATAAAGCGGTTAAACAGCCGCACAGTTTAGAGACAACTCAGCTACAAGAAATGTGCTACTTGGTAAATAAATAAAAAGGAGTGGCAGGTCTTTATCGATCCAACAAACCTGACGGCCTGCTAATGAAGGGACTCGGGTTCGTGGTTAGGTGCTTATTTAGCAGCCAGGCACTGATCACCACTCAGACTCTCTTTAGTGGAACTGTCAGCCAGCTCTCTCTCTCTCTTCTATTGGCTGCTGAAACCAGGGGCCAGCTCATAGCTGAGGTCAAGGAATATTGTTAAATGCCTTGTATTCTATTCACGGGAGTTTAGCTCTGTGATAGATCGAATCTAATGTTGCATAAGTAGATTAACTAATTCAGCTGGCACCCATTTGCAGGATTACGTTGACATTTTTTTAATGATACGGCACACCTTGGATGTGCGTCAAGTGCATCTGTAGTTTCCAATGTGTGGGACCGTGAATGTCTACGTGCTCTATACTTACAGAGCAGAATATAATGCTGGCTGTCAGGCTGTTATGGAGTTGAGAGGCTGCCCCTCCACTTGACCTCACCATTATGGTGAGCACTGATCTCATTTGACAAGGCTGGCTGGAGCAGCCCTCAATGTCTGACAAGTCTTTGGAGAAAATCCTCCTCAATGCAGTATTAATATTAAATGGAATGAGAGTGGAGGTCCAGTTTATAATCAGCCAGCATCAGTTCTAAGAGTGTAGGGGCGCTTTTCTTTTTTTAAAAGGCTTGAATAAAAGCTTCTTATAATCAACTAAGGTGAAGCAGGGAGGGAGTCTGGATCAAAATTTCCAGCATCATTTAAAATTATCTGACTAACAATGACAAATATAGAAACTTCAATGCAGGTCAGTGTGTTTTATCTTTAAATTTGGCATGATGGCACATCATTTAGTCAGTTTTCTCCTCCATTTGTTTGTCTATTTCATACAACCCTAGACTACTTTGACCACATTGATTCTGACTTTGCAATCTGTTTTGATAAAGCCGACAGATAGATTACACATGATCTCACTAAACCACAGCCTGATATGGGATTTCTGTCTATTCTGCTGTCTTTTCTGCTTTTCCTCAATGAGAGCAGAACTGTGTAGCTTTGTTTATTTCAGCAGGAACAAACGTAAACAAGCAGATAGATTTGTGCTGAAGCCCCACGGAGGAGAGAAGTTAGAGATGCTATTTTACAGGTTCGGAGTGACTATTTTATTTTTTTCTCTCCTGTCCATCCCCTTGGTGTTTGACTGTGAGACATTTAATCGAGGGACTAGCAGTTTCATATCAGTAACAAAAATCAAATAATGCAAGATGATTTACTCCCCCTAGCAACTAGGGAGCATACTCTTAGCAACCAGCCAAGCCCAGGGCTTCGGTGTAATCAGCTTGAAAATATTTCAATTATTGTGTTGATTTTAGTGGATTTGAGAGGCGGCTGGTGTGCGCCTTGGTACATTCAGCCCATGACCTGCAGAGGAAGGCATTGATTTAAACAGGTGTCAGAGAGGAAATGTAGAGGCAATTTAAATGGGAATAGGATAGCAAAGTCATTGAGCATTGTTCAGTGCATGTGTGACATCCACCCGATGCTGCCAAATCAATGCAGCTCAGCTCAACTACAAAATCTACCTGGAGGAATCATCTATCTGCCATGGATCACTGGAGCAAAAGGATTGCTTTTTCTTTTCCTGCATCACTTTGTCTCCTCTATTGTTTGTACTAAATAAAATGGAGCTCTTTAGCACATTAAACTGATTGAAGGCTTCTTGATTCTGCCACTAAAACAAGTTCAGTATAGACATCACACTGAGAGGAAATCCTTGTTATTATCATTTGGTGCAACTTGTGAAATGAAGAGTTACAAGGTATCCGTAAATCAGCCTGTCAACGTGAGAAAAAAAGGAAAACGATAATGTTGATTTAGAAAAAAAAAAAAACTGTGACAGGCAAGCCAAACAATAGTGTTATTTTAACACCCTAATTGCTGCCTGCTAGTATTTGAACATTAAAGCACAACTTAAACAATCTTAATGATTTGACGAATTTAATGTGGAAAAACTCTGCAAATCCTTTTTAGAGACATGCCTTTTAAGATGTTAATGTTTGAAAGTCACTTGCCCCAGTCGACCCTGACTTATTCTTTCTAAAAGTATGAAAATCTGCATACAAACATTTTATACTGTCTGTTTTTACTCACAGACTCCTCCACATTCCCGATGTTGGGATGGATGTTCAAAAACGCACACACCAGAGGGCACTCATCATTTCAACCAGACTCCCACTTCACTTTTACTGCTGTGCAACTGTCATCTAGTCCCGGTCTGATTTCTGCCCAGCTGTTTTGTTGTTGTTGTTGTTGTTGTCAGTTACTGTGCCCAGGCAAGCTAATATTTCATATATCTCATATACGGATGTTTGTCATTTTCAACCAATTTGCACAATCTGTCCTCAGATAGTTCCACCTTTTTTTCCCCTAAAGTATTCTTCCATAATTAGTTTTGTTGGTAACACTGTTTGATCCGGTCGCCTGGAGCGCTTCCGGTTTATCGTTTGTGCGTTTTTGCTCTGAGTCTTTTGTTTATTTGCAGTGCTTTAGCTATTCATGCAGTTGTTTTGGCTTTTTCAGCAGAATTTTTATTTGCAGTGTGTTCCAACCATAGACTGTATATAGAATGGACGCCGTCTGCCTCTTTGCTGGGTGAAGCCACTGTGAGAACAGCACCCTCTGGTGACAGGCTGCAGTATAGGTAAATATAGTAAATCCCGCCTCCTCCAGCAATCCCTACGAAGCTGTGGACAAACTTTAGAAATTTATTACACAGAATATAAATTTTTCTCCCCCTGGTTGCAATGTTGACATGTTGTTACTGTAAGACTGGTTTGTGCTCGTCCTCATTTTTCTGTGCAGCTTCACTTTTAAAGGTCATTGCAGATCGTTGGCCCCTGTAGGCCACCGTAGTTTGACACCGCCCTAAAGTCTTGGGGTGGTACTACAACATCTAGTGGGAGAAATGGGTGCAAAGTACAAGCAGAAGGCTCACCAGAAACACATGGACGAAGCCTCTGGAGTCCAAGAGAGGAAGTGCTTTTCTTTACCGATGGATAGAAAGCTGATCAGAACCACCTTTAGCTATGATAAATCTGAGAGTATTTCTTCGCACATGACAATCCAACTCGAACCCTAACACATACCCTGAATTGAGGAAAATAGCCTTTAGTCTAAACTTGAGGATGTAACCTGTACAAACTTAAGGTACTCCTAACTTTATATGTTCCAAGTGCTATTATTGAACACTGTCCTCCACTATATTTATCTATTAAGAAGCTTTAAGTCCATTTACAGAGCAAATATCTATCTGTTTGATTTTGAATGAAGCATACACAAACATGTTTGCTTCATTCAGTTTCAGACTTAAATTGAGCTCTCAGATTTGTATGTTTGGACTGAGTGACATTTAAAAGTACAGCACAGTACTGTGAAATTCAAGCTCAGTTAAACTTAGTGTTTTATTTGTAACACAGTCTGGAGATTTGCTCTGTACGTGATCATTGTTAAGCGTTATATTCTTCACTGTTTTCTTTTTTGTTCCCTGTATCAGCAGCGATATTTTCATCTCTGAGGGGGCTTTATTTCAATACTATTAATTGTTCTGGTTCCTTATGGTGACAAAAAACCATACAGCAATTAAATGTGTTGCTCTTGTTCTATGTTGCCGCTCAATTGCTTGGATTTGCTGCATGAATCAGTCCTTGTGTTGATAACAACGCGCTGGCTGTTATAATGTGGACTGAATGTGTAGGTGTTATGTGTTATGTGAGCTTGTGTGCTTTTGTGTCTTTTTAGAGCTCGAATAAGATTTTGAAAAAAATTACACACTACTTTAGCTCAAAGTTCAGGAATTGAGTTGGGGAATCTTTTGATTGATGATCTTTCAATTTGTTTGTTGCTTTTCCTGAAATTCTCAAACGTATTGATGAACTCTCCACTTTACTAAAACCAAGCACATTTACATCTTTGATTAAATTAGACCTGTCGGTGGGAAGTAAACTCCCCTTTGAGAATAACTACTACCATGTAACGGCTGTTTTAATCAGTCCTATCCAGGGATGTTGAAGTCTTCAAATTTAGCTTTAGTTTGACCTGAAGGAGAGTTGACCATAATGCTCCAGTTGCAGAAGTTTGTCTGCACTTTAAGCAAACTTACACCCAAATGTTTCTGTATTTAAAGAGCTAGGATTGTCTATATACTTTTGAACACGGGTAAACTGCCTTACAAAGAGAGTTGATGTGACTTCATGGGCAAATATGAGATATTCTGACTTGTGGTTGATGGAAATACTTCAACACTTGTATCTTGTTAACACAGTTTTATTGTACTTGGTCTCTTTGTAGTGTTTTAACAGTGAACTGGATTCATCCTTATTTAAATGGCTTTTACATTCAACCTTTTTATCGTTAACTGCTGAATCAAAGTGACTCTTGTTAATTCCTCTACTGTTAAGAGCTTTTCACTGGTGAATAAGCAGGACACCGTTCCATGAAGCTGGTAAATGAGATGTGTTTGTGCATTAGTGACACCATGGGCAGTGCGAGCTTTCTCTGACACATATGATCAGGGTAAATAAGTATCCTTATGTGCAATGCACTCAATAAACACCATGTCTAAAAAACATCTAGACTATTAGATGTACTATATATACAGTATATCAAAGCCAACAAAAACAGCCATTAATATCTATGGACTGAACACATGATGCTGGAGCAGAGGTGCACTAACTCCATATTCTTAGTCTGCAGTTAATCAGCTGTGCTACATGAGAAAATTACTTTTTCAACTGCTATGGCTATTCTAACAACAGTACTCTACAAAGTTGCTCATCACATACTTCTCTTACTTTTTGTTTGGCGTGGAGCTGTTTGCATGCAAAAAAAACCTCTAAAACATAAACTACCCAGTTAGGCTAGATGTGACAGTTAACACAACTGAAACCTTTCCTCTGACTGTCCAGTGCAGTGCTAGAGCAAGGTCAGAATGTGAAAAAAAAACAAACTTTTATTTAATTTTTTTGTTTGTTTGTTTGTTTTTTCATGTCATTTTATCCTTTGCACAATTTAAAAGAATCCAACATAAAACATGATAGGTAATGCTGCAACAGTGCAGGAAGAGGCAAAAAGCCATGATGGGCTTATTTGAAGCTTCCACCCATAATAGCCTAATATTAATATTACAATTTAATGTACAAAAGCACAAGATAACATGAAAAAAATAATACAAACAATAGTGACTAACAACAATAACAAAGAGGAAAAAAAACATTTCAGGAGAAGTTTATCTTAACAGACTTATATCCCATATTGACTAACACTCTCGCTCTTTATTATACCACTCCTCTTTCTATTTGCGCTGTCAGAGTAATTGGAGTGTGTGTAGAAACTTCCAAACTAATGAAGATTATAGGAGAAACACATCTGGATAGATTATCTTCGGGATAACACTCCCAGTGATGACAAGCTCATGTGCAGAGCTGGTTAGTGGAAAATTTTAATGGTAAGCCATTTTGGATAGACAGAGACCGCTGCATACTCACATCTGCACTCCAGATTGTTTATTTTGTTCTTTAGAAATGCACTTATACTTCTGACACATTCAATTACATACATCAATATTATAAAAACAGATGATAAAGCATTAGTTGACTCTTTTTCAGACGCTTTACCAAAACAGTAATAAAACCCATTGAGCAATAGACGGCTATTAGACGTCTAGTTTGTTCTAGACCCAATTTAAACCTTCTACATTCTATATATTTTAAGACGGAATTTAGACGTTGCACTTTAACCCATTATTCGCGAACTATTTATTCCAAAAAGCAACTGTGAATTGCATAACTGATCTCCAAGTACTGAACCAAAATAATTATGATAGCTGTTGAGCAATATACAGTGTAGACCTCTGTTAGCCGGCTAGTCCAAACTTGGTCTTCATTTAGATGTCTGAAAAAACTTTCATTTTTGACCTGTGTTAGCCTGATGTTAGTCTAAATGTAGCCTGGGCTATTTAAATGTCTGTTAGACCTCTGTTAGACCAAAAAATGCTCAGTGGGAAGCATGATAGATAACGTGAAAACACACATTTAAAATAAAAGATAATAAAACTGTAAAAAGTTCCACTCACTACTGCAGCAGCATCCTTTCAGTGTTGCGCCCAGCCTCTTGAGTTGGGGTCTTGTTCCAAGTGTGCTATCACTAACATTTAAAACAAAGCTCAGCAGGTGAAGCCGGCTGTTTATCTTTTAGCAAGTGAAGAACCAGATGAAGTACTGGCCCGGTTACACAAGAACAGCCCTCCATCACATTAGAGCTCCATGAAACCTCCAGGCAGAGAGAAACTGCTACTAGAGTTGAAAGTCTTTCAATTTGGCACACAGGTGGTCGGTCACACTAATATACACCGAGAATACCTTATATGACCTTGTGTTGGAGGTTACTATGGAGATGATACTTCACTGCATGGGTTAAGTGTGACATCTTGTCCATTATGCAGAATGATTTAACCTGCTTTCAAAGTATTTTGAGTTTTTTATTCTAAAACTATACGACATAAATAAATCATTTTTAAAAGGAGGGAGTGATATTTGTTTCTGTGTCTGGAATAGGGCGCTCTAAAAATAGAAATAAATGGTGTTTTTGGAAGTAAACATACATGGCTGGATCATGCCATGTGTCCCACAGTCATTTTATTTCTTAATTTGAGTGCAGCAGAGACAGATATACTTGTACGTTCTTGCTCTGAAACAATAACTTGAAGATAACTCTTGGGAGGCATATAAGAGAAACAAACCTATACTTTTATTTTCCTCTCTTTTTTTAGCTCCTTTCATACAGTTTCATTAGATTTCTACGTCTTTATCAAACCCGGTAAAAAACATCAAAAAGTGTCATGGTGGAGAGGTGCTAATGTGTGTGATCGCATTAATCGTCTGACAGGATCTCACTTTCCGTGGTTAGTCCATTATGATTCACACTGATGTGAGGTCTAGGTGTCAGGTGTCATAATTTAATTGTGTTGTTTTCTATTTCTCAGGGAGACTTTGGGGAGCAGGAAGCAGAGTAATGCAGCAGAGTCCACCTCTGCTCGCGCTCACTCCCCCTCTCTTCCTCTCTCTCTTTCTCTTCTTAATTGGAGACACTGGGGGTTCACATCACTTTTCACTTTAATCTTGACCTTAAAAGATAAACCACTGATAAAGATGAGAATCATTATCTACCCAGAGAATTCGAGGAATAATTTCCTGGGCTCATGTTCTATTCATTAATGGGAAAGCACTTTTGTAGAGGAGGATATCTTGGATTTGCAGACATGCTATAAGATCTCTGACAGAGCCGGCCTTTGTCAGAAACTCTGTGTTGTCTGGGCAAGTATTTTAGAGGAAGGGCGCTTCTATTATCGCTTTTGAAAATACATTTTTCAACTTCTAAACAGCCTTTTGGATCATCCACAGCAGGTGTATCAACTAAAAACATATGGGAGGTCTGACAAAAGCTTGAATCTTTATAAAATAATATACAGAATATCACTTAAATCGCTTCTTTGAGGACTCAGTTTGTTGAATTTGTTAATTTGAAGATATTCACCAATGACTTAAAAGAATAAACATGATTAATTCTCATTGAGATTACTCAATAAAAACAATGATATCTTGTTAGTATACTCATTTATCTGCTAACACTCTCTTCAAAAACTTGACTGGCTATTTGAGACTCTTGCTGACTCTTTATTGTTTTAAGGCAGACTTGTTTTTAGGCTAAAATCACAATCTCATGACTGCATTCAATGGCAGTCATGATGGTATTCGGATTGTACGCACCAAGTGAGCACCCCATAAGTTGATGATTCATTGTAAACATGGAAATGAGGAGAGTTTATTCTTTATAGCGCTGCTAAGGTTGTTCAGTTTCACTGGGAGAAACTCTATAGAGGTCAGACAGTTGGTCATCCTTTAATTTTCTCCAACTGCTAAGTTTTTTTAAAAGCAGAGTTTATAAAGACAAACTTTAGCAACTAATCTGACGGCAGAGGACCGATCTGTTAATTCCAACCAGTGCCGCTGCTTAGATGTGATGTGATAAACCTCTACAAATACAACGCCCTACTGTCAGCCCACATGGTGACAGCACTCTATAAAAAGATGGAAACGTGTCTGCACCTCCTCTGTACAAGAAAAGAGGCCAAAATACACCACAAATGAGCAATGGCTTCTGACAAATTGCATATTTGGATCCAAAGTATGTCCAGATCTAGAAGGTCTGTCTTTGGCCACAGTGTTGACATACCTTTCATTAAATTTACCAATAAAACATTAAAGAGTGTCAGTTTGAAGCAGAAATTTACTGTTAAAGACCCACTCTGACTTTTTATTTTTACTACTTAAAAGTTTTTAGTCAAAATCACATTAGCTGTGTCATTTTCAAGAGCTTTTCTTCTGCAGCGCCCTAGTAGCTCATTGGCAATCCACCTCTGAGTCATGGGCGGAGACAGCCCTGCTCTGTACACCCCTCTTCACGTTAGCTTGTAGCCTAACATTGCCAGTTTAGTAGAAGTAGCAGGTAACATAGGAACCATTCAGCTCTCAGACACTAGTGTCTTTAGGGATATGATGAAAGCTAATATCATAATTAGCTTTCTTACGAGCATTGCAGTCCGCTAACACACACACACACTTGTTCCACGATCGTCCTCCCTATTTCGAGTGTGGCCTTTATTGGCCACTGAAGCTTGTGGCAGAACTTGGATTTGCTACATAGGAAATCTCACTGTGTCTGAACCTGCCTTTGGGTCTGCCAGAGATTCACAGCGATTGAATGCAGAATTACTCAGAAATGCAATTTTGCACTTGTTTTTCTTACATGTCTTGTAGCATCAGAAAAATTTATGAACATGTAGACAAGAAAAACATGATTTTCATTGTAGTGGGTCTTCAAAGAAAGTTCACTGATTCCTGTGTTAGTTTTAATATCAGCACTTGGAACTCAGTTTTTCACGTATGTCATCTCAGAGTACTATTCTTACGTATAATGACGTATTCTTATTTAAAATCCTGTGATTGGACAGTCACAGCTTAGGGGCGGGGTTTAAGAATAAAAGTCTTCCATCTCAAAAACCAGCTGTCTTGTTTGATCGAGAGTAAATATTCATTCAAACATCAGTGAACACTTCCAAGTCTAGTTTACATCCTGAGGCTCTGAATTCATCTTAGACCAATGTCATTACTGTGTGAAGGAAAAACTTGTGTTGTGCTGGGAGGCCACTGACCAGCTTCCATCAAGGACACAGTCACTTTCTCTGGAGGAGAATCGAGTCCTTGGAGACTCGCTGTGGTTTGTGAGTCTGACTGCGAGAACTAGGTCAGCTCACCTCTTTGCTGGAAGTTATGCTATGATTTCCTTAATGTCTTCTCTCCCCCAGTGTGTGACTTTCCTCGTGATTGACTTGTTTAGTGTATTCTCCAGCTGCTGGCCGGCAAACACACCACCAACATACATTAGTACCATGCCCAGGAAATGGACTCTACACCTCAAAGGGTACTACTGACTGGGTTTACCTTTGCATTAAGCTTTTTAGATACTCATGTTACCATACTTTAGCCTTCATAAAACTTCAGATTAGATATATATTTCTTAATCAAATATGGAGAAAATAATCAGGCTTGGAGACTTGGACACATCACAATTTATCTGAACATGGGGGCCAACGAACCTCTGTGGCTTCATTTCAAATCATCTTTCAGTCAATTAAAGGTCATGTGAGGCAGTTTTAAAGTATGGATTCTCAATTTTCTGTCTCTCTTATTGTGATCCTTTTATGTCTAGATGTATATCATTGATCTTGTGGTTGCAGCTTGAGTTGAGTGACATAATCAAAATCCCTCACTATCCGCTCAGAAAGAAAAAAACTTCAAAATTAATCCTAAATTTGAATGAAGCTTACAAACTTTCAACTTTGTCTTTTATTAAACTGGTTTTACATGACAAGCTGCTATCTTTTAAATGTCTACTTTTTCAGACATGCCTTTATTTTATTTTTTTATCTCAAGTTTATTGTACAAAGAAATCATGACAAAAATCATCAATCTAATATATACATGATCCAAAACATCTGATTTACTTTAAATTTGATCAAACATAGAAGACCCTTTGTCTTAAGGCTAAAATAAAAAAGAAATGAATTACAGGCAGATTTTCGTGGAAGCAGATCTCGCTGCAAATAAATAAAAATAAGTAAAGTATTTTGAGTTATGACGTGGGGATCATTTTCCCAGTACCATGGTGAGTAGACCATATTATCTTCTCAGAGATCTTTTCAACTAATTTATTAAAACCACATATAAAGTCCACTTTCTGGCTGATTTTGTTCAATTGATGGATTAAAGCTCATGTGGGAAGTTTTGCTCTGGTTATGAAACAGACTGAAACTAATACAGATGCTCCTTTGTGAGCAATGAAAGCAAACAAAACTATAACAGAAACAGGGTTTATTTTTAATGTTTGAAACTGCTGCAGGGAGGCAGGTATCAGACAAAGTGATGATCTGTATACAGCCTGACTTTACAGCATAGATTTACAGTGAGAGATACTGTTGATGCTCACACAAATACAGGGAATAATGTACATGAACTGGTGAAACATCCCATTTGGTCATCTAATAATTGTCCACTTTGTTTAGTGATCCAGTATAGGGATGTGGTCTACTATACTGTATACTCCTTTAAATAAAGGATGAAGGTGAGTATATGCATTTGTCTTTCTACATACCCGGCCAAAGAAGCTGCAGGTGGTGTTTTAATTATTTCATCCCCCTCTTAATCACTTATTTTGAAAGCCCTGACTACTCATCGATAGCAGAGAAATGAATGTTATGTCTTAAAATGTACCTTCCTCAGGTCCTCCTCAAACTGTCAATAGACTTGGAGAGAAAGGGATCCTCAGTGCTGCTGATGGATAGGCTCACACCTCCGAGAGGTAAACAGCATTGATTCTGTCCCACTATCACCTCTAATTTGCTTCCAGCCTCTGCACAATAAGCTCCTTTATGACTAATCACACCCGTTTACAGGACTGATACAAGGCATTTTTTTTATTTGCGGAAGTGTGCCTAAAGCTCTCAGACACACTGTGTCAGCATTGAAATGTTTCTGGGCTGTCACATCTTGCCACTTCCTTAGTCCTAATGTGATCGATTTGACCAGCGACAGAGCCATAACATGCTCCTCTACAGAGCACTTTTATGGAAACATTTCAGGCCCAGTTGAACCCTCCTTCCCTCTGGGCCATTAAATGAAAAACCGGACCTGAAGTGGATCTCTGAGCCTGGTCCATCCCTGAGCTTACAGGCACGTTAATGACAGAAATTGTACGTGTCAGTACTACCAGGGAGCCCAAGGATTAAATAATGTGCATGTAATAGTGAGATCTGAGGTCTTGGCCTTGATGTGCTAAGAACATTTGCAATACCACTTTAATGACGAAAGGAAGGAGCCGGGTCTGAGACTGCAGCCTTGGAGGACATGTCAGGCCTTTCATGGGAACGTTTTTAATTGCAACCAAAAATGTCTATTAGTGGAGCCTCCCTCAGGCGCGTATGGTATCCATTAAAGAGGTCATAGGATAGGCTGAAATATAACATTTCAAAGATTTTATCATTATTGTTTAAATGTTATCTCCGTTCTTCCTGTTTTCGGTTTAATTATTAGTATTGGTTTGTGATTGTTGCTGTTATTGTTGTTAGTAATGTATCTTTATTTGTGTTCATAGCTTAATTGTTATTTTAAAGGGGCTTTAAAGGTGTTTTTAGTGTATAAATGTCATTATGAGAGTTTTGTTGTTATTGATTGAAGTGTTCTTGTGATAAATGTGATGAGTGTCATTGTTGGTGATTTGATTATTATTGTTTGTATTTAAATATCATGATGTCTGTTTTTAGCTGTTGTTGTAGCTGTTGTTGCTCTCGTCAAAATAGTCATTTATGTTGATGTTGTTATATAACTGTTGTGCTTTTATTGCTATTATTGTTTTTGTTGATGCCAGTATTCGTTTGTTTGTGTTTGTGTTGTGGTTATTATCTGTATTGTTACACTTCTTCTGCTTTGTGTAATCAGGGTTGGTTTTTTTTATAATTACGTTGTTGTTATTAGCTGTGATTTTTTTCCCTTGTTTGTTTGTTTTGTAGTTGAAAATATGTTTTGAAATAAAAAAAAATAAAAACATTATATATATATATTTATTTATTTTTTTAATCTTTCGGGTCTAACCTTTATGTTAGCCTATTCCAAAGCATTTTGCTGTCCACATATCCCAAATTAATTCAGTAGCTAATTATCAGTTTAAATATAAATTGCTTTATATGACAGAATCTGTTTATCATTACTGTAAATCCTTTTGTCTTTCTTTAAGAATAACTCCATTATAGGTGATCTCTCATCCTCTTTGGGCTCACACCTGCCTTAAAATCAAATATATGCAAAGGAAGAGGATTTCACCTAGTGTGATGCATGTGATGTTTGTCAATAGATGTCACAAAGATTGAAGGGTAGAGCAAATCTCCATAAACTCCATGAATTTAATTCCTTTTCTTCCCCTGATCTCGTTATTATACCCATTTATTTGGACAGACTGGAACACATGAGCTGGCATTAGCCCCAGCAGTGTTAGCTGATGTCCCGTGGGGCATGTTTGCCACATTTGAGACTCATAAAGAACTGACACACACAAATAAATTTGGACAGTGTTGCTCTAACATCTGAGAACACTATTTAACTCGTCCCATCTCAGGAAGTTTTCACACTTCACACTTCATTAACCTCTAGGGTACAGATTCCCTGGGAAGTCATGGAAGGAAAATGCCTGTCTTTTTCATATAAATCAACACTAAGCGGTAAGCCCCCAATGTCGACATTTACATGCACACACAATTCCAGATAATAGATGATATTCCGGTTCAGGTGGGTTGCAGTAAGTGCTGTTTATAAGCATTTTCACATCTCATTCACAAATATCCATGAACATATGCATAAACTGAAAATTCCAAACACTATAATGAAAACCGAGATTGCAAAATCACTGAAAATGACACTTATTCTAGTAAAATGCAGTATACCTGTTTTAGTATCACTTATTGTAAAACAGAGCACTTGGACACTTGGGCTGATCCAGGTTCGAAGTGTCTTTTTTCACTGGTATGGCTGTGTGCTCAGACATGTATCTTAATTTTGAGAATGTATCCATCAAGACGCAGATTTTAGCTACAAATTTCTGTAAGGAAATGGGTTAAGACATTATTATTATATGTATTTAAGAGGTACATCTTTATTAACCCATTAACAGGTAAGAACGGCTGATGCTATGACTCCTCGTCTTAAATCCCACCAGCTTTCGTGATGAAAATATCAATCCTAAAAACATAAAAGCTATCCTCTAGGATTTTTTTTCTCTTTTTTTTTTTTTTTTTATCCGTGTAAGAATAAGATTTGTATAATACATTTATTGATGGCATTAAATGTTAGGTTATATTAAGTTATTTGAGAGTATTTCCCCTGTGGCATTAGAATAAAGTTTAATGGCTTTTTTATGAGGTTATAATTAAACAGGTGATAAGAGATCAAGCCATGGAAGGTTAGGATTATTAATAAAGACTGATAACAAGAGGATATAATGTTAATTGCAGGGTTGTTTTTGTCAAGTTTATGTATTATTAGCTTCAACAAAAAAAGACCGAATAAAAATATAATTAATGAAAGAAGTGAAAGGCCTTAAATAACCACCTTATAATTGATTTACCAAGAATATTTTAAAATAAGAATACTTCATATAACTCAGCAAAAATACCTTTGTTATTATAAAGATAAATAAAGCTATGATAAGTAGCATGCAGCAGTCCAGACTGATGCAATGCATTGTTATACCATTGTGCTTAATATTACCTTAGAAGTGACATATTGTCAAACATAAGAAGTATAGAAAAACAGATTTACCCTCTGAGGGTGGTAGCAGACAATAAACTGGATATCTTACCCTTGACTCTTGTTTGGGTCCTGGTGTAGTGTCCAAGTATCCGCAGCTTTACAGTAAAGTTTTAAATTGTTCCAGCTCGTGGTCGTTAAAGGCGCTTCTAGGAGTTTTCATGTTGTGCTGATCCTCGTGACTGCTTTGGTGTCTTTCTAGGATGAAGACTGCATTTCCCATGAGCACCATGAACCACTGTTGTAAAGATGTTGCTACTGCCACATATGCATTCACTGCAGAAGCAAATATCGTTTTTAATGCCACTCTTCTTTGTACAGGACAACAACTTTGCAGGATGGTGAGTGTAATGTGTAATGTAACTGAAAAGTAACAAAAACAAAACTTTATCAAGTCTAATTTATTGAAAAAAGAGACCAAATGAACACGTTTATTTCATCTTACCTTGCCCTCACAGGCTTGGTGTCCCACAAAATATTCAGATGGTTTAGTTTTTTTGACCGAAGTTGACATAAATATTAAATCCCGTTCATCACCAGTTAGCTCCTACAAAATGTATAAGCTCTTTGTTAATGCTCCTCTACCGTGAGCACAAAATGTGACGCTAAATAAAAATGGTCTAAAGAAACAGAAAATTATCCTGCTCTGTAGCTGAATTTCAACTGCCAAACTTTACCAGCTGGGTTCACGCATCTGCCTCTCAGTGAGGGTTAAATATCAACACTGCTGTTTTCTTTTCGTACTAAGTTTGATCATGTTATTCCCCTAATTTTATTTCCACCTTTCAGTTGGTATTAAAGATCCCAAACTCATGCGTGTCAGCACTGCAGCATGGACTTCATAAGTCACGTCAACACAAAGGTAACTGATAGATGCAAATGTGTAGTCCAACATGGAGACATGTGGTGCAAGCTGAACTTGGTTGGCGTATTCTTCTACCAACTCATTTGGGTTGACCTCGCCCATGCTCAGAAAGAGTAAAAATGTGTGGATGTTGTTTTGATAATGCACATCGACTCTGTGTTTATAGCTCTGAATGTAGCTTCTTAGCTAATAGCTGACTAAACATTACTACAAACAGCTCTTTTTTCTAACTTTCCACCACGCTGTAGTCAATAGCCATGTTTACATGTGCAAAATTTCTTGATCCAATTAAAAATTTGGAGGATCAGAAAATCTGAATCCACTGTTTGTATGGGCACAAAATCAAATAATTCGATCCAACGTGTGTATACACATGCACCAAGGTTTATTCAGTAAGAATCATTTGGACATGCACAGAGTTGTCTAATTTTACTAAAATAACCGCAGAAGAAGAGTTGTATTTACGCCTGTGCTGTCAACAAACCAACAAACACAGCCGTGGCTCGTGCCATCCAATTCACGATTTTCTCCCTTGTTAAATGTTGTCACTAGATGGCGCCCTTGCTTACTTATTTCACTGTTCTGTCAAAGGTTGCACTGTGCGTGCAGATGTGACATCATTACACTGTATGTAGGCCTTGTTATGTTATCATGGAGCAGACACGGCACCTGCGGTTGTGTTTTATGCCAGAGTGTTAATAATGAAACCTCTTGTACTGACCTCAATAAATAAGCCAAAGGCTAAAGAGTGAGGATAGAGTCAGGTTAGTTTTGCCCCAACAGAGAGTCACCATCAGAATAAGTATTTACATGGACAGGTTTCTGAATAACGATCGGCACAAACCACCCCTCTCATTCGAAATACAATTTTCTTTCGGATTTTTCTTTTCTTTCTCAATTTTCTTTTCTTTTCTTTCAAATTCTTTCGGATTGGGCTGAATTGGATTGGAATTTTCCGACATGTTAAATAAATGTTTACATGATGCTTTTTTATTCCGATTGGGCATTTATTCCCATTATTTGTGCCCCACTTATTTAACCATCTGCTGCCATTCTTACATGTCTTGTTTTGGATGATTCATCAGCAGTCCTTTGGGTTTCGTTCTAGAGTAAAATAGAGTTTAGCTTTCCTGAACTTTCCTCGGATTCACTGAGGTTATTCCCCTGTGTTCTTCTTTGAGTTACAAACATCCTGTTTTTGTGATTTATATTGATTCAGCTAGAAAAAATTCAAGGAAATCTCAGACTTATTGAACGATAAAATCCTGGACTGGGACCTCGAGCACCGAGGTAACCTGGATGCTCTAATTTGCTCAGTGCTACCACTGATACCTGTATACTCGTGCTGTTTGGACAAATGGTCCACAAAAGAGAGGGACACTTCTCTCTTGGGTTTTGCTAGGAGTAAAAGAGGTTTAGTTTGCTCATCACTTTCCTTTAAAACTAGGCTGCTGTGGCTGGACTATAAATTTGGGGAGGTTGGGGTAACAACAAGATGAATGTGACCGCCAAATACCCAGAACGTATTTCAGTTGCCATCATAATGAAGCGCAGGTAGTTTTCTGACTATGTGTTCTTACCATCCCACTTTGACCTGTTTCCTGGTCCTCAATGGAAAAGTTACTTCCCTTGTACTTCTTTAGTTATTGTCCCAACAGGGCTAAAGGTAGACAAACATCGTCATGCACAACAATGGAGGCCGGTTGCTGTTATTGCTTAGTTTTCTCCAAATGCCACCCTTCCTTAATTCCTCCATATGACTTCCTAACCGAGTCTACATCTAGTCCTCTGCTTTGGCTAAGCCACCAGCGCATGGAGGGTGTGTTGACTCCATGCTTCTCTGTGATCTGGCAGGTCTTAGATCTCACCATGGAGCTGTTTCAGTGGGATTCATCCACCAGTACTTTCACCGAGCATGTCAGGAGGCTTAGCTTCACGTGGCTTATTTTCTTCAGTCACTCATCCTGTCTCCTAAAACAGTGAGTGCAATTTGGCGTAATTGAAGCATCACCGTGAACACATTGTCTTCTTAACCTGAAGTAAATGCTGCCAGTTGCTCAACATTATCGCCAAACCTGTATCATGCTTTACTTGACAAAGACAGATCATTTAAAGTGATCTTTACATGATTATCTAATTCATACTAGACAATCTTTACTTTTAAGATCTAAACTGCAGAAAGAAAATCATTACATCCGACTATTACAGAGCGGTAACTTCAATCTGGCCCTGGTGGCGCTCTTAAAATAGGTCATGCTGTACATACCTGTGACTGTTTTAATGCATTTTGACATCTCAATGTTAAGAAAAAGCTTGTGTGTACCATGGCATGAAAGGATTGAATGCATCCTTAGCACCAAAATAAATTAAATCAGCCATACAGACATTTGAAGGCTTTTAATACTTAATCTATGTATTTCTAATAGTCTGCCAATTAGCCTGAGCATGTCAATGGAGCCAAATGGAGACCAAGGATTCCACTTCTCTGAACTACATTTGTCCAAAAATAGAGTAAGTGATGATTGGTGAATATTAATGAATATGTTGTTTGTTACCTCTAGTTCCCATTTTAACCTATAAAATTGTGTATTTGTGTACCTTTAATCTCATTTTGAGCAGAAAATAATGTAAAAACTGACTGCCACACTGTTTTTTTTTTTGGTAAATCATAAGTCACTTACTGGTCATACCATCTATCACCATGGCACTTATAAGATCCTGACAAATCAGTCCAGAATATCATAACTACAAGGTACACTAACCACATGTAGAGTCCTCACAGGGTTAATTTGTTCGCTTATTGTTTCTGTACCATGTACCCGGTGATGGATGGATGCTTTCAGCTAAGCAGTACAAGCCAAGTATAAAGAAATAGAGCCAGATTTGGACATTTTGACAATTTGGGACAAGACATCAGTGTTCTTTTAGAGATTACTGAAGAACATTTCTTTAGAGGGTTTAAAGCAGTACAACGTTAGGGAAGCAGTTGCCAAATATTTGAGCAGTTATTACTTCAACACGGGTTTTTTGGAAGGAGAAAACTGTCAAGTTTAAGAAGCAAAGACAACGAGCTAATCGAGGAGTTGCTCACTGGCTTTGAATTTTATGTCCGCGCATGTCTGCAGTCACCTCTTAAGAAGACCCTCTCATGTTTAAGACATTTCCAACAAATCGTCAAATTGTTCTTTGTCCAAGAATGAAGCGATGGTTTGGTTGTGTAATCCAAAAGCACAGGTCACTCCAGATAATGAGGGCTAGACAGATAGTAACAAGTGTGACCATATACACTGAAAAGACTCCTGTCACCTCTCACATCATCATACAAGGATGCAAGTGCTCTTATTGTGAAGAGGAGGCTAATATCTAATCCTTCCCTTCAGCTATTCAGAGACAATATGGAGCTGGCATAACGCAGGAATGTGAAATATTTAATGTGAAGGAGATTTTTTAAAGAGGAAAAGGGGAAATTGTGTTATTGAATGGATGTTATTGCACTTTCAAAAAATGACTGCAGCCTTTCATTCTTTAGTTTTAGGTTACTTCAAAGTAAAATCACCGCCATAACCGTTAGAGATATCAACATTTGTGTTAGTTTTAACACTGCTTTTTTTCCCCTTAATAAGCAGTGCTAAAAGCGGTCCTGAAAAGGCAGAAAAAATGTCATTTTCACAACAGGGAAACTGATTACTAAATAATCTTTCAACAAAAGCATAAAGACTTTACAGACTGCACTCTCTAATAAGATCCTTGTGACTCATTTTTTTCAGTCATTTCTTCACCTATGTCTAAAACCTCACCATCCCAGCAGTCAGCAGCATTCAGAACAATGCTTATAAATGAGAACAGACAGAACTGCTTTTACAAAAATCGTTTTAAGAACAGTGAATACAAAGCAACTTTTACAGTATGTACTAATTATGTGCTTTTATAGGCTTTTTAAGATTTCTTGGCCTGCAAAGTATCTTTTAGTTTAGCACAGCTCCAATAGGAGCTTCCTATCATCTGTTTCCTTTGAGTTATTTGTGTCAGCTGTCATTTTTAAATCACTGTTGTTTCTTTCTGAATTCATGATTTGTTGTCTTTTTTTTAAATGCAGACCCCATGGAGGGTATGCAGATCTGGGAAAACTAAGAAAACAAATGCAATTCCTGTAAATACAGATATTCCATCCTTGGGTTTTATGAACTTCGATTCACTTTTGTCAATGTTTGCTGTGATTTTTTAAATTATTTTTATTTTAGAAAATTTTTGAAGAAGATATTTTTATACAAGTCCTTTTTATGTGACATCCTATAATAATATTATCATTAAAATTGGCATGTGACCTGTCTCAAGGGATAGATAACTCCACCTAGTTAAATAAAGACCAACACTGCATGGAGTACAGGTCTTATAAAATATCCTACTTTACTTGTCTGCTTTTTAATTTCATTGTATGCAGTGCATTTTAAGGCATAGCGGTCTAAATGATAGAGGGTTGAGGTGCATGCGAAGATCATGCAAATCCTTGAAGAAAATGAGGGATCAGATTGACTCTAACATTGTTTAACAATAACAAATGTTTCCTTTAGGATGACTGCTCAGGGAAAAAAGTGCATCAACATTTTCTTTCAGTAAATCAATTCTTATAAAAAGGAAGGAAAATTTTAGGAAATGTTCACAATGTCTCTGTTTGCTTCATTTAGTAAATTTTCATCATATAAAGCAATAACAACCTAATTAATCTTTCGCTGGCCAAAACTTGAGTCATGTTTTTAACATCCAGAGCCAGAAGAAACCTGAACTGCCTGTTAAAGCTTCATCAGTAAATTTTGATTAGAGCTTTTTTTTTTTTTCCTTCCCAGAAATACTCCAAGATAATTAAAATTATTTGAAGGATCGTCCAGAAATCAATGCAGATGGTAATTTCAGGCTTATCCCAGGTATGCACAGGAAAGATAAGAGAGATTAAATCCAGCGGCGCATTAATGAGTATGTAGATGTAAAATAATCCTAAAAGGCATGGCAGAGTTGCTGCAGGAGAAGCCAAATGTCAAGTGCCATTTTATTTTATGGAGGATCCTTTTTAAAGTGACACGCTTCTTTCTCCTCCAAGCCTCTGAGATCTCATGGAGCAACACAAAGCGCATGAGAGCAGCTTGGGCGGAATGACAGAGACTGGACAGTTAATGTGTGAAACTTTCAATCCTATTTGGTCACCGTAATTCAGGCGCATTGTTTTTCCCCCCCATCAGCACCGTGGATCGAAAGAAAAGCTTGCAGAGAATAGAAAACGTACTTTTTTGCATTGTGCGTAAATTTTGCGTAAAGTTATTAAGATGTTTGCGCATTTTTGTATTTTTTTATTTTGAGAGAAAGACACTCATTAAAAGATTTTTAGTAAAATAAACTTGAGAAATAAAATATTACCCTTTACTAGGTTTTCTTGGGTGTAATAAGGGAAATAATTAAAAAAAATAAAATCTGGGATAGAAGCTGCGGAACCTTTGGCTTGGAGAAGAGAGGCTCATTTCTGCAGACGCTGATTTCGGTTGCAGCCCGCGTGCTGCAAATGAGACCCTTAATATCATGGCCATAATTAATTGTGCAAATTTGTTTCTATTAAATAAAACTAACACATACTGAGAAAACTCTATTAGCCTTAATTAAGCTTGATATCCTAATTTAGGAATGGTGTGGTTGAAAACAAGCCGTTTTGGTAGGTTTTTTTTTTCCTCTGTCTTTCTCCGATAGTGAAAAGCCTCCCAGCTTTCTGCCTTTGGGCTGCTTCTCCTCCTCTGAGAGTTGGAAATGAGAAATGGAAATGGAAATACCAGGAGGTGCTAAATTAGCTGCCTGATCTGCACTTATTGCCGCATACAGGCCCCTATTACTTTGCCAATCTGTGCCTCTCTTTTAGCATTCCGGGCATGGAGAAGCTTCGAGATAGCAGATTTATCAAATGGGAAAATGAATGCATGATGATCAGTTAAATTGAAAATCAGCGTCTGCATGACAGCCCGACCTGACACCTCCGTAATTAGAAAGAAAAATGATGGCGTCCGATGCATAATAGAGCAAAAACAATTTACACTCTCCCATAATGATCCGGCGTTCAAATTGAAAATTTCTGCGGGTATAAATTGAATTCATAAAGTATGATTCATGGACGACACAGCTCCTGGAGGCTGCCTGGGCATATCGATTGATAGTTTGTCTTGAATCATGCAGCGTGCAGCTCTCAGGCAAGAAAAGCTTAACTACTTAAGCAAATCGCTAATTTCACCTTAAGGCCACCAATGTGCAGCCAGCGATACTCCCATTCAGGGTGCTAATGAATTATGGATGAACTGGGCATACGTCCCAAATAGCCTCAGAGTAGCATGGAAAAACACACACCGAAGAATCCTGTAGGTTTTTTTCACAGTGGAGCTCGGTTTGGAGCAATTTGTAGGTGAACAATGTGAAAAGAATTGATCAATTTGAATCTGTCAAATTTGGCATTGAAATATGACAGGAATTTTTCTCATCAGGGCTTTTGAAACCACAAAAATCATAAACAGCATTACAAAGACCCCCCCTTTTGAAACTTAATAAAACACCCTGACGCACAATAGCCGCTGTACAGTCTCAAGACTATAAGCACCATGCAGACACAGAGGTTAAACCTCTAAAGCACAGCCTATGCAGGCCTAATCTTCAGCATGTTCCCTGTGTGTGCCATGTTGGCTGTGTCCGCCCCCTGCCCCCTCCCCACCAACCTAATAAGACATTGCTTCCTAGAGCAAACAGCTGCATGGCTGGAAATTTATGTAAATATTGTGAAAGGGACACTGGCTCAGAAATTCATTTGCGCCGGCTCAGACGTAAAGCTCACCCCTCTGATTATTTTCAATTTATTTGCAAATCAAGACCCAAAGAGAACACTAAAGGGTTTGAGGGTTTTAACAAGGGTCTGTCTGGGTATAGAAGGAGCTGGACTGACTGCTTTCCCTTTCTTTTATTATTTTGTGCAGAGATTTTTGATAGGCCCATACACGCCACGCAGCATCCTACATTTCTTCCTCGGGTCGACGTGATATTGTGGTCAACACTGCTAATATTGCAAGAAGGAGAAAAAAAAAGAAGAAAGGGGGGAGCAGATGTCCCAGATCCCGCGTGGCTTCCCCAGGGACCACCAGCCCTATTAGAACAAATGTGTTCTGCTATTGTAAATAGGCACGTTTTCCTCAGCCCGTCCTATTACAGCCGACGCGTGATCAATAGGCTGATAACACCGAAACATCAATGTAAAGCGACAGAACAATGAGGGATATCATCGAACATCTATCTTAATATAGCCCTGCTACAAGGGGGCCCTGACAAAGTGGAGGGAGAGAGAGGAAGGAGAGGAGAGAGAGGGAGAGAGAGAGAAAAAAAAAAGCTCATGAAAATGCCTCCCCACGAATCCCCATCTCCTATCCAATATGCACAAACACACACACTCCCAGCTGCCGGGGCTATTATTTTCCTATTTCAATTTGACACCCAGGCCTTTTCATGCTAATTCTATTATTCTTGGAAGTTTATGTGATTTCATATCACTAGAAATCGGTAATGTATTATAACCCCCTTTGAGCTAAAATAAACTGAATCCCCCTGCAGTAGCCACCGGGAAAATAATTACTTTCATATCAAAACTCTGCAGGAGTCGAGCGGGTCCTTTTCGCCTCAGGCTCGTAACCTCATTTCAGTGGGGGCTTATAGATGAATAAATTTGTTAAGGCAATATACAAAGTACAACATGAGATTTCTTAAGAAAGCCCTTCCTACTGTACACTAGTCCTGCACTGGATGTTCAGCTATTTAAGGTCTCACACGGTTTCAGGTGCTTGTATACAATAAATTTATTTAAGAAAAAACTTACATATATAAATAGTATAATACCTTTTGTACAGCTCTTGAGGATTTTTGTTGGTCTCGTGGTCTTATGTTTGTTTTTTTCTGACAAGTTATCACACATTTAAGGATATCTAGACTCCTGACTCTCACACACACATACACACTCGCAGAGAGAGAGAGGGGGGGAGAGAGAGAAAGGAGAGAGAGAGAGAGCACACCATTGTGAAAACAAATCAGCAGAGAGGGGAAACCTTGATTTTAGAGTTTAAGGTGAAGCTTTGGCCTAATGACAGGTGTTGTTTCGAGGCTATGTCAGTGTTTTTTTTCTGCTCTTTCTCTTTACCCCCAGTTAGTTATTCCAAGTCTTCTTTAGAGTCTGTCTTTGTCTCAGCCGGACTGTCACTGAGGACACACTCGGGGTCGAGAGGCTGGTGGTCCAGGTTCTCTAAATGCTCTTTTCTGTCTGCATCGACAGGCGTAACGAGTTGCGGACTGTGTTCGTGGGCGAAAGTCGAATCGCTGCAAATAACAGAGGTGTGAGTACTTTTGCTAGTGAGAAAGGCAGGCGTGGACGGGCTGGTGTGTGGTGATGTTGATGATGATGGTGAAGAGCGCGTCTGGTCCTCTGAGGGCACCTGTCCTCTTTGCGCTGCGTCTGCAGAGTCCGGCGTGCTGCTCCTACATCCAGAAGAGACGCCGCAGCGCGCCATGGACTGGTTTCTCTCTGCCGGGGGGTCACTGTCACTATTTGTGGTCGTGGTTGCCGTCTTCAGAGCAGTTTGGGGAACAATGAATCCAAGCGGCTGAGTGATGGGATAGAGAAGAAAGTGTCCTTTCCCTATCAAAGGCCGCGAGGAGGGTAAGGCCGCGGGGTTACGTCTCGGTCGTGCGTCCGAAAGGAGGCTTTCCACGCTGAAGGGGTTGAGTTTCTGCACCCCGGAGGCCCTGTTGTTGTTGTTGTTGCTGTTGGAACACAGGCTGGACCGGTGGCTGGCGTCGGCCGAGTCCAGCTCGGATCCGCCAGCATCCTGCTCCAAGTGTCTTTGGTTGTGGTTCTGCGTCTGAAGAGGGTGAGGTGTTTGGTCGCAGCTCGATTGACTTTGGTTTCCCCCCACAGAGTCATAAGACTGCATCGTGTTGTGGTCACTGTCCGTCACGTGCGACACCCCGCTGTCACTGTCCGACCCCGGGGTGTGAAATAAATCCCCGGACAGCAGCTTGTTCTGGGACTTGAGCAGCCGGCGCTCCTGTTTGCGTTTCTTCTTCTCCAGACGGTCCAGCTCTCTTCGCGCGATCTCCTCCGGGTCCATGGGTTCCCCGCTGCACGTGGTAGGGTGGGCGTTATGGGCAGGTCGACCCGGACCCTTCTTTGTGTTCTCCTTTTTCCTCCACTTGGCTCTGCGATTCTGGAACCACACCTGGAGAGAAAAAAGGGGAAACGTGTTTTTATTTGACACTTCACGGGTTAAAAGAGTTAGAATAAAAAGCGAAAAACTGTAAAATCTCGTTTTTCGGTTTTATTAGCAGACCTTTAGTAAAATATTATGTGCAAAAACAATTTCAAAAGTTCCTTTAAAGCAAAGAAAAAAAAAAGATATATGAAATTTATTGGATAGTATGGCATGGGTCAAGTCTAGGTCAATTTTTGCTCTATTTTTTCCCCTAAATATAAACTAAAAAATTACAATTAGGCTAAAACCAAACTTGGTGTATTTACCTAAAAATTATAAAAATATTGATTAAAAGTTTGGCATTTATAAAAGATTGTCATAGTGTGGTATATGTAACGCCAATAATCTAAACAAACACTATTTTTTTTATTTGAAGATACTAAAAATAATGAAAATAAAAATTCAGGATTATTTTAAAATATTTTTTCTTATTTTTTTGTGAAGTCATAATTTAATCTTTGTTGTTCATTTTAATTCTTAAGGCATGTGTGATGACTCAGAAGAAATTCCTGCTATGGTTTTTCCTTATAACTATTTTCGTGTTAATTCATACCATTAAATAAAATTTAAAAAAATAAAAACGAGCAAATGCCATGGGTAAATGATAAACAAAGGATACTCAGGCAGGCATATAAACCACAGGTTTAAATAGAGGAGAAAAAGTCAATATTTACCTGAACCCTGGACTCTATGAGGTCCAGCCGCAGAGCCAGAGCCTCCCTCATGAACACGTCCGGGTAGTGACTCTCATTAAAAGCCTTTTCTAATTCCTCCAGCTGCCAACCAGTGAAATTAGTGCGAGTCCTTCGTCTCTTGCAACCAGGACTATCTTTGTCTGGGTCTCCCGAGTCTGACAGCAGAATAAAAATACATGCATACAATACACACGTGTGAAAAAATAATATTATCAAAATAAAAACACAGGCTACTACCAAGGCTGGTCTCTTTCTTGCACAAAGAAATCTGCAAACTTTACAGGCTGGAGAGGGGGATGCATTTGAAATGTGCAGCCCACTCCTGCACACAGCAGCTTCAGTAAAAAAAGAAAGAGATTCTTTTAAAAGGAAACCTTCGAGTGTTAGCTCAAGCATCTCTTTGCTCTTGTGTTTTCTGACTGACAGGAACATTGTTTCTGCTCGGGAGCATCATCTGGAAATGGGAGGAGAGGACTGCTCCTCTCTGTGTAGCTGCGTGTGTGCTTGTTTTGCTAAACAGACAACTTATATCGCAACGTCCTGCCTTTGTTTCTTTCTCTTTTTGTCCTTGTTCGTAGAGGAGATGTTGTAGTGTGTCTCACCTGTCAGTTTGTAATGCTGATTATCTCCATTCATCCCGCAGCCCGAAGACAAGAGGGGGTTGGAATTACCCACCGAAGCCGTGCAGGAACCATTAAGTAATCCGTCTATTGAGAAAGGGACCGCGGACGCAGATTGAAGTTGATGCCCGGCTAATTCGTAAACGTGATGGTGGCTCAGATGGTACGGGAAGCCCACCATCCCGCCGAGAGAGCCTCCGAACTGGGCGTGAGGTGGATCCAGTATCCTGCTGTCCATCATCCCGCAGGCAGAAGGAAACGACGTCTGGAGGCCGGTGATGGCAATTTAAAAAGCATGCAGCGAGTGTGGCCAACGAGCAGGGGACATGATGTGAAGGGAGGGATGAGCTCTACTTTATCCACATGAACCTCCCAATAATTAGCCCAGGCTCGGGGAATATGAGGCCCAATGAGAAGCGGTAATGGGCTCTGACGTCAGAGGCGCGCTCTGCAAACGCTCCCCGTATCGATTGCTAATTAAAGCTGACATCCACCTCAATAAACAATATCAGAGCTGTCACAACAAGACAGGAGGGCTTTGATAAGAACTACATCGCTGCTACACGGGGGACCCACCGGGAGGAAGGGCTCACTGAAGCCCGGAAAAGAAAAGGGATGCACGCGGATAGGTTAGGCCAGGGGCTGCATGCGCGACTTTTTCTTCTGTTGAGGACCTGCGATTTCACCAATTTTACAACAGTTTAGAAAAGAAACACGATTCCGTTTTTATCCAAATTGAATTGAAAGCTTTTAGTGTGCGTTATTTTGGCATATCTCAAAAACTGACCCATAATAGAAAACTAGGACGATAACTCTATACAAACGATACAAAATAACCCTTTTTTGACCCCTTTTCTCGTTCTGAGCTTCACTTTTGGGAACACGAGTTAAACTAAACCCCCATGTTAGTTATGGATCATCATTAAAGTGCGTAAACCTGCAGTGTTAAGGCGCAGGGCGTAAAACAAATAAGGTGATTGTTGAAATATTGGTGTATTTAAAGGGGGGGCTGCTGAGATATTGCTGGAGGCACAAAGTGAAACTGTAATCTTTTACTGCTACGAGGCGAAAGGTTCAGTTACGACCTAAAAGCTGCGTTATGAACAAAATATATGAGCAAGTAAAGACAGGGACAATAGAATTCAATATCAGGGAATAAAATATACATTACAGGCAACCTTTCCTGTCAGGGAACAACACCGGAAAGCTGCACCACTTGTGCAACCCCTGCACTCAATATGAGCCCAGCTTAAATCCTGTCTGCTCATTAGGTTTTCACATAATTAATTCGACTTTATTTATCCCAAGTCTGGCGCTGTCATAATGTTAATCAGAGTTGAAATTTCGCACCCCACTCATTCCCTGACCCTTGGCACCCGGATTGGCATGTTGTAATAACCTGAATCTCTCAACAGAAGCTGCGATAATTGTTACCCTATTAGCATGCAAATTGTTTAATTAATATTATTATGAGCAAGTATATAATCCGCTCGTCACTTGACCCCCAAGCCCAAATAACAACCCTGTGTATTCCAACGTGTAGCCCTACATTTTAATGAACTCCTCAGAAATTATCTCCTCTCTTTGTCCATCCTCCTTTTCAGCTGCAGTGTTGGGCTCATCTTTGAAGCCTCTCCCCTCCTCTTTTGTATTTTAACTTTAATTTTAACGCACCCGGGCGAGATCTTATGAATAATTCCCCCCCATTCATTTCTTTTTGAACATCTAAAAATTCAATAATTGCTTTTCGTCGTTTCCAAGCATATAGAGAGGCTGTCCCCCCTAAACTCAGGCAGCACACAGGGGCTCAAAGAAAAGGGAGGAAGGCAGCCCTTGACACAGTCTCCAGAGACATTGCATTTAAATCCGTTTTTCTACAAGCGGGTGACATTGTCAGATTCGAGCTTTAATTAACCCGATAATAAGGCGAACAAGGCCAGCATTCAGGCCTGTCTTGTTACCTTTTTTTACAACTGGCCCCTTTGGCACAAGTTCACAGAGACAGAAAATAACAATAAAACCATGTTTTTCTTTCTTATTGAGAGTCATTGGAGCTGGACACGTGCACTTCTGTGCGTTTATG